>OZ014523.1:329750417-332150417 GCA_963966055.1 Lathyrus aphaca | reverse complement strand
CTTTATCTTTGGAAGATCAACAACTAGGTCATGCTTTATCAACTTATTTAAGTGCTCCATGTGAATGTGATCAAACATTTTATGCCATAGCCACGCCTCATTGTTGTTTGCCAATAGGCATTTTACCTTCAAGGAAGAGTCATCAAAAGAAATTATAAAGAAATTATTTATTCTTTTACCTTTTAGCAAAATGTCGTGGGTGACTTCATGTTCTATCAAACATTCATACATTGTGAAGTTGATTCGGAACCCTTTGTCACACAATTGACTTATGCTAAGTAGGTTGTGTTTAAGGCCTTCAACATAAAGAACGTCTTCGATGATTGTAAATGGAGATGCAACAATGGTTCATATGCTTTCCTTTATTATCATTGATTAGGACATCATATGCTTTGAACAATTGCTATCAAGATACCATTGATTAGGAGTTGTCTTCAAGCATACCTACAAAACAAAATCAAGTATTGTTAGGTAACCAAATTGCTTTGGGTCCTTGATAGTTAGTACCCTTTTCAACCCACACATAATTCCCTTTAGCAACGCCAATATTGCGCGCATAGAAAGCATTAGGTGTGTGCCCTTTGATTCCACAATAAAAACAAGTAGGTTGAAAGTGACTTTTATATCTAGGAACATAACTCTTTTTCTTAACAATTCTTTTCTTTTTATGACTTTGATGCACACTTTTAGAATTGGTTGCCTTTTCCTTAACAACTTGTTCACTTGATTTCACAAAAATGGTCTCATTTGTGCTTGGTTTGGAAAACTTAGAATATCCTAAGCCACTTTTATCATTAGGATATCTTTGATGCCTAAGAATTTCCTCCAAGCCAATTTGACCTTTTTCATATCTTTCTAAAACTCTTTTAAGTTGAACAATTTGAAAGGATAAGGACTCACAATTTTTGAATACAAGACTTTGTTTTTCATCCATCAATTTTTGTTTTTCACTTTCAATATATTTTTCAAAAGCGATATCTTTTTCTTCTAAAGATGAAATTTGTTTCTTTTGGGATGAAATGATTTTATACAATGTCTTGCATTCTTTTAGAAGTTCATCTATAACTTCTTGTGCATCATTCTCATAAATTGAAAAATTGCTACTAACCTCATCGATTTCTTCATCGGAGTGATGTGAAGCCATAAGAGCCATATTTGCACATTCATCATTTTCCGATTCTGACAAGGAACTTATCTCATTATCGTCCCAAGCAACATAAGCCTTTTATTCTTGAAATCCTTATTTCCTTTGAATCCTCCTTTCTTTGCAAGTTTTGGGAAATCCAGCTTTATGTGACCTTGCTTTCCACATTCATAACAAGTGATATCTTGCATTGATGTGGATGTTTCATTTTTCCTGAAATGTTTATTCTTTGTTAGGAAAAGAGGAATTTTTATTTTTATTAAAAAACTTACCAAGCTTCTTAACAAGAAGCATAAAGTTCTCATCATCGGACGTCTCATCATATTTGTCATTTTTTGAATCAACCTTCAAGGCAATTCCCTTGGATTTCTTTTCTTGGCTTTCATGCTTCTCGAGCCTTCCAAGTTCCAATTCGTGCTCTTGAAGTTTACCAAATAAGGACGCGGATGTCATCGTTGAGAGACTCTTCTTTTCCGAAATAGCGATCACGTTCGGTTGCCATTCCCTTGTCAAAGATCTTAGGACCTTCAGGTTGAGATCATCATTGGTGAAGGTTTTCCCGAGAGCAATCAAATGGTTTGTTAGATGGACAAATCTCTTCTGCAAGGAAACAATAGATTCACCGGGCTGCATACAGAACTTCTCATATTCTTGACTCAATGTGTTTAGCCTCGATCTCTTTACTTCAGTAGTTCCTTCATGCGTTTCTACTAAGGTGTCCCAAATCTCTTTTGCCGATTTACACTGTGATACACGAAAGAACTCGTCCATACTGAGGGAACTTTGGAGTATGTTGATTTCCTTCTTCTCATTTAGATTTTTTTTCTTATCGTCTTCATTATATGTGCTTTTCAACTTCGCGGTTCCAACACCATTGATCATGTTTACAGGATTGTGTGGACCTTCTTCGATTGCTTCCCATATGCCTTCTCCTTGGACTTCAAGATGTGCTTTCATTCTGATTTTCCAAAAATCAAAATATTCGCCGGAGAAGAGTGGGGGCTTACTGCTACTTCCACCGTCTTTGAAAACTGGATTTGTACTTACGGAAGCCATGCTGGATCTTCTAGGAACAAGTTACCTATAACTTGCTCTGATGCCAATTGTAGTTACAGAGATAGCCTAAGAGGGAGGGTGAATTAGGTTATATGAAATTTTCTCGGTTATTTTATCGGTGGATGGATTTTTCTTCTTTTACGTGTTTAAGAAATGAAAGTGGTAATGCGGAAAGTAAAAGAACACAAAGGTTTATCCTGGTTCCCTTCACAATCCGAAGGTACATGCAGTCCCCTTACACCTCGTAAGAGAGTTTCACTATAGTTTAGATCGTACAACCTATCACACCATAAACCGGTGAGGCCTACTATCTACAAACTATACACTAACAGTGTGCAAGAACTATCCTCTTGCAAGCACTAACCCTTACGTCCAACAATCCTGGATCGTAAGTCGGAAATAGAAATAATTCTATATGTTGTTTTTTGAGAAAGAAATGAATTGTACAATATCAATGCTAGATTGATCTTCTCCTTTTTCTTAATCAAAATTCACTTTTCAATATCAATGCAAGTGTTCAACTTCTATGAGTATGAAAAAGATGAACAATATGAACACTTTGAAATATTTGAAAATATTCAAAAAGAGTGACTTTGATTGTTTAGAAATTTTATGAAAGATTGTTAGGAGGTGTTTTTCATATTTGAAAAATTTAGATCTTATATGTTTCAAAAACACCCTTTCAAAAAGGTATGAAATGTTCATGAAACAATATATGAAAAGGTATAAAAATAAAAAAGTATTTCAAATGAAAAGAAATGATTTTTCAAAAAATTGTTTAGTGTTAACCGGGTAACCATTTTGGGTAACCGGTTAACGCTGTAACGTTAACCCAATATATTGAAAAATTTGAACCGTTAACCGGTTAACCATTTTGGTTAACCGGTTAACACTGTAAAAACTCAGAAAAATTATTAAGTTTAAAGTATTAAACTAGTTCCAATTTCATTCTAAAAGGTATATGAAATGCTTATCATGATAACCTATATTTGAACACTTGTATATCAATTTAAATGTGAGTTTTGATATACCTAAGTCTTGTGTCCAAGTCTTGAAAGAATACGAGCAATTGCATCCGTAGCTTGATTTGCATGATGACATTACCATTGAGTGATGCATAGCCTTGATTCTTGATCTTATTGAAAGCTCGACTTTTTGCGAACACGGACTGAACTTGAATCTCATTGTCTTCATTAAAAGCTTTAGGTTGAAGTATGCTTCTACAAATTATGTAAAGCCCAACAGGAGGCTATCTTATTATTGGAAATTTATTGTACAAAGCCAAAAAGGAGGCTAACCTGTAACACCCAAAATATTCCCACGAATTTTCTAATAAAAAAATCAGAGTAAATAAAACACACCATTCATTTTGAGTGTCACATTCACTACAAACATACAACTCGATGTGATACATTTTACAAAATAGTTTTACTTGCAGCGGAAAACTTTAAAGAAACATAAAGTAAGATTTAATTACAAATTTTTTTTCTAAAAATAAGTAAACAAAGAAACAATCGTCATCCCCAACACGCCAAAGCACATATCAGAGTCGACTCCTCTAAATGTGAAGTACACTGACTTCACCGACCACCACTATAATAATCCTGATCACCTGCACATTACCAAAATAAGGGTAGCATTCAAACAGAAGGGATGAGATACTTACACCAACAAAAGGGAAAAATAATAAGAACAAAAGCAAGTATCATCAAGAAAATCACCACTTCTCATCAAACAACAATTACACAAATACACCACAACACATAATAATAATAATATGCACACCAACAAACAACTATGCAATGCGACTCTACCAACTCTATGCATGCGGTACCATATATCGATCTCTATTTCAAGATTCAATTCCCGTCAAAACTCTCGACCCCTCTTTCATGGTCCAGTATGATCCCTATTTCATGGTCACACCCTCAACCCCTGTTTCATGGTCACATACGATCCCTATTTCATGATTACACCAAGATCACACTGATCCCTTTTGGGATTCAAATGGACATACCCTACCTTGGTATACCATTCCCAACCATGCACATGCCATGCACCATCAATGATAATTATGCATGTCTACAACAACTACTTCATGTGATCAACATCAACAACTAACATGCAATAGCAACTTACTACAACACTGAAAAACATCAACAGTATGCATCTTCGAATACAACAACATATATCAACATCAACGAGAACACATATCAACAACACAACATACATCAACAGTTACATCAACATATATCAACATCAATGTCATGTAACAAAAACAACAACCACACATAGAAACAATTATAAGAAATGTACATATCAATTCATGTTCATTTCAAGTTATGCTCATTATCCTTCTAATTAAGCTCATAACCCATCTCTACCTACCTCTAACAATACTACATCGATTCCCATCCCTTAATATATTAATTAAATAATTTTAGAGAATTTTTCAGAATAAACACATTTTATTTTTCACTCCAGGTATCGCTAAGCGAGCAACTCTCTACCAAGACAGGTTCAAATTTTTCACTTGCTCGCTAAGCGAGGACTGCGATTTTTGGGGTTTTCCTTCTACGACACAACCAAACCCTGCTACGATTTATTCATCCAAAAACCAGTTTTTCAACCAGAAAATACAGAATTATCACAACCAAACCCCTAATTCATACAACTGACAATTTTCTAACAATCTAGCACACTTTTCATCCAAAATCACCCTAACCTCATATTCTCTATTCAACAACACTCAACCTAAAATTCCGATTATTAAACCCTTAGGAGATGAAGAAATCCCACCCCTACCTTAGTTTGATGAGCAATATCCTTCTCCTAGCCCGAATTCCTCTTCAAGCTCTTGCCCTTTCTCTTTCCTTCTTCTATGTTTACACTTCCTCTTCATGATCAGTTTTTTACGGCTGATTTCCCATTTTCCTAATTTCCAAACATATCCCTTAGACCCCAACGAAGGTTTTCCTTATTTTCCCTCACTATCCTTCACCAATTTACCATTCTACCCTTTTATCTTTATATTCCAATGTTTTAATTATTCAATATAATATAATTCATTTACATTCATATCATATTAAATAATATTATACTTTCTTCCATACACTATAAACTTTTCACCATACACCAAAATACAACAATTCCAATTAAATAATTAAACAAATAATCGGGGCGTTACAACTCTCCTCCACTTAGAATGTTTTCGTCCTCGAAAGCTTACCTCATGTGAATAGATCCGGATAAGACTCTCGCATCTTGCTCTCCAAGTCCCAAGTCATGTTCCCACCGGAAGCTCCTCCGCAAACCACCTTTACAAGAACAATATCCTTGCCTCTCAACTGCTTTACCTCACGATCATCAATTCGTTCTATTAGGGTTTCAACTGTAAGATTATCTCTTACCTCAACTTCATCCATCAGTATCACATGTGTTAGATCTGAAACATACTTCCGAAGCTGCGAAACATGGAATACATCATGCAAATTGAATAATTGCGGTGGCAATGCCACTTTATAAGCAACAAGTCCAAATCTTAAATCTGGTATGAACCAATAAATATAGGAGTAAGCTTTCTCGACTTCAAAGCTCGTCCAACACCGGTCACCGAAGTAACCCTAAAAAACAAATGATCTCCTTCTTAAAATTCAAGATTTTTCCTCCTCTTGTCATGGTAACTCTTCTGCCTACTCTATGAAGTTCTCATCTTATCTTGAATTAACTTCACCATCTCAGTAGCCTGTTGCACAATATCAGTTCCAAGTACCACACTTTTAGCGGACTCATGCAAACATAAAGGTGTTCGACATCTTTGACCATAAAGTGCTTCAAAAGGCGCCATTCCGATACTGGAATGATAATTGTTATTATAAGTAAACTCGATCAATGGCAAGTGACTATCCCAAGCACCTCCCTGTTCAAGCATACAAGCCCTCAACAAATCTTCCAATGATTGTATCGTCCTCTTTGTCTACCCATCCGTTTGAGGATGATAAGCTAAACTCAATTTCAACTTCGAACCCAATGCCTCTTGCAAGCTCTCCCAAAACCTAGAAGTAAATCACAAATCTCTATCCGACATAATACTCAAAGGTATCCTATGTAAATTCCCAATCACACTGATATATATCTCTGCCAATCTCTACAAGGAATAAGTAATACCAATCAGGATAAAATGTGTTGACTTTATCAACCTATCAACAATCAACCAAATAACATCATGCCCTCTCGGAGTATTAGGTAACCCCTTAACAAAATCCATTGAGATACTATCCCATTTCCACTCATGAATATCCAACGGTTGCATCAAACCAACAGGATTTTGATGTTCCACTTTTGACTTCTGACAAGTCAAACATGCATAAACAAACTGACCCACATCACACTTCATATCGGGCCACCATAATATCTTCTTTAAATCTTGATACATTTTCGTCGCTCCCAGATGAATACTCAAACTACGTCTATGTCCTTTTTCAAGAATCATTCTCTTCAAATCAAGATCATAAGGAATACAAATACGCTCCCGAAACCTTAGTACTTCCTATTCATCAACTCAAAATTCGTTACCTCCAACCCATTCATCACTGACCATCAAGTCCACCAATTTCGCATCTGACTTCTGACTCTCCCGTATACGATCAAGAAAATCATTGTTAATCTTCAGCATTCCTAACATTACACTATGAGGTGTCTGTTCACAACCCAAACTCATATCTTTAAATTGATCTATCAACTCCAATTCTCTAGCCATCATGATTGACATATGCAATGTCTTCCGAGTTAAAGCATTAGCCACAACATTAGTTTTACCGAGATGATAATTCAAACTAAAATCATACTCCTTTAAGAATTCCAACCAACGTCTCTGTCTCATATTTAACTCTTTCTGGTCAAACAGATATTTCAAGCTCTTATGTTCATTATAAACCTCAAATCTCGAATCGTACAGATAATGCCTCAAAATCTTTAATACAAAAACCACAACTTCTAGTTCCAAATCACGAATAGGATAATTTCTCTCATGAATTCTCAACTGTCGCGAAGCATACGCCACCACTTGACCGTCTTACATTAATACTCCACCCAAACTCATCAAAGAAGCATCACAATAAACCACAAACGGTTCATCTACTTTTGGTAAAGTCAAAACTGGAGCGGTAGTCAACTTCTTCTCCAGCTTAATGAAACTCTATTCACACTAGGCGTCCTACACAAACGCCTTATCCTTACAAGTTAATTGAGTTAATAGAAGTGCCAACTTTGAAAAACCTTCAATGAATCTTCGATAATAACCAGCTAATACCAAGAAACTTCTAATTTCTGTCACCGACTTCAGAGTCTCCCATTGTAGCACTACATCTACCTTGGATGGATCCACAATAATCCATTTTCTCGAAATTACATGACCAAGAAAACTCACCTCTTTCAACCAAAACTCGCACTTTGATAACTTAGAATACAACTTCATCTCTTTCTAAACTTGCAGCACAATTTGCAAATGTTCAACGTGCTCTTCTTTTGACTTAGAGTAAATCAGAATATCATCTATAAAACACAACAACAAATTGATCCATATAATCATGGAAAATCCGGTTCATATATTCCATGAATACTCCAGGTGCATTAGTAACTCCAAATGGCATCACTACATATTCATAGTTTCCATACCGAGTCCTAAAAGCGGTCTTCTGCATATCTTCATCTTTTACTCTTATCTGATGGTAACCTGACTGCAGATCGATCTTACTAAACACACAAGCACGAACCAACTGATCCATCAGATCATCTATCCTTGGAAGTGGATACTTGTTCTTAATTGTCACCTTATTCAGTTGCCTGTTGTCGTACTTCGAAAAATACGATCCTCGCGCCGACCGCGGAACAAACGGAACTACAGAGTCGCCACCTAATTCTATTTATTCTAATGAAAGAATAGGAAGATATAGATAAAAACTAATAAGGAAAAATGGATAGAACAAGGTCATCGAAACTAAATTCTACGTTCGGGAGTCGGTTACATAAGGGGAAGGTATTAGCACCCTTACGTCCGTTGTACTCAACGGGAACCTCTTAGTTTAACTTGCAATTAAATGTTAACTTATGCTTTCTGTTTTCTTCGACTAAAATAAATGTGAATGATTCTAATTTAAGGTTACGAGAAATGGGTGGTTTTATTCCTAGGGTGCTCGGCAGGGAGTAAGATCCGTGTGTCTACGTATTCCCTTGTGCAATGTGAAAGTCAGAGCCTCGTAGTTCATGGTACTAAGGTTTGTTGATTGGTTCGCTTTAATGAACGATTGTTTAGGCCGCATTCTAACTGCTAAGCGTTGGCTTGTCTGCTCGCGATAGGAGGCGGAAGCGCTAGCTTGTTTGCGAGATAGAAGGGATCTAAACAAGGCTCGTTTGAAGAAAATATGTTTGATAAGTTAAGTGTTTTAGGAACGAAAGGGTGAATGAACCACGTCCCGTGGGGCGAGCCTCAGGAGTGTTCATTCAAGAATTCGAGGAATGCTAGACTCCAGAATTCAGTTCTTCCGTTATTTAATTAAGAAAAATAGTTTGAGTATTCGGATTAAAAATATTTGATTTGTTCGATGGCGGCGCACGATGCAACCGACTTATAAGGGTAAATGCAAAATGGAGTTTAATTATTTAAAGGTTGATTCACGGACGAAATAAGAGTGATAAATGCGGAAATAAAATAAATTAAGTAAAATAAATAAAACAAAATTGAATTTTCAAGAAAGGAATAAAGCGGTTTCATCTTGATTTAAATAACGTCGATTTGTTGAAATCGAATATTTAAATTGTTTGTTATATCATCTACCATAAAAATAAATTAAAGTAGAAAAATAATAGTAAATAAAAGAATTGGCCTCATATTTAATTTAAATAACGTCAATTTATTCGAAATCGAATATTTAAATATTTATTCATCGGCCAAAATAATAATAAATCGGGACAATGTGAAATAATAAGAAAAATAAAGGTGTGACCTCAAATTAGGGGATAACGTCGATTTATTAGAAATCGAATATCACCATTTATCATAGGCCGATTAAATAATAAACTCGATAAATAATGGATCTAAATTAATTAGAAACCATAAAAAAATAATAGAAAACGGTCTCATATCGATTCGGACAACGTCGATAAATTGAATGTCACAAATCGAATACTAATATCATAGACCGAATAAAAATAAGGAATAAATCGAGAAATCGATAAATAATGAAAAAATGAAAATTTGGCCTCATATCGGTTTAGATAACGTCGATTAAAAAATCGAATATCAATAAACCTTATATTATATCATTGGCCCGAAAAAATACTTTACTTCTAAAAAAAACTATTTACGACAAAATAATTAATAATTTAATAAAACAATTATTTCAAAATAAGAGTTCAATATTCTAGAACTTGAAAAGGAAATGGACCAAACATGAAATAGGCCCAAAATCAGCAACCTTGGTTAACTGGACGCGGGTCATAATGGTAGCATTAAAAGCTTCAGTCATTGGGCAGTGCAAGGAATAGGTTATGGGATAACATGTGATCACATTAAACAACGTAAATAAGTGACTCTTAAAAACAAAATTAAAGAAAATTAATCAATATAAACCACACACCCAAAAAAACCGATGCACTGCGGAACATTCCCTATGCTTTTCATCTCTTTCTGAAACCAAATTCCTCCATGATATCTAAATACTTTGTCTCAACTCAGTTACGTTATTTTTTCGAAAAAACAAAACTCATCGTCATCGACATTCAACACAGAAATCTCAAAATAAAACCCTCATCCCCAAATCATAAACCCTAGAGTCCCAATCCATTATATCATAAGAAGCAACATGGTAATGATGCGAATGAAAAAAAAACAAACAACAATCAATCAAAACGAAAATCAAAGGATGGGTCGGAAGACTACCGACTTGAAAGCCTCAAATATTACGGTGAGCGACTCTCTTGAAATGACGTCTTCTTCCCTTTACTTTTGGTTTGCTCTTCTTCTTCTCCTTGCCTTTGCTACTGTTGCTTCGTTGTTGTTGTTTGTTGCATTATGAGTTAGGTTTAACTCATCATTCTTACAATTTCAATGTGAAATTGTAAAGAGGGATTTCTAAATTTTACTGAGTTTTGAGTGAGATGTTTTTGAGATTGATGCGGCGTTCCATTAGGGTTTTTTGTTGTCTCCTTTTTGCAAATGATTGGGGTCCTACTTATAGGAGAGTGAGGATGAATTGGTGTGTATGAGATTGGAGAGGGACTTGCGTGAGGGTGAGCTGCGAAAATCTTCAAACTGTTAGAGGGGAATATTCAGGTGATTTTGTAGGATTGTGTGGGGTCAAGAATTTGTGACTCAATCTTTTATTTTGTCTGCAGTAGGTTTCTAGAAGATATGTGGTCCCACAGTGAATTTGATTTTTACTGAATTTGATTTTTTACTGATACATGCTCTTTTCACTTCTGTTAAATTCGGTTGTTTTCACTGCCAATATTGAATTTCCACTGCTGAACTTGAATAACATTACTGCTCTGCTCTTAGTGTGCACCTGATGTGAAATCACGAACGTAATTTTTGCTGTTATAAGTCTGCTATGTCTGTGTTGGTAGCTTATGGAAATTAAACAGAAACATGTCATAGCATTGACCAATCCTGCTTCTTTGCTTTAGGTTTATGGTGGTGATGACGGTGAAGACGACATAACATACATCGAAGAAGGTGATCCAGACAACGTGTTCATGGTTGCGGCAAAATCCATGGCGGAAAATGAGATTGGTCGAGGTGAGGGAATAACAGAATCGGTTCTTGCTGAGGCGTATTCTATATTATGCAGGGTGCAACCAACACTCGAGAAACTCCATGAGCATACTTCACACATATCTCCTCATAGGCAAGCACCTTTGCAAATATCAGGACAAGGAACGCAGTTGTAGTGATACCTTCACGGGTTCTTTATTCAAACATTCTTTCCTGGATGAACAAAAGGGAATTCAGTCCAATCATAGGAATAAGCACGCGAACAAGGTCACCCCTTGAAAGACTACATTCAAAATTCATCAGTTGAATATTTGTTTTTGATATCAGGAAGAAATGGATCAAGACGAATCAACCGGATATTTTTCAAATGCAGCAAGTGAAATAGGACATTGGTGGCTTATGTGAAGTTTGATTGAGCATGAGTAAAACTCTTTGTCGCACACCCTTTAGGCCTAGGTGTAAAACAACTTGTATTGGAACTGTTTTAAATTCCACATAAGTTTCTCCTTGATCATGGCATTAAGGTGCCTGACTTGTATACTAATGGTCTCTTGTCTTGCGTTTTGGCCATAAAATTATGTGTATTTTCTAAATCTCAAAGGTTTGAATAATGTCTTTTATTGATGCCTTGCAGGTTTTAAAGAGCTGAATGAGGAAATTGGTGAGAGACTTGGTATGAAGAATTTGATGAGGGAACCGCCATGAAGGTATTTGATGAAAAAACGATGACATGTTATAACACTTGGTTATTGATGCCAGCTTGTGGTAGGATAATCTTGGAGTAGGATCACTCTGAGTAATAAAGGCTTGTACTGATATACTTCTTTCAAATCTTGTACATACTAATGTTTGGATGTGAAATTTGTATGGCAGGTCTGACACGCGGTAACAACGAATTTCGTTGATGTCATTTGTTGAACGCCTTGCATTTTAGATTGTAATTTGGCGCTCCTTCTGTCTGTTCTTTGTAGGTTTTGAAGAGTCAAGGAGTATCACATGGGTATACTTTTGTCATATTTGGCCTTGAGGTACTTGTTTCTTTATGGTATTTTGTGTGCTGTCACTTATGTGTGCTGAGAATCATCATACATCTTAAAATTGTATGACTGCTACTGCTGTAACCTGCATGATCTTTAATTTTCAAATGATCCTTTAGTTTTCTAGCTATGGTCATTGCAGTTCAATTTGAGCAATCACAACATATGGAAAGTTGCTTATATGCTGATCCTTCTTGGCTTAATATTTGTTGGTTTATGATTGACGGGGGAACAAACTCTTATGCAGGCATTCTATGAAATTCACACACTAAGAGGTGGGGTCCATTTCTGGTAGTACGCCCTGTTGGGGAGCAGACTTTGGTCATGGCTAACCCCTCTGAATAGAGCCAGTCACGAAGACCTGAAGCCTTGTACCTTGGACTTTATTTAACTTAGGTTTAATCTATTGTAATGAGCTCCATTCCATGTAGTTTGATTGAAGTGAATTTTTATTTATTCATTAAGTCTTGGACAACTTTTCACCAGAGCATGTATATGGAACTTTAGAATATATGTATCAAGTTGGCCATATTTTTTATTATGCCTTTGGAACAATGGTGGTATATTGATGAGAGAATACATGACATATAGCATGAACTTGTAGCTTTCCGCGGTATCAATTGTGTGATGACTATGATTCACATTACAAATGCCATGTAGTGAGGGTCTAGGTGCAAAAAGTGGCTTGTTTGTGTGGTGGATGGTATCTTGACAAAATTGAAATTATTTTGGAATTTTCCCTTGATGCCAACTGGTTTTCCCACTTCAGTTGTGTTTAAATGATAACCGTGTAATTTGTATGCCCTCATCAATGAATTGATTTGTCACGAAGATATTCAACTTTTAAATCCAAAACAAATAGCAAGATAGAACCCAATCAATGTTTTTTTTTTGAAAATTCTTCATTGAATAGAAACTAAATAAGGACATGATTCGTATTTGGAGACCCTGCCTTGACATCCTTGGAAAAATTTAACGTCTGAGCTGAAGCACAATCTTTCATTTTTATTAATCCAATTTTTCTTAAGTAATCACCTGGTATCAATAATCTTAGTGTTGAGACAATCTGACAACTATCACCAATTAGACACGCCTTTGACTTGTCATTGAACAGACCTTAACCCATCCTTGCAAGAACCTGAGTTTTTTAAAGACACAAATGAAAGAAACAATACACCTTATATTTTTGTTTTATTTTTTATAGCGGTTAGTGAGAAGAAATAAAATGATATGCATGTAGGACAAATTTAAGGTATGACACCTGTAATCAATACACAATCTCACGCTACCATTTTTCTTTTTCACCAACAATACCGGGGGTCCTCAAGGCGACACACTCGGTCTCACAAACTTCTTTTCTAATAGTTCCTCTAACTGCTTCTTCAATTCAAATAACTCGAAAGCCGACATACGATAAGGTGCTATTGAAATAGGTCTAGTTCCTGGCACAAGATCAAGATTGAATTCCACCTCTCTCAGGTAGAACATCCACAATGTCATCTGGAAATACTTCTGGGAAATCTCTCACCACTAGCAATTCGTTGATTGCTATTTCATTTTCCACAGATAAGGATGCAAATAATGCCAACACTTGTGCGTCTTCATTCAAAAGTTCTTTAAAATCTCAAACAGATAAATAACCAGCTTCTTCATCTTCATTAGGAGTAAGAAAACAAACTGACTTGCTGAAACAATTAATGTGAACTTGATTGAACTCCAACCAGTTCATTCCTAGAATCACATCTAAACCTCCTAACGGAAAATAAACCAGATGCATACCAAAGTCCTTACCATATATTGATAAAGGACAATTCAAACAAATGAATTAGTAGTTAACAAACCATCTGCAGGAGTCTCGATAACCATTTCTCCTTTCATAGAGGAAACAACAAGACCTAGTCTTCTCACACAGTTAATAGAAATAAAACAGTGCATAATGCCTGTGTCAATCATAGCAATCAAAGGCATATTATTAATATAGAAAATACCTCTGATCAAACGATCCTCACTAGAAGTCTGTGTCCCTGTCAAGGCAAACACCTTTCCTCCAGTTGCAGCTTTCTTTGGCTTCTGACAATGAGTGCTGATATGACCTTGCTCTCCATAGTTATAGCAAGTAACCAGATTAGTCTTGCACTCTGCAATCAAATGTCTAGGCTGACCACACTTGAAACATTTCTTAACGTCATTCATACACTCAATGATACGATGACTCTATTCACCACACTTCTAACACTTCAGAGAAGTAGAAACACCTCCCCCACTTGGCCTTTTGCCCTCAACCTGTTTCTGCTTACCTTTATCAACTGAAGCTGCATAAGGTTTCCAATGATGCATCTGTTGCTTTCCTCTTCTCTCAGCCAAACTTTTGAAGTGATCTAATCAAGCCTTGTTGTCTTCTTCAAAGATTCTACAACAATCAACTAAATTCGGAAATCTTCGGATCCTCTAATAACCAATCTCTTGCTTGATCTCAGGCCTCAAACCATTCTCGAACTTGATGCACTTCGATAACTCAGCAATTGTCTCACTATAACGCGGATAAAACTTTTCCAGATCAGAAAATTTGGTAGCATACTCAGTAACTGGCATACTTCCTTGTTTCAGTTCCAAGAACTCAATCTCTTTCTTTCCCCGAACATTTTCAGGAAAGTACTTCCTCAAGAATTCCCTTCTAAACACAATCCAGGTGACTTCCTCACCAGACATCTCCAACCGCCGTCGAGTTCACCCCCACCAGTCATCAGCTTCTCCCACCAACTTGTGAGCACCCAACCACACCTTACTGCCTTCACAATATTCCATCACTCTGAATATCCTCTTGATCTCCTTGAGCCACTCTTGTGCTCCATCTGGGTCATACATTCCCTTGAATGTAGGTGGATCATTCTTCCGAAACTCATCACTCTCATGATCCCCAGTATTCATTGTTTTCACAGCTTGAGGATTCGCCTGTATAGCGGGGGCAAGTGCAACATCATTTCTTCCAGCCATTCTAAATCTTCCACACAACAACATCCAAACCACAATTTAGAAATCTACAATAACACTCAACAACGACAAAACGACTCGATGACTCAACTACTTGGTCGGACGGACCGACCTGCTCTAATACTGTCGCTCCCGGGATTTTCATCCTAGTACAAACACGAAAGTGGCGCGGAAAAGGTAGAGTCGCCAGCCTTGCATTTTTATCCTGAAGGAATGAGAAAGGTAATGCTACACAAACCTAAGGAAGAAGGAAAGGACGAGGTCCTGCGAACCAAAGATCTGGGTTCAGGAGTTGGTTACGTCCTGGGAAGGTATTAACACCCAGATCGTCCGTTGTACCCGACTGGATCCACGCTTGCTTGTCTGTTTCAAAGGGTGTGAAATAAGATGCTACTGAATAAAACTGCTGACTAGAACTGGAACTGAAATGAGAAAGGAATTGGAAAAGAGATCGAAAAGAATGGGGGGAAATGTAGGGAAAATAAAGAATGTGCTTGAACGGGCCCTACCCCGCTGCCTACGTACCTCATCAGGATAATGAGGATCAGAGTCGACGTAGTTCACCTAACTAAGGCGGGAACTATTTGTTTGTGTTTTTTATGGCTTGAACTACGTATGTCTATGCTCAGGTGTTGCAGGCTCGTCTGGTACGAGTACGTTTATCGTTTTGCATGCACGATAAGTCGTCGCAAGTTCGCGTTGAGAATGAATGAGATGAGAAAGAGAATTTCCCGCATGATAGTCGCTTATTGTTTGTTTTTGCCTTTTAAGAGTTTTGCATGAATTTAGCACAAGGAAGTGAATTCAAACTCTTTTCCATGGAATGTGTACTTGCTACTACATTCCAAGATGGAATAATAGAACAAGCACACCCAACAAGGAGAATTTATCCAAGACTTGTTTCCAAGGATTAGGGTCTAAGTTCACTAGCTTGTTGAACTTTATTAAGTGTTTTTGTTGCTTTTGTAAAGAAGTATCTTTTATGTTTTCTTTGTGAAACAACCCCTTGATGAGACTTGTACATCATGCAAGACAAGATTGCACTATTCCAAGATGGAATGAATGTAAGTGCCCCATGGAATAAGGCTATACACAAGGGATCCTTTCATGCATTTATTAAGTATTTTTAGCTTTTGTTTGAAGATGAGAAAGAAGACTCAAATCGGAAAAGGACAAAAATTAAAGGGGGCTAAGACACAACCCTAAGTTATTTATTAAAATGGTGGTCCTAATGGTGAGTGAGGCTTTTCTAATCCTAAAGAGAAAAAGGAAAAGAGATAAGAAAAAGGATGCAACTTACTTCCTAAGGAAGATAAGTTGGTCCTGACAAAAGGGAAATCCTACCAATCACAAGTATGGAAGTAAAAGGTGAATTAAATGCATAAAGAAAATGCATAAAAATAAAATAAAAGGATAAGGTGTAAGGAAACATACCTTTCCCTCCCTACAAAACAAAGATTAGTGTGCATTTTATTAAAAATTATAAAGCAAACTCACACCAATTAAATCCTAATAACTCTAGTGTAGATGTTTAGAATTGGCAGAATTTTTGACCAACAAGAAATATTGAATTCAGTTCAGAATGTCCTATCAGATGTTGGGACATTATTAAACAGAGTATAAGAACTTAATTCAGGATGTCAAACCAGATGTTGGGACATTGTGTAAATGATTTAAGTTCAGTTTTTCAGGATGTCCCAACAAATGTTGTGACATCTCAAACCTGCTACCAGAATTAATTAATGACTAACTGATCTGAGATATTTAAGAAAAGTTATCTGGAATTAATTATGGATGGACAAAAATAGAATAAGGCGCATATGTAGGGAGTATTGTTATGAGGCTTCAGCATAATCAGAAGAACTAAATCACCTAGAATCTAGGAAGTAACAAACCCTAATTCAAGGTGGAAGCTGCATGCGTTTTAGGACTGGATTAACCTACAGAAAGCCCAAAATACAAAGACCTATTTAATCAACAGAAACTCACAGAATTGAGTACGAATTTCAGAAGACAAAATAGGGTGTTGTGTGTTTTAATAGCAGGTTATTTTTATTGTACCACTTTATGAGCTTTTAAGCAAAAGTGTATTTTGTGTCTTGATTGAAACTGTGAAGTAAGATCAAGCTGGTTAGTTTGAAGTATGACTTCAATTTTATTAAACTTGTAAACAAGATCACTGTGTGATTGAGGGGGAGTGAGTTGGTACTCATATCTAAGTTGTGTCTTAGGTAGAAATTGCATTGGGTAGATATTAAGTGAAAGATTAAACTGGGTGGTTTAAGTCTAGAATTAATATTACTTATAGTGGATTTCCTCCTGGCTTGGTAGCCTCCAGATGTAAGTGTGGTTATACACTGAACTGGGTTAACAAACTACTGTGTTGTTTATTTTTCTTGCACTTTAAGTTTTGGTAAAATCTGTCAAGTGTTGGAACATCTCATAGGACATCTCATACCTGATCACAAAATTTCAATTGGCATCAGAGCAGGCACCCTGCCTATTTATACTGGGTGAGATCTAGGGAATACAAATTCTGGAAACATGGACAGAGATATAGGATCAGTAAATAGACCACCTATACTGGATGGATCTAATTATGACTTCTGGAAACCAAGAATGATTGCATTCTTAAGATCACTTGACAACAGGGCCTGGAGAGCAGTCAACATCGGATGGGAACATCCTGTCCAAGACACCAAAGATGGATCAAAAGTGTTGAAACCTGAAGAAGAATGGAGTAAGGAGGAAGAAGATTCAGCACTAGGCAACTCCAAGGCCTTAAATGCTTTATTCAATGGCATTGATAGGAACATCTTTAGACTTGTGCATCACTGTGAGCTGGCCAAAGATGTTTGGGACACTCTCAAAACAACTCATGAAGGAACATCAAAGGTAAAGATGTCAAGACTTCAACTTCTCACCACCAAGTTTGAAAACTTGAGAATGAAGGAAGATGAGACAATTCATGAATTCTACATGAACATCTTAGAAATAGCCAATACTTCTGGAGCCTTGGGAGAAAAGATGACTGATGAAAAGCTTGTAAGAAAGATTCTCAGATCTTTGCCAAAAAGATTTGACATGAAAGTCACAGCAATAGAAGAAGCTCAAGACATATGCACAATGAAAGTTGAAGAGCTCATTGGCTCTCTTCAAACATTTGAGATGGGAATGAATGACACAAGTGTAAAGAAGAACAAAAGCATAGCCTTGGTAACAAATACTGATGAAGAAGAAGAAAATGATGAATCAGAAACTAGTGAAAGCTTATCAGACAACATTGCTATGCTTGGAAGACAATTCAAAAAGATTCTCAGAAATATGGAAAACAAGTCCAGACCAAGTGGAAGATACACAAACTCTTCTGAGAACAAAAGACCTTATGATAGAAAGTCATCTTATGATGAAAAGACCAGTCAAGAAAAAGGGATTAAATGCCATGGATGTGAAGGATATGGACACATCAGAAATGAATGTCCTACCTATTTAAAAAGGCAAAAGAAAGGTCTCTCTGTAACCTGGTCTGATGAAGACTCAGGAGGTGATTCAGAAGAAGAATCAGCTAAGCATATCACTGCTCTAGCTGGATTATGTGAATCTGAAAGTGAATCCAGTGATGGGGAGCTTACTTTTGAAGAACTTGAGCAATCATTCAGAGAACTAGTCAAAAGAAGCACTGAAATATGCAGGGAGAATATGAAGTTAAAGAAGCAGATTGAGGTTCTAAAGGATGAAAAAGCAAGTGATCTAGAGATCATTGACACCTTGAAAAGTGAAGTAAATCTTCTCAACTCCAAGTTGGAACACATGTCCAAATCTGTTAGAATGCTGAACAGTAGCTCAAGTACACTGGATGTTATTCTCAACAACAATAAGCATTCAGGGGATAAAAGTGGACTGGGATTTAACAGAGTTCATAAGGATGAAGCTAGCTCTAGCAAAACTACTTCAAAGTCCATACAGTCAAACAAGATGTCCCAACAGATGCTTCAACATCATGAAAAGAACACAAAGTCAAACATAATGTTCCAACAGATGTCTCAACATTCTGAAAAGAACATAATGAAGAAGAAGTATCAAAGATGGAGATGTCATCATTGTGGAAGATTTGGACATATCAAACCTCATTGCTATAAGTTGCATGGATATCCAAATCAGATGTATCAGCAACCTCCTAAGCAGAAGATAGAACTTACCAAGAAAGTGTTGCATAGAAGAGATCAGCAACCTCCTAAGCAAAAGACAGAGGTCATCAAGAAGGTATGGAGACCAAAAGCTAGTCTTCATGCTTATCAAAGCTACATACCCAAGAACAAGATCAACAAACAACCTTGGAGCTCTACTGATGAACAATACAAAGGGCAGAGGTATCAAAAGAAATCTCAACTCAAATGGTCAAAGAAAGGTGTTGCATATATAGCACATACATCACTAAGAGTATCAGCCAAAGAAGACTGGTACTTTGACAGTGGATGTTCAAGACACATGACTGGATTAAAGAATCTGCTAGTAGACTTAAAGTCACATTCATCCAGATATGTAACCTTTGGAGATGGAGCTAAAGGAGAAATCAAGGGAGTAGGGACCTTGGACTGTCAAGATGTACCAAGACTAAATGATGTGCTGCTGGTTAAAGGTTTAACTGCTAACCTGATTAGCATAAGTCAATTATGTGATCAAGGGTTCAGTGTAAACTTTACCAAAACTGAATGCATAGTGTCTAACAAAGAACAAGAGATTGTCATGAGAGGAGCCAGATCTAAAGACAACTGTTACATGTGGGAACCTCAAGACTTTAGTCTCACTTCAACTTGCTCTTTAGCTAAAGAAGAAGAAGTGAAACTATGGCACCAAAGACTAGGTCATCTTCATTTCAGAGGCATAAAGAAGATCATATCTATGGATGCTGTGAGAGGTATTTCTAAACTGAAGATTGATGATGGCAAAATATGTGGTGAATGTCAAATAGGCAAGCAAACCAAGATGTCCCATCCAAAGCTCCAACATCTGACAACTTCCAAAGTTTTGGAACTATTGCATATGGATCTTATGGGACCTATGCAGGTTGAGAGCCTTGGTGGTAAGAGGTATGCCTATGTGGTGGTTGATGACTTTTCAAGGTATACATGGATAAATTTCATCAAAGAAAAGTCTGATGTATTTGATGTATTCAAAGACTTATGCCAAAGAATACAAAGGGAAAAAACCAGCTGTGTGATCAGAATAAGAAGTGATCATGGAAAAGAGTTTGAGAACCAAAAGTTCTTAGATTTCTGCTCTTCAGAAGGAATCAATCATGAATATTCTTCACCAATCACTCCTCAACAGAATGGGATTGTTGAGAGGAAGAATAGAACTATTCAAGAATCAGCAAGAGCTATGATCCATGCTAAAAAGTTACCTTTGTACTTCTGGACTGAAGCTATGAACACAACTTGTTACATCCACAACAGAGTTACTCTAAGAAAAGGAACTTTGTCCACAATCTATGAAGTCTGGAAGGGCAGAAAACCCACAGTTAAGTACTTCCATGTGTTTGGAAGTAACTGTTATATTCTGGCAGATAGGGAGCAAAGGAGAAAAATGGATCCTAAAAGTGATGAAGGGATTTTTCTTGGATACTTTATAAACAGCAGAGCATATAGAGTATTTAATTCTAGAACCAAGGTTATCATGGAGTCTATAAATGTGATAATTGATGATGCTCCTACAGATGTCCCAGAAGATGTTGGAACATCTGCTGATATCAAGATTGAAGCTGAAGAAAAGAGTGATCATTATGACTTCACTCAAACTGATGCAAGGACAGAACAATCCAGCAAACCTCCCTCCATCAGAATACAGAAGGATCATCCCAAATATTTGATAATTGGTGATCCCAACAGAGGTGTGAGCACTAGATCAAGAGAAGTGATTTCAGGTTCCTGTTTTGTTTCTAAAATAGAACCTAAAAACATCAAGGAAGCTCTTACTGATGAATACTGGATTTGTGCTATGCAAGAGGAATTAGGTCAATTCACAAGGAATGAAGTGTGGAATCTTGTTCCTAGACCTGATGACATAAATGTGATTGGAACAAAATGGGTGTATAAGAACAAGTCAAATGAACAAGGAGTTGTTACAAAGAACAAAGCTAGACTTGTAGCTCAAGGATACACACAAATTGAAGGAGTAGACTTTGATGAAACCTTTGCACCAGTAGCAAGGCTTGAATCAATCAGACTACTTTTGGGAATTGCTTGTATCTTAAAGTTCAAGCTATTTCAAATGGATGTGAAAAGTGCCTTTTTAAATGGTTATCTTAATGAAGAGGTATATGTAGAACAGCCTAAAGGATTTGTTGATCCAAGCTGTCCAAATCATGTATACAAACTAAAGAAGGCTCTTTATGGTCTGAAGCAAGCCACAAGGGCATGGTATGAAAGACTGACTACTTTTCTTATCAAGCAAGGGTACAGGAAAGGTGGAATTGACAAAACCTTGTTTGTTAAAGATGAAGAAGGAAATGTCATGATTGCTCAAATATATGTAGATGACATTGTCTTTGGTGGGATGTCTGATAGGATGGTCAAACATTTTGTCAACCAAATGGAATCTGAATTTGAAATGAGCCTAGTAGGAGAATTAACCTACTTTCTTGGACTGCAAATAAAGCAAATGGAGGACTCCATGTTCATTTCCCAAAGCAAGTATGCTAAGAACATAGTCAAGAAATTTGGAATGGACAGTGCAACTCATAAGAGAACTCCTGCCCCCACACATTTAAAGCTAACTAAAGATGACAAGGGTGAGAATGTAGATCAAAGCCTATACAGAAGTATGATTGGAAGCTTGTTATATCTGACTGCTAGCAGACCAGACATAGCATTTGCAGTAGGTGTATGTGCAAGATATCAAGCTGAACCAAAAGTTAGTCATCTTAACCAAGTCAAGAGAATTCTGAAGTATGTTAATGGTACTTGTGACTATGGCATAATGTACTTTCATGGATGCAAACCAATTCTCACTGGCTTCTGTGATGCTGATTGGGCTGGAAGTGCTGATGACAGAAAAAGCACTTCAGGAGGATGCTTCTTTCTAGGAAACAATTTGATTTCTTGGTTCAGTAAGAAACAAAATTGTGTATCCTTATCTACAGCTGAAGCTGAATATATAGCAGCTGGAAGCAGTTGTTCTCAGTTGGTTTGGATGAAGCAAATGCTCACTGAGTACAATGTCCCACAAGATGTCATGACATTGTACTGTGACAACTTAAGTGCAATTAACATATCAAAGAATCCTATCCAACATAGCAGGACCAAGCATATTGATATCAGACATCATTTCATCAGAGATCTTGTAGAAGAAAAAGTGATTTCACTGGAACATGTAGCTACAAATCTGCAGTTGGCTGATATATTTACCAAAGCCTTGGATGCTACTCAATTTGAAAACCTAAGGGGCAAATTGGAATCTGCTTATGTGAAATTTAGCAGTTATGGAGATGTGCCAACATGTCATATGACATTGTGTGGCATAAGCACCAGATGGCAACACCAGTCTGGTCAAGGACCTTGAGTATTCCTCTCCTAAAAAGTCTCAAAGTAACGGCTACTTATAAAATATCAGCTTGCTTTTAGCTATCCATCTTCTCATCATACTCTCAAAAACGAATTGCATTCTCTAACTACTTTTCAGAACTCATCAAACCTAAAACTCCTCATCCACCTTCTTCGAAAATGTCTCAAAACCCTAACATTCCTGAAGAAATCCTTAACAAGGAAGATGTGGTGCATGCAACCCCCATTTCTGTGGTACCCATGGATTCAACTCCAATGGACGAAATCAGAGGAAGTGTTCCTCTTGCTAAAAATCCAAGAACTCCAAAAAGAACAAAAGATCAAGTTTGCAGCAAATCCAAAGGCATACCTTCACCAGCAAACATCACTCAAAAATCTTCTGAATATGTGGATGATTCCATAAAGGAGTTGGTAAACAGGATTCTTTCTGAGCAAATAGTGGTAAGTGGCATTTCTATCCCTCTGAGCACCATGCCAGCTCCACAAGAAGATCAACAAACTCAGGCTGCAAAGGACACTCCTGCTCAACAGGATGTCCCAATAGATGTTGAAGCATCTGAAGACCAGCAAAAGGTATCATCTGATACTGCTGATGATATATCTGAGGACCAGAAAAAGGCCTCCACTGATAGTGATGAAGAAGCATCTGAGGACCAACACAAGGCCTCCACTGAAGAGCACATCTCTGTTGATCAACCAGCTGAAGAGGAGACTGCTCAATCTCCTCCTGTTATAAACCTAGAGCATGATTCTGATACAGAAATCATTGCTTGTGTAGACCCTAGCATAGCCAAAAGGCTTAGGACTAGGAAAGAAAAGATGCATGCAGGACATGCAATTCCTGAGAAGAAGCAAGCTACCCCAAAGAAGGACAAAGCTAAAGTTGTCTTTGGTCCTACAAAACAATGGAGCAAGGTACAAACACAAAAGAGGAAAGCTGTCACTCCTCCAGATTCAGATGTTGAAGAAGATGTCCCAACATCTCCTCCAAAGAAGAAATCAACAACCTCAAGGTCATCAACTGCTGTTCCAGAAGCTCCCTTGGACAACATCTCCTTTCATCATGTTTCAAGTGTGAATAGATGGAAGTTTGTGTATCAAAGAAGAGTTGCACTTGAAAGAGAGCTGAGCAGTAATGCACTTGAGTGAACAGAGTTAATTGATCTCATATCTGCTGCTGGCCTCTTCAAAACTGTCTCCAACTTCTCTCCTTGCTATGAACTGCTGGTCAAGGAATTCATAGTCAACCTCCAAGAAGATTGTGCCAATGGTAAGTCTGCTGACTTTAGAAAAGTATTTGTAAGAGGCAGGTGTGTAGAATTCTCTCCTAAGGTCATCAACCAATACCTTGGAAGAGAATCTGATGGTCCAAATGAGTTAGGGAAGACTGATAACCAGGTCTGCAAGGTTATCACTGCTAACCAGGTCAAGGCTTGGCCAGTGAAAGGAAAGCTCTCAGTGAGCATGCTGACAAGGAAATATGCCATGCTGAACAGGATTGGTACAACAAACTGGGTACCTACCAATCATACATCCTCAATATCCACTGGCCTGGGAAGGTTCATATATGCTGTTGGCACACAAACAAAGCTTGATTATGGAGCTTATATATTTGATCAGACATCGAAGCATGCTGGATCATCTGCAACAAAGCTGCCAATTGCCTTCCCTTCCTTGCTGTGTGGAATAGTGCTGAGTCAATACCCTGGGATCCTCACTGAGAAGGACACAATTTGCAAAAGAGAAAGCCCTCTGGCCTTCCACTACAAGCTGTTTCTAAGTCATCATGCAGCTGATGTTGAAGCACCCTCTGGGACATCTGCAGGTCCTTCAAAAGAAAAGTCTTCAATCTCCAAAGCTGCATTGATTGCTGAACTGAAGAGCACTTGCAAAGAACTGGATGCAAGGAAGCAGAAGCTTGAGGAGATCATCCAAAGGCTGGAGATTGAAGAAAGTGCTCAGAAAGCTGCCACTTCTGAGGAGACTGAGGAAGATGAAGAAACTGACTATGAGGAATCTGAGTGAAAATTGTATGTGAGGAAAAATGTAATGACTGCTGCATTGTAATTTTGAATCAGTAACTTTGGCCCCAAATTTATGTCTAACAAGGGGGAGAACAACAACAACAATGTATGATGCTGTTTATCTATCAATGAAAAACTTCTGTTTGCTTCTGAACTGAATCAGTGTGTTTTATTAAAAAATTTCTGTTGCAACAAATCTGAATACATGTATGTTTGAGGGGGAGTAAACTCACACATAACTTAACAGAAAAGGAAAGCTATACTCTGATAAAAGAACTTCTGCTGCACTCTGATAACCAGAAAAGATGTTAGCCAAAAATTAGCCAAAGGGGGAGTTTATAGATGTTTAGAATTGACAGAATTTTTGACCAACAAGAAATATTGAATTCAGTTCAGAATGTCCTATCAGATGTTGGGACATTATTAAACAGAGTATAAGAACTTAATTCAGGATGTCAAACCAGATGTTGGGACATTGTGTAAATGATTTAAGTTCAGTTTTTCAGGATGTCCCAACAGATGTTGTGACATCTCAAACCTGCTACCAGAATTAATTAATGACTAACTCATCTGAGATATTTAAGGAACGTTATCTGGAATTAATTATGGATGGGCAAAAACAGAATAAGGCGCATCTGTAGGGAGTATTGTTATGAGGCTTCAGCATAATCAGAAGAACTAAATCACCTAGAATCTAGGAAGTAACAAACCCTAATTCAAGGTGGAAGCTGCATGCGTTTTAGGACTGCATGCGTTTTCTTGCACTTTAAGTTTTGGTAAAATCTATCAAGTGTTGGAACATCTCATAGGACATCTCATACCTGATCACAGAATTTCATCTAGGACTCAATCTAAACTCAATATTAATTCTAGAGAACTAAAAAAATGCTAAAACAAAAATTCAGCACCTACTACAGCCCCTAAACTAAAAGCAACTATCAAAACAATGCATAGCACAAAGCAACCTTTTACAACCAGCATACAGCATAAAAGTAGGTGTAAAAAGTCACATACAACATGCAAACATAACAAACAACATGTATTTTACAACACCTATATTAACAAACAGCTATGAAAACATGAGGCAAATTTGATCATTTTTATTTATGTGCATAAAGTGAATGATAAACAACACATTAATATGAATTAACATGGATCTACACACATCATAAAATGAACTCAAACATGTGAATTTATTTACATCATCTACTTGATTAAAAGGAACAATGATCAACAAGAACAACCACACTTTTTCATGTTGCACAAATGAGCATTTATCATGCTATTGAACAAGTACCACTACAAGCATCAATTGTTACATATGCATGACGTAAAAATCAGAATTGAACTCATGTTAAGATATGATCGATTAAGCACAAGAAACTTGCATGAACATGTGAAGTATTTAATCACTTTTGGCAAAAAATCAATCATGGCATTTAATCACTTTATCAATCAAGTAAGCAATGACAATAATCATGAAGCACATATTGAATTTAGGAAATCACTTAACATGTGAAACAAATGATTAAAGTGTAGAAAAACACATCAAGAATCAATTATATCACATTTACACATTTAACACAAAACATGGAAAAGTGAACAGAATCATGTCGAAACGACTCTAAACAAATGAATCGGCTACTGGAAATAGACCCAAAAATTCCCTAAAATCAATACCTAAACATACATGAACCTTAGAAGCACTAGGAAGCAAGATTTTGCAAGAAAATAAGCTAAAAGACCAAAAACTAACAGCTTTAACCGGTTAACCAAACGGTTAACCCGTTAACGGACCCTGAACAACACTAAATTTGGCCAAAAACGCATGCGTTAACCGGTTAACCAAACCGTTAACCGGTTAACGCTGAACAAAAAGTGAAAAATGATTTTGAAATAAGTGCTTTTGGCCACAATCTTCCTTCTAAACAACCCTAACCCCCACCTAATCATGCTAACACGAATTTCTACTCAATTAGGGCTTATTAACACATGCTAGAATCTATAACAAGCTACAACCTAACTTCTAATCCATCAAAAAACCACAAATCGCAAGCAAAACGTAACGAAAACATAATCAACCATAAGTAATACGAAAAGCACTTAAAGAATACCAAAATGGAAAGATGAAGAGAATAACTTAAAGGAAAAGTGATTTAGATCACCGACCTACGAAGCAGAGAAGTGCTTCGGTGGATGTTGCAAGAATCGGAGCTTGATCGAAGAGAAAACTTAGAAAACCGCGAATCCGCAAAATAAATGCGTTCTTGATGCTTGAGCCTTCTTACACTTCCGATAAGTCGAAATCTTCACAAAAATCAGTAGCTTCTTCTTCTACAATCCACTATTCAATGGAGGTTGGTGGCTAAGCTTTAAGATCTTCAAGTTTTAATGTGAAACTTGAAGAGCTTCTTCAAAAAAGCTTTGGTGAAAAGGGAAATGGAGGAAAAGTGAGAGAGAAAAAGTGATTCTAGAAATTATGAGAGAGTGAAAAATTGGGAACAAAACTTGGGAACCTTTTGCATTGAAGTGATTAATGATTATATAGAGGCTAGGGTTGGAGCTAGGTTTGGGAATGGAATTAGGTTTAGGAATGGAGTTAGGTTTGTAGTTAGTTAGGGTTAGCGTTGGAGAGGGAATATTCCTTGGAATATTCCATGGAATACTCTAGAAGGTTGTAGAACATGGTAGAAGCATCCAAGGGAAAAGGAGTGGAATTGAAGTGGAAAAATAAGAGGGGAAGAAATGAAAGGAAATGTGGAAGGAAAATGGAGGGAAAGGTGAAATCTCCCTTTTTTGGTTGGTTAGCTTGGAAGTGGTTTGGATTATTTTTGGGATATTATTTTTCTCTTGAACTCCAATGTTTGGCAAGCCTCGATCGACCACACACCTCATTCATATGCAAAGGATGATGATTTATTTATTTTTCAAATGCGATGCAATGATATGCGGAATGATGCAAGAATGAAGCATACACTACTCGAGGTTGATAATAATAAGAATAAGAGGGCAAATTTTGGGGTGTTACAGCTGCCCATATTCAATCACTATAAACTTGAATGGATAATAGCAGTTGCTCTCATACGTTTGAAGTATGCAGGGATTGAATACTAAAAACAACCGGAAAATTTGCACTCGGTGGAAGAAGAAAAGGGAAATAAACCCAACCATTTGAACTCTGCTTGGGGAGAATCTTGTTGTGACGAATAGTGAATCGGTGAATGTTTTGGAATAACACTGGGAGATTGCTGACTTGCCACGCTACGGGTGGACTTTTCGATGGGCTATTAATGACGTGCCACACAACGGGTGGTTTTCCGAATGCTTCGCCATACTGCGGGGGATTTCAATACTTTGCCACTCTACGGGGATACATTGCTCAGCTACGGGAGACTTTGAAAATTCGCCACACTACGGGGGCACATTGCTCAGCTACGGGAGACTTCTGCTCACTACAGGAGACTTTAATGTTTTTCCACACTACATGGGCTACTGCTCGCTACGGGAGACTTTGGCTCACTACAGGAGACTTTTGCGCACTACGGGAGACTTCAATGTTTTGCCACACTACGGGGGCTGCTGCTCGCTACGGGAGACTTTGACTCCCTACAGGAGACTTTTTATCACTACGGGAGACTTCAATGTTTTGCCACACTACGGGGGCTGCTGCTCGCTACGGGAGACTTTAAGAATTCGCCACCCGGAGGATGGACTTTGGCCAATCTGCGGCTGGACTTTAAGAATTTGCCACCTAGAGGATGGACTTTGGCCAATATGCGGTTGGACTTTGGAATTTGCCACCCAGAAGATGGACTTTGGCCAATCTGCGGTTGGACTTTGGATAAATTGCCATGTTGCGGGTGGACTTTGGATATCAACCTTGGATTGAGCACGCATACGTTGAATTGTATGACATGATGCCCCATGACACTGGGAGATAGGTACAAAGGAAATTCCTGACGCATAAATAACAAACCCTTGCTGACTCTGTGGGAAATACAGATGATTGCCGATATTTCTGTTGGAGAAGAGTGTGACTTGTCTGTCTCGACTTATCACCTTTTCCAAAAATAAATTGGACTTTTGATTTGAAGGCCTTGCTAGGGGATGCCTCAACTGCTGGGGAATGAATCTCACTCATAAGATTTCGCTGGTGATCTGTAACTTTTCGACTTAGTTGGGGAAAGACCTGTCAAGGCTCTGCTGAGGAGAACTTTATGTCTATCTGAATTTCCCGAACCCAAGTGGGGAAGGAAACCGTTCAGCTAACTGTCGGGAATACTTGAATTCTTGTAAGAAGTGCTTCACTACGGGAAGATGACTCTTGCTAGGGGTAATCCTTATTGCTCTGCTGGGGAAGAGAAGGATTTGCCTTGAGACCTGCTGGGAAATAAGATCAAGGAAACCTGCTGAAGTAAAGTTTGGCAACTTTATTGGGGATAACTCCCATGTGCCCGTTGGGGATAACAAAGCCGAACCGCGTCCTTCTTGAGGAGGAAAGACTTATCGTTGTTTCGTGCTATGGGTCAATTGCTTTGATTCGGGCTTTACCTTAAGAGGATTTTACAAAAGACTTGGTGTCTTTAAACTCTTCAGGAGTATAATTGCCCCGGTATTCCGAACTTCCGATTATCTGTCTTCGAGAAAGAATGAATCCTCATGCGATTGGGGTGGCTTGCCCCAGTATGAGTCTTTGACTAATTGCTCTAGGAGAGATCTGAATCTCGAGTGATTGCCCCAATTTGGCTGAATTTTGAAGAGATCGCTCGATGTAATTGCCCCGGATTGGCTGGCCTTTACCATGACTGGTTGGGAAAATCCTTACTCAATGGAGCTTTCTCGGAAAAGTGCACCTCGACGTGACTGTATTTCAGAAGTTTTAGACTTCTCAACTTGGCAAGCTTAAGCTTCTGGACTGAATTTCCACATGTGAGATTTTTATGATGCCAAACAAATGTATGTAAGCAGAAAATGTTTTATTCTGAGAATGGAAATTCTAATGCAACACACATGTTAATCTTGAAGTTTTGAAAAGGTGTCGCAAACCTTTGTGAGCGAATCACTGGTTGAGATACGACATTATTTTTGAATGAAAGTATGTACATGCAATACCAACAAGTATATTTTTGCACAACTCATAGGAGTCGGGAACGCGGTCTCGTGGTAGTACGCTCTCAAAATAACCCTGTTTCAGTTAGGACTTTTGAGGGTTATATCGTGGCCTGGTTCACGGTTATAGAAACAAAGGATATAGGCTCGAAGTTTATTTGTGCCCACCCCTCTTCATGATGTTCTCCATTCCTATGTTCAGCTAATTTTCGCAAGCGCTCACCTTTCATAAGGGTTTTGTGTTGGTTGAAGAACCATTGCTGCTATCAGTTCAAGCACCAATCAGGTTATTGTTTGGAGCCAGTCACCCATTGGTCTTTTGTGTCTGTGCCACACAACTTTGTTCTTGCTCGAGGATATTTCTTGTGTAATCCTTTTTTATCTTTCTCTTTTTGCGTTCTTTTGCTTATCCCTAACTTTTGCTTGGACTGATTCTTGTGAATCTTTGATTGTGGAGTCCAGCGGGATGCCCTAATTTTTGCCTAAGTCGCTTGTTTTCAAGTTTCGACTTAGCGGGCTTTTCATTTCTTTCTTTTTTGAACAAATAGTGTGACACTGTTTGTCTTGATTTCTTTTCGAGGGTTGTGACTGCCTCATTCTTTGGTTGATGAAGGATAACCATTGTGGCTTCCAGTCTTTGGACCTCTTGATTTGGATAACCGTTGTGATTTTCGGTCTTTGGACCTCTTGATTAGCATAGTGGAATGTAATGGATCCTCAAATACACTCTTTTATGAAGGCATAAACGCTTGGTCCGACTAGCTGACATCTACCTTGTCCCTAGATTACATGTGAGGGTTTTTTCATGCGAAAGGAAACTCATACTTCAAGGCTCAAAGGGGTTAGCGAGGGTTTATCTCCCTTATATCTCCAGGGTTTAGGGATTTGAAACAAAGCCTGTACATCGTCAATAGGTCCTTACTCGAGAGCACACAATTAGAGATTTTTGCGTTTTTGTTTCGTTATCCTCCCTCATAGAGTTTGAGCACGACAATTGGTATTGCGATGTACACATACAAAATTATAAGTGAATGCAAATGAATTACTTCAAGAAAAACATGTGAGTTTTATTATTGCTAACATTCAAAAGCAAACAAATTTCATACATGTAGACAAATGTTTAGCACATAAAAGAAACTACAAATGGAAATGCAGTAAAGAAAATTAATATTGCCGTAGTTGAGGAGGCTTGACTCCGTCTGGACCTGTCAGTCTTAGATACTTTCAATGATCAATAGTTCTTTCATAGACTTGTAATCTTCAAGTTGCAGCCGTATACCCAACCATGGAAATCATACATCTTCTAGTTATTCTGACTCTGACACGAGACATTTGAAGGAAAAAGTGAAGCTGGAGAGTAAAGTTGCCCCATAAGGTTGCTCGAAAAGACCTGATGATCTTCTGCCTACGTATCTCCATTGACCCATGACCAATGAAGAATCAGAGCGACATAGTTCCCCTTAATAGGGAAAACAATGCATTAGAGAAAAACAAACAAACAAGTTGCTATTGCTGAGAGTATCTGAATACTGATGGCTTTATTTGCTTCTTTGAAGATTCCAACTTAATGCGGACCATCTGGTAAAACAACCGTGACACCGGCTCCATTGTGATTAGGCATTGGATTCTGGAGTACATTTGGGTGAGGCGCAAAATTGATCGCCTTGGAGTCAATTAGGTCCTATACCTTGTTCTAAAAAGCCCAACATTTCTCAATACTGTGCCCCTGGGCACCTGTATGGAATTCACATATGGGATTTGCATCATAGTTTGGAGGTAGATTATCAGGAGAAAGAGCTCTCATGGTTCGAAGCTCGACCATGTTCAACTTTAGCAGCTTTGGAAGCAATACAACATATGGGCATAGGATGGGATCAAGTCTGCAGTTTCTCGCTCTTGTTCTTTCCTGATTTGGTCTCTGTGCCTGATATTGCTGACCTTGAGGTTGTGGTTGAACCTGTCGCATAATAGTCACTGCAGCTGTTTGGTAGTAACCTTGTGAACGACCTCTGTCTCTGCCCCTATACACAACATTGGTATTTCCTTCTCTTCGTCTTTGGCCATTTCCAAAAGGCTTTTTCATACTAGAAGAACCAACACTATTTGCATCCTGGATCTTCCCCAATTTCAGGAAATTTTCTATCTTTTCTCAAGCAATGACAATATCAGCAAAACCGATGGACGAGAAAGAGGCTAGACGATACAAGTATGCATCTTGAAAGGTGCCCATAAACATGTCGACCATTTCCCGATCGAGCAACGGAGGTTGAACCTGTGCGGCCAGCTCACGCCACCTCTGAGCATACTGCTTAAAACTTTCTTTGGTTCCTTGAGAAAAATTCTGCAACTGAGTGCGGTTTGGAGCTATATCAATATTGTATTGATACTGCTTGAGAAAAGCTTCAGCTAAACCTTTCCAGCATCGGATAGAGACCCTGCTCAGCTTCATGTACCAGCTCAATGAAGCTCTAGATAGACTATCTTGGAAGAAATGCATCCAAAGTTTCTCGTCATCAGTGTGAGCCGAGATTCTTCCAAAGTATGCATGAATGTGAGTTCTAGGGCACGTGCTGCCGTTGTACTTGTCAAATGATGGCACCTTGAACTTAGGAGGGATTCTGACTCCTGGCACTAACCCAAGACTGGTTACATTGATACCCAGGGAATTATAACATTCCATGGCCTTAATCTTCTCTGCCAGCTCTTCATACCTTCGATTGTTGACCTCATTCATATTACCCATATCAGCATCCAGTAGAGTGAACTGATCTTCCTGAGTGTCTTCATTACGGGCCACAATCCCATTTAGATTTAGCCCTCCGTTACAGGCAGCGTTAGGATCCACATTCTGAGTAGGTGTTCCAGTATTAGCTTTCCCATGGGGTTGCTCAACCATCAACTTGAGACGCTATTGATTCTGAGCAATTCCGGTCATCATTTCCATGAACTGATCCATCCTCTATCGAAGCTCATTGAGATCAGTCTACATTCGTTCAGCCATTCTCACTCGGTTTCTTTTTGTTGGATACCGATGAACGTGTTGACCAGCTATATTGCCTGATGTTGAATAAGTTAGGAAATCCGAATAACCTGTAAAAATGCAAAATATACAAATCATGCAGTAAATGCGTATGATATGTTCATGAGGATGCGACATGCGACCCTGCAAATGAGTAAGCATGTGTTAGTAATGCAAGCATGCAGAGGATGTTATGCAATGCACTGGCATGTGATCAAAGGTCTGGCGATCACTGGTCTAATGTTGGTGTTGAGAAGACATTCACGTGCTTCCGAAGAATCATAATAATAGTACCACCGAAATCCCGGATCTCAGGACCAAAGGACCATGTAGAACCTGATCATTATACTGAACAATGCTGGCAAAACGGGTATGTTGGAAGTTTCAGGGTTCCTGCAAACCTGTAACCCCCCCCCCCATTTCACGGGTATGCTACTCCGAGTCAACATCACAGACTCTCAAAGCCGGATAGCAATAATACGTTCACCATTTCTGAGAAATGGCTCATGACCAAATCAGGGAATCAGCTTGGCATATATACTACCCAGGGAGGTCTCAGCTGAGTGCAGGGAAAACAAGCATCCCTCATAAGTCCCAAGCTTCAAGCACTGAATCGAGAAACAATAGTACATTCATCCCGAAGGTTACAATACTATCGTCATGCATATAGTTTGCTTTAACTGGATTCCCATGAAAGAACCAGGCCATCCTATGCGAGTTCCCTGTGGGCCCTCGGATGCGAGTGGGTTTGCTAACAAATGTGGTTTGCCACTGTCATCACTGGAGAAGGATGTTTCCACAAAGGTTCTCAATGATCGGTCCCCTGACTTCACATAACTATCAAGGTTGTGTATTGCCCCAGAAAGATTCCGGCATCAATACATTCCCGAGAAGGTCGCAAGTCAAGGTGTGGAACTCACTACTACAAATATAGCATGATGCCATGAAGCCAAAATGGAACCACTCTAAGTCCTAGGGTGCACTCGAGCTCCGGTTACGAGCTCATCTCACAGTAACCCCATCCCATAGAAGAAATGAAACCAACACACTCCAATATATGATGCATGGAAAATAAATGCTGAAAGCAGTGAATAAAGCTGTAAAGTAAAGCTGTAAAATAAAACTGTAAATGAAAACAGTAAATCTAAGATAAAGCACACAACAACAAATAGGTAAACACCCGAAGAAACAAAAACAAACATGCGCTAGGATTGACTCTACAAGGGAAACCAGAGATTCTGGATTCGATCCCCAGCAGAGTCTCCAGCTGTCGCTCCCGTGATTTTCATCCTAGTACAAACGCGAAAGTGGCGCGGAAAAGGTAGAGTCGCCAGCCATGCAGTTTTATCCCGATGGGAAAGGTAATGCTGCACAAACCTGAGGAAGAAGGAAAGGACGAGGTCCTGCGAACCAAAGATCTGGGTTCGGGAGTCGGTTACGACCTGGGAAGGTATTAGCACCCAGATCGTCCATCGTAACTGACGGGATCCACGCTTGCTTGTATGTTTCAAAGGGTGAGAAATAAGATGCTGCTGAATAAAACTGCTGACTGGAACTGGAACTGAAATGAGAAAGGAATTGGAAAAGAGATCGAAAAGAACGGGGGGAAATGTAGGGAAAATAAATAATGTACTCGAACGGGCCCTACCCCGCTGCCTACGTACCTCATCGGGATAATGAGGATCAGAGTCGACGTAGTTCGCCTAACTAAGGCGGGAACTATTTGTTTGTGTTTTTTATGGCTTGAACTGTATATGTCTATGCTCAGGTGTTGCAGGTTCATATGATACAAGTGCGTTTACCGTCTTGCATGCGAGACAAGTCGTCGCAAGTTTGTGTTGAGAATGAATGAGATGAGAAAGAGAAGTTCCCGCAGGATAGTCGCTTATTATTTGTTTTTGCCTTTTAAGAGTTTTGCATGAATTTGGCACAAGGAAGTGAATTCAAACTCTTTTCCATGGAATGTGTACTTGCTACTACATTCCAAGATGGAATAATAGAACAAGCACACCCAGCAAGGAGAATTTATCCAAGACTTGTTTCCAAGGATTAGGGTCTAAATTCACTAGCTTGTTGAACTTTATTAAGTGTTTTTGTTGCTTTTGTAAAGAAGTATCGTTTATGTTTTCTTTGTGAAACAACCCCTTGATGAAACTTGTATATCATCCTAGACAAGCTTGCACTATTCCAAGATGGAATGAATGTAAGTGCCCCATGGAATAAGGCTATACACAAGGGATCCTTTCATGCATTTATTAAGTTTTTTTAGCTTTTGTCTGAAGATGAGAAAGAAGACTCAAATCGGAAAAGGACAAAAATTAAAGGGGACTAAGACACAACCCTAAGTTATTTATTAAAATGGTGGTCCTAATGGTGAGTGAGGCTTTTCTAATCCTAAAGAGAAAAAGGAAAAGAGAGAATAAAAAGGATGCAACTTACTTCCTAAGGAAGATAAGTTGGTCCTAACAAAAGGGAAATCCTACCAATCACAAGTATGGAAGTAAAAGGTGAATTAAATTCATAAAGAAAATGCATAAAAATAAAAGGATAAGGTGTAAGGAAACATACCTTTCACTCCCTACAAAACAAAGATTAGTGTGTATTTTATTAAAAATAATAAAGCAAACTCACACCAATTAAATCCTAATAACTCTAGGACTCAATCTAAACTCTATCTTAATTCTAGAGAACTAAAAAAATGCTAAAATAAAAATTCAGCACCTACTACAACCCCTAAACTAAAAGCAGCTATCAAAACAATGCATAACACAAAGCAACCTTTTACAGCCAGCATACAACATAAAAGTAGGTGTAAAAAGTCACATACATCATGCAAACATAGCAAACCACATGTATTTTACATCACCTATATTAACAAACAACTATGAAAACATGGGGCAGACTTGATCATTTTTATTTATGTGCATAAAGTGAATGATAAACAACTCATTAATGTGAATTAACATGGATCTGCACACATCACAAAATGAACTGAAACATGTGAATTTATTTACATCATTTACTTGATTAAAAGGAACAATGATCAACAAGAACAACCACACTTTTTCATGTTGCACAAATGAGCATTTATCATGATATTGAACAAGTATCACTACAAGCATCAATTGTTACACATGCATGGCGTAAAAATAAGAATTGAACTCATGTTAAGATATGATCAATTAAGCACAAGAAACTTGCATGAACATATGAAGTATTTAATCACTTTTGACAAAAAATCAATCATGGCATTTAATCACTTTATCAATCAAGTAAGCAATAACAATAATCATGAAGCACATATTGAATTTAGGAAAGCACTTAACATGTGAAACAAATGATTAAAGTGTAGAAAAACACATCAAGAATCAATTATATCACATTTACACATTTAACACAAAACATGGAAAAGTGAAAAGAATCACGTCGAAACGACTCTAAACAAATGAATCGGCTACTGGAAATAGACCCAAAAATTCCCTAAAATCAATACCTAAACATACATGAACCTTAGAAGCACTAGGAAGCAAGATTTGGCAAGGAAATAAGCTAAAAAACCAAAAACTAACATCTTTAACCGGTTAACCAAACGGTTAACCCGTTAACGGACTCTGGACAACACTAAATTTGGCCAAAAACGCATGCGTTAACCAGTTAACCAAACCCTTAACCGGTTAACGCTGAACAGAAAGTGAAAAATACTTTTGAAATAAGTGCTTTTGGCCACAATCTTCCTTCTAAACAACCCTAACCCCCACCTAATCATGCTAACACGAATTTCTACTCAATTAGGGCTTATTAACACATGCTAGAATCTATAACAAGCTACAACCTAACTTCTAATCCATCAAAAAACCACAAATCGCAAGCTAAACGTAACGAAAACATAATCAACCATAAGTAATACGAAAAGCACTTAAAGAATGCCAAAATGGCAATATGAAGAGAATAACTTAAAGGAAAAGCGATTTAGATCACCAACCTACGAAGCAGAGAAGTGCTTTGGTGGATGTTGCAAGAATCAGAGCTTGATCAAAGAGAAAACTAAGAAAACCGCGAATCCGCAAAATAAATGTGTTCTTGATGCTTGAGCCTTCTTACACTTACGATAAGTCGAAATCTTCACAAAAATCAGTAGCTTCTTCTTCTACAATCCACAATTCAATGGAGGTTGGTGGCTAAGCTTTAAGATCTTCAAGTTTTAATGTGAAACTTGAAGAGCTTCTTCAAAAAAGCTTTGGTGAAAAGGGAAATGGAGGAAAAGTGAGAGAGAAAAAGTGATTCTAGAAATTATGAGAGAGTGAAAAATTGGGAACAAAACTTGGGAACCTTTTGCATTGAAGTGATTAATGATTATATAGAGGCTAGGGTTGGAGCTAGGTTTGGGAATGGAATTAGGTTTAGGAATGGAGTTAGGTTTGTAGTTAGTTAGGGTTAGGGTTGGAGAGGGAATATTCCTTGGAATATTCCTTAGAATATTCCATGGAATACTCTAGAAGGTTGTAGAACATGGTAGAAGCATCCAAGGGAAAAGGAGTGGAGTTGAAGTGGAAAAATAAGAGTGGAAGAAATGAAAGGAAATGTGGAAGGAAAATGGAGGGAAAGGTGAAATCTCCCTTTTTCTGTTGGTTAGCTTGGAAGTGGTTTGGATTAATTTTGGGATATTATTTTTCTCTTGAACTCCAATGTTTGGCAAGCCTCGATCGACCACACATCTCATGCGTATGCAAAGGATGATGATTTATTTATTTTTCAAATGCGATGCAATAATATGCGGAATGATGCAAGAATGAAGCATACACTGCTCGAGGTTGATAATAATAAAAATAAGAGGAAAAAGTTTGGGGTGTTACAGATACCACTTTGTAACACCCAAAATATTCCCATGAATTTTCCAATAAAAAACCAGAGTAAACAAAACAGACCATTCATTTTGAGTGTCAAATTCACTATAAACACATGACTCAATGTGATACGCTTTAAAAAATAGTTTTACTTGTAGCGGAAAACTCTAAAGAAACATAAAGCAAAATTCAATTTACAAAATGTTTTTCTAAAAATAAATAAACAAAGAAACAATCGTCGTCCCGACACCCCAAAGCACGTATCAGATCCGACTCCTCTAAACATGAAGTACACCGACTTCACTGAACACCACTCTACTAATCCTGATCACCTGCACGTTACCAACATAAGGGTAACATTCAAACAGAAGGGGGTGAGATACTTACACCAACAAAAGGGAAACATAATAATAACAAAAGCAAATATCATCAAGCAAATCACCACTTCTCATCAAACAACAATTACACATATACACCACAACACATGATAATAATATGCATACCAACAAACAACTATGCAATGAGACTCTACCAACTCTATGCATGTCATACCATATATTGATATCTATTTCAAGATCTAGTTCCATTAGGAACTCTCAACCCCTTTTTGATGGTCCAATATGATCCCTATTTCATGATCACACCCTCGAACCCTGTTTCATGGTCATGTATGATACCTGTTTCATGATCGCACCAACATCACACCGATCCCCTTTGGGATTCGAATGGACATATGTTAGGGACCAATTATCACTATTTTTCATACATTTTATTAGTCCATTTCACTAATTTTTCTAACAACTTTACACTTTTATTCTCACAATTTAGTATAAATGCAATTTAGTTTAATTTAATTAGGTTTGAATAGATATTTCACTTGTTTGTTAGTTTTGTAGAGTTTTTATACAAGGAAATACTTAACTGCATGAGCAAGACTTGGTAGGAGCTTAATGGAATTTTTGGAAGTATTTGAAGATTAAATGTGAAAGAAATTATTGTTGAGGAAGCTTGCAAAGCAAAGAAGTTGTTTTTGCTTCAGTTCGCGCCGCGACCCTTGTTGGCGCCGCGAACCTGGCGAAGTCAGCCAGCTGGTTTAGTTTTGAAGTTGGGTTATTTGCTTTTTTGGGCCCAACTTAAGTTTGAAATTTTTGGCACTTTTGAAATGTTACTTTTTATGGGGAAGACAAAAGTGACCAATTGTAGTAAGAAAGACAAATACATTACCCATGGGTCAATAAGGAGAAACACAAGTTTGGTAGGATATTTAGAAAAGTTTTCTTCATTAGAGATGGACTTACTTTCAGATCATTTTCTTTTTGGTTGTTGCTGAAAACGTATGATGAAGATGAGATAAAACCCATTTTTGTCAAGATTGGTGGTAGTAGCTATTCCTCATTGATCATGTATTTCTTTTAAATATTGTATGAGACAAATGATTATTGATGTATGAATGATACTTTTTCTCTATTTTGAATATTTAGACTTGATTTATTATTGAAAGTGATTCTTCAAGTCTTGACCTAAAGTATGCATTCTAGTAGTGAATAAATTGTAAAAATAGATTTATACACTACTTTTCTTTTGTATCAACCATTAAAGATTGATATATTGATAGTTAGGTTGAGAAATCATCTAAGGATTGATATATGGATTATCACACTTTCATTTAGAAATAAATGTTAATGAGAGGATACTTGAACATCATCAATAATTTTGAGTCCATATAATTGATATTAGATCATTTGATAAAAAAGGAATAGTGAACTCCAATCTTGACAAGCTTTTTATATTTGACTTTCTAAAACTATTTTTATTATCTTAATGTTAATCTAATTGCAAGATAACTTTTTACTCAAAAACAACTTAGTTACCCTTAAAATTACAACAACTAGAATTATAGAACGGCGATAATATTACCCAATCTCTGTGGATACGATAAAAATATTTGTCGGAAAAATACGTTTCAAAAAATTGGCGCCGTTGCCGGGGATTGGTGTTCAATATTACAAGCATTGAAATAATTCGTTGTTTTAATTTTTGTTACTTTATTACTATTACTCTTGTGTTTCATTTGGTTTGTTAGTTTTGTAGATTCTAGTGCATGCGAGAAAAGGCTATCGAGGAGCAATTTCAATTCGATCCCGAAATTGAAAGAACACTTGGAAAGCTCAATAGAAAAACACTAAGAAGAAAGAAACTAGCCGAAGAGAGGAACCATAGAGAATAAGAATCTACTTCTTCACTTGTTCAAATTGAAAGAGTGAGTGTAGAAAATTTTGAAGGAAGCACGGCGGAAGGAGTTCGTACCGAGATGTCCTCCAATAGTCCAAGACGGACCGCTCAATTTTCTCGTGGTGGAAGGAACATGGAGATGAAAACCGGAATCCTCCAACTCCTTTATGCAAGTCCATTCACCGGAATGGACCATGAAGATCCGTATACCCATCTCACCAAATTCTGCGAGATTGCAGGATCTACGGGAATAGAGGAAGCGGGTGAAGAAGCATTATTCAAGTGAATGTTCCCACATTCCTTAGTGGGAAAGGCAAAATAATGGTATATTGATCAAGCACCAAGAGTGATGACGGATTGGAACTTGTTAGAAGAAAAGTTTCTAGAACGATATTTTCCTCAATCCCGATTCATGGAAGCCAAAACAGCTATTATGGTATTCAATCAAGGGAGCAACGAGTCTTTGAACGAGGCTTGGGAAAGATTCAAATCAATTTTGAGAAAATGCAAAGGCCATGGATTTGATGATCTTACGCAAATCCACATTTTTCTCAATGGGCTTCAATCACAACAAAAGACATTTTTGGATGCTACCACGGGTGGTTCTCTCATGTCAAAAACCGCGGAAGAAGCTATAGTCATTATTGACCGGATGTCACTTAATGATCGTCAAAGTCAACATGATCATAGTACTTCACAAAGGAAACCAGGAGTTCTTGAATTAAGTACCAATGATGCTATTCTTGCCCAAAACAAATTTATTTCTCAACAAGTGGAGTTGCTCGCTCAACAAATGGCCAAACTTCCACAACAAATGAACGAAATTCAAGGATCTCAATCTAGACATCAAGTGGCGATGTGTGAATTATGTCAATGAGATCATCCCACCGTTTATTGTCCTCCATTGGAAGAAGTGAGTTATGTGAACAACCAAAATCAAGGATATCAAAGGCCACCTCAACAGTACAATAACTCATATCAAAGGAACAACCAAGGTTATCAACAATCAAGATTCAACAACCAAAATTTTCAGCAACAAAGTCCATTTCAAAATCCAAATCCTCAAGTCCAACAATCGCAAGGTGGAAGTTCAAAGCTAGAAGATACTCTCACACAATTCATGCAAGCCTCCATGGAAAATAAAATGAGTAATGAGGAAGCTATCAAGAATCTGGAGAATCAAGTAGGCCAACTTGCAAAACAATTGTCGGAACAACAAGCAAGTTCTTCTTTCTCCGCCAACACTCAAACCAACCTGAAGGAGCATTGTAAAGAAATTGTCACTCGAAGTAGTAAAGAATTGACGAGTGGAGGATGTAAAGAGAGTGCATATGGAGATGATATGAAGAGTACAGCTGAAGATGATGAGAATGCTGTGCTGGAAGAAACAGAACAGAAAAATGAGAAAAGAAATGCACAGGTCGCGCCGCGAACCCCCATCGCGCCACGAACTGAAGAAAACCAGAATAATTTTTTTGCACAGAATGGTGATGCAATGGAAAGTAATGAACCTAAAGCAAAAAATAAGAAAAGAGGAGAGAAAGGAGTAAATGCAATTCCGACTCAATATCCCCTTACCCACACGCACCATCAAAAAAAGAGAATGCTAGTCATTATGCACAGTTTATGGACATATTTAAGCAATTGCAAATAAATATTCCATTTGCCGAAGCATTAGATCAAATGCCAAAGTATGCAAAGTTCATGAAGGACATTCTCACGAAGAAGAGGAGATATGTGGATGACGAGACCGTTTTGCTTGATGCACGTTGTAGTGCCATAATTCAAAAAACTCTCCCAAAGAAGGAATCTGATCCCGGTCGAGTCGTTTTACCGGTGACCATTGGAGGTACTTACATTGGAAATGGTTAAGTTGATTTGGGATCTAGAATAAATTTAATTCACTTATCCATTGTTAGAAGATTGGGAAATATTGAGATAAAAGCAACGAGGATGACTTTGCACCTAGCCGATAAGTCTATCACTTCACCATATGGAGTGGCACAAGACATGCTAGTAAAGGTGGACAAATTCTTGTTTCCGGTAGATTTCGTGGTTGTGGACATGGATGAGGATCATGATGTTCCTTTAATTATTGGAAGACCATTTATGAAAACAACCCGAATGATGATCGATATTGATGATGGACTCATGAAAGTAAGGGTACAAGATGAAGAGGTAACTTTCAATCTTTTTGAAGCCATGAAGCATCCTAATGACAAATATGACTCTTTCCAAATTGATGCACCGAGGAGGAAACCACCGAAGTTGCAAACCAAGTTCATCTTTCTAACCCGTTGGATAGATCTCTCATAGGAGCCTACAATGTTTCAACCGAAAATAAAGAAAAAGAAATTGAAGCATTTTTGGATGAATTGGAATCTTGCAGAGAAATTGCCTATCATGAGGAGAAAAATTAGGACTTGGATGTGAAGAAGCAAGTGGAAGAGCCAAAGTTAGTGTTAAAGATGCTACCACCACACTTGAATATGTGTTCCTTGGCGATGATTGCAATAAATCAGTGATCATTAGCAATGCCTTGTCCACCAAAGAGGAGCATAAGTTGATACAAATGTTGAAAAAGAATGAAGGTGCAATATGGTAAGTCTTATCCGATTTGAAGGGTATTAGTCCGGCATATTGCATGCATAAGATCATGATGAAAGAAAATTACAAGCCCGTTGCACAACCGCAAAGGAGTTTAAATCCATCAATGAAGGAAGTGGTGAGAAAATAAGTTGTCAAGCTATTGGAGGCCGGGATGATTTATCCTATCTCCGATAGTGAATGAGTGAGTCCTGTGCAAGTAGTTCCAAAGAAGGGTGGTATGACGGTTGTTAAAAATGATAAAAATGAGTTGATTCTGATGTCGCGATTGACCTAACATCAAATGGTGTCCATAACTGCAAGTGCACAACCTATAGCGTAGTAATAAAAAGATGTCGAGCCCACAAGGATTTTGTAATCACTCTAGTGCTATAAAGAATGACTATAATAACTAAGGCGGAAAGTTGTCACGAAATTGGTTACTAAGTTAAATAAAGGGAAAAATTAATTAAAGTTTGAATTATAAGATAAGCCATCGGGATGTAACTTAGTAGGCCTCTACGAATTAAACTAACACTATGCGCAAGAAATTATTTTACTTAATTATTCTGTAGAAATTATCAGTTTAAAAACCCGCAACTCACACTCTCGTGGTCTTGTGTTAGATTATATTCCTAAAGTCCTATGTCTGCTCTCGCTATCCCATAAGTGTTTAACAATATTCTTTGGAAACTTAATAAAAATCTAATCCAGTTCAAAGCGCTCTCACTGTATTTAAATTGAATGCCTAACTTTAGCTATCTAGTTAAAAACCTCACACTCTCGTGGTCTTGATCTAACCTTTTTCTACTCTTTTTACTCTCGTAACAAAAAGTATGGTTTTATAAATAAAAAATCCCAGCCATAAATTAAGTTTATTTAGACTTTTAACTTAGCATTAATTTAATCCGCTTTGGTTACGTTCATTACATACCGACACTATTAATTTAGCTAGACATATTAATTAAAGAGGAAAAACTAATAAATTTAATTAAACAAAACATAACAATAATTAATAAATAAAATTAAACAATAACAGTAAAATTTCAATAATTAAAAACCTGGTACTGAGTAATTTTCCTCGTAGATCCCTCTTCCACACACATATGTCGGCAAGATTGGACTCTCGGAAATTCAATACAAACTCTGAGGCTAGAAAAAAATAAACCTAAATCTAATGTAATCGTTTCCTGATATTGGAAACTATCACTTATAGTAGGTTGAATTCAAAAAGGGAAATAAAGGAACAATGCAGGAATTAAAGAAATAAGGTGCAAAATATTCTTGAACGAAAATGGCAGAGCATCCGTAAAATTAAGCAAATGAAAACTCCCCCCTTTGAAACTCTTGGTTTCCTATATTTATAGAGCAGGAGGAATACGGGAGTTAGAAAATTAATTGGGCTTCAAACAACCCATTTCATGAGAAATTATAGGACTTCGTGTGCTCTTACTGAGAAAAAAGAGGAACATAACATGAACTGCTTCAGCTTTGTTTCCACCACTTCTGTTTTGGACCTTTTCTGATAATGGGCCTTGACGAGCATAATATAAGGATTCTGGGCGTGTGACGGTCGTAACACATCCAAGACGGTCGTCACACGCTTAATTGTGCATGACGATCGTAACAGCTCCATGACGGCCGTCATTGCAGCAAATTATGCAGAATTTTGTGCTTTTTCTTGCTCTTTGATCTTTTCTCTTGTTTATAACTTTATTCCTTCGCTTTGCACATATTTGGCTCGACAAACAATATACCTGCAATAAATGTGAAAACTCGGAAGAAACAGACGTTAATCATATTAAAATGGACTAAGAAATACTATAAATATGCGATACGATTCCTCGTTATCAAACTCCCCCATATTTAAACCTTTGCTTGTCCTCAAGCAAAAATTCATTAAGTAAACTAGACAAACTAAGTCGGATGCACAAATGCAACATATCCGTGATTTTTGAAATGATAACAGAGAAACACTAGTAGTTCAATCGGTACCTGAATAAAACATTAACGATACAGTAATGACACAAGCAACAAGCTATGTCATGAACTTCCTATATACAACGGGCTATCCAAGATTTCCGTTATAACTTTACTTAGTGTCTTTCGTATCTATATCTTCCGGTTTCATTCTAGCGCAATCACATTAAGCCCTTTGCCTTTACACGTACGTGGTGGAGTAACCGGTTAGTGACTTTGATTCCTTCTTTTACTTGGGGTTTGGCACACGAATGTGGTAACCCTCTGCTTGTTATCCAATTTAGAGGTTGTGGGGGATCGCACATTCGCACGCCCTACCGAGTTCAGAACATGATACCTCTGAACCAACCAACACTGGATTCTTTCTTTTTTTGCTTATTTCATATACATGCGGCCATACAGTTTTTGTGACTTTTTCAGCTTTATGGCATTTTTTCATACGAAGGATATTTTTTTTATGAGGAATCAAACACTTATATTCATCGGCACTCCACTTGGTTTATGTTAAGACGGTGCTGACTGCTAGTATAAACTACTGGGGGTTACTTTTAGAACTAAAACTCGCGATAGCGGTATAATGGTAAATGCAACGGATTCCGTTTAAGTGGGAAGTTCAAAATGCCAAAACTGTATTGATCTTGTTTAAATTTTTCTCGGTTATGCGGAATGGGGAAAATAAATGAAATAACATAAAATGGAAAGGTACTTCTCCCACACTATATCAGACAATGTCCTCAATGTTGTGATATAAACGGGGAATTACAACAACAAAAAAGCGGGAAAGGGAAATAGATAAAAATAACAGAAACTAGTACTAAAACTATGTCTACTGGAGATCACGTCGACGGCTCCCGGTGCATGCTCTACGGGAAGGAGTCGCCTCTTCATCAATATCAGGAGGGAGTAGTGCAGTGACATCCATGCGTAGGGAATTCATCTCGCTGAGCACCTCCTATAGTCGTCTGCACATAGAGTCTTGATTCGTGAGGATTTGTGCATTCTAAGCAAAAAGGGCATCATATTGCTCCTTTTGTTGCCTCTCAAGTGCAGCTGCCATTTGGTTTTGTTGATGGATGGATCGAAGGAAATTCTCAATGGTGTAGTCGTTTTCAGGATGTGGTAAAGATGAGGATTCCGGGATATCGACAGTAGGTGCAAATCTGTCCATCTCTTCTTCGACATCGTCTACCGGTTCATTAGCATCATCATCATGAGGAGGGATTCTCTCTTCTGGAGCAACAGGATCAAAATGCCAGTTGGCTTTGTTGTCAGGATCGATACAATCCATGAAAGGAAAAGTAATGTTGTGGAAAACGACATTCCAGATGACCGGATGGAATTTCCCGTCTTCGCGTTCACGAATGAGGTGCGCGGCCTTGCAGTGGTCCAAGGTCAGGTAGGATGGTGATAAAGATGCTTGATTTGCTAGATTCTGATCCAAGTTCAGACCCTTAGCGATATAGGTGACAATCCCTCCAAAGTATAAAGGTTTGTTGCCTCGTGCACAGATGGACTGAATATGGGAAAGGAGAAACGATACGGCATTGACGGTGTCATCCTCCAAAGCACAGTGCATGAAGAAGAGCTCCTTTGAGTTTAGCTTATGGTTGCTGTCCTGAGCGAAAATAGAGTTTCCCAAGATCCTATTGAAGTAGCGAGTTTCCCAAGATCCTATTGAAGTAGCGAATGACAGGGTTATGGATCAGGGTGGCATTTAGGCGATCAAATGATATGGCCTGCTTGTTGGTAATTTGCTGCCAAAAGCGGAAAGCTGCCTCGCTCAAGGTGTCGGGTACACGACGATGAGCTTCTTCGCCATAATGGAAGCCGAGCAATTGGGCAACCTCAATTTGAGAAAGTCGGTACTCGACATCGAACATGTGGAACGAAATGATGTCTGTGAGCTGACTAGTTGCGCCGGATGGAGTAAAGTAGGAATACGAACTTAGAAATTCCAGCGTCAGAGTTTCGTAGATTGTCTAAGGTGTGCTGCATAGTTGCCATAAATCGACCTTATGCAAAAGCTTCTGATAGATTGAAAGAGACCCAAGGTTCTGAAGCATTCTTCATCAATGTATCGAGTCTGTTGAAGACCTCGGCGTTGAAACTTTTCGTGCCGTGAGCGTTGAGTGTCGCATAGGGTACCCTCTCTAAAATTGAAGGTGGGGTTTTGTTGGTTGGCCATAACTTGCAGAGAGTGGATGAGAGAATGGGTGTTTGGGAAATATGAAGAGATTTGAGAATGAGGTTCAGGTAAATAAAGGAGTGGGGTGGTTAGGTTTTATGAGATTAATGGGAGTTGAAAGAAGTAAATGGTGGTAATGGAGGTTGGATTTTTAGGAGGGGAGTTTAAAGATTCATGGGAGATGAAAGGATAAAGAAGTGGAGAGAAGATTTTTGAAACTCACCAGCAGTTACAGAGAACATGTAATCTGTATGTGTGACGCTCGTCACATGATCTTTACGATTGTAACGCGGGTTTAAGGGTGTAACGGTCGTCATATAGGTATTACGACCGTCAGCGCTGCAAATTTGGAAATTTAGCAGAAAGGCAAGAATATCACAGTGAGGCTATAACTCTTTTAGGATTATTAAGAATTTACACAAAGAGACAATTATAATGCATGTTAAATACTGATAACATTGATTTATAATTTTAACATGACACCAAATTCGAATTAAGCAGCAGTAGTAGTAATAAGTACTATTATGTAAAGAGACAGAATCAAATCAAATTACAAATTACGAGCAATGAATAATTAGAAATCAAAACAGAATAGAACTTGCATTGAATTGAAATTGTCTTCGAACAGTAAACGAAATTGCATAAAAATGAAAACCGATTGAAATAATTAATCTAATCAAACTGTAAAAAGCATAATGAAATAAAATTGAAACTCCATAGAAACGAAAACTGAAATAAATAAAAATGTTGAGCAAGGTGAATTCTTCATCCGAGTTTTTTCTTGAGATCCTCTAAAACTGAATTCAAATGATAAAAGTGGTCTACTGTAATGTCAGTTAAGCCTATGATGTCTTGACGTAAACTTGTCACTTCATCCTTTAGTCTGTTGATCTTTACTTGATAAATATCCAAAGTAGTCTGGATATTGTTCAACTTTTCAGTATACTCTCTTGCTTCTTTCTTAAGGACATCAGTATCCTCATCGATAAGGTTGGGTTCATAGTAATTAGGAGGGGTCTCGGGATCAATTTCAGTTTCTGACATCACTTGATCAAAAACTTGGTATCCTTGTGGTGTATCGGGTGTGGATGGAGGACTAGGCGGGTTAAGATCATAGAGCCAATTATCGCGATTATGGACACTAAATCTAGCATGGTTCGAAAGGGTAAATATAGTGATGACTTCATTTCTTATCAAATAATCAAAAGGAGTGCCTCCCAAATTTCCTATGATATGCCTGTCGAAACAAAAATCCAAATTCATAGGACGGGTTGTATCGGAAGGTATGCACCTATTAATTTGGTATCTGAGTCCAATGGTGTCAGCAATCATAGTAATTAATCCTCCTACAATGACTGGGGCATCAGGGTCTTGATTAATGCGGGTAAAAGTTTTCATTAAGAATGGTACGGTATTAACAGAGCTTCCTTGAGTCATACAGTACAGAATAAAAATCTCATCCATAGAAACTAAAGGTCGATTCTCTTCTTTTTCGAATAGGGTATGTGCTAAAATCTTATGAAAATACCGGATAGAAGGGATATGTATTTCATTGTTATCCATGCTGTCTAGTTCAGGGTGATAGTTTCCGATTAGTGTTCCCTAGAAATAGTCTAGTTCAAAATCCATAAGTTCTAGTTGGGTCATGGTGAATGCAAATGGTCCGCTAGGGAATCCTAGTATGTTAGCTAATTCCTTATGGTTGTAGGTAAACTCGATGCCAAATAATCTGAAACTGATAAATCCTTTTCTAGCACCGAATCCACGATCAGTTATATGTACTAAAGAACTAAAAAATTCAAAAGTAAGTTCGCGGTGAGTGACAAATCTAGACTTAATGTGAGATCTTCCCCATCCCAGTTGGTTAAACATGTATAAAACACTATCGGTTATTCCTAGTGTGTCCATTGCCTCATCATCATAATAGAGGGTCATAACAAGATATCTTTGGGATAATTCTTCAAATTTCCTCCTTTGGTTTCTCCCTCTAAAGGTGGTTTCCATATAATTATGTGGTTGCAGTTCCATGACAAAAATCAAAGAGGTAGAAAGTAAATCAGGGGAAAGAAGGTTAAGGTAGAAAAGACTGTTTTTAGAAATCCTATAGCATATAAAGTTTTCAAACTCAACATAGCAAAAATTGAAAAATAAAAATGATGAAAACAATAGTAATAGAAAAAATAGACAAAATTGAGTAAAATAAAATATTAAAGTGCGAAAAAAATAACAAAATGGTGGGTTGCCTCCCACAAAGCGCTGTTTTTAACGTCATAAGCCTGACACAGTTCTTAGTAAGGATTTAATCAGGGGAATTAGTGGGTAACTCAAAAAGTTGTAGACTATTAGCATATTCCCTATTTTCGATGTGATGGTATTGCTTTAATTGTTGTCTGTTTACTGTGAACAGTTCACTATTTTTACCCTTAATCTCTATTGCTCCACTAGGAAACACTTTCGTAATTTCAAAAGGGCCTGCCCATCTAGATTTTAATTTTCCTGGGAATAGTCTAAGTCTAGAATTAAATAAAAGTTTGACGTCTTCAACACTAAATTCTTTCTTAGATAAACGCTTATCAGGCCATCTTTTTGTTCTTTCTTTATATATTTTAGCATTCTTGTAAGCGTCTAATCTTAATTCTTCCAGTTTAATAAGATCGAGGACACGTTTCTCTCCTGCAGCTGCATAGTTTATGTTAAGCGTTTTAATTTCCCAATAAGCTTTATGTTCTAATTCGACAGGGAGATGCCAGGATTTTCCGTAAACTAGTTTGAAGGGTGTAGTTCCTATGGGTGTTTTATAGGCTGTTCTATAGGCCCATAAAACTTCATTAAGCTTGGATGACCAATATTTCCTAGATATGGCGACGATTTTTTCGAGTATTTGCTTTATCTCTCAGTTTGAGACTTCGACCCGTCCACTTGTCTGTGGATGATATGGTGTTGCTACACGATGTCTTACTCCATACTTAGATAATAATTTATCGAATATTTTCGAAATGAAATGTGAGCCACCGTCACGAATGACAAGTCTCGGTACACCAAATCTTGGAAAGATAATATTCTTGAAAAGCTTAATCACTACTCGCGTGTCATTTGTAGGAGAGGCTATAACTTCAATCCATTTCGAAACATAGTCAATAGCAACGAGTATGTACTTATTTCCGAAGGAAGATGGGAAAGGTCCAATGAAATCAATTCCCCATACGTCAAAGACTCCTACTTCAAGTATTCCTCTTTGAGGCATTTCTTCGTGTCTTGAGATGTTACTAGTGCGTTGACAACGAACACAATTTTTAACGGTGATGTGGACGTCTTTCCATAAATTAGGACAAAATAACCCGACTTGTAAGATCTTAGCACATGTTTTCGAGGTACTTGTATGTCCACCATATGGATATGCATGGCATTGAGTAATAACACTTTTGATTTCCTCTTCGGGTATGCATCGACGAAAAATTCCGTCGGGTCCTCTTTTAAATAATAAAGGCTCATCCCAATAATAATATTTGAGATCGTGGAAGAATTTCTTTTTCTGTTGATACGTTAGATTCGATGGAAGTACACTTGCACCTAGGCAGTTGACTATATCAACAGACTATGGCAATTCTGCTTTTGAATTGATCGCTTCCACGGTTTCTTTGTTTTTTAATATTGTTGGCGCTAGTTGAGCTATTTCACTTTTTATTTGTGCTAACAATTGTTCATAAGGGAAATCATCATTAATAGGCACTGGTTCATGTATAATATTTTCTAATCAAGACAAGTGATCTGCTACAACATTGTCGGTTCCTTTCTTATCCTTAATTTCTAGATCAAACTCTTGTAACAATAGGATCCACCTTAGAAGTCTGGGTTTAGCATCCTTCTTGGTTAGAAGATATCTGATAGTAGCGTGATCTGTGTATATGACTATCTTTGATCCTACTAGATAAGATCGAAATTTGTCGAGTGCGAAAACAACAACTAATAGCTCCTTCTCTGTTATGGCGTAGTTCATTTGAGCAGAACCCAAGGTTCTACTGGCATAGTAAATCGTATGGAATTTCTTATCCTTTCTTTGTCCTAATACTGCGCCTACAGCATAATCACTCGCATCACACATTATTTCAAATGGTAACCTCCATTTAGGTGGTTGCATGATTGGTGCGGTGATAAGTGATGATTTCAGAGTTTCAAACGCTTATAAACACTTGTCATCAAATATAAACTCAACATATTTCATTAATAAACCGGTTAAAGGTTTAGTGATTTTTGAGAAATCTTTTATAAATCTCCAGTAGAAACCGGCGTGGCCCAAGAAACTTCGTATTTCTCGTACGGTCTTAGGTGGTTGAAGGTCTTTTATAAGTTATATTTTAGCTTTATCAACTTCTATTCCTTAGTCAGAAATTATATGTCCTAGTACGATTCATTGTCTGACCATGAAATGACACTTTTCCCAGTTAAGCACCAGATTTACCTTCACACATCTTTCTAATACCATTTCTAAATTTGATAATCATCCTTCGAAACTTTCTCCACACACCGAGAAATCGTCCATGAACACTTCCATGATGTTATCTATGAAATCTGCGAAAATTGACATCATACATCTTTGAAAGGTTGCAGGGGCGTTACACAAACCGAAGGACATCCGTCTGTAAGCGAATGTTCCATAAGGGCATGTGAACGTAGTTTTCTCTTGATCATCAGGGTGAATAGGGATTTGGAAAAATCCGGAGTAACCATCCAGATAGCAGAAATAGGAGTGTTTGGCTGATTGTTCTAACATATGATCTATAAAGGTAGGGGAAATGGTGTTTCCGAGTAGCTTTGTTCAGCTTATGATAATCTATGCACATTCTACTTCCGGTTACTACTCTTTGTGTTATCGCTCCACCTTTGGCATTTTCACAACAATAATACCTCCTTTCTTTGGTACGACATGCACTGGGTTAACCCATTGACTGTCGGAGATCGGATATATGATTCCTGCTTCCCGTAGTTTTCTAACTTCATCTCTGACTACAATGCTAAGGATAAGATTGATTCTTCTTTGAGGTTCTCTAGATGTTTTATAATCATCTTCTAGCATAATACGATGTATGCAGATCAAAGGACATATTCCTTTAAGATCTGAAATGTTATATCCTAAAGCGCTCGGGTATTTTTGTAGGACTTCTAATAATCTTTTAGTTTCAGGTTGTCCTAGGTTGGCATAAACTATAATTGGTCGCTTAAGATCGACATCTAGGAATTCGTATCTTAGGTCTTTAGGTAAGGTTTTTAATTCTAAAGTTGATTCTTTTAGTCCAGGCATATGATCAGGTGTAAATGCTAAACTTCCTCTTAGATTATCATCTTTATATGGTTCACGCCAATTGTCATCTTCGAAGATCGGTGGGATTTGAATTTTCATAATTTCGGAATAAGTGGTTTGTTCTGCTTCCATATCTCTTACACACTTGTCTATTATATCAATCAGATAACATGTGTCCTCTGTATCTGGTGCTTGTAAGAATTGAGTGAGGATGAGTTCTACTTTCTCTTCTCTAACTTCGAAGGTTAGTATGCCATTCTTTACGTCAATGATAGCTCTGGCTGTGGCTAGGAGTGGTCTTCCTAATATAACAGGAGTGACTGAGTCTTCAGAAATGTCCATAATTATGAAGTCTGTAGGGATATAGAATTGACCTATTCTTACTGGAACGTTTTCCAGTATACCTACGGGATATTTAACTGATATGTCGGCTAACTGAACGAACATTTTGGTAGGTTTGAGTTCTCCCATTTCTAACCTTTTGCAAATGGATAAAGGCATGACATTAATACTTTCTCCCAAGTCGTATAGAGCTTTGTCTATGACGTACTTTCCAATGTTACAAGGTATAGAAAAACTACCTAGGTCTTTTAGTTTAGAGGGTATACTATTTTGGATGATAACGCTACACTCAGCAGTAAGTGTAACTGTATCGTTATCCTCTATCTTTTTTTTATTAGATAAAATTTCTTTAAGAAATTTAACGTACAATATTATTTGAGTGATAGCTTCTGTAAACGGAATCGTGATATTCAACTGTTTCAGAAGTTCTACAAACTTCTTGAACTGTCTCATCGTCTTGGTATTTATTAATCTTTGAGGATACAAAATATGTGGTTTATAAGGTTGTGGAGGTACATAAGGTTGTTTTTTCTCCACTTCCTCTTGATTATTATCTTCCTTCTCTTCTTCAGTTGATTTTACCTGTTTCTGGTACATGGCTGGATTTTCAAGCCTTGGATCAATTGGTCCTTCAAGTTCTTTTCTGCTTCTTAAGATCACAACATTTGCTTGTCCTTTTGGATTGGGTTGTGGTTGTCCAGGAAATACACCAGCAGGGGCAGAAGTAGGTGCTTATTGTTGAGCTACTTGCAATATTTGGGTTTCAAGCATTTTGTTATGTGTAGCTAACGCGTCCACTTTGTTTGCCAACTGTTTAATTTGTTCGCTAGTGTGTATGTTTTGGTTTAGGAAATCTTTATTTGTTTGAGTTTGAGTAGCTATAAAGTTTTCCATCATTAATTCAAGATTCGATTTCCTAGGTACAACAAGAGTGTTCTTTTGATATCCTGGAGGTGCAGATGGTGCTTGACCAGGAGCGTAAAGAGCATTGTTATTTTTATAGGAAATATTTGGATGGTTCTTCCAACCTGGATTGTATGTGTTCGAGTAAGGATTTCCTTGAGCGTAATTCACTTGATCAATGGCGATTCCGACTAATAACTGGCAATCTAGGGAAGCGTGTCCTGGAACTCCACATAACACATAGTTAGGTGCTACTACAACCACAGTGGATGTTGGGGTTATGGCTAAATTATCGATCTTCTGAGCTAAAGCATCAAATTTGGCGTTAACTTGTTCCATACTACTTACTTCGTACATACCTCCTTTTGTTGGTTTCTCTGTTGCGGTCCTCTCGCTTCCCCATTGAAAATAGTTCTGAGCCATACTTTTGATAAGTTCATAAGCCTCGTTATACTCTTTGTTCATCAATGCACTACCCGCGGAAGCGTCTATTGTCATTCTTGTTTTATACAAGAGACCGTTATAAAATGTATGGATTACCATCCATTCTACTAAACCATGATGAGGACATATCCTAAGCATATCCTTGTATCGTTCCCAAGCTTCAAAAAGTTACTCATTTTCCTTTTGCTTAAATCCGTTGATTTGAGATCTTAACATAGCCGTCTTGATAGGTGGAAAGTATCTTGCTAAGAAGACATTCTTCAGTTCATTCCATGTGGTGACAAAGTTCGATGGCAAAGATTGAAGCCAAGCTCTTGCTCTGTCTCTTAATGAAAAAGGAAATAGGTGTAATATGATTACTTCTTGGGTAACTCCATTAGCTTTAACTGTATCTGCGTATTGCACGAATATCGAGAGATGCAAATTCGGATCTTCGGTAAGATTTCCAGAAAATTGATTTTGTTGCAAGGCCGATATGAGTGATGGTTTCAACTCGAAATCGTTTCGGTTGATGGCAGGTGCGACAATACTCGTATGTGGTTCGTCTTGTGAAGGAACAACGTAATACTTAAGCAGATGAGTTTCTGCAGCCATATCAGCTTCTCTAGAAGTTGCTACTAGGTTTTCAACTAATTCGGGTGGAAAGGCTAAGAGGTCAGGAATATTGTACCTTCATTGGTACTCTATTATACGGCGTTTTAGATATAAAAAATGTTCTAATTCAGCGATCGGAGGTTGCAAGTTTTCACCTTGTGAACGAGTACTTGGCATACACTCGGTGAATAAGATTCAAAAAGGAAAAACAATAAGTAAAGAAAAGGTTACCTTAGACTATACTGCACACTTTAAGAGTGCACTAGTGACTAAAACTAAAATCCCCGGCAACGGCGCCAAAAACATGATGTCGCGATTGACCTAACGTCAAATGGTATCTATAATTGCAAGTGCATAGCCTATCACATAGTAATAAAATGATGTCAAAACCACAAGGATTTTGTAATCACTCTAGTGCTATAAATAATGGCTATAATAACTAAGGCGAAAAGTTGTGACAAAATTGGTTACTAAGTTAACTAAAGGGAAAATTAATTTAAGTTTGAATTATAAGATAAGGGATCGGGATGTAACTTAGTAGACCTCTACGGATTAAACTAACACTATACGCACAAAATTATTTTACTTAATTATTATGTAGAAATTATTAGTTTAAAAACCCGCAACTCACACTCTCGTGGTCTTGTGTTAGATTATATTCCTAAAGCCCTATGTCTGCTCTCGCTAGCCCATAAGTGTTTAACAATATTCTTTGGAAACTTAATAAAATTTAATCCAGTTCAAAGCGCTCTCGCTGTATTTAAATTGAATGCCTAACTTTAGCTATCTGGTTAAAAACCTCACACTCTCGTGGTCTTGATCTAACATTTTTCTACTCTTTTTACTCTCGTAACAAATAGCATGGTTTTATAAAAAAAAATCCCATCCAGAAATTAAGTTGATTTAGACTTTTAACTTAGCATTAATTTAATCCGCTTTGGTTACGTTCATTACACACCGACGCTATTAATTTAGCTAGACATATTAATTAAAATGGAAAAACTAATAAATTTAATTAAACAAAACATAACCATAATTAATAAATAAAATTAAACAATAACAGTTAAAATTCAATAATTAAAAACCTGGTACAAAGTTGTTTTCCTCGTAGATCCCTCTTCCACACACATATGTCGGCAAGATTGGACTCTCAGAAATTCAATACAAACTCTGAGGCTAGAAATAAATAAACCTAAATCTAATGTAATAGTTTCCTGATATTGGAAACTATCACTTACAGTAGGTTGAATTCAAAAAGGGAAACAAAGGAACAATGCAGGAATTAAAGAAATAAGGTGCAAAATATTCTTGAACAAAAATGGCAGAGCTTCCGTAAAATTAAGAAAATGAAAACTCCCCTCTTTGAAACTCTTGGTTTCCTCTATTTATAGAGCAGGAGGAATACGGGAGTTGGAAAATTAATTGGGCTTCAAACAACCCACTTTATGAGAAATTATAGGACTCCGTGTGCTTTGACTGAGAAAAAGGAGGAACGTAACATGAACTGCTTCAGCTTTGTTTCCACCACTTCTGTTTTGGATCTTTTCTGATAATGGGCCTTGACGAGCATAATATAAGGATTATGGGTGTGTGACGGTCGTAATACATCCATGACGGTCGTCACACGCTTAATTGTGCATGACGAACGTAACAACCCCATGAAGGTAGTCACTGCAACAAATTATGCAGAATTTTGTGCTTTTGCTTGCTCTTTGATCTTTTCTCTTGTTTATAGCTTTATTCCTTCTCTTTGCACATATTTGGCTCAAACAACAATATACCTGCAATAAATGTGAAAACTCGGAAGAAACGAACGTTAATCGTATTAAAACGGACTAAGAAATACTATAAATATGCGATACGATTCCTCGTTATCAAACTCCTCCATACTTAAACCTTTGCTTGCCCTCAAGCAAAAATTTAGTAAGTAAACTAGACAAACTAAGTTGGATTCAAAAATACAACATATCCGTGATTTTTGAAATGATAACAGAGAAACATTAGTAGTTCAACTAGTACCTGAATAAAACATTAACGATATAGTAATGACACAAGCAACTTACTATGTCGTGAACTTCCTATATACAAAGGGCTATCCATGATTATCGTTATAACTTTACCTAGTGTCTTTAGTATCTATTTCTCCCAGTTTCGTTCTAGCGCAATCACATTAAGCCCTTTGCCTTTTCACGTACGTGGTGGAGTAACCGGTTAGTGACTTTGATTCCTTCTTTTACTTGGGGTTTGGCACACGAATGTGGTAACCCTGTGCTTGTAATCCAATTTGGAGGTTGTGGCGGATCGTGCATTCACACGCCCTACCGAGTTTAGAACCAGATACCTCTGAACCAACCAACACTGGATTCCTTCTTTTCTTACTTATTTCATATACGTGCAGCCATACAGTTTTTGTGACTTTTTCAGCTTTATGGAATTTTTTCATACGAAGGATATTTTTTATGAGGAATCAAACACTTATATTCATCGGCTCTCCACTTGGTTTGTGTTAGGACGGTGTTGACTACTAGTATAAACTACTAGGGGTTACTTTTAGAACTAAAACTCGCGATAGCGGTATAACGGTAAATGCAACAGATTCCGTTTAAGTAGGAAGTCCAAAGTGCCAAAACTGTATTGATCTTGTTTAAAATTTTCTCGGTTTCCTACTAAGGTTTCGTTAATTGTTAGATATGATGCAGTATGCATTGATTAAGCAAAAGTTTGGTAAGGCTAAATAAACGGAAGAATGAAATCAAAAACTCATATATCATATTTGATTATGCGGAATGGGGAAAATAAAGGAAATAACATAAAATGGAAAGGTACTTCTCCCACACTATATCAGACATTGTCCTCAATGTTGTGATATAAACAGGGAATTACAACCAAAGAAAAAAAAGCGGGAAAGGGAAATAGATAAAAATAACAGAAACTAGTACTAAAACTATGTCTACTAGAGATCACGTCGACGACTCCTGGTGCATGCTCTTCGGGAAGGCGTCGCGTCTTCATCAGTATCAGGAGGGAGTAGTGCAGTGACATCCATGCGTAGGGAATTCATATCGTTGAGCACCTCCTGTAGTTGTCTGTCCATAAAGTCTTGATTCGTGAGGATTTGTGCATTATGAGAAAAAAATGCATCATACTGCTCCTTTTGTCGCCTCTCAAGTGCGGCTGCCATTTGGTTTTGCTGATGGATGGCTCGAAGGACATTCTCAATGGTGTAATCATTTTCAGGATGTGGTAAAGATGAGGATTCTGGGATATCAGAAGTAGGTGCAGCTCTGTCCATATCTTCTTTGACATTGTCTACCAGTTCATTAGCATCATCATCATGAGGATAGATTCTCCCTTCTGGAGCAGCAGGATCAAAAAGCCAGTTGGCTTTGTTGTCAGGATCGATATGGTCCCTGCAAGGAAAAGTAATGTTGTGGAAAACGACATTCCAGATGACCGGATGGAATTTCCCGTCTTCGCGTTCATGAATGAGGTGCGCGGCCTTGCAGTGGTCCAAGGTCAGGTAGAATGGTGATAAAGATGCTAGATTTTCCAGATTCTGATCCAAGTTTTAACCCTTAGTGATAGAGGTGACAATCCCTCCAAAGTAGAAAGGTTTGTTACCTCGTGCACAGATGGACTGAATATGGGAAAGGTGAAACGATACGGAATTAATTGTGTCGTCCTCCAAAGCACAGTGCATGAAGAAGAGCTTCTTTGAGTTTAGCTTATGGTTGATGTCCCGAGCGAAAATAGAGTTTCCCAGGATCTTGTTGAAGTAGCGAATGGCAGGGTTATGGATCAGGGTGGCATTTAGGTGATCAAATGATGTGGCCTGCTTGTTGGTAATCTGCTGCCAAAAGCGGAAAGCTGCCTCGCTGAAGGTGTCGGGTACACGACGGTGGGCTTCTTTGCTAGAATGGAAGCTGAGCAATTGGGCAACCTCAGTTTGAGAAAGCCGGTACTCGACATCGAACATGTGGAATGAAACGATGCCTGTGAGCTGACTTGTTGCGTTGGATAGAGTAAAGTAGGAATACGAACTCAGAAATTCCAGCGTCAGAGTTTCTTAGGTTGGCTGAGGTGTGCTGCATAGTTTCCATAATCCGACCTTACGCAAAAGCTTCCGAACATATTTAAAGAGACCCAAGGTTCTCAAGCCTTCTTCATCAATGTACCGAGTCAGTTGAAGACCTCGATGTTGAAACTTTTCGAGCCGTGAGCGTTGAGTGTCCCCTAGGGTACCCTCTCTAAAATTGAAGGTGGGGTTTTGTTGGTTGGCCATAACTTGCAGAGAGTGGATGAGAGAATGGGTGTTTGGGAAATATGAAGAGATTTGAGGATGAGGTTCAGGTAAATAAAGGAGTGGGGTTGTGGGGTGGTTAGGTTTTATGAGATTAATGGGAGTTGAAAGGAGTAAATGGTGGTAATGGAGGTTGGATTTTTAGGAGGGGAGTTTAAAGATTCGTGGGAGATGAAAGGATAAATAATTGGAGAGAAGATTTTTGAAACTCACCAGCAGTTACAGAGAACATGTAATCTGTATGTGTGACGCTCGTCACAGGATCATTACGGTCGTAGCGCGGGTTTAAGGGCGTTATGGTCGTCAGATAGGTATTACGACCGTCAGCGCTGCAAATTTGGAAATTTAGCAAAAAGACAAGAATATCACAGTGAGGCTATAATTCTTTCAGGATTATTAAGAATTTGCACAAAGAGACAATTATAATGCATGTTAAATAATGATAGTATTGATTTATAATTTTAACATGACACCATATTCGAATTAAGCAGCAGTAGTAGTAATAAGTACTATTATGTAAAGAGACAGAATCAAATCAAATTCAAAATTACTAGCAGTGAATAATTAGAAATCAAAATAGAATAAAACTTGCATTGAATTGAAATTGTCTTTGAACAGTAAACGAAATTGCATAAAAATGAAAACTGATTGAAATAATTAATCTAATCAAACTGTAAAAAGCAGAATGAAATAAAATTGAAACTCCCTAGAAACGAAAACTGAAATAAATAAAAATGCTGAGCAAGGTTAATTCTTCATCCGAGTTTTTTCTTGAGATCCTCTAAAACTGAATTCAAATGAATAAAGTGGTCTACTGTAATGTCAGTTAAGCCTATGATGTCTTGACGCAAACTTGTCACTTCATCCTTTAGTCCATTGATCTCTACTTGATAAAAGTAGTCTGGATATTGTTCAACTTTTCAGTATACTCTCCTGCTTCTTTCTTAAGGACATCAGTATCCTCATTGATAAGGTTGGGTTCATAGTAATTAGGAGGGGTCTCGGGATCAATTTCAGTTTCTGACATCACTTGATCAAAAAATTGGTATCCTTGTGGTGTATCGGGTGTGGAGGGAGGACTAGGCGGGTTAAGATCATAGAGCAAATTATCGCAATTATAGACACTAACTCTAGCATGGTTCAGAAGGGTAAATATAGTGATGACATCATTTCTTATCAAATAATCAAAAGGAGCGCCTCCCAAATTTCCTATGATACGTCTGTCGAAACAAAAATCCAAATTCATAGGACGGGTCATACCGGAAGGTATGCACCTATTAATTTGGCATCTGAGTGTAACACGGTGGGAGAACTGACTTTTAGTTATGTTGCGGATAGCAAGAGTCGCCACCGACTTTTATTTTATCCAAAGGAAAGGCATAAAAGAACAGGAAAGACCTTATAAAAGATTTTTGGGTCCGGGGGGTAGGTTATGTAAAGGGAAGGTGTTAGCACCCTTTACATCTATGGTTATCCATGGGCTATTAGTTACTTAGCTCACTTTAAATTTGTTTTTTGAAAATGTGAAGTGTGTGAATAGAAATTTTCATAAGAGTTTGATAATGATCCATGTACGGATGCGTAAAAAACTTGTGTTTGAAAATTGTTGGAAATTGTGAAATGTTTGAAAAGTTTTTAAATGGTGAGCAAGTAACTATGAGGAACCTACCCTAAAGTTTAAGTCTTTCTGTTCTTGAATCCTTTAAATGGTAAGACTATCCCTATTATTAAGGAATAGGTAGTCATTACCTTGGATGTGTGGGACAAGTAAAGGGACATCTGTTTAATGAAGGCAACTGGAGGGTGTATTAAGCATTTTTGGAGGGACTGTCATCATTATTCGAAAGGGACAAGATCATTATGAAAGCAACCATTTAAGGGACTTGATCTTTGATTGTGAAGGGACTAGATGACTTTATTTTTAAGGGACTTTTGCTTTATACACCCTACTTGACCTTTTGTTTAGGCAACAATGAGAGGTAACCCTAGAAAGTGAGATGGCGATCAAAGATCGACTTACGTGTGTGAGTGTTCAATTTTATATTTATCTTTAAATTAAGTGATCTGAATTAATTTTTAAATAACATACATGTTTACACTCCCTATTTTTACTAACCATAGCATAAAAAAATAAATAATTTAAATATTAAAAATTACATCCAGGAGCAATTACAATAATAATAATAAAAAGCAATTTAAATAAATAGCAAAATAAAGCCAAATAAATAAATAAGAAAAGTAGTAAATAATAATAAAAATTGGGTTAGTGAAATAATAATAATAATCACAATTTAAAAATAAATGGGGTTAGTAATAAGTATATAAATATAATTAATAATAATAAAAGCAAAAATATTAAAATAATTAAAAGACCAAATTTTTATATGAACAATTATTTAAGATTAATGAGAAAAATATGAACAAATATATTAATTATAATGTTTTAAGTTATTTATAAATTATATAGAAAAATAAGTTAATGATAAGCATATTATAGAAATAAATATAATTACAAAATTAATTTAACAATTTTTTTTAAATTATTCCTAAGTATACATTAACAATTATTTAAATGCAAAATTAAAAAAAATATAAACAATTTAGGTCATATTAAAAAAATAGGATTAATTATGATTATATTTACAAAATTTAATTATATTAAATAAAAACATATACATGATTTAAATTTATAAATAATAAATAATAGAATTAAATTTTTAGGTAAGAATAAAATTAGGTGTTTAGAAAATTAGGTTTACATATTTTAGAAATAAAATTAGGGTTTACATATTTATAATAATAATTAATTTATTTACAAATTATATACATACATATTATAAAAATACTTTTATAAAAGAAAATGAGAAGTTTTAATAATATCTATAAATTGTGTTTACTAATTTTTAATAAAATATAAACAATATAATAAAATAAATAAAGATGAGAAAACATGGAAAATTGCTCAAAAAGAAAGGACCTGGGATTTGAACCCAGGTCCCTTACCTCATATACAGGTCACAAAACCATCCTGGCCAGCGTGCACTAGTGATAGAGATTGAGATCATGGTGCTTTTGTTTCCTATCCTGTTCAAATTACAACAAAAATAAAAAATAACACAGAAAAAGGGCCTGGGGGGTTTCGAACCCAGGACCCTCACATAACAAGCAAACGTTCTTACCATCCAGCCAGAAGGGCGCATCTGATAGTATAAGCATTACCAATCATTATATTTTACGTTTAACAACTAAAAGGGAAAAATAAGAAAAACGCTGCAGCCAGGACTCGAACCAAGGTCCTCAAACAATACACGCGTACCCTTTACCACCAGACCAATGCTGCATTTGTGAAATAAGTTAACAACAACATAATAAAATATTAAAACAATATTTAAATTTCAGAATGCGCGCCAGGAACTTCATCTTCTTCCTTGGACGCTGCAAATTTTCCTGCGAATTCCTCTATGGAATTTCCTGCGTATTTCATTCCTGCGAATCACAAACTTCAACCAAACAACAAAATTTCACAAAATTATTTATGCTATTGAGTTCCTACTGAGATTTGCAATCGTCCTATGTCTTTAAAACTCATTTATCATGATCAAATCATGAAACCCTAAAAGAGGCCGTGAACCCTAATCATGGTGAAACTCCATACCTGCATAGAAAACTCAATTGAACAGCCCAGAATCATTCTAGGGTTCATTACAAACATCATTAAACAATCAGAAATCATTTTAATCCAGCCAATCAATGGAATCGAAAATCAATAATTTTTTGAAGAACATGATTCGGTTTAGGTCATATGCAATGATTTGAATGTTGTAAATGGTTCAAATAGATTCAATGATGTTCATAGAACATGTCTCAACCTTCAAGTTGTCTTGAAAGGGCTTGAATTGTGAAATCCGAATTTGACTTTGGAGAGGTTTTTTGTTTATGAAACTTACTCTTGGGAGGCAGAAAATTCATGGCTTGTGATTGTAATGTGTTCTCCTATATGTAATGAATCAAATTAGGTTAAAAGATTGGACTATCCTTTGGAAAATTTGGATCAATAAGATTGAAAAATATCATGTCTTAAAATCCAAATATTTTTTTGATATATCCTTGCTATTTTAAGACAATCATCATAATTCCCATATCAATTTGATCCAAGACATATTTATGATTTTCTAGAAGACAAATCATTTTAAATCTTCACCATCTTATATTTTATTTGAATTTAAAATGATTTTTAATATAAAAAATCATAATAAATAAGAATAAAATAAATAAAATAATGAAAATATTAAGTTAATTTCGTGCATGATGTCTTAGTATGGATTGGGTCATCATATGGCAAGCCCATTTAGAAGAAATTAGTTTTAGACCTCCATTTTCCTCATAAACCAACCAAAAATTTCCCAACTTTGCAAGGACAAACATCCTTCAATTTTAATGGTATGAGGGTGTTCTTGGACATTTTGGAAAGCTTGAAGAGTCCTCTAACCAACCCCACTGGTTTCATGTCCATATCATTTACCATTCTCAAGTTATGCCCTTTTGAAGTTGTTGACTTTTTGTTGACTTTCAAAAGGACCTATAATGTCTTAGCTCATACCTTCCAAATGAAGCATTTTTGGGATTGGCTTGTGAGACATAAAGTTGTAGAGAATTCAATTTCCTTCAAAATAAGATTTGGATGGAGACTTGGTGATGAAGCATGTGAAAGTTATGGCTGGTCAAAGTTCAGTTGACTTTTACTGAGGAAACCCTAATTTAGAAACTCCTGATTCTTGATGATCTGAAATATCCTTGATGAATCATGATCAACCCTTGATCAAATGATGAATTTTACTTCATATACTTGATGTTGGCAAAAAATCATGAAGTTTGACTTTGGTTTGACCACAGTTGACCTCAGTTTGACTTTTTAACTGCTTTGACTGATTTTGATTTATCTGATCATCTGACTGAGCAAACTTTTGAGAAAAGTCTTGAAACTTGTCATGGGGGTTCTTAAACACATATAAGATGTTATGAAGCTCACTTGAAGTCTTGGAAGTTCATTTAGCCTGGTTAAAGTCAAAACCCTAGTTTTGGATGCATTGCTTAGGGGGTGCATTGTCTGAGGGAATTGTCAACTTTTCTGACCAATTGTGAACTTTGTGAACCTTGTGAACCATCATAAGATGTCTTGTGAACCTTGTGAACCTCATGGGAGGTCTTGTGAACCTTTTGAACCTCATAAAGTGACTTGTAGACTTCATGAACCTCATGAAAGGTTTTGTAAGCATTGTGAATCTTGTGAACCTTGTGAACCTTCATAAAGTGACTTGTAAACTTCATGAACCTCATGAAGGGTCTTGTAAGTATTGTGAATCTTGTGAACCTTGTGAACCTCATAAAGTGTCTTGTAAACTTCATGAACCTCATGAAGGGTCTTGTAAGTATTGTGAATCTTGTGAACCTTGTGAACCTCATAAAGTGTTTTGCAAACTTCATGAACCTCATGAAAGGTCTTGTGAACTTTGTGAACCTTCTTAGCACACAAAGTCTTGTATTGTGAGGGCAAATTTTGGGGTGCAACAGCTGCCCCTGTTCAATTTTCTGAAACCTGAGGGGTTAGATTGGTATATGTGCCAGTCGTGACCTGGAAGGTTGAAGGGGATTGAACACAAAAGCCCAAAAATTTGCACTCACCGGTGCGTAGAGTGGTATTGAATATGCTTAGGTGGGCTTAAAGATGCCACTTGGAGAAACATTCTTCAGGTACGTTTCTTGGAGGATAAATCAGTCCAAAATATGAAGGTATGATGATAGTTTTCAGGAAGAGCAACAACGTCCTGAGGTAATAATATGCTTTCAGGAGGATAAAGCAGTCCTGAGGTAATAATATGCTTTCAGGAGGATAAAGCAGTCCTGAGGTAATAATATGCTTTCAGGAGGATAAAGCAGTCCTGAGGTAATAATATGCTTTCAGGAGGATAAAGCAGTCCTGAGGTAATAATATGCTTTCAGGAAGATAACAACGTCCTGAGGTAGGGGTGATAGCTTTCAGGAAGATAAATAACATCCTGAGGAAGTGGTAACCTTTGGGAAGATAAACAACGGCCCAAAATAATATGCTTTCAGGAGGATAAAGCAGTCCTGAGGTAATAATATGCTTTCAGGAGGATAAAGCAGTCCTGAGGTAATAATATGCTTTCAGGAGGATAAAGCAGTCCTGAGGTAATAATACGCTTTCAGGAAGATAACAACGTCCTGAGGTAGGGGTGATAGCTTTCAGGAAGATAAATAATGTCCTGAGGAAGTGGTAACCTTTAGGAAGATAAACAACGGCCCAAAATAATATGCTTTCAGGAGGATAAAGCAGTCATGAGGTAATGATATAACCTTTGGGAAGATAAACAACGGCCCAAGGAGATAATATGCTTTCAGGAGGATAACAACGTCCTGAGGTAATAATATGCTTTCAGGAAGATAACAACGTCCTGAGGAAATGATATGCTTTCAGAAGGATAACCAACGTTCTGAGGTAATAATATGCTTTCAGAAAGATAAACAACGTTCTGAGGTAATAATATGCTTTCAGGAGGATAACAACGTCCTGAGGAAGTGGTAACCTTTGGGAAGATAACAACGGCCCAAAGTAATAATATGCTTTCAGGAGGATAACAACGTCCTGAGAAAGTGATGATATGCTTTCAGAAAGATGAACAACGTTCTGAGGTATGAAGAAGCTTTCAGGAGGATAAAGCAGTCCTGAGGTGTTGATATGCTTTCAGGAGGATAAAGCAATCCTGAGGTATAAGAATCTTTCAGGAGGATAAAGAAGTCCTGAGGGATTGATAGCTTTCAGGAGGATAACAACGTCCTGAGGAGGTAATATGCTTTCAGAAAGATGAACATCGTTCTGAGGTATAAGAAACTTTCAGGAGGATAAAGCAGTCCTGATGTAGTGATGATAACTTTCAGGAGGATAAAGCAGTCCTGAGGTAATAATAAGCTTTCAGGAGGATAAAGCAATCTTGAGGGATGATATGATTTCAGGAGGATAAAGCAGTCCTGATAGTCACAAGTTGTTGATGAAGTTTGTTTGCTGGAGAATTAACCTGAAAACAAGGTAGCATTCTATATGGTAGCATTAGTTTATGCATTATGTATGCATGTATAGTATGATGCACCTAAATAATGTATTATGTATCTATGGATATGTATGTTATGGTATGATGTAAATGATGTATGTATGATATGATACTGCCTGAAGCGTCCGAATATCTTCGTATAACAACTGCTGGCCAGGGAAAATAAATCCCGATTCGTTGTTGAAGAATATGAGGAACTCACTCCCGTCTTGTTTGATAATATATTATACATAACCTGCCGTCTGCTGGGGATATCAAGGTATATATAACCTCCCGTCTGCTGGGGATAGCAAGGTATATATAACCTCCCGTCTGCTGGGGGATAGTAAGGTATAACCTTCGTCTTCGTTTGATAGTAGGGTATATATAACCTCCGTCTTCGTTCGTCGTACTCTTATTGGAAAGTAAATTCCCGAATATCCGTATGAGGATAAAAGAGATGGATACAAATTCCAGGGGAGACGTGACTTTATGAAGATGGATTTGTCCTACTGAGGGTTTGTAGCTGTTTTGTTAGAGATGAACCGGCAAAGCTTTGTTGAAATCCTTCCCTCGTTCGTCCGTAGTAAATACTATTACTGCATTTTCATGCATTTCTGGTAAACATCAATCATATTAAGCATATATGCATTTCTGGTAAACATCAATCATATTCAAAAGCATAATACATTCAAACACAACCAATGGACGTTTCGCTTATGTAAATAGGGTAAAAGTAAATCAGGATTCAAAAATGGAATTTATTTATATCAAAAAGTGACCCATACACGGGTAAATTTGTACAAAGAGACATAAATCCTAGTAAGAGGAATTTGTCGTAAAGTTTTCATAAAACAAAGAAAATCAGCTATGTGGGAAATAATCCTATTGAGTTTCAATTCTACTATTGCCATTATCTTCAAGTATCTCATCTTCTGCTGTTGAGACGGAAACGATTGGATTGAGCTTTATCTGTTCGAACTTGAGTAAGTATCACAATTGGTTGCAGTTTCATGGGTGATACAAACGAGACATAGTCATACGCTTTAATCCCTAACTTTTTCCTGGATTGCCCTTTCAGGTTTTCAATCCACCAGGATACCCTTTTTTGCCCAAGCTGCCCTTTCAGGTTTTCGACTTGCCGGGTGTACATCTTTTTATATATATCCCTAATTTTTGCCCAAACCCTTTTGGTTTGCCGGGATGCCCTTATTTTTGCCTAGGCCTGTCAACCTAGCGGGTCTCTTTTCATGCGTAGTATTTTTTAACTATGTCTGCGTTTACAGGCTGTGGGAAATCTTCACCATCCATAGTAGTAAGTATCATGGCACCTCCTGAAAATACAGTCTTGACTACGAATGGTCCTTCATATGTAGGAGTCCACTTGCCCCTAGGATCACCCTGTGGTAATATGATACGCTTGATTACCAAATCACCAGCCTGATATATCTTTGGCTTAACCTTCTTGTTAAAAGCTTTGATCATCCGTTTCTGGTACATCTGGCCATGACAAACTGCTGCTAACCTTTTCTCATCAATCAAATTTATCTGGTCAAGTCGAGTCTGAACCCATTCATCTTCTTCCAAGCCTGCATCCTTCATAATTCTTAAGGAGGGAATCTGGACTTCAATGGGCAGAACTGCTTCCATACCATAAACTAAGGAGAATGGGGTTGCCCCTGTTGAAGTACGTATTGTGGTACGATAACCATGAAGAGCAAACGGTAACATCTCATGCCAATCCTTGTAAGTAACAGTCATCTTCTGCACAATCTTCTTAATGTTCTTATTAGCTGCTTCAACTGCCCCATTCATCTTTGGACGATACGGAGAAGAATTGTGATGCTTAATCTTGAACTGCGTGCAGAGATCAGTAATCATATTGTTGTTCAGATTAGAGCCATTGTCAGTGATAATCCTTTCAGGGATGCCATACCTACATATGAGATTATTCTTAATGAACCGAGCCACAACATTCTTGGTAACAGATGCAAATGAAGCTGCCTCCACCCATTTCGTGAAGTAATCAATAGCGACCAGGATGAAACGATGCCCATTAGAAGCAGTAGGCTTGATCTCACCAATCATATCAATGCCCCACATGGCAAAGGGCCAAGGAGCAGTCAACACATTCAACGGTGATGGAGGTATATGTACTTTATCAGCATAAATTTGACACTTGTGACATGTTCTGGAGTGTTGATAGCAATCAGCTTCCATGGTAGACCAATAGTAACCTGCTCTCAATATCTTCTTTGCCATAGTATGACCACTAGAATGAGTGCCAAAGAACCCATCATGCATATCTTCCATAATCTCTGTTGCCTCCTTCTTATCCACACAACGAAGCATAGTTGAATCATGATTGCGCTTGTACAAAATCCCATTACTCAAAAAGAACTTAGCCGAAAACCTTCTCAGAAACTTCCTATCTTTGACAGATGCCCCTTCAGGGAACTCCTGAGCTTCAAGATATCTTTTCACTTCATAGAACCAAGGCTTCTCCTCTGCCCCTTCTGTATCAATTTCATTGCAGTATGCAGGCTTTTCAAATCTATCAATAGTAATTTTGGGAGCTTCATCATCCCAGCTGATCTCAAACATGGATGCCATGGTGGCCAAAGCATCTGCCAACTGATTCTCTCTTCGTGGAATATGTCCAAAGGTAATCTCTTTGAAATGTGGGATCAAAGACAACACATTCTCTCTATAAGGAATGAGGTTATCATGCTTAGTGTCCCAATCTCCTTTAATTTGACTTACTACCAGGGCTGAATCTCCATAAACGTCAAGGAACTGAATCTTCATATCAATGGCAACTTTAATACCCAGGATACATGCCTCATACTCAGCCATGTTATTGGTACAATAGAAACAAAGTCTGGCAGTAATCGGGGTATGACAACCTTCAGGGGAACTAATCACAACACCAACACCATTACCAAGTGCATTAAAGGCACCATAAAAAACCATAGTCCATCGGGATCCTTGTTCAGGTCCGTCATATTGTCCAGGTTCTTTGGTAATAATCATAATGTCTTCATCAGGGAACTCAAAACTCATTGACTGGTAATCATCCACTGCTTGATGAGCCAAATGATCAGCAACAACACTTCCCTTGATGGCCTTCTGAGTAGTATACTGTATATCATATTCTGTCAAGATCATTTGCCATCTTGCAATTCTTCCGGAGAGAGCAGGTTTCTCAAATATGTACTTGATTGGATCCATCTTTGAAATCAGTAAGGTAGTATGGGTCAACATATACTGTCTTAGTCGGCGAGCATCCCATGCCAAAGCGCAGCAAGTTTTCTCGAGCAGTGAGTATCTTGTTTCACAGTCGGTAAACTTTTTGCTAAGGTAGTATATTGCCTGCTCTTTTCGACCAGACTCGTCATGTTGCCCCCAACACACACCCCATTGAGTTGTCTAACACTGTTAAGTACATAATCAAGGGTCTTCCATCAACTGGTGGTATCAAAATTGGTGGTTCCAGCAGATATCTCTTGATTTCATCAAAGACAGTCTGGCACTCATCATTCCATTCCATCACCTGATCTTTCTTCAACAATTTGAAGATTGGCTCACAGATGGCAGTTATTTGGGAAATAAATCTTGCAATGTAGTTCAGTCGTCCCAAGAAACCTCTAACCTCCTTCTCAGTACGGGGAGCTGGCATCTCTCGTATAGCTTTTACTTTTGCAGGATCCACTTCAATACCTTTTCCACTGACAATGAAACCCAGGAGTTTACCAGATCTAACTCCAAAAGTACACTTGTTTGGGTTAAACCTCAACTTGTATTTCTTCAACCTTTCAAATAATTTATGCAAATGATCAAGATGTTGTTCTTCATTCTGGGACCTGGCTATCATATCATCCACATACACTTCTATCTCATGATGAATCATATCATGAAACAAAGCCACCATAGCACGCTGATATGTTGCCCCTGCATTCTTCAAACCAAATGGCATCACCTTATAACAAAAAGTGCCCCACTGTGTAACAAATGTTGTCTTCTCCATATCTTCAGGTGCCATTTTGATTTGATTGTAACCAGAGAAACCATCCATAAAAGAGAAAACCTTGTGCTGAGCAGTGTTGTCTACCAGAACATCAATATGAGGAAGTGGAAAATCATCTTTAGGACTGGCCTTGTTTAAATCCCTGTAGTCTACACACATACGTACCTTACCATCTTTCTTAGGAACTGGTACCACATTTGCAACCCACTTAGGATAAGAAGTCACAGCTAAGAACCCTGCATTGAACTGTTTCATTACCTCTGCTTTGATCTTCTCTGACATTTCAGGATGCATACGACGAACCTTCTGCTTCTTTGGACGAAAATCTTCTTTTACTGGTAGACGATGAACCACAATGTCTGTATCCAACCCTGGCATATCTTCATACGACCAAGCAAAGATCTCCACATAGTCACGTAACATCTGAATCAACCTGCTCTTGACACTATCCTCTAAATCAGCCCCTATCTTGACCTCTTTCCTGTTTTCTTCAGTTCCCAAAATTCACAACTTCGACTGGCTCTTCACGTGGCTGTATAGCTTTCTCTTCTTGTTGTAACAACCTAGCAAGCTCTACAGGTACTTCACAATCGTCCTCATTTCCGTCTTCAGTTTGATAGATCAGATTCTCGAAATTATAATTGGCAATAGTAGAACTGTTATCAACAGGATCCAGAGTGGATGAGGATCTGCATTTTAGTGATGTGGGTGTGTGTAAGAACACATAGCTGATAAAGCAACAAAATAAAAGAAAAGAAAGACAAAGAACACAATATTTACGAAAACGAAACGTCCACTGATTTTTATTGAATGAAGTATGCAAATGAAATGACAGCCCGTAACAAGCACACCATTGTGCCCCGGGTAAGGCACAAGGCTTAAGAGTTCAATTGTTCAAGAAATTACAACCTTAAAAGCAACAACACAGTAATAGTATTTACTCCTGACTAAAGGAGATAGGGATAACATCTTCAGCTTTCCAGTTATTGAGTCCAGCACCCACAGTAGGAAAAACCCAAGCATCCAGGTTGTAGTCTTCATCATAGTCACCCACAGCATTGATCTGGTCTTTCATAACCCCTTGATTGGTGATACGAACAGCACGAGCACGACGAACAGCCTTCTGGGACTCTGCAGTGAAACCCAAACAAAATTTGTCAGACTTGTATGGGATATCAGGAAGCTGACCCCAAATAGTACAACCACCTTCATCCACCACAGCTCTAGCATCGTTGAGGGAGGCCATTGCCATTGTTGGAGGTACTCTGGTGACCACAGGAACTTTCTTGGCAACCGGAGGAGCTACATAATCATTAACAATCCAAGGAACCACTTCAAATGTCTGACACGGAGTTTCAATATATTCACCTTCCATTTCCAGATACTTGAAGGTATTCACATGGCTGACAAAATATTCTTCTTCTCCATAGACAGTAACAACCTTTCCTTCTACCAGATATCTTAGCTTCTGATGTAATGTAGAGGTTACAGCACCTGCCCCATGGATCCAGAGACGACCAAGCAAACAAGAGTACGAAGGACGAATATCCATAACATAAAATGTAGCATTAAAAACCTGAGAACCAACTTTGATGGGTAGGTCAATTTCCCCATGCACTACTCTTCTAGAACCATCAAAAGCCTTCACCACAATACTACTGGGCTTCAGCACAGCATCTTCAGGACTCAGCTTATTCAGGACTTCCTTAGGCAACACATTCAGAGAGGAACCATTGTCTATCAATACATGTGACAGGGTAGTGCCCCTGCATTCAATTGAGACATGCAAGGCCCTGTTATGATCCCTCTTGGCAGGGGTCAAATCAGCATCAGAAAACCCTAACCTATTATCATAGGTCAGGTGGGCAACACAATTCTCAAACTGGTCAACAGAAATTGCATTGGGTACATGAGCAGTCTTCAGAAACTTGATCAAAGCTTTTGCATGAGCTTCAGAACATAACAACAAAGACAACATGGAAATCTTGGAGGGAGTATGCCCCAACTGATCAACAATGTCATAATCACTCTTGCGAATGATTTTCAGTATTTCTTCCATCTGCTTAGAGATATCATCAGCAGCTGGCACATCAGTAGGTACAGGTTCAATAACAGGACCTTTGCCCCGAGCATCAGTGGTAGAGGTAGCAGCAGGAGTAACTGCATTCTTGGAAGTCACTAGAGGAGAGAAGACTCTTCCACTACGTGTGATCTTACTAGATCCAGCAATATTATCAACATCAATAGGCACATCAGCTAAGGGTTCCTGCTTAACACCATGGATATAAACATCGGACCCATAATGCCAAGGCACAGCTTTATCAGACGTATACGGAATAGGACCAGGAGTAGTAATGACCATAGGAGCCACTCTGGCTTCAGCAACAATTCTCACAGGGCCTTCAGCAGTAATCTTAATCGGACCTCTATGAGTGATTTTAACAGGTCCCTTGGAAGTGATCCTTACCGGCACTTTATCAACCATGTCAACCTCTTCAGTATTCCTACCTTTAGTAATATGATCCACCATACTCTCTACAGACGATGGAGTTCTCTCGAATACTATGGTGTAATTATTCATGAGGCGTTGAATCCCGTCCTTCAACCTCCAACAGCTATCTGAATTATACTCACAATAGACACAATCTTCACGACAACCCGGAAAGAACCCAGCTTGTACTAACTTCTTCTTGATAACAGACAATGGTGTAACCAAATCTGCAACTGAGGAAATATGTGAATCTTCATCAATGGCATTGACAGTCTTCTCGTGATTTGGCATGGGAGCAGTAATCACATTTGGAGTACCCAGAGGGTCAAACTCAATTTCTCCAGCCTCAATCATATCTTGAATTTTGTTCTTCAAGACCCAACAACTATTAGTATCATGACCCTGACAGTTTGAATGATATGCACATCGTGCATTGGGATTGTACCTGGGAGAGGTAACATTGGGATTCTGAGGAGCCTCTTTCAAAGTGATAAGTTCAGCCTTCAACAAGTGTTGCAATGCCTGAGCCATTGACATGTTGATCTTTGTGAACTGCCTTCTAGCCCTCTGTTGGTTGCCCTGTGGCTGCTCTGGTGTTGCAGGGGTTGGATTTGAAATATGAACTGCACTCACAGACTGATGCCTTCTATTACGATCAGGTTGACCATAAACAGCATTGGATTCTTTCTTCCCAGTGGGAGGCTTCTTTGCAGTACCTGATGAAGAAGTACCCACTTGGATCTTGCCACTCTTTATACCATTTTCCACGCGCTCTCCTGTCATTATCAACTCAGTGAAGCCAGATGATGAGCTTCCAATGAGATGACTGTAAAACGGGCCATTCAACGTACACATAAACATATCAACCAACTCCCTGTCAGTTAAAGGTGGTTGAACTCTTCCAGCTAAATCTCTCCACTTCTGAGCATACTACTTGAAACTTTCTTTGGCACCCATAGACATGCTTTGCAGCTGCATGCGAGTGGGGGCTAAGTCAGCATTGTATTGATACTGCTTATAGAAAGCCTCAGCAAGATCATTCCAATCCCTGATGTTGACACTCTCCAATTGATAATACCACTCCAATTGAGCTCCAGATAAGCTCTCTTGGAAAAAATGGATCCACAACTTTTTATCAGCAATGTGAGGTTGGATTCTTCTGACATAAGACCTCAAATGCAGCTTGGGACAAGAGACCCCATCATAAACAACAAAGGTAGGAACCTTGAAACCAATGGGTATGACTACCCCAGATATCAGACTCAAATCTTCAAAATCCAGCCCAGAAGACTTCTGCAACTCCATAGCATCCATTCTATCCACCAGCATCTTGAATTTGTCTTCATTAGGCTCATGGTAGTAATTAGCCTCAGAATCAGAATCCCCCATAGTGTTGTGGAGACTGCCTCCCTCTTTTTCAGATTCTTCAGATTCATAGTCTTCAACTGGTTCTTTGGTCTTGGCAAGACCTTTGAACCTTCTTCCCATGTTGATCAGGCCACCTGACCTTCTAGTCTTCTTAGTCTTCTTGGCCAGCAGTGCCTTCAATTCATCCTGCCCCTTGGACAGGTTCAGAATCAGCTCTTGGAACTGTGCATTTTGTGTCTGGAGATCCTTAACTGTTTGTTCAAGAGCCATTGATGAAATAAACAGCGAGAAGATGAGAAACCTGTGCACAATTATAAACCTGTGATGCAATGAAATGATATATGAATGCATATGCAATGTTTTCAAGGACCGCAAGATTTAAATTTGCTTAAACAAACAAGAAGGTAAACTTTTATTAGTAATAAATTTGTTTTGCCTCTTGGGCTTACAAAAAAAATGAAATGAAATAAATACAAAAGATGGGGTTTTAAGTCTCCCATGGAAGTTTCCTCTTTGTGTTGAGATATGAGTTGAGATTCCGTTCCTCGTGAAGTTGCTTTGTTAGTTCCAGGATTCTTTCTTGGCTTGCTTTGTAATGAGCCTCGAAAGTATCCCTTTGCTCCTTCAGTTGGATCCAGGATCTCTGCAAGTCTTCCATGTCAGTAGGCATGTCTGGGTGAAGGATGGTATAAGCAGTGTCTCCTTCAGCAACAGGTTCCATGGTAACTGGCAGGATAGCAGGATATGGCATCATGAGAGTCTGAGCACGAGATCGCACCTATCTGAGATAAGCTTCCATAGGAATAGTGTATTTAGGCTCCAGTGTCTTGCTGTCAACCCTGTTTACTTTTCCCCAGGCTCGTATGAATCTCTGACGGTAACCTTGAAGATCGTTGTCGTAATCAAACACAATGCCCTGAATCAATATGTCATGTGGACCATCACTCCGAGCGTAACCAAATTGTCGTAAGGCTAGAGAGGGGTTGTAGGTGATGCCTCCTCTTATGCCTAGAAGTGGCACATTAGGAAACTCCCCACAACGGTCAATGATAGTGATATTCTCCATAGATATGGAGCACCAATGGATATCTGAGTGAGAAAGTGACATGATCCTCTTGGACCACCTGAACCCTTGCTCATTCTTCATCACTGAGCGAGGAAGGTGAGAAATAAACCACCTAGAAAGTAAAGGTATGCAGCACATCAAAGTTCCTCTTGCCCTTGTAGTACGGGTGGGAAGAGAATGCAGGATGTCTCCAAGCAATGTAGGCACTGGATTGTGACTCAGAAATATGTTGATGGCATGAATGTCTATGAACTGATCAGGATTGGGGAACAACACTAAGCCATAAATCAGCAAGGCTAAGATCTCCTCAAAAGCATCATAGCTCATAGCCTTCAAGAACACTTGAGCCTTATCCATTAATACCTTAGAAAGAATACCCTTAACTCCGCTTCTCGTTTCTAGAACAATGTCTGATTTCTTTAAATGTAGGGCTGCAGCAATAACCTCAGGTTTAGGCTCTCTTTCCAAGCCTGTGAAGGGTCTTTGATCAAGAACAGGTATACCCAGAAGCTTAGAGAACTCTTCCATTGTAGGAACCAGCTGATAGTCAGGGAATGTAAAGCAATGGTGTTTAGGGTCAAAGAACTGAAATAGGACACTCATCATGTCTTCATTGAACCCTGAAGTGACTAGATCCAATAGATGACCATGTCTCTTGATGAACTGGGAGTGGTCAGACACTTGATAAACCAACTCTTTAAGCTTAGCAGGTATGCCCACAAAGTTGATCCTGATGGTGTTTCTACGAGCAGAAGCCATGACCTGCAACAAAGAACAAAAGATAAATCCTTTGGTCCTTGAAATGGTTAGTGAAAATGCTATGATTATGATGCATAATGATGTCATGATGTTATGTTCAATCATAAACATGTGGCACACACAAACAAGTCACACAACAGCCCTAGGTTTAAAGGCTTGCATGAGGTTCAAAGGTAAGTACCCTCCCCTGAAGTTTAGATGGTTCATCCTGTCCTACAAAAGTAACCAGGTTCTAAGGGATCTCAATATCATTGATCCTTCACAAGGGTGGTTGTTCAGTAGGCAACTTACTTGCCAACCAAAACCCTCCAAGTTTAGAATCTCAATGAGCGTAGCATCGAGTATCAACCAACTTCAGTCTGCACCAAAGCCGGTTATCTCACTACTTTCTAAAGGCCAAGATGGGATAACTAGGGTTCTAAAAGTTAGTTAGTGCATTGACAACATATGGCAGCCTCATATTATCCTCAACTTGACTTAAGGAACATAAGCACCAACCAAGAAGTCACACTAACTATGGCCACCAGATCAACCATATCGGTATACGCCGTACAGTTTCCTTGGTCTATTGCCATTTACCTAAGGTACACTAGATCCGGGTTAGGATCTTTCACACATAAGAGCACCCAACAAATAAGTATAAAGCAAACAAAGCAAACAAATTTAAAGTGATCTAATTCCTAAGGGTACCCCTCTTTTATTAAATCCCCAGCAGAGTCGCCAGTTGTGTAACACGGTGGGAGAACTGACTTTTAGTTATGTTGCGGATAGCAAGAGTCGCCACCGACTTTTATTTTATCCAAAGGAAAGGCATAAAAGAACAGGAAAGACCTTATAAAAGATTTTTGGGTCCGGGGGGTAGGTTATGTAAAGGGAAGGTGTTAGCACCCTTTACATCCATGGTTATCCATGGGCTCTTAGTTACTTAGCTCACTTTAAATTTGTTTTTTGAAAATGTGAAGTGTGTGAATAGAAATTTTCATAAGAGTTTGATAATGATCCATGTACGGATGCGTAAAAAACTTGTGTTTGAAAATTGTTGGAAATTGTGAAATGTTTGAAAAGTTTTTAAATGGCGAGCAAGTAATTATGAGGAACCTACCCTAAAGTTTAAGTCTTTCTGTTCTTGAATCCTTTAAATGGTAAGACTATCCCTATTATTAAGGAATAGGTAGTCATTACCTTGGATGTGTGGGACAAGTAAAGGGACATCTGTTTAATGAAGGCAACTGGAGGGTGTATTAAGCATTTTTGGAGGGACTGTCATCATTATTCGAAAGGGACAAGATCATTATGAAGGCAAACATTTAAGGGACTTGATCTTTGATTGTGAAGGGACTAGATGACTTTATTTTTAAGGGACTTTTACTTTATACACCCTACTTGACCTTTTGTTTAGGCAACAATGAGAGGTAACCCTAGAAAGTGAGATGGCGATCAAAGATCGACTTACGTGTGTGAGTGTTCAATTTTATATTTATCTTTAAATTAAGTGATCTAAATTAATTTTTAAATAACATACATGTTTACACTCCCTATTTTTACTAACCATAGCATAAAAAAATAAATAATTTAAATATTAAAAATTACATCCAGGAGCAATTACAATAATAATAATAAAAAGCAATTTAAATAAATAGCAAAATAAAGCCAAATAAATAAATAAGCAAAGTAGTAAATAATAATAAAAATTGGGTTAGTGAAATAATAATAATAATCACAATTTAAAAATAAATGGGGTTAGTAATAAGTATATAAATATAATTAATAATAATAAAAGCAAAAATATTAAAATAATTAAAAGACCAAATTTTTATATGAACAATTATTTAAGATTAATGAGAAAAATATGAACAAATATATTAATTATAATGTTTTAAGTTATTTATAAATTATATAGAAAAATAAGTTAATGATAAGCATATTATAGAAATAAATATAATTACAAAATTAATTTAACAATTTTTTTAATTATTCCTAAGCATACATTAACAATTATTTAAATGCAAAATTAAAAAAAAAATAAACAATTTAGGTCATATTAAAAAAATAGGATTAATTATGATTATATTTACAAAATTTAATTATATTAAATAAAAACATATATATGATTAAAATTTATAAATAATAAATAATAGAATTAAATTTTTAGGTAAGAATAAAATTAGGTGTTTAGAAAATTAGGTTTACATATTTTAGAAATAAAATTAGGGTTTACATATTTATAATAATAATTAATTTATTTACAAATTATATACATACATATTATAAAAATACTTTTATAAAAGAAAATGAGAAGTTTTAATAATATCTATAAATTGTGTTTACTAATTTTTAATAAAATATAAACAATATAATAAAATAAATAAAGATGAGAAAACATGGAAAATTGCTCAAAAAGAAAGGACCTGGGATTTGAACCCAGGTCCCTTACCTCATATACAGGTCACAAAACCATCCTGGCCAGCGTGCACTAGTGATAGAGATTGAGATCATGGTGCTTTTGTTTCCTATCCTGTTCAAATTACAACAAAAATAAAAAATAACACAGAAAAAGGGCCTGGGGGGTTTCGAACCCAGGACCCTCACATAACAAGCAAACGTTCTTACCATCCAGCCAGAAGGGCGCATCTGATAGTATAAGCATTACTAATCATTATATTTTACGTTTAACAATTAAAAGGGAAAAATAAGAAAAACGCTGCAGCCAGGACTCGAACCAAGGTCCTCAAACAATACACGCGTACCCTTTACCACCAGACCAATACTGCATTTGTGAAATAAGTTAACAACAACATAATAAAATATTAAAACAATATTTAAATTTCAGAATGCGCACCAGGAACTTCATCTTCTTCCTTGGACGCTGCAAATTTTCCTGCGAATTCCTCTATGGAATTTCCTGCGTATTTCATTCCTGCGAATCACAAACTTCAACCAAACAACAAAATTTCACAAAATTATTTATGGTATTGAGTTCCTACTGAGATTTGCAATCGTCCTATGTCTTTAAAACTCATTTATCATGATCAAATCATGAAACCCTAAAAGAGGCCGTGAACCCTAATCATGGTGAAACTCCATATCTGCATAGAAAACTCAATTGAACAGCCCAGAATCATTATAGGGTTCATTACAAACATCATTAAACAATCAAAAATCATTTTAATCCAGCCAATCAATGGAATCGAAAATCAATAATTTTTTGAAGAACATGATTCGGTTTAGGTCATATGCAATGATTTGAATGTTGTAAATGGTTCAAATAGATTCAATGATGTTCATAGAACATGTCTCAACCTTCAAGTTGTCTTGAAAGGGCTTGAATTGTGAAATCCGAATTTGACTTTGGAGAGGTTTTTTGTTTGTGAAACTTACTCTTGGGAGGCAGAAAATTCGTGGCTTGTGATTGTAATGTGTTCTCCTATATGTAATGAATCAAACTAGGTTAAAAGATTGGACTATCCTTTGGAAAATTTGGATCAATAAGATTGAAAAATATCATGTCTTAAAATCCAAATATTTTTTTGATATATCCTTGCTATTTTAAGACAATCATCATAATTCCCATATCAATTTGATCCAAGACATATTTATGATTTTCTAGAAGACAAATCATTTTAAATCTTCACCATCTTATATTTTATTTGAATTTAAAATGATTTTTAATATAAAAAATCATAATAAATAAGAATAAAATAAATAAAATAATGAAAATATTAAGTTAATTTCGTGCATGATGTCTTAGTATGGATTGGGTCATCATATGGCAAGCCCATTTAGAAGAAATTAGTTTTAGACCTCCATTTTCCTCATAAACCAACCAAAACTTTCCCAACTTTTCAAGGGCACACATACTTCAATTTTAATGGTATGAGGGTGTTCTTGGACATTTTGGAAAGCTTGAAGAGTCCTATAACCAACCCCACTGGTTTCATGTCCATATCATTTACCATTCTCAAGTTATGCCCTTTTGAAGTTGTTGACTTTTTGTTGACTTTCAAAAGGACCTATAATGTCTTAGCTCATACCTTCCAAATGAAGCATTTTTGGGCTTGGCTTGTGAGACATAAAGTTGTAGAGAATTCAATTTCCTTCAAAATAAGATTTGGATGGAGACTTGGTGATGAAGCATGTGAAAGTTATGGCTGGTCAAAGTTCAGTTGACTTTTACTGAGGAAACCCTAATTTAGAAACTCCTGATTCTTGATGATATGAAATATCCTTGATGAATCATGATCAACCCTTGATCAAATGATGAATTTTACTTCATATACTTGATGTTGGCAAAAAATCATGAAGTTTGACTTTGGTTTGACCACAGTTGACCTCAGTTTGACTTTTTAACTGCTTTGACTGATTTTGATTTATCTGATCATCTGACTGAGCAAACTTTTGAGAAAAGTCTTGAAACTTGTCATGGGTGTTCTTAAACACATATAAGATGTTATGAAGCTCACTTGAAGTCTTGGAAGTTCATTTAGCCTGGTTAAAGTCAAAACCCTAGTTTTGGATGCATTGCTTAGGGGGTGCATTGTCTGAGGGAATTGTCAACTTTTCTGACCAATTGTGAACTTTGTGAACCTTGTGAACCATCATAAGATGTCTTGTGAACCTTGTGAACCTCATGGGAGGTCTTGTGAACCTTGTGAACCTCATAAAGTGACTTGTAGACTTCATGAACCTCATGAAAGGTTTTGTAAGCATTGTGAATCTTGTGAACCTTGTGAACCTTCATAAAGTGACTTGTAAACTTCATGAACCTCATGAAGGGTCTTGTAAGTATTGTGAATCTTGTGAACCTTGTGAACCTCATAAAGTGTCTTGTAAACTTCATGAACCTCATGAAGGGTCTTGTAAGTATTGTGAATCTTGTGAACCTTGTGAACCTCATAAAGTGTTTTGTAAACTTCATGAACCTCATGAAAGGTCTTGTGAACCTTGTGAACCTTCTTAGCACACAAAGTCTTGTATTGTGAGGGAAAATTTTGGGGTGCAACACTGAGTCCAATGGTGTCACCAATCATAGTAATCTTCCTACAATGACTGGGGCATCAGGGTCTTGATTAATGCGGGTAAAGGTGCTCATTAAGAATCGTACGGCATTAACAGAGCGTCCTTGATTCATACAGTACAAAATAAAAATCTCATCCTTAGAAACTAAAGTTCGATTCTCTTATTTTCCGAATAGGGTATGTGCTAAATTCTTATGAAAATACCGGATATAAGGGTTATGTATTTCATTGTTATCCATGCTGTCATGTTCAGGGTGATAGTTTCCGGTTAGTGTTCCCCAGAAATAGTCTAGTTCAAAATCCATAAGTTCCAGTTGGGTCATGGTGAATGCAAATGGTTCACTAGGGAATCCTAGTATGTCAGCTGAATTGTGCATGACGATCATAACAACTCCATGACGGTCGTCACTGCAACAAATTATGCAAAATTTTGTGCTTTTGCTTGCTCTTTGATCTTTGATCTTGTTTATAGCTTTATGCCTTCGCTTTGCACATATTTGGCTCGACAAACAATATACCTACAATAATGGTGAAAACTCAGAAGAAACGGACGTTAATCGTATTAAAACGGACTAAGAAATACTATAAATATCCGATACGATTCCTCGTTATCAGATTCCAACTAGAACGATGACCGGGTGGAGGATGTGCATTGATTATCATAGGCTTAACCAAGCTACAAGGAAAGATCACTTCTCGCTACCTTTCGTGGACCAAATATTGGAAAGGTTGGCCGACAAAAATTTCTATTGTTTCTTAGATGGTTATTCGGGTTATAACCAAATCTTGGTCAATCCGACGGATCATGAGAAAACTGTGTTTACACGTCCTTTCAGCATTTTTGCTTATCGAAGAATGCCTTTCGGATTATGTAATGCACCGACAACATTTCAAAGGTGTATGCAAGCAATTTTCTCAGATTTGATCGAAGAGTGCATTGAGGTGTTTATGGATGACTTCACTGTTTATGGTGCGTCCTTTGATTTATGCTTGAAAAACCTTGATGTGGTTTTGGAAAGATGTGTGGAAATAAACTTAGTGCTCAATTGGGAGAAATGCAATTTTATGGTCACCGAAGGTGTTGTTCTTGGTCATAAAATATCCTCCAAAGGGCTAGAAGTTGATAGAGCAAAGGTGGAGGTCATTAAAATTACCACCTTCAACAAATGTCAAAGGAGTGAGAAGCTTTCTCGGACATGCCAATTTTTACCGAAGATTCATCAAGGATTTCTCAAATATAGCAAAGCCATTGAGTAATCTACTCAACAAAGGTACAAAATTTCTTTTTTATGAGTCGTGTTTAAAAGCATTCCATGAACTAAAGGAAAAGTTAGTCACTGCACCCATAATTGTTGCACCTAGTTGGACACTTGATTTTGAACTTATGTGTGATGCAAGCGATTATGTAGTTGGTGCAGTTTTGGGTCAAAGAAAGGCTAAAGTTTTTCATGCTATTCACTATGCTAGTAAAGTTTTAAATGAAGCGCAAGTCAATTATGCGAAAATCGAAAAAGAGTTACTAGATATAGTGTATGCATTGGAAAAATTTAGAGCTTATTTGATCGGGTCTAAAGTTTTAATTTACACCGACCATTCGAAAATCAAGTATTTGCTAACCAAGCTAGATTCCAAACAAAGACTAATTCGTTGGATTTTATTATTACAAGAATTTGATTTGGAAATCCGGGATAAAAAGGGTTCCGAAAACTTGGTGGCGGATCATTTGTCCCGATTGGTCAATGTGGAACTTACAAATACAGTAGAAGAAGTGAGAGAAGAATTTTCGGACGAAAATCTTTATGCGATACAAGTGAGGCCTTGGTTTGCGGATTTTGCTAATTATAAAGCAACCGGTTTGACACCGGAAGACCTCACTAGTAATCAAAGAAAGAAATTCTTGGCGGATGCAAAGTACTATGTTTAGGATGACCCGTATTTGTTCAAAGCGGACGTGGATAGTGTTTTAAGAAGGTGTGTGACACATGAATAGTCAAAGGATATCTTTTGGCATTGTCACAATTCTCCGTATGGAGGTCATTATAGCGGTTTGAGAACGGCCACTAAAGTCCTCCAAGTGGGATTTTATTGGCCGTCCTTGTTTAAAGACGCTTATGAACATGCAAGGAATTATGACACTTGCCAAAGAAGTGGAGGGATAGGAAAACGAGATGAAATGCCTCTAACCAACATGTTGGAAGTAGAAGTCTTCGATTGTTGGGGCATTGATTTTTTTGGTCCATTCCCCTATTCGTTATCTAATGAATATATTCTTGTAGCCGTTGATTATGTGTCAAAGTGGGTGGAAGCAATTGCCTCACCTAAGGACGACTCCAAAACCGTAATACAATATTTAAAGAAAAACATTTTTCACGTTTTGGTGTGCCTAGGTGTTGATAAGCGATGGAGGATCACATTTTTGCAATACACCATTGGAAAAAGTTTTGGAACATTATAGTGTAAAGCATAAAGTGACTACCCCTTACCATCCACAAGCAAATGGTCAAACGGAAGTCTCGAATAGAGAAGTAAAAAGGATACTTGAAAAAACTGTTTCGAGTTCTAGAAAAGATTGGTCTTCAAAATTGGATGAGGTTTTGTGAGCGTATCATACCGCCTACAAAGCTCCTATTGGACTAACCCCATTTCAGATGGTTTACGGAAATACTTGTCATCTACCGGTAGAGATGGAACATAGAGCATTGTGGGCGCTTAAATTCTTGAATTTTGATTCCACTCTAGCCGGCGAGAAAAGGAAAGACCAGCTCCATGAATTGGAAGAATTGCGGAATAATGATTACCATTCAAACAAGCTCTACAAGGAGAAAGTAAAAGCGTACCATGATAGGAAGGTCCGTCATAAAGAGTTTAGAGTTGGACAGATGGTGCTCCTTTTTAACTCAAGACTTAAGTTATTTCCGGGAAAGCTGAAATCCAAATGGTCGGGGCCGTTTGTGGTAAAGGAAGTGCGAGACTATGGGGCTATTGTGGTTGAAGACCCAAAGTCGAAAGAAAATTGGACCGTGAATGGACAAAGGTTGAAAATCTACCATGGCGGAGAAGTCAATCGAGACGTCCATGTTGTTTCACTCTCCGAGCCGTAAAAGGCCGCCGGACCGTCGAGCTCGAACGACGTTAAACAAAGCGCTTGTTCGGAGCAACCCAACGTTGTAAGCTTTTATTTTCTTTGTTGTTATTTTTTTAGTATAATATGTTTAATTTTAGTTGGTTAAATTAGAGGTAATCCATTTGAAAAAATATAAGAAGAAGAAAAAATTCTGGAAATTCCTACAGTTCGCGGCGCGAACTGTAAGAAAAAAAATTGGATCCCTTTAATTTTGTTTTTTTTGTGGAGTTAAAAATTTCCTTCAGTTTGCGCCGCGAACCCCTTTGGCGTCGCAAACAATGCGGATTTAAAAAAAACCCCTTTCTTAAAATTGGTTATGTTTGTTCTTAGGGTCTTTAAGTTTTCTTCAACCCCTCTCCACCACTTTTCAAACTAACTCCCCCCTTCCTAAATTCAACCCTTGTTCTTAAACTCTCCAACTCTTCTAACAAATTTTCTTGCAAGTTTCATCTCAATCTCACTAAGGTATGGTTCTGTTCTCCTTTCTCATTTTTCTCTCATGTCAAGGTAATCTAGGTTTTTCAAAAATAGGATCACTTTAAATGTTATAATAGCTTTGCATGTTTAGAAAATCTTTAGATTAGGACTGTTTGGAGGTTGATTACCTAGTTTTGAATAGATTTGATGAAGAGATCGTGCCGCGAACATCCCTTGGCGCCGCGAACTGGAAATATTCAGCAGCAAATTTTTTGTTGATTTCTTTTGCTGACTTGTTCCATTGATGTTTTGTGGTTGCTTCGTGGTTTCTTGCATATTTCTAAGCGCACCAAAACTTTCAGTTCCAATTCAACACGATCCACACATAGATTTTTAAGCAGTGAGCATGAGGAAAGGTTCGAGGTGTAAACACCCCAAATTTGCCCTCACCCATTCAAACCATGGCTTGTGATCTTTTCATATGCATAAACTCAATCATAGCATCTCATATCACATTTTTGGTTCACTGCATAGATTCAAAGTCATCTGCATCTAGGGTTTGTGATCTGAGCAATCCAAGAGCTTCTTGAGCCACTCCAAAGGTCATCAATCACTTCAAATGGGTCTATGTGTGTTCTAGTATCATATTGTATCCTCTCAAAGTCAAGAATGTCAAAAAATCACAAGAACTGGGATTGGTATGGAAGCAGAGCCAGGCTTGACTGCACAGATGACCTAAAATTAGGGTTTTGGTTTCAGAGGCCATAACTTCAGATTTTTTGGTCATTCTTGTTTCTATTGGTCTCTATATGGTATAGGGAGTATGCATATCAATTTTCATGAAGAAATTCCATGGGGAAGTCATCTGATCAAATGTTGACTTTCTGGACAAGTCAGTGCAAAATCAGGGCATCTGAGGCCCCCAATGACCCAACCAAAGGGTGTTCTTCATCATTTTGATTGTGCATGACCTTTATTTGATCAAAGAAGAAGTTGGAAGTTCACAAAATTGAAGGATCTCAAGTTTTTGCAAAGTTGACTTTTTAGGGCAAGGTTGACTTTTAATGAAAATGTCATTTTATGTAACTTTTTCAACCCTTACTTTTTGATTCAAAAATGCTTCAAATGGAAACACTTTGGTCATGAAAGTTGTAGAATAGATCATTCCATTTTCAAAAAGTACAAGAACATGACCTAATTCATTTTTGATCAAAAGTTATGGCTTGTCAAAGTTGGCTAAAATCACTAAATTTTCAAGTTATGCACCAAATGGAAAACTTGCAAATTCTTGTACCAAGGCAATTTGTGACTTCAAAATGGTCTCTAATATTTACACAAACATCACACAAGTCCTAAAAATCAGAATGGACCAAGAGATCACATGTTTCATGGCTTATGGACCAATTTTCTTTCATGAGAACCAAAGGCAAACCAAGTTGCAAAAGCCATCATAACCTTTCATCCACTTGCTAGCTACTTTGCTGATCAACCCTAGCCTTTTCCCTCACCATGCTGCGCAGCCCACACACCTTGTACTTGGCTAGAACATGACCCATGCTTCTCTTACACAAAAGTTGACAATTTGCAAAAGTAGCCATACCTATCACAAAAGGGCATGTCACATCTTCTGACCAATGGCAATTATTTATACAAACAAATTGCAAGCCAAACCACATAACCAGCAAGCCTGAAACAAGCCAGAGCAACAGATTCTCATTTTCACTCTCAAAGGCAAAAGCTTTCGAAACTCAGAAAACAACTCATAAACTCACAAACAAACTTCATAGATCAACTCAACTCATCATCCTGGTCAGAAAGCACCCCTCATCCTTGCCCTAAACTGCCTGAATCATAAACACGATTCTCACCTGAGCTGGAAAATGACCTATTCAAACTTCCAAACCAGCCAACACAAACTCCTTCTAAGCATCCAGACATCATCAAGGGACCAAAAGGAGTGGATTGCACCAAGAGAAGAGGCCAGAAAGTTGCAGACTGAAAAGCTTCAAACTCAGGTAGCTTCATGAACATTTTTTCCAGAAATGATTTTTAGAGTTCCTAAGTTGTTCCTCATGCTTCCCTGATCATGAATATGTTATTGGTTTTGAAAATGGTGAAGGGATGAGAGTTTAATCTTGTTCTGAAACATTTTGCCCTAAAACTAGTTTGATTCGATTCTCATTGTTTAGGAATGATAAATGTTGTTTGAATGGGGGTTTTGATTCGTTTTTAAGTGGGGATCATTTCTGTTCAATTAGAATTTGTTTTAGATGCGTGTAGAGGGAGTTTGTGATTTTGAGGGATCGGAGAAGATGACCGGAACACTGTTCCGGTCACCTGCAAGTCATTAAGCGCTGGATTAGAGCTAATTAATTAGGGTTAGTGAGTTTGAATGCTGACCCTTGGATATGGAGCCAGGTCAAATGCGCGCGCAGCAAGTTTAAATGAGGGCCTTTGGATCTGATTACTTTTCTATTTTCAGATTAAATTCAATTTTATTTTTCCTTTTATTCATTTAATTTCTCCATTTTATTTAAAATAGCAAAATCATTTCAAAAATTCTGAATTTTTTTATGCAAGCTATTATTTAATTTCAGAACACAAAAATATTTTTATTTTTATTTTTAGCATTAAAAAAGTATTTTTAAATATTTAAAAGTTTATTTTTTATTAATTAATGAGAATTAATTAATTAAAAATGCTTTTAGGTATTTAAAAATCACCAAAAAATTCATGAAACATTTAAAAACATTTAGAAACATTTTACAACCCTCAAACCAAATTTCTTTATTGATCTTGATTCATTTTGAGAATTTTTCATGGAATTAAAATCATTTTGATGCATTATTTTGATCCAAACTTCCAAAAATCATTTCTGCCTAACCATAAAGAGTTGGGCTTTGATTCTTTTTGCATTGTGTTTAGCATGTCATGTAGTTTGTAGGATTAAATGGCCATGATTTGATCTTTCATTTTCCATTTGTTTGGCATTTTTCTTGTTAAGGAACCCTAAAACCCTAGATAACTTAGGAAAATCATAACTTGAATTAGGTTAAGAGTTGGAACTTCTCCTTTGGGCAGTGAGTTAGTATAGGTTTAGGGATCTTTTGAGTGTATTTTCAATTTTTTGTATTGATGTTTGCTTCTGATTTTGGTTTGTGTTTGATGCTTTGATCATAAACCCTAATTTGGGCTTTCATATGCATCCATCTTGCATTTGCAATCATATCTTGACTTGCCATAGCATTTTATGCATTCTTTTGATTCATTGGACATCTTAAGACATATTGAAAGCATGTTTGATCATTGCATCTTGCATTTGCCATGTTGTATGCCATTTGCATTTCATAACTTTTCATGTATGTTCATGGTTCTTAACTTGTCTCATCTGCATCCATTGGTTCATATGATCATCCTCATGTCTTGATTCATGTTTGCAGCATCTCATAGCATCATTATCATCTCACATGTGCTTCTGGTTTTGTTTCTCATCATGCCATTTCATTTCATTTTGCATTGCATTACATTTCCTTTCTAACTTTTCAGGTGGTAAGTGACTTTGAGAAGTGAATTTGCCTTCACTTCTCACAACTTCTCTTCATCTCTTTTATGCATCCTTGCTGCATTTTTTTGTATGTGTTTGAGTTTGAGCTTGCTCATTCTTCTTCTTCTCACTTTCTTTCTTCAAGTGACTTGTCTTCTTAAATGAAGCAAGTTACTTTGCTTCTCCTGATCCTTTCATCTGCTCCCTGGTGGTTCCATTGAAGATTTCTCTTGTAAACCTCACAAACCTTAGGAACAACCAAGCATGACAATGATTAGGGTTTTGATTAGTCTCCCCACTTAGTTTTACCTTTGTGTCTCTTTGAGTCTTTTCTTCTCACCTCATAATCAGGGACTAAACCCTAAAGGCTTTAAGGCTTTGTGATTAAGTTTATGCCTGCATCCTTCTATTAGGATGGAGTGTATAACTTTAATCCTAAGTGTTAAACCCTTAATGTGTTTAAATCCTTTAATCAATTCACTTAATAATCATCAAGACATCAAGCTTGTAACTTGGGCCTTGCATTAGGGTTCTAATTCTTCCTTAATTGGTTAAGAAGGACTAACCCTAGTGTTAATGGACAAGTCCCCCTCAAGTTGTCTTACAAACCCTAAAAAACACTTCATCATCATATCATCAAATAAAATCCACTTAATAAAGGCTTTGTTTTGTCATGAGTTTAATCCCTAATCATGGATTAAGTTTAGGAGCTTTCCTCAGCTTAAACATTCTCATCTATTATCCTTCTATTAGGATGGTGTAATGAGTCTGTTTAATCCCTGATTATGGCTTAATCTCATTATTTAACACTAAACAAAAACACCAAAAACATTTAAATAATCACAAGTAGGTTAATGATCTTAATCCTACACCAAAGGTGATTAAGTGTGAGAAGCTGACTTCACACTTAAGGTAATCTCATTACCCCTAATCAGAGGGAAGATGTGATGAGTCTACTAACCCATTGGTTTAGGCCTAAGCTCATTAATCTATGACAAACTTTCAAAAGCAATAAAAGACTGAAAACACAAAAAAACAAACAATAATCGTCTCCTTCAGGGATTCTTTTCTCATCACCTTCACTCATAAACGAGAACTTGCTTCTTCCTTCTGATGCAAGACAGTTTGCACCTGAGCCAGATAGGTCATACACTTGAGCATAGACAAGTAAGCAGTTCACAAGTCAATTCATCTTTCAGTCTCTTTGGGTCGAACTACGGTGTTCTGACTTCCTCATTGCACGAGAGGATACGTAGGCATAACTTAACAGTTATCGAACAAAAGTCTCTGTATATTCCCCCTCCTTCTAGCCTTATTCTTTAGCCTCATTATCATGAGCAGTTCATCTTTGTTCTTACACTGACACTTCACTTATACATTTCACTTCTCTTACACTGACACCTGTACATCTTTTTCCAGCTCTTTTATACACAAATTACACTGACACTACCCCTTTAAAACACAAATCTTTTAAGCGTGGATCCCGTCGAGTACGACGGACAATCTGGGTGCTAATACCTTCCCAGGTTGTAACCAACCCCCTTTCTCAGTCTCTCTGGTTTGCAACCGTCTTATCCATATCTTTCTAGGTTTATGCAGCATTACCTTTCCTCCGGGATAAAAATGCCTAGCTGACGACTCTTTTCTTCTCCAGTGAGTTCACTCCTGTGTGTTCTCACATCCTCCTTTCGCCGACCGTTCGCGTCTGTACCTTTATCTGGGACATTTTCCCATTTATCGGGAGCGACAGCTTGGCGACTCTGCTGGGGACCCTTATACTGTGACCAAGGCTTCTGGTTCTTTTTGTGGGTTCCTCCTAGCGCTTGTTTGATTTGTGTTTACTGGGGTCTTACGTGCTATCTGTGCTTGTATATTTGTTTTTGTTTATTTGCTTTATGTATAGTTGCTTTACTGCTTTCTTTATAGCTTTGCATATATCATATTGTCATACTGTGCTGGCTGGATCTGTTTTGTTGCTTTGGTGGGTGGGTGTTCTATTGAGAGTTGAGGTCCTATACCTGGGACCTGAGTGACACCTTGGCTAGAGTGGTTCATATTCTTTCCCATTCCATCTCGGTCTGGTGCGGGAATATGAAACACGGTTCAGATATGGGTTTCTTCTTGAGAACTCTGTGTTGCAGATTTCCTGCAATGCTAGGGCTATCTGGGAAGCCTGCTAAGTCTGGATGACCTTTAGTATTGACCTTCAGAAACTGAGGTGAATTAGAGGAGGAACTTTTATGGTTATTGTAAACACTGTACCGCCGGGTTAGAAGTGTTTACACTTCTCATAACTGATCCAAGTCTGAGGATCCTTGTTTTAGAACACTACCTGTGAGGGGGTTGGGCTGTTTACAGGTTTGCAGGTACCCTTGACCTCAGCATACCCTGTTACTTTGTTTGATTAAGAGTACTCCATTTTGGAACAGTTCTTGTGATTTTAACCCTGGACATGTGGCTCTTTATTTGAGTCCCCCACCTTGGTTACTGGACTTATAGACCTCCATCTGGATTTCTTGAGCATACCCGGACTTATATCAGAGCATTTGATCAGATCCAGCTCAGTCACAAACCCTTGCATATCATTTGCATACATCATCATTGCATCATTTTGACATTTGTTTATTTGTTTTTCAGGGTATCCATCTTTTATTTTGGCTTGGTTTTGACCCCATCATCAGCATAGACCTATCTTCATCAGCATCTACTTCAGCTATCTGCTATCTGCTTCAGTCACCTACACCATCAGTCCCAGCCAGTCAGTGGCCCATTTTTCAGTGTTATCATCAGCACCTGTCTCAACTCATCTTCAATAACATGGCACCTAAGAAGAGTAATATCTCCTACCACTTCTTTCAGCCTGAGCTAGCTGACATCAGGAGGATTCAGACCCTGATTACTCCAGACCATATACCACTTTTCAGAGAACATTATGGAGGTATACTTGATGTGGTTATGGATTTGGACCCTTCACAGAGGAGCTTGATTCGTACTTGCCTGCAGTTCTATGATCTCCCACTGAGGTGTTTCACTTTTCAGGATTTTCAGTTGGGCCCTTTGTTAGAAGAGTATTCATCATTGGTTGGTATACCTATCAGGGGTGGAGTCCCCTTCAACCCTGAGATGGCCTTTCCAAGTAATGAGGAGATAGCAAAGGCATTGTATCTGGAACCAGTTCTGATTGGGCAGCATATGACTACTAAGGCTGGAATCTCTGGCCTGCATCTAGATTTCTTGATCTCTCAAGCTACCCCGAAGGCTTCTTTAGGAGAGGGGAAAGCAGTCTGTGCTTTATTGGACCTGAGCATATATGGGATTATATTATTTGCAGATGAGCCTAGATTCATTAGCAAGAATGCAATCCACCTTTTCATTCTGAGGAACCCAGTGCCCACTTTATTGGGGGATTTCTACTACTCAGTACACCAGAGGAATGAAAAGCAGAGGGGAAGATTAGTGAGGTGTTGTGCTCCTTTGTTCCATACTTGGCTTCTCAAGCATTTGCCCAAGACAGATACATTTTTGAATCCTCATCAGCAGAGGAACTGGGCTAGAAGACTCACTGCTCTGACTTCAGCTGATATCAGGTGGTGCACTCAAAGCACAAAGGGCAGGGATATCATTACCAGTTGTGGGCAGTTTCCCAATGTACCCCTAATAGGAGTTAAGGGGTGCATCAACTACAACCCCCTGCTATTCAAAATACAACTGGGCTATGCATTGGTCCACACTCCTAAGGCACAAGACTTGGCTGAGACCCTTTACAGTGAGAACAAGCCCAATCTGGCTATTGTCAGGCAGGCAGCCTGGGCCTGGGACAATGTTCAGACTAAAGGAGTAACCATTATGGGGAAGTGCAACAATGTGGCATCAGCACAGTACTATGAGTGGTCCCATGCCAGGGCTCAATTTTCTGGGATGCCCTTCACCATGGAGGATATACCTGGGCCATCCTCAGCACCACCTCCTGCCACTTTCAGCTTAGAGGAGTTTGAGAGTTTGAAAGAAAGAAATGAGAAGTTGATTCAAGCTCTACAGAAGACCCTCTGGGAGAGGAGTGATGGTAGGTTGGATATTGAAAGGTTGGAAAAGTTGAAGGTGGAGCATCTGGCTAAAATTGAGAAGTCTGAGGATTACATCAAGAAGTCTAGGGCTGGAGAACAGATCTTGAAGAATGCTTGCAAGGAAGCCCAGTTCCAGAAGGCCAGGACTGATTTGTATCTGAAGGAGAGTCAAGCTAGGTGGGTCAGGATCACCGAGGCTTGTACTCTGGAAGATAAGAGGACTCAGGACAAGATTGAGCAACTGGAAGCTAGTGCAAAAGAGCAGCAGGAAGCCCTGGCAGCAGCCCAGAGGGAGATCTCAGAGTTGAAGATCAGAGTTGGAGTGAAGAGGTCAAAGGACCAGAGTCAGCACAAGAAGCTAACTGTAGCTGTTTCTACCAGGAATCTCCTTATCAGGAATCTCACAGAGCGTCCAGCTGATCCTGTGACTGAAGCACTTCTCAAGGAAGTTCAGGAGGATGAGTTTGGTCTTGGTGTCTGACTTTTGCTTGTTGTTGCTTTCATTTCATGTACTTTTATTTTCTTATGTTGTATTTTGACCCCTCAGAGGGCATGTATTGTAAAAAACAAACTATGTATCATTTGCTTTTTAATATATGTATCAGTTTGTTCCATCTGAGTTTCTTTCAAGCAACATCAACAATATCTTCAAAGGTTTGGAAGGGTCAAAACCAAGTGCCAAGCCGGATACCTTGGAAACAAATAAGCATACTGCATTGCATGCTAACCTTTGTTTGTTTTGTAGATTTGTTTTGTTTTTGTTACTAACTCTGTTGTGATCTCAGGAACTATTGCTCGACGTCGGGTATTTCCACTCAACCGTCCACACAAATATCCCACCCGCAACAATCTTCCGGGCATACAGATGGACCAGGTACAACAGGACCTTGCAGAGGTCAGGAACCAAATGGCCAATGAAAGATTGGAAATGAGGACTCAGATGACACAGTTTATGGAAGTAATGAACAATATGGCTCAGAGCCAAGAGATATTGAGAGCAATGGTAGAAAGGTAGAATCAAGAAGATCCCCCTCTAGGGACTGCAGGGACGAGCAACAATGAGAGGGTCCAACATCATGTCAACCCCCCTGTATTTGGACCCCACCTTCATCCAGAGATCAACATTCCTGCTAATGTACAAGGGACTGCCACTACAGGCAGAGTGCTGCAGGAAGACCCCCAGGAAGATCAGTTCACAGTGATGGGAGCTGGGGATGAGGCCTATGACAGAAGGCTGGATTAAATTGCTGAAAAATTAAGGTCCTTGGAGTCTCAAAACTCCTTGGGTTTCGATGTTATGGACATGGGCTTAGTGGACGGGGTCAGGATTCCCCATAAGTTTAAACCACCGTGCTTTGAGAAGTACAACGGGACTTCCTGCCCACGGACCCATTTATAATCCTTTCTAGGGAGGCTGAAGGCATATACCATGGATGAGAAGCTATGGATGTTTTATTTTGAGGATAGCTTAACGGGAGCTTCAAGAGAATGGTACTCCCACCTGACTAGAGCAACCATAAGGTGTTGGAAGGACTTGGCAGAGGCCTTCATTAGACAATACCAGTATAATTTGGATATGGCACCTAACAGGACCCTCCTGATGGGGATGTCACAGTCATCCAGGGAAAGCTTCCGCGAGTACGCCCAGAGGTGGAGACAGCTTGCTGCTGCTGTCCAGCCACCTATGTCAGAGAGGGAGATGGCGGATTTGTTTATGAACACCCTCCAAGGAACATACATTGATAGGCTAGCTGCCTTTTCTTCTACCAGCTTTGCAGATGTCGTTATAGCTGGGGAAAGAATTGAGAGCCTATTAAAGATGGGCAAGATTTCTGACAACGGTGCCAGCTCATCCAGCAACACAAGAAAGCCTTTTGTGGGCCCAAGAAGAACTGGTGAGACCAATGCTATCCACGCCAGCAGGGGCAGACCCCTATATGTTCATAGGTCTGTGGCAGCAGTCACCATTCCCGCTCCAATTCATCCACAACCAGCTTATCAATCACAGCAACAAAATTATCAGCAACAAAATCAGTATCCTCCTCAGAGAAACTACAACAACACCAACAACAACAATCAGCAAAGACCGTTCCAACAGAGACCTTCTCAGGCCAATAGGGTGATCGATCCGATCCCTATGCCATACGCCACATTATTGCCACAACTCCTGAAACTCAATCTGGTTGAACTAAGGACGTTGGCACCTCCAGATCCTGCCAGTCTACCCAGAAATTATGACGCCAGCGCCAGATGTGCTTTTCACTCAAATGCACCTGGCCATAGTACAGAGAAGTGTAGAGCCTTGCACATGAAGGTACAAGACCTGGTGGACTCTAAAGCTCTAAACTTTGCACCACCACCAAATGTTAACAAGAACCCTATGCCAAACCATGGAGGTCCCAGAATCAATGCTATTGAAGAAGACAAGCCGTCTTACTTGATAACCAGTGTGGGTCAGATTCGGACACCTTTGGTAGAGATTAAAGCTCAACTCCTCGAATGTCAAATATTCCCGGGATGTGAGCTAGGGTGTGCTTATTGTAACATTTCAGTGAATGGTTGTGATAACTTGAGAGATGGCATAGATGGTCTCATCCAGAGTGGCCTGCTTCAAATCACAACATCAATTCCTACCAATCCAGCAATCCCCGAGTCTTCTACAACTGCAACAACCATTGTTCCAAACAGCTTTTCAGTTTCATCAACAAATGCTTCATCTGTTACTTCAACGGACCAAACATCCCTTCTAAAACTTCAGCATCCCTCCATTCAGAATCTCCTACAACAACAACACCCACCCTTCCAACAATATCTCCTACAAATTCAGCAGCAAATGTCTCAACAGTTACGATTTATTACGATCCTGAAAATGATTCTGCCTACAACTCACAAAGCGCCACTCCCATCAGAGCGCCAATCACAATATACTACGATCCACAGACTATCATGGTCCCTTCTACAGCTGCCATCAGTCCGGTCACCATCACGGTGCCTGGACCAATACCTTATGAAAGCAGTAGTGCCATCCCCTGGCATTACGGCTCCGATCTATACTGCGAAGGACAGAAAATCACTATTGAATCATCAACCCCTGCACCACAAGTAGACAATGTGGGAGGAGGCGGAGGCTTCACTCGAAGCGGACGTCTCTTTGCTCCACAAATTCAAAGACCCACTGCCGAAGCAGAAGCTGCTGCCAAGGCAAAAGGAAAAAGCTTGGTGCAAGAAGAGCAGATTGTTAAAGAAGCTTTGAGAACACCCTTTGATCAAGAAGTTGATGAATTCATGAGAATCATCAAGAAAAGTGATTACAAAATAGTGGATCAACTTCACCAGACACCTTCCAAGATCTCCATTTTATCATTGCTAATGTGCTCCGAGGCTCATCGGAACGCACTACTAAAAGTCTTGCACGCAGCTTATGTGCCGGAGGAGATTACCGTCAATCAGTTGGAAGCGGTAGTTGGAAATGTCAACGCTAGTAATGGACTAGGATTTACCAACACTGATTTGACTACGGAAGGCCGCAATCACAATAAGGCTTTGCACATTACCATGGAGTGTAAGGGTGCAGTTCTTTCTCATGTGCTGGTAGACACAGGATCATCCCTCAATGTTTTACCTAAAAAAGCCCTTGTGAAGCTGGAGTATGAAGGATTGGCATTATGTCCCAGCAACTTGGTAGTGAGAGCCTTTGACGGTTCTAAGAGATCAGTTCTGGGAGAAATTGAGTTGCCTATAACGATTGGCCCACAAACTTTCAAAACGACCTTCTACGTGATGGACATTCAGCCCGCCTACAGCTGTTTGTTGGGTAGACCATGGATTCATGCCGCTGGCGCAGTTACGTCTACCCTTCACCAGAAGTTAAAATTCGAGTGGGAGGGCCAAGTCGTTACTATTTGTGGAGAGGAAGATATCTTTGTTAACCATCTGGCTACATACAAATACATTGAGATGGATGGGGAGATCCACAAAACTATGAATCAAGGGTTTGAGGCCTTGAACATAAATGAAACTTTTGCTATACCTGGAACCTCAATGACATCATACCAACAAGCCCGGAAGGTTGTTGAGGAAGGAATTGGCCAAGGCTGGGGCAAATTGTTACCTGTGGAGAAGAAAGAGGATAGATTTGGGTTGGGTTACAAACCAACTCAACAAGATCAAACAGAGGCTGCTAAAGAGCCCAACTTTGTTAGTGGGGGGGATGCTCACACCCGATGCTGTCAACAATTTGGAAGACGAGGATGAAAGCAACCGCAACCTGGAGAGTTGGATCCGTCCAAAGATCCCGGGGAGCAGTATCTCAAACTGGTCTTCCCAGGAAATTATAAGAGTTACTCATGCAGAGTAATTATTATTTCCTGTATTTTTATAGCATGCATCAAAGCCTTGTATCTTGCCCAAGATGACAAGGCTCATTTTGTAATCGGGCCATCTGTAATTTTTGTGCAACAAGATTAATCAATGAAATATCAGACATCTTTTGGAAATAAGTCTTTTTCTTGTCCGCTCACTGTTGTTCCATTTTTCTTTTTGTACAAAAAATAAAATGGCAGTGTTTTCAAAATGACAATTTTATTTCACTTTGATAAACAAGATTAAAATCAAAATCACTAAAATGAACAAACTGAACCCTTGCAGAGAGTGCCTTCCAGACTGCACCGACAACAGCACGGCTATGACTTCGTATGACTTCGACAATCCAATCAATCAAGCTGATGAAGGGGTTGAAGAAGATTATGAGCTTCCTGAAGAGCTAGCCAGGTTGTTAAGGCAAGAGGAGAAGGTCATCACTCCTCATCAGGAGGAGGTCGAAACAATTAATCTTGGTACAGATGAAGACGTGAAAGAAGTTAAAATCGGGGCCTGCCTACAAGACTCAGTGAAGAGACAACTGATTGACCTGCTTCAAGAATATATGGACGTGTTTGCTTGGTCCTATCAAGATATTCCAGGGTTGGACACCGACATTGTTGTGCACAAGCTGCCTTTAAGAGAAGAATGCCCACCGGTTAAACAGAAGCTGCGCCGTACTCGCCCAGACATGGCAATGAAAATCAAGGAAGAGGTACAAAAGCAATGGGACGCCGGGTTCCTTGCCGTAACTAGCTATCCACCGTGGGTTGCTAATATAGTACCTGTGCCTAAGAAATACGGCAAAGTAAGGATGTGTGTTGAATACCGGGATCTGAACAGAGCCAGCCCGAAAGATGACTTCCCTTTACCTCACATTGATGTATTGGTGGATAATACGGCTCAGTTCTCGGTATTCTCCTTCATGGATGGATTTTCAGGATACAATCAGATTAAAATGTCACCTGAAGACATGGAGAAGACAACCTTCATCACACCCTGGGGCATGTTCTGCTACAAGGTAATGCCATTTGGGCTCAAGAATGCCGGTGCAACATACCAACGGGCTATGGTAACATTATTCCACGATATGATCCATAAAGAAATCGAGTGTTATGTGGATGACATGATTGCCAAGTCCCTCACTGAAGAAGATCACCTGGTAAATCTGCTGAAGCTGTTCAAGCGTCTGAGGAAGTACCAACTGAAGTTGAACCCCAACAAGTGCACATTCGGGGTGCGATCTGGTAAGCTGCTGGGATTCATTGTGAGCGAGAAAGGGATTGAAGTTGACCCTGATAAAGTCAAAGCTATTCAAGAGATGCCTGCACCGAAGACAAAAAAAAGATGTTCGAGGGTTCTTAGGTCGATTGAACTACATTTCAAGGTTCATATCTCACCTTACAGCAACCTGTGAGCCTTTGTTCAAGCTGTTGAGGAAAGAACAGACGGTCAGGTGGAACGAAGACTGTCAGAAGGCTTTTGACAAGATCAAGGAATACTTGCAAGAACCTCCAATCCTTATGCCACCAGTTGAAGGAAGACCTCTGATAATGTACTTGACAGTATTAGAAGAGTCAATGGGGTGTGTGCTGGGCCAGCATGACGAGTCTGGTCGAAAAGAGTATGCAATATACTACCTAAGCAAAAAGTTTACCGACTGTGAACAACGTTATTCACTGCTCGAGAAAACTTGCTGTGCTTTAGCGTGGGCTGCTCGCCGACTGAGATAGTATATGTTGACCCACACCACTTTATTAATCTCAAAGATGGACCCAGTTAAGTACATATTTGAGAAGCCAGCACTTACCGGACGGGTTGCAAGATGGCAAATGATCCTCACAGAATATGACATCCAGTACACTTCTCAGAAAGCCATCAAAGGCAGTGTATTGTCTGAATATCTTGCTGAGCAACCTATTGATGATTACCAGCCTATGAGGTTTGACTTCCCTGATGAAGACATCATGTTCATAAAAGCCAAAGATCATGAAGAGCCTGTTCACACTGAAGGGCCTGACCCGGAAGAAGAATGGACTATGATGTTTGATGGGGCTGTTAACATGAATGGTCGTGGTGTTGGTGCAGTACTCATTACACCTAAAGGAGTTCACATGCCTTTCTCGGCAAAACTCACTTTCAACTGCACTAACAACGAAGCTGAATACGAAGCTTGCATTATGGGTCTTGAGGAAGCCATCAACCTCAGGATCAAGACTTTGATCGTGTTCGGAGATTCAGCTCTGGTAATCAATCAAACCAACGGCAAATGGTACACCCACCAGGATCATCTGATACCTTACAGGGATTATACAAGGAGGTTATTGACTTTCTTTACAACAGTCAAGCTTGAGTATATCCCTCGGGACGAGAATCAGTTTGCAGATGCTCTGGCTACCATTTCGTCCATGATCAAAGTTCAGGCTGCCAACTTTGTACCGCAAATCTCAGTGTCCAGACTTGACAGACCAGCGTATGTGTTCGCAGCAAACATTGTCAAAGATGATAAGCCTTGGTTCCATGACATTAAGTGTTTCTTGGAGGATCAGACATACCCACATGGGGCATCTTCCAATGATAAGAAGACATTGAGAAGGCTTGCTGGTAGTTTCTTCCTGAACACTGATGGTTCCCTGTATAAAAGAAACTTTGATATGGTACTGCTCAGATGCGTTGACAAAACAGAAGCAGACTTGTTGATGCATGAAGTGCACGAAGGATCCTTTGGTACCCATACGGGAGGACATGCCATGGCTAAGAAGTTGTTAAGGTCAGGCTATTACTGGATCACCATGGATGCTGACTGTTGTGCCTACGCCAGAAAATGCCATAAATGCCAGATTTATGCGGATAAGGTGCATGTGCCTCCCAATCCTCTGAATGTGATGTCTTCACCTTGGCCCTTTGCTATGTGGGGCATTGACATGATTGGCAAGATTGAGCCGACTGCTTCGAATGGCCACAGATTCATCCTGGTTGCCATTGATTATTTCACCAAGTGGGTCGAAGCAGCGTCCTATGCCAACGTTACAAGACAAGTGGTAGCCAGATTTCTGAAGAAAGATATCATCTGTCGATACGGAGTTCCCGAGCGAATCATTAATGATAATGGTTCCAACTTGAACAACAAAATGATGGCAGAGCTGTGCCGGGACTTCAAGATTCAGCATCACAATTCTTCTCCTTACAGGCCAAAGATGAACGACGCTGTTGAGGCAGCTAATAAGAATATTAAAAAGATTGTGCAGAAGATGGTAGTCACCTATAAAGACTGACATGAAATGCTACCATTTGCATTGCATGGGTACCGCACGTCAATCAGAACATCCACTGGGGCAACACCGTATCAGCTTGTGTATGGTATGGAAGCAGTCCTACCGGTTGAAGTTGAATTACCCTCTCTACGGGTATTGATGGATGTTAAGCTGAACGAAGCAGAATGGGTCAGGTCCCGATACGAACAACTGAGTCTGATTGAAGAGAAAAGATTGGCTGCAATCTGTCACGGGCAGTTATATCAGAAGAGAATGAAGAAAGCCTTCGATCAGAAAATCAGGCGCCGAGAGTACCAAGTAGGGGATCTTGTGTTGAAAAGAATCCTCCCTCCTCATACAGACCACAGGGGCAAGTGGACTCCAAATTATGAAGGACCATTCGTAGTAAAGAAAGTTTTCTCTGGTGGAGCACTGATGCTCAGCACCATGGATGGTGAGGACTTCCCGTCCCCTGTAAATTCAGATGCGGTTAAAAAATACTTCGCATAAAAAATGACCCGCTGGACATAAAAACAGAACGTAAGTCCAGGCAAAAATAGGGCATCCCGACGAGTCAAAAACAGAATAAAAGACTCGGGCAAAAATAAGGGAAAATAAACAAAAAATGTACACCCGCTGAGTTGAAAAGACACATTGGACAACTCAGGCAAAAATGGGTATCCCGATGGATTGAAAACCCGAAAGGGCGATCCATGCAAAATAAGGGAATAAGCGAACAACTGCATTCTGAATTCGCCTGTATCACCTACAACTTGGTAAGCTTCGAAAGGATCAAGCGTCTTTCAGAATCAGCCTTCTTCAGAAAGCAAGATGAGAAGAATGTCAAATGTCATACAAGTCATAGCAAGAGGGAAGCTCTTTGAAGCGTCGACAACATTGCCAGCTTCTTTTCTTCTCATTTTGTAACAATCTCCTCATTTCAGGGGATTTGTTTCTTTGACTGTATATTGCCAAATTCAGGGCACACGAATTAATAAAATCAGATTTTCAGTCATGTTTCGTCTTGTACATTTTATTTGCAAAAATGTCTGATGTCTCTAAAAAACTGATTGCATAGATACAGATGCTTTTCTTCTAAAAGTCACATGCTTGCAGGAAATATACTTACTCTCAGAAGTGTCTAAACTCCTATGACGGAATCAAGTAAAGGATACCTCGAGATTACTTGTGCGTTTCCTTATCTTTGCAGGATTGCAGGTATCCAAAATGCAACTTAGGGCATGAAAGCTTCACTCCAGCAAGCTGAAAAATCAACACTCAGCCTTAGCACCCAAAGTGCCTTGCTCACAGCTGAGTTGCCACTTGTTACTTCTCCCCATCAGAGTTGCCAGGCATCACTTCTCCAACAGGGCAATACCAGAAGGCGCCCGTATCCCCGGCTGAGTCAAGAATCCTCCTCAACAGAATCTCTAAGAAGATCTTTCAGTGATCTCTCTTTCTCCCCATCAAAGCTTCAGCCTCTATCTAGAAGAGCAACTCATGAAAGAATCACAACAGAGTGACGAAAGCTTCCACAAACCCCAGCTGGGTCCCTTCATCACCAGGGATGGGTCTATCAATGATTTATATCCCCAAGCAGATATCATCTCATCAAATCTACCAATGATCTCACCCCCAACTGGGATGTCCATTTCAAGCAGATCGGCTGAAGATCTTCATAGCAACGGGATCCGGATCCCGATTGGGTATCTTTGCATAATCATAGCATTCGCATCATAATCACCCAAAAAGCGTAGCATTCCGTTCAGTACGGAGCATTACGGCAAAAATCAAGCATATAGCATAATCATAAGCCATGTTTTGAATCAAACACTTGTGAATAAGGACATTCCATCAACATACAGACTCCCCCCCAAAAAAATCCCCAGCGGAGATTCCCCAGCAAAATCAGTTGCCTCACATTCACAAACACCAGTACATACTCTCTTTGGCACCCGTCCGTGTCAGTACTCCCCAGTAAAGTCGCCTGAACACTCTTTGCAAACAATAACACTCGTATTACAGATACTTTTTGACACCCGTCTGTGTCATAACCCCAGCAGAAAGCCAAAGACGTCCTCTTTGCACTCACACATACTTATATAACTTTCTTTGACATCCGTCCGTGTCATTTTCCCCAGCACAGTAACCTAAACACTTTGTATATTAGATACTTGTTTATATTACACTTTTCCCCTTTTGATACTCGTCCGTGTCACTCTCCCCAACAGTTAAACACTCATCTATACACCATTCACACTTATACAGATACTCGTCCGTATCTTGTATACACCACTTATATCCCCGCAGATTCAGCACTAGTCCTTGTTCTTTGTTAACCAGGTGGTACTCGTCTGTACCATCATCTCAGAACATGTGTCAAGCGCTTGTTTCTACCTGATACTCGTCCGTATCATAGTCTTAAGGATGCTCGTCCGCATCTTTAATCCATACACTGTGTCAAACTCTTGCGTCCTACTGAATTTAGACATTTGTCTGTGTCTACTATTCCCCAGAAGAGTCCCCTCAGATTCAACACTCGTCCGTGTTCTCTGTTAACCAGTTGATACTCGTCCGTATCATCATCTCTGAACACGTGTCAGTATTTGTTTCTACCCAATACTCGCCCGTATCGTAGTCTTAAGGATGCTCGTCCGCATCTTTAATCTATACACAAATATCTAAACACTTATACCTTTTTTTTCTTGGATATAAGCACTCGTCCGTGTTTACTATTCCCCAGTAGATCACCAACAAAGCAAGTTTTCCTTTTTATCTGACATTCGTCCTGTGTCATGATAAACCTCGAGAGCAGCCGTACCCTGCTAGGTGGTCGTCCTCCACCTCTTGATGATCGTCCTTCATCATGCTCATCCGATGGCCGTCCCCATCGTTGATTTTCTATCTGACATTCGTCCTATGTCGTGATATTTAGCAGCCGTCCCTTGCTAGGTGGTCGTCCTCCACCTCTTGATGATCGTCCTTCATCATTTTATCCAATGGCCGTCCCCATTGTTGATTTTGGTTATCTGACATTCGTCCTATGTCATGATAAACCTCGAGAGCAGCCGTCCCCTGCTAGGTGGTCGTCCTCCACCCCTTGATGGTCGTCCTCCATGGCCGTCCCCATCGTTGACCTCTTATCCGGCATTCGTCCTATGTCGTGATTTTCGGCAGCCGTACCCTGCCAGGTGGTCGTCCTCCACCTTAGATGACCGTCCCTCATCTTAACCCAACAGAGCAGCCGTCCCCTGCTAGGTGATCGTCCTTCGCCTTTGATGACCGTACCTCATCATCTGTTTATTTCATTTATTCTTTAACCCAATGGCCGTCCCCGTCGTGGTCCCTTTTCCATTCAGTTTAGCCCGATGGCCGTCCCCGTCGTTGGCTACTTTACTTTGTGAGCTTGATGGCCGTCCCCGTCATGTTTCATTAATTCCCAGAGATTTTACAGCTTTGCTTGATGGCCGTCCCCATCATAATACCTTTTATCCCCAGCATGTCGGTCGTCCCCGTCATTGCTTTGTTTTCCACACCTTTCCAGCATGTCGGTCGTCCCCGTCAGTGCTCTTTATCCAACAGTCGTCCCCTGCTCGATGGTCGTCCTCCGTCGCCCACACTTTACAATATACTTTATTTTCTTTTACAATCTATATCCCTTTTCTTCTTCATTCTGTGAGTGCAAATTTTGGACTGTCTTTGGTATTCAACCACAAGTTATCTTGTTTGCCTGATAAGCCGTCGCTTACATCCTGCACAGCTAACTCATGTTTGAATAGGGGCAGCTGTAAACACCCCAAATTTGCCCTCACCCATCCACACCATGGCTTGTGATCTTTTCATATGCATAAACTCAATCATAGCATCTCATATCACATTTTTGGTTCACTGCATATTCAAAGTCATCTGCATCTAGGGTTTGTGATCTGAGCAATCCAAGAGCTTCTTGAGCCACTCCAAAGGTCATCAATCACTTCAAAGGGGTCTATGTGTGTTCTAGTATCATATTGTATCCTATCAAAGTCAAGAATATCAAAAAATCACAAGAACTGGGATTGGTATGGAAGCAGAGCCAGGCTTGACTGCACAGATGACCTAAAATTAGGGTTTTGGTTTCAGAGGCCATAACTTCAGATTTTTTGGTCATTCTTGTTTCTATTGGTCTCTATATGGTATAGGGAGTATGCATATCAATTTTCATGAAGAAATTCCATGGGGAAGTCATCTGATCAAAGGTTGACTTTCTGGACAAGTCAGTGCAAAATCAGGGCATCTGAGGCCCCCAATGACCCAACCAAAGGGTGTTCTTCATCATTTTGATTGTGTATGACCTTTATTTGATCAAAGAAGAAGTTGGAAGTTCACAAAATTGAAGGATCTCAAGTTTTTGCAAAGTTGACTTTTTAGGGCAAGGTTGACTTTTAATGAAAATGTCATTTTATGTAACTTTTTCAACCCTTACTTTTTGATTCAAAAATGCTTCAAATGGAAAAACTTTGGTCATTAAAGTTGTAGAATAGATCATTCACTTTTCAAAAAGTACAAGAACATGACCTAATTCATTTTTGATCAAAAGTTATGGCTTGTCAAAGTTGGCTAAAATCACTAAATTTTCAAGTTATGCACCAAATGGAAAACTTGCAAATTCTTGTACCAAGGCAATTTGTGACTTCAAAATGGTCTCTAATATTTACACAAACATCACACAAGTCCTAAAAATCAGAATGGACCAAGAGATCACATGTTTCATGGCTTATGGACCAATTTTCTTTCATGAGAACCAAAGGCAAACCAAGTTGCAAAAGCCATCATAACCTTTCATCCACTTGCTAGCTACTTTGCTGATCAACCCTAGCCTTTTCCCTCACCATGTTGCACAGTCCACACCCCTTGTACTTGGCTAGAACATGACCCATGCTTCTCTTACACAAAAGTTGACAATTTGCAAAAGTAGCCATACCTATCACAAAAGGGCATGTCACATCTTCTGACCAATGGCAATTGTTTATACAAACAAATTGCAAGCCAAACCACATAACCAGCAAGCCTGAAACAAACCAGAGCAACAGATTCTCATTTTCACTCTCAAAGGCAAAAGCTTTCGGAACTCAGAAAACAACTCACAAACTCACAAACAAACTTCATAGATCAACTCAACTCATCATCCTGGTCAGAAAGCACCCCTCATCCTTGCCCTAAACTGCCTGAATCATAAACACGATTCTCACCTGAGCTGGAACAGGACCTGTTCAAACTTCCAAACCAGCCAATACAAACTCCTTCTAAGCATCCAGACATCATCAAGGGACCAAAAGGAGTGGATTGCACCAAGAGAAGAGGCCAGAAAGTTGCAGACTGAAAAGCTTCAAACTCAGGTAGCTTCATGAACATTTTTTCCAGAAATGATTTTTAGAGTTCCTAAGTTGTTCCTCATGCTTCCCTGATCATGAATATGTTATTGGTTTTGAAAATGGTGAAGGGATGAGAGTTTAATCTTGTTCTGAAACTTTTTGCCCTAAAACTAGTTTGATTCGATTCTCATTGTTTAGGAATGATAAATGTTGTTTGAATGGGGGTTTTGATTCGTTTTTAAGTGGGGATCATTTCTGTTCAATTAGAATTTGTTTTAGATGCGTGTAGAGGGAGTTTGTGATTTTGAGGGATCGGAGAAGATGACCGGAACACTGTTCCGGTCACCTGAAAGTCATTAAGGGCTGGATTAGGGCTAATTAATTAGGGTTAGTGAGTTTGAATGCTGACCCTTGGATATGGCGCCAGGTCAAACGCGCGCGCAGCAAGTTTAAATGAGGGCCTTTGGATCTGATTACTTTTCTATTTTCAGATTAAATTCAATTTTATTTTTCCTTTTATTCATTTAATTTCTCCATTTTATTTAAAATAGCAAAATCATTTCAAAAATTCTGAATTTTTTTATGCAAGCTATTATTTAATTTCAGAACACAAAAATATTTTTATTTTTATTTTTAGCATTAAAAAAGTATTTTTAAATATTTAAAAGTTTATTTTTTATTAATTAATGAGAATTAATTAATTAAAAATGCTTTTAGGTATTTAAAAATCACCAAAAAATTCATGAAACATTTAAAAACATTTAGAAACATTGTCCAACCCTCAAACAAAATTTATTTTTTGATCTTGATGCATTTTGAGAATTTTTCATGGAATTAAAATCATTTTGATGCATTATTTTGATCCAAACTTCCAAAAATCATTTCTGCCTAACCATAAAGAGTTGGACTTTGATTCTTTTTGCATTGTGTTTAGCATGTCATGTAGTTTGTAGGATTAAATGTCCATGATTTGATCTTTCATTTTCCATTTGTTTGGCATTTTTCTTGTTAAGGAACCCTAAAACCCTAGATTACTTAGGAAAATCATAACTTGAATTAGGTTAAGAGTTGGAACTTCTCCTTTGGGCAGTGAGTTAGTATAGGTTTAGGGATCTTTTGAGTGTATTTTCAATTTTTTGTATTGATGTTTGCTTCTGATTTTGGTTTGTGTTTGATGCTTTGATCATAAACCCTAATTTGGGCTTTCATATGCATCCATCTTGCATTTGCAATCATATCTTGACTTGCCATAGCATTTTATGCATTCTTTTGATTCATTGGACATCTTAAGACATATTGAAAGCATGTTTGATCATTGCATCTTGCATTTGCCATGTTGTATGCCATTTTCATTTCATAACTTTTCATGTATGTTCATGGTTCTTAACTTGTCTCATCTGCATCCATTGGTTCATATGATCATCCTCATGTCTTGATTCATGTTTGCAGCATCTCATAGAATCATTATCATCTCACATGTGCTTCTGGTTTTGTTTCTCATCATGCCATTTCATTTCATTTTGCATTGCATTACATTTCCTTTCTAACTTTTCAGGTGGTAAGTGACTTTGAGAAGTGAATTTGCCTTCACTTCTCACAACTTCTCTTCATCTCTTTTATGCATCCTTGCTGCATTTTTTTGTATGTGTTTGAGTTTGAGCTTGCTCATTCTTCTTCTTCTCACTTTCTTTCTTCAAGTGACTTGTCTTCTTAAATGAAGCAAGTTACTTTGCTTCTCCTGATCCTTTCATCTGCTCCCTGGTGGTTCCATTGAAGATTTCTCTTGTAAACCTCACAAACCTTAGGAACAACCAAGCATGACAATGATTAGGGTTTTGATTAGTCTCCCCACTTAGTTTTACCTTTGTGTCTCTTTGAGTCTTTTCTTCTCACCTCATAATCAGGGACTAAACCCTAAAGGCTTTAAGGCTTTGTGATTAAGTTTATGCCTGCATCCTTCTATTAGGATGGAGTGTATAACTTTAATCCTAAGTGTTAAACCCTTAATGTGTTTAAATCCTTTAATCAATTCACTTAATAATCATCAAGACATCAAGCTTGTAACTTGGGCCTTGCATTAGGGTTCTAATTCTTCCTTAATTGGTTAAGAAGGACTAACCCTAGTGTTAATGGACAAGTCCCCCTCAAGTTGTCTTACAAACCCTAAAAAACACTTCATCATCATATCATCAAATAAAATCCACTTAATAAAGGCTTTGTTTTGTCATGAGTTTAATCCCTAATCATGGATTAAGTTGAGGAGCTTTCCTCAGCTTAAACATTCTCATCTATTATCCTTCTATTAGGATGGTGTAATGAGTCTGTTTAATCCCTGATTATGGCTTAATCTCATTATTTAACACTAAACAAAAACACCAAAAACATTTAAATAATCACAAGTAGGTTAATGATCTTAATCCTACACCAAAGGTGATTAAGTGTGAGAAGCTGACTTCACACTTAAGGTAATCTCATTACCCCTAATCAGAGGGAAGATGTGATGAGTCTACTAACCCATTGGTTTAGGCCTAAGCTCATTAATCTATGACAAACTTTCAAAAGCAATAAAAGACTGAAAACACAAAAAAACAAACAATAATCGTCTCCTTCAGGGATTCTTTTCTCATCACCTTCACTCATAAACGAGAACTTGCTTCTTCCGTCTGATGCAAGACAGTTTGCACCTGAGCCAGACAGGTCATACACTTGAGCATAGACCAGTAAGCAGTTCACAAGTCAATTCATCTTTCAGTCTCTTTGGGTCGAACTACGGTGTTCTGACTTCCTCATTGCACGAGAGGATACGTAGGCATAACTTAACAGTTATCGAACAAAAGTCTTTGTATATTCCCCCTCCTTCTAGCCTTATTCTTTAGCCTCATTATCATGAGCAGTTCATCTTTGTTCTTACACTGACACTTCACTTATACATTTCACTTCTCTTACACTGACACCTGTACATCTTTTTCCAGCTCTTTTATACACAAATTGCACTGACACTACCCCTTTAAAACACAAATCTTTTAAGCGTGGATCCCGTCGAGTACGACGGACAATCTGGGTGCTAATACCTTCCCAGGTTGTAACCAACCCCCTTTCTCAGTCTCTCTGGTTCGCAACCGTCTTATCCATATCTTTCTAGGTTTATGCAGCATTACCTTTCCTCCGGGATAAAAATGCCTAGCTGGCGACTCTTTTCTTCTCCAGTGAGTTCACTCATGTGTGTTCTCACATCCTCCTTTCGCCGACCGTTCGCGTCTGTACCTTTATCTGGGCCATTTTCCCATTTATCGGGAGCGACACGAGGCACTGATCAAAAGGACCATCTTGGCTGAGAGATTTATCCGCTTGGCACCTGGCGGTAAGTATAGGGCTGTTGTAGAGAACATTGAAAGGAGAAAGTGGGGGAAGGTGTGTGAACCGGAGGCACAAATAAACTACAATATTGTGAGGGAGTTCTATGCCAATGCACTTCATTTGGAGGAAGGTGTGGCATTTCATTTCAAAACAAGGGTGAGGGGTAAGATTATCACTTTTAGTAGGGATGCTATTAATTCGTATTTGGGTAACCCTATCCCTTTGGCGAATGATCAGTGTTGTGAATACAAAGCCAAAGTAAGAGAAAACGATTGGGATTATACTGCTGCTAGTGCTCAGCTGTGCCTCGTGGGAAAGTCTTTTGATCTAAATGACCAGGGGTTCCCTAAGTGTTGGAAGAGAGAGAACCTGACACTGGAAGCCCGTGCTTTCTTGGTGCTGCTTTTGAATAACATCCGGCCGCAAAGTCATTCTACCACCATCCCACTTGATGTAGGGTGCCTTGTGTACTATATCATGATCGGAAAATCAGTGGATGTGGCTACTATAATTTCGGAGGAAATGCGGAAACTGGCAACAAGTGGGACTCCATTAGGAGGGAAGGCCGATGTGCTTTTGTATCCGGGACTGATTATGGGTCTTTGCCGAAGGGCAAATGTGCCCATTCCGGAGGAAGTACACCTATCAATCACCAGTGTTATTAATGATGCATTTTTGAACAGGTTCTGTCAGAATCAAATGGACAAAGATGCAGCTGGTGCTTCCTCTTCTAGGCTTTGCACCCGTGCGTATGTGTTCGATCATATGGCTTTTGCCTTTTATTCCTGCGATAACTTTGAGGCTTCCAAGAGGTCTCAATCGTTTCTTTTTGATGCTATGCAACAACAGTTTCAGAACACTTTTCTTGACCCTGAAGCCCGCACTTTCCCAACATGAACGGAGTATTCAGCTTATGCTAATTGGACTAAGGGTAGGCCAGCTTTCTTGGGGGGTGTAGGAGGTAGTGGACCTAGTGGTATGATGCAGGATGAAGAGATGGAAGACATTCTTGGTTTCGTTAGAGGTGGTGTGGACGAGGAAGATTGAAGACCGTGTTTGGATAGTTTTAGTAGCATTAGACTTTTAATTAGTAGTTTCTTTTCATTTTTAATTTTTTTTCTTTAATTGTGTACTTTTGGTGGCTCTAGTTTCACCATAGACCTTTGTTTTGATTAATTGCATTATCCTTATTGTGAAATTTAATGGTGTATGTTTATGTATTTTGTTCTTGTTCCTAAGTTAAGATTGAAGAAATCAAGTGATGTGTGCAAGAAAAAAAGGCGTGTGACACCTCAAGTGGTGATGATAAGAATTAGTCGTCGGCACTTCGAGGTACATTTTACCACTTTCTAGATTTAACTTGGATGGTTTGATGGTGTGTGCAATTTTTTTATCATAAATTCATTGAAATACATGTCAATTTGGAGTCAAGTAGGACTTAACCAATAGTGAGGTAGCTTTCCATTGTGCACTAAATGCGGGAAACCAATTTTTTATTTCAATTCATCCTTATCATGATAAATCATGCATTGATATATTTTTGTGAAAATTGTGAAAGTGATAGAGGCATTGTTTGTGTTTGAGAAAAACCACTTGGCTAAAAAAGTGAATCAACTAACCTTGTGAGGAGTGATCCTTAGTTTACCCCTTTGAGCTTATTCTAGGATTCATTTAAGTGATTTGGTGAATAAATGGATCCTAATTTATTTGTTTTAATGGAACCTTCTACCGTAATTTGTTTTTGCGACTTGTATCGTTTGCCTATGCCTAAGTAGGGAGCATTATTGCATAAATTGTGTCTTGAAGTCTAAGTTGGAGAGAGTATGCTACAAGTGTTAGGAAATATTGAAAAAGTGGTGTTTGGAATTATAGAGCTAAAAATGTGTTAAAAAAATTAAAGCTCTTGGTTGGTTGTTATCAAAAAGAAAAATTAGAAGAGGTTGTTGACTTTGAATGTTTGGGAATGCTCCATTGGGATAGGCCTTTTTATTTGATCTTTTGTCATAACCCTTCCTTTTAATCTAAACCACATTACAACCTTTGAAAAACCTCTTGATTCTCATTTTTTCACATAACTTTGTGTTGCTTTGATAATTGCATGATTTGAGTTGATTTTGATTTAATTTTTCAGATGAGTGAAAGATAACCCTCATGTTTATTCATCATTACTAAAATGTGTATTAATTTGATTCAATTTTGACATGTATTGCTTTGAATTCTTTGGTATATCATTTGCACCCAACCATTGATCACGTTCTTGTTTTGTCAAGAATTGAGGTAAGTGGACTTGAAAGAGCCGTATACTTTTGAACCACTTGAGTGTCTTTGGTTAATCATTGTCCAATTTCCTTGTTTCTCATTACTTTGATACTTTGGTAAAATAACTTTTGTTTAGGGACAAACTAAATGATAAGTTGGGGAGAGTTGTTAGGGACCAATTATCACTAATTTTCATAGATTTTATTGGTCCCTTTCACTAATTTTTCTAACAACTTTACAATTTTATTCTCACATTTTAGTATAAATGCAATTTAGTTTAATTTAATTAGGTTTGAATAGATATTTCACTTGTTTGTTAGTTTTGTAGAATTTTTATACAAGGAAACACTTAACTGCATGAGCAAGACTTGGTAGGAGCTTAATGGAATTCATGGAAGTATTTGAAGATTAAATGTGAAAGAAATTATTGTTGAGGAAGCTTGCAAAGAAAAGTAGTTGTTTTTGCTTCAGTTTGCGCCGCGACCCTTGTTGGCGCCGCGAACATGGCGAAGTCAGCCAGCTATTTTAGTTTTGAAGTTGGGTTATTTGCTTTTATGGGCCCAACTTAAGTTTGACATTTTTGGCACTTTTCAAATGTTACTTTTTATGGGGAAGACAAAAGTGACCAATTGTAGTAAGAAGGACAAATATATTACCCATGGGTCAATAAGGAGAAACACAAGTTTGGTAGGATATTTAGAAAAGTTTTCTTCATTAGAGAGGGACTTACTTTTAGATCATTTTCTTTTTGGTTGTTGCTGAAAAAGTATGATGAAGAGGAGCTAAAACCCATTTTTGTCAAGATTGGAGGTAGTAGCTATTCCTCATTGATAATGTATTTCTTTTAACTATTGTATGAGACAAATGATTATTGATGTATGTAACACGGTGGGAGAACTGACTTTAGTTATGTTGCGGATAGCAAGAGTCGCCACCGACTTTTATTTTATCCAAAGGAAAGGACATAAAAGAACAGGAAAAACCTTAAAAGATTTTTGAGTTCGGGGGGTAGGTTATGTAAAGGGAAGGTGTTAGCACCCTTTACATCCATGGTTATCCATGGGCTCTTAATTACTTAGCTCACTTTAAACTGTTTTGAGAAGTGTAGTGTGTGATTAAAAAATTTCTTAAGTACTTTATAATGATCCTTGTATGGATATATATAAAGACTTTTTTTTGAAAATTGTTTGAAAATGTGAAGTGTAATGAAGTATTTTTGAAGAAGTAAGCAAGTACGTAAGAGGAACCTACCCTAATTTGAATCTTTACTGTTCTTAAATGTTCTTTCAATGGTAAGACTATCCCTATTATTAAGGAATAGGTAGTCATTACCTTGGATGTTATAAGGGACATGTGAAGGGTCATCTGTGTTTAGGCAACTGTAAGGTATCTTTAGCAATTTGTAGGGACTTATCATCTTTTTATTCGAAACGGGACAAGATCATTTACGAAGGCAACATCGAAGGGACTTGATCGTATAATATTGAAAGGGACTAGATGATTTGTTCATGAGAAGGGACTTTGCTTTTTAGACACCTTACTTGACCTTTTTATTTAGGCAACATGAGGGATAACCTTAGGAAGTGAGATGGCGATCAAAGATCGACTTACGTGTGTGCGTGTATAGGTTCAAATTTTTATCTTATGATTAGTGATCTAAATTAATTTTAAAGCAAATAGGTTATCACTCCCAATATTTACTAACCAAAGCAATAATATTTATAAAAAAAGTAAAGACAACAATAACCCTACAACTATTACAAGGCTTTTACAGTTACATTTATAATAATAAAAATAATTAAATGATAAATATAAGCAATAAACAAAAAAAGGGTTAGTAATAAAACAATGATAAGAAAAAGAGGTTAGCACAAAATATAAAATATATACAAGTTAATTAGATATTTTAAAATTAAATAAACATTTTTTAAGAATTTTTTGAAATAAAAATAAAATAATAAACCATATACTAATTTAAAATAAACTAAGATTAATTATTTAATTGGATATTAGGAAAATTTAATTAATTTTAAGATTTAAATAAAATAAGAACTAGGGTTAGGATTAGGGTTAGAGAAAATTAGGGTTTTAATTATATATAAAAAAAAATATTAGGGTTAGAAATTAACATAAATATAATTAATGAAATTATATACAAAAAGACATATAATGAAATAAATAAACTAATTTAGGTTTTAAGAAAATAATATGAATTTTAAAAGAAAATAAAGTTTTATTAAAAAAATGATTTAATTATTTTTTAGAAATTATTTTAATTAATTGAAAGAATAGAAAACAAAGAAAATAACAAAAATAATGAAAAAACCTCAAAAAGACAGGACCTGGGATTTGAACCCAGGTCCTTTACCTGGCCAACATGCTTCCAAAACCATCTGAGCCACTGCGCGCTGATGGTAGCTATACGCAACAACATGCTTTTTTTATAACCCTGTAAAAATAAGTTAAATTAAAACAAAAAAAATTACTCCTGGCCAGACTCGAACCCAGGTCTCTTATCCTGCCGTACGCGTACCAAAACCAGTTGAGCTACGCGCTCATTGTGACAGATATATGAAACGAATTTGTTTTAAGCCCTGCATCAATTTCAAATATGGTTTTCGCGCCCAATCAGCTTCATCTTCTACCTTGAATTAGCAGGTTTTCCTGCGATTTTTCATACGAATTTTGTTGCGATTTTTCTTGCGTGTTAACCCCTGCGAATTCTCAAACATCAAGCAAACAGTGAAATTTTCTTAAATTGATGAATGCAATATGATCCTTGAGGTCCATACAACACAACCATGTCCTCTAAACGCATTTATATATGATAAATCGTAAAACCCTAAGTGAGGTCAGTAACCCCTAACTATGGCATATTTCGATTCAGTCCATGAAACTCTAATTCAACTGTCCAGAAAGCTTCAGTGCAAAGAAACAAACACAGTTAGAAAATCAAAATCAATTAAAAACTATTGAAATCATGGAATAGAAAAAATTCAAATGTGACATGAACATGCGTTCGGTTCATGCAAATGGAGGTGTTCTAGGTGTTGTTTATGATCCAAATATGTTCAATAGACATCATAGAACGCATTGCCACCTTTAAATTGCTTTGAAATCTCCTCTAGCTTGAAATCCGAATTGGAGTTTTTTGAATGAAATTTTGAAGTTGGAGAATGCTATAGGAGGCCCTAAATTCGTCACTTTGAGGCTGCTTAATGTTGTATATATATGAGTGAATGAAAATAGGTCAAGAGTTTGGTCCATCCTTTGAACTTTTTGATCCATAGAGATTGAAAAAGATTTGATCTTAAAACTTGAAATATTTTGATCTAACATTGCTATGTTTGGATGATCTCAATTTAAATGGTATCAATCAAGTTTAAATGAGTGTTAAAACTTTCTAGAACCAAAAATCAAATCAAATATATGACTTTTATATTTTATTTCAATTTAATTTGTATTTTAATGAATAAAATTCAAATAAATATGAAATAAAAAATAAAAAATCATAAAATGAGTGGGTTGGGTCGTGCTTGATGAGTTTGTAAAGTTTGAATGGCAATTAGGTGGGCTCATTTAGCAAAAATTGACTTTAAGGCCTTATTTGCTTCATAAAATTCCCAAACATTTCCCAAATTTTGCAAGGGCACAAATCCTTCAATTTTAATGCTATGAATGTGTTCTTGGACATTTTGGAAATCTTAAAGAGTCATATAACCAACCTCTTTGGTATCATGTCCATATCTTTTACCATTCTCAAGTTATGCTCTTTTGAAGTTGTTGACTTTTTGTTGACTTTCAAAAGGACCTATAATGTCTTAGCTCATACCTTCCAAATGAAGCATTTTTGGGCTTGGCTTGTGAGACACAAAGTTGTAGAGAATTCAATTTCCTTAAAAATGGGATTTGGATGGAAAATTTTTGATGAAGCATGTGAAAGTTATGGCTGGTCAAAGTTCAGTTGATTTTTCCTATGAAAACCCTAATTTAGAAACTCTCGATTCTTGATGATCTGAAATCTCCTTGATGAATCATGATCAACCCTTGATCAAGTGATGAATTTTACTTCATATACTCGATGTTAGCAAAAAATCATGAAGTTTGACTTTGGTTTGACCACAGTTGACCTCAGTTTGACTTTTTGACTGCCTTGACTGATTTTAACCTTTCTGATCATCTGACCGAGCAAACCTTTTGGGAAAGTCTTGAAACTTGACATGGGGATTATTGAACACATATAGGATTCTATGAAGCTCACTTGAGGTCTTGGAAGTCCATTTAGCTTGATTAAAGTCAAAACCCTAGTTTAAGATGCATTGCTTAGGAGGATGCATTGTCTGAGGGAATTGTCAAACTTTCTGACTAATTGTGAATCTTGTGAACCTTGTGAACCTCATGAGATGTCTTGTGAACCTTGTGAGCCTCTTAGTACACAATGTATTGTCTTATGGAGGGCAAATTTTGGGGTGCAACAGCTGCCCCTGTTCAATTTTCTGAAACCTGAGGGGTTAGATTGGTATATGTGCCATTCGTGACCTGGAAGGTTGAAGGGGATTGAACACAAAAGCCCAAAAATTTGCAGTCGCCGGTGCATAAAGTAACACTGATGATTAGTTTTATATGCTGGAGTGGGCTTGAAGATGCCACTTGGAAGAACTGGAGATGGGCTTATATGCCATGGAAGAACTGGAGATGGGCTTAGAGATGCCATCTAAAATATTAGGATGTGATGATGTCTTTATGTTGATACTGGATATCAGTACTAGGTCTTCGTATAGGCCGTCTTTGAATCGTTTATGCAACATAGTTTGAATTGTTGAATAGACCAGTAGAAATAAATCTTCGTGATGATTATCTCTTCTGGAAGTATCTTGGATTAGGGAATGGATCTTTGTACAAACCGTTTGCCTACTCTCCGAGGTCAAAAGAATGTCAGGATTAATTCTTCTGAAAAATATCTTGAACTAGGGAATGGATCTTTGTATAGATCGTTTGCCTACTATTCAAGAGAAAATAGATTAAATCTTCTGAAAATATCTTGAACTAGGGAATGGATCTTTGTACAGACCGTTTGCCTACTATTCAAGACCAGATAGATGAAATCTTCTGGAAGTATCCTAGACTAGGGAATGGATCTTCTTACAGACCGTTTGCATACTCTCCGAGGACAAAAAAGTGTCAGGATTTAATCTCCTGAAAATATCTTGGATTAGGGAATGGATCTTTGTACAGACCGTTTGCCTACTCTTCGAGGACAAATAAGTGTCAGGATCAAGTCTCCTGAAAATATCCTGGATTAGGGAATGGATCTTCTTACAGACCGTTTGCCTACTCTCCGAGGACAAAAAAGTGTCAGGATCAAGTCTCCTGAAAATATCCTGGATTAGGGAATGGATCTTCTTACAAACCGTTTGCCTACTCTCCGAGGACAAAAAAGTGTCAGGATTAAATCTCCTGAAAATATCCTGTATTAGGGAATGGATCTTTGTACAGACCGTTTGCCTACTCTCTGAGGACAAAAAAGTGTCAGGATTAAATCTCCTGAAAATATCCTGGATTAGGGAATGGATCTTTGTACAGACCGTTTGCCTACTCTCCGAGGACAAAAAGTGTCAGGATCAAGTCTCCTGAAAATATCCTTGATTAGGGAATGGATCTTCTTACAGACCGTTTGCCTACTCTCCGAGGACAAAAAAGTGTCAGGATTAAATCTCCTGAAAATATCCTGGATTAGGGAATGGATCTTGGTACAGACCGTTTGCCTACTCTCTGAGGACAAAAAGTGTCAGGATTAAATCTCCTGAAAATATTTTGGATTAGGGAATGGATCTTTGTACAGACCGTTTGCCTACTCTCCGAAGACAAAAAAGTGTCAGGATCAAGTCTCCTGAAAATATCCTGGATTAGGGAATGGATCTTCTTACAGACCGTTTGCCTACTCTCTGAGGACAAAAAAGTGTCAGGATCAAGTCTCCTGAAAATATCTTGGATTAGGGAATGGATCTTCTTACAGACCGTTTGCCTACTCTCCGAGGACAAAAAAGTGTCAGGATTAAATCTCCTAAAAATATCCTGGATTAGGGAATGGATCTTTGTACAGACCGTTTGCTTACTCTCCGAGGACAAAAAAGTGTCAGGATCAAGTCTCTTGAAAATATCCTGGATTAGGGAATGGATTTTCTTACAGACCGTTTGCCTACTCTCCGAGGACAAAAAGGTGTCAGGATCAAGTCTCCTTAAAATTTCCTGGATTAGGGAATGGATTTTTGTACATACCGTTTGCCTACTCTCCGAGGACAAAAAAGTGTCAGGATTAAATCTCTTGAAAATATCCTGGATTAGGGAATGGATCTTTGTACAGACCGTTTGCCTACTCTCCGAGGACAAAAAAGTGTCAGGATCAAGTCTCCTGAAAATATCCTGGATTAGGGAATGGATCTTCTTACAGACCGTTTGCCTACTCTTCGAGGACAAAAAAGTGTCAGGATCAAGTCTCCTGAAAATATCCTGGATTAGGGAATGGATCTTCTTACAGACCGTTTGCCTACTCTCCGAGGACAAAAACGTGTCAGGATTAAATCTCCTTAAAATATCCTGGATTAGGGAATGGATCTTCTTACAGACCGTTTGCCTACTCTCCGAGGACAAAAAAGTGTCATGATCAAGTCTCCTGAAAATATCCTGGATTAGGGAATGGATCTTCTTACAGACCATTTGCCTACTCTCCGAGGACAAAAAAGTGTCAGGATCAAGTCTCCTGAAAATATCCTGGATTATGGAATGGATCTTTGTACAGACCGTTTTACTACTCTCCGAGGATATCTTGAGTAATGTATAGATCATTTTTGACCTATTGTGGATTGTTGATATTGTTTTATCTGTATATAACCATCCTGCAAAGAGAATGTTAGTTTATGCACTATGTATGCGTATATGGCATGATGTACTTAAGTAATGTATTATGCATTTATGAATATGTTATGGTATGATATAGATGATGTATGTATGAATCATGCGGCCTGAAGCGTCTGGATATCTTTGTATAACAACTCCTGGCTAGGGAAAATAAATCCCGATTCGTTGCTGAAGAATATGAGGAACTCGTGCCTGTCTTGTCTGATAGTATAATATTTATAACCTCCCGTATTTGTTCGTCGTACTTCTATTGAAGGAATAAGTTCCTGAGTATCCTGACTGAGGATAAAAGAGATGGACATAAATTCAAGGGGAGATGTAGCTCGAAGTATCTATAAAGATAGATTTTCCCTGCTGGGGATTTGTAGTTATCTTGTGGGGATGAACTGGCGAAGCTTCGTTGAATTCCTACCTTCGTTCGTCCTTAGTAAATACTATTACTGCATTTTCATGCATTTCTGGTAAACATCAATCATATTCAAGCATTTTATGCATTTCTGGTAAACATCAATCATATTCAAAAGCATACATACACTCAAACACAACCAATGGACGTTTTCGCTAGGGTAAAAGTAAATCTGGATTCAGAGGGAAAAGTAAATCTGAACATAATCGTTTCAACTTCGAGAGTGTATAACCAATTGGATTTGGAGCTCCTGAGATTCTTAACTTTCCTGAATACCTTCCCAGAAATCCTATAGCTGGATCTGAAGACATGATACTGATACCATCTGATACTACTGGCGTAGACAATTAATTTCCACCATGGCTTCTGCTGAGAATCCAATATCAAGGTAATACAATGAGAGGAATGGCGTCTTCAAATTGTGATGGATCATATACGCTCTGGATACTAGATTTGAAAAGAAAGCATTTCCCCTTGGTTGAGGATGAATTGTCCCATAATGGAAGTATCTGAATGTAGTTACCTCAAGAGAAATAAGCAGAATGCCCCTCAATAATATGCCCCTGACATCATGAAATTTATAATGTTACCCTTGGAAATTCAAATATATGAGGAGAGCTGCCCCTGGCTATTAAGAATTGTTGAATCTGGACCTAATTACCCCAAATGAGTTAGGAAGTATCATGGCCTGCCCCCTTGATTGGGAGATAATGACTATGCCCCTTTGTATATATGGACTTTGATCCAGGAAACAACTTTGTTTATCGGAAGGACTTTGGTTTATTGAACATTTATCCTGTAAGTTTTTCTGTTTATCAAACACTCAGGTATATGCAAACAAATATATTCAAAAATGCAATGCTTATGTCTGTCTTGAAGTTTTGAAAAAGAATTATTTTAGAAAAACAACTTTTGTGAAAACTGTGATGTTAACTCAAGTTTTATAATAAGCCCTAAAGGAGTCAGGATACCTTTTTGTGGCAATATGCTTTAAAACTAACCATGCTTTAGTTAGGACTTTAGAGGGGTTATAACGTGTCCTGGTTCATGGTTTAAGAAACAAAGGATAAAGGCTCAAATTTTATTTGTACCCAACCCATTCTTCATGATGTTCTTCAGTCCTATGTTCGGTTAACTTATGCATTGAAGCTCCACGGGAATTTAGAATTGTAACACTGTTATTTGTGATGGTCCAAAATTTTATTTGAACATTCAGTCATCTTTCTTTGTTGAGGATTTATAATGACCTCCTTTTTCCTTTTGACTTTGTTATCCCTTCTTTTTGCCTGAACTGTCTATTTCAAGGTTACAGTCAGCGGGATGTCTTAATTTTTTTACTAAGTCTCCTTCATAGGTTTTGACTTAGAGGGCTTTTTATTTTGCTAGATATTGACTTGCAAACTTTAGTGATTATAGGGAAACATCATTAGTTGTGTACAACACAAACAATTGGCATAGTTGAGTTAACCGAGTAACTATCCTGCTCCAGGTTATGAATAAGGGTTTTAATTTGCGTGAGAATGAAAACTCCTACTTCCTAGGATCAAAAGGGTTGACTAGGGATTAACTTCCTTATATCTCCACTGTTTAGGAATTGAAACAATGCCTGTACATCGTCAACATAGTCTGTTCAAAAGCATACTGCCTAATATTATGGTATTGTTTTCGTCATCCTTCCTCTACAAGCTTATAGCTTTATCAGGAGTTAAATATCACAAAATAGAAATATGAATCATAGTTAAAAATATAGTGAAACGAATGGATTAATTCAAGACAAACATATGCAATGCATTAATGAAAACAAAAGCTTAACATAATAGTAAGTGTTTAAACAAAACAAAAGAAATTACAAAGGAAAGTTCAAATGTTGTCCCATCCAGTTGGCTGAATGTCTTCAATTGCAATCTGTGAACTTTCAGGAGCAGTATATTTCACCATGAAATCAAATTTGCCATTTGGATGTCCCAAGGTGCCCCATAGCTCAACCGGAATAGGTAGGCTTTCTTTCTTGCTACCTTGGGCAACTTGTCTTGCAGCTTCGGTGTTTGATGGACGATAGTAGAATTCAATTTGGCCTTCTGGCGTAACCTCGAGGATTCCTTCGTCAATCAGGTCTTGAATCTTATTCTTCAGTACCCAACAGTTATTAGTGTCGTGTCCGGGACTGTCGGAGTGATACTCACACCTTGTCTCGGGATTATAGTGAGGAGAGGAAGTATTAGGATTTTGAGGAGGATTTTTCAAAGAAATTAGTTTCATCTCCAACAAGCATTGCAGAACTTGTGACATTGGAGTGCTGAATTTGATAAACTGCCTTCTACATTCCTTGTGTTGAGGTGGATTAACCTTATCAGGTCTTTTTCTTTCGAATAAAGAACAATCAGTGGCAACCTGTCTCTTACCTTCTTTTATCCTCCTCTTCCTTTCAACCAAGTCAGCCTGTTTTAACAAAGGTTGACTGACAATTAGGTTCCTAACTTCATTACTTTGAAATTTATGGACAATGGCTCTTAACGCTTCTTGCCCCTGAGCTAAACTTTGAATAAGAGCCACCTGGTCATTCATTTGGATCCTCATTTCTGTCATCTCAGCTTGTAGTTGTTTCAGATGATCATCCTTGTTGTCCTCAGGATTCTTCTTCTTAGCCAGCAGTGTCTTCAACTCATCTTGTCCCTTGGACAAGTTCAGAATCAACTCTTGGAATTGTGCATTCTGATCCTGGAGATCTTTGACAGTCTGTTCAAGAGTCATTTCTGCTGAAATAAACAGCGAGGAGATAAGATACCTGTACATAAGAAAATTGTGATGCAGTGATATGGCGTATAAATGCGTATGCAATGTTGTCAAGGACCGCAGGATTTTAAATTTGTTTTAAACAACCAAAAAGTAAACTTTTATTAGTAATAAATTTGTTTGCCCCTTGGGCTTACAATAAAAATGAAATGAATACAAAAATGGGGTTTTAAGTCTCCCATGGACGTTTCCTCTTTGTGTTGAGGTATGAGTTGAGATTCCGCTCCTCGTGAAGTTGTTTTGTTAGCTCCAGGATTCTTTCTTGACTTGCTTTGTAGTGAGTATCAAAAGTATCACTTTGCTCCTTCAACTGGATCCAGGACCTTTGTAAATCTTCCATGTCAGTGGGCATGTCTGGATGAAGAATGGTATAAGAGGTATCTCCTTCAGCAACATGCTCCATAGTAACTGGCAGGATGGCAGGATATGGCATCATAAGAGTCTGAGCGCGAGATCGTACCCATCTGAGGTAAGCTTCCATAGGAATAGTGTACTTGGGTTACAGAGTCTTGCTGTCAACCTTGTTCACTTTACCCCATGCTCGTATAAACCTTTGACGATAACCTTGAAGATCGTTGTCGTAGTCGAACACAATACCCTGAATAAGCATATCATGAGGACCATCACTCCGAGCATAACCAAACTGACGTAGAGCTAAAGAAGGATTGTAGGTAATGCCCCCTCTTATGCCAAGGAGTGGCACATTAGGAAACTCCCCACAACGGTCAATGATAGTAACATTGTCCATAGATCTAGAGCACCAATGAATATCTGAATGAGAGAGTGACATGATTCTTTTAGACCACCTGAACCCTTATTCATTCTTCATCACTGGTCGAGGAAGGTGAGAAATAAACCACCTAGATAGCAAAGGTATGCAGCACATCAGAGTTCCTCGTGCCTTTGTAGTACGAGTATGAAGAGAGTGTAAGATGTCTCCAAGTAATGTAGGCACTGGATTATGAGTCAGAAATATGTTGATGGCGTGTACGTCTATGAACTGGTCTGGATTAGGGAATAACACTAAGCCATATATCAATAAGGCTAGGATATCCTCAAAAGCATCATAGCTCATAACCTTCAAGAACACTTGAGCTTTCTCCATCAATACCTTAGCAAGAATACCCTTAACTCTGCTTCTCGTTTCTAGGACAATGTCTGATTTCTTCAGATGTAGGGCTGCAGCAATAACTTCAGGTTTAGGCTCTTTCTCTAAGCCTGTGAAAGGTCTATGATCAAGGATATGTATACCCAGTAGTTTGGAGAACTCTTCCATTGTAGGAACCAGCTGATTGTCGGGAAATGTGAAGCAATGATGTTTAGGATCAAAGAACTGGAATAGGACACTCATCATGTCTTCATTGAACCCTGAAGTGACTAGATCCAGTAGGTGACCATGCCTCTTAATGAATTGGGAGTTTTCAGAAACCTGAGAGACCAATTCCTTAAGCTTAGAAGGTATCCCTACAAAGTTGATCCGGATAGTATTCCTACGAGCAGAAGCCATGATCTGCAACAAAGAACAAAGATAAATCCTTTGGTCCTTGAAATGGTTAGTGAAAATGCTATGCTTATGATGTCATGATGTCATGATGTCATGATGTTATGATCAATCACAAACATGTGGCACACACAAACAAGTCACACAATAGCCCTAGGTTTGAAGGCTTGCATGAGGTTTAAAGGTAAGTACCCTCCCCTGAAGTTTAGATGGTTCATCCTGTCCTATAAAGTAATCAGGTTCTAAGGGATCTCAATATCATTGATCCTTCACAAGGGTGGTTGTTCAGTAGGCAACTTACTTGCCAACCAACTTCAGTCTTCACCAAAGCCGGCTATCTCACTACTTTCTAAAGGCCAAGATGGGATGACTAGGGTTCTAAAAGTCAGTTAGTGTATTGACAACATATGACAGCCTCATATTATCCTCAACTTGCTTAAGGAACATAAGCACCAACCAAGAAGTCACACTAACTATGGCCACCAGATCAACCATATCGGTATACGCCGTACAGTTTTCTTGGTCTATTGCCATTTACCTAAGGTACACTAGATCCGGGTTAGGATCTTTCACCCATAAGAGCACCCAACAAGATAAGTATAAAGCAAACAAAGCAAACCATTTAAGTGATCTAATTCCTAAGGGTACCCCTCTTTTATTTATCCCCAGCAGAGTCGCCAGTTCTGTAACACGGTGGGAGAACTGACTTTAGTTATGTTGCGGATAGCAAGAGTCGCCACCGACTTTTATTTTATCCAAAGGAAAGGACATAAAAGAACAGGAAAGACCTTAAAAGATTTTTGAGTTCGGGGGGTAGGTTATGTAAAGGGAAGGTGTTAGCACCCTTTACATCCATGGTTATCCATGGGCTCTTAATTACTTAGCTCACTTTAAACTGTTTTAAGAAGTGTAGTGTGTGATTAAAATTTTTCTTAAGTACTTTATAATGATCCTTGTATGGATATATATAAAGACTTTGTTTTGAAAATTGTTTGAAAATGTGAAGTGTAATGAAGTATTTTTGAAGAAGTGAGCAAGTACTTAAGAGGAACCTACCCTAATTTGAATCTTTACTGTTCTTAAATGTTCTTTCAATGGTAAGACTATCCCTATTATTAAGGAATAGGTAGTCATTACCTTGGATGTTATAAGGGACATGTGAAGGGTCATCTGTGTTTAGGCAACTGTAAGGTGTCTTTAGCAATTCGTAGGGACTTATCATCTTTTTATTCGAAACGGGACAAGATCATTTACGAAGGCAACATCGAAGGGACTTGATCGTATAATATTGAAAGGGACTAGATGATTTGTTCATGAGAAGGGACTTTTCTTTTTAGACACCATACTTGACCTTTTTATTTAGGCAACATGAGGGATAACCTTAGGAAGTGAGATGGCGATCAAAGATCGACTTACGTGTGTGCGTGTATAGGTTCAAATTTTTATCTTATGATTAGTGATCTAAATTAATTTTAAAGCAAATAGGTTATCACTCCCTATATTTACTAACCAAAGCAATAATATTTATAAAAAAAGTAAAGACAACAATAACCCTACAACTATTACAAGGCTTTTAAAGTTACATTTATAATAATAAAAATAATTAAATGATAAATATAAGCAATAAACAAAAAAGGGTTAGTAATAAAACAATGATAAGAAAAAGAGGTTAGCACAAAATATAAAATATATACAAGTTAATTAGATATTTTAAAATTAAATAAACATTTTTTAAGAATTTTTTGAAATAAAAATAAAATAATAAACCATATACTAATTTAAAATAAACTATGATTAATTATTTAATTGGATATTAGGAAAATTTAATTAATTTTATGATTTAAATAAAATAAGAACTAGGGTTAGGATTAGGGTTAGAGAAAATTAGGGTTTTAATTATATATAAAAAAATATTAGGGTTAGAAATTAACCTAAATATAATTAATGAAATTATATACAAAAATACATATAATGAAATAAATATACTAATTTAGGTTTTAAGAAAATAATATGAATTTTAAAAGAAAATAAAGTTTTATTAAAAAAATGATTTAATTATTTTTTAGAAATTATTTTAATTAATTGAAAGAATAGAAAACAAAGAAAATAACAAAAACAATGAAAAAACCTCAAAAAGACAGGACCTGGGATTTGAACCCAGGTTCTTTACCTGGCCAACATGCTTCCAAAACCATCTGAGCCACTGCGCGCTGATGGTAGCTATACGCAACAACATGCTTTTGTTATAACCCTGTAAAAATAAGTGAAATTAAAACAAAAAAAATTACTCCTGGCCAGACTCGAACCCAAGTCTCTTATCCTGCCGTACGCGTACCAAAACCAGCTGAGCTACGCGCTCATTGTGACAGATATATGAAACAAATTTGTTTTAAGCCATGCATCAATTTCAAATATGATTTTCGCGCCCAATCAGCTTCACCTTCTTCCTTGAATTCGCAGGTTTTCCTGCGATTTTTCATACGAATTTTGTTGCGATTTTTCTTGCGTGTTAACCCCTGCGAATTCTCAAACATCAAGCAAACAGTGAAATTTTCTTAAATTGATGAATGAAATATGATCCTTGAGGTCCATACAACACAACCATGTCCTCTAAACTCATTTATATATGATAAATCGTAAAACCCTAAGTGAGGTCAGTAAACCCTAACTATGGCATATTTCGATTCATTCCATGAAACTCTAATTCAACTGTCCATAAAGCTTCAGTGCAAAGAAACAAACACAGTTAGACAATCAAAATCAATTAAAAACTATTGAAATCATGGAATCGAAAAAATTCAAATGTGACATGAACATGCGTTCGATTCATGCAAATGGAGGTGTTCTAGGTGTTGTTTATGATCCAAATATGTTCAATAGACATCATAGAACGCATTGCCACCTTTAAATTACTTTGAAATCTCCTCTAGCTTGAATTCCGAATTGGAGTTTTTTGAATGAAATTTTGAATTTTGAAGCATTTTTGGGCTTGACTTGTGAGACACAAAGTTGTAGAGAATTCAATTTACTTCAAAATGAGCTTGGGATGGAAAATTTTTAATGAAGCATGCAAAATTTATGGCTGGTCAAAGTTCAGTTGACTTTTCCTGTGAAAACCCTAATTTAGAAACTCCTGATTCTTGATGATCTGAAATCTCCTTGATGAATCATGATCAACCCTTGATCAAATGATGAATTTTACCTCATATACTTGATGTTGGCAAAAAATCATGAAGTTTGACTTTGGTTTGACCACAGTTGACCTCAGTTTGACTTCTTAACTGCTTTGACTGATTTTAACCTATCTGATCATCTGACTGAGCAAATCTTTTGGGAAAGTCTTGAAACTTGACATGGGGATTCTTGAACAAATATAAGATGATATGAAGCTAACTTGAAGTCTTGGAAGTCCATTTAGCCTGATTAAAGTCAAAACCCTAGTTTAGGATGCATTGCTTAGGAGGATGCATTGTCTGAGGGAATTGTCAAACTTCCTGACTAATTGTGAACTTTGTGAACCTTGTGAACCTCATGAGATGTCTTGTGAGCCTATTAGTACACAATGTCTTGTCTTGTGGAGGGCAAATTTTTGGGTGCAACAGACGGGAAGAAAGCATATGTTCCAAAGTCTTGAATTAAAAGCTGGAGGCCACGTAGGTTTTGGAGGCAACCAAAAAGGAAAAATAATTGGCTCTGGAACTATTGGTAATGGAAATCTCCCCTCTATCTCTAATGTTTTATTGGTAGAAGGATTAATGCATAATCTATTATCCATAAGTCAATTAAGTGATAATGGCTATGACATAATCTTCAATCAAAAGTTTTGTAAAGCTTTTAGTCAGAAAGATGGAACAATCCTCTTCAGTGGAAAGAGAAAGAACAACATATATAAAATAAAACTTTCTGAATTAAAAAATCAGAATGTAAAATGTCTAATGTCTGTGGAAACTGAACAATGGGTCTGGCACAGAAGATTGGGACATGTTAATATGAGAAGATTATCTCAACTTAACAAACTCAATCTGGTCAGAGGACTTCCAAACTTGAAGTTCAACTCAGAAGCTCTGTGTGAAGCATGTCAGAAAGGAAAATTTTCAAAACCTGCCTTTAAAGCTAAAAATGTTGTATCTTCCTCTAGACCACTAGAACTTTTGCACATTGATTTGTTTGGACCAGTGAAAACTGCTTCAGTCAGTGGCAAGAAGTATGGATTGGTGAACGTAGATGACTTCAGCAGATGGACATGGATAAAGTTCCTTAGACACAAAAGGACCTATAATGTCTTAGCTCATACCTTCCAAATGAAGCATTTTTGGGATTGGCTTGTGAGACACAAAGTTGTAGAGAATTCAATTTCCTTCAAAATGGGCTTTGGATGGAAAATGTTTGATGAAGCATGTGAAAGTTATGGCTGGTCAAAGTTCAGTTGACTTTTCCTATGAAAACCCTAATTTAGAAACTCTTGATTCTTGATGATCTGAAATCTCCTTGATGAATCATGATCAACCCTTGATCAAATGATGAATTTTACTTCATATACTCGATGTTAGCAAAAAATCATGAAGTTTGACTTTGGTTTGACCACAGTTGACATCAATTTGACTTTTTGACTGCCTTGACTGATTTTAACCTTTCTGATCATCTGACCGAGCAAACCTTTTGGGAAAGTCTTGAAACTTGACATGGGGATTCTTGAATACATATAGGATGCTATGAAGCTCACTTGAGGTCTTGGAAGTCCATTTATCTTGATGAAAGTCAAAACCCTACTTTAAGATGCATTGCTTAGGAGGATGCATTGTCTGAGGGAATTGTCAAACTTTCTGACTAATTGTGAATCTTGTGAGCCTCATGAGATGTCTTGTGAACCTTGTGAGCCTCTTATTACACAATGTCTTGTCTCGTGGAGGGCAAATTTTGGGGTGCAACAATGTATGAATGATACTTTTGCTCTATTTTGAATATTTATACTTGATTTATTATTGAAAGAGATTCTTCAAGTTTTGACCTAAAGTATGCATTCTAGTAGTGAATAAATTGTAGAAATAGATTTATAAACTACTTTTCTTTTTTATCAACCATTAAAGATTGATATATTGATAGTTAGGTTGAGAAATCATCTAAGGATTGATATATGGATTATCACACTTTCATTTAGAAATAAATGTTAATGAGAGGATACTTGAACATCATCAATAATTTTGAGTCCATATAATTGATATTAGATCATTTGATAAAAAAGGAATAATGAACTCCAATCTTGGCAAGCTTTTTATATTTGACTTTCTAAAACTATTTTTATTATCTTAAAGTTAATCTAATTGCAAGATAAATTTTACTCAAAAACAACTAAGTTACCCTTACACTTAAAACAATTAGAATTATAGAACGGCGGTAATATTACCCAATCTCTGTGGATACGATAAAAATATTTTCCGGAAAAATACTTTTCAACAACATACCCTACCTTGGTATACCATTCCCAACCATGCACATGCCACACACCATCAATGACAATTATGCATGTCTACAACAACTACTTCATGCGATCAACTTCAACAACTAACATACAATAACAACTTACTACAACACCAAAAAACATCCACAAAATGCATGTTCAAATACAACAACGTATATCAACATCAATGAGAATGCATAACAACAACACAACATACATCAACATTTATCAACATCAATGTCATGTAACAATAACAACAACCACACATAGTAACAACGACAACAAATGTACATATCAATTCATGTTCATTTCAAGTTATGCTCATTATCCTTCTAATTAAGCTCATAACCATCTCTACCTACCTATACCAATACTACATCGATTCCTATCCCTTAATATATTAATTAATGAATTTTAGAGATTTTTTTTAGAATAAAAACATTTTATTTTTCACTCCAGGTCTCGCTAAGTGAAGGTCTTTCTCGCTAAGCGAGTAACTCTCTGCCAAGAAAGGTTCAAAATTTCCACTTGCTCGCTAAGCGAGGACTGCGATTTTTGGGGGGTTCCTTCTGCGACATAGCCAAACCCTGCTACGATTTATTCATCCAAAAACCAGTTTTTCAGCAGGAAAATACAGAATTATCACAACCAAACCCCTAATTCATACAATTATCATACAATTAACAATTTTCTAACAATCTAGCACACTTTTCATCCAAAATCACCCCGACCTCATATTCTCTATGTTAGACGATAGCGTGGATCTAGAAGGGGGGGGGGTTAAATAAATCCCTTTTTAAAATTTAATTTTCAAAATTAAGTTGAAAAAGTATTGCGGAAGTTTCCCGGAAAATCGTCTAGTTCAAATTAGAAGTCACCGGAGATCGAATATGCGTAAAACCCAATTGGAATGAAATGATGACTAGAAGAATTAATATTTCACAAATGATTCACTTGATAAAACTATTCTTAACAATGATATGGAGAAGAAATTAAGCACAATCAAATTGAATTTGTGTGGTTAGGCTTTTTACCAAACACTTGGAGTGCACACACCAAGGATAATTTTGTTGTATCAAATAGTGCAAAATTTTACCCACTCTAGTTATCACTTTTAAGTGTAATTATTTATCAAACACTTTGAGTGCACTAATTTGACACACCAGAATTTTCAAGCACACAAGATCAATATGAACAAAAGTAAAATGTGAGAAATGTAAAGAACACAAGGAATTTGTTGAAGTTGTTCCTTCGTCGTCCTCGCTCGAAGTACTCTACCCCCAATTCAAAATTGAATTGGGCAATTTTATTAAATCGCAATTGTTTTACAAGAAGAGAGATAAATGAACCAACAAACCAAACCGCGTTGAATATGCTGCCAAATCTTCTTCTTGTCCCTTGATCCAAAGTAGAATCAAGTCTTCCACACGTGTCGAGAATGCCTCTGATTAATTGCTCCCTTCTTGCAAGAATTCACGATTCTCCAAACTTTGAGCACGACTGAGTTTCTCCAACACTTGTGAACCCACAAAGACCTTCGCAATCCTCCGTCTACCTTGATATGAAAGAACGATCCACTTGATCTTCAATCTACCTCACTCGGCTGAATCTACGAACGATCGATGTGTACAAAACCCCCAAATCTTCAATGATCTTGGAGGAGAAAACCCTTCAGATTTTTCCAAGGAAAACCCACACACTCTAGACCCAATCTGAAACTCTAATTCACGATTGAACGTTATCTTCGAAACAAGCACCGTAATCAAACAAAGATTATTGTGTGTGATTGTTGATTGATGCAAGAATGAAGAAGATGAAGAGAGCTATGTGTATATCTTTCATTTTCCTTGTTCTTTTTCTCAAATGAAAATAATTCAGCTATTTATATTGGTTAGAAAAAGTAACATAAGAGAGGGAAAAATTAAATGAAAAAAATGAGTCAGCACAGTAATGAGCCGACTCAATTCATTAAATGAGCCGGCTCAAAATACCAGATGAGCCGGCCAAAATGAACAGAGAGGCAGCCTGTTGAGACCCACAGAAATGAGAAGAGAAGACTTCTTGACGAGTCGACTCATGAAGGGTTTTGAGCCGACTCATCCATACCCACGAGTCGACCAAAATTGATGCATTAGGCAGCCTGTTGGGACCTGTGCGTTTGACACCAAATTACACTGAATGAGTCAGCTCATTGTGGAATTTGAGTCGGCTCATTCAGTTCATTTTTCCAAAAAGGCCAATTCTTGCTTTTTCTTAGAGAATAGCTTAAGCCATCAAATATGCCATGTTTTTGACACATTAAAATTCACTCCATGTCACACAAACTCCCCCTTTTTGATGATGGCAAAAACTTGATGAATCAATCGCCATATGTTGTTGTTAAGCTCCCCCTGACAATATGACCCGATCTTATATGCTATCAATATCAAGATCATCTCCCCCTTTGACAATATCAAAAAGAAGATGAAACTTATGAGTTAATCCACCAATGGAAATAGCATGCAAAACCTAATTTCAAATGAGAAACCAATTGCAATAGGAACACGCATTCACAAACACATAATTTGGAAAATCGAGTAAAGAAAATGACAATAAAAAGAACAAATGAATCAAAGGAAATATGAGTTCATACAAAAAAACATAAACAACACTCATAAACATCACAAAAACATATTATGCAATGATTCTCTCAAGCTTGGGGATTACGATCCCGAGTGGATGGGTAGCGGCGACGATAAGTGATGGGTTGTGAGTCATCCATGTCGGTTTCGGTAAACTGAAGAAAACTGTTGTTGAGAGAGTTGAAGGCAGTGTCCTGAGCAACTAAATGATCCTACAGTGCTGTATACCGAGTGTCTTGAACGAACACATAATCTGCAAAAGCGGTGTCTTGCTCATTTAAACGTCGTTCTATCTCCGAGTATCTTTCATTCTGAGTGGTGTAGAAAGCTTGTTGTTGAAGGTGCATATTCTGAAGCATGGCCATAATACCTGACGATTCAGCTTGATGCGGTTGAGACGGAGGAGGAGATGGAGGAGTAAAGCGAGTGGCGGTGTGTGTCCAACTGGTATGTTTCCATTCACCCCATCCTTGATTGGCATAGGAATCAGATGATGGATTACCATTCCATTCTGCATTGTCAGGAGGAAAATCTTCATTTGGAACCGCATTTGGTGCATTTTGATCCTCAAGATCATCCCCTTTCAGAATTTTCGTCCACCTCTTAATTAAAGTCACCTCGTGACAGAAAACGATAACGTATTTCTTGGGAATCCCACATGTGACCCATTAGACCTAAGGTCTTTTGTTGAAACCAATTCGAGTCAGGCACCGAGACCATATGTAAGTCAAAACCAACAATTTCCACTTTATCGATGATCTTCTGAATGATGGAAGGATATGCAAGAGCAACTCCTTTCTTTTCCTTTAAGGTAAAAATACGACTCGCAAAATAATGGGGCCAGTTGACTTTGATCTTGTTCCGAAGAATATATATCAAATGAACTTCACTCATATCAATACGAGAGAAGCCACCTTTCTTTGTGTAACACCCCAAAATGTGTCCTCATATTTTCGCATCATTTGGCATGCGTTGCATTGCATTACATTCCAGTCATACAATATTAAACATGTATCATTGGGTCACTAAGAAGAGGGATCAATGCCTTTTGAGATTCAAGGTCTCATCTGCAGTTTCAAGGTTTTCCCAAGATTTCATTTCCATGTTAAGATCATGGGCCGTCAGATCAAAAGATTTGTGTATTGAGTGGCGAGGCACTGGATCATGATATTAGGGATCAATTTGAAAACTCAGGTGATAATCAGGACATTGTGGCCATCTTAATAGTTCAATGCTAATAATACAAACCCATGAGGTTTAAGTTCAAGAGTTTGCCGAAAAGTGAAGATTCATTGAAGATGCAAGGGTGATCCGGATGTAGAGTATGAATTGAAATAAGCATGTTCGGATCAGGTGTATGAATTATTGGGATCATTTTCATGTTAATTCATGTTTTCAATCCAATGGGTAGAGGACTATCACCCAAAATTTTAATCCCTTTTAAAAGACCATTTGTCAAACCATATCCATTTTTCAAGTTTCATTATTCAACCATATAATCCAAAACCAATTTCTATGTACATTGTCCTTTCTTTTTAGTCCAAATTAATTCCATGTTTTAATTCCATCCTAAAAACCCCAAATTATCCATAGTTCTTAATGTCAAGTTTAAAATTCATTAACTTTGTTTTGGTTTACCATCAAATTCTCGAGCCCATCGCTAGGCCCTTTAATCCATTTTACTTTCATTTCTTATTTGTATTCCTTTTTTGTATTTTTTTTGTGTGGTCAAAGATTCTTCACCAAACTCACTCACTCTTAGCAAACTTGAATCAGGAAATCCATACCTAGAATTTACTATAAAAAAACATTATTCTCTAAACCAAAATTGCTACTACTAGTCTCATTCATTGAACTAGCTTGAAAAATAAAATCAGAAAGAAAGATGGTTTGCAATATCGAAGGCTTGTGCTAAAAAAAATCATAATTTTTCCAATAGGATTCAATTATTCATTCAACATCCAAAGAGAAAACTACATGACATATACAAAAGAGGAAAAAGAATTCAAATGATTGTATATAACAGTTACAAAAAAAACCAGTCAAAAGTGATGCTAATGATTGTGGCACTTCAAGGAATACTTTTCTGTCAAAAAAAATCTTCATCTGCATTGGACATGCCTTATGAAAATCATATTCAACGTGGGTCCACTGCTGCATTTACGAGCCAATCTTATGTAGAAACGAATATTTGGTTGCACTGGAATGAAGAAAGAAAAGCAGAAAGTTCGGTCAGTATGCAAAAAAGAGAGGGAAAAGAAGAGAGTTAAATCCAAGACAAAACATACGACTATTATTCGGTTGCAACTGATATCAAGCAAAATAAATGAGAACAGTTCCAACCTGCCAGAAGACTCTCGATTATTCTTCGCATTCTGCCACTAAAACATCCTTCCCATATCTCTCAATCAAGACTCTCATTTCAAGCTCTTCACTTTCTAAAACTACAAAGAGACAAGGAATATACATCAGTTATGGGAGTCAACAAACGAAAACTCAACAATCCAGAGACAGAAAGAAGTCAGAAGAAGAAAATCAATACAAAAATCAAATAACAGAACTCTAAATAATCCTAACCGATTTCTAACTAACTTTAACAGTGAAGTTCCAGAACCATCCTTTAAAACTCATCTATAAAAGCTATACCTTCTTCATTCTTCAGTTTCTGCTGGGGACCATTCCACCATTTCCTGGATTCACTTCTCATTCATCAGCATCATTCCTCTGGATTCCTCTCCACGTTCGTCACCATTCCACCATTTTCTCCCTTCATCTTCTTCATATTTCATCAACCTCTGCATCTTCAATACCTTCGGCAATCGAATCAACTTCGTCCGCATCACAATGTTGCATCTTCTTCATCATGATCTTCACTGAAAATTCAGAAGAGAAAAAACCTTCAACACGGATATTCAACCTGCAAAAGTCAAGAACAATCAACAAAAATCGCAACAACAATCATAAACAACCAAAAGAAGCCTAAGAATATCAAGAACGTACCTGTAATCAGACCAATCCGAGAATCTTCAAAACCTTCAATCGAAAGAAAAAAGAGGATTTTTTCCTCAAATCCGCGGATTTATTCGATCCTCTTCAAGTTGCGGCTTTGTATCAACGGTTAACTCACGAATGCGATCCAACATTTCAGCAAGCAACAAATTCGATTAGTTCAGGATCAATGAAGAAGAAGAGATTGAAGAATGTCAAGCGAATAGAAACGGAAGAAGAATGAGAAGGTGAAAATGTATACCTGAACAATTTTGTGTCACTCGCCTATGAAAACAACGAACACATCTTCAAACTCACGATCTTGAAGCATCATCGTCCTCGTTCACAAATTAGCATCTTTGTTCGTTCATAAGGTGCGATTCTTTTTTTGTTCTTGCGAAAATGTTTAGGTCGTGATTTTATTGTGAGAGGTTGAGGTTTCTATTTCGAGTTTGAAATAGAAGAGACGTTAGGTTATGTTAGTTCGTGACGAAGGTGATGGTTTCTGGCGTTTGCTCGGGGCGGTGGTGGTTTGATTAGAGGAGTGCGGTGGCAGCTAGGTCAAGGAAAGGGGGAACGGCATATTAGAGAGGGGAGGATTGTGTGAGGGTTTATTTTCATGTGTTTTATCGTGATTAAGAAAATAGCATTTGGGAGGATTCTGAGTTAGTTGGAAATTAATGTTATTTATAATGAGAAATAAGGCCATAAAACACTTGTTGATTACCGTTGCATTTTGGATGGGGGGATAAGATTTCCTTAATTCTGTCCACACCGGAGGTGACACTTGTCACCGTCCGGTAGGACCACTCCACCATGATCCTACGTGTGCTAGCCTACCTTAGTCATCGTGATCCTTCCTTTTTTTGACTGTCCGATGTGGGGACTTATTAGGTCCATGGATCGCACGGTCCGTAAGAGATCAAAGTGTTGACCGAAAGTCCATGATACTCCCAAAGACTTTTATGCTAGTGGGCCTTGAAAATTGCTTTCTGCACACTCTTCTTTGGCCCATTTGCATTTTTCAACTAACAGTTTACTATACCTGCACCCCCCCCCCCTTTATTTTCTATCTATTTTAATTTCTGTTTTTATACCTTTCAATTTAATTCTATAAAAAATAGTAAAAGACATAATAAAATTCTACAAAAATTATAGTAGCCTCTTAACTTAATTTAGAACTTTTCTACATTTTTACTTTCTGAATTTTATCATTTTTCAATTTAATTTCGATTTCTCATTTAATTGCTTTTATATTGAATTCTCACATGAACACATAATTTTGTACATTTTATTTCTCCCACCTCCTGTTTTATTTTTGACCCATTATTTTTGCTATGGTTAGAGGACTAATAGTAGTACCTGGAAATATTTTTGCTATATTTTTTAGGCCATTTTATCCACTGTTTTGGTAGTGTGGTTTGTGTAAAATTATGATTGAATCTTAGATAGATTTAAGTGACTATTTAACATAGTTAGACTTTGAATTTTAAGGAGATTTTTTAACACAATATTATAGTCAGGTTAGAGAACCTAGGGAATTAATTTCATATTTTTTCCAGGACTTCTGATATTTTTGTTATCTTAATTCATTTCCATCATATTGTTGCATATGCATTTTCATTTCATTTACTAACAATTTTCTTTTTGTGCAAGGTATTTTTCGAGGATTCCCGTATGAACTTGGATTATGTTTATTATGCCTCGATTATATTTTTGTGGTTTGTACTTTGTGATGTAATACTTGTATAGTTCCTATAACTAGGATAGAAAAGATAAAACGAATTGATAGAAAACCAAATCTCAAAAAAAATAAAGAAGTACTCGATCCAACGTCGAGTAAATTTTCAAAAAAATAAATAAAGTTTCATGTGACTTTAGGATTTCTCGATTACCATCGTTCCATTCCATTACACCAAAATCAAGCCTTGTATGTTGCACACCATAAGTCGTGCGTCTCAACACCACGTAACCGACCCACCCGATCCATTGTTTCATCCCATTTACGTTTCATACACGTTTTTACCCACCATGACTTAGGAGGACCATAGTGTTCATTATTACTACATACAATAAACATAAAGTCAAAACACTTCTCATAAAAGACAATAAACCAGCAAGACACCACGTCTTCTCTTCTCATCTCATACTCTTTACGGACGAACATGACTTGTCTCGACAGTTCAAACAGTGTTACGGTAAACACCCTCGAGTCAGAGTCGGTAACACCTCAGCTATAGCTATGACAACGTCATCCTAAAAAACACAAACAAGTTCCCGCCTTAGTTAGACGAACTACGGCGACTCTGATCCTCATTTTCTCGATGAGGTACGTAGGCAGGGGGGTAGGGCCCATCCGAGCACATTCTTTATTTTTCCCTACATTTTTTCCCTTCGTCCCATTTTCTTTTCCTTTTCTCATTTCCATTCCATTCCAGATAGCCATTCTTTCATTCAAATAACATTTTTTCCCTTTGGTTCGCAAGGCCTCGTCCTTTTCCTTCTTCCTTAGATTTGTGCAACATTACCTTTCCCATTCCTTCGGGATAAAAATGTCTGGCTGGCGACTCTACCTTTTCCGCGCCACTTTCGCGTTTGTACTAGGATGCAAATCTCGGGAGCTATACTTTGGACGTAAATTGTGGGCAACGATCCAATGAAGGATACAATCCAATGGCTTAACTTTTCCAGTAGTAGTTGTATTCGGAAACAATTCAGAATTAGCAATGAAGTCAACAAAAGGTTCTTTAAGCATACCATTTAGTTCAAAACGAAATGATTAATTCTTCAATTGAGATGTATCAGTCATCAAGATACTAGCTTCCTCAGGATCAATTCGAAACTTTTAAAAGTACAAACCAGACCAGCATAGAACGTTTTGACCAAATCCTCATTATAGTCAACATAACATGAGAGAAAGGTATTGATACCTTGAAAATCCATCAGTTCAATAATGTGAGGAATGTGCATTTGAGTTGCTGTTGTTCTTGAGTACACATATTGAGGAACAACCTTCCTGTTCTTGAATCTCATGTTATAATCCTAAACTAAGTCAGATGGAAGGAGAGACAAAACATTGACTGGGAGTGATGATTGTGAAGTAGAACCACGTGACCTTTTACCTGTAGGTCTTGAAGCCATTGTTGAGAAATTTGAAGTTTTGAGAGAGGATTTTAGGGTTTGAGAATGAAGAGAGAAACTTGAGAGAATATGAAAATACGAGATCATGATGATAATAAAATGAAATGTTAATGAGTTTTATTGAAGAAATAAAAAAAACATAAATGAAAGTCAAAATTGGATGGAAGACATTGATGTGCCGACCTAGGGAGAAGAAAAGACAGGCGACACGTCTTTTCAAGACAACCAAATATCAGTTGACGCGACAATGAGTCGGCTCAAATCGTAAAATGAGTCGACTCAATTTGAATTTGAAACGAGTCGGCTCAACTAAGCAGAGAGGTCGACTCATAAGGTTCCATGAGCCGACTCATGAGTCGGCCTGTTGGGACCCGACAGTCTTAAAAAAATATTCACCAAAATCCACTTAAACCACCTCAATTCATGAAAATATCATCATATATGCTAATTATTTAACAGACAATCAAGCATAATTCAAGAGTATAGAAGAAATAAAAAAAAACATAAGCAATGCAACACAATTTTACTATATATATCATGAATGAATAGAGATAACAAAGTATAGAAGGATATTACCTCGAGTATATGAGAAATAGATGTACAGTAACTCTATACAACAAGAAGTTAGATACAAGAGAAGGTGAACCAAGGAATAATATACAAACATAGAAATGATTATTAAGATCTATCCGAGATGTCAAGAACACCAAGTTCCCTACGGATAAAGAAGAAATGATCGGTAGCTAGTGGTTTTGTAAAAATATCGGCTAGTTGATTTGAACTATCAACGTGCTCAAACACCACATCACCTTTCTCTACATGATCCCTAAGAAAATGATGCCTTATTTAAATATGCTTAGTGCGTGAATGAAGAATTGGATTTTTGGTAATATTAATTGTACTAGTGTTGTCACACAAGATTGGAATTTGTTTGAGAGAGATATTGAAGTCGAGCAATTGTTGTTTTAGCCATAAGATTTGGGCACAACAATTTCCGGCTGCAATATACTCCGCATCTGCAGTTGATAAAGCAACATAAAATTGCTTTTTTCTATGCCAACTAACAAGAGAGTTTGAAAAGAAATGACAAGTTCCACTTATGCTTTTCCTATCCACTTTGCAACCGGCAAAGTCGGAGTCGGAAAAACCTACCAAAGAGCAATCACTACCCATAGGATACCATAAACCAAACTTAGATGTAACACAAAGATACCTAAGTATGTGTTTAACTGATTTTAAATGTGATTCCTTAGGGAAAGATTGAAACCTAGCACACATACATACACTAAACATAATATCTGGACGCGATGCGGTAAGATAAAGAAGATATCCAATCATACCTCGATACCTTTTTATATCTACATACTTACCCTTTTCATCACGATCAAGACTTGCAGTAGTAGGCATTGGTGTATCAATAGACTTGGAGTTTGACATATCAAACCTTTTGAGCAACTCATTGCAATATTTAGTCTGACTTATGAAGGTTCCATCTTCAAGTTGTCTAATTTGAAGTCCGAGGAAGAAATATAGCTCCCCCATCATACTCATCTCAAATTCACCTTGCGTAGAACTTGAAAATTCTTTGACCAACTTCATGTTAGTAGATCCAAAAATAATATCATCTACATATACTTGAACTAATATAGAATGTTTTCCTTCACGTTTAATAAAGAGAGTAGTGTCAACCTTTCCTATTGAAAAACCTTGATTGATTAAAAATTTGCTTAGGAGCTCATACCAAGCTCTAGGAGCTTGTTTGAGACCATATAAAGCACGTTTTAGTTTGTAAACATGATTTGGTTTTTCAAATTTTTCAAATCCAGGAGGTTGACACACATAAACCTCTTCATTTATATATCTGTTAAGGAAGGCACTCTTAACATCCATTTGATATAATTTGAAGTTTTGTGAACAAGCAAATGCAAGTAAAAGGCGTATAGCCTCAAGGCAGGCAACGGGAGCATAAGTTTCCTCATAGTCTATGCCTTCCTCTTGGTTATACCCTTGAGCAACAAGATGGGCCTTGTTGCGAATAATAGTGCCGTTTTCATCCAATTTGTTCCTAAAAACCCATTTGGTGCCAATTACTCGATGATCTCGCGAAGGTGGAACAAGGTCCCAAACCTCATTTCTTTTATATTGATTTAGTTCCTCTTGCATGGCTAGGAACCAATTTTCATCAAGTAAGGCTTCTTTGGAATTTTTAGGCTCAATTTGAGATATGAAGGCATGATAAAAACAAAAGTTACTTAGTCTTGATCTAGTAATGACACCCTTTAAGATATCTCCAATGATGTTATCGATAGGATGATCTTTTGATGTCTTCCATTCCAATGGTGGTCATTTTGAAAGGATGCTTGACCTTCATCTTTGAGACTAGACACATCAACCGACTCCTTATTAACAAAATCCGGAAAGGGTTCCACACGAGAAATATCAATGTCTTTAACAATCTCACTAGAGGAGGCACCTGCACCAATAACAACACTACCTTTTCCGACAACATTCAGATAAGTTTCATCAAAAGATACATGTACAAATTCTTCAACTATAAGCAACCTTTTATTGTATATTCTATATTCTTTGCTTGAATTAGAGTATCCAAGGAAGATGCCCTCATCCTCCTTTGAATCAAATTTACCAAGATTTTATTTTCCATTATTTAGCACAAAGCATTTGCAACCAAAAGCATAAAGATGTGACACATTAGGCTTTCTTCCTTTTAAGAGTTCATAGGGCGTTTTGTTTAGAATAGGTCGAATAGTGATACTATTCAAAACATAGCAAGTGGTGCTAATAGCATCGGCCCAAAAATATTTAGGAAGACCGCTATCATTAATCATAGTTCTTCCCAATTCCTCCAACACACGATTTTTACGTTCCACAACACCATTTTGTTGTGGAGTTCTAGGAGCGGATAAGTTATGATCAATGTCCTGGTTTTCACAAATGTTTTCAAAGAGATGATTTTCAAACTCACCTCCATGGTCACTTCTAATAGTTACAATGTTTGTGCCAAGTTTATTTTGAGATAATTTGGCAAAAGTTTCAAAATCCGAAAAGGTATCACTTTTACTAGCTAAGAAGATTGTCCAACAAAATCGAGAGTAGTCGTCAACAATAACAAAGCCATAATATTTCCCTCCTATACTTTTGATTCTAGAAGGACCAAAAAGATCCATGTGTAGAAGTTCAAGAGGTCTAGAAGTAGAAACTAATTTTTTTGATTTAAAAGATATCTTGGTTTTCTTTCCCATTTGGAAAGCATCACAAAGATGATCTCTGGTGAACTTTATGTTAGGCAAACCGACAACTAAGTTTTTGGACACAACCTTATTTAGCAAGTCAAAGTTGATATGAGCTAAACGTCTATGCCAAAGCCAAGACTCTTCATTTTTGGAAATGAGACATTTAGGATCACTCAAGGTCATCGAATTCAAATCAAGAATATAAACATTGTTAACCCTCAAGCCTTTAAACACATCCTCTTTGTTTTCATTATGTTCAATTATGCAACCTTCTTTAGAAAATGAGACATTATATCCCTTATCACATAATTTACTAATGCTAACAAGGTTATGTTTAAGACCCTCAACTAAAAGGACATTAGAGATAGATGTAGAAGAGGGATTACCTACACTACCTTTACCGAGTATAGCTCCCTTATTGTTATCACCATAGGTAACAAAGCCCTTATTCTTAGTCACAAAGTCATATAATAGGGAAATATCACCTGTCATATGTCTTGAGCATCCACTATCAAGAAACCATCGTTTCTCCATAGTCTCAAGACACTCCACCTACATGATTAGACAAGAGAGAAAGGTACCCAATTTTCATTGGGTCCTAGAGTGTGGGTGAAAATTTTGTTGCTTTTAGGAAACCATTGACAAATTCCTTTAGGGACCAAGTATCTCCTAAAACAACATTTGGAAATTGTATGACCTTCCTTGCAACAATAGTGACATTTCAAGAATGGTTTAGACTTGCATTGACTATTTTGATCCTTCATAACATAGGTATATTTTTGATATGGGTTGTTCATTGATTCTCTAAAGTTTGAACGATCAATAGTGAATGTCATTTTTAGTTGTGACAACTTGTCTAGTTTGGCTTGAAGTGTTTTAACCTATTTTTGCCAAATCCAACATGTTTCACAACTATGAAAGTTGTGCCATTCTCGCTTGTCTTCTACTATAGATTCTACCATCGATGCCTTAAGAGCTTTCATAGCATTTTCATTATCCGAAACCTTTTTCTCTAAATGTGCAAAAATTCTTTTGTCGGATGCAATGCGCTTGAAAGCTTTTTTAGCTTCTTGATGGAGAATATTAAAAGTACTAAGTAAATCATTATAAGATAGTTTTTCAGCATAATCATATTTAGCATGTCTTACCTCTTTCTTGCCTTTCTTATGAGCCATGAGGCAAAGGTTTACTTTCTCTTCCTCATCGCTTGAAGTATCTTTGCTAGACGAATCACTATCACTTTCCCAAGCAATATATGCTCTTCTAGCCTTGTTACCTATTCTTTGATATTTGTCTTTTGCCTTGTCTTTCTTTAATATAGGGCAATCCGGTTTGTAATGTCCCGGTTTTCGACAGTTGTAACAAGATCCCTTGACTTTAGTACTTTTAACAAACTCTTGCTTGGAAGGATTAGATATTCTTCTATAGTTGATGAGACGCTTGTCCGAATGGGAAATCTCATTCTTTTTGAGATACCGATTGTATCTTCTCACAAACATACCCATATCTTTGTTTGATTTGTCTTCATCATCACTTGAATCACTCCCACTATCTTTATTGGTGGAGGATTTTGAGGAAGAAGCTTTTAATGCAATAGACTTCTTCTTCTTCTCATGATCTTTATTTTTCTCGATCTTTTCTTTCTTTTCTTTATCTTCATGCTCATTTAAGTTTAAGAGCTCTTGTTCATGCTCTTGTAGTTTTCAAATGAGTGTAGTTAGATCCAAAGTTCTTACATTATTGGCTTATTTGATTGCCGTAACTTTTGGCAACCATTCCCTAGTAAGACATCTCAAAATCTTGTTAGTTGCTACATCATTAGGAGTAGTTTTACCAAGAGCATTTAATCGATTTGTCAAGTGAGAAAATCTTTTTCCCATTTCACCAACGGTTTCCCCTTTGCTCATGTGAAAACGATCGAACTCTTGTTGTAGAGTATTAATTCGAGCAAGCTTAACATCATCGGTTCCTTCATGGGCAACTTGTAAGGCTTCCCACATAACTTTAGCCGATGTGTGATGAGAAACTCGAAAATATTCATCCGCTCCCAAAGAAACTCGAAAATATTTATCATTATCATCCCATTGTGCTTCCGATTTTTCAATTTGGACATTATCCGGTCCGGCCATGGTTATTTGAAAAGGGCCTTCTTGAATAACTTTCCAAATTTTTCTATCAACAGAGTTGATATGGATGCGCATACAATCTTTCCAGTGACTATAGTTTTCTCCGGTAAAAACTGGAGCTCTATTGTACGCCCCCATTGGATTGTTGTCCATTTTCCAATAAGTTGTATGTGAAGCACTAGATGAACCGGTGCTCTTGATACCACTTGTTAGACGATAGCGCAGATCTAGAAGGGGGGGTTGAATAGATCCCTTTTTAAAATTTACTTTTCAAAATTAAGTTGAAAAAGTATTGCGGAAGTTTCCCGGAAAATCGTCACGTTCAAATTAGAAGTCACCGGAGATCGGATATGCGTAAAACCCAATTAGAATGAAATGATGACTAGAAGAATTAATATTTCATAAATGATTCACTTGATTATTTAGCACTTAATAAAACTATTCTTAACAATGATACGGAGAAGAAATTAAGCACAATCAAATTCAATTTGTGTGGTTAGGCTTTATACCAAACACTTGGAGTGCACACACCAAGGATAATTTTGTTGTATCAAATAGTGCAGAATTTTACCCACTCTAGTTATCACTTTTGAGTGTAACTATTTATCAAACACTTTGAGTGCACTAATTTGATACACCAGAATTTTCAAGCACACAAGATCAATATGAACAAAAGTAAAATGCGAGAAATGTAAAGAACACAAGGAATTTGTTGAGGCAGTTCCTTTGTCGTCCTCGCTCGAAGTACTCTGCCCCCAATTCAAAATTGAATTGGGCAATTTTATTAAATCGCAATTGTTTTACAAGAAGAGAGATAAATGAACTAACAAACCAAACCGCGTTGAATATGCTGTCAAATCTTCTTCTTGTCCCTTGATCCAAAGTAGAATCAAGTCTTCCACGCGTGTCGAGAAAACCTCCAATTAATTGCTCCCTTCTTGCAAGAATTCACGATTCTCTAAACTTTGAGCACGACTGAGTTTCTCCAACACTTTTTAACCCACAAAGACCTTCGCAATCCTCCGTCTACCGTGATATGAAAAAACGATCCACTTGATCTTCAATCTACCTCACTCGGCTGAATCTACGAACGATCGATGTGTGCAAAACCCCCAAATCTTCAATGATCTTGGAGGAGAAAACCCTTCAGATTTTTCCAAGGAAAACCCACACACTCTAGACCCAATCTGAAACTCTAATTCACGATTGAACGTTATCTTCGAAACAAGAACCGTAATCAAACAAAGATTATTGTGTGTGATTGTTGATTGATGCAAGAATGAAGAAGATGAAGAGAGCTGTGTGTATATCTTTCATTTTCCTTGTTCTTTTTCACAAATGAAAATAAATCAGCTATTTATATTGGTTAGAGAAAGTAACATAAGAGAGGGAAAAATTAAATGAAAAAAATGAGTCAGCACAGTAATGAGCCAACTCAATTCATTAAATGAGCCAGCTCAAAATACCAGATGAGCCGACCAAAATGAACAAAGAGGCAGCCTGTTGAGACCCGCAGAAAATGAGAAGAGAAGACTTCTTGATGAGTCGACTCATGAAGGGTTTTGAGCCGGCTCATCCATACCCATAAGTCGACCAAAATTGATGCATCATGAAGCCTGTTGGGACCCGTGCATTTGACACCAAATTACACTGACTGAGTCGACTCATTGTGGAATTTGAGTCGGCTCATTCAGTTCATTTTTCCAAAAAGGCCAATTCTTGTTTTTTCTTAGAGTATAGCTTAAGCCATCAAATATGCCAAGTTTTTGACACATTAAAATTCATGCCATGTCACACACTCTATTCAACAAAACTTTGCCTAAAATTCCGATTATTAAACCCTTTGGAGATGAAGAAATCCCACCCTTACCTTAGTTTGATGAGCAATTTCCTTCTCCTATCCCGAATTCCTCTTCAAGCTCTTGCCCCTTCTCCTTCCTTCTTCTCTGTTTACGCTTCCTCTTCACGATCAGTTTTTTACGACTGGTTTCCCCTTTTCCTAATTTCCAAACATATCCCTTAGACCCCAACTAAGGTTTTCCTTATTTTCCCTTAATATCCTTCACTAATTTACCATTCTACCATTTTCTCTTTATATTCCAATATTTTAATTATTCAATGTAATATAATTCATTTACATTCATATCATATTAAATAATAATATACATTCTTCCATACACTACCAACTTTTCACCACACACCAAAATACAACTATTCCAATTAAATAATTAAATAAATAATCGGGGCGTTACATAACCACTATGGGAAAATATAGGGGAAAGATCAATTGTACAAAGCCCAAGAGGAGACTAACTGTGGGAATTTACTTCTAGTTAATAGTGGAGGATACCTTAGAGGTTTTTACTCTGACTGAGAGGGGGGAGATCAATTGTACAAATCCCAAGAGGAGGCTAACTTTTCCATCTGTCTGAAAGAGGTCATTATACAAAGCCCAAGAAGAGGTTATCTTATCAATTGAGGTGTAAGAGGTTCCCCTGAGATTGTTTATCTGATGGGAAAATTCCATTTGTGGTGGAAAGGTGGACTAAGGTCTATCCTATGATTTTAAGAAGCCTATGGGTCCTTGTACAAAGCCCAAGAAGAGGTTGTTCGAGAGGTCTCTGGGAATGATTGAAGAGTCCTACAGGTTTTGAGGCTTCTATGGTTGATGATTGACTAAAGATATATCCTATACTTATCGGAAGCCTGAGGGTTCTTGTACAAAGTCCAATAAGAGGATGGGTACTTCTAAGAAGCCTGATGTGTCCTTGTATAAAGACCAAGAGGAGGCTGAGGGAAACCTTTAAGAGGCCCATGAATCCTTATACAAAGTCTAAGAGGAGGCTGATGAACAGTTCCAAAATAGGTTTCACAGAGAAATGTGGTCTTTTGTATGTTAAACCATTCAATGGGGGGAGAATAGTTTGTTATTCTAAAATTGTTGTAAAAGAAAATCCTATAACAGTTTAAGAAGACGTTCATTAGGAATACTACCCTTCTTATGTCTATATTGTTTATGCCCAAGAGGAGGCTAAACTGTATGGTTGCTCATATGGGGTTCTAGTTTGACTAAACTTGGGTTATAAAGGTGAAGGTATCCTAATGTTTAGCTAAACTTAGGATGAATATTCTAACAATTATGCACAAGTATATACATTTATATGAAAACATATATACAAATATATATGCATTGAAATGAAAAGAAAAGGGTGTTGGATATTACAACTCGGGGAGATGCCCAATCTAATATGATATGATTGATGTGTTTTAATATTTATAATTGAAGAAATTATTTGATTATCTTTGACTATGATAGGAAGATTGAGAAATATTGAGAATAACAGTTATCACGTCGTTATTTTGAAAACAGATCGAGACTTATACAGCTGATGAGGTCCGTCTATGTGGGAAAGAAAGAGATATGGGTCTTATACTTTACAAAGAGGCACTTAAGTTGTTATCATTTTTAATAATTATTATAATGTTTATAATCATTATAACAAACCCGTTGTTTATAATCATTAAAAATTATTATAATCATTTTAATGTTATCATTTTTAATAATGTTATCATTTCAACGCATGTAGTTAACTAATGATTATACTTATTTGTGTGGAGTCTTATAACATCCACATTTTTAATGATTATACTCATTTGTGTGGAGTTTTAGAACATCCATAATGGTGCTGCTTAAATGGGTACTTGCCTACTAAGAATTGGGGTCAAATAGGCACTCGTATTGTGGTCTATATCTCAATGATACTAAGCCAGGGTACTTCTATAACTATTCTCTTGTTATGATATGATATAATGCTAATTTCTCAACTTAATTTAACCAGTTTTCAGACAGATTCTCCCCACCTCTAAGAGATGCCAAAAGGTTTGATTTTTTCTCAAACCTTAAGGAGACTAAGAAATATTTTAAGAGAATTAACTTATACTTACATTATTATTGTATGCATCTTCTTTGACAAAAGACCCGTCAGACTTTTTATGAGAAACTACATACATTTTTCCTCTGTTGTATGTTCGTCCATCTCTCGATTCCTACAAATAAGAACAAATATTAATTATTTGTACTATCAGACATACAATAAACTTTATATATTTAGACATAACAACTTATGTTTCTTCCTTTCAAGCGACTTAGATCCGAGTGTATACGGGGTCTTCATTTTTGCTCTATTTTGAGCATTTTTTGGGCTATTTTCTACATTGGTAACAAATAAAAACACACTTTATAAATAGGGATAACATAAAAATCAGATAAATCTAACAAATAAAACACCAATATTACCTGTGTTTTTTCTTTCTGCCTATATTGAACAAAAACATCCTAATCGTTTTCTAGAATGCCTCTGCACTTTCGATAATTTTGAAGATTTTCCTCCAAAGTGAGTTCCCATCTATAAAATTGGTGAAACAATTGATGTCGGCCATCCTTCCATTTCCTTGCAGCAGAAGTAAGTATGAATTCTTTGTCACGCCCATCATCAACAATAAAGTGGAGCTAACAATAAAAATAAAAATTAGTTGACAAAGCAAATAATAATCACCAGGAAATTAATTTAAAAAATATGTAATTATTTACTAATGATACCTTTATCTTTGAATCATAAAACTTTGTTCTTGTATCCGCTGAAATAGCCTTCTAACTCTCGAACATTATGGGAAACTCTTTAAACATTATAATAATTATACCTAAATACCATGCTAACAAACCAGAAGTTGATCCTATTGCACAATGATCCTTAGCGAATTCATGTATTATCCATGTTCCATCAGAGTCTAATTTTATAACCAAGTCTTTCACACATAAACGTGTGTTTGAAACATAACCCTCATCATCTATCACATAAAAAAGTAAACAAATTAATGTCATAACTCAACTATGTAAAAAAATTAAATTATTTATAGATACTTTAACCTTAAGTTACTTACTAATGATATTTACATCCCAATACACAAATTTAGCCATTTTAACAACATCTTCAGTATCATCTTCTACCATAACATCTTCAACCTCATCTCCTACCACATCATCTTCAGTCTCATCTCTTACCACAACATCTTCATCCTCATCTTCTACCATAACATCTTTTGCAGTTTAGATTGGCGGAGGAGTTATTGTAGTTTTGATAGGCGGAGGGATAATTTTAGTTTGGATTGGCGGAAGAGTTATTTTAGTTTTGATTAGAGGATGGATTGTTGATGATTTGCGTGTTTTCGTTGAACGCAAGCGCTTCTTGTTTACTTCAAGCTCTCCAGATTATACAAACCTCGGACGAACCTTCACAGACTAAATAAAATACATCAGTGAATATCAATCAACAATCAATACAATTAATTTGTATAACTTAGTATTGTGATTTTATTACTAACCGATGATGGTTTGGAAGATGATTTGTAAAGGGATTGAGAGAGTTTAGGAAGGTTGAGAGCCTCTAGCTTTTTCTTATTCTCTGCAATTCTTTTGAGGCGAATTTCCTCATATGATGAAGTCATTGTCTCACAAAAGGCCTCTACTGCAAGTATAGGTATTAAAAAGATAGTACACTAAAAGTAGTAAACAACAAAATTTTAAATTAGTGACTATAGATTTAATAAACATAATGTAAACAAAATAAATTAAAAGACAAATTATGAAATAAAACATAGAGTAGCAATGTCATCTCCTACATTAATTAGGGATAAGTAACAAAAAACATAAGTCTCATAGAAGTTACAAAAAATCTAGATTTCTTATCAATAAAAAACTATATGTTAATTATTGTCATCATTTTCCGATGAAGTTCCAAGATCATCATTCGAAAAAATTTGTTCCAAATTTTGTGATGGATATGGATCAATAGGTGTCATAATTTCATCATTTCCACCCATGTCATACAAGTCTCTTGGATTCAAATGAATATGTATGCTCCATCCTTGTTCACTATCATCATCCACATAAGAAACCATATGAGCTTCTGACGCTTGAATGTATGGCTCATTATCTTCATATTCCTCAGAATGTAGTAGTCTTGCAAAGTTTATAGAGGTAAAACCCAACTTATCTATCTTAATGCCTCTTGGGTTTGTGGTACTAGCCCATTCCCATTTAAACGTGGGCACTATGAAGCTATCATAGAAAAGTACAATAATGTCTATCAATCTTCCATAGTAAGGGACCCCTCAAAATATCATTTAGGTATCACTATTTCTTGAATAACTTCGTGTCCTAAACATGCCAAAAACGCCACTGTTTTGAGTTTTTAAGAGATTGTCTCGTTCCAATGTTCGAAATTTGAATCTGTTGACATTGAACGTGATAAATCTTTTAACTTTATCAAAAGAACCATAAGCAAAACTAATTAGAACATCTTTATCTGGTCCATGCATGTTGTCAAGATTGTTGCAAATCTATACATGATACAACAACCAATTAGTCTTGTTATTATTAAAAACCAATTCAATACAAACATCTATTTTTACACGAAAACTTACACGACCGCGGAACCAATGAGAAAAGTCTTTATGAACCTTCTTGTCTATCTCATCAGCACTTCTTTGACTGCACTTCATTTGATTCTGAGTAATTCTTCGAAACTGCCTATTTGTTTATTCAATATTAGATGTAAAAAAATCTTAATAGTGTAGATGAAACTACTTAAATGGAATAAAACTACTTACTTTAGATAGTCGTCAATTATTGGACAATTCGTTAAAACGTGTCAATGAGCCTGCAACTTTTCAATTGGTGTTAGGGTGTAATAAGAAGATCCACCCACAGGTTTTCCAACTCTAGGAAATAATTCTACTACACGTGAACCTGTTTGGATATCACCAATAGGGTCATCATTTACACGTCCAGGTTGATTCCATCTAGTTTCAATGTTTTCTAGATATCTTGGACAAAACGTAAGAATCTCTTCAAAACAGTATCCTTCTGCAATAGACCCTTTTGGTTTTGCCTTATTACGTACATGCGATTTAAGTTTTCCCAAGTACCTATTATTGAACCACAATAGTATCAGTTAAAAAATATTTCTACTTTCTAAGTTAGTAATAATAGAACAAAACACATAATAGAACAAAACACATTACCTTTCAATAGGATACATCCATAGATAATGAATAGGACCTCCAAGTTTAACTTCTTCAACAAGGTGAACAACCAAGTGGACCATAATCGTGAAGAATGAGAGAGGAAATACCATTTCCATGTGGCATAAAGTGAGGACAATTTGGTTTTGCAATTTTTCCAAGTCTTCAGTTTTCAATGCTTTGGCACATAATTGTCTAAAGAATGAGCACAAGCCCTGTGTATGTGTTCCAACCAGAAAGTGCACCCAAACCTGGAAAGTCACTAATCGTTCACATCAAATTTGAATGCAACTTGAACATTTCTTTCTTGAAAGATTCGTATGTATCCACACCATTTGTCCATAACTCTTTCAATTCTTTGACTAAGGGTTGTAAGTAGACATCAATATTATTTTCTGGTGCTTCTTTACCGAGAATTATCACTGACATTATAAATATGCTTGCTTCATGCAAACCCATGGAGCAGTGTTATATGGAATGATGACAACTGACCAAATACTTTTATTTTTACTCATCACACCAAAAGGATTTAAACCATCACTAGCCAATGCAAGACACACATTTCGAGGATCTGATGAAAACCAAGTATGTGTCGAGTCAAATTTCTTCCAAGCTTCTTAATATCTAGGATTCCTCAACATTCCATCATTGTTAGTATCTGTTGCATGCCATCTCATATCCTCGGCCATCTTTGATGACAAAAATAATCTATGTAATCGAGGTTTTAATGGAAAATAACGAAGAACCTTGGCAGATTTTTTTTTTCATTTTTCTTGTTAACATAGACCTCCTCATTTGTTTTCCATTTTGAAGTGTTGAAATTTTTGTAAGTTGCCCTCTTTTCATATTCTCCCTGATAAAGTATACAACCATTTGGACATGTGGGTATCTTTACATAATTCAAACCAAGTTTTGTGATTGATTTCTTGGCTTTATAGTGAGAACTTGGAATGTTTGTATATTCAAATGCATCTTTAATTAACTCTAAAATCATTGTCATTGCCTTCTCACTCAATCCACATAGACACTTTATATGGTACAACTTAACCAAAATTGATAGTCTTGAATATCGTCTACACCCTTCATATAAAGGTTTTTCTCCTTCTCTAGCCAATTCATAGTACTCCTTGGCTTCGTTTCTTTCCTGAGTTGCACTTGGCATTACATAATCGTCTTGGCTAATCTCCAAATTTGACACAGATGGTATTTTATTAACATGATTCCTATCAACTCCATATGCATCGTTGATCATGTTATGAATAGGATCTTCAATAATGGTAGTATCTTCAACCATATTTTGAGTAGTACTATAGGAGATATTACTAGGTACTACAAAGGACTCTTCATGATGAATCCACATGGTGTATCCCTGCGGAAATGGTGATCACATTAAATGGTCTAACATGTCGCTCCTACTCTTTGATTTTCTGAAACTGCAGCGTTTGCATGGGCATATTACTACATCGTTTTCTTTTGCACCTTTAAATGAAAAATAAATAAATTCTTGTATCCCTTGCTGATACGCAATCGATGATTGTGGCTTATTAATTCATGACTTATCCATTTCTTAAATAAAATAGACATAGACAAGTACAACCGTGAAATTCAAAGCAAATCCTATCAAAACAAATAAGCCAACACTCTAAATGCAAATATTTACAGCAACGATATCAGATGCCATTGAAAGACAAAAGTTACATTCTAGCCTCATAATCACAAACTAACCAAAATGAACACAAGACATACATTTAATTTCAAACTACTTAAACTAATGCTATGGCAATAACATCATCATTTTGTTCATAAAACTTATTTCTTTTAACTGATGTTGAAAAAAAACAAAAGAGCAATTTATCATCAGTGGCGGATCCAAGACCCTGGCTCAGTGGGTGAAAAATATTTCATGCTAATAAATTATTATAATTATATCTATAAAAGTAAAATACTTAACAAAAAAAAAATAGTACCCAAATTATAACTTATTCAAAAAATTACATACATGTTTTATAATTGTCCTTTTCGCGATTTCATATTTTGAAATCGTTGAATAATCGACTCATTATCAATATCCTTTAATACATCACTCTCAATATAAGTCACCAAACAATCGTTCATCCATTCATCCCCCATTCGATTACGCAATCTAGTTTTCACAATCTTCATAGCAGAAAAGGATCGTTCGACGGTTGTCGTAGAAACAAGAAAAACCATTGCTAACTTCAAAAGTTGATAAACCAATTGATAAACAAAATGTCTTCTAGTTTCAACCTACTTTTTTTAAAGACCGCCAATTCCTTTCAAGGATGCAAATTCAATACTACTGTGCATATCAATGATATAAGTCTCAAGTTGATTATCAAGCAACATCAAACTAGTTTGACAAAATTCTCCTGGATAAAACTTTGCAAATTCAACTAATTTTTCCATGTCATAAGAAGAGAACAAATTTGTTGGATTCAAACAAGACATGCAAATGAGCAACCTACTATTTGTCTCATTAAAACAATTCTTAAGTTCTTGAAGTTGCATGTCCACGAAAATATAAAATAATTCAATGTGATAATGTTTCTCTACTATGATAGACTTGACATTACTTCTACGCCTTGATCTTCACGAAAAATATATATCGTCCATGTTTGGAATGTGAATGTCATGCATATTGCTAAATAAATTTACTTCATCCAATAAAGACTCCCATCAATCAAACAATAAACAAATAGGCATACTCAACAATAACTTCAAACACTCAATCAAACAACATTGTTAATTTCGTCTGATTTCAAAATTAACACAATTCTAATTTAACAACAAAATCATCAAACCCTAACTTCTAATTTCAAAAAACCATAAATTAACAAAACCTTAAAATCAATATATCCTACCTTAATAACTTCAATGTTGAAGATATATGCTTCTAAATTGATTATGATTTAACATAATAGCTAAAAATACATCTGAAATCGATAAAAAAAAATTGCTAGTGAGAGCATGAGCAAGTTTGATACACCGTTGAAACTGTCAATGAAAAAGATGAGAGAAACTAGGGTTAGTGAGAGAATTAGAGAGAGAAGTGAAAAATTAAATTGAGAATGCAATTTTTTTATTAATCTTTTGATATCTAATTATTTGTTATTTAATTCAATTTATTTACAATAAATAATTAAGGGTGTTATTTATAAAACATCATTAATATTATATTAATTAGAAATAAAAACTAAATATAAGTATTATTTTTAAATATAAGTATTATATTTAAATAATTTGTATTCTTTGACAGAAGAATTGAAAAGTGGCTTAAGTGACTACAGTTGGCACAAAGTACAAACCTGCAATATTCAGGGGTGCAAATAAAATAATATTTAGATTATTAGTGTAAATAATATTTGATATATTGTTTTTATATAATAAAAGAAATAGAAACAAAATAAAAAGATTTATTGGTTTATAAAGTGTGAGAATGTGAATTAAAATTAAAAACCTTTATATCCAAATTAATTAAATTTTTTCCTTGGGTTTGTGAATTAAAATTTCTTATTAAAAATTATTATAATCATTTTAATGTTATCATTTTTAATAATGTTATCATTTCAATGCAGACAATTAACTCATGATTATATTCATTTGTGTGGAGTTTTAGAACATCCATATTTTTAATGATTAACACGATTCATTGTTTCTCATATTAAAATTGATTTGGTTGTAAAGAAAAAGTGAAGAGAAATATGTGAAAAAGTAATAAACAATATTTGATATATTGTTTTTATATATTAAAAGAAATAGAAACAAAATAAAAAGATTTATTGTTTTATAAAGTGTGAGAATGTGAATTAAAACTAAAAACCTTTATATCCAAATTAATTTAATTTTTTCCTTGATCACTATTTATTTTTACTAACTAAATTAATATCTTTAAATTTTAATTTAAATAATTTTTAATAAGAAATTTTAATCTCTCTTACATATTTTTGCAATTTTCGATAGTACAGAAACGACTTATTAGATTGAAAAATAGATATTAGATACAATTCTTTTTCAAGATAAAATTATTTTTCTTCAAAATGTTTTATACTATATATAACTCATGCAAAACTATCCGTTCTCAATCCTTCCTACTAGCCTAACTATATTCCTTTAAGTATACTAAAAAAAATTGAGAGGTGCATCGACTCATCACAAGATCCGCCGCTACTTAAGAATATGGATCCATAGCAATATTAATATCACTTATTTTTGAATAAAAATAAATAAAATAAAATAAAAACAATAAAATAAAATAAAAACTCTTGATTAAAAGTTGAAAGAAGAATGAATAGGTACCTTGATGGGAGTAATTTGACCAGTTACGATACACTCGGGATGGCTACTTCAAATATAGCCTGCTTCAAATATTTTTATACACTTTTTAAATTGTTAATAGTATTTAACAAAAATTAATAAATAAATAAAATAATATTAACATTATCAAACAATAAATAAAAGTTAAAAGGATTGTAATGGCTATGAAAAAGTGTGATAAAATCACTATGAGTACTATTAAATGTCATTGTATCTACAACTTAACCACAATACAATGGAAACCACTATCAACTATCCTTCATTTTTTAAGCAACCAACCATAATATTTTAAGCAACAGACAACAATAACCATATTTTAGATCCACTGTTGCATATTAGTTTATTTGGAACCGAGAAAATAGTTTTATCTATTTTGTCCAAAGTTTAAAATCATACTGCATCATAGTTTATCCAATGCTACATAATTTTAGAATCATACTTCAGTGTATCAGGTTATAGTTACACAAAGTTTACAATTGGAATACAAACATTTAAACAAAAGTACAACAACAACTCAAATTAACAATTGAACATTCAACATTGCATAGAAATTCAAAATGGTACTGAAAGAAATAAAAAGTTGTTATTGAAACACGAGATTCATTTTAAACTTGTGCAAATTATATCCAAACTTTCCGATGTATGACTTCTTCTACGATGTGCGTAATCGACCTTTCTACAGGCTAGTTACAATAGTTTTCAAATCCACTTCTCTAGTTTTTTTTAGCATATTATCACATATTTTTATTTTTAGGGAATATAATCACACACCTTGATCTTAGGATAAATTAACACATAGATCTTAGGAACCTTGATTTTACAGAATTTCATTATTGTGATGCTTGATTTTTATGCAATAAATTTTTTTTTCGTTTTGTTTTCGTATGCCTTTGGCCGCTGACTAGATTGAAAACTGCATGCCATTTTTTTTAAACTTTTAATGTAGGTAGATGCGGCTCTTGATATTGTTGATAAAACGTGTGAAGTAGGCTATATGTTGTCTACTCATATGTTACAATCGATATTACAAATTTGTGAAGAAACTTATTATCTAATCTATTCATTTCTTTGAAGAATATGTATATGCAACCCTGTTTTAATCTATTCATATTCTAATCTATTCATATTTGTGAGGAAACTTATGATCTAATCTATTCATATTATAATCTGTTCATAATCTAAAATTATGATAAAATGTGTAGATGCAACCCTATTTTTTCTGCCTATTATATTCTAATCTATTCATTTCTTTGAACAATATGTCATGAAAATTTTCCTATAAACTATTGAAATAGAAGCAATGAAGTATCAATGTTTGATTTGTATCACAACTTCACACGAGATTGATATGGACTTGGGTATTATGGGGTTCCCAAGTCCCACATTGAGTAGTAAGGGTAATTATGGCAAAAGTTACATAACAAAGTGTTTGTCGCACCCTGAAGCTCATTTCCACTCCATATTAACTCATGTCACATTAGCAATATGTGTACACTCCCTCTCCCTGCCTTTTTCATGTCCTAGAAAATCCATTGTTTTGTAAATGTTATAGTAACACAACCTTATGCTTACACTTGACTTAAAGTGTAACATAAATCATCTGCTCCAGGTCCAGGCCCAGGTCCAGCTTCCAGGGTTAATCGAGCAGACTCTAGAGGATTTATGAGGAGGCCAAATAGTAATACACATTGCACCGAGTTCCGAGTTCGGGAATGTTCGAATAAGAGGCAACCTTTAAATTCTTTTCCAGCCGATGAGTTTGGGTTGGATAAATGATCGACGAGAGCAAAGAGAGAAAGGAATCAAGGTTAAATCTCATGTTCCAAAGAGGCCACAGAATACCCGTTTCGCCTCACAAAGTACCGTGACCATGGCCAATTCAAAATCCCGTGTCGCAAAACTGCCATGGAAAACCCGTTTGACTTATGAATTACAACACTGTGATGTAGCTAAATTCAGTGATTCTCACTTCCACTTTTCTATGTCTGCATTAATTTGGCTAATATGAAAAATTATATCTTTCTCAAAAAAATTCTCTAAAAGATCTAATCTAAAATAGCACAACCCAATGTTTCGATTTATGAGCTAATTAAATTATAAGTATATTATGAAGCTTGTTCTGACAACAAGCACAATTTTATCGTGTAGTACAATAGAGATAACATACAAGGTTTCAAAACCATTAAATTAAACAACAAACACAATAGAGACAACATACAAGGTTTCAAAACCATTAAATTAACAACATACAAGCTTTAAAATCCAAAAAAAATGAATGCAAAATTCAGAGTAAAATTCAAACCACAATCCGATTCAGGGTTTGAGAAATAATTTAGGGTTTGAGAACACAAACATTTTAAGATTCGATTTGACGGTGGTTGCTTTGACGGTGATTCGGAACGACAACATGAGTGGTTGAGAAAAATGTTCGATTCCCTCTTTCTCCAAGGGTGTGAGCGGCGAGAATTTTTGAAAAAGAAGAGAAAAAAACATAAAAATGCAATGAATTTTAGATTTTAGCGGGAAAGATGAAATTTTGGAGGATCGCGGCCTTTGTGAAAGTGTTTTTCACAATTTTGAAAGGGCCTGTGGGTTCACCGTCGTGTAGTACAATTTTGTTTTAATTAATTTTTTTATTTCTCTCTTTTTTTTAATAAATGGAATGATTGATTTATTTTGTTTATTTTATATTTTATATTTGAGTATATATAGATTAATTTTGATAATTTAATTTTGGATTTAATTTTCACTATAAAAATTGTTTCTAAAATTTTGAGTTTATAAAATTTTGATATATATATATATATATATATATATATATATATATATATATATATATATATATATATATATATATATATATATATATATATATATATATATATATATATATATATATATATATATATATATATATATATATATATATATATATATAGTTTTTTTATATATTAATTTTTGTTATAATATTTTGATTTTATTTTTTACTATAAAAATTGTTTCACTATAAGATTTTCACTATTATATTTTGAGTATATATAATATTTTAAATTTTATAGTTTAATTTTGCTACATAAAATATTTTAATAAAATTAACTGTAATCTTTAAAAATAATATATGTATTTTGTGTTTAATTTATTATTATAATTATATTTTATAAATATTACTACTAATTTTTTTATTTAAAATATATAGATTAATTTTTAGCCCCCACAAACAAATAATTCTAGATTCGTCATTGGTTGTAGTTTGTGTTATAAGGTTTAGGGGGCGACTGTTGTTCTACTGTTGTGACATAAAATTTATGGTGGTTTTTGAGACAGTCGTGAAATTTTTTGTATGACGGTTAAATAATAACTGTTGTAATATTGATTTTTTTTTTTAAATGTAAGGACGGTAGGTGTATGCTGTCGTAACATGTGTCTCTATATTAGAGTTAAGAAGGTTATCAAGTAACTGTCACAATTTTTGTAGTAAATTCCTAATTTTTTTTATAGTGGAGCTTCTTTGTGATGTCATATTAAGAGAATGAAATCTAATGAAGGTATTTGGCTAGCCATAAAAATGTGGTTGCATGTGTTGTGGCGTGTAAGTCATGGAGAGAAATATGCAAAGCAATGTGGTTGTAATGTAATCAGATTGTGTTGAATCAGGCAAAGACATTAGTGAACACATTAGTAGTGAATTTTGATTTGAATTGTTTTTTCTTATTAATTTGGATAGACAAGTGATTATTACTAGTTTGGATGTGTAATTTTTAATAATGTAACTTTAGAAGTATTTGTTAGTGATTTTATAGTAATATTTAACAACTTGAGTTGCTTTAAAAATTTGAATGTGTTAGTTTTGAATTGTTTTATTAAAATTAATTTTTTATTTTTATGTTATTGTTACTATGATATTTAACATGAATTATAATGTTTTAAAAATGAATTTAATACAACTAATAAATAAAATAAAACTTTAGAATATTACATGGGAATTTACCTGCAGATTTTAAATTTGCTGCGACTTTTCCTACAAAAACTTGAAATACCTGCGGCGTTCCTGCGGATTTACATGTGATTTAAGATTTCCTACGCATTTACCTGCGATATTTTCCTGCGACTTTACCTGCGTTTTATTCCTGCGAATTTATCTACTAAAATAATTATCCACAAAGGTGTTAGCTAGGAACAGAAAATGGAAGGAAAAATTGCAGGTAACACATTTCTTAAAGAAAATTTTCCAAATTCCGTAGGTAAATCCGCAGGAAAACTAAGTATTTCTAATAATGATATTAACTTGTGAATATATGTATGGAGACCTTTTTTATCATTGTATAACCTTGAAAAATCGTGAAGTCGTGTATCGTAGATCTTTTTGGAAGCCTTCAAAGATGGCTTTGTATAAATGCACCACTGAATGTGCTTGACTAGTAAAAAATATATTAAATTATTAAATTTTAAATAAATATAAAATATTGAGATATTTGATTATTTTTATATGATATTTTTTTATTAAGAAATACTATCAAAAATTAACTAAATAGGACATAAAATGTATTTGTTTCAAAATGTGTGTATAAAAAAATACCATGAATGTGTTTGACTATTTTAAAAAGATTTTAATTTCAAAGTTTTACATAAAGAAAATAATTATTTTATACTTTTTATATCCGTCCAATACTTGATTAAGGAATTATAAAAATATAATTTATTTTATAAAAAATTAAAAATTCAAATTACATTAAAAAGAATATGATTAATTTATATAATTCAAATAACACAATTTTGATTGTCAATTGTGATTAATTATGTTTTTACTTATTTATGACTTATTTCTTATTAAAATAAGCGTTTTCATATAAGTTATTTTTATAATAAATGATAAAATAAATATAAATTGTTTTTATATATTGCTTCGGGATGAATGTATTATTGTTTCTCGATTCAGTGCTTGAAGCTGGGGACTTATGAGGGATGTTTGGTCCCTTAGACTCAACTGAGACCTCCCTGAGTAGTACATAATACCAAACCGATTCCCTTATTTGGTCATGAGTTATTTCTCGAAAATGGTGAACGTATTATTTCTATTCGGCTTTAAGAGTATGTGATGTTGATCCGAGTAGCACACCCGTGAGATGGGAGGGGTTTACAGGTTTGCAGGAACCCTAAAACTTCCAACATACCCACTTTGTCAGTATTGTTCAGTATTGTGATCTGGTTCCTTGGTTCTGAGATCCGGGATTTTTGATGTTGTGATTGTGACCTTGCACAGACACTGGGTTATTTTGATCTGCACATAACGGACACGTCACTGGTCACATGCCTTGCATTGCATAAGCATCATGACATTATTAATCATTGTGTTTTTTTCATTCTCAGGGTTCATTACCTTTTCCATTTATTCGGGATAAAAATGTATGGCTGGCGACTCTACCTTTTCCGCGCCACTTTCGCGTTTGTACTAGGATGAAAATCTCGGGAGCGACACACACTACTCTGCAACTCCATGTTACAGGTAGTACAACTCTTAAGACTCAAACTGAGATGACCAAAGCTCCCTTTGATAACTCTTGGCTTGAGCCTACTCTCACAACACAAGTTACGACAATACTTCAGAGTCCTCATGGTCGTAAACCATGATTCTACCTATCACATACATAGCATTAGGTTGATCAGACCCAATACTACATAATATGATATTAAGAATCATGCCGACAAGAAACACCTAGGAGGCATGAAATATTTACTTATGATTTTTCTAGGCTAGGTCGAGGATACGACCTGCCCTGATACCAAATGTACAGCCTCATACAATAAATACCTAGAATATCATTATACAAGACTTTTATTGGTACTAACACCATCATAAGTGCCTAATATCATAATTCACATTCTTGACCAGTTCTAAAATTCTATACAACTATGGTACAAGACATGGAAATCATACTAAAAATAAAATACTAAGATCAAATACAATATCCATTATTGTACAAAGATATAAAATACACGGCGGAAACTAAATCTATGCTTCTCTTGAAACATCCCGAACATAGATCTACTTGTAAATCAAACCTGCAAAAGAAACCTGAAAAGCAACAACAATAGTGGGGTGAGATATCAACATCTCAGTGAGTTCCTTATCTTAGAGTTCTCTCGGCTCTAAAGGTTCGAATCTAATCACTACTCGAGTCTTTGGTCACTTCTCTATAAGTAACCAAAACAAGATGCAATCATCCATACAACGCTCTCGACACTTCACGTGGGACTCAATGGAATACCCACCTCAAGTGTTATCAGCAAGGCTTCTTGTGGGACTCAATGTAATACCCACCTTAAGCCAGTACCAAGTCTTTAAGATGCTTCTCGTGGGAATCAATGTAATACTCACCCCAAGACTTACTCAAGACTTCATCGAACAAGGCTTCCCATGAGACTCAGTGTAATACCCATCTCAAGCCATTATCATGCTTCTCGTGGGACTCAATGTAATACACACCTCAAGCCTCTGCCATGCTTCTCGTGGGACTCGGTGTAATACCCACCTCAAGCCTCTACCATGCTTCCCGTGGGACTCAGTCTAATACCCACCTCAAGCCTTTACTCGGGAAAGACTTCCCGTGGGACTAAACGTAATACCCACCTTAAGTCACTACCATCACCTCACTAACGGTACCTCAAGCCTTTACGGATGCTTCCTGTGGGACTCAGTGTAATACCCACCTCAAGACTTACTCAAGACTTTACAGAGGACACCGTGTATTACGTGCCAACGGTTTCGCATAAACCTAGGGTAGTCCTTAAAATCTCACAAGCTATACCATCTAGCAATCTAGTTACATTACAAGGCCATACTATTGGTTTATGGTAAGATTTCCTCATTCTTTCTCCATTCTTTATGTCTTTAATTATATAATTCTCAAACATATAATCTAACATTTTAATTTAATTATCACAATTAAACTAATCCCACAATAATCTCATTGTCTATACTTTCACTCAATCTTCATGATTTAATATATATACTACAAATCGATTAATACCACAATTAATCAATTCACACCTTTAATTCATGCCGAAATTAATTAAATATCATAAATTAATTAATCTCACAAATTAATTAATTTCACTTCTAACTCGATATTTTATCTCATCATTGGATAGTATGTTGTCGTATCTTTCCAACGCTTCGAACGGGGACCAAAATAGACTTACAGTTCAAAAGATACGGGTTTTTAAACATTTTTCCTAAACTGACACAATGTTAATCGGTTAACCATTTGGTTAACCGGTTAACCAGTCTAAATTTCATGTAAAACACAATTTTTCATTGGTTAATTGGTTAAACATTTGGTTAATCGATTAACCCTATTGCAGAAGCTCAAAAATTATATTTTTTTCATCACAAAACCCACCCAAAACACTATGGATCATCCAAGCAATCATAGTAGGTTTAACATACATGTAACCCGACTATTTTACACGATTATTTCAGCATTTTATCCGTTAGAAACTTCGATTTCACAATTATATCAAAATCTAACCTAAACTCTAAACATCAAAAACTCTTAAAAAGAAAAATCTTCTAACTAAAACCCACCTTGACAATGAAGAGGAGTTTGATGAAGATGATGAAGAATAATGAAGAAGAATGATGATCCAGGCATTCTTGAGCTTCTAGGTTTTCTCTTCCTCTTCTTCTTTCCTTTCTCTTCTCCTTTCTCTTTCTTTCCTTTTTCTTTTTCTTGCAAACTTTTAACACATAACTTGTTTTCTTTCTTTTATAACAACACAATAGTTATACTGATATAACTATTGGTTAGTACTCTAACGGGTCCAAATTAAGAGTATCCAAAAATGTCTCTGAGTCGAATAATTAATAAAACCTCTGAGTCAGATAGTATTAATTAATTAATTTAAGTTCGTTGGTTTCTATAATTATTCTAATTGAAAACCCTCAGAGTACACATGAACCTTATTAATCTTAATTAATATTATCTAGAGCATTTATTTAAAATACAGGGTATTATAGTTGTCATCACATTACACCTTATAAGATATTTAAGTCCAAAGATACTCGTAAGTAGAAAACATCTTAAACAAATGATAGGGTTGGCATCAAGGCCAAGTGTACAAATAATCACTTTGTACATGCTTGAATAAAGCCTTTGCTATGTCTGCATAGAAAATGAGAGAAACAATATGTTCAATGGGAAAACAAAAAAGTTTGGGGGGAAAGTATGTGCAATAGGAATACAAAACATTTTGAAGAAAAAGAAAACAAAAAAAATGATGGCTCTGATTTCCTTGTTTCTTGATGCGTTAATACCAAGGAAGAGGACAAGAGAAACATTATGTGAAATGGGGAAACTTCAAGTGAATTCGAAATATCATTAGAAAAGTGAAATTCTGGTATAGCAGACCCAAATGTCCTACAGGATGTCGAGGCATCTGGTCTGACATAAACAACAAGGCACAACATATATAATAACAGTACTGAAAAGCATAAACAACACAAGGATTGTTAACCCTGTTCGGTGCAAACTCACCTACATCTAGAGGCTACCAAGCTAGGAAGAAATTCACTATCAACAGTATTAATTCAAAGCCTAAAAAGTCCCAGTTTACAACATCTCACTTAGTCCCTACTCAATGCAACTTCTACCTAGAAATCATCATCTAGATATGAGAAATCACCATCTCATTCCCTAAATCACCTCAGTGATATTCAACAGAACCTTACAAAGAAATAAGAACACTCTTCCAAGAGAAAAACTTGATCTTTCTTAAAAGCTTTAATCAAGAACAAACAGTCATGCTTAAAAGCTTAGAGTGGACAGCATAAACTCAATAAACTCAGTCCAACCCTAATAAAAGAATGATCATAGAGTGGATCACAAATACCAAATCTCCTAGAGAGTGGTTCACAAAAAAAGGCCCTAATATTTACATCTTTTCTATTGTCGACTTTTTTTAACAAAACTAGGTTACAATGCTTCTATTTATAACCTAATACCCAACTGGATTTGGGCCTTCAAAACACAACAAATTTGCGGTTACAAATCAGAAGTTTCTAATACAAAATAATTATTCAATCAAATCTTCCTAATTTGGAAAGTATTTATATTTCTTTTTGCATTCTGATTGAATCTTCCAGACCTTTAAATCATTACCCCTTTAAATCAGCGCCGCATATGATTTCATAATATCTCAAAAATATTCTGCAACTGTTAAAATATAACAGCACCAAACATAACAGGTCAGTACATGCGCAATGTTGTATGACATCTTCTTCGATATGTTCCAAAATAGTAAAAGAACCTTCCAAGATATTGTCCTCTAGGTTAGGACTTCTATCATAAGCTCCAGAATATCTTCACAGATAGAACCTAAGGATTCTCCTTGAAAAAACCTTGAAAAACATTCTACATCTTAAATCTCTTAGTCCTTTAGAAAAGCTCCACCTGTGATAGCAACTCCACTTGTGATAGCATAATATTCTATAGAATATTTTGTATAATTCAAATAATAAACCCATCACTCTAGCTCCACAGACCAAGACGTCATGGCATCTGTCTGTAACACATGACAGTAATGTTGTCATGACAGTTGCAGATGTTTCAACATTTTCTTTGACATCTGTCTGTAACACATGACAATAATTTTTTCATGACAGTTGCAGATGTTTCAACATCTACTTCAGTATCTTGAAATTATTATAACCCCATTTGTCTGTGCCACCATGTCAGGACATCTTGTTTGACATGTTCTTCCTGAATCTAGACCATGTTAATTTAACGTATGAAACTTCTTATTCAACATGTTCCAGCCATTTTAGTTTTACCAAACATAATGTCAATCATAAAATCATATAATTAACAAAAAGGAATATAACTATAACATGGTACCTCTGGTTTTCTAATAAGCTCCTTCAGAATGGAATGTAAAGTCAATCGTAGCTCCTAGAACAAGACAATTATTTGCTATCTTACCCCAAAATATATGAAGTGATATTGCATATTCCCAATTAAATTTCGATTTATTTTAACTAAAAAGTTGAAGTTTCTTCTCGGTATGAATGTAGCATTCTAATGGATCTATGGGACGAAATTAAGGAAGAAGAAATTAGAAAAAAAATAGGGTATCGTTTAACTACAAATTTAGGAAGAAAATGAAGGAATATGAAAACATCCGAGTTTGCAATATATGAATGTGGCATAAATCTTATTAAATTTTTTTATTTACTTTGGTTTAATTAAAATGATAATTAATGATGTGGCAAATAATTTTTCAAACTCGGTCCAAGTATACATTGCCACATCATAATTAATACAACAACATAGGCAAAATTGAGAGGGGGAAAGATCCAAAAAAAAATCAAAACAAGAGACCAAAGACCTGGCTTTTTTTAAAGGGGGATTAAAAGTTCAGAAAAATGAAACAATAAGGACCAAAACTGCATTTAAACCAAAAAAAATAAAATAAAAACAAAGTCGACTCAAATTTTTGAGAGACACTATGTAAGAAGGTAGAGTAAGTTTGTGAAATTTTCTTAATGTGTTGTATATTAACTCTGGCAGTGGCAGAGCCAAGAACCTAGCTCAGGGGGTGAACATTATTTTAATTATTATTTAATAATATTTAATTTGTTTATTAAATTTTTTATTTAACTTTAATAATTTTTGGCTCCATATATTGTTTTTAAGATTTATGTTCCTGTAATTTATAATAAAAAGTTTATTAATTTCTTGACACTTCAAAATATATCTTATTAGATATTTTCGTCAAAATATCGATGAATTTTATCATTAATTTTTAATTTTTTTTTTGTCATTAATAAGAAAAAAAATTAAAATATCCATATAGATTTTTTTTAAACTTAAAGATCAAGCATGCAACGTGGAATTGAATTTTGGCGTTCTTGAAATAGCCATGAGAGAGAAACTCCTTTTGCACTCTCTTCTCTCTCTTAGTTCCTGAGATTTTGTTTATTTATTTTCTTGTTTCTCTGCGGGTATCTTTTTCTTTGATGATTTTGCCATGGATTGGGAAAGATCGAAGAAGAAGGCTTTTTGTAACTTTGTTCCTCGTTGGGATGTCTATCTGGTAGGCAAAGGTCGGAGCAATGTTGATGTCGCTTTGCTTTCTTCCATTTTCTTCTCTGAATTTGTTTATCGTAGGGTACAGGGTTCGATTCCCACGGAAGGCAAAAACTCTACTAGTGAGGGGGGTAGAGAAGATCGTGAGGTGGCAGTGCCGGGATTGCCTTGCGAGGGGCCCGGGCTGTTACATCTAGGCTCCTTAATGGCACCATTGTTTGGATCAATGGGATCCATAATGTTAGGCATTATGCCAAGTTCACTAATGAAATTCTTGATCCAAACAACTTCCTTTGCTGCATTTGAGGCAATAATATATTCGGCCTCGGTTGTAGAATCAACAATTGTCTCTTGCTTTGAACTTTTCCAGCTCATAACACCACCATTTAGGCAGAACATATAACGAGATTGCAATCCGAAGTCATCCTTATCTATCTGGAAGCTAGCATCTGTGTAACCAATTACCGCGAGCTCTTCCTGACCTCCATATATCAAGAATGTATCATTAGTCCTTCTCAAGTACTTAAGGATATTCTTTACAGCTACCCAATGAGCATCACTGGGATCAAATTGGTACCTACTCGTCGCACTTAAAGCATATGAGACATCTGGTCGAGTACATTACATGGCATACATGATAGATCCTATTGCAGACGCATATGGAATCTTATTCATGCGATCCCTTTCTTCCTTAGTTGAAAGGGATTGTGTTTTTGATAGACATATGCGATGTTGCATAGGTATAAACCCTTTCTTGGAATCATGCATATTAAAGCGTCTCAACACTTTGTCTATGTATGTACTCTGACTTAGGCCAAGCAGTTTTTGTGATCTATCTCTATAGATCCTGATTCCTAATATATAGTCTGCTTCACCAAGGTCCTTCATAGAAAAGCATTTCCCTAACAAAGTTTTTACTTGTTGCAAGGAAGGGATATCATTTCCAATGAGTAATATGTCATATACATATAAAACCAAGAAAACGATCATGCTCCCACTAACCTTCTTGTAGACACACGGCTCACCGTCATTATTTATGAATCCATATTGTTTTACAGTTTTATCAAAACGAATATTCCAGCTTCTAGAAGCTTGCTTCTATAAGCTTGCTTCAGTACGTAGATTGATCACTGTAACTTGCATATCTTTTGGGCTTCTTCAGGTATGTCAAATCCCTCAGGTTGTGTCATGTACACATCCTCAAGAAAATTCCCATTAAGGAAAGCAATCTTGACATCCATTTGCCATATTTCATAATCATGATATGCAGCGATAGTAAGTAAAATTTGAACATATTTAAGCATTGCAACTAGTGAAAAGGTTTCATCATAGTCTATCCCATGAATTTGTTTATAACCTTTCGTAACCAGTCTTTCCTTATAAGTATGTACATTACCATCCATGTCAGTCTTCTTCTTGAAGACCCACTTGCATCCTATAGGATTAATTCCTATAGGAGGTTCTACCAAGATCCAAACTTGGTTTGTGTACATGGAATACATTTCAGATTTCATGGCTTCTAGCCACTTCTCAAACTCAGGACCAGTTATGGCCTCTGTGTAGATTATAGGCTCATCTTGATCCATGAGTAATACATCACCTTGATCAGTTATGAGATATCCATATCTCTCTGGTTGGTGATGTATCATGCTCGACCTACGTTGGTTTTGTTCTACTTGAGCAGGTCACTCTTCCACAACTGTTTGTGATTCCTGCTCTAATTCCTCCATAGGTGTATCAATGATTTGTGCTTCTTGAATTTCTTCAAGCTCTACTTTCCTCCCACTGATTCCTTTGGAAATAAAATCCTTTTCCAAGAAGACTCTGGTTCGAGCGACAAACACTTTTCCCTCAGAAGGATTATAGAAGTAATATCCTTTTGTTTCTTTAGGATACCCCACAAATAAGCATTTGTCAGATTTGGGCTCAATCTTAGTTGAGACTTGTCGTTTCACATAAACTTCACAACCCCAAATATTCATGTAAGACATATGTGGTTTCTTACCACTCCATATCTCATATAATGTCTTTTCTACCTTTTTGGATGGAACACAGTTAAGTGTATAAGCTGTTGTCAGTAGTGCATATCCCCAAAAGGAGTTTGGAAGATTGGCGTGGCTCATAATGGATCGGATCATGTCTAACAAGGTTCAGTTTCTTCTCTCAGATACATCATTCCATTTTGGTGATCCAGGAGGAGTGAGTTAGTATGGAATCCCACACTCTTTTATATGGTCATCAAAATCTAGGCTTAAATATTCATCGCCTCGATCTGATCGAAGAGTTTTAACATTCTTACCTAATTAGTTTTGTACTTCATTCTTGAAATCCTTGAACTTTTCAAAGGATTTAGATTTGTTTTTCATTAAATACATATAACCATATCTAGTGAAATCATCAGTAAATGTGATGAAGTATTGAAAACCTCCTCTGTCTGGTATGTTCATTGGTTCATATACATCAGTATGTATGAGGTCCAAAAGATCATTTTCCCTTTCACCTTTTATTGTGAATGAGGTCTTTGTCATTTTTCTAATTAAACAAGATCTGCATATATCATATGATTCGTAATCAAAAGAATCCAATATTCCATCTTTATGGAGTTTGGAGATGCGCCTCTCATTTATATGGCCTAAGCTACAATGCCAAAGGTAACTTGGATTTAACTCATTAGGTTTCATAATTTTAGTATTAATGTTATAAATTGGCATTTCAAGATCAAGCATATACAATCCATTGTTCATTTGTGCAGTAGCATAGAATATATCATTTAAATAAATAGAGCAACAATTGTTCTTTATTATAAATGAAAAACCAAACTTGTCCAAACAAGAAACGGAAATAATATTCCTGGTAATTGCAGGTACATAATAACAGTTATCTAACTAAATTATTAAACCACTAGGTAAAGTTAAATCATAAATTCCTATGGTTAAAGCAGCAACCTTTTCTCCATTGCCAACTCGTAGGTCAACTTCACCTGTTGCCAAATCTCTACACCTGTTTAGTCCCTGCACATTGGTACAAATGTGATAACCACATCCAGTATCTAATAACCATGATGAAGAAGTAGAAAAATTAATTTGTATAACAAAAATACCTGAAGTTGAAGCCTCTACTCCATTCTTCTTATCTTCCAGGTACTTTGGGCAATTTCTCTTCCAGTGTCCGGTCTTACCGCAATAGAAGCAAGTTTCCTCCTTAGTTATGCCTCCACTAGGCTTTAAAGTAGGTGAAGTATGTTTGGGTTTGGCAACTCCCTTGCCTTTCCATTTACCACCCTGCTTGGTGAGCCTTTTGTTTTGTTTCCTTCCATTACCGACCATCATAATGGATTTCCCTTTTGAATTTAGATTTTGCTCAACAGTTCTTGACATGCTTAGCAATTCAGGAAGAGATTTACCCATATCATTCATGTTGAAATTAAGGACAAATTGACTGAAACTCTCCGACAACAATTGCAAGATCAAATCAGTTGTAAGCTCCTTTTTTAGGGGAAAACCCAATCTTTCAAGATTCTCCACATATCAATCATCTTAAGTACATGGGGACCTAATGGGCTTCCCTCAGCTAGCTTGGATTGGAAAAGGGCTTTTGAAACTACAAACCTCTCATGCCTTTCCTGCCCTTGATAGAGCATATTTAGATGTTCGATCATATCGAATGCTTCCATGTTTTCATATTTCTTTTGCAATTCAGAATTCATGGTAGCCAACATGAGGCAATCAGTTTCATTAGCATCATCAACATGCTTTTTATAAGTATTTCTTTCAGCCTTAGGAGCAAAACTAGGAGGTTCCTTATCAAGAACAGGTGTCTCTAAGACATACAACTTTTTGTCATGTTTAAGGACAATCCTCAGATTTTTGTGCCAATCAAGAAAATTTGTCCCAGACAACTTTTCCTTATCTATGATTGATCGCAAAATGTTATTAGATGTGTTTTTTGTCATGATAATCTACAAAATAGAATGTAAAGATATAAGTATCATTAAAACAACATATTTAATTAGGCCTTTAATTAAATATGCTCCCACTATTTTACTCAAAACAAATGACCCTCATCATTTAATTCGGAAAATCCCGTTGGAAGATTTTCTAGTGGATCGAGATTCATATTTCGCTTTGTTTTAAGTCAATGTTAGGCTGATTACACAAAACTCGCCTATTTAGGTAGGAACTCTTTCCAATTGCATCTAATACAATTCTCGAATATTTCAGTTAGGTGAATAACTCCTTATTCTAATCCATCATATGGATCATTCCCAACTCTTGCTTCTAAATGTATATAATCTTATTATATTTTGTTCAGTTAAGTTTGACCCATTATTTTAGAAATTGGATATTACTTTTATCCCATTGCACCTTACTAATATAGAACATGCACCTCGCATTAGGCGAAACCTACAATATTCGATACTAGTCTTGATGAGTTCTAAAACTTGGAAACTAAAAACTTAATATTAGCTTTGAGGGAATTTTAATTAGTTTGATCTCACAGCTTATTTATCATATAAATCGTTCTTCACACATGCATCAACATACATACAATATATATCAACATACATATAAATGAAATAGTTATGGCCCCTAACAAAATTGTTCTCCCAAGCCAATCAGAGAACTTAAGCTAAACCTAGTAATGATCTTCACTTATCCAAGCAAGATCTCCAAGGTTGTCCTTCTTTGTTTTGTAGTCTTCTTTTTCTTCATAATAACATATTACATAAAGGAAATTTGTTTTACATACGAGGGAATGAGATGGGAAAAGAAGTTACATGATGAGAATAAGAGAGAGGCACGACACGCAGGTCATATAAATTAAACTAAGGCCATAACTGATCACCACAAGAATAATAAGCAATTTTATTATTATTATTATTATTATTTTAAATCCTATTAATTAAATAAATCAAATTAAATTTTCGGCGAATGTTCACATAGCCAGGGGTTCCTCTGTCCTCGTATGAGAAAAGAAGAGATTATGTATCGACAGTGCTTTCAATGGAGACCGTCACACTTCCTTTATTTCCCTATGAAGACCATCACACCTAGTATGGCGACGGTCACACCTAGTATGGCAATCGTCACACTTTCAACGGTAGTGACCTTAACGCAACCCTCATTGATGGTGCACCCCTTGTCCTGTCGTAAACCATAATGCAACAATTTCATACCATCAAAACACAATGATTAATAATTCAGTATGATTGATCTGTATGCCATCGCTTCACCATACTAAAGTCGGATTCCGAAGCAGATTACCACAGATCGCTCAAACGAATGATAATCATTACATGATTTGAACTGACGAAATAAAATAGTATATCCAATATACCATATTTGCATCAAAGTTAATCATATCACATATGAATTAGATCGATCATATATGTGTAACTTATGGACGGTTGACATATCGTTGCTTTTCCATACTATTGTTGGATTCTGAAGCATAGTCAATATCAATCATTCAAACCGTACACAATCTGATGCCAAATACTCAATATCCAGATTTGATTTAATTTTGTATACGTGTTTTAATCTAATTAAAACAAAATAACAGAAAATAAACAATTACCAGAATCTTGATTTCGTAAGCGGCCTGATACCACTGAAGGAAAATTAGCGATATAAACGCAGCGGAAAACAAAAAAGTTTCCCTTTAGAGATCCTTACGAAAGGTTATGATCCATGATAGAAAAGTTACCTATTGTGGCGATGAAACCTTTGAATCTGAATAGATGGATGATCACGAGCGTTGTACGATGAACAACACCTCTACTTAGTCTACACGAACAACTTCCTTAAGTCACAGTGCTAGCTGATTAGATTGAAGGTTTAGAGTGAGGGAGAGGAAAAATAGAATACGGTTAGGGTTTAAAAAACAACAACATTTGAACTTCTGCACAAGGGTTCTATTTATAGAACTACTTGTGTGGGCTTCAAGCTAAAAGCCCAACTCAATAATAATATTATAATAACTATTATTATAATAAACATAATTTTATTATTATTATATTTTATAACTATTATAAAATTAATAATAACTATTATTATATCATATGTTAATTAAGCATATGGTACCTCACCATATTCCGCATTCCATTCTAGTGCACCGTACCTTACAATGTACCTTATTTATTCTATCATTTCTCTAATTGTCCTTATGTGTGTGACCCTGTAGGATTTTGCGATGTTGACAATTATATTAAATCATTTATTTAACGTAATAAACAGTGAGCGATATCTAGCAACACATCACTGTTATCCAAGTAACAAAATTGTCATGTGATATGATAAAACCTTTTGTGATAGTATTTGTGTGTAAAATTACCCTTTTGCTCTTATGTGTATATTGAACACACGGCATATACCGTGTCATCCTTGTCAATTTAATATTGGGCCCTTAGACATTTATCTTGCTATGCAGGATGGGAAAAATCCATCTAGGCTACTCATGTCCCTCAGCATGCTTTGTGAAGTACCCATCAACTGTCTTTATGATCACCCAATTACAGACGTTTGATCAGCAATAAAGTACTTGACTCTACATATAGGGTCCATAGTAGTTTCAATTTGAAGGATGGTATTCGTCACTATAACCATGAGAGTAACTTATGACACTTTGCATAGCATTCTATGTAGTATTCTCATAGTTGGTCAATCCAGTATAAATATTACTCCTAATATTCATACCTATGTCAAGACTTGATAACTACTTATCCATGATCCATGAGATGTGATCATCACTCTATCTACATAATACTCTTAATGCTTTAAGGCTATCCCATTTCACATTAAAGATCGACTATGGATGCTTTAGGAATAATGTCCTTATATTTAATGGAATCTCATAATTAAGTCACACTTAATATTTCATTAAACGAACTAGCTATTCTAGGGACTTTATCATTTTGGAAAAACAAACATAATAAAGATTTGCCTTTTATTATTAATAAATAATTCGATACAAGTACCAAAATTATTGGCCTCTAGGGCTTACACCAGCAAGGTGATATAGTGGAGGTTGTGATTCCTCTAAGGAGGAATAAGCTTGGAAAAAGATATGGATTTGCAAGATTTAAAGATGTGTTAGATGTAGAATCCTTGGCCATCAAACTTGATAACATCATGATTAAGGTCAAGAAGATCCATGCCAATACACCTAGGTTTGATAGGCATGGAGGTTTGGGGAAGAATGTTACCTAGGCAAGAAATCTGCAGGTTGTTCATGTTGAACAAACAAATAAGTTCCCTTCTGGTTCTTTCGGCATACTTGGTAAGAGAAATCACACCTCTTATGTTGATATTGTGGGTAATAAGAGATCTATTGTCAACCAAAAAATTAAGGACATGGTTAATTTTTCATCGGAGGGGTATGAAAGAAAGATTGGGCAAGGCCTATGCAAGTATCGCGAAGACTCCAGGCACAACTTATAATATCCAAACTCATTTTGAAACGGAGGGTTATTTTTCAATCAAAATAACTCCTTTTGGTGAAAATTAATGTCTGTTGGAAGAAGTGGATGATAGGGAAATCGTTGATTTGATAAAAGAATGGGAGATTTGGTGGAAGTAATGGTTCTAAGAGATCAGAAAGTGGAAGGAAAATGATGTTGATTATGAGAGATTGGTGTGGCTGAGGTTGTATGGGATTCCTGTTCAAGAATGGCATGAAATATTTTTTATTCAGTTTGCTAATTTTCTTGGGTCTTATATTTGTGTAGATGATAACACAGAGAGTGGTGTTATTAAAGATGTTTCTAGGATCATGGTTAGAGTTCCTTTCTATTTAGTTTTTCCAGAAGAGATAGAGGTGGAAATCGACAAGCTTCAATACAATATCATTCTTAGAGAAGACATATATAGCCATTTAAGAGTTTTTAATAATCCCATATCAGAGTTTCCGTAAGAGTATTTTTCTTCTGATTGGAGGAAGATAACACCTTTTCTTGTTTTTCTAGTTATGAGTCCGATAAAAATTCTTATGCAGGTGGAGAGACGGTAGGAGGGAGCTTGGAGGAGGAAATCGAAGAGGGGGAGTTTATTGGTCTGAATGGTGATGTGAATACTCCGTTGGTTAATCACGAATGGGATAGAAGTATGGAGAAAAGTTTTTTTGATAGTGACTTGAGGATGGTGACGGGTAAGGGGACAAATAGGATGCTTTTGATGATGCAATTTTCAATGAAAAAGGTGTTTCGGGTATTGGGTAGTGGGTAGAAAGTTTGGGCTTCCCTAGTTTCTTTAATAAGTCTCGATACAAGGGTAGGGTTCTCTTTACCTCAAAGCGTAGCACATGAAATTTCATTTGATGGTAGAGTCAACAACACAAATATTGTTTCTTTTAAACCTGCTAGATTAAAAGGTGGGGTCAGGAAAAGAATGAACAAAGTTATTAAATTTAAGAATTTTGGGGACTTGGGTGGCTTTTCTAAAATTAAAAGAAGGAAAAAGAATAATTATGATATTATGGGGAATACTGCTCGTCTCCCCTCCCATGATCCTGGACAGGTCCTTTTCTCAAAATTGATTGGAAGCTACTAATAATTCATTGGTGGAAATAAGGATGTGTAGTACTTAAGATAAGATTTATGAGGAGCAATCAAGCAAATTTTATATTGTTAGATGTAACATTAGGATGATGGAAATTTTGGATTCTAACTTGGGTTTGAAATTATGGAAGGCCATTTCGGAGTTAGGGGTGGTTGCAGAGGCTGTGGAGCACGACTATCATGTTAGTTTTAATGCTATGGATAAGGATGATAAATTCAAAATGTTGGGAGGGAAGGTGCACTTAAAAATGTTGATATGATTTTGGGCTCCTTTAATATTAGAGGGGGGGGGGGGTAGTAGAGAAAAAAGGAGTAGAATTTCTCAAATTATTTCTAATGGTAAGGCATATATTATTTTGATTTAGGAAACTAAAATGCAAGCTATGTCAGAGATTATGACTATGAGTTTTTGGAGGAAGGAGCTTATTGATTTCCCTTTTTCAGATTCTGTTAGAGATTCGGGAGGGATGTTGATTCTTTGGAAGGTAGGTGGATTCGAAGTTATTTGTAGTTTTAAAGGAGTGGGATTCTTAGATATCAAGGTGCATTGGAATAATTCTCTCTATTATATTGTGAAAGTTTATTCTCCTTGCTCTATAGAGGAGAAACATAATTTTTGGAGAAGGTTGTTGGATTCGAAGGCTAGCAAATTGGATAGAGAGTGGATTATAGGAGGTGATTTTAATGCGGTGAAAAGTGATATTGAACATAGGAGGATTTTAGCGGTAGGGAAGAGATCCGAAATGGGAGAAATTTGTGGATTTTATTGATGAGAGTAAGTTGGTGGATGTTCTGTGTAAAGGTGTAACACGGTGGGAGAATTGACTTTTAGTTTTTTGTCGCAAAATATGTTGCGGAAAGCAAGAGTAGCCACCGACTTTTATTTCAACCAATTATGAAAGGCATAAGAGAATAGGAAAGACCTTTTAAAAGATTTTGAGTTTGAGGGGTAAGTTATACAAAGGGAATGTGTTAGCACCCATTGTATCCATGGTTATCCATGGGCTCTTAAATGCTTAGCTCACTTTTTACTTGCTTTGTTTCAAAAGTGTAGTGTGTGATTAAAATATTTTTGTAAAGATTTAACTTTGTATTAATTCTTGTATGAATGTATACAAAGTGTTAACTTGTTTGAAAGTATTTTGAAAAAGAGTGAGGGGTGTAAAAAGCATTTATTTTGAAAGTTGTGAGCAAACATTTAAAAGTTACTTACCCTAAGTTGTAAGGTCTTTCTTGTCATTTTCGTTTCCTTAAGGATAGAACTGTCATTCCTATTAGTTAGTAAGTAGTCTTATCCTTGGATTTGGAGGGACATGCGTAGGGTCATCGTTATGGTCATAGAAGAAAACATGTAGAGATACCTTAACAATTCGAAGGGACTATCATCATTTTCGTAGAGGCAAGATCATTTATTCGAAGGCAACTCAAAGGGTCATCGAGGGACTATGATCTTTTTCGTAGGGATAAGATCATTTATTCGAAGGAAACTCGAAGGGTCATCGAGGGACTATGATCTTTTTCGTAGCCAACTATGATAATTTATTTGTAAGCGTTTTTTGCTAAGATACCCATACGTTCGAGGGACATGACCATTATATCAAAAAGCAACGAAAGAGGCTACCCTAAAGGTGTAGGTGTGAAGAGTGTGTTGTATTCAGGTATTTTCTTTGGATTAGTGGGTTAAGTCCATTTTATTCACATACATTCTTTTCACACCCTATTGCTACTAACCACGCAGTTAATTGTTTTGCAGAATTTAAAAGCGAAAAATAAATCCTAAGCTATTACATCATGGGGAGGGTACATGATTTAAACTGGGGGGAGTACAAAAATTAAAATGACAGAGATTAAATTCCTAACTATTTCAAGAAAAATTAGCATCATATACATTTTTTCTAAGGAAATTAAAGGAAAGCAATAAAAAGCGAGGAAAGGCCGAAAATCGGGAGATTAAGAAGATGGAAAAGGATATAGAAGAATATATTTTTGGGATTTTTTTTAAAATTAAATAAGAATTAAATTTTAGTCAATTTTTTTTTTGTATTTTATCATTATGAAAATGAAGAAAATATATTAAGAATAATTATTTACAAAAAAAGAGAGTTGATTAATTTATTTTGATATTTTTTAATTAATTAGTTTCTACTTAAATAAGAAATAAAAAAACAATTACAATAATAGACATAACAACGTTGGTTTGTTGAAAAAAGTACACAAATTAAAATACGACGAATCGCTACCGCATAGGAGGTCATCGCAGATCGAATCAAAAAAATGGTGGTATGATAAAATTAAATAAAATAAAATAAAGTGTAAAACGAAACGCGAATCAGTAAGCGCTAAAGGTGAATTATCACTGTGAAAAACCATCGGACGCGTGTGTCATACCCCGAAAAATACGACCTCACGCGATCCGAAAAGACAAGAGCCGCGCGCTGGACAGACTGAAGAGTCGCCACCTAATTCTATTTATTCCCGAAGAGGGAAAGGGAAGATATAGATAAAACCCGGGAAGATAGGGATGAGGACAAAGGTCAACAGAACCATTGCCTGGGTTCGGAAGTCGGTTATGCAGGGGGAAGGTATTAGCACCCCTTACATCCATCGTACTCGATGGGAACCATCTAAATTATCGCGTGTGAAAGGATTTCTATGCTTAACGAATTAATTGCTAGAGGGAAAAGAGTTGAAATCATAAGTTAGATTGATCCTAGGTGCTCGGCAAGGATTGAGATCCTTGTGCCTACGTACTCCCGCGTGCAATGGGAAAGTCAGAGCCTCGTAGTTCGGCCTACTACGGTTGGTGGTAGTTGATTTTATTACCTTTCTTTGATGAAAGGGTTTGGGAGTCGAATTGCACTAAAGACTATGGATAGTTTATTCCGTCCAACAAGACGAGCATCTTGCGTCGAAATAATCGGAGCGAGTAACGAGAGCTCGTTATCCTCCTTTCTACCGCTTAAGGCTCGTGGCGTACAATTTCTTCTCAAATTATTAGAATGTTTTATTACCTAATGACCGTTTGACGTTGGATCAAGGGTTTGGATCTAATCGAAACATTTTGGTTTTTGAGGTTTGGGGTGAATGCAAGTGGAGGTTTATTTTGTGGTTTGTTAGCAAGGCACAATGCGCTCGGCTCGCAAGGTGAAGTGGATCCTAATAAACGATAACTGAAAAATAAAGTGTGAGTGTGCGAGTGCAACCACTTGGCGTTGGACCAAGGGTTCGCGAACTAAACTAAATCGATAAAATACGAAAAATAAAAAAAAACGTACATAAAATGGGAGAGGGATACAAAATAAATTACAGGGGATTGCATGAAATAAAAGGTCTCGTTGTAATTCGCCCAAGAGAAAGCGTGTGTGCAGTGTTTTTGAATTGTTCGAAGGCATTCGGCCTTTTTATTCGGATGCAACTATTCGAAGGCGTTGGACCTTTTCAGACGCGTCGAGATGTGGTTCGTTTACTTCCTTAGAGCCGATTTAAAGAAATTGTTCTATGAGGAGTCGAATCGCTTTTTGTTGGAATGCGATAAAATAAATAAATTAAATTAAATTGAATTGCGAAAATTAAATTAAAATAGAATAATAAATACAAATAATTAAATAAATTGAAAATGTTGAGAATACTTATAATAATATAATGAATAAACTAAATTAAATTAGATGTTATTGGTCAAAATAAAATAATAAAAATAAAACCTAACTAAAATAAGGGCCTCATATTGATTAAATTTCCCGACTTAAGGAAATTGGAAATAATTTGATCTTTTGATATATCATTGGCCCTAAACTAAAATCAATAAATAAATAAAACTAGGAGAATACAAATAAAATGCTCTTTCTTTTTAGATTTTTTAATTTAAGTGATAAAGATGGAAATAAATAAAAAAAATGATAACAATCTTGCCAGAATTTGTTTTTTTTTTATATTTGAAAAGAGATAAAAGGTTTAAACAACAAAAAAATAAAATCAAAAACACCACATAGGGGTGAGGAGCTGGCAACAGGGTGTGTATAAGAAGAACATTGGGCTGAGCCCAATCATCATTAACAAAAACAGAAGAAAAAAAAACAGGGTTGAGCGTCAAAAAAATGGTGCTGATAGAGTGTTTCAGAATGTGAGAATGCATTTAGATGGACAACCCAATTCGAATTAACACCAACATAAAAAACAGTATTTAAATTAAAGAAAAAAACATGAGAAATAAGTAAATAGGCTCAGTATTCCAATTTGTGATTCAGAAGAGAGGATTCAACCTCAAATGTGATCGTAGGCCTCCGCTCACAAATCGGAAAAATAACGCCGCCCTCCCTCAGCTCTCGAATCGCTCTGCTTAAGTTTCTCATTTCCCAAACCTCACTGCGTTTTTAGCTCACTCTCCCGATCTGGTTTTGTGGCCCTTTCTTTCTTGCGCTCTCGGATTCTCACGGATTTGAAGGTTTGGCTATGTCTCGGACGCGATGATGGCGGTGTTTCTGGGTGGTCGGCGCGGTTTCGTTGGTTTCACGGGAAGGTTTTGCGCGGCGGTAAAGGGTTTGTGTATTTGGGTGTTCATTGTTCTGTTACGCGGTGGCTGCGGCAGAAAGGGGGTTCAAATCGGTTTGTTTTCAGGTTTGGGTGGTTCGGGTTAGCGTTGCTCGGGATTTTGGCTTCAAGATGTTTCTCGGCGGCTGTGTGGTTGAGAATGGAAGGTGGTCTGCGAATTTGGTGAGGTTGTGGGTGACGGGTTTGATGAAGGAGGGTTTTGGCTCAGGTTTGGGTTGTGTGTTTGAGGTGTTTCAGTTGGTGCCTACTAGAGGTTCATTCTTGATGCGTTTCATTGATTTCGCAGGTTTGTTGGGTAATGGAAGAAGAGGTCTCAGATCCAGATTTCTCAGGTTTTGAATCTGTTTTTGCTGGTTTATTTATTGAAAGGTTTATTACATACAATTTTTTGTTTTATTTGAACCTTGATGATTTTGTGTTTTTTTTGCAGAGAGTTTTTTTCTTTGGTTTTGTTCAAGCCTCCTCTTTTGAGTGATGGAGGAGATCTATATATAATGGATATTATGAGGGTGAAATAGAAATTGGAGTAGAAATTTGAGGATAAAGATTGAAAGATTTTGTGAATATTCTGCAGATTTGGTTGTTATAAAACTGGTGAGTGGAAATGTTGTTGAGGGGATGATGCTGTTGACGTTGTACCATTGTGGTGAGCGTGATTTTTTTAGTGGTGTTGCATTGTACAAAGGGTGAGCTGGCTGTGAGAGGAAAAAATCATGTGTGTGTTTTTATCTGTTTGGCTGAATAGATTTGAAGGAAAGTTTATGTTATAAAACCAATAATCAACAATAATAATAATTATAATAATAATAATAATAATAATAATAACATATATAGTTATAATAAGAAGAATAACAATAATGATGAAAATAATAATAAGAATATTAAAAATAAGAATAATATCTGTAATAATAAATAAAATAAAGATAAATATGATTTATTTTAAAAAGAAAAATGAATGAAAGTTAATAAAAATAAAAATAATAATAATAATACTAATAATAATGATAATTTAATAATAAAAGCTAATGAGAATAATAAATAATAATAATATGAGAAAAAGATTTTTTGTATTTTGTAAAGGGACTTAAGAATATAAAATGAATAAAAAAAGAAAATGGATGAAATGATGGTTAAATGGTTGTATTTAAAATTTAAAATTAAAAAAGGATTGAATTTTTTGTAGTTGATTTTTTTTAGAAAATGGGCTTAAAAAAAACAGAAAAGATAATGACCTAGAAAAGGATTAGAGACAACTTTAGACAAAATATGGATGGATATAGGTGGATATAAATCGAAATATGGATGAATTGTCACACCACACAGACTTTTAAAAACAACACACACTCGAACTCATAAACCTCAAACAGAAAGAAATAACATATTTTTTGGATTTTTGAATATGGTTAGACAGAAAATAAAATGACGCAGGTATGACAAATTTGGGGTATGACAGTTGCCCCTATCGAATTGGCTCAGACCGAGTAAGATGAACTGGCTCGCGTTCAAACTTTCAAGGTATAAGACAATTAGATATTAACAGACTCCAAATTTGTCTGCAAAAGAAATAAATTGTGCAGTAAATCGATAATTTAAAATTGGAAAATAAAGGTGATACAGAATAGAAACAGGTTGACAGAAAATTAAATAAACGCTTATCGCCGCAAGGATGATAAGGCGACCCGACACCAAAAGGATGTCAAATGACAGAAGATTAAACGAATCACTTACCACTGCAAGGATGATAAGGCGAGTAACTGAAAATAAAATCATTTATCACCGAAGGATAATAAGGCAAAGAACTGAAAATAAAATCACTTATCACCGAAGGATGATAAGGCAAAGGACTGAAAATAAAATCACTTATCACCGGAAGATGATAAGGCGAAAGACTGAAAATAAAATCACTTATCACCGAAGGATGATAAGGCAAAGAACTGAAAATAAAATCACTTATCACCGAAGGATGATAAGGCAAAGGACTGAAAATAAAATCACTTATCACCGGAAGATGATAAGGCGAAAGACTGAAAAATAAAATCACTTATCACCAGAAGATGATAAGGCGAATGACTGAAAATAAAATCACTTATCACCGAAGGATGATAAGGAAAATGACTGAAAATAAAATCACTTATCACCAGAGGATGATAAGGAAAATGACTGAAAATAAAATCACTTATCACCAGAAGATGATAAGGAAAATAACTGAAAATAAAATCACTTATCACCAGAGGATGATAAGGCAAACGACTGAAAATAAAATCACTTATCACCAGAGGATGATAAGGCAAATGACTGAAAATAAAATCACTTATCACCAGAGGATGATAAGGCAAATTACTGAAAATAAAATCACTTATCACCAGAAGATGATAAGGCAAATGACTGAAAATAAAATCACTTATCACCAGAAGATGATAAGGCAAAGGACTGAAAATAAAATCACTTATCACCAGAGGATGATAAGGCAAATGACTGAAAATAAAATCACTTATCACCAAAGGATGATAAGGAAAATAACTGAAAATAAAATCACTTATCACCAGAGGATAATAAGGCAAACGACTGAAAATAAAATCACTTATCACCAGAGGATGATAAGGCGGGTAAAATTTAAAACGACTCCTGTCACTAAAGGGAAAACCGAGTGGCTGGAAATTTAAAAAAGTCGACGAGAAAAGATTCAATGTGGGACAGCCACTGAATCCGCCGAGGAAATGCCTGGAATCTTCGATTGATACTGGATCCTGACTTATGCACGTATGCTTGATTTTTTTGAAATGGTGTTCCATAATGATGGGGATACGATGCAAGTATGCATTGCTAAAAGTTAAAACGTTGGGAGTATGAAAAGTTGATTTAATTAGGTATGCATATGATGCGTATGATGCATATGTTGTAAATGATTGATGTAAATAATGCGTACGACGTATATGAGGTGATCGGAAAATGAAAGGTTCCAGCTTGGTGGACTTTTGGTCTAGTAGTTGCCAATAATGATTGGACTTTGGGTGGGTGGATGGATTGATTCCCCGACACTCGATCTTCAACAATGCACGATCAGAAGATAGATCTGAATGCTCCAAGTTCGGTCACTTGCTGATGAGCGAAGCGACTTAATTGACACGTAAAAATTGCTTTGCTTTGAAAAGCTGACAACGTCTGGCAAGATCTGCTTGTTCAGTTGGGGAGTAAAGATAGGAAGATTTGCTCCTTGTTTGCTTTCCCCTGTCTGTAGGGTATTGGAGAGAATTCTGGTGGGGAGCTTTAAGAACGACCAGGACATGATCTGCCCCTGTATCTGGATTTGGTAGGCGCCTGCCCCTGATTGAGCTGTTTGAAGATAATTTGCCCCTGATTGGGCTGTTGAGGATGATTTTGCCCCTGATTAATGGACTTTGAGAAAAATTTCCCCTGATTGGGCTGTTGAAGTAGTCTTGATTCATGTTGGCACCAATGAAGTTCAAATTTCTCTTTTGATTGCCCCTTGTTGGGATTACACTAATGTCAAGCACTAAATTGCAATCAAATTGTTCATACACAAATGATAATGTTAATGTAAAGTTCATGCGAGTTTTGAAAAAGTCAATTTATTTGAATGTTGTGATAGTGTGACGAATGGACTGTTGGTCTAAACGTGGTGCTGATTTAGAAAGTGTGTAAAAAGATGCAGCAAGAATAATGTGCAATCGAGATTGAAGATTAGCAAATATATGAGAGTCATTTTACGCAACCATGTTGGTAATATGCTTTTAGAATAAACCCTGCCTCAATTAGGTCTTTTGAGGGTTGTAACGTGGTCTGGTTAACGGTTTGAGAAACAAAGGATATAAGGCTCAAAGTTTGATTTGTACCCACCCTTCTTGGTAATGTTCTCCAGTTCTACATTCAGTTAACTCTACACAAGCACTTCTTGACGTTGCAAGAGCGAAGATAAAGCTTTAAAGTTTACTTGGAAGTGGCAGTCATCTTATTTGTTATTGGTGACCCTTTGATTCTTGATTTGGTGGTCGCTGATATTTGTTTTGCTTTTGCTGAGGATCTAAGCTCCTCTTTTTGATTTGTTCTTCTTTTTCGTCTAAGTCTACCTTCGGGTGCTCAACTTAGCGGTATTTTCTTTTCTATTTTTTTGTATTTTGTTGAATATTGTGACTGCAAAGTCATTTGTTGATGGTCCTCCGATGGGATGTCTCATCTTGCAATTTGAAAGTGTAGTCAGGTTAACTGAACAACTACCCTGCCCCGGGTTAGATGTAAGGGTTGTATCCAAAAGAAACTCTTACTTCTAGGCTCGAAGTGGTTGACTAGGGATTAACTCCTTGTATCTCCAATGTTTGGGGATTTGAACAAATGCTTGTACATCATTGACGAGGTTTTATCTGAAAGCATACCGCAACAATTATGGATATTTCGTTTTCATCATCCTCCCTCAAATATTTGCTAAGGTGAAGTAAGGGAATATTTTTGTGATTTTTGTGATAAATGATAAATAATGAGCGAATGCGGATAAATTGATTCAAAACATGCATAAACATATCATTAACAAAACCAAGTACAAACGATAATGTTCAGAGCAAATAGTACTTAACAAACAGTACAAAATAACAAAGATGCGAAAATGATAAATGGCGACGACTACCTTGATTTGAGGAATTGAACTTCTCTTGATTGAATGCTTCAAAGTTGGAGACTACTCAGCTTGGTCTTCAACAACCCCTTCAAATGTCTTCACTTGTTGGCACCGTGCGGCGGCATTGGATTGTTCTGGACATTTGGATTTCTCAGAGTGAAGGTGATATCCTTAGAGTTGACCATATCTTGAACTTTGTGCTTGAAGGCATAGCAGTTCTCGATTGTGTGACCTGGAGCACCTTTGTGATACTCACAGTGAGCATTGGCATCATAGTTCCGGGTGTTACCAGCCTGAGGTGGTATATCTTTCAAAGTAAGAGATCCTTTTGCCATCAGCCCATTAAAGATTTCGGAATATGACATAGGCAGGGGATCAAGGTGTCTATCATATCCTCTTTGTTGATATGGTGGGCGCTGTTGAGGAGCGCGTTGTTATTGTTGACCAGGCCGTTGTGGCTAGGCCGGTTGCTGGTACGGATTGGGCGCATACTGCGTAGCTGCAATCATAGGATATGGACGTGGTTGATAAGCCATCTGAGGTGGAAATGGAGCTTGAATAGCTGGCTGGTAAGGCATTGGAGGAACTGGTTGATATGGCATATGAGCATATTGTGCAGCAGCAACATAAGGATACTGATAGTAGGGAATTGGAGTAGGAGCACTCTGTTGCGGATTCCTACTTGCAGTAGAAATGGCATTGGTTTCACCCTTTTTGTATCCGTTGAAAGGCTTCTTGACATTGGCTTGGCTGTTAGAACCTCCTTGGATTTTTCTACTTTTCAAACCTTCTTCAATTCTTTCTCCGACCATCACCATGTCTGAAAATCCAGAAGATACGCTGCTGATCAGCTTCTCGTAGTATTTCCCCTGTAAGGTACCCATGAAGATGTCGATCAATTCACGGTCAACCAATGGCGGATGCACTCTGGCAGCTAACTCCCTCCAGCGTTGTGCGTACTCTTTGAAGGATTCGTTATCCTTTTGAGTCATACTCTGAAGTTGAGTACGGTTAGGAGCAAGGTCAGTGTTGTACTTGTACTGCTTTTTGAATGCATCAGATAGATCGAGCCAAGTACGAACATTGTTGCGTTCGAGCTGCATGTACCATTCTAGAGATGCTCCAGATAGGCTGTCTTGGAAGCAATGGATCATGAGCTTGTCGTATTTGGCATGAGCGGCCATTTTTCTGCAGTACATCCTCAATTGAAGCTCAGGACAGCTGAGGCCTTTGTATTTCTTGAATTCTAGAAGTTTGAACTTAGCAGGGATCACAACATCCGAAACTAGGCACATGTCTGAGGCACTCAGAGAGGTTGAGTTGTGTCCTTCCATGATTCAGAGTTTTTCAGCTAACTCCCGACACATCTTCATAGCTTCGGATTCTTGGACAGCATGATGATTGGTGATTGGAATAGTAGTATGCATCTCATACTCAACTTGACGATCCTCTTCAGCATGAGGAAACTGGACTTGAGTTGGAATAGGTTGAGCTTGAGGGATATCACCAACAGTAACACTAGAGGTAGGTATTGGTTGGGAAGTGGCTTCTTCAACAGCAGGAGTGAAGCCTGGAGGCAAACCATAGACCAAAGGATTTGGAATTGGAATTGAAGACATTGCTCGCGAGGCAGATCCTTGCACTAGAGAATTGTTCATTGCGGCAGCAGCTTCGCGATGTTCTTCCATCCTAGCCAAAGCTTGTATGGTCTCGTAAATCTGGTCAATCTTGTTCTTGACCGAGTCAATCTCTTCCCTCGTAGCAGCTTTCTCTTCTTGAATCACGTCCATTAATCTTCTAGTGTTGGCTCGAGTTAGGTATGGGCGTCTAGCACGGTACGGGTGTCGGGAAACCAGCTTGATTTACTGAATCGAATAAACATGAAATGAGTTTTCGGCCTAGGAAGGAAATGCAAGATGAATAATTAATGCAAATGCGATGATATGCAATGTCAGAATCCAGGATCACAAGATCAAGGTCTCATAAGCCCAAGGTACAGATGTAGGATACTTTGATCAGGAACTCACTGGGTAGACTCTAAGGTTTTAGGGACCCCAAAGTTATCAATTCATATGGCTGTTCATCACACGTGCCATAAGCGTGACGGTTGACTGACTCCCCCATATGAATATATTTTGGGTGAGATCTTCGTATCGACAACCCACGAGAGAAAATTTTCTCGGGAGCCCATACTACGCGATCATCGACACAAGGTTTAAATAAAGGCTGTAGATGTTTAGAATTGGCAGATTTTTTGACCAACAAGAAGTGTTGAACTTAGTTCAGGATGTCACATCAGATGTTGTGACATTATCAAACAGAGTATAAGTAAATGAACTTAATTCAGGATGTCACACCAGATGTTGTGACATTGTATCAGTTAATGAAGTAAGTTCAGTTTACAGGATGTCACACCAGATGTTGTGACATTGTATCAGTTAATGAAGTAAGTTCAGTTTTCAGGATGTCACACCAGATGTTGTGACATCTCAAACCTGCTACCAGAATTAATTAATGATTAACAGAACTGAGTAAATTCAGGGAAGTTATCTGGAATTAATTATGGATGGATAAAATAGAAGAAGGCGTATCTGTAGGGAGATTTGTTATGTTACTTCAGTATAATCAGAAGAACTGAATCACCTAGAATCAAGGAAGTAACAAACCCTAATTCAAGGTGATGGCAGCATGCGTATCAGGATTGGATTACCTACAGAAAGCCCAAAATCCAAGCACCTATTTAAGCAACAGAAACTCTCAGAATAGAGTACGAAATTAAGAAGACTAAATAGGGTGTTTATGTTTTAATAGCAGGTCGTTATATGTGTATCACTTTATGAGCTTTTAAGCAAAAGTGTATTTGTGTCTTGATTGAAACTGTGAAGTAAGATCAAGTTGTTTTGTTTGAAGTATGATTTCAATTTTATTAAACTTGTAAACACATCACTGTGTGATTGAGGGGGAGTGAGTTGGTACTCATATCTAAGTTGTGTCTTAGGTAGAAATTGCCTTGGGTAGATATTAAGTGAAAGATTAAACTGAGTGGTTTAAGTCTAGAATTAATATTACTTATATTGGATTTCCTTCCTGGCTTGGTAGCCCCCAGATGTAAGTGTGGTTATACACTGAACTGGGTTAACAATTTCCTGTGTTGTTTAATTCTGCACTTTAATTTTTGTTCAAGTCTTCAAGTGTTTAAACATCTCATTCGACATCACACACCTGATCCCAGAATTTCAATTGGAATCAGAGCAGGCACCCTGCCTGTTTAAACTGGGTGAGATCTAGGGACTGCAAATTCTGGAAACATGGACAGAGATGTAGGATCAGTAAATAGACCACCTATATTGGATGGATCTAATTATGACTACTGGAAGCTGTCGCTCCCGGGATTTTCATCCTAGTACAAACGCGAAAGTGGCGCGGAAAGGTTAGAGTCGCCAGCCAGACATTTTCATCCCAAAGGAATGGGAAAGGTAATGTTGCACAAACCTAAGGAAGAAGGAAAAGGACGAGGCCTTGCGAACCAAAGATCTGGATACGGGAGTCGGTTACGAATTAAGAAGGTATTAGCACCCCAACCCGTCCGCCGTACCCGATGGGTGTAATACCTCAAAATTTGCCCTCTCATTTCCTCAACATTTTGCATAGCATTTTGCATATATGGATTCATAAAATAACCAAAAACATTGCATCATATATAGCATAGCCGAGGCGTGGGTATGTGATCAATGATCGGAGCAACCGAAAGTTATGAAGAGGCTACCGAAGGGCCACAAAGCTTCTCAACCTTGTGCAAAGGGTTCACAATATCCCACAAGTCTTCACTTGAAGCCACAAGTCATGGAAAGTTTTGGTTTGATTGAAGGAGGCAAGCAGTGCAATACTTCTTGAGGGAAAAGAGCCGAATTAGGGTTTCATTTCTACAGGGCTTCTACATAAATTTTTGAGTCGAAGTGGATTTCTTTGACTTATATATGATGTCAAGTGCCTAGGGTTCAAATCTCGTCCACAAATTCATTTTGGAAGGGGTTCGACTGGCCGGACGACGGAAAATCGAGGAATTGGAGAAAAGGCAATCGGGCTAGGTAAAAAGGGTCGACTCCGGACTTTTAAGATCGAGATCGTGAAATTAGGGTTACAATGATCCTATGGTTCAAACTTGATCAAGAAATGATGGAGGAATCATAGAAAAACCAAAGAAAAATCATTTGAAAGGTAGTTAGTTTCACCATTTCCCTCCACCTTTCCTTCCACTTTCTTTCCACACTTCCTTTCATTCTTTCCGTCTCATTTTTCCACTTCAATTCCACTCCATTTCCCTTGGAAACTTCCACCACCTTCCACCATTTTCTAGAGTGTTCCAAGGAATATTCCCTTTTCCAACCCTAACCCTAACTAACTTCCAAACCTAATTTTGGATCCCAAACCTAATATTTGGGCCCCAAACCCAAACCTAGCTCCTAGCCTAGTCTCTATTTAAGCCATTTTCATCCAAACAAAAAGGGTTGAACACCATTTTCCAATCTCACTCTTTGATAAGCACTTTTTCTCTCTCACTTTTCCTCTCCCTCTCACCAAAGCTTTTTCAAATAAGCTCTTCAAGTTTCACATTGAAACTTGAAGATCTTGAAGCTTAAGCCTCCAACCTTCATATTTTGTGGATTGAAGAAGGATAAGCTACTGAATTTTGTGAGGATTATCGACTTATCAGAAGCACACGAAGATTCAAGCTCAAGAACGCATTTATTTTGCGATTTCTTGGTTTTCGGTTTTCTCTTCGATTCAAGCTCCGATTCTTGCAACAATCACCGAAGCACTCCTCCGCTTCGTAGGTTGGTGATCTTAATCATTTCTTCTTTAAGTTATTCTCTCCATCTCGCCATTTTTGGCATTCTTTAAGTGCTTTTCGCTTTGTTTAAAATCAATTCCGTTTCGATTATGTTTGCTTGTGATTTGTGATTTTGGTTGAATTTGGATTTAAGGTGTTAATAGATATAGGTTCTACCATGTGTAAATAAGCTCCAATTGAGTAGAAATTTGTGTTAGCATGATTAAGTGGGGGTTAGGATTGTTTAGAAGGAAGATTGTGGCCAAAAGCACTTTTTTCAAAAGCATTTTTCACTTTTTGTTCAGTGTTAACCGGTTAACGCATTTGGTTAACCGGTTAACACATGCGTTTTTGGCCAGAATGCTGTATTTTTCTGCCCGTTAACGGGTTAACCTATATGGTTAACCGGTTAACGCTGTTCATTTTTGGATTTTTAGCCTATTTTCTTGCTCAATCTTGCTTCCTAGTGCCTCTAATGTTCATGTATGTTTAGGTAGTGATTTTAGGGAATTTTTGGGTCCTTTTCCAGTAGCCAATTTATTTTTTTCGAGTCGTTTCGACATGATTCCATTTACTTTTCTATGTTTTGTGTTAAAGGTGCAAATGTGATATAAGTGATTCTTGATGTTGTTTGCTACACTTTAATCATTTGTTTCACATGTTAATTGCTTGCTTAAATCCAACATATGCTTCATGATTATTGTCATTGCTTGCTTGATTGATAAAGTGATTAAATACCATGTTGATTTTTTGCCAAAAGTGATTAAATGCTTCACATGTTCATGCAAGTTTCTTGTGCTTAATTGACCATATCTTAACATGAGTTCAATTCTGATTTTATGCCATGCATGTGTAACAATTGATGCTTGTAGTGATACTTGTTCAATCTCATGATAAAATGCTCATGTGTGCAACATGAAAAAAGTATGTTTGTTCTTGATTGATCATTGTCATTTTTAATCAAATAAATGATGTAAATAAATTCACATGTTTGAGTTCATTTTGTGATGCATGTAGATTCATGTCAAGTGACATTAATGTGTTGTTTATCATTCACTTTGTGCACATAAATAAAAATAATCAAATTTGGATTTTGCATTTCATAGCTGTTTTTGTATATAGCTGCTGTAAAATACATGTTGTTTGTTATATTAGTATGATGTGTGTGACTTTCTACACCTACTTTTTCATGTTGCATGCTGGCTGTAAAAAAGCTGGTGGGTGTTAGGCTTAGTTTCATAGCTGTTTGTGTATTAAGGGGCTGTAATAGGTGTTGTATTTTGGTTTTAGCATTTTTCTAGTTCCTTTAGGATTAAAATAGAGTCTAGTTTAGGTCTAAGGTGCCTTAGAATTTAATTAGGATTTAATTAATGTGTGTTTGCCTTATTCTTTTTAATAAAAATGTGCATTAACACTTGTTTTGTAGTGGGGAAGATTGAGGTAAGTTTACTCCACTTTATCCTTTATTTTTTATGCATTTCTTTTAGGCTTTTTAATTCATTTTTCCTTCCATGTTTGTGATTGGTAGGATTCCCCATTGTTAGAACCAACTTATCTTCCTTAGGAAGTAAGTTGCATCCTTTTTCCTTTTTTTCTTTTCCTTTTTCCATTAGGAATAGAAAACCTCACTAACCACTAGGATCACTTTGTAAATACATAATACATTAGGATTGAGTCTTAGTCCCTTAGATTTTTCCTTTTATCAACTTGAGTCATTCTCTTTCTCATCTCAAAAGAAAAGCAATAAAACACTTAATAAAAACCGAACAATCTTGTACGACACGAGACTTTGTTGCGGAGTGTTTATACGCGTCCTGTTTCGGGGCGAGGTGTAAATACTTCCCGCGATGGATAGGTCTTAGTACAAGACAGTTCACAAACAAATTCAAAAACACTTCTTTTAAAAAGACAAAAACAAACAATAACCGACTATCCTGCGGGAACTTCTTCTCTCATCTCATTCACTCACATCGCGAACTCGCGGCGACTTGTCACACATGCAAGACGGTAAACGCACTCGTACCAGACGAGCCTGCAACACCTGAGCATAGACATACGCAGTTCCAGCTGTAAAAAACACAAACAAATAGTTCCCGCCTTAGTTAGGCGAACTACGTCGACTCTGATCCTCATTATCCCGATGAGGTACGTAGGCAGCGGGGTAGGGCCCGTTCGAGCACATTCTTTATTTTCCCTACATTTTCCCCTTTTTTATTCTCATTCTCTTATTTCAGTTCTTTTCTCATTTCTCATTCTCATTCCAGTTAGCGGTTTTATTCAGCAGCATTCTTTATTTCTCACCCTTTGAAACAAAACAAGCAAGCGTGGATCCCGTCGGGTACGACGGACGATCTGGGGTGCTAATACCTTCCCAGGTCGTAACCGACTCCCGAACTCAGATCTTTGGTTCGCAGGACCTTGTCCTTTCCTTCTTCCTCAGGTTTGTGCAACATTACCTTTCCCATTCTTTCGGGATAAAAATGTCTAGCTGGCGACTCTAATATTTCCGCGCCACTTTCGCGTTTGTACTAGGATGAAAATCCCGGGAGCGACAGCTGGCGACTCTGCTGGGGACAACCTGATTCTTCCGGTTTCCCTTGTAGAGTCAATCCTAGCGCCTGTTTGGTTTTGCTTCTTTGGGTGTTTGTTTGCTGTTGTGTGCTTTAGTTTAGCTTTACTGTTTTTATTTACAGTTTTACTTTACAGCTTTACTTTGCCGCATTTATTTATTGCTTTCAGTATTTTATTTTCCATGCATCATATTATACTGGACTGTCTGGCTGTGCTGGTTTTCATTTTTTCTGTGGGTGGGAGTTACTGTGGGATAAGCCAAATACCCGGCTTGAGTGCACCATAGGATTAGCGTGGACATGTTGTGCTCGCATGGTTACATGATGAGTGGTGATGTGTTCCACACCCAGGTTGCGACTGTCTTGGGACTATTCTGTGTGGGGGTTCTTCCCCACTTCAGGGTACAACCTTGATAGTTATGTGCAGCTGGGGACCGATCATTGAGAACCTTAATGGAAACAACCCTCTCCAGTGATGACAGTGGCAGACCACATTTGTTGGCAAACCCACTCGCATCCGAGGGTCCATTGGGAACTCGCATAGGATGGCCTGGTTCTCTCATAGGAATTCAGTTAAAGCAAACTGTTCGTATGACGATAGTATTGTACCCTTCGGGATGAATGTACTATTGTTTCTCGATTCAGTGCTTGAAGCTGGAAACTTGTGAGGGATGCTTGTTTTTTCCGGACTCAACTGAGACCTCCCTGAGTAGTACATAATGCCAAACCGATTCCCTGATTTGGTCATGAGCCATTTCTCGGAAATGGTGAACGTATTATTGCTATTCGGCTTTGAGAGTCCGTGATGTTGACCCGAGTAGCACACCCGTGAGATTGGGAGGGGTTTACAGGTTTGCAGGAACCTTAATACCTTCAGCATACCCACTTTGTCAGTGTTGTTCAGTGTTCTATGGTTCTCTGATTCTGAGATTCGGGATTTTTATTCAGAGAAATTGTTACTGTGATTACCATTAAGACCTTGATATTGTGACTGTTATTATGACTCTCCGCAGATACTTGGCTCGTTGTTCAACTTCAACACCATCAGTGACTATTCTATTATGTGATCCAGTTTTACAGTTATTGGGTTCTCAGTTATGGGGTTCTATACAGAGATGATGTTACTATTATGGTTCTATTCAGACACTTGACTCATTGCTCAACACTGGCACCAGCATCAGATCATTGATCACATGCCTATTGCATACATGACATCATAGCATTCCAGCACACATGTTCAGTTATTTCCGAGGATCACATATCTGAATTATGCTGTTGGATTTTTCTGTATCAAAACTTGAATCAAAGCAGATAGATTCCTCAGAAATAATTGAACATGACATTTGCATACGTCCTTGCATTTTTGACAGGTGTTCAGAGGCAGATTATTTTCCTGACTTGATTTCTCATCAGAATGGACAACTTGAATAACAATCATCCAGGTATATATTTGAAGCAACTCCGGGCGGAGGTAATCGAAGGAAGACCCAGCTGAGGCCATTCAGGACAGAGGTGTAAACCTTACTTCAGAATCAGAAGTTGTTGAAAGAGGAAGTCAACCAGATGAAGACTCAGATGAGCTTGGTTATGGAAATTCTGAACAAAGCTATTTTCATCCCTATTGAGGGGAACTACGCTGCTCTGATTCTCCATTGGTCAATGGAGATACGTAGGCAGGAGATCACCTGAGATCTTTCCGAGCAACCTTATTTATCAACTTCATTTATCAACCTCTTCCCTCCAGATGTCGTTGTCAGCATCCAACCTCAGCTTTCCAAGAGATTCCTAGGGGCAGAGAATACGGGTAAAAGCCAAAACCACGTTAGAAGAAGTTTGATCATATTCTGATGAAGTTCGTGCAACAAGTTTCATCATTTACGCAAATTCGGAGTGGTTTAGCTAATTGCATCAGGATCATCTCCAACAAAACTTCCTTTGGAGTTTCGATGCCAAGCATGATTACCATTCTGAGACACCCGACCTTTTAATTGAAGGTTGCAAGTCTTTCAGAGGCAAAGGTGAAGACAAGGTCCCGAAGTTGATCGACTCAAAGGTCATCATGCCAGAAAGTCTGCCCATATATTGAAGTCTCCTCATCAAATTGGCATCCTAGTTTGCAAGGGCATCTTCAGAAGCAATAAGTCCAGACGGAGTCAAGTCTCCTCAATGATGGCAATGTTCAGCTTCTTTACTGCATTTTCATTTGTAGTTTATATTGTTTGTTTAAACATTTGTATGCATGCATGAAACTTATTTGTTTTTGAATGATAACCATAATAAAATGCACATGTTTTTCTTGAAGTAATCCATTCGTATTCACTCATGATTTTGTGTATGTGCATTGCAATACCAACTATTGTGCTTAAACTCTATCAGGGAGGATGACGAAATGAAAATGCATGAATCTCTAATTGTGTGCTTTTGAGAAAGACCTTGTTGACGATGTACAGGCATTGTTTCAAATCCTAAACACCGGAGATATAAGGGAGATAGACCCTCGCCAACCCATTTGAGCCTTGAAGTAGGAGTTTCTTTTTGCATGAAAAAACCCTCGCACTTAACCCAGGGGCAGGGTAGGCGTCAGTTAGTTTGACCGAGCATTCAAATTTCAAAAAGGAGTGCAAATCTGAGGATCCATTACCTTTCGTTGTACCAAATCAAGAGGTCCAATGACCAGGAACCACAATGGTTATCCCAATCAAGAGGTCCAAAGACCGGAGACCACAATGGTTATCCCAATCAAGAGGTCCAAAGACCGGAGACCACAATGGTTATCCCTCAACAACCAAGAAGTGGGACAGTCACGACCCTTTCAAAGCAATCAAGACAAACAGTGTCACACGATTTGTTCAAAAAAAAGAAGAATTGAAAAAAAAATGAATGAGAAAGCCCGCTAAGTCAAAACTTGAAAACAAGCGACTTAGGCAAAAATTAGGGCATCCCGCTGGACTTCACAATCAAAGATTCACAAGAATCAGTCCAGGCAAAAGTTAGGGATAAGAAAAATAATGCAAAAGCAAAAGACAAAAAGGATTACACAAGAAATATCCTCGAACAAGAACAAAGTCGTGTGGCACAGACACCAATGATAAGAGGGGTGACTGACTCCAAACAACAACCTAATTGGTGCTTAAACCGTTAGTGTAATTGGTTCCTCAACCATCACAAAACCCTTTTTGAAAGGTGAGTGCTTGTAAAAGCTAGCTGAACATAGGAATGGAGAACATCACGAAGATGGGTGGGCACATATAAATTTCGAGCCTATATCTTTTGTTTCTATAACCGTGAACCGGGCCACGATACAACCCTCAAAAGTCCTAACTGAAACAGGGTTATTTTTGAGAGCATACTACCACGAGACCGCGTTCCTGACTCCTATGAGTGGTGTTGAAAGATCCTTGTTGGTGTTGCATGTGCATGCTTTTTATTATTCAAACAAATTTTATGTCGTATCTTAACCAATGATTCGCTCACCAAGGTTTGCGACATCTTTTTCTGTAAAACTTCAAGATTAATATGTGTGTTGCATTAGAATTTTCATTCTTAGAATAAACATTTTCTGCTTGCATACATTTGTTGGACATCATAAAAATTCACATACGAAACTTCAGTCCAGAAGCTTAATCTTGCCGAGTTGAGAAGGCTAAAACTTCCAAAGGACAATCTATCGAGGTGCACTTTTCAAGAAGACTTCATTGAGTAGGGACTTTCCCGACAGTCGTGGTAAGAGCCAACTAAGCCGCTGCAATCACGTCGAGCAATTTCTTCAAAATTCAACCAAGTTGGGGCAATCACTTCGAGATCAAATCTCTCATGAGTCTGATGCATGCATTCAAATTTTAGCCAAACTGGGGCAATTACTTCGAGATCCAATATCTCAAAGAACAATTGGTATGGGTGTTTTCTTCAAAACACAATCATTCATAGATGATCACTTCAAGACTTGTACTGGGGCAGGCCACCCCAAGAGCACTAGAAGTTACTTTCTCCTGAAGACTGTTAATCAGAAGCACCTACCCAAGGTTCAAAATACTGGGGCAGAATATCTCACAGTGATATGAGGTTCTTCATGAATCCTTGCGAGGCAAATTCTTGCACAAACCATGCATACTGGGGCAGTTATTTCGAGATCCGACGAATCTCTCCAAGAGTTTGAAGACACTGAGGCATCTCGTATGCCAGTTTTCTGTAAAATCCTCTTGAGACATTATCTTTTGATAGATCCTAGTGGAAGGCGAGTTGAAGATTGTAAAAAAAACATTGTTCATTCATGATTAGTTGACAACCTATCAACCCGGGGCTAGGGGCAAAGCCATTGTCAGCACAGTACTTCAAGAGTTATTTCATCAGCAAGCTTCATTGATCAAAATGTCTTAGCTAGTCTCATTAGACAATCCCTTCTCCAGCTGTGTGGCAAAGCGAAAGTTACTTCTTGATCAGAAGGGTATCATCGTCTCTCATCCCCAGCATGAAACGCCTTACATCTCATTCCCAACATGAGAGGATTTATCTCTTATCCCCAGCAAGTGGCAGCTTGAGTTTTTATCTTCAGCAGGAAGCTTTATCATTGATATCACCCGTCATCCCCAGCCATGTGGAAGTTGAAATTTCACCCAGCAAGGTAGCAGAGAGTGGGTGCAATCCCCAAGCAGAAGTCTCCGTGCAGACAGGGGCAATTCTTAACAGCGTAAAGAGTATTTTGCCTCCCCAGCAGTTGCTTCCTCAGCAGTGTCACGTCTTTGGTTCCCAGGAAGTCCTCACTTCCCCATCAGAGTTCAAAAAGGGTCCACCTCCAGCAGGGTCTTGGCGCTCCCATCTCAAAGTCCAATTTATTTTTGGCAGTGGCGGCTATTCTGAGCCAGTGAATTATTAACAACTTTCCCCGCAGAGTTGTTTCCTCCTCATCAGGACAAACCAGATCAATGCAGTGATCATCGTTTCTCCCCAGTCAAGCTATCTGGGATGCCTGCAGTCTCCTTATCAGGAGATCTCCTTGCATTGGCATATGCATATTCATCACTACGTCTGCATCCTCCAAAGCGTAGCATTTCCATCATCATGGAGCATTACGCCATAAATCCAAACATATGCATACCAGCATGGGCCAGTTTTGAGGTATATCACATAAGACCCGTTACATCTCCAATCAGATTGAAGTGTTCCCCACAGAATGCAACTTCGTTTCCCAAGGTGGTTACTTCTACCAAGTCTTGTTGTTGTCCCCAGTTGAGTCTTGTTTCAGTACAACAATCTCATATTCTCATGCCTCCGTTTCCGTACAACGGTCGCGTCTTGGGCTCTCGTTTAAGTACAACGACCCCATTTCATTCGAGTCTCCATTTAAGTACAATGGTCTCGTCTTTGAGTCTTGTTTCAGTACAACAGTCTCATCTTTTCGCGTCTCCGTTTCAGTACAACGGTCGCGTCTTGGGCTATCGTTTAAGTACAACGATCCCATTTCATTCGAGTCTCCATTTAAGTACAATGGTCTCGTATTTGAGTCTTGTTTCAGTACAACAGTCTCATTTCTCTTCGCGTCTCCGTTTCAGTACAACGGTCGCGTCTCAGGTTATCATTTAAGTACAATGATCCTGTTTGCTCGGGCTCTCGTTTAAGTACAACGACCCCATTTCATTCGAGTCTCCATTTAAGTACAATGGTCTCGTATTTGAGTCTTGTTTCAGTACAACAGTCTCATTTCTCTTCGTGTCTCCGTTTCAGTACAACGGTCGCGTCTCAGGTTATTATTTAAGTACAATGATCCTGTTTGTTCGGGCTCTCGTTTAAGTACAACGATCCCATTTCATTCGGGTTATCATTTAAGTACAATGACCCCGTTTCATCCCGTCTTATCTTCTTTTGAGTTGTCATTCGAGGATGGCATGCTTCCCAGTAAATTTCCACCTGTTTCTATTTTTCCGCTACCTATTCGGAGGTCAAAATCAGAAAATACATAAATAAATAAATGGGCAGATGGCATTTCCATTACCCTCGGTGTGCAAATTTTCAGGTTTTATTCGAGTATTCAATCACTCCATACCTTGAACGCCTAAAAGTTGTTGCAATCATCCGTTCAGGTCTGCAGTTGATTGAATAGGGGCAGCTGTAATACCTCAAAATTTGCCCTCTCATTTCCTCAACATTTTTCATAGCATTTTGCATATATGGATTCATAAAATAACCAAAAACATTGCATCATATATAGCATAGCCGAGGCGTGGGTATGTGATCAATGATCGGAGCAACCGAAAGTTATGAAGAGGCTACCGAAGGGCCACAAAGCTTCTCAACCTTGTGCAAAGGGTTCACAATATCCCACAAGTCTTCACTTGAAGCCACAAGTCATGGAAAGTTTTGGTTTGATTGAAGGAGGCAAGCAGTGCAATACTTCTTGAGGGAAAAGAGCCGAATTAGGGTTTCATTTCTACAGGGCTTCTACATAAATTTTTGAGTCGAAGTGGATTTCTTTGACTTATATATGATGTCAAGTGCCTAGGGTTCAAATCTCGTCCACAAATTCATTTTGGAAGGGGTTCGACTGGCCGGACGACGGAAAATCGAGGAATTGGAGAAAAGGCAATCGGGCTAGGTAAAAAGGGTCGACTCCGGACTTTTAAGATCGAGATCGTGAAATTAGGGTTACAATGATCCTATGGTTCAAACTTGATCAAGAAATGATGGAGGAATCATAGAAAAACCAAAGAAAAATCATTTGAAAGGTAGTTAGTTTCACCATTTCCCTCCACCTTTCCTTCCACTTTCTTTCCACACTTCCTTTCATTCTTTCCGTCTCATTTTTCCACTTCAATTCCACTCCATTTCCCTTGGAAACTTCCACCACCTTCCACCATTTTCTAGAGTGTTCCAAGGAATATTCCCTTTTCCAACCCTAACCCTAACTAACTTCCAAACCTAATTTTGGATCCCAAACCTAATATTTGGGCCCCAAACCCAAACCTAGCTCCTAGCCTAGTCTCTATTTAAGCCATTTTCATCCAAACAAAAAGGGTTGAACACCATTTTCCAATCTCACTCTTTGATAAGCACTTTTTCTCTCTCACTTTTCCTCTCCCTCTCACCAAAGCTTTTTCAAATAAGCTCTTCAAGTTTCACATTGAAACTTGAAGATCTTGAAGCTTAAGCCTCCAACCTTCATATTTTGTGGATTGAAGAAGGATAAGCTACTGAATTTTGTGAGGATTATCGACTTATCAGAAGCACACGAAGATTCAAGCTCAAGAACGCATTTATTTTGCGATTTCTTGGTTTTCGGTTTTCTCTTCGATTCAAGCTCCGATTCTTGCAACAATCACCGAAGCACTCCTCCGCTTCGTAGGTTGGTGATCTTAATCATTTCTTCTTTAAGTTATTCTCTCCATCTCGCCATTTTTGGCATTCTTTAAGTGCTTTTCGCTTTGTTTAAAATCAATTCCGTTTCGATTATGTTTGCTTGTGATTTGTGATTTTGGTTGAATTTGGATTTAAGGTGTTAATAGATATAGGTTCTACCATGTGTAAATAAGCTCCAATTGAGTAGAAATTTGTGTTAGCATGATTAAGTGGGGGTTAGGATTGTTTAGAAGGAAGATTGTGGCCAAAAGCACTTTTTTCAAAAGCATTTTTCACTTTTTGTTCAGTGTTAACCGGTTAACGCATTTGGTTAACCGGTTAACACATGCGTTTTTGGCCAGAATGCTGTATTTTTCTGCCCGTTAACGGGTTAACCTATATGGTTAACCGGTTAACGCTGTTCATTTTTGGATTTTTAGCCTATTTTCTTGCTCAATCTTGCTTCCTAGTGCCTCTAATGTTCATGTATGTTTAGGTAGTGATTTTAGGGAATTTTTGGGTCCTTTTCCAGTAGCCAATTTATTTTTTTCGAGTCGTTTCGACATGATTCCATTTACTTTTCTATGTTTTGTGTTAAAGGTGCAAATGTGATATAAGTGATTCTTGATGTTGTTTGCTACACTTTAATCATTTGTTTCACATGTTAATTGCTTGCTTAAATCCAACATATGCTTCATGATTATTGTCATTGCTTGCTTGATTGATAAAGTGATTAAATACCATGTTGATTTTTTGCCAAAAGTGATTAAATGCTTCACATGTTCATGCAAGTTTCTTGTGCTTAATTGACCATATCTTAACATGAGTTCAATTCTGATTTTATGCCATGCATGTGTAACAATTGATGCTTGTAGTGATACTTGTTCAATCTCATGATAAAATGCTCATGTGTGCAACATGAAAAAAGTATGTTTGTTCTTGATTGATCATTGTCATTTTTAATCAAATAAATGATGTAAATAAATTCACATGTTTGAGTTCATTTTGTGATGCATGTAGATTCATGTCAAGTGACATTAATGTGTTGTTTATCATTCACTTTGTGCACATAAATAAAAATAATCAAATTTGGATTTTGCATTTCATAGCTGTTTTTGTATATAGCTGCTGTAAAATACATGTTGTTTGTTATATTAGTATGATGTGTGTGACTTTCTACACCTACTTTTTCATGTTGCATGCTGGCTGTAAAAAAGCTGGTGGGTGTTAGGCTTAGTTTCATAGCTGTTTGTGTATTAAGGGGCTGTAATAGGTGTTGTATTTTGGTTTTAGCATTTTTCTAGTTCCTTTAGGATTAAAATAGAGTCTAGTTTAGGTCTAAGGTGCCTTAGAATTTAATTAGGATTTAATTAATGTGTGTTTGCCTTATTCTTTTTAATAAAAATGTGCATTAACACTTGTTTTGTAGTGGGGAAGATTGAGGTAAGTTTACTCCACTTTATCCTTTATTTTTTATGCATTTCTTTTAGGCTTTTTAATTCATTTTTCCTTCCATGTTTGTGATTGGTAGGATTCCCCATTGTTAGAACCAACTTATCTTCCTTAGGAAGTAAGTTGCATCCTTTTTCCTTTTTTTCTTTTCCTTTTTCCATTAGGAATAGAAAACCTCACTAACCACTAGGATCACTTTGTAAATACATAATACATTAGGATTGAGTCTTAGTCCCTTAGATTTTTCCTTTTATCAACTTGAGTCATTCTCTTTCTCATCTCAAAAGAAAAGCAATAAAACACTTAATAAAAACCGAACAATCTTGTACGACACGAGACTTTGTTGCGGAGTGTTTATACGCGTCCTGTTTCGGGGCGAGGTGTAAATACTTCCCGCGATGGATAGGTCTTAGTACAAGACAGTTCACAAACAAATTCAAAAACACTTCTTTTAAAAAGACAAAAACAAACAATAACCGACTATCCTGCGGGAACTTCTTCTCTCATCTCATTCACTCACATCGCGAACTCGCGGCGACTTGTCACACATGCAAGACGGTAAACGCACTCGTACCAGACGAGCCTGCAACACCTGAGCATAGACATACGCAGTTCCAGCTGTAAAAAACACAAACAAATAGTTCCCGCCTTAGTTAGGCGAACTACGTCGACTCTGATCCTCATTATCCCGATGAGGTACGTAGGCAGCGGGGTAGGGCCCGTTCGAGCACATTCTTTATTTTCCCTACATTTTCCCCTTTTTTATTCTCATTCTCTTATTTCAGTTCTTTTCTCATTTCTCATTCTCATTCCAGTTAGCGGTTTTATTCAGCAGCATTCTTTATTTCTCACCCTTTGAAACAAAACAAGCAAGCGTGGATCCCGTCGGGTACGACGGACGATCTGGGGTGCTAATACCTTCCCAGGTCGTAACCGACTCCCGAACTCAGATCTTTGGTTCGCAGGACCTTGTCCTTTCCTTCTTCCTCAGGTTTGTGCAACATTACCTTTCCCATTCTTTCGGGATAAAAATGTCTGGCTGGCGACTCTAATATTTCCGCGCCACTTTCGCGTTTGTACTAGGATGAAAATCCCGGGAGCGACAATGGGATCCACGCTTATAAGTCTGTTTTCAAAGGGTGAGAAATAATATGCTGTTTGAATAAAGGAATAGCTATCTGGAATGAAATGGAAACGAGAAAAAAGAAATGGAATTGGAAAGTGGGAATAAAGGGGGAAAATGTAGGGAAAAAGAAAGATTGTGCTCGAATGGGCCCTACCCCACTGCCTACGTACCTCATCGGGATAAATGAGGATCAGAGACGCCGTAGTTCATCTAACTAAGGCTTACACTTGTTTGTGATTTTTAGGATGACGTTGCCATAGTTCTAGCTCAGGTGTTACCGGCTCTGACACGAGGGTGTTTACCGTATCGCTGTTTGAACTGTCGAGACAAGTCATGTTCGTCCGCAAAGAGTATGAGATGAGATGAGAAGACGTGACTTCTTGGTTTGTTGTCTTTTAGAAGAAATGTTTTTAAGTTTGTGTTTATTGAATGTACAACACTAAAGACTATGACACAGGAGCGAATACTTTCCAAGATCGCCCCCAATGGAACGTTTGTAAAGCATCCTAGAAGAGTGAAGGAGACCTCCACTAGTCATTTCCCGTATAGCTTAAGGCTCGTGGCGCATTGTACACCTTTCCTTTATTAAGTGTTTTTGATTTTCTTGTAAGATGAGAAGTGAGACTCAAATTTTCAAAGGAAAACTTCTAAGGGAAACTAGACTTACCCTAAGTTAGTTGAATTTGAAGATGACCTATGGTTAGTGAGGTTTGAAATTAAATCTACCTAAGAGATATTAGGACTAGAAATGAGAACATAAAAGGCAATAATGAACAATATGGTCCTCCTAAGTCATGGTGGGAAGAAAACATGAATGAAACATAAATGGGATAACACGATGGATCGGGTGGGTCGGTTGCGTGGTGCTGAGACGCACGACTTATGGTGTGAAACATACAAGGCTTGCTTTTGGTTGAATGGAGTGGGACGATGGTAATCGAGGAATCCTAAATTCACATGCAACTTTGTTTATTTGTTTGAAAACTTACTCGACGTTGGATCGAATTTTATTTATTTCATTTTTTGAGATTAGGTTTTCTATTGATTCATTTTATCTTTTCTAACCTAGTTATATAAACTATACAAGCATACAAGTTCTAAGCTATTACATCACGAAGCACAAATCACAAGAGTATAATCGAGGCATAAAATAATATCCAAGTCCATAAGCCAAATCTTGAAAAATACCTTGCACAAAAAACAACTAGTTAGTGAATGATATGAACCATGAATATGCATAATATGATGGAAATGAATTAAAATGACAAAAAATATCAAAAGTCATGGAAAAATTATGAAAAAATAAACCATGGGGCCTAAAATTACCTATAACATTATACTAAAAAGAATCCTAAAAAATCCTATTTTTTATATGTCTAAAAATTACTTATTTTCAGCTATGAATTAACTACTAATTTCTAACAAATTAACCTCTAAAACCTAAGATAAAATGTTCTAAAATATCTACAAAAATTATCCTAAGTACTTTTATAAGTCTTCTAACTATAGTAAAAAGAATGGGCTAAAAAAGTTACTGAAAATTACCAAAATAAAACGAACAAACTCAAGTACATTTAAAGGAAATTCAATAAAAGCTAATTAAAAGAAAAATCAGAATTAAATCGAAAATAATGCAAAATTCAGAAAACAAAAACGTCAAAAATTTCTAATTAGATTTACTAACCTACTGGAATTTTTGGGGAATTTTTCTATGATTTTTACTATTTTTTGTCGATTTATTTGGAAACTGTATAAAAATAAAATTAAAATCTAAACCAATAATATGAGGGGTGGATTTAGTAATCTTTTTTAGTGTTTTTCCTTAATGGGCTTAAAAAGAAGGGTACGGATAGCAAAAGGGCTAAGCCCAATTGCACTAGAAACCAGGGGGTGAGAATAGTGATATTTTTATGTTCATTTTTTCATATGGGCTTAAAACAGGTGTGTTGTTAGCAAAATGACAAAGCCCAAACGCAGGCTGATGAGGGGGAGGTGCAGTAGGCAATTTTTTCAGTTGTTTATTTAGTGGGCTTATGAGAGGAGGTGCGGATAGCAAAGAAATAAAGGCCCAGATTCGCATGGGATGGGGGGTGCAGTGAGCAATTATTTTATGTTGTTTTCACGATGGGCCTAATACGGGGGTGCATTTAGCAAAGAATGAAGGCCCAATACACAAGGAAATGAATTAATATTGCTAATCATGAATTAACAGATATGAGAAACAAAACGTTAATGGTGGATTTAAAGGGAATTAAACAGCATTAAAATATATTAATTATCCTAAACTTTCTAATCTGCCTTAATTCCTATTAACTACTCTTCATAATTTAAAAAAACAAAATATGCTATGAACAAAGGGGCACACAATCCGCAACCCTAACCCTCTTCTCACCCTCTGTCCTCCTCCGCAGCTCTCTCTTCTACCCCGTCCTCCGCCGTAGCTCCTTCCTCTTCCTTGCCTTCACAAACCCTTCTTCTTCCCAAGCCAAAACTCTTGCTTCATCTAAAAATAACGCTATCGATCCAACTCTCAACCTAACATCCCTTAGCCAAATCCGAAAACGAAAACCTAATTCCTAAAATCAATACCGAAACTCATGATAGATTCATCAACACGCCGGAACATTGAACGTCGAGCTTAGAAACGACATTAATGGCTTCGTACCTTGGATTTCGTCGGTGAAACCGCGTATGGAGAGCTTGGTCCCGTTGAAGATGAAGCTTCGAACAAACACAGGTCTAACGCCAATGAGTACAACAAGACTCTTCTTGAACGATTCGAAGTCGCAATCCGGTACAATTATTTCCTGTCCTTATTCGCAGCTTCGAGTAATGGTTGCTTCTGGATTAGTGATGCAGACTCTCAAATTCTCTTCAGGTTGTTGATGCCGTTGTCCAAGACAAAGAATCCGCTGTATTGTGATGTTGATAAAGACTCATCATTGAAGATGAATAATCAAAGCTTGATGTTGATGTATTGAATTCGATAGAAGTATCATGAAGGTGATGGAGATAACAGACGATTCAGATTGAAGGAGAAGTTGAGAAACTGTATGGAGGAGTATCAATGACAGCTTGGAGGGTTATGGAAGAATGAAGAGGGATTGAAGAAGGATTGGTTAGAATGGTAGAGGATTGAGAAAATTGAGAAGAAGATTGAATGAGGAGAATTGAGAATTAGTGGAGTGGTTTTGGAAAATTGTAGAAGAAGCTGATTGAATGAGAAGCTATTGATTTATAGACAAATATCACAGAAGAATCTGGAAGCTTCAGGTAATAATTCGGTTAGAATTCTGTTATAATGTTAGTTACCTTTCTGTTATGGATTCAATTAGTTTATTTTCCAGAGTTTGTGTTATTCAATTGGCAGCTTGTGAGGGTCTTGATTATTATTTTTTTTGTGATTAGGAATACATGTTTGGAGCTCCTGGAGTAAGAGATATATCTAGGAAGTACAATCCACCATAGGTATGACCACTTGATTGTGCAAATTGATCACCTTGAGAAGCATAAGGTGCCTGCATAGAATGGTCGGTAGGTGATGAAGATCCACGTAAGGCAGGTTGACTAGAATGAGAAGGAAATGGTGGCTGTGTTTGTGCATATGGACTGGTGTTAGCTGGAAAAGATGAATTAGGAGTTGAAAAGGGTTGCTGAGGGTTGGCCAAAAGGAGACGAACTGTTTTGCTGTGATGTCATCTCAGGTAACGGTGCAGGAGGAAGAATGTTAGCAAGAATATCAGTTTCCAGTCGTTGAGATGATGACTCTTGGGACACAAAGCTAGAGTTAGCAGAGAAAGATTGGCTGTCACTGGTAGCAGATGTGGAGTATGGTACAATAGAAAATGAGTCCTCAAATCCAAAGTTAGACATTGTGTCGGCATTAAAAACCTCTGATTGGGATGGTTCAATACTTTGATGTGCATAGTGTTGAGGTGGAACGGTTTCAGCAGAAGTATCGGCCTTGAATGGTGAATCACCAAATGGATCTTCAAAAAATTGATCGAAATTATTGGACCCGAATGATGGTGCTGCAAAGGAAATTGTTGAACCATTGTTTGCTTCAGGGGTTGCAGTTGCTGGTGTATCCGGCACAAGAGGCAATGCATTTGAAGAGAACAAGTCTGATAGAGAACCAAGAAAGTATATTTTGCCATAATTAGAGGTGGTTGGGGTAGCTGATGTAGAGCCGCGCGGATCAAAGAACTCATCAGTGGGCTCAGTTTCCTGGATTCCGGAAGCAGTGGTACTGGGAGCAGCGGTTATTTCAGTTGGATTATTGCTTGCACGAGGGGACGAGCCTCTTGGAGCAGATTCTTTTTGTAACTATTTCCATAGCTTCTCCATTAGTGTAACTGCATTATGTCTTCTGTTAGCATTCTGTATCGGAACTAGTTTTGCGATTGTTCCTTTATAATCTTTCCTTTCCTAACTATCCCTCTGTGTAACTGTAATTCATTCTGTTAACCAGTTTCTGTTATGGAACATTATGCTATAATTTAATTATTACTTATTTTCCAATGTTAATGAATTCAATTAGGACTTAAAAAAATAAAAAATAGTAAACAGAGGATTTGAAGAAGTGAAAACCGTTGACTTGTTATGGAATAACAATGGAATTGATTAATGGGCCTAAAATATGGAACTCAAAAGAATATTGACTTGAAATAAGAGGTATTAAAAGTAAATTTTATTGGACACGGACTTGGACTTAAGATGACTGATTGGAAATTAATTTGATGATTTGGATACTATGGTGAAAACAAAAGAAATTAGCTTCCTATTATTTTGGTAGACACTTGTGATGGCCCTAAAGCAAAATTACCATTGAGTTTAAATGGTGTAAAAATGGACAAGGGGAAAGCATGAGTTTGATATGGGCTATGAAAAAATAAAAGATAATTCAAAATGTATTACAGACAAAAGACCAATGAGAAAGTGAATAAGAGAAAATGAAGGTGAATTGATGGAAACGTATTGGAGTAGAAAGGCAAAAATGGAATGGAATAATCAGGAGTGGTTCATAACAAAGCAATGAATGAAATCTTGATTTTTGGCCCAAAACCTACTTTTAAAATCTTTCCATAAGTTTACAAACACAACCACTTCTGAGCCGCTGAATGCTTTTTCTAAATTAGTCGCAACTCTTTGAATTGTCTGAAACATGCCCTGACCATTTGAATCCAAATGAATCACTAGTAAACTGAAGATTCGAACCAGGCTTCACACAAGATACTGCTCAATATCCTGATGAATCACAACACAAGACAACCTTAACTTTGAATATGCATTGTCTAAGAAACAGTCCAGTGGTCCAAAATAAACTCGCAATTGCAGTAATCTTCTGATAGTCTGACCAAGATTAGGTTAAGCTCCTATCTGAATCGAAACTCAATTGAACAACTGCACTTGAAGTAGAATCAACATCCAGTAAATTCTCCACCACTTCAAACTCTGACAGATACAGATAAGGTACCAAACCCTAATCCAGTACAACCTTAATCACATGCCTAATGAAATAATGAAATGAACTAGTATGCTGTTAATGAACTGATGAGAAATACAGATGAATGCAAAATGATACGCCAATTGAGGGAATAAATATGAGGGCAAATTTTGAGGTATTACAGAAGCCAAGAATGGTAGCATTCTTAAGATCACTTGACAATAGGGCCTGGAAAGCAGTCAACAAAGGATGGGAGCACCCTGTCCAAGACAACAAAGATGGAGCAAAAGTGTTGAAACCTGAAGAATAATGGAGCAAGGAGGAAGAAGATTTAGCACTTGACAATTCCAAGGCCTTAAATGCTTTATTCAATGGCATTAATAGGAATATATTCAGACTTGTGCATCACTGTGAGCTGGCCAAAGATGTTTGGGACACTCTCAAAACAACTCATGAAGGAACATCAAAGGTGAAGATGTCAAGACTTCAACTTCTCACCACCAAGTTTGAAAACTTGAGAATGAAGGAAGATGAGACAATTCATGAGTTCTACATGAACATCTTGGAAATAGCCAATACTTCTGGTGCTTTGGGAGAAAAGATGACTGATGAAAAGCTGGTAAGAAAGATTCTCAGATCTTTACCAAAAAGATTTGACATGAAGGTCACAGCAATAGAAGAAGCACAAGACATATGCACAATGAAGGTTGAAGAGCTCATTGGTTCCCTTCAAACATTTGAGATGGGAATGAATGACACAATTGTAAAGAAGAACAAAAGCATAGCCTTGGTGTCAAATACTGATAAAGAAGAAGAAAATAATGAAGCAGAACCTGAAGAAAATTTATCAGAAACCATTGCTATGCTTGGAAGACAATTCAACAAGATTCTCAGAAAGATGGATGGCAAGGCCAGACCAAGTGGAAGATACTCAAACTTTTCTGAGAATAAAAGACCTTATGATACTAATAGAAGGTCAAGTTATGATGAAAAGATCAATCAAGATAAAGGGATCAAATGTCATGGATGTGAAGGATATGGACACATCAGAAATGAATGCCCTACTTATCTAAAGAAGCAGAAGAAAGGTCTTTCTGTGACCTGGTCTGATGAAGACTCAGGATGTGATTCAGAAGAAGAATCAGCAAAGCACATCACTGCTCTAGCTGGAGTATGTGATTCTGAAAGTGGATCCAGTGATGAGGAGCTGACTTTTGAAGAGCTAGAAGAATCATACAAGATGTTGGTTAAAAGGAGCACTGAAATATGCATGGAGAGTATAAAGCAGAAGAAGCAGATTGAGGCACTAAAGGCTGAAAAAATAGGTGATCTAGAGATCATTGACACTTTGAAAAGTGAAGTAAGCCTTCTCAACTCAAAGTTGGAGCATATGTCCAAATCTGTTAGAATGCTGAACAACAGCTCAAACACACTGGATGTTATTCTCAACAACAATAAGCATTCTGGGGATAGAACTGGACTGGGATTTAACAAAGTTCAAAAGGTTGAGGCTAGCACCAGCAAAACTACTTCAAATTCCATAAAGTCAAACAAGATGTCCCAACAGATGCTCCAACATCATGAAAAGAACATAAAGTCAAACATAATGTCCCAACAGATGTCTCAACATCATGAAAAGAACATGATGAAAAAGAAGTATCAAAGATGGAGATGTCATTATTGTGGAAGGTTTGGTCATATCAAACCTCATTGCTACAAGTTGCATGGATATCCAAATCAGATATATCAACAACCCCCTAAGCAGAAGATAGAGGCTACAAAGAAAGTGCTGCATAGACATCAAACTCAAAGATATCAGCAAACCCCTAAGCAGAAGACAGAGATCATCAAGAAAGTATGGGTACCTAAAGATAGTCTTCATGCTAATCAAAGCTACATGTCCAAGAACAAGCTCAACAAACAACCTTGGAGCTCTAAAAATGGACACTACACAGGGCAGAGGCATCAAAGGAAACCTCAATACAAATGGTCAAAGAAGGGTGTTGCATATATAGCTCATACATCTCTAAGAGTATCAGCTAAAGAAGACTGGTACTTTGACAGTGGATGTTCAAGGCAGATGACTGGATTGAAGAATCTGCTAGTAGACTTAAAGTCATATTCATCCAGATATGTAACCTTTGGAGATGGAGCTAAAGGAGAAATCAAGGGAGTTGGGACCTTGGACTATCCAGATGTACCAAGACTAGATGATGTGCTGCTGGTAAAAGGATTGACTGCTAACTTGATCAACATAAGTCAATTATGTGATCAAGGTTACAGTGTAAACTTTACCAAAACTGAATGCATAGTGTCTAATAAAGAACAGAAGGTTGTCATGAGAGGAGCCAGATCTAAAGACAACTGTTATATGTGGGAACCTCAAGATTTCAGTCTCACTTCAACTTGCTCTTTAGCCAAAGAAGAAGAAGTGAAACTATGGCACCAAAGACTGGGTCATCTTCATTTCAGAGGTATAAAGAAAATCATATCTATGGAAGCTGTGAGAGGTATTCCTAAACTGAAGATTGATGATGGCAAAATCTGTGGTGAATGTCAAATAGGCAAGCAAACCAAGATGTCCCATCCAAAGCTCCAACATCTGACAACTTCCAAAGTTTTGGAATTATTGCATATGGATCTTATGGGACCTATGCAGGTTGAGAGCCTTGGTGGTAAGAGGTATGCCTATATGGTGGTTGATGACTTTTCAAGGTATACATGGATAAATTTTATCAAAGAAAAGTCTGATGTATTTGATGTATTCAAAGATTTATGCCAAAGAATACAAAGAGAAAAAGCAAGCTGTGTGGTCAGAATAAGAAGTGACTATGGAAAGGAGTTTGAGAATAAAAAATTCTCAGATTTCTGTTCTTCAGAAGGAATCAATCATGAATACTCTTCACCTATTACCCCTCAACAGAATGGGATTGTTGAGAGGAAGAACAGAACTATCCAAGAATCAACAAGAGCTATGATCCATGCTAAAAAGTTACCATTGTACTTCTGGGCTGAAGCTATGAACACAGCTTGTTACATTCATAATCGAGTCACTCTAAGGAAAGGAACCTTGTCCACAATCTATGAAGTATGGAAGGGGAGAAAACCCACAATTAAGTACTTCCATGTGTTTGGAAGTAACTGCTATATTCTGGCTGATAGGGAGCAAAGAAGAAAAATGGATCCTAAAAGTGATGAAGGGATTTTTCTTGGATATTCTATAAACAGCAGAGCCTATAGAGTATTTAACTCTAGAACCAAGGTTATCATGGAGTCCATAAATGTGATAATTGATGATGCCCCTGCAGATGTTACAGATGATGTTGGAACATCTGCTGACAGTCAGACTGAAGCTAATAAAGAGGGATCATCCTGACTTCACTCAAACTGAAGCAAGGACAGAACAATCCAGCAAACCTCCCTCCATCAGAATTCAGAAGGATCATCCCAAAGATTTAATAATTGGTGATCCCAACAGAGGTGTATGCACTAGATCAAGAGAGGTGATTTCAGGTTCTTGTTTTGTTTCAAAAATAGAACCTAAAAACATCAAGGAAGCTCTTAATGATGAGTACTGGATTTGTGCTATGCAAGAAGAATTAGGTCAGTTCACAAGGAATAAAGTGTGGGATCTTGTTCCTAGACCTGATGACATAAATGTGATTGGCACTAAATGGGTGTATAAGAACAAGTCAAATGAGCAGGGAGTTATTACAAAGAACAAAGCTAGACTTGTAGCTCAAGGATACACACAAATTGAAGGAGTAGACTTTGATGAAACCTTTGCACCAGTAGAAAGGCTTGAATCAATCAGACTACTTTTAGGAATTGCTTGTATTCTGAAGTTCAAGCTATTTCAAATGGATGTGAAGAGTGCCTTTCTAAATGGATATCTTAATGAAGAAGTATATGTAGAACAGCCTAAAGGATTTGTTGATTCAAGCTGTACAAACCATGTGTACAAACTAAGGAAGGCTCTTTATGGACTGAAGCAAGCCCCAAGAGCATGGTATGAAAGGCTGACTACTTTTCTCACAAAACAAGGATACAGAAAAGGTGGAATAGACAAAACCTTGTTTGTAAAGGATGAAGAAGGAAATGTCACGATTGCTCAAATATATGTTGATGACATTGTCTTTGGTGGGATGTCAGACAAGATGGTTAAACATTTTGTCACTCAAATGGAATCTGAATTTGAGATGAGCCTAGTAGGAGAACTAACCTACTTTCTTGGACTGCAAATCAAGCAGATGGAAGATTCAATGTTCATATCCCAAAGCAAGTATGCCAAGAACACTGTGAAGAAGTTTGGGATGGATAGTGCAAGTCATAAAAGAACTCCTTCCCCCACTCATTTAAAGCTGACAAAGGATGACAAGGGTGAGAAGGTGGACCAAAGCCTATACAGAAGCATGATTGGAAGCTTATTATATCTGACTGCTAGCAGACCAAACATAGCCTTTGCAGTAGGTGTATGTGCAAGATATAAAGCTGAGCCAAAAGTAAGTCATCTAAACCAGGTTAAGAGAATTCTGAAATATGTCAATGGTACTTGTGACTATGGCATAATGTACTCCCATGGATGTGAACCAATTCTCACTGGCTTCTGTGATGCTGATTGGGCTGGAAGTGCTGATGATAGAAAGAGCACATCAGGAGGATGCTTCTTTCTAGGAAACAATTTGATTTCTTGGTTCAGTAAGAAACAAAATTGTGTTTCCTTATCCACTGCTGAAGCTGAATACATTGCAGCTGGTAGCAGTTGTTCACAGTTGGTTTGGATGAAGCAAATGCTCACAGAGTACAATGTCCCACAAGATGTCATGACATTGTACTGTGACAACTTAAGTGCTATTAACATATCAAAGAATCCTATCCAACATAGCAGGACCAAGCATATTGATATCAGGCATCATTTCATCAGAGATCTTGTGGAAGAGAAAGTGATCTCATTGGAACATGTAGCTACAAACCTGCAATTGGCTGATATATTTACTAAAGCTTTGGATGCTACCCAATTTGAAAACCTAAGGGGCAAATAGGGAATCTTCTTATGTGAAATATAGTAGTTATGAAGAAGTGCCAACATGTCCTATGACATCGTGTGGCATGATCACCAGATGGCAACACCAGTCTGGTCAAGAACTCTGTGTATTCCACTCCTAAAAATTCTCCAAGTAACGACTACTTATAAAAATACCAGCTTGCTCTCAGCTATTCATCTTCTCATCATTCTCTCAAAACAAATTGCATGATATAGCTGACCTTTAGAGATCATCAAACTCAATCAATCTTAACCTCTTCCTTCAACACATTCGAAAATGTCTCAAAACCCTAACCTCTCTGAAGAAATCCTCAACCAAGAAGATGTGGTGCATGCAACCCCCATCTCTGTGGTACCTATGGATTCAACTCAAATAGACGAAATCAGAGGAAGTGTTCCTCTTACTCAAAAGCCAAGAACCCCTACTGTGAGAAGGGCAAAGGAACCTGTTTTCAGCAAAGTCAAAGGAATGCCTTCATCCTCAAACACCACTCCCAAAGCCTCTGAGTATGTGGATGCTTCAATCAAGGATCTTGTGAACAGGATTCTATCTGAGCAAAGACTTGTGAGTGGAATATCCATTCCTCTGAACACCATGCCAGCTCCACAAGAAGATCAGAGTAATCAAGCTGAAGAGGACACTCCTGCTCAACAGGATGTCCCAATAGATGTTGAAACATCTGAGGACCAGCACAAGGCCTCCTCTGATGATGATGATGAAACATCTGAGGACATTCACAAGGCCTCCACTGATGATCAAGCCTCTGTTGATCCCCCTGCTGAAGAGGAGACTGCTCAACCTCCTCCTGTTGTTGACATAGAGCATGATTCTGACACAGAAATCATTGCTTCTGTGGACCCTAGCATAGCCAAAAGGCTTAGGACTAGGAAAGAAAAGAAGACTGCAGGACATGCAACTCCTGAGAAGAAGCAGCCTACACTAAAGAAGGACAAAGCTAAAGTTGCTTTTGGTCCTACCAAACAATGGAGCAAGGTGAATACACAAAAGAGGAAAGTTGTCACCCCTCCAGATTCAGATGTTGAAGAGGATGTCCCAACATCCCAACCAAAGAAGAAACCAGCACCTTCAAGGTCCACTTCTATTGTTCCAGAAGCTCCTCTGGACAACATTTCATTCCATCATGTGTCAAGTGTGAGCAGATGGAAATTTGTCTACCAAAGAAGGGTAGCACTTGAAAGAGAGCTGAGCAGCAATGCACTTGAGTGCACTGAGGTAATTGATCTCATTTCTTCTGCTGGCCTATTCAAAACAGTGTCAAACTTTTCTCCTTGCTATGAGCTGCTAGTCAAGGAATTTATTGTCAACCTTCAAGAGGACTGTGCTGATGGTAAGTCAGATGAATTCAGAAAGGTATTGTAAACACCCCAAATTTTCCCTCACCCATTCACACCATGGCTTGTGATATCCTCATGTGCATAATTTCAATCATAGCATCCCATATTGCATTTGTGATTCACTGCATTGATTCTAAGTCATCTACATCTAGGGTTTGTGACCTGAGCAATCCAAGAGCCACTTGAGCCACTCCAAAGGTCATCAATCACTTAAAAGGGGTCCATGTATGTTCAAGCATCATATTATATCCTCTCAAAGCCAAGAATGTCAAAAAATCACAAGAACTGGGATTGGCATGGAAGCAGAGCCAGGTTTGACTGCACAGATGACCTAGAATTAGGGTTTTGGTTTCAAAGGCCATAACTCCAAATTTTTTGGTCATTCTTGTTTCTATTGGTCTCTATATGGTATAGGGATCATGCATATCAATTTTCATGAAGAAAATCAATGGGGAAGTCATCTGATCAAGAGTTGACTTTTTGAGCAAGTCAGTGCAAAATCAGGGCATCTGAGGCCCCCAATGACCCAACCAAAGGGTGTTCTTCATCATTTTTATTATGTATGATCTTTATTTGATCATATAAGATGTTAGAAGTTCACAAAATTGAAGAATTTCAAGCCATTTGCACAGTTGACTTTTTGGGAAATGACTTGTAATGGAAACTTGCCATTTTGGGAAACTTTTTCAACCCTTGCTTTTTGATTCAAAAATGCTTCAAATGGGAAAACTTTGGTCATGAAAGTTGTATAATGGATCATTCCCTTTTCAAAAAGTACAAGAACTCATTCTAATTCATTTTGGATCAAAAGTTATGGCTTGTCAAAGTTGGCCAAAATCACATAATTTCAAGTTTTCCACCAAAGAGGCAAAGTTGCAAAACCACTTGCCAAGGCAAATTGAGCTTTCAAATGGACTTCTAATCTTCATACAAACATGAACCAATGTCTAAAAATCAGTTTGGCCCAAAGAATTTTCCATTTCTATGCCTTGATTTTCACATATCCATAAGTCATTTTCCATGAAAGTGCAAAGAGGGATTTTTGGCAAAATCATTCTCAAAGGAATTGTATGATCTCTAGCTGGTTTTAATACATTGTCATGACCTAATGAGGCATCCCACATCAGAAATTCAGCAAGGTTTCTCACATTCACATAGCCCAAAGTCATGAAATGTCACAAGTTGTCAAGTTGCAAAAACTCTTCTAGCTCATGATCCAAATGCAGCAGCCTCTCATGAACCATCCAAGGGCCATCCTTGACTCAAGCTGAGGCAGGACAAGCCTCTAGATCACCTCTGCCACAGCCCATGCTTGAAGTACAACAACTATTGACTTTTTGGCCAATTGCTCCATACCATTCCCACAGTACATGTCAAGTCTTCTGACTCATTCCAATAGTTTAGGACTTGGATAAGGATCATAAAACACAACATACACAAGCCTGGAACATACACATTGCAGCACACTCAAAAATCCTCTCATTGGCAAAAGCCTTCGAAACTCATCACATAAGCCACAAACCTTCAAACAAATTCCACAGAACAACTCACCATGATCCACTGATCATTTCCCTGCCCTCATTTTGCCCTAAAACCTCCACAATCAAAAACACGATTTTCACATTTCATGAACTGAGATTCTGCCAATTCTCTCTAAAGGCCATATAAACTCCAGCTAAGTGTCAAAAGCTTCTAAGGAGGATCATTGGGACTTGTTTGAGCCAAAGAAGCAGCCAGAAAGCTCCTAGATTGAAAGCTCAACCTCAGGTAACATGATGAACAAATTTTCCAGAAATGAGGTTTTAAGTTACTAGATTGTTCCTCATGCTTTTCTTATTTGTTTTGCATATTTATTTTAAAATATCAAAAGACTTTCAAAAAATTTTATTTTTTGCATCATGACTGTAAATATTTTTCTCATTCCAAAAATATTTTTATTTTTATTTTTTGCATTAAAAATTATTTTTAAATCATTTAAAATTTTATTTTTAATTAATTAATGAAAATTAATTAATTAAAAATACTTTTAGGTATTTAAAAATCACAAAAAAATTCATGTAACATTTAAAAACATTTAGAAACATTGTCCAACTCTCAAACGAAATTTATTTTTTGTTCTTGATACCTTTTGATAATTTTCAACGGAATTAAATTCATTTTGAGGTAATATTTTGGTTCAATCTTTGAAAATCCATTTCTGCCTAACCTTTGAGAGTTGGACAATGATTCTTTTTGCATTGCATCTTGAATAACATGTAGTTTATAGGATAAAATTGGCATGAATTGATCTTGCATTTTCAAATTGTTTTGCATTTTTCTTGAAAAGGTACCTTAAAACCCTAGCAATCTTAGAAAATTCATAACTCTCACTAGGTTAAGAGTTGGATCCCCTCCTTTGGGAAGTGAGTTTGTATAGGTCTAGGGTATCTTTGATTGTATTTTCAAATTTTTATCATGATGTTTGCTTATGGTTTTGGATTTTTGCTTTGTATGTTGCATATAACCCTAATTCATGCCTTTCTTTGCATCCATCTTCCATTTGCTTGCATACCATGACTTGTCATGACATTTTGTGCATCCATTTGATTCATAATACATCTTAGGACACATTAGAATCATGTTTGATCATTGCATCTTTCATTTGCCATGTTATATGTCTTTTGCATTCCATAACTTTTCATGTACATTCATGGTTCTAAGCATGCTTCTCTTGCATCCATATGTTTGTATGATCATCCTCATGCCTTGCCTCATGTTTGTATCATCTCTTAGCATCATTAACATCATGATCTTGTTCCTGATTTTGGTTTGCATCATCACATTTCATCTCATTTGCATTGCATTGCATTTCTTTTGCTAACATTTCAGGTGGTAAGTTGTTTGAGAAGTGAATTTGCCTTCACTTCTCACAATCTCTTATCATCTCTCTTGTGCATTATTGCTGCATTTTGACTTGTGTATTGGATTGAGCTTGCTCATTCTTGTTCATCTTACTTTCCTTCTTCAAGCAACTTGACTTCTTAAGTGAAGCAAGTTGTTTTGCTTCTCTTTGCTTCTTTCATCTGCTTCTCTCCTTGGTGGTTTCTTGAAGATTTCTTTCTTAAACCTCACAAACCCTAGGACTCCCAAGCATGATAACTTTTTAGGATTGATTAGTCCCCCACTTAGCTTTTACCTTTGTGTCATCTTTGAGTCCTCTCTCCTCACCTCATAATCAGGGACTAAACCCTAAAGGCTTTAAGGCTTTGTGATTAAGCTTATGCCTGCATCCTTCTATTAGGATGGAGTGTATAACTTTAATCCTAAGTGTCAAACCCTTAATGTGTTTAAATCCTTTAATCAATTCACTTAATAATCATCAAGACATCAAGCTTGTAACTTGGGCCTTGCATTAGGGTTCTAATTCTTCCTTAATTGGTTAAGAAGGACTAACCCTAGTGTTAATGGACAAGTCCCCCTCAAGTTGTCTTACAAACCTTAAAACTCACTTCTTCATCTTATCATTAACTAAAATCCATCTAATAATGGCTTTGTTTTGTCATGAGGTTAATCCCTAATCATGGATTAAGTTGAGGAGTCTTCCCCAGCTTAAACATTCTCATCTATTATCCTTCTATTAGGATGGTGTAATGATTCTGTTTAATCCCTGATTATAGATTAAACTCATTACTTAACACTAAACAAAAACAACAAAAACATCTAACTAATCACAAGTAGGTTAATGATCTTAATCCTACACCATGGTGATTAAGTGTGAGACCCTGACTTCACACTTAAGGTATTCTCATTACCCCTAATCAGAGGGAGGATGTGATGAGTTTACTAACCCATTGGTTTAGTCTTAAGCTCATTTTCCTATGACAAACTTCAAAAAGAAATAAAAGACTGAAAACACAAAAACAAACAATAATCGTCTCCTCCGGGATTCTTTTCTCATCATCTTCACTCACAAACGAGAACTCGCTTCTTCTGTCTAATGCAAGACAGTTTGCACCTGAGCCAGACAGGTCATACACTTGAGCATAGGCAAGTAAGCAGTTCATCAGTCAATTCATCCTTTCAGTCTCTTTGGGTCGAACTACGGTGTTCTGACTTCCTCATTGCACGAGAGGATACGTAGGCATAACTTAACTGTTATCGAACAAAAGTCTTTGTATATTCCCCCTCCTTCCAGCCTCATTCTTTAAGCCTCAATATCTTGAGCATTTCACTCTTTTTCTTACACTGACACTGCTCTTATACACTTCACTTTCTTCCAGCACTGACACCTGTACATCCTTTTCCAGCTCTTTTATACACAGATTGCACTGACACTACCCCTTTAAAACACAAATCTTTTAAGCGTGGATCCCGTCGAGTACGGCGGACAATCTGGGTGCTAATACCTTCCCAGGTTGTAACCAACCCCCTTTCTCGGTCTCTCCGGTTCGCAACCGTCTTATCCATATCTTTCTAGGTCTATGCAGCATTGCCTTTCCTCCGGGATAAAAATGCCTAGCTGGTGACTCTTTCCTTTCTGAGTTCACTCCTGTGTGTTCTCATTTCTCTTTTCGCCGACCGTTCGCGCTTGTACCGGGATGCAAATCTTCAGGAGCGACAGCTTGGCGACTCTGCTGGGGACCCTTATACTGTAACCAGGGCTTCTGGTTCTTTTTGTGGGTTCCTCCTAGCGCTTGATTGATTTGTGTTTACCAGGGTGTTATGTGCTGATTGTGTTTATATAGTTGCTTTATTTACTGCTTTATGTACAGTTATTTATTGCTTTCTTTACAGCTTTACATATCATACTGTCATATTGCTATCTGGCTGGATCTGGTTTTTTGTCTTGGTGGGTGGGGTTCTACTGAGAGTTTAAGGTCCTATACCTGGGACCTGAGTGACACCTAGGCTAGAGTGGTTCATGTTCTTTCCCATTCCATTTCGGTCTGGTGCGGGAATATGAAACACGGTTCAGATGTGGGTTTCTTCTTGAGAACTCTGTGCTACAGATTTCCTGTAGTGCTAGGGCTATCTGGGAAGCCTGCTAAGTCTGGATGACCTTTATTATTGACCTTCAGAAACTGAGGTGAATTAGAGGAGGATCTTTTATGGTTATTGTAAACACTGTACCTTCGGGTTAGAAGTGTTTACACTTCTCATAACTGATCCAAGTCTGAAGATCCTTGTTTTAGAACACCACCTGTGAGGGGGTTGGGCTGTTTACAGGTTTGCAGGAACCCTTTGCCACATCATACCCTGATACTTGTTTTGTTTAAGAATGCTTCACTTTGGACAGTTCTTGTGATTTAACCCTGGACATGTGACTCTTTATTTGAGTCCCCTACCTTGGTTACTGGACTTCTGAACCTCCATCTGGACTTCTTAAACATACATGGACTTATATCAAGGCAGTAATCAGATCCAGCTTGATCACAAACCCCTGCATATCATTTGCATACATCATCATTGCATCATTTAACATTTGTTTATTTGTTTTTCAGGGTATCTACATCATATTTTGGCTTGGTTTTGACCCCTTCACCTGCATAGACCCTTGTTCATCAGCTATCTGCTTCAGCTCTCTTCATCAGTTGCCTGCTTCAGCTACCTCCATCATCATCCTCAGCCTATCAGTGGCTCATCTTTAGTATCAGTCTTCATCATCAGCATCTGTTTTCAGCTCTTCATCAGCAGTCATGGCACCCAAGAAGAGCAACATTTCTTACCATTTCTTTGAGCCTGTGCTGGCTGACATCAGACAGGTCCGGGCACTTATCACTCCAGACCATATCCCATTATTCAGAGAACATTATGGAGGCATCCTTGATATGGTTATGGACTTGGACCCTTCTCAGAGGAGTTTGATCCACACTTGCCTACAGTTCTATGATCCTCCCTTGAGATGCTTCACTTTCCAGAATTTTCAGTTGGGACCCCTATTGGAGGAGTTTTCATCACTGATTGGAGTACCTGTCAGGGGTGGTATCCCCTTCAACCCTGAAATGACCTCTCCCAGCATTGAAGAAGTGGCAAAGGCACTGTATTTGGAACCTGTTTTGATTGAGCAGAACATGACCACAAAGGCAGGGATCCCTGGTTTGCACTTGGATTTTCTGACTTCTCAGGCCATCCTGAAGGCCTCCTTGGGAGAATGGAAGGCAGTTTGTGCATTGTTAGCCCTCAGCATATATGGGGTTATACTTTTTGCAGATGAGCCCAAGTTTATTAGCAAGAATTCTATTCATCTCTTCCTTTTGAGGAACCCAGTGCCCACCTTGCTGGGGGATTTCTATTACTCTGTTCACCAAAGGAATGAGAAACAGAGAGGGAGGTTGGTAAGGTGTTGTGCTCCTCTATTTCATACCTGGCTGCTCAAACACCTACCCAAGACTGATACTTTCTTGAATCCTCACCAGCAGAAGAATTGGGCTAGGAGGCTTACTGCTTTGACCTCATATGACATCAGATGGTGTACCCAAAGCACCAAAGGCAGGGACATAATCACTAGCTATGGACAGTATCCCAATGTACCTTTAGTAGGAGTGAAGGGTTGCATCAACTACAATCCTTTGCTGTTCAAAAGACAATTGGGCTATGCTTTGGTCCACCCTCCTAGAATGCAAGATTTGGCTGAAACCTTGTATTGTGAGATAAAACCTAATCTAGCTGTTGTCAGACAAGCATCCTGGGCTTGGGACAACATCCAGACCAAAGGGATGGCCATTCTTGGGAGATGCAACAATGTGGCTTCAGCTCAGTATTATGAATGGTCTCATGCTAGGGCTCAGATTTCTGGAATGCCCTTCACCATTGAGGATGCACCTGGACCATCCACAGTACCACCTCCAGCCACTGTCAGTCTGGAAGAGTTTGAGAAACTGAAGGAAAGAAATGAGAATCTGTCTCAAGCTCTGAAGAAGACCCTCTGGGAGAGGAGTGATGGTCGCCTGGACATTGAGAGGTTAGAAAAGCTTAAGGTGGAGCATCTAGCCAGAATTGAGAAAGCAGAGGGCTACATCAAGAAATCAAGAGCTGGAGAGCAAATTTTGAAGAATGCTTGTGAGGAGGCCCAGTTTCAGAAGGCTAGAGCTGATCTCTATCTGAAAGAAAGTCAAGCTAGGTGGGCCAGGATCACTGAAGCTCGTACTCAAGAGGATAAGATAACTCAAGCTAGGATTGAGCAGTTGGAGGCTAATGAAAGGAAGCAAAAGGAGGCTTTGCTGGCAGCCCAGAAGGAGATTTCAGAATTGAAGCTTAGGGCTGGTGTGAAGAGGTCAAAGGACCAAGACAGGCACAAGAAGCTGACTGCTGCTATTGCCACCAGAAACCTTCTTATCAAGAACATCACAGAGCATCCGGCTGGTCCTGTAACTGAAGCACTCCTGAAGGAGGTTAAGGAGGATGAGTTTGGCTTAGATGTTTGACTACTTTGCTTGTTGCTATTTCCATTTGATGTACTTTTCTTTTATGTTGTATTTTGACCCTTCAGGGGCATGTGTTGTAAAAACAGACTATGTATTATTCACTATTTGTAATGTATACGTCAGTTTGTTTCATTTGAGTTTCTTTTCTCAAGCAACATCAAAGCATCTTCCTCAGGGTCTGGAAAGGTCAAAACCAAGTGCCAAGCCGGATACCTTGGAAACAAATAAGCATACTGCATTGCATGCTAACTTTTGTTTTGTTTTGTAGGTTTTTGTTTTGTTTGATTCTAACTCTGTTGTGATTCAGGAATTATTGCTCGTCGTCGGGTGTTCCCTCTCAACCGCCCACACAGATATCCTACTCGCAACAACCTTCCTAATATCCAGATGGACCAAGTACAGCAAGAGCTGACAGAGGTCAGAACCCAGATGGTTAACGAAAGGCTAGAGATGAGAAACCAAATGACCCAGTTCATGGAAGTAATGAATGGCTTGGCTCAAAGCCAAGAAAGATTGAGGGCATTGGTAGAAAGACAGACCCAGGAGGAACCTCCTCTGGGAACTGGAGGAACAAGTAACAATGAGAGGGGTCAGCCTCATGTTAACCCACCAGTATATGGGCCTCATCTGCATCCGGAAGTCAACATCCCGGGTATTGTGCAAGGAAATACTACTGGAGGAAGAGTCTTACAAGAAGACCCCCAGGAAGAGCAGTTCACTGTGATGGGAGCTGGGGACGAAGTTTATGATAGGAGGCTTGATGAAATTGCTGAGAAATTGAGATCTCTGGAGTCTCAAAATTCCTTGGGTTTCGATGTCATGGATATGGGGTTAGTGGATGAGGTAAGAATTCCCCACAAGTTTAAACCCCCGTGCTTCGAGAAGTACAATGGAACTTCCTGTCCACGAACTCACTTGCAGTCCTTTCTGGGGAGACTTAAGGCATACACCATGGATGAAAAACCGTGGATGTTTTACTTTGAAGATAGTTTGACTGGGGCTTCCAGGGAGTGGTACTCTCACTTGACCAGAGCTACTATCAGATGCTGGAAGGACCTAGCTGAAGCTTTCATCAGGCAGTACCAATACAATCTAGACATGGCTCTTAACAGAACCCTTCTGATGGGAATGTCTCAATCCTCCAGAGAAAGCTTCAGGGAATATGCCCAGAGGTGGAGACAGCTTGCTGCTGCTGTCCAGCCATCCATGTCGGAAAGAGAAATGGCCGACATGTTTATGAACACTCTACAAGGAACATATATTGACAGGCTAGCTGCCTTTTCTTCCACCAGCTTCGCTGACGTAGTCATAGCTGGAGAAAGAATTGAAAGCCTTCTGAAGATGGGTAAGATTTCTGATAATGGTGCAAGTTCGTCAAGCAATCCCAGGAAGCCTTTTGTGGGACCTAGAAGAACCGGTGAGACAAATGCCATTCATGCCGGCAGGGGCAGACCTCAGTATGTCCACAGATCAATAGCAGTTGTCACTATTCCAGCTCCAATTCCTCAGCAACCAGCATATCAACCACCACAACAACCACACTATCAACAGCAAGTTCAGTATCCGCCATAAAGGACCTACAACAACAACAACATCAATCAACAACAAAGACCCTTTCAGCAAAGACCGTCACAGACAAATAGGGTGATTGACCCTATCCCTATGCCTTACGCCTCTTTATTGCCAAAACTCCTGAAGCTCAACTTGGTTGAGTTAAGGACATTGGCACCTCCAGATCCTGCCAGTCTTCCAAGAAATTATGACGCCAACGCCAGATGTGCTTTCCATTCCAATGCACCTGGCCACAGTATAGAGAAATGCAGGGCTTTACAAATGAAAGTACAAGATTTGGTGTATTCTAAAGCCCTTAACTTTGCACCCCCGCCAAATGTCAACAAGAATCCCATGCCCAATCATGGAGGACCAAGAATTAATGCTATTGAGGAAGATAAGCCATCTTTCTTAATCACCAGTGTTGGGCAGATTCGGACACCTCTGGTAGAAATTAAAGCTCAGCTCCTAGAATGCCAGATGTTCCCTGGGTGTGAGCTCGGTTGTGGTTATTGCAACATTTCGGTCAACGGGTGTGATAATTTGAGAAGCGGCATAGACGGTCTTATCAAAAGTGGTATCCTTCAGATCACAACATCAGCACCTACAAATCCAGCAATCCCTCTGACAACAACTCCTGACTCTTCTACAACTGCAACAAAAATCATTCCAACCAATTCATCAATACCATCAACAATGGCTCCGTCCATCACTTCAACAAATCAGATGTCAACAACTATTTCTTCTACAACATCAGCACCCCTTTATTCAGCAGAATCTTCTACAACGCCAACAGATATCTCAGCAGTCACCATTTATTATGATCCAGCACATGTTCCTCCGAACAACAACTTTCAACAACAAGCAGTGGCATCTCCTGCCAGGTCACCAGTCACCATCTACTACGATCCGCACACTATTTCAGTACCCTCCTCTGCTGCAGTCAGTCCAGTTACCATCACGGTACCCGGACCAGTTCCATATGAAAACAGTAATGCCATCCCTTGGCATTATGGCTCTGACCTCTACTGCAACGGGGAGAAAATCACTTTGGATTCTTCAACCTCTTCTCCACAGATTGATAATGTTGGGGGAGGCGGAGGCTTCACCAGAAGCGGACGCCGTTTTGCCTCACAATCACAAAGACCTAATGCCGAAACAGAAGCTGTTGCCAAAGCAAAAGGAAAGAGTGTGGTAGTTGAAGAGCCAATCATCAAAGAAACTCAGAAGACATCCTTTGAGCAAGATGTAGATGAGTTCATGAGAATTATAAAGAGAAGTGATTACAAGGTGGTGGATCAGCTTCACCAAACTCCCTCAAAGATCTCCATATTATCCCTGTTGATGTGTTCTGAAGCTCACAGGAATGCATTACTGAAAGTCTTGCACACATCATACGTGCCAGAAGAGATCACTGTTAATCGGCTAGAAACTGTGGTAGCTAATGTCAACACCAGTCATGGGCTGGGCTTTACCAATGCTGACTTAACAACTGAGGGACGTAACCACATCAAGGCTTTACACATCACTCTAGAATGCAAGGGTGTTGTTCTATCCCATGTGCTGGTGGACACTGGGTCTTCACTCAATGTTCTACCAAAGAAAGCCTTGGTGAAGCTGGAGTACGATGGCTTGGCACTGCGTCCGAGTAATTTGGTGGTGAGAGCTTCCGATGGCTCTAAAAGATCAGTGCTAGGGGAGATTAATCTGCCTGTGATGATTGGCCCGTAAACCTTCAAAATTACCTTCTATGTGATGGACATTCAGCCGGCCTACAGTTGTTTGTTGGGTAGACCTTGGATCCATGCCGCTGGTGCAGTTACATCTACCCTTCACCAGAAGCTGAAATTCGAGTGGGAAGGCCAGATCATCACCATCTGTGGTGAAGAAGATATCTTTGTTAGCCATCTGGCTACATACAAGTACATTGAGATGGATGGAGAAATCCATGAAACCATGAGCCAGGGATTTGAGGCCCTGAACATAAATGAAGCATCTGCTGTACTGGGAACCTCCATGACGTCTTATCAGCAAGCCAGGAAAGTTGTTGAAGAGGGGACTGCCCAAGGCTAGGGCAAGCTGCTACCTGTGGAGAAGAAGGAGGACAGATTTGGGTTGGGTTACAAACCAACTCAACAAGATCAATCAGAGGCTGCTAAGAAGCCCAACTTTGTCAGCGGGGGGATGCTCACCCCGGATGCAGTGAACAACTTGGAAGATGAGTTAGAAGATGAGCGCAACCTGGAGAGCTGGATACGTCCGAGGATCCCGGGGAGCCGCATCTCAAACTGGTCTTCCCAGGAAATTATAAGGGTTACTCCTGCAGAGTAATTATTATTTCCTGTATTTTTAAGCATGCATCAAGTCTTGCATCTTGCCCAAGATGTCAAGACTCATTTTGTAATCGGGCCATCTTGTAATTTTGTGCAAACAGATCAATCAATGAATATCGGACATCTTTTGCAAATGAGTCTTTTTCTTCTCCGCTCACTTTTTTTCATTTTTTCTTTTTGTACAAAAATAAAATGGCATTGTTTTCCAAAATGATAACTTTATTTCACTTTTTCTAAACAAGATTAAAATCGATCACTAAAATGAACAATCTAAACCCTTGCAGAGAGTGCCTTTCAGACTGCACCGACAACAGCACAGCTATGGCTTCGTATGACTTTGACAATCCAATCAATCAAGCTAATGAAGGGGTTGAAGAAGGTTATGAGCTTCCTGAAGAGCTAGCCAGGTTGTTAAGGCAAGAGGAGAAGGTTATCACTCCTCATCAGGAGGAGGTTGAAACGGTTAATCTTGGTACGGAAGAAGACGTGAAAGAGGTTAAAATCGGGGCCTGCCTACAAGATTCAGTAAAAGAGCAACTGATTGACATGCTTCGTGAATATGTGGATGTGTTTGATTGGTCTTACCAGGATATGCCAGGGTTGGACACCGATATTGTTATGCACAAGCTACCTTTAAGAGAAGACTGCCCACCAGTAAAACAGAAACTGCGCCGTACTCGCCCAGATATGGCAATGAAGATTAAGGAAGAGGTACAAAAACAGTGGGACGCCGGGTTCCTTGCTGTGACTAGCTATCCGCCGTGGGTTGCTAATATTGTACCTGTGCCTAAGAAAGACGGCAAGGTGAGGATGTGTGTGGATTACCGGGATCTAAACAGAGCCAGCCCAAAAGATAACTTCCCTTTACCTCATATTGATGTATTGGTTGATAATACGGCTCAGTTCTCGGTATTCTCCTTCATGGACGGATTTTCAGGGTACAATCAGATCAAAATGTCACCTGAAGACATGGAGAAGACAACTTTTATCACACCCTGGGGCACGTTCTGTTACAAGGTGATGCCATTCGGACTGAAGAATGTTGGTGCTACTTATCAACGGGCTATGGTAACATTATTCCATGACATGATCCATAAAGAAATTGAATTTTATGTGGATGACATGATTGCCAAGTCCCTCACAGAAGAAGAACACCTGGTAAATCTGCTGAAGCTATTCAAGCGTCTGAGGAAGTACCAACTGAAGCTGAACCCCAACAAGTGCACATTCGGGGTACGGTCTGGTAAGCTGCTGGGATTTATTGTAAGTGAAAAAGGGATTGAAGTTGACCCTGATAAAGTCAAAGCCATTCAAGAAATGCCTGCACCGAAGACGGAAAAAGAAATTCGGGGTTTCTTAGGTATATTGAACTACATTTCACGGTTCATATCTCACCTTACAGCAACCTGTGAACCTTTGTTCAAACTGTTAAGAAAAGAGCAAACGGTCAGGTGGAACGAAGACTGCCAGAAGGCTTTTGACAAAATCAAGGAATACTTACAAGAGCCTCCAATCCTTATGCCTCCAGTTGAAGGAAGACCTCTGATAATGTACTTGACAGTATTAGAAGAGTCAATGGGGTGTGTGTTGGGCCAGCATGACGAGTCTGGTCGAAAAGAGTATGCAATATACTACCTAAGCAAAAAGTTTACCGACTGTGAACAACGTTATTCACTGCTCGAGAAAACTTGCTGTGCTTTAGCGTGGGCTGCTCACCGACTAAGGCAGTATATGTTGACCCACACTACTTTATTGATATCAAAGATGGACCCAGTTAAGTACATTTTTGAGAAGCCAGCTCTTACCGGACGGGTTGCAAGATGGCAAATGATCCTCACAGAATATGACATCCAGTACACATCTCAGAAAGCCATCAAGGGCAGTGTATTGTCGGATTATCTTGCTGAGCAACCTATTGATGATTACCAGCCTATGAGATTTGACTTCCCTGATGAAGACATCATGTTCATAAAAGCAAAAGATCATGAAGAGCCTATTCACACTGAAGGGCCTGACCCAGAGGAAGAATGGACTATGATGTTTGATGGGGCTGTTAATATGAATGGTCGTGGTGTTGGTGCAGTACTCATTACACCTAAGGGAGTTCACATGCCTTTCACGGCAAAGCTCACCTTTAACTGCACTAACAACGAAGCTGAATACGAAGCTTGTATTATGGGTCTTGAGGAAGCCATTGACCTCAGGATCAAGACTTTGACTGTATTCGGAGATTCAGCTTTGGTAATCAATCAAACCAACGGCAAATGGTACACACACCAGGATCATCTGATACCTTACAGGGATTATACAAGGAGGTTATTGACTTTCTTCACAACGGTCAAGCTTGAGTATATCCCTCGGGATGAGAATCAATTTGCAGATGCTCTTGCCACCATTTCATCCATGATCAAAGTTCAAGCTTCCAACTTTGTGCCACGAATCTCAGTATCCAGACTTGACAGACCAGCATATGTGTTCGCAGCAGATATTGCCAAAGATGATAAGCCTTGGTTCCATGACATTAAGTACTTCTTAGAGGATCAAACATACCCACCTGGGGCATCTTCCAATGATAAGAAAACCTTAAGAAGGCTAGCTGGTAGTTTCTTCTTGAATACTGACGGTTCCCTCTACAAGAGAAACTTTGATATGGTACTCCTCAGATGCGTTGATAGAACAGAAGCAGACTTGTTGATGCACGAGGTGCACGAAGGATCCTTTGGTACCCATGCAGGAGGGCATGCAATGGCCAAGAAGTTGCTAAGATCAGGCTATTACTGGATCACAATGGATACCGACTGTTGTGCCTATGCCAGAAAATGCCATAAATGCCAGATTTATGCGGATAAAGTGCATGTGCCTCCGAATCCTTTGAATGTGATGTCTTCACCCTGGCCCTTTGCTATGTGGGGCATTGATATGATTGGAAAGATTGAACCGACTGCTTCAAATGGCCACAGATTCATCTTGGTTGCTATTGACTATTTCACCAAGTGGGTTGAAGCAGCCTCCTATGCAAATGTTACAAGGCAAGTGGTAGCCCGATTTCTGAAGAGAGATATCATCTGTCGGTATGGAGTTCCCGAGCGAATCATTACTGATAATGGTTCCAACTTAAACAACAAGATGATGACAGAACTGTGTCGGGACTTCAAGATCCAACATCACAATTCTTCTCCTTACAGGCCAAAGATGAATGGCGCTGTTGAGGCAGCTAATAAGAATATCAAGAAGATTGTGCAGAAAATGGTAGTCACCTACAAAGACTGGCATGAAATGCTACCATTTGCCTTGCATGGGTACCGAACGTCAATCAGGACATCCACTGGGGCAACACCGTATCAACTTGTGTATGGTATGGAGGCAGTCCTACTTGTTGAAGTTGAATTACCCTCCTTACGGGTATTAATGGATGTCAAGCTGAACGAAGCAGAGTGGGTCCGATCCCGGTACGAACAACTGAGTCTGATTGAAGAGAAGAGATTAACTGCAATCTGTCATGGGCAGCTGTATCAGAAAAGAATGAAGAAAGCCTTCGATCAGAAAGTCAAGCTCCGAGAATACCAAGTAGGAGATCTTGTGCTGAAAAGACTCCTCCCTCCTCATACAGACCACATGGGCAAATGGACTCCGAACTATGAAGGACCATTCGTAGTAAAGAAAGTTTTCTCCGGTGGAGCACTGATGCTCAGTACTATGGATGGTGAAGACTTCCCGTCCCCTATGAATTCAGATGCAGTTAAAAAATACTTCGCATGAAAATGACCCGCTGGACATAAAAACAGAATGTAAGTCCAGGCAAAAATAGGGCATCCCGGCGAGTCAAAAACAGAATAAAAGACTCGGGCAAAAGTAAGGGGAATAAATAAAAAAAAAATTTGTGTACACCCACTGAGTTGAAAAGCCGCATTGGACAACTCAGGCAAAAATGGGTATCCCGATGGATTGAAAACCCGAAAGGGCGATCCATGCAAAATAAGGGAATAAGCGAACAACTGCATTCTGAATTCGTCTGTATCACTCACAACTTGGTAAGCCTCGAAAGGTTCAAGCGTCGGTCAGAATCAGCCTTCTTCAGAAAGCAAGACGAGGAGAATGTCAAAAGTCATACGAGTCATAGAAAAGGGAAGCTCCCCGAAGCGTCGTCAACATTGCCAATACCTTTTATTCCTCAATTTGTAACAATCTCCTCATTTTAGGGGATTTGTTTCTTTGACTGTATTTTGCCAATTCAGGGCGCGTGAATTAATAAAATCAGATTTTCAGTCATGTCTTGTCTCGTACATTTTATTTTCATTTGCAAAATGTCCGACGTCTTTAAAATACTGATTGCACAAATACAGATGCTTTTCTTCTAAAAAGGTACGTGCTTACAGGAAATATACTTACTCCCAGGAGTGCCTAAACTCCTAAGATGGAATCCTGTAAGGGATACCTCGGGATTACTTGTGCGTTTCTCTGACTTTTCAGGATTGCAGGTATTCAAAGCACAGCATGGGGCATGAAAGCTTCACCCCAACATGTTGGCAAACCATTATCTACTCAGTCTATCTCCCAATTAGCACCGGAGATGGTTTCTCCCCAGCTGAGTTGTCCAGTATCATCCTCAGCAGGACCCCTACAGAAATCTCCAGGAAGACCTTCCCATGGTCTTTCTTCTTCCCCAGCCGAGTTGCCATCTACTATTCCTCCGCAGCTAAGTACAAAAAACTAGGGAACCATCTCCCCACAGAGCTTCAGCCTCTGTCCAGGAGAGCAATACCTGAAAGATCTCACAACAGAGTGACGAAAGCTTCTACAAACTCCCAGCTGGGTCCCCCTTTACCAGAACAGGTCTTTCAGTGACCTATATCACCAAGCAGAGTCCCATATGCCAGATCTACCAATAATCTCATCCCCAGCTGGGATGTTCACTTCAAGCAGATCAACCAGAGATCTCCTTAGCAACGGGATCCAAATCCCGAATCGGTATCTTTGCATAATCATAGCATTCGCATCATATTTCCCACAAAGCGTAGCATTCCGTCTAGAACGGAGCATTACGGCAAAAATCAAACATATTGCATAATCAAAAGCCATGGTCTGAATCAAACACTTGTAAATATTGACAATCCATCAACAATATACAGAAAACCCCCCAGATTCCCCGGTAGAGAGCCAAGGCACTTTCCCTAAAGATACGGATACGTCCTGACACTCGTCCGTGTCATATCCCCAGCGGAGAGCTAAAGCTAAAGCATCGGCCTTACACTCACAAATACCAAATACACACTCCTTTTGGCACCCGTCCGTGTCATCATTCCCTAGTAAAGTCGCCCGAACTTTCTGTACAGACAAACCACTCATGTATTACAGATACTTCTTGACACCCGTCCGTGTCATATCCCCAGTAGAAAGCCAAAGCGTCCTCTTTGCACTCACAGATACATATACTTATACAAATTCCCTGACACCCGTCCGTGTCGTTTTCCCCAGCATAGTTGCCTAAACATTTTGTAAAGCATATACTTGTTTATATTACACTCTCCTCTTTTGACATTCATCCGTGTCACTCTCCCCAACAAATTAAACACTCATTTGTACACCACTCATACTTATTACCCCTGTTTCACTCATACAGATACCCGTCCGTATCTTGTATATATCACTCATATCCCCTCAGATTCAACACTCGTCCGTGTTCTTTGTTAACCAGTTGATACTCGTCCGTATCATCGTCTCAGAACCTGCGTCAAGCGTTTGTTTCTACCTGATACTCGTCCGTATCATAGTCTTAAGGATGCTCGTCCGCATCTTTAATCCATACACGTGTCAAACACTTATGTCTTCTTGATTTTAGACACTCGTCTGTGTCTACTATTCCCCAGAAGAGTCCCCTCAGAATCAACACTCGTCCGTGTTCCTTGTTAACCAGTTGATACTCGTCCGTATCATCATCTCTGAGCATGCGTCAATGTTTGTTTCTACTGATACTCGTCCGTATCATGGTCTTAGGGATGCTCGTCCGCATCTTTAATCTATACACATCGTCTAAACACTTATACCTTTTATTTCTTGGATGTAAACACTCGTCCGTGTTTATCATTCCCCAGTAGGTCGCCAGCAAGGCAACCTTTTTCTATCTGACATTCGTCCTATGTCATGGTATTTTCGGCAGCCGTACCCTGCCAGGTGATCGTCCTTCACCTTTGGATGACCGTCCCTCATCCTTTCCCCAGCGGAGTCTCTATTCATTAGAACCCCTCTTCCATCCGACATTCGTCCTATGTCGTGATTTTTAGCAGCCGTCCCCTGCTAGGTGATCGTCCTTCACCTTTTGATGATCGTCCTTCATCATTTTATCTGATGGCCGTCCCCATCGTTGATCTTGTTATCTGACATTCGTCCTGTGTCATGATAAACCCTGAGAGCAACCGTACCCTGCTAGGTGATCGTCCTTCACCTCTTGATGATCGTCCTTCATCATGCTTATCCGATGTCCGTCCCCATAGTCGACCTTTTATCCGACATTCGTCCTATGTCGCGATACTTTCGGCAGCCGTACCCTGCCAGGTGATCGTCCTTCACCTTAGATGACCGTCCCTCATCTTATCCCCAACAGAGCAGCCGTCCCCTGCTAGGTGATCGTCCTTCACCTTTGATGACTGTCCCTCATCATTATTTCATTTATTCTTTAACCCGATGGCCGTCCCCGTCGTGGTCCCTTTTCCTTTTCCTGATGATCGTCCTTCATCAGTTTAACCCGATGGCCGTCCCCTTCGTGGTCCCTTTTCCTTTTCCTGGTGATCGTCCTTCACCTTTGATGACCGTCCCTCATCATTATTTCATTTATTCTTTAACCCGATGGTCGTCCCCGTCATGGTCCCTTTTCCTTTTCCTGATGATCGTCCTTCATCATTTTAGCCCGATGGTCGTCCCCATCGTTGTTTACTTTGCTTTATAAACCTGATGACCGTACCTCACCATTTATTTTTACCTATACTCCCCAGAGAAGTCTTATAGCTTTACTTGATGGCCGTCCCCATCATAATCTCTTATATCCCCAGCTTGTCGGCCGTCCCCGTCATTGCTTTATTTCCCGCATCTTCCCCAGCATGTCGGCCGTCCCCGTCATCGCTTTACTTCCCGCATTTTTCCAGCATATCGGTCGTCCCCGCCATTGCTTTATTCCCAGCAGTCGTTCTCTGCTCGACGGTCGTCCTCCGTCGCCCGCACTTTACAATATAATTTATTTCCTTTTACAATCTATATCCCTTTTCTTCTTCATTCTGTGAGTGCAAATTCTGGACTGTCTTTGGTATTCAACCACAAGTTATCTTGTTCGCCTGTTAAGCCGTTGCTTACATTCTGCACAGTTAACTCATGTTTGAATAGGGGCAGCTGTAAACACCCCAAATTTGCCCTCACCCATTCACACCATGGCTTGTGATATCCTCATGTTCATAATTTCAATCATAGCATCCCATATTGCATTTGTGATTCACTGCATTGATTCTAAGTCATCTGCATCTAGGGTTTGTGACCTGAGCAATCCAAGAGCCACTTGAGCCACTCCAAAGGTCATAAATCACTTCAAAGGTGTCCATGTATTTTCAAGCATCATATTATATCCTCTCAAAGCCAAGAATGTCAAAAAATCACAAGAACTGGGATTGGCATGGAAGCAGAGCCAGGTTTGACTGCACAGATGACCTAGAATTAGGGTTTTGGTTTCAAAGGCCATAACTCCAAATTTTTTTGTCATTCTTGTTTCTATTGGTCTCTATATGGTATAGGGATCATGCATATCAATTTTCATGAAGAAAATCAATGGGGAAGTCATCTGATCAAGAGTTGACTTTTTGAGCAAGTCAGTGCAAAATCAGGGCATCTGAGGCCCCCAATGACCCAACCAAAGGGTGTTCTTCATCATTTTTATTATGTATGATCTTTATTTGATCATATAAGATGTTAGAAGTTCACAAAATTGAAGAATTTCAAGCCATTTGCACAGTTGACTTTTTGGGAAATGACTTGTAATGGAAACTTGCCATTTTGGGAAACTTTTTCAACCCTTGCTTTTTGATTCAAAAATGCTTCAAATGGGAAAACTTTGGTCATGAAAGTTGTATAATGGATCATTCCCTTTTCAAAAAGTACAAGAACTCATTCTAATTCATTTTGGATCAAAAGTTATGGCTTGTCAAAGTTGGCCAAAATCACATAATTTCAAGTTTTCCACCAAAGAGGCAAAGTTGCAAAACCACTTGCCAAGGCAAATTGAGCTTTCAAATGGACTTCTAATCTTCATACAAACATGAACCAATGTCTAAAAATCAGTTTGGCCCAAAGAATTTTCCATTTCTATGCCTTGATTTTCACATATCCATAAGTCATTTTCCATGAAAGTGCAAAGAGGGATTTTTGGCAAAATCATTCTCAAAGGAATTGTATGATCTCTAGCTGGTTTTAATACATTGTCATGACCTAATGAGGCATCCCACATCTGAAATTCAGCAAGGTTTCTCACATTCACATAGCCAAAAGTCATGAAATGTCACAAGTTGTCAAGTTGCAAAAACTCTTCTAGCTCATGATCCAAATGCAGCAGCCTCTCATGAACCATCCAAGGGCCATCCTTGACTCAAGCTGAGGCAGGACAAGCCTCTAGATCACCTCTGCCACAGCCCATGCTTGAAGTACAACAACTATTGACTTTTTGGCCAATTTCTCCATACCATTCCCACAGTACATGTCAAGTCTTCTGACTCATTCCAATAGTTTAGGACTTGGATAAGGATCATAAAACACAACATACACAAGCCTGGAACATACACATTGCAGCACACTCAAAAATCCTCTCATTGGCAAAAGCCTTCGAAACTCATCACATAAGCCACAAACCTTCAAACAAATTCCACAGAAAAACTCACCATGATCCACTGATCATTTCCCTGCCCTCATTTTGCCCTAAAACCTCCACAATCAAAAACACGATTTTCACATTTCATGAACTGAGATTCTGCCAACTCTCTCTAAAAGCCATATAAACTCCAGCTAAGTGTCAAAAGCTTCTAAGGAGGATCATTGGGACTTGTTTGAGCCAAAGAAGCAGCCAGAAAGCTCCTGGATTGAAAGCTCAACCTCAGGTAACATGATGAACAAATTTTCCAGAAATGAGTTTTTAAGTTACTAGATTGTTCCTTATGCTTTGCTGATCACTCTGATGTCTTTACTTTTTGAAATGGTTGAGAAATAAGCCTGTATCGAAGCTCTGAAACTTTTCCAGATTTTATGTTTTGATCCATATCTTGAGTTGTAGGTTATATAAATTTGTTTTGATGATTGATTCATGTTCAGGGTGATTAGGAGATACGATCTGGAGCTTTAGAGCTCTTGATTTTGCCTAGAGAAGAAGTTAGCTCTTTTGATTCGCCGGAGAAGATGACCGGAACCACTGTTCCGGTCATCTGAAAGTAATTAGATTAGGGTTAGGGTTTAGGCCAGTTTGAATGAGAGCCCTTGGATCCTCCTTCCCGCGCGCAACCAACGTCCTAGATTTCCCATTAAAACCCTAATCCAGTCATTTACTTAATTAATTAGGATTAATTAAATTCAAATCTCATAATGAATCCTAGCCCTCCAAATCCGCGCGCGTCAACTCCCTCCTTTTTCATTCAAATCCTGTCCCTTGGATGCGCTGAATTTCCCATTAAATCCATTTTAATTCATATTTTTCTTATTTGTTTTGCATATTTATTTTAAAATATCAAAAGACTTTCAAAAAAATTTATTTTTTGCATCATGACTGTAAATATTTTTCTCATTCTAAAAATATTTTTATTTTTATTTTTTGCATTAAAAATTATTTTTAAATCATTTAAAAGTTTATTTTTAATTAATTAATGAAAATTAATTAATTAAAAATACTTTTAGGTATTTAAAAATCACAAAAAAATTCATGTAACATTTAAAAACATTTAGAAACATTGTCCAACTCTCAAACCAAATTTATTTTTTGTTCTTGATACCTTTTGATAATTTTCAATGGAATTAAATTCATTTTGAGGTAATATTTTGGTTCAATCTTTGAAAATCCATTTCTGCCTAACCTTTGAGATTTGGACAATGATTCTTTTTGCATTGCATCTTGCATAACATGTAGTTTATAGGATAAAATTGGCATGAATTGATCTTGCATTTTCAAATTGTTTTGCATTTTTCTTGACAAGGTACCTTAAAACCCTAGCAATCTTAGAAAATTCATAACTCTCACTAGGTTAAGAGTTGGATCCCCTCCTTTGGGCAGTTAGTTTGTATAGGTCTAGGGTATCTTTGATTGTATTTTCAAATTTTTATCATGATGTTTGCTTCTGGTTTTGGATTTTTGCTTTGTATGTTGCATATAACCCTAATTCATGCCTTTCTTTGCATCCATCTTCCATTTGCTTGCATACCATGACTTGCCATGACATTTTGTGCATCCATTTGATTCATAATACATCTTAGGACACATTAGAATCATGTTTTATCATTGCATCTTTCATTTTCCATGTTATATGTCTTTTGCATTCCATAACTTTTCATGTACATTCATGGTTCTAAGCATGCTTCTCTTGCATCCATATGTTTGTATGATCATCCTCATGCCTTGCCTCATGTTTGTATCATATCTTAGCATCATTAACATCATGATCTTGTTTCTGATTTTGGTTTGCATCATCACATTTCATCTCATTTGCATTGCATTGCATTTCTTTTGCTAACATTTCAGGTGGTAAGTTGTTTGAGAAGTGAATTTGCCTTCACTTCTCACAATCTCTTATCATCTCTCTTGTGCATCATTGCTGCATTTTGACTTGTGTATTGGATTGAGCTTGCTCATTCTTGTTCATCTTACTTTCCTTCTTCAAGCAACTTGACTTCTTAAGTGAAGCAAGTTATTTTGCTTCTCTTTGCTTCTTTCATCTGCTTCTCTCCTTGGTGGTTTCTTGAAGATTTCTTTCTTAAACCTCATAAACCCTAGGACTCCCAAGCATGATATCTTTTTAGGATTTATTAGTCCCCCACTTATCTTTTACCTTTGTGTCATCTTTGAGTCTTCTCTCCTCACCTCATAATCAGGGACTAAACCCTAAAGGCTTTAAGGCTTTGTGATTAAGCTTATGCCTGCATCCTTCTATTATGATGGAGTGTATAACTTTAATCCTAAGTGTCAAACCCTTAATGTGTTTAAATCCTTTAATCAATTCACTTAATAATCATCAAGACATCGAGCTTGTAACTTGGGCCTTGCATTAGGGTTCTAATTCTTCCTTAATTGGTTAAGAAGGACTAACCCTAGTGTTAATGGACAAGTCCCCCTCAAGTTGTCTTACAAACCTTAAAACTCACTTATTCATCTTATCATTAACTAAAATCCATCTAATAATGGCTTTGTTTTGTCATGAGGTTAATCCCTAATCATGGATTAAGTTGAGGAGTCTTCCCCAGCTTAAACATTATCATCTATTATCCTTCTATTAGGATGGTGTAATGAGTCTGTTTAATCCCTGATTATGGCTTAAACTCATTACTTAACACTAAACAAAAACAACAAAAACATCTAACTAATCACAAGTAGGTTAATGATCTTAATCCTACACCATGGTGATTAAGTGTGAGACCCTGACTTCACACTTAAGGTATTCTCATTACCCCTAATCAGAGGGAGGATGTGATGAGTTTACTAACCCATTGGTTTAGTCTTAAGCTCATTTTCCTATGACAAACTTCAAAAAGCAATAAAAGACTGAAAACACAAAAACAAACAATAATCGTCTCCTCCGGGATTCTTTTCTCATCATATTCACTCACAAACGAGAACTCGCTTCTTCCGTCTAATGCAAGACAGTTTGCACCTGAGCCAGACAGGTCATACACTTGAGCATAGGCAAGTAAGCAGTTCATCAGTCAATTCATCCTTTCAGTCTCTTTGGGTCGAACTACGGTGTTCTGACTTCCTCATTGCACGAGAGGATACGTAGGCATAACTTAACTGTTATCGAACAAAAGTCTTTGTATATTCCCCCTCCTTCCAGCCTCATTCTTTAAGCCTCAATATCTTGAGCATTTCACTCTTTTTCTTACACTGACACTGCTCTTATACACTTCACTTTCTTCCAGCACTGACACTTGTACATCCTTTTCCAGCTCTTTTATACACAGATTGCACTGACACTACCCCTTTAAAACACAAATCTTTTAAGCGTGGATCCCGTCGAGTACGACGGACAATCTGGGTGCTAATACCTTCCCAGGTTGTAACCAACCCCCTTTCTCAGCCTCTCCGGTTCGCAACCGTCTTATCCATATCTTTCTAGGTCTATGCAGCATTGCCTTTCCTCCGGGATAAAAATGCCTAGCTGGCGACTCTTTCCTTTCTGAGTTCACTCCTGTGTGTTCTCATTTCTCTTTTCGCCGACCATTCGCGCTTGTACCGGGATGCAAATCTTCGGGAGCGACAGGTATATGTAAGAGGGAGATGTGTAGAATTCTCTCCTAGGGTTATCAAACACTATCTAGGAAGAGAATCTGATGGACCTAATGAGCTGGGGAAGACTGATAACCAGGTTTGCAAGGTCATCACTGCCAATCAAGTCAAAGCTTGGCCAGTCAAGGGCAAACTTTCTATTAGCTTGCTAACAAGGAAGTATGCAATGCTTCATAGGATTAGCACTGCAAACTGGGTTCCTACCAACCATACTTCTTCAATAGCAACTGGATTGGGCAGATTTATATATGTTGTAGGCACCCAAACAAAGCTGGACTTTGGGTCTTACATTTTTGATCAGACATTGAAGCATGCTGGGACATCTGCAACAAAGCTGCCTATTGCCTTCCCTTCTTTGCTGTGTGGAATAATACTTAGCCAGTATCCAGGTATCCTCATTGAGAAGGACTCAATCTGCAAAAGAGAAAGTCCTCTGGCCTTCCACTAGAAGTTGTTCTTAAGTCATCATGCAGCTGATGTTGAAGCTCCCTCTGGGACATCTGCTGGAACTTCAAAGGCAAAGTCTCCAATATCCAAAGTTGCTTTGATTGCTGAGCTGAAGAACACCTACAAAGAGCTGGATGCCAGAAAGCAGAAGCTTGAGGAGATTATCCAAAGGCTGGAAATTGAGGAGAGTGCTCAGAAGGTTGCTGCTTCTGATGAGGAAACTGAAGAAGAGGAAGACACTAAATATGAGGATTCTGAGTGAAAAATGTATGTGAGGAATATGTAATGTCTGCTGCAACATTGTATTTTGAATTAGTAATTTTGTAATTCTCTCTGTCAATGTAAAATTTGTCCCCAATTTATGTCTAACAAGGGGGAGAAGAGAACTGAACACCAACAACAATGTATGATGCAGCTTACTGATTAATGAAAAATGACTTGACTTCTGTTTGCTTCTGAACTAAAGCTGTGTTTTTAATGAAAATTTTCTGTTGAAACAAGTCAGAACACATGTAGGGTTGAGGGGGAGTAAACTCACACATGACTCAACAGAAAAGAACTGCTGTACTCTGATAAAAGAAACTCTGCTGCACTCTGATAAACCAGAAGATTATGTTAGCCAAAGGGGGAGTTTGTAGATGTTTAGAATTGGCAGAATTTTTGACCAACAAGAAGTGTTGAACTTAGTTCAGGATGTCACATCAGATGTTGTGACATTATCAAACAGAGTATAAGTAAATGAACTTAATTCAGGATGTCACACCAGATGTTGTGATATTGTATCAGTTAATGAAGTAAGTTCAGTTTACAGGATGTCACACTAGATGTTGTGACATTGTATCAGTTAATGAAGTAAGTTCAGTTTTCAGGATGTCACACCAGATGTTGTGACATCTCAAACCTGCTACCAGAATTAATTAATGATTAACAGAACTGAGTAAATTCAGGGAAGTTATCTGGAATTAATTATGGATGGATAAAACAGAAGAAGGCGTATCTGTAGGGAGATTTGTTATGTTACTTCAGTATAATCAGAAGAACTGAATTACCTAGAATCAAGGAAGTAACAAACCCTAATTCAAGGTGATGGCAGCATGCGTATCAGGATTGGATTACCTACAGAAAGCCAAAAATCCAAGCACCTATTTAAGCAACAGAAACTCTCAGAATAGAGTACGAAATTAAGAAGACTAAATAGGGTGTTTATGTTTTAATAGTAGGTTGTTATATGTGTATCACTTTATGAGCTTTTAAGCAAAAGTGTATTTGTGTCTTGATTGAAAATGTAAAGTAAGATCAAGCTGTTTTGTTTGAAGTATGACTTCAATTTTATTAAACTTGTAAACACATCACTGTGTGATTGAGGGGGAGTGAGTTGGTACTCATATCTAAGTTGTGTCTTAGGTAGAAATTGCCTTGGGTAGATATTAAGTGAAAAATTAAACTGAGTGGTTTAAGTCTAGAATTAATATTACTTATATTGGATTTCCTTCCTGGCTTGGTGATCACACTAAATTTCACCGTATTTCTGACTCCGATTTCGCATGCATTCTTAGCTTTTATTGTTATTTTGTTATGTTATTACTTTGTTTTCTTTTTTTTTCCAGGTTTTTATTGTAATCGGGGCTTGAATCGAGAAAAGGAGCGAAAAAGGAGTTGAAACGGACGAAAACCTAGAAATTCAGCATTTTGCACTTACGGCACCCACTGTGGCGGGCGCCATGGGGTTAGCCATGACGTGGCCACGTCTCAAGACCACTCCACAACTGCCAAGACCCATGATCCCCACTTTTCCATTCCCTATGAGTACTATGGCGGGCGCCATAGGCCTGTGGCGGGCGCCACAAGGCAAAAATACAGTTTAGTTTCCCGCATTTAGTTTTCCTATAAATAGGACTTTAGTTTTTCGTTTTTCTTCATCCAAACTTAGATTTCTCTAGGCATATATCAGTTTCAAAGCAGTTACCATTCCACATCGGGGTGTTTCTGCAATCGAGTGATTGAGTCTGTAATCTATCTGTGTGATCGAGTTTTGGAGCACTCTGGAGGAAGTTAATCCTACCGCCATTTTAATTCCAGTTCGTATTTTACTTTTCTGCATTGCTTTACTTTTATTTATTTCTCGCACTGCTTTACTTTATTTATTATCCGCACTCGCACTTTACTTTATTTATTTCCCGCACTCGCTTTACTTTCGTTTATTACCCGCACTTGCACTAAATTCCTTTATTTCTCGCACTTGCACTAAATTACTTTATTTCTCGCACTCGCACTAAATTCATTTACTTTCCGCACTCGCACTAAATTACTTTTATGAAAAATTATAAAAAGAATCTTTACTTTATCATGTCTAACTAATTCCATAAAGGTTAGGATGTAAGGATCGTAATTAAACCAGTAATCCGTATAATTGTTCGTGGAAACACCTAAGGGCTATTTTATCTTTCAATCTAATTGTTTTTAACTATTTCAAAAACAGCCAAAAGCGCTTTGTATAGTTCATTAGTAGTTTTTAGATTAAAAAGAAAAGAGATTTTAAAACGACTTTCGGACGCGTTATGAAGTTTAGAGTCTGGTTCGTAAGAACCTCTTTTTGCTAAGAAGTCCAGGTTAAAATACTTTTCAACTTAGTCAAGATACTATATTTCTTAAAAATAGGTTTACTACTCTAACGCAGTACGCACCTTTTTATCCGTGACAATAGGAGGGGTTGATTAGAGAGTACAACTCGGTTCTGAATACGCGAAAGCAACAGTTCCTGTTAAATTAGTTCTTTTCAAAGGAGAAAACATTGCCCATAAGTAGTTCCATTAACAAATACTGGATTATCATTGATTACGTGAATTACATTTGAGCCTGTCTTTTATTTATTATTTAAAATTATCATTTTATTTACCATTTCACCCTTCTTAAAACCCTTAAATTTAGTTGCCTTAGATTCACACCATAACAACAGGTACGATAGATTGACACTTGGTCTCTGTGGATTCGACAATCTTTTATATTACTCTGACGTGTTCGTACACTTGTGAAAAACACGCATCAAGTTTTTGGCGCCGTTTCCGGGGACCAATTTCGTCAAATTTCATTACCCTGTAGTTATACCGTTTAGACTAAGGTTGTTACCCACCGGTCAATGCGAAGGACTCGCAGTGCCGGAACTTTAGTAGACCCTCTAGCTGAACCTGAACGTTACGCTTGCGCACGTTTTTTTTTCCATAGGAATAGGAAAGCTATGGCCGAAGATCAAAACCGAAGACCTCTTAAGGACTTCGCCCAACCATCAAACGAGGAACCTAGTTCTAGTATAGTAAACCCCGCTATCCCAGCCAATAATTTTGAACTTAAACCATCCCTGCTGCAATTAGTGCAACATAGACAATTCGCAGGTCTCGCTACTGATAACCCAAACCAACATTTAAAAAACTTTCTTCAGTTAGCAGACACCTTTAAAACCAATGGAGCTTCTCCTGAGGCAATACGCTTAAGATTATTTCCCTTTTTCCTCAGAGATAAAGCTCTATCATGGTTAGATTCCCTTCCACCCAATTCAATAACAACTTGGGATGACCTTAGGAAAGTTTTCCTTGCTAGATATTTTCCCCCAAGTAAGACCGCTCTTCTTCGAAACCTAATAACTAGATTTACCCAACACCAAGGAGAGTCGTTGTTCGAAGCCTGGGAGAGATATAAAGAACTATTAAGAGCATGCCCACATCATGGCTTAGAGAATTGGCTAATCATTCAAACCTTCTATAATGGACTTCATTATAACAATAAGATGACCATCGACGCTGCCGCTGGTGGCGCACTGATGAACAAACCTTACCCTGAAGCTAGTGCCCTTATCGAGGATATGGCCCAAAACCATCAATCATGGGGAGTAGAACGAGCGAAAGTGGAAAAGAAGGAAGCCCAAGGAGGAATACATGAGCTAAGCTCTATAGACATGATGCAGGCTAAAATGGACGCGTTGGCCCTTAAAGTCGAACATATGTGCACAACTCCGAGTACTGTAGCCGCAGTTTCGCCGAATTGTGAGATATGTGGAACGCAAGGACACCAATCCGCCGAATGCAATCTATTGAATGAGACCAACACTGAGCAAGTGAACTATACCCAAGGGAACCCATTTTCAAACACATATAACCCTGGATGGAGGAATCACCCAAACTTCTCCTACAAAAATAATAACCCTATTCAAAATACCGAACCTCCGAGACAACAAGGTTACCAAGCCCCAAGAACAAATCAACCTATGCAACCTGTACCACCAAGTCCGAGCCTTGATGAAGTTGTAAAAATTTTTATCGCTGCTCAAACACAACAAAACAAAGAGTTCATGAACCAAAACGTCCATGTTAACGAACTAATTACCCAGTTAGGAACCAAGGTTGATCAAATTATTACTCATAATAAGATTCTTGAAATCCAGATCTCTCAGGTAGCTTTAAACCAAGCCCCACAGACTACACCTGGAGGACAGTTCCCTGGACAACCTCAACAAAACCCGAAAGGGCAAGCAAATGCCATTACTCTACGAAGTGGAACCGCTTATAAAGAACCTTCTAACCCTAGATTAAGTGAGCCGGAAACTTCTGAGAGGAATGAGGAGAAGGAACCAGAGGAGTCTGAAACCCCGGAAAGTCAAGAAAAAGGAGAAGAACCTAAAAATAAAACCTATGTACCACCACCGCCATACAAACCACCTATACCATACCCTCAAAGATTAAATAAAACCCAAATCGATAATCAATATCAAAAATTCGTTAAGGTTATAGAAAAACTTCACGTAGAAATCCCCTTTACAGAAGCCATCACCCAAATACCTTCTTACGCTAAGTTTCTCAAAGACATACTTACAAATAAACGTAGACTTGAAGATCCGAAACCCGTGGAATGTAATTTTATTTCCGAAAATAGGTTAGCAAAGAAAGATAAAGATCCCGGAAATTTTTCCATTCCTTGTATTTTGGGAAATCATGTCATCGAAAAAGCTTTTCTAGACTTAGGAGCTAGTGTGAGTTTAATGCCTTTAGCAGTTTGTGAGAGATTAAACTTAGGAGAATTACAACCTACTAAGATGTCACTTCAATTAGCCGATAGATCAGTTAAATACCCTATAGGCATACTTGAAGACGTCCCTGTTAGGATAGGTCAGCTGTTTATACCTACTGATTTTGTTGTCATGGACATTAAAGAAGATGACGACATACCAATCCTCCTAGGTAGACCGTTCTTATCGACTGCTGGAGCCGTAATAGATGTTAAAAAAGGGAAACTAACTTTTGAGGTAGGTGACGAGAAGATAGAATTTATACTTTCAAAATTTCTTATGGCACCTGTGATAGGAGATGCGTGTTATGCCTTAGATATCATCGAAGAATGCATTAGGGAATTAGAACAAGAAGAAGAAACTGAATTTATAAAATTGCCATCAACCCTTATTTTGGAAGATGACAATTATAAAAGACCCTACATTGATGATAACCTTCACGAATGTTTATCTCTTACCCCAGATCCTATGCCTTGCCCTATGAAACCGACCGTAAAACTTAAGGAACTGCCTAAAAACCTGAAATATGAATTTCTCGATGAAGATATGAACCGTCCAGTTATAGTCAGTGCTACCTTAAACCAAGAAGAAACCGATCAATTATTAGATGTTTTACGTAGGTACACCTCAGCCTTAGGATATAAGATCTCTGATCTAAAAGGAATAAGCCCATCCGTATGTATGCATCGGATTTTGCTTGAAGAAGATTCAAAACCTTCCAGAGAACACCAACGAAGAATAAATCCTATAATGAGTATTGTAGTTAAGACCGAAGTTCTTAAGTTACTAGAGGCAGGTATAATATATCAGATCTCGGACAGTAAATGGGTGAGTCCTGTGCTTGTAGTACCTAAAAAGGGAGGCATCACAGTCGTGCAAAACGAGAAGGGCGAACCTGTAGCAAAAAGAACCGATGGAGGTTGGCGTATGTGCATAGATTATAGAAAATTAAATAAAGCAACTAGGAAGGACCATTTCCCATTATCATTCATAGACCAAATGTTGGAGCGCCTAGCCAGACACTCTTACTTTTGTTACCTAGATGGATATTCAGGATTCTTCCAAATACCTATTCACCCCGAAGATCAAGAAAAACTACCTTTACATGCCCAGTTGGAACTTTTGCCTATAGAAGAATGCCTTTTGGACTCTGTAATGCTCCTGCCACTTTCCAACGCTGCATGATGTCTATCTTTGCAGACTATTTAGATGGAATCATGGAAGTATTTATGGACGATTTCTCAGTTTGTGGGTCAGATTTCAAAAATTGTCTTATCAACCTTGAGAAAATCCTGGAGAGATGTGTGGAGGTAAACCTTGTGCTAAATTGGGAAAAATGTCATTTCATGGTCACCGAAGGGATTGTTTTAGGACATATAGTTTCCGAAAAAGGTATAGATGTAGATAAAGCTAAAATAGAAGTCATAGAGAATCTAAAACCGCCGAAGACTATCAGGGAGATAAGAAGTTTTCTTGGACATGCCGGATTTTACCGACGTTTTATCAAGGATTTCTCCAAAATAACAAAGCCCTTAACTGGTCTTTTAATGAAAGATGCTGAATTCATCTTCGATGAAAAATGTACTGAAGCATTTAATCTTCTGAAGCAAGCTCTGATTTCAGCACCTATAATGAAACCCCCTGATTGGTCAGAACCGTTTGAGATAATGTGTGACGCCAGTGATTATGCTATTGGAGCCGTTCTAGGTCAGAGAAAAGACAAAAATTTACATGTAATTTATTATGCCAGTAGAACCCTAGACGCTGCACAGCTCAACTACGCAACAACCGAAAAAGAGCTCCTAGCTGTAGTTTTTGCCATAGACAAATTTAGATCTTATCTAGTAGGAGCCAAGATTATAGTTTATACCGACCATGCTGCCATTCGTTACTTACTAAGCAAAAAGGATGCCAAGCCTAGGTTACTTCGATGGATTCTATTACTGCAAGAGTTTGATTTGGATATCCGTGATAAGAAAGGCACTGATAATGTGGTGGCTGATCACCTATCTAGGCTAGAATACCTGAAACCTGATTCAGTACCCATAAATGACGATTTTGCCTATGATAGACTGATAGCCCAACTAGAAACTATCGAAGATGATAACACAGACCTACATAAGCATTCTCACCAATCCTTAGCTATAAGTAATGTACCTTGGTATGCAGACTTTGTTAATTACCTAGCTGCTGACATCATACCCCCTGATCTAAACTACCACCGGAAGAAGAAGTTCTATAGTGATGTGAGAAACTTCTATTGGGACGAACCATTTCTTTTCAAGAGAGGTAAAGATGGCATTTTCCGCCGTTGTGTTCCAGAAGAAGAGGTAAATAATATAATTGAGCATTGTCACTCTGCACCCTATGGTGGACATGCAAGCACATCTAAGACCTACGCCAAGATTCTTCAAGCTGGCCTATTTTGGCCTACTATGTGGCGTGATGTCCATGCTTTCATTGTCAAGTGTGACAGATGCCAACGCACAGGAAATATTTCAAGACGTAATGAAATGCCGTTAAGAAATATCCAAGAAGTAGAACTCTTCGACGTATGGGGTATAGACTTTATGGGACCGTTCCCACCATCTTTTGGAAATCAGTACATCTTAGTAGCCGTTGACTACGTGTCTAAATGGATTGAAGCTATCGCTGCACCCACGAACGACACCAGAGTAGTCATCAAATTATTCAAAAACTATATATTTCCCAGGTTTGGAACACCCCGTTTAGTCATAAGTGATGGAGGATCACACTTCATATCGAGAATATTTGATAAACTTTTAAGCAAGTATGGAGCTAAGCATAGAGTAGCAACACCATACCACCCACATACCAATGGACAAGTGGAAGTATCTAATAGGGAGATCAAACAAATTCTTGAGAAGACTTTCTCTATATCTAGAAAAGATTGGTCGCAGAAACTTCAAGAAGCATTATGGGCCTATAGAACCGCTTTCAAAACTCCTATAGAAACAACCCCTTATCAACTGGTCTATGGAAAATCATGTCACTTACCTTTTGAGTTGGAGCATAAGGCCTATTGGGCCATCAAAACTTTGAATTTGGATTACTTGACTGCTGGTGAGAAACGTATCCTTGATATCCACAAATTAGAAGAGCTCAGACAATCTGCCTACGAAAATGCCATCATATACAAAGAAAGAACAAAAGCTTGGCATGACAAAAGAATCATAAGAAGAGGCTTCAAAATAGGCGAACCTGTTCTCCTGTTCGATTCTAGGTTACGACTTTTTCCAGGGAAGCTTCGTTCGAGATGGGCTGGCCCTTTCGAAGTATCTAAGATCCTAAGATCCGGTGCTATTGAAATCAAGAACCAAACATGTAAACCGTTCATCGTCAATGGACAGAGGTTGAAGTCCTACGAAGGAGGTGACATCCCAACAACATACATCTGTCATACTCTGAGTGATCCACCATATCCTTCCAATGATGTTTAAAAATCGGTCGTCGAGCTAATGACGTTAAACAAGCGCTGCATGGGAGGCAACCCATGGTTTTCTTATTTATGTACTTTTTATTTATTTTTACTTTATTTTAATTTGTTTATTTTATTATTATGTCATGACTAACGATTGAATGTTTTATGTGCTTTCAGAACTTGTTTGCTAACCTTGTACAGAATGCAGAACCCTGATGACATGCACGTGGCCTTTAGAGACGACGCACAGAGAGAGCGTTATTATGTCCACATGAGACGCCCTATGGCTCCTACCAGGTACCCTGACCATGACTGCATGGATGCCTTGGGGATAGAGCCAAGCGTCAGATTCTTATGCCATCAACTCCAGTGGGACCAGTTTGACGACAGGAACAACACTTATAGGAACTTGACTCTTGAGTTCCTCAGCTCATTTCATCATGACCCTTGGGCTGGACCCGATGGACTCGCTGATTTCAGGCTGTTTGGGATTGACTACTCCTTCTCTCACAAAGAGTTTGGTGATTTACTGGGTTTCCAGACTACTCCTGATGCTATTCCAGAGACACCGATGGGGTATTTTATGAGCAGAGAAGTGGAAAGGTTTTGGTCTAAAATATCAGGTGGAGGAAGCCAAGATCCTTCCACCCAGTTTTCTCAAGTAATCCACAACCCTGCGTTAAGGTACTTCCAGATGATTCTAGCGCATTCTTTCCTAGGTTTGCCAGATACAGAGACCCTGCTAAATGAAGAGGAGATTTTCCTACTGTTTTGTGCGACTCAGTCTCGCCCTGTTGCTTGTGGCAACTTTCAGTTGAAGGGCCTTGCTAGTGCTGCCAGATCATCCGTAGGCATCATACATGTCGGTGGGATTGTTACACAGATAGCCACTGCATTGGGTTTGTCTCGCAAATTATTGCACCTCAGGACCTTCTACTGCTACACCACCCTGGATGTTGATTTTTGTCTTGACAGAGGACTGATGAGGAGGGCTTCTTTTGAGCCCAACATGTTTAGATTACTGATCGACGGCGAAGCGATACACTACTTTACATTACCAGACTCGCTGATGACCAGTGTCCATGATCCTGCAAATTGGAGTTATGCTCTAGAAGGTTATGGAGAGACTGTCGAAGAGCCGAAATCGCCTCCCGCCGCTGAGTACACTCCTACACCTCTTACTCCCCAAATCACTGTTATGTCTAACAATATGTCTCTGTAGCCGCCTGACCTACAAACACAGATGTATGAGCTCCGTAAGGAGACTGCCCTGCTCAAGCAGGAAGTAGCGGACTTGGAATTACAGATTCAGGTCTCTGATCTCACTCATGCCTCAGAGGCTGATGCTCTATATCAGGAGATTGAAGAGCTTCGGAGGGAGATAGCTGAGATTCGTGGATCAAGCCAGGAGAAGAAGCCTACCACATGACTCATTCTACACTGACGATGCTACCCTAGTATTTAATTTCCTTTTATACGCTTTATTTTATTTCTCGCATCTCCAGACATATCTCATATTATTGCATCTTTTATATTTTCTTGTACTTTGAATTCATCTTATATATACATATTATGCACTAATGTCGATTTTTTTTCTTTTTCTTTTTGATTTTTAACTATTTTATTTTTGTCGTGCAAAGAAAAAAAAATAAGACAAAAATATTTTCATTTTTGTCTTCATAAAAAATATGCAAGCCTCATGCCTTGAAAAGAAGAAGAAAACGCTATCCAGACCCCCCCGAAGACCGGAGGTGCAAAGAAGGCCCAAAGGAGGATTTAAAAAAATCCAAGGCCCAAGAAATAGCCTTGTGGCGGGCGACACAAGCCCATGGCGGGCGCCATGGCGTTCACCCCTATTTCGGGGCTGAACTTCATTTTCCTCCATTTTCATACCTTCTTCCTCAAAAAACCCATTTTTGCAACTTTCAAAAACCTCCTTGAACCCCATTAAAGCTCCCCTATTTCCAAAATACCCTCCATCCATAAAACATATCCAAAATCCATTTTCATTTTCATCCACCACAAACCATAAAAATCAAAACTTTATCATTCCCCTCATAAACCATTTTTCTACCATTTTCACTTCCTAAGGAGCAATCAACAATGGAGTTCAATGGATTTCTTCTTCGTGATGGAAGACCGGGTGATAGACAACGGAAAATTATTCAGAGGCTTCAGAGTCGAGAAATTCTCTCGACTAGGTATGTCGACGATAACTGTATGTATGCTTTGGGTATTTATCATAGTGTTTTTAATTTATTAGAATTTCTAGGCTTGCATAATATTTTCGTTAATCAGGAACCTACCTATGAGAGACTGACAATTGAGTTTTTGAGTTCTTTGATATACACTGTCAGTCCTAACACTGCTAGCACTGTCGGTACTGTTATTTTTAGACTGTTTGGAATTGAATATGAATTCAGTACCAACGAGCTAGCAGGCTTGTTAGGAATCCCTCATAGGGAAGGTGCGATTTGTGAGGCACCTTTGGATGCGGAATGGTCGGCCGAGGTATTTACCTTCTGGCAAAGGCTTTCAAGTACTTCAATTAATTCTTTTAAAGGGATACTTGCGTCGACCATTCACAACCCGACCATAAGAGTTTTTAGATATCTTTTGGCATGTACTATTTTTGGCCGGGAGAGTCCAAACAAGGTAAATGCTAGAGAACTCCTATTTTTGCAAGGATGCCTCACTAGAACCCATATCAATCCGGTCCCGTTTATGCTTGCACACATGGCTTTACTTACTAATAAAACAGGACCGATTGTTTTTGGAGGGCTTGTTACGTCTATTGCTCGGGCTCTTGGCCTGAACGATGAGATAGCTACACTTGAACCACTACCTCCTCGCACAATTAATTTAAAATTTCTGAAAGACATGAAATTGTGTCGAACAAGGAGAGAAGGTGGTTATGAGTTGATGGTTCATGGGGTAGTTATCCCATCTGTTGCTTTACCATGCAGTAGACGTACTGATGTACGTGATGAAAGGAACTGGACCTATGATCTTAATGCTCCACGTGTTTTGGGTCCACTTCCTCCTAATATTCCCGATGGGGAGGCACATGACACTGATGAAGAGTATGATCGGAGAGAGCAGTCTCCCATCCCTCACATGTCCCCCCATCGTCCTTCACAGTCACACACCGCACCATCTTCCTCTAACCCTGTTGCAGGTGCTGCTCCTGGATTCTATGTCACCGAGGAGATGTGGCGTGATATGACAACTAGAGAAGAAAGGCGCGATGGCCTTCTCTCTACTATTTCTCAACAGCTGACGGACAACATGAGCTTCATGCAATAATCGCGATTGGTTTCGGATCGTGCTTATAGCAACGTTTGCCGTACCTTGAACGATATCTCATTAGAGCAGAACCGTCAGAGAGAGTTCAACAGCCGGCACTACCAGCTTGTAGAGGCTACTCAGGGTTCCATCTTAGGTAACCTTCGAGAGGTCCGGAGTGCTCAGGCTGCCTTATCAGCACGACTCGACCGGAGGGACCAGCATCGTAGTAGATCCCGTCGTTCCAGACCATCACAGCAGGACGGCGAGGGCACCAGTGCTCCTCCTCAGTAGTCTTTTTCAGGTTACCCCCTTATCTTATTTCGAAACATTGGGGACAATATTCGATTTAAGTGTGGGAGGGGATTTTATTGCTTTCTGTCATTTCCCTTTTTAGTTAATTATTTCCTTTCATTTATTTCCCTTTTCAGTAATTTATTTAGTTTAATTTTCTTAGATGATGCATGAGTCTGACGAGTCACCAGTATAGTGTATTTTTAGTTCATCTTCATTTTTTCCCATTTCCTTAGCCTTACCAGAAAAATTTCAAAAAGAAAATAATGTTGTTTCACATGTTTTTTGGGCTTTGAGACAGGTTTAGATTAGGATGTGGTGACTTAGGTCAACTTTTTGAAACATCAGCACCATAGACCTCTTGAATATAGGAATCACTCCTAAACCCCACCACTATGGCCTTTATTATCATTTAAAAAATTGTCCTAAGTAGTTTATTTTAGCAGTCAGCTCCGGCTAAAGCATGCTCTACGTAGGGGGTCGATGAACATAAGTGAATGATCCAGTGCTAATAAAAAGAAAAAAAAAAGAGGCAAAACTCTGGTATAGGTGACCCTCACAAAGTCATTTAAACCGAAAAAAAGAGAAAAAAAAGTTTTGCCACAAAAAAGAAAAAAATTGCAAGTCACCTATTGTTAGTTGGTTCAGAGGTATCTGGCACTGAACTTGGTAGGGCGGATTACGATCCGATCCCCCGCAACTACAATTAGGTCAAATAAAACAGGTTTACACATGCTTATGTGCCAGAAACCTTATGTTATGGATCAGAATCACTAACCGGTCACTCTACTATGAAGCATGTACGGATAACGGGCATAATGTGATTGCGCCTGAATGAAAAGGACACAAAAAGATGAGAAGATAGGCCTAGGTATTGTGGGATGATATGGAGTGGTTAATATAGGATTGAAGTTTGTGTTTGTGTTACTATGGTACCCTTGGTTCACTTAGTTAGTACCTGTCACTGCATCCTGACTTGAACTTAGAAGCCCTTTAGCCCAAAGACACATGTTGACACCATATTTTCTTGAGCTTTAATGTTTGCTTGAGGACAAGCAAAGGTTTAAGTGTGGGAGAATTTGATCACACTAAATTTCACCGTATTTCTGACTCCGATTTCGCATGCATTCTTAGCTTTTATTGTTATTTTGTTATGTTATTACTTTGTTTTCTTTTGTTTTCAGGTTTTTATTGTAATCGGGGCTTGAATCGAGAAAAGGAGCGAAAAAGGAGTGGAAACAGACGAAAACCTAGAAATTCAGCATTTTGCACTTACGGCACCCACCGTGGCATGCGCCATGGGGTTAGCCATGACGTGGCCACGTCTCAAGACCACTCCACAACTGCCAAGACCCACGATCCCCACTCTTCCATTCCCTATGAGTACTATGGCGGGCGCCACAAGGCAAAAATACAGTTCCCTCCACTTTTTAGTGGAGGGGCGTCCTGGTCATTTCCCGCATTTAGTTTTCCTATAAATAGGACTTTAGTTTTTCGTTTTTCTTCATCCAAACTTAGATTTCTCTAGGCATATATCAGTTTCAAAGCAGTTACCATTCCACATCGGGGTGTTTCTGCAATCGAGTGATTGAGTCTGTAATCTGTCTGTGTGATCGAGTTTTGGAGCACTCTGGAGGAAGTTAATCCTGCCGCCATTTTAATTCCAGTTCGTATTTTACTTTTCTGCATTGCTTTACTTTTATTTATTTCTCGCACTGCTTTACTTTATTTATTATCCGCACTCGCACTTTACTTTATTTATTTCCCGCACTCGCTTTACTTTCGTTTATTACCCGCACTTGCACTAAATTTCTTTATTTCTCGCACTCGCACTAAATTACTTTATTTCTCACACTCGCACTAAATTCATTTACTTTCCACACTCGCACTAAATTACTTTTATGAAAAATTATAAAAAGAATCTTTACTTTATCATGTCTAACTAATTCCATAAAGGTTAGGATGTAAGGATCGTAATTAAACCAGTAATCCGTATAATTGTTCGTGGAAACACCTAAGGGCTATTTTATCTTTCAATCTAATTGTTTTTAACTATTTCAAAAACAGCCAAAAGCACTTTGTATAGTTCATTAGGAGTTTTTAGATTAAAAAGAAAAGAGATTTTAAAACGACTTTCGGACGCGTTATGAAGTTTAGAGTATGGTTCGTAAGAACCTCTTTTTGCTAAGAAGTCCAGGTTAAAATACTTTTCAACTTAGTCAAGATACTATATTTCTTAAAAATAGGTTTACTACTCTAACGCAGTACGCACCTTTTTATCTGTGACAATAGGAGGGGTTGATTAGAGAGTACAACTCGGTTCTGAATACGCGAAAGCAACAGTTCCTGTTAAATTAGTTCTTTTCAAAGGAGAAAACATTGCCCATAAGTAGTTCCATTAACAAATACTGGATTATCATTGATTACGTGAATTACATTCGAGCCTGTCTTTTATTTATTATTTAAAATTATCATTTTATTTACCATTGCACCCTTCTTAAAACCCTTAAATTTAGTTGCCTTAGATTCACACCATAACAACAGGTACGATAGATTGACACTTGGTCTCTGTGGATTCGACAATCTTTTATATTACTCTGACGTGTTCGTACACTTGCGAAAAACACGCATCACTTGGTAGCCCCCAGATGTAAGTGTGGTTATACACTGAACTGGGTTAACAATTTCCTGTGTTGTTTAATTTTCCTGAACTTTAAGTTTTGTTCAAGTCTTCAAGTGTTTAAACATCTCATTCGACATCACACACCTGATCCCAGAATTTCAAAGGCCTCAGATTTATGGACTTTGCTAAAATGTTTAATGCACATGTCAGCTCTTGACAGTCAATCAACTCCATTGAGAAAGTCTATTCTGAGTGAGGTCTTCGTATCGACAACCCACGAGAGCAAAATTCTCGGGAGCCAATACTACGCGATAGTCAATCGATGTTTTAACCAAAAGGTTCTAGAGGTCCTCAGAGTCAATGACCCTAATGAAAACAACTGAGCACATACGCCAAGAACTTGACGATCGTCAGTATTCTCATTATAATAACCTCCAAGTGAGGTTTTCGTATCGACAACCCACGATAGAGGTTCCCTCAGGAGCCCATACTACACAACATCGCTAACTTATGTCTGTACTCGCAAGCCCGGGTAAAGAGTCTTTCCCTCAAGTTTCTTTTGCGATCAAAGTATCGATCCAAATCATAGTACCAAGGAGCCACAAGATATATAATATGGAATGCGATAAAGAAAGAGATAAAAATAAACAAGCAAGGCATAAAAGCAAACATCCAAATAAGCGTGGAAGCTTAGACTAGGCTTGACTCGCATAGGGGTGAACCACTCCCCAGCAGAGTCGCCAGCTGTCGTACCCCGAAAAATACGACCTCACGCGATCCGAAAAGACAAGAGTCGCGCGCTGGACAGACTGAAGAGTCGCCACCTTATTCTATTTATTCCCGAAGAGGGAAAGGGAAGATATAGATAAAACCCGGGAAGATAGGGATGAGGAAAAAGGTCAACGGAACCATTGCCTGGGTTCGGAAGTCGGTTATGCAGGGGAAGGTATTAGCACCCCCTACATCCATCGTACTCGATGGGAACCATCTAAATTATCGCGCATGAAAGGATGTCTATGCTTAACGAATTACTTGCTAGAGGGAAAAGAGTTGAAATCATAAGTTAGATTGATCCTAGGTGCTTGGCAAGGATTGAGATCCTTGTGCCTACGTACTCCCGCGTGCAATGGGAAAGTCAGAGCCTCGTAATTCGGCCTACTACGGTTGGTGGTAGTTGATTTTATTACCTTTCTTTGATGAAAGGGTTTGGGAGTCGAATTGCACTAAAGACTATGGATAGTTTATTCCGTCCAACAAGACGAGCGTCTTGCGTCGAAATAATTAGAGCGAGTAACGAGAGCTAGTTATCCACCTTTCTACCGCTTAAGGCTCGTGGCGTACAATTTCTTCTCATATTAGTAGAATGTTTTATTACCTAATGACCGCTTGACGTTGGATCAAGGGTTTGGATCTAATCGAAACATTTTGGTTTTTGAGGTTTGGGGTGAATGCAATTGGAGGTTTATTTTGTGGTTTGTTAGCGAGGCACAATGCGCTCGGCTCACAAGGTGAAGTGGATCCTAATAAACGATAACTGAAAAATAAAGTGAGAGTGTGCGAGTGAAACCACTTGGCATTGGACCAAGGGTTCGCGAACTAAACTAAATCGATAAAATACGAAAAATAAAAAAAAACGTACATAAAATGGGAGAGGGATACAAAATAAATTACAGGGGTTTGCATGAAATAAAAGGTCTCGTTGTAATTCGCCCAAGAGAAAGCGTGTGTGCTGTGTTTTTGAACTGTTCGAAGGCGTTCGGCCTTTTTATTTGGATGCAACTATTCGAAGGCGTTGGACCTTTTCGGACGCGTCGAGATGTTGTTCGTTTACTTCCTTAGAGCCGATTTAAAGAAATCGTTCTATGAGGAGTCAAATCGCTTTTTGTTGGAATGCGATAAAATAAATAAATAAAATAAAATTGAATTGTGAAAATTAAATTAAAATAGAATAATAAGTACAAATAATTAAATAAATTGAAAATGTTGAGAATACTTATAATAATATAATGAATAAACTAAATTAAATTAGATGTTATTGGTCAAAATAAAATAATAAAAATAAAACCTAACTAAAAGAAGGGCCTCATATTGATTAAATTTCCCGACTTAAGGAAATCGGAAATAATTTGATCTTTTGATATATCATTGGCCCTAAACTAAAATCAATAAATAAATAAATAAATAAAACTAGGAGAATACAAATAAAATGCTCTTTCTTTTTAGATTTTTTAATTTAAGTGATAAAGATGGAAATTAAAAAAAATGATAACAATCTTGCCAGAATTTGTTTTTTTTTTTATATTTGAAAAGAGATAAAAGGTTTAAACAACAAAAAAATAAAATAAAAATCACCACATAGGGGTGAGGAGCTGGCAGCAGGGTGTGTATAAGAAGAACATTGGGCTGAGCCCAATCATCATTAAAAAAACAGAAAAAAAACAGGGGTGAGCGTTAAAAAAAATGGTGCTGATAGAGGGTTTCAGAATGTGAGAATGCATTTAGATGGACAACCCAATTCGAATTAACACCAACATAAAAAACAATATTTAAATTAAAGAAAAAAAACATGAGAAATAAGTAAATAGGCTCAGCATTCCAATTTGTGATTCAGAAGAGAGGATTCAACCTCAAATGTGATCGTAGGCCTCCGCTCACAAATCGGAAAAATAACGCCGCCCTCCCTCAGCTCTTGAATCGCTCTGCTTATGTTTCTCGTTTCCCAAACCTCACTGCGTTTTTAGCTCACTCTCCCGATCTGGTTTTGTGGCCCTTTCTTTCTTGCGCTCTCGGATTCTCACGAATTTGAAGGTTTGGCTATGGCTCGGACGCGATGATGGCGGCGTTTCTGGGTGGTCGGCGCGATTTCGTTGGTTTCACAGGAAGGTTTTGCGCGGCGGTAAAGGGTTTGTGTATTTGGGTGTTCACGGTTCTGTTTCGCGGTGGCTGCGGCAGAAAGGGGGTTCAGATCGGTTTGTTTTCAGGTTTTGGTGGTTCGGGTTTGCGTTGCTTGGGATTTTGGCTTCAAGATGTTTGTCGGTGGTTGTGTGGTTGAGAATGGAAGGTGGTCTGCGAATTTGGTGAGGTTGTGGGTGACGGGTTTGATGAAGGAGGGTTTTGACTCAGGTTTGGGTTGTGTGTTTGAGGTGTTTTAGTTGGTGCGTACTGGAGGTTCATGCTTGATGCGTTTCATTGATTTCGCAGGTTTGTTGGATAATGGAAGAAGAGGTCTCAGATCCAGATTTCTCAGGTTTTGAATCTGTTTTTGCTGGTTTATTTATTGAAAGGTTTATTACATACAATTTTTTGTTTTATTTGAACCTTGATGATTTTGTGTTTTTTTTGCACAGAGTTTTTTCCTTTGGTTTTGTTCAAGCCTCCTCTTTTGAGTGATGGAGGAGATCTATATATAATGGATATTATGAGGGTGAAATAGGAATTGGAGTAGAAATTAGAGGATAAAGATTGAAAGATTTTGTGAATATTCTGCAGATTTGGTTGTTATAAAATTGGTGAGTGGAAATGTTGTTGAGGGGATGATGCTGTTGACGCTGTACCATTATGGTGAGCGTGATTTTTTTAGTGGTGTTGCATTGTACAAAGGGTGAGCTGGCTGTGAGAGGAAAAAATCATGTGTGTGTTTTTATCTATTTGGCTGAATAGATTTGAAGGAAAGTTTATGTTATAAAACCAATAATCAACAATAATAATTATTATAATAATACTAATAATAATAACATATATAGTTATAATAAGAAGAATAACAATAATGATGAAAATAATAATAAGAATATTAAAAATAAGAATAATATCTGTAATAATAAATAAAATAAAGATAAATATGATTTATTTTAAAAAGAAAAATGAATGAAAGTTAATAAAAATAATAATAATAATACTAATAATAATGATAATTTAATAATAAAAGCTAATGAGAATAATAAATAATAATAATATGAGAAAAAGATTTTTTGTATTTTGTAAAGGGACTTAAAAATATAAAATGAATAAAAAAAGAAAATGGATGAAATGATGGTTAAATGGTTGTATTTAAAATTTAAAATTAAAAAGGGATTGAATTTTTTGTAGTTGATTTTTTTTAGAAAATGGGCTTAAAAAAAACAGAAAAGATAATGACCTAGAAAAGGATTAGAGACAACTTTAGACAAAATATGGATGGATATAGGTGGATATAAATCGGAATATGGATTAATTGTCACAACACACTGACTTTTAAAACAACACACACTCGTCCTGATAAACCTCAAATAGAAAGAAATAACATATTTTTTGGATTTTTGAATATGGTTAGACAGAAAATAAAATGACGCGGGTAGGACAAATTTGGGGTATGACAGCGTGTAAAATCGAAATACAACAATAAATCAATTAAAAAAAATTGCACCTGAACTAATACGATCCACCAATAGTTTGCTACACTTAACGTGATCATCGCAATAGGATCAAAATCGTGAGGATCTAAAAAAAGAAATAGAATAAAAGGACTTAAAAAAACGATGTTGCTAACGCAAAATTGCGATCATCGCAACTGAATTGGATCAACACAAATATCACGCCTCGTACACGTAAATGTAAAAATGGCGTATTGACATGGTCCGATCTGAAAACATAATCAAATTCTAACATAATATATATATATATATATATATATATATATATATATATATATATATATATATATATATATATATATATATATATATATGTTATGTCAAAAGAAAACATCAATTATGTATAGTAAAAACAAGAGATAGTAAGCTATGAGTAATAAAATCAAACCGTACAAATGCAAACTGTAAGTACACACCGCTACTATGCTTACTTGTTTGCCTTCTTTTTTTAATTCTTTTTTTCGGTATTTGTTTGGTTTCTGAGGCAAGAATTTTTGTCCCTTTGGTTTGTGGAGGTCATGAGTTTATATAAGGGATCATTTTAGGTCAGAAAACTCCATGGGCTTGGGTCAAGTTGATTCACTTTTGAATGACTTTGAAAACTTTCTATTTTGGTACATATCTTGCTATAATGACTTTCTCCTCTTGTATGCACAAATTTGGGATCATATATTATGGAGATTACTTCAATATTTGATCCTAAAATAGTCCAAATATCAAATCTTTGATTTTTTTTTCATATTTATTTTGATTAAAATTGAATTTAAGTGAATTAAATCCAAAAAAATAAGAAATAAATAAATAAAATCAAAAGATATGACTTAGGGGTCGTGGATCATATTAAGATTAAGTTTGGATTATGAAAAGATAGGCCCATTTGGCAAAAACTCAAGTTTTGGTCATTGTTTGCCTTATACACCTCCTCAATTTTGCTCAACTTTAATAATACTCAAATTTCTCAATTTTTATCACATGAACGTTCTCTTAGACTTTTTAGAAAGCTTAAAGTGTCCTTTAATCACTCCTTTTGGTCCCTGTTCAATTTGATCTTCCATGTTTAAGTTATGAGCTTTTGAAAAAGTTGATTTTTTGTTGACTCTTTAGAGGACATGTAATGTCTTGGCCCATATCTCTCAAATGAAGCATTTTTGGCCTTGGCCTTAGAGAGAAAAAGTTGTAGAAAATTGAATTTCCTTCGAGATAGGATTTAGTTAGGAAAATTATAATTAAGTATGTGAAAGTTAGGTCTGGTAAAAGTTTAGTTGACTTTCTCCTTAAGAAACCCTAATTTAGAAACTTTTGCCTTGTGATGAATTTGAGGTTTTCTTGATGAATCATGATCAGCCCTTGATCATATGATGAATCTTACTTCATAATCTTGATATTGACCAAAACGTTTGCAGTTTGACTGTATGTTGACCACAATTGACATTTTACACAAGTTAACTGATTATTGATTATCTGAGCCTCTTACTGACCAAACTTGTAAGGCAAGTCTTGAAACTTGATATGAGGATCCTTTAAAGTATATGGGATACCATGAAGTTCACTTGAGGCTTTGGAAGTCCAATTTACTTTGAGAAACACAAAACCCTAATTTGAGATCTATTGCTTAGGATGAGGCTCTGTCTAATGAAACCGTGTGTTCCTTTGAGCAATTGAGAATCTTATGAACATTAGGAGACCTCTTGAGACACATTGTCTTGAAGATATGAGGGAAAAAATTTGGTGTACAACAAAAGGGAAGATGATTAGTTGGTATGGAGGGGATGGTAAGGATTGTAATAGGATCAATCATATTCTTGTGAATGATGGTATTATTGATAAATGGGGGTTGTTTGTCAATTTATCGGCTCGAGGGACATTTCAGATCATTGCCAAATTTAGTTAGTTGTGGACAACTCTAATTGATAGAGTTAATAATGTTTGGTTTTGAGCGTAAAGATTTTATTCCATTTATGGAGAAAGAGTGGAAGAAGTTGGTTGTTAGTGGTAGAGGAGATTTTGTTCTTTAAGAGAATTTTTGTCTTCTTAAAGAGAGGCTCAAATGATGGAACTCTAATATTTTTAGTAAGTTTGACTTGAAGATAAAAGAAGATGTAGCTCTTATTAATAATTGTGATGTTTTGGGGGAAGACCTTGGTGAGCTCCCAGGGGAGGTTGTGTTGGAGAAAAGAAAGAAGGCTAGTAATAGATTTTGGTTGAATTTAAAGATTAAGGAGAATATGTTCATTCAAAAGTCTTGACTTAAGTGGCTTAATGATGGGACCTTGAAAGAGAGAAGGAGGAGAAATTTTATTGGATCCTTTAATTCGAATAGCAGTTGTGTTCAATCGGTGGAGGTTGTCAAAGAGGAGGTTCGAGATCATTTCTCTTCTAAATTTGTGGAATCGGATTTCGATAGGCCATTTCTAGATGGTATTCATTTTAAGCCTCTTAATGAGTCTGATCGGTTTTCGCTTGAAGTTCCTTTTCGGAGGGTGAAATTAAGGAGGCAGTTTGAGGATGTGAAGGATCTAAGAGTCCGGGTCCAGACGATTATTCTTTCTTTTTCGTTAAGAAGTGTTGTTTTTTCTTGAAGGATTTGTTAATTGCTTTACTCCTTCTACTCCAGAGGCTTTTTGTCAAAAACTTTCAATTCCTCTTTTTTAACATTGGTGCCAAAATCTTCTAATCCTTTGGGATTAGATGATTATAGGCCTATTTTTTGTAGGATGTGTTTATAACACCTTATCTAAGCTTTTGGTGGATAGATTAAAGGTGGTTCTAGATTCTATTATTTCGAAGAACCAAAGTGCTTTCATTTTGGGAAGACAATTACTCGACGGTGTGCTTGTGGCTAATGAGTTGGTGGATTTTTCTTCTAAGGAGAAGAGGGAGTGTTTACTTTTTAAAGTAGTTTTTGAAAAGGCTTACGATAAAGTTTCTTGGGGATTCCTTAAGTTTATGTTAAGGAAGTTGGATTTTGGGGAGGTTTGGATGAGATGGATGTAAGCCATGATCTTCACTAGTAAAATTTAGGTTTTGGTTAACGGAAGTCCAATGAAGGAGTTTTTGGTTGAGAGAGGTTTGAGATAAGGTGGCCCACTATCTTCGTTTCTTTTTATTATAGTGGCGGAAGGTTTAAGAGGTTTGGTGAATAAGTCGGTGGAAAGAGGTAATTTTAAGGGTTTTAATTTTGATGGTAATTGTTTTATGGATATCCTCCAATTTGCGGATGATACTTTGTTGACCCGGGACGAAAGTTGAAGCATATTTGGGCTATAAAGGAGGTCTTGAGGGCCTTTGAGTTAGTGTCGGGCTTAGAAATTATTTTTCATAAGCAAAGTTATTGGTTTGAATATTAATCCTAAATTTTTGGAGGTGGTTTCTAATTTTCTCTCTTGTAGGAAGGAAGAAATTAATTTTATTTTTTTGGGTATTCTGGTTGGTACTCTTGTTAATAAAGCTTCTGTGTGGTCTGGGTTGATCTTGAAGATGAAGAAGAAGTTATTTTGTTGGAACAACTGCATTCTTAGCTTCAGGGGAAGATTAATGCTCTTGAAATCAGTTCTTTCTAGCCTTGCTATTTTTATGCTTTCTTTTTACAAAACTCCGATAAAGATTGTCAAAGAGATTACTTCGATTCAAAGCAACTTTCTTTGGGGAGGTTCAGAAGATAAATGGGGAATTCATTGGGTTAGTTGGAGCGATATGTGCCTTCCGATTGTTAAAGGTGGGCTTGGTTTGAGTATGATTGATGATTTCAATGTAGCTCTTCTTCACAAATGGAGGTGGAGAAATTTGTCGGAATTGAACTCTCTTTGGATTGATGTTTTGAAAGCTAGATATGTTGATATTAATTTAAAAGTGGTGTATGCAGATGGGGATATTCCTAGGGGCAGTCATATCTCGTCGTAGTGGAGGGATATTTTGTATTTAGGAAAAAAATTTCCAGGTTAATTTATTTGCATCTTATTGCAAATTTTCAATCGGAAACAATTTTTCTACTTCTTTTTGGCATTCTTGATAAATCCCTTAAAGATTGTTTTCTGTTGGTTTATGAAGCCTCTTGTCTTAAAGTCCTTTCAATTGCTTGCATGGGAGGTTGTATTGGTGGGGAGTGGGTGTGTGGCGACTTTGGTGTGGTGGGGTGACGAGGGGTCACTTTGTAGTGCGACAGAGTTTGAAAGAGGGGGGGGGGGGGGGGCTGGTCGAGCTGATTTTCGGTGTCGGGCCAACAGTTGCTGGTGCAGATTCGGTGGCTTGGAATTCATATTATGGGGATGTTTTTTCATTTCACAGTTTTTGGCTAATGTCGGATATTTTCCGTACTCCCTATGGTCCTTTTGATAATTTTAATGATGTTTTATCTTTATTTTTAATGATGCTTTATCTCAATTTTCATAATAATATTGGTTGTGCTTTTTGTGGTGACGTTACAGAATCGATAAATCACTTATTTTTGTTTTGTGGTATTTTAAATTTGGTTTGGAAGGAAATAACGGGGTGGATTGGTTTATAAGATTATGAAGTTTCAGATATTGAGTAGAGTTGTTTGGTTTGATATCGTTTTGGAAGGCCAAAGAATTTGAGTAGCGGTAAAGAAGGGTCCGTTTGAATGACTACTTGTTGGAGTTTATGACTCTTAATAAATGGTATTATTTTTCGGAATGATTCTTGGAACGTTTTGGACACGGTTTGGAGCATTAAAATTTTGGTTTGGAGATGGTCGTTCATCGGGAAGATTGCATACTCATACCAATTGCAACTCTTATGAGTTTAACAAATTTCTTTTGCTGTACCTTTCTTAAAGTTCAATTGGTTTGTAATTTTCTTTTCGGAACTTTGACTCGCTTTTTGTAAGTAGATTTTGAAAACTCTTAGTTCTCTTCATTAATTCATCTTGTTAAAAAAAACTTAAAGATCAAAATAAATCTTGTGTTAGTATTATCTTTATTCCATATCATATTCGTTTAAAGTGAATTAATTATTAAATGTCGTCTAATTTTGTTGATAAATCTGAATAAATATACTATTATATCTCTAGTTGTTAAGTGTTAAAATTAGAGTTTGGCCTAACTCACCCTACAAAACCGGTTGGTAAGGTGGGGAGTGTCAGTCTATTTAAACCATTTGTGAGTTATATATTTAGTCAATGTGAGACTTGGTTTTTCCAATACACCCCCTTACGCCCAACACATCTTGGGCTTGGTGCGCATATTAAATGGTGGGTGACCCGAATCGATAGGCTCTGATACCATGTTATAATTAGAGTTTGACATAACTCACCCTACAAAACCGTTTGGTAAGGTGGAGAGTGTTATTCTATTTAAACCCTTTGTGAGTTATATATTTAGTCAATGTGGGACTTGGTTTTTTCAATATTAAGAGAGAGAAAAAATTGTCAACTATTAATATTTTTTCATAATTATTTTTATGTATATAAATATAAGAGTTGTGTATATATAATAATTTTTTTCATAATTATTATTTGTACATTTTATATGTAGAATGTATATTAATTAGAATTAAAGAATAGCATTGTATAAAAAAGTAATAATTAAGAATAGTAGTGCAGAAACCTTGTAATGTAGATGTGTAATAATCAATTTATTCTCTTTAAATTAAAAGATTTGAGGTGCAACCTAGTATTAGGTGTACACTAAGCTAGAGTTAGTACATGAAGTTATTAATGTAGGTGTAGAAATTATATATTTGAGATGTAAAGCTAGAGTTAGCACATTGAAAGGATATTTGGTGTAAGTTTTTAAAATTGAGAGGATGCAGCGGCGGATCTTACTAAAAATATTTAGGGATGCGGCAAATATTTTTTTTAATTCATAGTAATTATATATAAAAAAAAAATTTCAATTTTTTTCTATAAAAAAACAATTTTTTATATGTTAAATTACTGTATCACTTCTAAAACAATAAACAAAACTTTTAATAGCATTTGTATATAGTTTCATTTTCTAGATGCTTATTCTTTAAAAACAACAATAATTTTTTTTTAATATTCAATTATCGTATTCTTTCTAAAAATAATACACAAATCTACTACTAAATAATTGGTAAAAGTATAAATAATTGTATATAATATTGATGAAATATATGCAAATAACGATCAATTCCAATTTGTTTTAATATATATAATTTTTTTTATCATCAAGATTTGACCATCAAACCATAGATGAATTCTAACATCAAATAATTTTAACTCCTTTGAATCGTAATTGTGGGAAATATATATATATATATATATATATATATATATATATATATATATATATATATATATATATATATATCCAAATAAAATTATAAAAATCATTTCGACCTGCATAATTATATAATTTGCATTGATAATTTAAGACTTTTCTTACTCAGATATATTTAAATAATTTATAGTTAAAAGATTTATTTTTAATTTAAAAAGTAATCTTATAAAATATAAGAACTTTTTAAGTCAATTTATTATTATTATTATTATTATTATTATTATTATTATTATTATTATTATTATTATTATTATTGAACCAAAATCAATATATTATTAAAACTTTGAAAATAAAATGTTCAACCAGTATTGTATCATAACAAACAATAAAAAAATAGCGACCCCCTCCCCTCCCCTCCCGCCCCCGCATTCCTCTGCTATTGGATGCAGTTGTACCTCCCGACCAATATGTGTATCCGTCCTGAATTCTAGAATATATATATATATATATATATATATATATATATATATATATATATATATATATATATATATATATATATATATATATATATATATATAATGGGAATATCTTTACTCCAAGAGTAAGTTATTATTTACTCTACATCTTCATTATTGATTCATTTGTAATCAATGATTATAATAATTAGTAATCATTTCAACATGTGATTAATTGTTTATCTTTCCATATTTAATTATTGATTAATTATTATAATCATTGATTAAAAATGAATCAATGATGGTTAAATTAGAGTTTTTGTCCCCTTGTTTTATCAAACTTACGGTTTTGGTCCCCTATTTTATTTTTAAACAGTTTTGGTTCTCCATCCCAATTTTGATCCACTGTTTATGTACATATCATGCACTGTTCATGAACAGGACATGAACAGTCAACATAATTTTAATCTCTCATGTTAAACCAATGTGTATTTTTAAATTATTATTTTGCAGACATCTTTAAAATGTTTTAAAAAAATTTTAAAACAAAAACTCAAAATTTGATTTTTAAATTGAGATTTTCATTACTTTATAATTATATTTTGAAATTTAAAAACTTCATATTTAATTTTTTTCATTTAATAAAGTTCTTAAATTTAGTAGAGAAATATTTTATAGTATTTTAAATATGGATGAAAAAAATTATTCAAAAATTTAAAAACTTAAGGGTAATTAAACCGTTTTCAAAATTTTAGAAAACAACATGGACTAAAATTACATATATACAAAATTTTTAGGGACTAAAATTTATTATTTTTTTAATAAGGACTAAAAATAAAAATTGAGATATTTATAAGGACCAAAAATATATTTAACCCTAATATATTTTTAAAAATACCTTTTATTTAATGTGTTTGATGCATTGCACGTAAAATACTATGTATTTGACTAGTTAAAAGTACTTTTTATTTTTTTATTTTAAAATAAATTAAAATATTGACATATTTAATTCTTTTTATATAATATTTTCTTTTTATCAAGAAACGCTATCATAAATTAACTAAATAGCACATAAAATGCATTTGTTTAAAAAATGTGCGAATAAAAATACCATTACAGAAAAGAAAATGTTTATTTTATACTTTTTTATATCCGTCCAATACTTGATTATGGAAGTATAAAAATATAATTTATTTAATAAAAAATGAACAATTCAAATTACCTTAAAAAATATGATTAGTTTATGTAATTGAAATAACACAATTTTGATTATCGATTGAATTAATAATATGCTCGTAACTTCGCAAGTGATTGATTATATTTTACATATTAATGATTTATAGCACAAGGGAATAAGCGTTAATGAATAAATTCGCATAAGTTATTTTTATAATAAATGATAAAATAAATATAAATTGTTCTTATATATGTTATACGTTATTTTCATTAAATATCTTGGAAAATTTATAAAAATAAGTTTTAAAAAAATTATGAATAATGTCTTTTAATTAAGTCTCTTAAATATTATCAGAAAACGAATGTCAGTATATAAACTCAAATAAACTCATCTAAATAGACACTCTGTGTTGCATTGGGAAATAGGAGGTGTATATGTATCATTGTTGATTAAAAATATTCAAATATATTGACTGATATATTTATATATATAAAATTAAGAGGAAAAAGTTTCTAAAAAACTTTTTCTTATTAAATTAACAGCAAAGTTACTTATGAGGAGTTTCCTAATATTGCTATAGTTGTAACTATACAATGAATTTTTTTAAAATAATCCTATTCAATATATTCCTTCTTTATCTGAATATATATCAAGGGTATTTACGTACCAATTTAATCCTTCTAAAACCAATAATCAAATGTGCAATATATAAAAATAAAAATAAAAAAACTAAAAAGTATAGTATAGTCATATTTGATAAGAAAATAAAAAGTAAAATTACAAAAAAGGGAGAAAAATAAATCAAGACAAATAAAAGAAGATTACATTTTGATCCAACGGTCACAATTTACTCATCTTTATTTTTTACATAAAATAATAGACTCTCTCTTGTATATAAGTATCCAAACACAAGAACAAAAACCCAACAACTATCATCAACAAAACAAACAACATATATTTTCAAGCATGGTGGTTTCTACTGACGGTTCTTCCTCCAATCTCTCGTACAATTCCTCTGTCAATGTTGATAGGTACTATGTTATATTATTATATTATTTTCCTATTGTTTTTTTCTTAAAATTAATCTCTTTTTTTTTTTTTATAAAAAAATTGAATTAATAGCTTATAAGGAATACTCTAACCCATTACATTAATGTTTATTCTATAGGGGTGATCCGGTGGGATTTAAGAAATTCTGGGAGAAGTTGAGTGAAGAAGCCAAGGTAGAAATCAAAGGAGATGAGATTATGAGTTACTTTGGTGATGCAAATTTGTGTTGGTACATGTTACCACAAATGAGGAATGCAATATTGAGGCTTCACAAAGTGGTTGGGAATGCTAACACAAAAGATAAGTATATAGTGTTAGGGAATGGTTCTTCTCATGTTTATCTTGCTCTTTTGTATGCACTCTCAACTGAAAAATCTTCTGATATTCCTATCAATGTTGTTGCTGCTGCTCCTCATTATTCGGTAATTAATTTATCTTTTACTCAACTATCTTAAAGATTAAATATTATTTAGTTTAATATAATTTTTTGAAAAAAAATTTAAATTTCTTAAAACTTGTATGATTGATATTTAAAAAGATTTTTTTAAAGTTTGTTTTAGATTGTTTTAATTTCTTCTCTTATTATCATTGTTATTGTTATAAGTTTTGATTAAAGAATAAATCTTGGAATAAGAATAGGAAAAGAAGAAGAAACATATTGAGCTAATGTTAACTATTAATTTTTTTTTAAAGAGGGTGTATTTGGTTTATTTTGTGTTGGTGCATTTGAAGTTCGAGGAATAATATTATTTTTAAGGATAAATTATGTACTATTGAGTTCGTCTTTCACCGTATTGTTTTGATTTCCTGGCAATGGTTGACCTAGAAAACCCTAGAAAATATTTATGACTATTAGGTGTTTGATGAAATGACTAACTAAGAATGTGTTTATGTTTAATTTGTAGGAATACGAAGGAGCGACAGATATCCTTCAATCAAAGTTATTTCAATGGAGTGGTGATGCTTCTGTGTATGACAAAGATGAACCTTACATAGAGGTTGTGACCTCTCCAAATAACCCTGATGGAACTCTCAGAACACCTGTGGTGAGGTCTGGTGCTGGAGGGAAGGTTGTTTATGACTTGGCCTATTATTGGCCACAATACACCCCTATTAATCATGAGCTTAACCAAGATATTATGCTCTTCACATTCTCCAAATGTACTGGTCACGCTGGTTCTCGTATCGGGTGAGTATGTGAAATCGATCATATTTAATTACGTTTGTTAATGTTATCGCAATTGCAATTTTGTTGAGAATCCTTATAATTTCTTTTCACATATGAAGGTGGGCACTTGTGAAGGACATTGAAATTGCAAAGAAGATGGTAACATTCTTGCACCTAAGCTCCATTGGTGTGTCAAAAGAATCCCAAGTTCGAGCTGCTAAGATCATTGAATTGATTTGTGATGGGCACCAAAATTCCAAGATCATTGCATCAGACCTCCTTTTTTTCGACTATAGCAAAAAGATGATGAAAGAAAGGTGGGAAAAACTTATGGCTGTTGTTGAGAAAAGCAAGGTTTTTACCTTGCCAAAGTATCCAAGTGCCTATTGTCACTTCACTAAGGAAATATCCGAGCAATATCCAGGTAATGTATCTCCACTCCAAACACACACGATACTAACACAAACACATCCACATTGTTGTGTTGGTATAGAACACCTGACACACTTATGTTCATAAATATATTGTTTTAGAGATTTTCACTTGTTATTCAATATATTTTTGAAAAAATTATCTATACAGCTTTTGCTTGGTTGAAGTCTGTGGAGGGCATTGAAGATGCTGAGAGTTATTTGGAAAAACTGAAGATTTTTGCAAGAGGAGGGAAACGATTCGGTGTCGATGCAGCGTATGTTAGGATTAGCATAATTGGGACAGATGACGAGTTCATTGAATTGTGTTCAAGATTGGAAAATGCTAAAATAGAATGATGTTTGTTACTTTAAGATTGTGTTATGTAGTGCAAAAATAAATCTATACTCTCCTTTTTAGCTATAAGATAGATGATATGCAATAGAGGGTGGGTGAGATAAAGATGATTGATCTTTTTTTATATCCCGAGTTACATTTTGAAATAAATAAGACATTTGTCATTATATTTTTCAATAAGACTAATTTCTTTATCGTTGATGTAATCCTCTTCAATTTTTGTTTTGGACTATGAGGTATTGAGAGTTATAATATTTATCTATCCTTTTATTGTTTCTTTGTGTAAATGTAAAAAAAACAGTTTTTATTTACACTCTTCAAACTTAAAAGTGTGTTATTGACAATATTTTCATAGTTATGAATTATTTTTGGTATAATCATTTGTCGGGTTAAGCACAAAATAACTTTGTTGTTAAATATTTATAAATATTTATATCTAAGTCATCTAATAATGTCCACGAGATCAATATGTGTGAATCATTTTGTATGTTCAAAATGGTTTCACCGACACTCATGTGAAACAATTCATACTCTTGTATCAGAGAGTATATTTTGAAGGATTTTATATCAGTTGTCCCTTGTGCACGACTTCTGATGCAATCCATATTACTTGGGAAAGTTTGCATGAAGAGATGTAGAAATACTCGACAACTCTCAAGGATAAAATTAGAAAATTCCAAATCTTCCATCATATTACATTTTTCTATTTTTTATTTTTCTCCTTTTAGTTTCAGGTTTGTTAATGACTTGATGGTCTTCATAAATAATAGGCTTGAAATGCATAATTTGGACAAATTTTTAAATTCTAAATTAAAATTTACAATATTTCCCATCATATACTTTCCAAATATATAGATTTTTCCGTTAAAAATGATGCTCTATTATATGTCACTTTCGATTCAGAATTAGCCTCTAATAAGAGTGTATTTTAAACCAAAGAGATTATTTATTGTTAAATACTTAGTAGGAACATTTATGTCTGAGTCATCTAATATTGTCCACGAGATGTGTGAATCATTTTTGTATGTCTAGAATGATTTCACCAACACTTATGTGAAACAATTTATACTCTTGTATCAGAGAGTTGATTTTTAAGGAATTTACACTAATTTCCCCTTGTGCACGACTTCAAATGCATTCCATATTACATGGGAATTTTGCAATGAGAGAAGTAGAAATACTCAACAACTCTCAATGAATAAACTAGAAAAACTGAGGTTTTCCAATCATAGTGTTTTTTTTTTGAATTATCTCCTTTTTGTTTCAGGTTTGTCAACGACTTACTAGTCTTCATTCATAATAGTCTTAAAAGGCATAGTTTGGACAAATTTCCAAATTCTAAATTATAATTCACGATATTTCCTTTCATGTTATTCTTTTCATAGACATGACTTTTTTCCTTAAAAATGGTGTTCTATCATACATTACTTTCAATTCTAAATTAGCCACTAATAAGAGTGTATTTTAACTTAAAGTAATTATTTATTGTTAAATCCTTAGTCGGAATATTTATATCCAAGTCATCTAATATTGTCCACGGGATGTGTGAATCGTTTTTGTATGTCCAAAATGGTTTCACTGACACTTAGGTAAAATAATTCATACCCATGTATCATATAGTTGATTTTAGAGGGATTTAAATTGATTGTCCCCTTGTGTACGACTTCAGATGCGTTCCATATTACTTGGGAAAATTTTCAATGAAAGAAGTAGAAATACTCGATAAATCTCAAGTTAAAATAGAAATACTCGATAACTCTCAATCACTTGGGGAAGAACACTCTTCAGACGGTTTGCAATGGACTTAGAAACAATTTTCATAATCACATTGCATAAACTGATGGGACGAAACTCCGACGAAAGACTAGGATTCTTGCACTTTGGAATTAGAGCAATGAAGGTAGCGTTCAAAGGCTTAGGATCAACATTATTATTCAGGATACCCAAAGCCAAAGCCGTGACATCCGGCTCCACAATCGGCCAGAACTGATGATAGAACAAATCTGGTAAACCATCTAGACCTGAAGCCTTTACGCCTGACATTTGGAAAACTGCTTCTTGCACGTCCATAGCTGAGAAAGGAGAGTCACACCACTGACCAGATCTGCCGGAAGTGAATCCTTGACCACCCCACGCACCTCCTGCACGTTTGTTGGGTTGGAAGACTCAAACAATCTAGAGAAATGATTAACTAACAGAACTTCATAATTTTCCTCTCCCTTCACCCACTCGCCTTTGCCATCCTTAAGCTTCTTAATACAATTTGTCTTCTGCCGCTATTGAGCCTTACCATGGAAGAATTTAGTGTTATGATCTCCATGGTGCAACAAAATTTCTCTACTTTTTTGACGCCATATAACTTCCTCCAAATACAACAAATTATCTCATTGGTTCTCCGTTGCTTTATATGATTGCATAGCCAACGAATCAGACCTCCAATTCGACTCCTCCCGAAGCAATTCCTCCAATCTTTTCACCTCCTTCAAAATGTGCCCCAATATATACTTCTGAAAATGACGGTCCATACTTTTCATGGCTGAAATTCTGCTACTGTCCGAACAAGGGGAATTTTTCCACATTTTTCAACCAAAGGACGGAAATCAGGATCATTAAGCCACACCTCTTCAAATCTGAAAATATAATGTCGTCTTCTTCATGTCAGAACCTTTCTCCCTTCAAGTTCAATGGAAATTGCAACATGGTCGGATCCATGGCGCCCCAGATGCTTCACCACCACCGGATTAAAAAACCGACTGAACTCTCCCGAGGCCAGGCATTTGTCAAGTCTGCACTGAATATTATCATCATTGTGTCGACCGTTACTCCAAGTTAAAGGGTACCCAGAAAAACCAAGATCAATTAAACCACAATTTACAAGGGTATTTCTAGCTTCACACATTTGGCTTGCAGGTTTCGGGACACCCCACCTCTTCTCGTCAGCTTCCATAATGTCATTGAAGTCACCAAACCAGATGTTCAGTTCCCAATCGAAATTATTCAGCTCCTCAATAATCTTCCAAGTTTTCCACTTATTTACCAGCTTCGGGGTAACTATAGATGCCATTGAAATTCCATTTACCACTTTCAGAGCCAAGACTCACAAAGTCACTAATGTTGTTTCTAGAGAAGGAAGAAATAATAATATCAGAGTTCTCTTGCCACCACAAACAAACACCACCCGAGCTTCTTCTCCCTTCACCAAGACAATCCACTCCAAAACCAAACGAGAAACCCGATCGGATTCTTAGAGATTCAACTTCATCGGCTTCCAGACGAGTTTCCATAAGGAAAACCATATCAGGTGTTTCCAAATGGATGAGCCTTAACAAGGATCGAACTGCACAGGGACTCCCTAATCCCCTCCAGTTCCAACTCAAGATTTTCATTGGTTTAGGCGGTGTTGGACTTCCAACACCACCTCTGGTTAAGCATTTGTGACCGTGAGATGAGCATCATTCCGCCTCTTTTTCTCACTGCTCCCACTGCCCTTTATCTCTCCTTCCACTACCATAACATCAATCAATTTCCTTTTACCAAATTCAAGATCCAGTTGCTTGATATCAGGCTTGAGACTTATCTTTGAAATTTTCTTCCTTGTCCATTTCTTGCCCTTATTGTTCTTTTTCCCCGACCCAGTATTTGTCTTAGAATTTGCACTTTTGTTTGAAATGTCAACAGCTCCAAGAGATTCTACAACTGCCTCTATAGCTAGGCATTCAATAGGTTTCAGAGTCTGATTAATTGCTGCTTTTCTGCCTTGGACGCTTGGAAGTTGGTTGACCTCAAGACCTTCTACCTCTTTGCCTTTGCTTCTTCCCTCATAACCACTCTGACCCGAAGAAAGATTGTTGTTGGTGAATAAATTCTTGATGCAGTTGCTGGAACTAGAATCACGCTTACGGTACTCCTCTGTATTCTTTGGCAAGGGGGAAGCAGACAACCACAACCTGAAATACAGTTCTTGTTCATCAATATCTTCAAAACTCTCATCTCCTAGATCACCCACCCTTTCACAATCCTTCAGCTGGTGTCTGATTCTCCCACACACAAAACAAATATTTGGGAGCCTCTCATACTTGAAATGGACTCTCAGATTCTTGTCTTTAAATCTAACCATCGTACCCCGCTTTAAAGGATTCTTCAGATCTATGGTGACTTTAATCTGGAGAAACCTATCATTCTTGTGCACATCCTTTGAGTCGAGTTCTTTAAACCTCCCTAGAATTCCCCCCAACTTTTTTGCCATTGCTTCCGTCCTCAGAATCAGAGGTAGCTCGTAAATCCTCACCCAAAACGACCCAAAGTGCATATTAAGGTCAGAGGGTTGTTCTTCCCCTGAGATCCTCTCAAGGACTAGAAGGTTACGATCAAAACTCCATGGGTCATTTCTTAGGACACTCTCCAAATCACGCTTTATAGTGAACCTGAATAAAAACAGATTCCTGTTGAGAGCTTGTGATTAAACCAGATTCTTCAATCTCCATGCACTTATCATTGTACTCGTAAGGGCTCTCGCATTGAAGTGACCATCTGTCCATAGTTTTGATGCCAAGGTTCTTTGAAAGACTTCACCAATACTCATCTCGTCACCTTCTACAGTGATTCCTTCTTCTTCCTCTTTAGAGAGCGGAACTTCTTTCCACCTTCCATTGGAAAAACACATACCTGTTATAATGGAAGAAAAACCAACATGCAGAAAAGGAAAAAACCCAAGCTTCACTCAAAAGCGATAACTCCTCTATACAAAAGGGAACCAAACTGAGATTGGAAATGCCAAGACAACAAAGGAAAAATGCCATAAGAACTGGAAGATGAAAAAACCCTAGCCGCGGTGGAAGGGGAAAGGCACGTTAAGTCTTAGAGAGAAGGGAGAAACTCTCTCTAGACACGTGGGTGCAACATAACCATCTTTCAATCATTTTCTTTCATACTAACACAGAAGATAAGTATCTAGTGTTAGGGAATGATTCTTCTCATGTTTACCTTGCTCTTTTGTATGCACTCTCAATTGAAAAACCCTCTAAAATTCCCCTCAATGTTGTCGTTATTCCTTATTATTCGGTAATTAATTTATCGTTTACTTAACTATCTTAAAGATTAAAGATTGTTTAGTTTAATATAATTTTTAAAAATATTTCTAAATTTCTTAAAACATGTACGATTGTTATTTAAAAAGATTTTTTAATTTAAACAATTGGATTTACAAATATTTTTCCAAAGTTTGTTTTAGATTGTTTTAATTTCTTCTCTTATTATCATTGTTATTATTATTATAAATTTTGATTAAAGAATAAATCTAGGAATAAGAATAAGAAAAGAAGATGGAAAAGTATTGAGCTAATGTAACTATTAATTTTGTTTAAAGAGGGTGTTTGTTGCAATCGAATATTTAAAAATACATAAATTATTTTATTTTGATACAACAAAGAAATATTTAAAATTATTTGTCAAATGACTTGACTTAGAAAATCCTAAAAAATATTTATGACCGTTAGGTGTTTAATGAAATTCCTAACTAAGAATGTATTTATGTTTAATTTGTAGGAATACGAAGGAGACACAAATATCCTTTAATCAAATATATTTTAATGGAGTGGTGATGCTTTTGTGTATGACAAAGATGAACCATACATAAAAGTTGTTCCCTTCCCAAATAATCTTAATGGAACTCTCAGAACATCTATGGTGAAGTCTGGTGATGAAGGGAATGTTATTTATAACTTGGCCTATTATTGGCCACAATACACTCCCATGAATCACGAGCTTAATCAAGATATCATGCTCTTCACATTCTCCAAATGCACCGGTCATGCTGGTTCTCGTATTGGCTGAGTGTCAAATCGATCATATTTAATTACTATGTTTATTATTTATTGTGAAACCTTATAATTTCTTTTCACATATGAAGGTGGGCGCTTGTGAAGGACATTGAAATAATTCATACTCCTGTATCAGGAAGTGGATTTTATTTTGCAATGAGAGTCGTAGAAATACTGACAACTATTAAAGATTAAATTAGAAGTCTTCAAATCTTCCAATCATACTGCACTTTTTAAAAATTTCTCCTTTAAGTTTTTGGTTTGTCAACGACTTGATTGTCTTCATTCATAATAGACTAGAAAAGCATAATTTGGACAAATTAACAAACTTCCAAGTTAAAATTTACAATATTTCCCTTCATGTGATACTTTCCATAGACATAGCTTTTTATCCTTAAAAATGGTTCTCAATCATACATAACTTTTGATTTCGAATTAGCCATAAATATGAGCGTATTTAAATTGAAAATCGTTATTTATTGTTAAATCCTTAATATGAATATTTATATCCAAGTAGGAATATTTATTGACCATGATATGTGTGAATCGTTTTTTTTCATATCCATAATGGTTTCACCAACACTCATGTACAACAATTCATACTCATGTATCAGAAAGTTGAATTTGAAGAGTTTTAAATCGATTATCCCCTTAAGCGCTTCTGATGCATTTCACATTGCATGGGAAAATTTACAATGAGAGACATACAATTACTTGACAACTCTCAAGGATTAGATTGGAAAATTTTAGTTCTTCCAATTATACTGTATTTTATTTTTATAAATCTTCTCCTTTTAGTTTTAGGTTTGTCACCGAATTTCTTGTTTTAATTCATAATAAGCTTGAAAGGCATAATTTGGATGAATTTCCAAACTTCCAAATTAAAATTCACGATATTTCCCTTCATGTAATACTTTTCATAGATATGATTTTTTTTCCTTAAAAATGATGGTTTATTTTAATTAGCTACTAACGAGAGTGTATTTTAATTGAAAGTCAATATTTATTGTTAAATCTTTAATATGAACATTTATATCCAAGCCATCTAATATAGTCCAAGGAATATGTGAATAGATTTTGTATGTCTAGAATTGTTTCACCGAAACTCATGTGAAACAATTCATACTCTAATATCTAAGAGTTGATTTTTAAGGGTTTTACATCGGTTGTCCCCATATGTGCACAACTTATGATACATTCCACATTGCATGAGAAAATTACAATGATAGACGTTGAAATACCCAACAACTCTCAGGGATTAAATTAGAAAATTCTAGATCTTTCATTCACACTACATTTTTTTTTTAATTTTCTCCATTTAGTTTCAAATTTGTCAACAACTTGATTATTTTCATTCATAATAGGCTTGAAAGGCATAACTTGGAAGAATTTTCGAACTTTCAAATTAAAATTTACGATATTTCCCTTATCGTAATTCTTTCCAATGACATAGCTTTTTTTCATTAAAAATAACGCTCTATAATACATCACTTTCAATTCCAAAATAACCACTAATAAGAGTGTACTTTAATTGAAAGTTATTATTTATTGTTAAATCCTTTGTAAGAATCCAAACTATCTAATATAGTCCATGACATGTGTGAATCGTTGTTGCATGTCCATAATGGTTTAACCCACACTCATGTGAAACAATTCATACTCTTGTATTAGAAAGATAATTTTTAAGGGCTTTACATTAGTTGTCCCCTTGTGCATAGCTTCCGATGCATTCCATATTACTTGAGAAAAATTAAAACATTCTCTCCTTTTAGTTTCAGGTTTGTGAACGACTTGATTGTGTTCATTTATAAAAGGCTTGAAAAGCATAATTTCTACGAAATTCCAAATTAAAATTCCCGATATTAGCATATATGCAATACTTTCCATAGAAATAGATTTTTTTTCCATAAAAATGGTGCACTATCATAAATCACTTTCGATTTAAAATTAGCTAATAATAAAAGAGTATTTAATTGAAAGTTATTTTTTATTGTTAAATCCTTAGTATGAATATTCATATAGTCCACAGGATGTGTGAATCGTTTTTGCATGTCTAAAATGGTTTTACCAACATTGAAATAATTCATACTTTTGTATCATAGAGTTGATTTTGAAGGGCTTTACATATGTTGTCCCCCTGTACATAACTTAGAATGCATTCCAGATTACTTGGGAAATTTTGCAATGAGAGACGTAGAAATACTCGACAAATCTCTAGGATTGAATTAAAAAAATTCATATCTTCCAATCATACTGCATTTTTTGTATTTTTAAATTTTCTCCTTTTAGTTTCAGTTTTGTCAACGACTTGATTTTTTTCATTCATAAAAGGCTTGAAAAGCATAATTTGAATTTATTTTCAAACTTCCAAATTAAAATTCATGATATTGCACATCTGTTACCTTGGATTTTTCGACTGAATTATAAATGGTAAGTGAAGACAAAAATATGCCACGTGGAAAGTCAAGATTAAATGGAGTAAAATGGAAATCAAGTTGGCTCAAGGTCATAAACTATATGTGGTGATGTTGGTCGAAACAACAGAAAGTCAAAGGACGTTATTAGAGTGTGGAGACTTAGTGAAATTAAGTATTATGCTATGTTGCCTAAGGTTGGAGTTCATCATTACTATGGAAACAATGTCGACTTAGGTACTGCATGTGGAAAGTACTACAAAGTATGTTGTTGCAGCATAGTCGATCCTAGGGACTTCGATGTAGTTGGTTCAGTTCCTGATGACCATTAAAAGTAGTTAAGATATTTGAATGGTGTTGAAAGAGGGGGAACTAGAGTTAATTACAAACAATTACTCAAAGACACGTGGAGACCCCTCAGAAGAAACAAATGCATGGAATTGAAACATGTAATGATAGGGTTAGTCGACCTTTATTAGGTAGTTATTTTAGAATAGTATATAAAGGGACTCGTTTTCATATTGTAAGGTGTAACACCCAACTAGCCCAACAAAATAATCATAATAAATTACGTAAACAAATCAGAGTACTTCACATAAGGTGTCACATCTCTTTATTAAACATCAGTTAAAATAGTCTGCTCCGTAACACGAGTTTAAAAAATATTTAAAATACTCACTTCTTTAATTATATCAACAAGTAATTCAAAACTCTGCAGTGGAATCATTATTCAAAACATCTTCTTTTATTTTCATCAAAACATCAAGACCTTTTGGTCATTGTCAACAAATCATCATATACTCAACTACACATATAATAACTCATAAACAAAAAATAAATATCCCCCCCCCCCCCCCGATGTTACATCTACCAGAGCAAGACACCAGACACCCTAGAATTAAGCTAAGCAACTTCCAGCTAAAACTTCATGCACCACAAACTCATCTAAGGTATTTGCACGTTAACCACGTAGAGGTAACATTCAAATAGATAGGGTAAGTAATCATAATTCATTATACGAGATATAGGAAGTATATATCATATGTATAAAAATTAAATCATCACAACATAACAATCATATTCTTCACAACTCAAAACAACCATAACTTCAAGGTCATCATATACAACATCATGCTCTAAAGGTTAATCACATAATTCACCTACACAAACATCTTGAAATGCCACAATTAATGCAAATGCAACATCATATAGACTCATGCATGCGGTACCGAAACATCATTGATGTCTTAGTCCTCTTTATCTCCAAAGATCCCCACCAATAGGATCGGTCCCTGCTTGGAACCAGAGCACATCACAAATTACACTTAATCCGCACAATAGGATTAAGGTCATCACTAGACACCATCATCCTACAATTCTTCACTGGATCATTATCCTGTAAAACGTTAATAGACTTTTCTTCCTAAACAATGCTATGAATGCATGATGCGTAACAACACATAAATACGACCACGGCTAGTCAAAACATATCATCATTCATCAAAATATCTTCATATATCTCATAGACATCTTAATCATCATAACCTTCATAAACATCCTAATCATCATGTTCGTCATAAACATCCTAATTATCCTAATTATCATAACCATCATACTTCATTCACATACTTCATATATACACACATCATAGATAAGATGCCATCATCGCTCATAACAAGTACCAGACCATTCCCTTCACAACATCATTCTAACAATTTGTATAATAAAATGTACGCACAACTAATTCATAACTTAATTTCTTTATTACAACTACGACACAATCACCATATAACCACATCGCACGCTTACTTTAATTTTACCAAAAATTATATCCATTGCTTCAAACGGTATGTAAAATTGGCCCACAGTTAGAAAATTAAGAACCACACATATCACATACTAACATACACAATCACACATAATCATACTTCATAGTAGCAATTATTCATAACAATTATGCAGCCAACAAACTCACATATTATACATGTTACAACATACATCACAATACTCTGTTAAATAAACTTATTGCATAATTCAACATAATATAATTCATATTGTTGTTCCTCCAATTATCTTTGAACTAAAAAGAACATACTTCCAGGAAAAATAAAGAAAACAAAATAATACAGACATCACACGAGGCCAACAAAAAACAAGGAAAAGAGAGATACAAAGGTGTTACAATCGTCACCTCCCCCTTTCATTGTGACGATCGTCACAAGGATTATGTCGATCGTCTCACTGAGCGTGACGTCTGTCACACATGGTCTTACAATTGTCTGTTGCTCCCGGGATTTTCATCCTAGTACAAACGCGAAAGTGGCGCGAAAAAGGTAGAGTCTCCAACCAGGCATGTTTATCCTGAATGAATAGGAAAGGTAATGCTGCACAAACTGAAGGAAAGGAAAGAACGAGGTCTTGCGAACCAAAGAGAATGGGTTCGGGAGTCGGTTACAAATTGGGAAGGTATTAGCACCCCAGATCGTATGTCGTACTCGAAGGGATCCACGCTTGCTTGAACTGTTTCAAAGGGTGAGAATTAACTGCTACTAAACTGAGACTGCTACTAGAACTGGAGAAAGAAAGGGTATGGAAAAATGTAGGGAAAATAAAAAGTGCGAGAAAAATGTAGCCAAAATAAAGAATGTGCTCAAATGGGCCATACCCCACTGCCTACGTATCTCATGGGAAATGAGAATCAGAGTGGAGGTAGTTCGCCTAACTAGGGAGGAAATTGCTTGTGTTTTTTAAGATTGAACTACTTATGCATATGCTCAAGTGTTGCAGGCTCGTTGTCGCTCCTCGGACTTTCGTCCCGGTGCAAACGCGAACGGTTGGCGATGTTGGAGGTTGAGGTTGAATAGAGTCGCCAGCTAGGCATTTTTATCCCGAAGGAAAGGTAATACTGCATAAACCTAGAAAAAAGTGGATAAGACGGTTGCGAACCAAAGAAACTGAGTAAGGGGTTGGTTACGACCTGGGAAGGTATTAGCACCCAGATCGTCCATCGTACTCGACGGGATCCACGCTTACTTAATTGTGTTTAAAAGGGGATAGTGTTTGTGCTAACTGTGTATGAAAACCTAAGAAAGAATGTATAGAGTGTCAGTGCAAAAGAAAGTTATGCCTACATATCCTCTCGTGCAATAAGGAAGTCAGAACACCGTAGTTCGACTCAAAGAGACTGGGTAATTTGTTGTGAACTGCTTGCTTGTCTATGCTCAAGTGTGTGACTCGTCTGGCTCGAGTGCTAACTGTCTTGCATTAGACGGAAGAAGCGAGTTCTCGTTTTCAGAGTGAGTATGATGAGAAAAGAATCTCGGAGGAGACGTTTATTTTTTGTTTTTGTGTTTTCAGTTTTTTATTATTTTTGGTGTTTTGTATAGGATAATGAGTTTAAGCCTTAATCAAGGGTTTGTAAACTCATTATATCACCCCTGATTAGGGATAATGAGCCTACTTAAGCATGAGATGAAGATCTCAACTTAATTACTATGATGATATAGGATTAAGATCATTAACCTACTTGTAATTATTAAGTGTTTTTGGATTTTTGTTTAGTGTTAAGTAATGAGTTTAATCTCTAATCAGGGATTAGTGAACACATTACACCATCCTAAGAGAAGGATGATAGATGAGAACACTTAAACTGAGGAAGACTCCTCAACTTAATCCATGGTTAGGGACTAAATTCATTAGATAACAAACCTTTATTAAAGTGGATTTTAATTAAAGGTGAGATTAAGAAGTGTTTTTTATGTTTGTAAGACTTTAGCATGAGGGGGACTTGTCCATTGAACACTAAGGTTAGTCCCTCTTAACCATAAGGAAAAGATGTAACACTAATATAAGGCCCAAGTTACAAGCTTAAGTCTTAATAGTTATTAGGTATTTTTATTAGAAGGTGTAAACAAATTAAAGGTTTAACACCAAGGATTAAAGTTATACACTCCATCCTAAGATAAGGATGTAGGCATAACCCTAATTCAAAGTCCTAAAGCTTTAAGTGTTTAGCCTTGATTATGAGATGAGAAGAGAGACTCAAGGAGACTCAAAGGTAAAAAAAAACTAAGGGGAGACTATATACAACCCTAAAGTTATCATGCTTGGGTGTTCCTATGGTTTGTGAGGCTTAAGAGAAAGATCTTCAGGAGGCCACCAAGGAAGATAAGCAGATGAAAAGAGAAGAGAAAGGGAATAGGTTACTTACTTCCTGACGAAGATAAGTAACCTAAAAGAAAGAGATAGGAGCAAGAGAGTACAAGTGAAGCAAGTTCACTTCAAAGACAAATAGAATATGCAAATGAAGAGATAAGAAGAAGGTTGGATGTGGATGCACATCCACATCCTAATCAACTTACCATGAGCCCCTGAAAGGTTAGTATGAGATGCATAAGGAAATAAATGAAATGAAATGCAGCAAGTAATGATGCAATGACCAAGTCCAGAAGCAATCATGCAATGTAAATGTGTTATGGAATGATGCAAAGACATGTGAGATGCTTATGAATGTTCATACAAGGGATGAGATGCAAAACAAACATGTTAGGAGCTTAGAAACACATGGATAAACATGAAATATAATGAATGCAAAGCATACAAAATGAATGAAGAAATGATCAAGCAATGTTCATACATGTCCTAAGATGTCTAAGATGACATACAAATGCTTGGAATGGCATGACAAGTTCATATGATGATGATATGCAAAGATGAATGCAAATGAACATAGAAAATTAGGGTTTTAAGAATGTATGAGATGCACATGTCCACAACAGAAGCATACACCATGATAAAAAAATTTGAAAATGAACTCAAACAAATCCTAAACACACACAAGATCACTCCCCAAAGATGGAGGTCAGAAGCTAAACCTAAAGGAAGTTACGAATTTTCTAAGTTAACTAGGGTTTTTGGGTGGTTCTTCATGAAAAATGCAAAACAATTTGAAAATTCAATGCAAAATTATGAGTTAAATTACCTAGATACTAGATGCAAAGTATGAAACAAAGCAAAAAGAACCAAATACAAAATCATCATGGTTGATCATAAATGATTTTTGAAAGTTAGGGTTAGAAAAATGTGAATTTTACAAACCCTAATTCAAAGTGAATTGTGAAAATATGATCAAACCTAAAAATAAATTTATGTGATGAGTTTGTAAATTGTTCTAAATGTATGAGAATGCTTCATGATTTTTTTGGTGATTTTTAGATATCTAAATGTATTTTTAATTAATTAAAATCAATTAATTAATTAAATAAAACATTTAAATGATTTAAAAATACATTTTTAATGAAAAAAATTAAAAATAAAAATGTTTTTGAGTTTAGAAAAATATTTGAAATGAAAATGCAGAAAATGATGATTTTAAAAATATTTTTTCTATTTTAATAAAATGCAAGAAAATAAAAATAAAATTAAAAAGTATGCAAAAGGGACGGTTCTGATGGAAAGTTGAAGGGATCAAGGGCCAGGATGAAAAGTCAACAAGACTTGAGGTAGGAAAGATCAAAGGCTCAGGTTCAAACTCCCATTTGGCGCGTGATCCTAAGGCTATTATTCAATCTGACCTAATTAAAATAAATTATATTAATTAATTACAATTAGGGTTAAGTGAGTTGATCTGGACCACACGTGTGTTTTAATTAAGCAAGATCTAAGGGACATAATTTAAACTGGGAAATAAAACAGGATTAGGGCAAACTAATCTCAGGCGACCGGAGGTAAGCTCCGGTCATCTTCTCCGGCGACACCATAACCTTATCTCTCTCAAAACACCATAAAAACGTATCAAACTCTCCAGAATCAAACATTAAACATCATGTAACACAAATAAACACTCAAAATTCATTTATTTTGCATCAAACAAGTGAATCGAACCAAAACGGAAAACTTGCAAAAACTTCAGAAGCTAAATACATTCAACATACTTCATCATTTTCAATAATTCAAAGCTCAACATGATCAGCAAGACAAACTCTACCATATTGAAACTTAAAAATGAAGTTCTGGAAAAAAAAGTTCATGGAGGCTACCTGAGCTTGAGCTTTTCAAAGATGGAATTTCAGGTCCCCTCTCTTGTGCAAAACCATTCCAATGGATTCCCTTGTGCTTCTGAAAGGGTTAGATGGAGTTTATATGAGCTGTTTTGGAAGTTCCAGTTCTGAAGTTCAAAAATCGTGTTTTGGTTATGTGGGTTTTCAGGCCATTGTAAGTGGTGCTTTGTGATCCTTGAGTGATGTTTAGTTGATTGGTGAAGGAATGAGTGAGTTTGAGTGGCTAGGTGTAAACACCCCAAATTTGCCCTCACCCATTCACACCATGGCTTGTGATCATCCTCATATGCATAAATACAATCATATCACCTCACATCTCATTTTTGATTCACTGCATAGCTTTCAAGGCATCTGCACCTAGGGTTTGTGATCTGAGCAATCCCAAAGCATCTTGAGCCATTCCAAAGGCAACCAATCAACTCAAAGGGGTCCATGTGTGTTCTTATATCATATTCCATCTCCTCAAAGTCAAAAATGCAGAGGAATCATAAGAGCTAGGGTTTGAGTGGATGCAGAGCCAGGTTGAACTGCACAGTTGACTGAAAATTAGGGTTTTGGTTTCAGAGGCCATAACTCCAAATTTTTTGGTCATTCTTGTTTTCATTGATCTCTATATGGTATAGGGAGTATACATATCAATTTTCATGAAGAAATTCCATGGGGAAGTCATCTGATCAAGAGTTGACTTTCTAGACAAGTCAGTGCAAAATCAGGGCATCTGAGGCCCCCAATGACCCAACCAATGGGTGATCTTCATCATTTTGAGTGTATATGATCTTTATTTGATCATGGAAGAAGGTTGAAGTTCATAGAAATCAAGAATTTAGGGTTTTTGCAAATGTTGACTTTTTGGGCATAGTTGACTTTTCAAGAATGCATCATTTTAGGTCATTTTTCAAGCCTTGATTCTTGATCCAAAAAGGCTTCAAATGAAAAAACTTTGGTCATGAAAGTTGTAGATCTCATCTTTCCCTTTTCAAAAAGTACAAGAACATGATCAAACTCTTCTTGGATCAAAAGTTATGGCAATGCAAAGTTGGCAAAAATCATTAATTTCTAAGGCATGCTTCAAATGGAAATTTTGCAAAGTCTTGAACCAATGCACATTGCAGCCTCAAGTTCACCTCTAACCAATGTGCCAACATTCTACAAGTCCTAAAAATCAGATTTGAACTAAGATTGCCCATGGTTTCATGCTTGGAAGGACAAAGAATCACATGTGAACCAAAATGTCACAACTTGCAAGAAACTCATGATCATGCTTTACCAACTTGCTGCCTTGAATGCTGGACCAAGCTGACTCTTTCCCCACATCATGCTGCGCAGCCCCATGCTTTGTACTTGGCTAGAAGTTGCCCATGCCCTATCTTACAAGAAGTTGACATTTTTGCAAAAGTGGCTACACCTATCCATAAAGCACATGTCAAATCAACTGGCCAATGAGAGAGAGTCATATGGACAATTTGCAAGCTAGCCATAACAAGAAGCAAGGCTGAAACACATTCACCACACATTCACAAAAACACTCCCATTTGCAACTTGCTTCGAATTCCTCTCCACAGCTTGCAAACACAAAAACCTTTTCCTCCATTCAACTCACCATGTATCATTGAGTAGAAACCACCCAAAGCATAAGCCTGAAACAGCCAAAGCACCCCACTGCCATTCTTCACCCTCATTCTGCAGATTCATTCGAATCTCCCTCCCTAGCCCACAAACAGCCAAACAAACCTTGCAAAGCTTCTCCATACATCATCTGGACCATAAACCATCATTCACAGTGGCCTGAATCAGTCAGAATCACCATAGCCATTGTTGACTGAGCTTGAAGCAGGAGCTTTCGAAACTCATCAACCAGCCTACATAAATTGTTCTAAGGCATTCAAACATCATCAAGGGGTCCTAAGGAGTGGTTTGCACATAAAGAGAAGGCCAGAAAGTTCTCAAACTGAAAGCTTCGAATCTCAGGTAGCCTGAAATTTATTTTTCCAGAAATCATTTCTCTTGTTACAAGCTTGTTCTATTTGTTTCTCTGATCATTCTGGTACCATTGGTTTTGAAAATGGTTGTGATTTGAGTATTTAATTTGACTCTGAAACTGGTTTGCCCTAAAAATGTTTGCTTTCGATTCATGTGATTGATGAAGAATAAATTAATTTGGGCTTACGGTTTTGATTCAGGGGATCATGGGATTCATTTCTATGTGCTTAGTTTTAATTTTTGATACGTTTTGAGGAGTTGGTGAGTTTCTCAGGTGAGAGATGGCCGGAGAAGACGACCGGAGGTCTTCTCCGGCCACCTGAAAGTAATTTGTGCCCTAATTGTGTAATTAACTTCAGTTTGAATGTGAGCCGTAGATAGCCATTGACCAGTTGACTTCCCTCTCTTTTGGATGGCCCAGATCAGCTTACTTATGCCCTAATCCACGTGTTAACTTAATTAATCCATAATTAAATAATTTAATCAGAGTCAATCCTGGCCACAAGATCACGCGCGCAGTCAATGAATTCAAACTCAGAGCCAATCTCGTCCATCCATCCTGTTTACTTTTATTTTATTTAATTTAATTCATTTCTTTTTCATTTGTTTTGCATATTTAATTTAAAAATAGCAAAAAAATCTTAAAAATTATGAAACTTTTTCCTTAAGGTTTTATTAATTTTTATGACACAAAAATATTTTTATTTTATTTTTTATCATTAAAAAAGTATTTTTAAATATTTAAAAGATTATTTTTAATTGATTAATGAGAATTAATTAATTAAAAATACTTTTAGGTATTTAAAAATTACAAAAAAATTCATGAAATGTTCTAAGACATTTAGAAACATTGTCCAACCTTCAAACCAAATTTCTTTTTTTGATCTTGATGCATTTTAAGAATTTTTCATTGAATTAAATCATTTTTTATGCATTATTTTGATCATGGATTCAAAAATTCATTTCTGCCTATTGGTGAAGGTTGAGACATTGATTCTTTTTGCTTTGTCTTGTGTTTGGCATGTAGTTTCTAGGTTAAAAAGGCCATGAATTGTTCTTGCATTTTCAAATTGTTTGGCATTTGTTTTGTTAAGAACCCTAAAAAACCCTAATAACTTAGAAAATTCATATCTTGAGTTTGGTTGAGAGTTGAGAGCTCCCCTTTGGGCAGTAGTTCATCATAGGCCTAGGGTTTCTTTGGGTGCCATTTTCCATTTTTTATCATGAGGTTTGCTTCTGTTTTGGGTTTTTGTTTGATGTTTGATCCATGAACCCTAATTTGGGCTCTCTCTTGCATCCTCCTTGCATTTCCTTGCATAACATGACTTGTCTTTGCATTTTGTGCATTCTTGTGATTCATTTTACATCCTAAGACATATAGGAAACATGTTTGATCATTGCATTGCATGTTTGCCATGTCATTTGTCTTGTATGCTTCATAACATTTCATGTTTGTTCATGCTCCTTAACTTGCATCATTTGCATTCATAATCTTGTATGAACATCCCCATGCCTTGTCTCATGCTTGTAGCATCTCATAACATCATAATCATCATCAACATGCTTCTGGTTTGGTATAGCATCATGTCATTTCATTTCATTTAGCATTGCATTGCATTTCTTTCTAACATTTCAGGTGGTAAGTGAACTTGAAAAGTGAATTTGCCTTCACTTCTCATAACTTTTCTTTTCATCTCTCTTGCATCCATTGCTGCATTTCTATTTGTGTTTGAGATTGAGCTTGCTCATTCTTCTTCCTCCCACTTTCTTTCTTCAAGTGACTTGACTTCTTGAATGAAGCAAGTCACTTTGCTTCTCTTGATCCTGTTCATCTGCTTCCTGGTGGTTCCTCTGAAGATTGTTCTTGCAAACCTCACAAACCTTAGGATCAACCAAGCATGACAATGAATTAGGGTTTTGATTAGTCTCCCCTCATAGTTTTACCTTTGTGTCTCTCTTTGAGTCTCCTCTTCTCACCTCATAATCAGGGACTAAACCCTAAAGGCTTTAAGACTTTGTGATTAAGCTTATGCCTGCATCCTTCTCTTAGGATGGAGTGTATAACTTTAATCCTAAGTCTTGAACCCTTAAGGTGTTTAAATCTCTTAATCAATTCATCTAATAATCATCAAGACATCACTTGTAACTTGGGCCTTGCATTAGGGTTCTAATTCTTCCTTAATTGGTTAAGAAGGACTAACCCTAGTGTTAATGGACAAGTCCCCCTCAAGTTGTCTTACAAATCATAAAATTCACTTCATCATCATATCATTAATCTAAAATCCACTTAATAAAGGCTTGTTTTGTCATGGGTTTAATCCCTAATCATGGATTAAGTTGAGGAGTCTTCCTCAGCTTAAACATTCTCATCTATTATCCTTCTTTTAGGATGGTGTAATGAGTCTGTTTAATCCTTGATTATGGCTTAACCTCATTACTCAACACTAAACAAAAACACCAAAAACATCTAAATAATCACAAGTAGGTTAATGATCTTAATCCTACACCAGAGGTGATTAAGTGTGAGAATCTGACTTCACACTTAAGGTATTCTCATTACCCCTAATCAGAGGGAAGATGTGATGAGTTTACTAAATCCATTGGTTTAGGCCTAAGCTCATTAACTTATGACAAACTTTCAAAAGAAATAAAAGACTGAAAACTCAAAAACAAACAATAATCGTCTCCTCCGGGATTCTTTTCTCATCTCATTCACTCACAACCGAGAACTTGCTTCTTCCGTCTAATGCAAGACAGTTTGCACCTGAGCCAGACAGGTCATACACTTGAGCATAGGCAAGTAAGCAGTTCACAAGTCAATTCACCTCTCAGTCTCTTTGGGTCGAACTACGGTGTTCTGACTTCCTCATTGCACGAGAGGATACGTAGGCATAACTTAACAGTTATCGAACAAAAGTTTCTGTATATTCCCCCTCTTTCCAGCTTCTTTATTTTAGCCTCATTATCTTGAGCACATTCTCATTCCTGCACTGACACTTTCATATTTCACTTCACCTCTCTTACACTGACACCTGTACATCCTTTTCCAGCTCTTTTATACACAAATTGCACTGACACTACCCCTTTAAAACACAAATTTTCTAAGCGTGGATCCCGTCGAGTACGACGGACAATCTGGGTGCTAATACCTTCCCAGGTTGTAACCAACCCCCTTTCTCAGTCTCTCTGGTTCGCAACCGTCTTATCCATGTCTTTCCAGGCCTATGCAGCATTGCCTTTCCTCCAGGATAAAAATGCCTAGCTGGCGACTCTTTTCATCTCCAGTGAGTTCACGGCTGTGTGTTCTCACTGTTCCCTTCGCCGACCGTTCGCGCTTGTACCTGGATGCAAATCTTCGGGAGCGACAGCTTGGCGACTCTGCTGGGGAATCTTCTACTGCAACCAGGGCTTCTGGTTCTTTTTGTGGGTTCCTCCTAGCGCTTGATTGATTTGTGTTTACTGGGGTGTTATGTGCTTGTTTGTGCTTGTATTTATTTTTGTTTATTGCTTTATGTACAGTTACTTTACTGCTTTCTTTATTGCATTTATTTATATCATACTGTCATTGTTGCTGGCTGGATTTGGTTTTTGTTTTGGTGGGTGGGTGTTCCATTGAGAGTTAAGGTCCTATACCTGGGACCTGAGTGACACCTAGGCTAGAGTGAATCATATTCTTTCCCATTCCATTTCGGTCTGGTGCGGGAATATGAAACACGGTTCAGATATGGGTTTCTTCTTGAGAACTCTGTGTTGCAGATTTCCTGCAATGCTAGGGCTATCTGGGAAGCCTGCTAAGTCTGGATGACCTTTTAGTATTGACCTTCAGAAGCTGAGGTGAATTAGAGGAGGAATTGTTATGGTTATTGTAAACACTGTACCTCCGGGTTAGAAGTGTTTACACTTCTCATAACTGATCCAAGTCTGAGGATCCTTGTTCTAGATCATCACCTGTGAGGGGGTTGGGCTGTTTACAGGTTTGCAGGTACCTTGACCTCAGAATACCCTGTTACTTTGACTTTGTTAAGAATACTCCATGTTGGACAGTTCTTGTGATTCTAAAACCCTGGACATGTGGCTCTTTATTTGAGTCCCCCACCTTGGTTACTGGATTTATAGACCTCCATCTGGAATTCTTGAACACACATGGATCTACACCAAGGCAGTTAATCAGATCCAGCTCAGTCACAGACCCTTGCATATCATTTGCATACATACTCATTGCATCATATTAACATTTGCTTATTTGTGTTTCAGGGTATCCACCTCCATCTGGTTTTGGTTTTGACCCCATCTGCAGTTTTGACCTATCTCCACCAGCACTTGCTTCAGTTTGTCAGCCATACTTCAGTTACTTGCACTAGCCAGCCAGTGGCCCACTCCTCAGCATCTTCATCAGCACTTATCCTACTCAGTCCTTAGCATCATGGCTCCAAAGAAAAGCAACATCACTTATCATTTCTTCCAACCAGACTTATCAGACATCAGGAGGATCCAAACCCTGATCACTCCAGATCACATACCCTCGTTCAGGGAGAGTTATGGAGATATACTGGACATGATTATGGATCTGGACCCTTCACAGAGGAGCCTCATCCACACCTGTATTCAGTTTTATGACCCCCCATTGAGATGTTTCACCTTTCAAGACTTTCAGTTGGGTCCTCTTTTGGAAGAATACTCATCTTTGATTGGTTTGCCTATCAAGAGGGAAATCCCTTTCAACCCTGAAATGGTCTTTCCCAGCGATGGAGAGATAGCAAAAGCTTTGCACCTGGAGCCTGTTTTGATTGAACAGCATATGACCTCCAAAGCTGGGATCCCTGGATTTCATCTGGACTTCTTGATTTCTCAAGCTAGTTTGAAGGCCTCCTTGGGGGAGTGGAAATTTGTTTGTGCTCTGTTGGCCTTAAGTGTATATGGAATTGTGTTGTTTGCAGATGAGCCCCGTTTCATTAGCAAGAATGCAATCCACTTGTTCATCCTGAAGAACCCTGTGCCAACTTTACTGGGTGATCTCTATTACTCAGTACATCAGAGAAATGAGAAGCAGAGGGGAAGATTAGTGAGGATTTGTGCTCCATTATTCCATGCTTGGCTTCTCAGGCATCTACCCAGGACAGATGCATTTCTCAATCCTCATCAGCAAAGCAACTGGGCTAAGAGGCTCACTACTCTCACTTCAGCAGATATCAGATGGTGTACTCAGAGCACCAAGGGCAGAGATATCATTACAAGCTGTGGGCACTTTCCCAATGTGCCCTTAATAGGAGTTAAGGGAAGTATCAATTACAACCCTCTGCTGTTCAGAAGGCAATTAGGCTATGCACTGGTTCATACTCCTAGGGAACAAGACATGGTGGAGACCCTTTACTGTGAGAACAAGATTAGTCTGGCAACTGTTAGGCAGGCTGCCTGGGCCTGGGATCATGTTCAAACCAAGGGAATCACCATTCTGGGGAAGTGCAATAATGTGGCATCAGTCCAATATTATGAGTGGTACCATGCTAGGGCCCAATTCTCTGGATTGCCCTTCACCATAGAAGATATGCCTGAGTCATCTTCAGCACCACCCCCTGTCACTATCAGTCTGGAGGAGTTTGAGAGCTTGAAGGAAAGAAATGAGAACTTAACCCAGGCTTTGCAGAAGACCCTCCGGGAGAGGAGTGAAGGTGTGAGGGAGATTGAGAGATTGGAGAAGTTGAGAGTGGAACACTTGACTAAGATTGAGAAGTCTGGAGATTATATCAAAAAGTCTAAAGCTGGAGAACAAATTCTGAAGAATGCTTGTAAGGAAGCCCAGTTTCAGAGAGCAAGGACAGACTTGTATTTGAAGGAGAGCCAAGCCCGGTGGGTCCGGATCACTGAGGCCCGTACTCTAGAAGACAAGAGAGTTCAAGACAAGATGGAGCAGATGGAAAAAGCCCTGGCAGCAGCCCAGAAGGAAATATCAGAGCTAGAAATCAGAGCTGGAGTGAAGAGGTCTAAGGACCAAAGTCAGAATAAGAAGTTGACTGCAGCTGTTGCAACAAGGAACCTTCTCATCAGAAGTCTCACGGAGCATCCGGCTGATCCTGTGACCGAAGCACTTCTCAGGGAAGTTCGTGAGGACGAGTTTGGCCTTGGAGTTTGATCTTTTGCTTGTTGTTGTTCCTTTTCCATGTACTTTTGTTTTTTGTGATGTATTTTGACCCCTTAGGGGGCCGGTGTTGTAAAATGAACAAGTTGTATTATTTCACCCTTTGTAATATATTTGTGTTGGTTTCTATCTGGGTTCACATCAAAAGCAACTTCAACAGCAGCATCTTCAAGGGTCTGGAAGGGTCAAAACTGAAGGCCAAACCGGATACCTTGAGAACAAATAAGCATAACTGCATTGCATGCTAACCCTCTTTTTTGTTTTGTAGGTTTTTGTTTTGTTGTTGCTAACCTCTGTTGTGAATCTCAGGAATTATTGCTCGCCGCCGGGTATTTCCTCTCAACAGGCCTCACAGGTACCCAACTAGAAACAACCTTCTGGGAATTAAGATGGATCAGATGCAGCAAGACCTTACGGAGGTCAGAAACCAGATGGCAAACGAAAGACTGGAGATGAGAACCCAGATAACACAATTCATGGAAGTGATGAACAACTTAGCTCAAAGCCAGGAGAGGCTCAGAGTTTTGGTAGAAGGAAGGAATCAAGAGGAACCCCATGTGGGGACTGCTGGCACAAGTAACAATGAACAGGTACAACCCCATGTTAATCCTCCTGTGTTTGGCCCCCATCTCCATCCAGAGGCCAACATCCCGGTCAACATTCAAGGGACAGCCACAGCAGCCAGAGTACTTCAAGAAGATCCTCAGGAGGACCAGTATACAGTGATGGGTGCTGGAGAGGAAACTTATGATAGACGATTGGAAGAAATAGCTGAGAAGTTGAGATCACTGGAGTCTCAAAACTCTTTGGGTTTCGACGTCATGGACATTGGATTGGTAGAAGGGGTCAGGATTCCCCATAAGTTCAAGCCTCCATGTTTCGAAAAGTATAATGGGACTTCATGCCCCCGAACTCATTTGCAATCATTTCTGGGAAGGCTGAAGGCCTATACAATGGATGAGAAATTGTGGATGTTCTACTTTGAAGATAGCTTGACTGGAGCATCAAGGGAATGGTATTCCCATCTGACAAGAGCAACAATTAGATGCTGGAAGGACCTGGCAGAGGCCTTCATCAGACAGTATCAGTATAATCTAGACATGGCACCCAACAGGACTCTCCTGATGGGAATGTCACAGTCTTCGAGGGAGAGCTTCAGAGAATATGCTCAGAGATGGAGGCAATTGGCTGCTGCCGTTCAACCCCCTATGTCTGAAAGGGAAATGGCAGACATGTTTATGAATACTCTTCAGGGAACGTATATTGACAGGTTGGCTGCTTTCTCTTCCACCAGCTTCGCAGATGTTGTCATAGCTGGGGAAAGAATTGAAAGCCTGTTAAAAATGGGTAAGATCTCTGATAACGGTGCCAGCTCGTCCAGTAGTACAAGAAAGCCTTTTGCAGGCCCGAGAAGAACTGGCGAGACCAATGCCATTCACACCAACAGGGGTAGGCCCCAATATGCTCAGAGGACAATAGCAGCAGTCACTATCCCTGCTCCAGCTCATCCACAGCCAGTCTATCAACCTCCTCAACAAAACTTCCAACAACAACCTCAGTATCATCAGAATCAATATCCTCCAAGAAACTTCAACAACAACACCAACAACAACAATCAACAAAGGCCTTTCCAACAAAGACCATCCCAAGCTAACCGAGTGATCGACCCGATCCCAATGCCGTATGCTGCCTTGCTGCCACAACTTCTGAAACTCAACCTGGTTGAGCTAAGAACGTTGGCACCTCCGGATCCCAACAGTTTACCAAGAAACTATGACTCCAATGCTAGGTGTGCTTTTCATTCAAACGCACCTGGTCACAGTACAGAAAAATGCAGGGCTCTGCATATGAAGGTACAAGACTTGGTAGACTCCAAGGCTCTGAATTTTGCACCTCCGCCCAATGTCAATAAAAACCCAATGCCAAACCATGGTGGTCCCCGAATTAATGCTATTGAAGAAGACCAACCGTCTTATTTGATAACTAGTGTGGATCAGATCAGGACACCATTGGTGGAAATCAAAGCTCAACTCCGTGAAAACCAAATATTTCCGGGATGTGAACTAGGGTGTCCCTATTGCAATATTTCATGGAATGGGTGCGAGGACCTGAGGAATGGCATTGACAGCCTTATTCAGAGTGGCCTGCTCCAGATCACTACATCATTCCCAACAAATCCGGCAACTTCATCAACAACGGTTTCAGAACCTCCTACAACTACAACAACTATTGTTCCCGACAATTCATCAGCACCATCAACAAGTACTTCACCTGTCCTTCCAAATGATCAGTTTTCAACAGTTTCTCCTGCTACAACTTCAGCTTCATTCCATCTCGAATCTCCATCAACAACAACAACAGTCCTTCCAACAGTACCTCCTACAACACCAGCAATCAATCATGGAGATGTCTCTACCGTCACCATATTCTATGATCCTGAAAATAATTCCGCCTACCATTCAGAAGGTGCTGCTCCCGCCAGAGCACCAGTTACAATCTTTTATGATCCACAAACAATTACAGTCCCTTCAGCAGCAGCAATCAGTCCAGTCACTGTCACGGTGCCTGGACCAGTACCATATGAAAGCAATAGGGCCATCCCTTGGCACTATGGCTCTGACGTATACTGTGAAGGAAAAAGAATCACTCTTGAAACATCAGCACCTGCACCACAAATAGATAATGTGGGGGGAGGCGGAGGCTTCACTCGAAGCGGACGTCTCTTTGCTTCACAAGTTCAAAGACCTACTGCCGAAGCAGAGGCTGCTGCCAAGGCAAAAGGAAAGAGCCCGGTGCAGGAAGACCAAGCTGCCAAAGAAACCCTGAAGACTCCATTCGATCAGGAAGTTGATGAGTTTATGCGAATCATCAAAAAGAGTGATTATAAAATTGTGGATCAGCTTCACCAGACGCCATCCAAAATCTCCATCCTCTCACTGCTTATGTGCTCCGAAGCCCATCGGAATGCACTACTTAAAGTCCTGCACGCAGCTTACGTGCCTGAGGAAATTACTGTCAACCAATTGGAAACCGTGGTTGGAAATGTTACTGCTAGCAATGGGCTAGGGTTTACCAATTCTGACTTGACAGCGGATGGCCGCAACCACAACAAAGCCTTGCACATAACCCTGGAATGCAAAGGAGCTGTCCTTTCTCATGTGCTGGTGGACACAGGTTCTTCCCTGAATGTCTTACCAAAGAAGGCTCTGGTGAAGCTTGAATATGATGGATTGGCATTGAGACCCAGCAACCTGGTAGTAAGAGCCTTTGATGGTTCTAAGAGATCGGTTCTGGGAGAGATTGAGCTGCCTGTGACAATTGGCCCACAGACCTTTAAAACTATCTTTTATGTGATGGACATTCAGCCCGCCTACAGCTGTTTGTTGGGTAGACCCTGGATTCACGCCGCCGGCGCAATAACGTCTACCCTTCACCAAAAGTTAAAATTTGAGTGGGAAGGTCAAGTTGTCACAATCTGTGGAGAGGAGGACATTTTTGTCAGCCACCTGGCAACCTATAAGTACATTGAAATGGATGGAGAGATCCATGAAACAATGAGCCAGGGGTTTGAAGCTTTGAATGTGAATGAAGCATCTGCTGTATCTGGTACCCCAATGTCATCATACCAACAAGCCCGGAAGGTTGTTGAAGAAGGAACTGCCCTAGGCTGGGGCAAGGTATTAGCTGTGGAGGAGAAGAAGGACAAATTTGGGTTGGGTTACAGACCAACTCAACATCAAGCAAAGGCTGCTGCAGAGCCAGGTTTTGTCAGTGGGGGAATGCTTACCCCCGATGCTATCAACTGTCTGGAAGACGAGCTGGAAGAGGAGCGCAATCTGGAGAATTGGATTCGTCCAAAGATCCCGGGGAGCAGTGTCTCGAACTGGTCTTCCCAGGAAATTATAAGAGTTACTCATGCAGAGTAATTATTATTTCCTGTATTTTTTTATAGCATGCATCCAAGTCTTGCATCTTGCCCAAGATGACAAGACTCATTTTGTAACCAGGGCCATCTGTACTTTTGTGCAAACAAGATTAAATTAATGAAATATCAGACATCTTTTTGCAAACGAGTCTTTTTCTTTTCTGCTCACTGTTTTTCCATTTTTCTTTTTGTACAAAAATAAATGGCGGTGTTTTCAAAATGATAACTTCATTTCACCTTTTTCTAAAGCAAGATTAAAATCAATCACTAAAATGAACCAACTTAACCCTTGCAGAGAGTGCCTTCCTGACAGCACCGACAACAACACGGCTATGACATCGTATGACTTTGACAATCCAATCAATCAAGCTGATGAAGGGGTTGATGAAGAATATGAGCTTCCTGAAGAGCTAGCCAGGTTGTTAAGACAGGAGGAAAAGGTTATTACTCCTCATCAGGAGGAGATTGAAGTGATTAATCTTGGTACTGACGAAGACGTGAAAGAAGTTAAAATCGGGGCCTGCCTGCAAGACTCAGTGAAGAGACAACTGATAGATCTGCTTCAAGAGTATGTTGATGTGTTTGCTTGGTCATACCAAGATATGCCAGGGTTGGATACTGATATAGTGGTGCACAAGCTGCCTTTGAGGGAAGAATGCCCACCAGTTAAACAAAAGCTGCGCCGAACTCGCCCAGACATGGCTATGAAAATCAAGGAAGAGGTACAAAAGCAATGGGACGCCGAGTTCCTTGCTGTAACTAGCTATCCGCCGTGGGTTGCTAATATAGTACCTGTGCCTAAGAAGGACGGCAAAGTAAGAATGTGTGTTGACTACCGGGATCTGAACAGAGCCAGCCCGAAAGATGACTTCCCATTACCTCACATTGACGTATTGGTGGATAACACGGCTCAGTTCTCGGTATTCTCCTTCATGGATGGATTTTCAGGATATAATCAGATCAAGATGTCACCTGAAGACATGGAGAAGACAACATTCATCACACCTTGGGGCACGTTCTGTTACAAAGTGATGCCATTCGGACTGAAGAACGCTGGTGCAACGTATCAACGGGCTATGGTGACATTATTCCACGATATGATCCACAAAGAAATAGAATGTTACGTGGATGATATGATCGCCAAGTCCCTTACAGAGGAAGATCACCTGGTAAATCTGCTCAAGTTATTCAAGCGTCTGAGGAAATACCAATTGAAGCTGAACCCCAACAAATGCACATTCGGGGTGCGATCCGGTAAGCTGCTGGGCTTTATTGTAAGCGAGAAAGGGATTGAGGTTGACCCTGATAAGGTCAAGGCTATTCAAGAGATGCCTGCACCGAAAACTGAGAAAGAAGTTCGAGGGTTCTTAGGTCGATTGAACTACATTTCAAGGTTCATATCTCACCTTACAGCAACCTGTGAACCCTTGTTCAAGCTGTTAAGAAAGGAGCAAACGGTCAGGTGGAACGAAGATTGCCAGAAGGCTTTTGACAAGATCAAGGAATATCTGCAAGAACCTCCAATCCTTATGCCTCCAGTTGAAGGAAGACCTCTGATAATGTACTTGACAGTATTAGAAGAGTCGATGGGGTGTGTGCTGGGCCAGCATGACGAGTCTGGTCGAAAAGAGTATGCAATATACTACCTAAGCAAAAAGTTTACCGACTGTGAACAACGTTATTCACTGCTCGAGAAAACTTGCTGTGCTTTAGCGTGGGCTGCTCGCCGACTGAGACAGTATATGCTGACCCACACTACCTTATTAATCTAAAAAATGGATCCAGTTAAGTACATTTTCGAGAAGCCAGCTCTTACCGGACGGGTTGCAAGATGGCAGATGATTCTCACAGAATACGACATACAGTACACATCTCAGAAAGCCATCAAGGGCAGTGTACTATCTGAATATCTTGCTGAGCAACCCATTGATGACTACCAGCCTATGAGGTTTGACTTCCCTGATGAAGACATCATGTTCATTAAAGCAAAAGATCATGAAGAGCCTGTTCACACTGAAGGGCCTGACCCGGAGGAAGAATGGACCATGATGTTTGATGGGGCTGTTAACATGAATGGCCGTGGTGTTGGTGCAGTACTCATTACACCTAAAGGAGTTCACATGCCTTTCTCGGCAAAACTCACTTTCAACTGCACTAACAACGAAGCTGAATACGAAGCTTGCATTATGGGTCTTGAGGAAGCTATTGACCTCAGGATCAAGACATTGACCGTATTCGGAGATTCAGCTTTGGTAGTCAATCAAACCAACGGAAAATGGTACACCCACCAAGATCATCTGATACCTTACAGGGATTATACAAGGCGGTTATTGACCTTCTTTACAACAGTCAAGCTTGAGTATATCCCTCGGGACGAGAATCAGTTTGCAGATGCTCTCGCTACCATTTCATCCATGATCAAAGTTCAAACGGCTAACTTTGTACCTCGGATTTCAGTGTCTAGACTTGATAGACCAGCATATGTATTTGCAGCAGATGTTGTAAAAGATGATAAGCCTTGGTTCCACGACATTAAGTGCTTCTTGGAGGATCAGACATACCCACCTGGGGCATCTTCCAATGATAAGAAGACTTTGAGAAGGCTTGCTGGTAGTTTCTTTCTGAACACTGATGGGTCTTTATACAAAAGGAACTTTGACATGGTACTCCTCAGATGTGTTGACAAGACGGAAGCAGATTTGTTGATGCATGAAGTGCACGAAGGATCTTTTGGTACCCACGCAGGAGGGCATGCCATGGCTAAGAAGTTGTTAAGATCAGGCTATTACTGGATCACAATGGATGCAGACTGTTGTGCCTACGCCAGAAAATGCCATAAATGCCAGATCTATGCGGATAAGGTGCATGTGCCTCCCAATCCTTTGAATATCATGTCTTCACCATGGCCCTTTGCCATGTGGGGCATTGATATGATTGGCAAGATTGAGCCAACTGCTTCAAACGGCCACAGATTCATCCTGGTCGCCATTGACTATTTCACCAAGTGGGTTGAAGCAGCCTCATATGCAAACGTCACAAGACAAGTGGTAGCCAGATTTCTGAAAAGAGATATCATCTGTCGATACGGAGTTCCCGAGCGAATCATTACTGATAATGGTTCCAACTTAAACAACAAAATGATGGCAGAGTTGTGCCGGGACTTCAAGATCCAACATCACAATTCTTCTCCTTACAGGCCAAAGATGAACGGCGCTGTTGAGGCAGCAAATAAGAATATCAAGAAGATTGTGCAGAAGATGGTAATCACCTACAAAGACTGGCATGAAATGCTACCATTTGCCTTGCATGGGTACCGCACATCAATCAGAACATCCACTGGGGCAACACCGTATCAGCTTGTATATGGTATGGAAGCAGTCCTGCCTGTTGAAGTTGAATTACCCTCCCTACGGGTACTAATGGATGTTAAACTGAACGAAGCAGAATGGGTCCGATCCCGATTCGAACAACTGAGTCTGATCGAAGAGAAAAGATTGGCTGCAATCTGCCATGGGCAGTTATATCAGAAGAGAATGAAGAGAGCCTTCGATCAGAAAGTCAGGCACCGAGAGTACCAAGTAGGAGATCTTGTGCTGAAAAGAATCCTCCCTCCTCATACAGACCACAGGGGCAAATGGACTCCAAATTATGAAGGACCATTTGTTGTAAAGAAAGTTTTCTCTGGTGGAGCACTGATGCTCAGCACCATGGATGGTGAAGATTTCCCATCCCCTGTGAATTCAGATGCAGTTAAAAAATACTTCGCATAAAATGACCCGCTGGACATAAAAACAGAATGTAAGTCCAGGCAAAAATAGGGCATCCCGGCGAGTCAAAAACAGAATAAAAGACTCGGGCAAAAATAAGGGAAATAAACAAAAAAAATGTACACCCGCTGAGTTGAAAAGCCGCATTGGACAGCTCAGGCAAAAATGGGTATCCCGATGGATTGAAAACCCGAAAGGGCGATCCATGCAAAATAAGGGAATAAGCGAACAACTGCATTCTGAGTTCGTCTGTATCACCTACAACTTGGTAAGCTTCAAAGGATCAAGCTTCAATCAGAATCAACTCTCTCCAGAAAGCAAGACGAGAAGAACGTCATTGTCATACGAGTCATAGCAAAAGAGGAAGCTCCTCAAAGCGTCGCCAACATCGCCAGCATTTTGTTTCTCAATTTGTAACAATCTCCTCATTCCAGGAGATATGTTTCTTTGACTGTATCTTGCCAATTCAGGGCACATGAATTAATAAAATCAGATTTTCGGTCATGTTTCGTTTTTACATTTTGCAAAGAGTTGTCTGATATCTCTAAAATACAATTGCATAAGTACAGATGCCTTTCTCTAAAAATAAAAGAAAAAAAAACACATGCTTACAGGGAGTGTGATTATTCTTGAAAGTACTTAACTCCTATGACGGAATCCAGTAAGGGATACCTCGGGACCTTTTGTACGTTTCCTTACCTTTGCAGGATTGCAGGTATCCAGAACGCAACTTGGGGCATGCAAGGTACATCCCAGCAAGCTGGCAAATCAACAAAAGATATCAGCATCCGAGATACTCCATCCCCAGCTGAGTTGCTCCCCATTGCCTTCCCCAGCAAAGTTGCCAAATCAACTAACAGGCTTAACACTCAGGATGTTTTCTCCCCAGCCGAGTTGCCTCTCATTACTCTCCCCAGCTGAGTTATCAACAGCATTCCCCAGCTGTAGTGCCAACCATTCTTCCTCAATAGAATGCAGAAATCAGGGAATCATCTCCCCACAGAATCTTCAGCCTCTATCCAGAAGAGCAACGCATGAAGAGATCACAACAGAGTACAGGAAGCTTCTACAAACCCCAGCTGGGTTTCTCATTTATAAGGATATGTCTATCAGTGACCTATATCCCCAAGCAGATACATCATTAGGTCTACCAATGATCTCATCCCCAGCTGGGATGTTCACTTCAAGCAGATCAACCAGAGATCTTCGCAGCAACGGGATCCGAATCCTGGATCTGTGCCTCCTTGCATAATCATAGCATTCGCATCATATTATACCCTCAGAGCGTAGCATTCCGTCTAATACGGAGCATTACGGCAAAAATCAAACACATAGCATAATCATAAGCCATGTTCTGAATTAACACTTGTGAATAAACCGTTCATCATCATGATATACAAAAATCCCCACCAGAGTCCCAGCAAAAGCAGCTGCCTCACAAATCACAAACACCAGTATATATTCATTTTGGCACCCGTCCGTGCCATCTTTCCCCAGTAAAGTCGCCTGAACACCCTTTACAAACAAATCACCCTCATTACAGATACGTCCTGACACCCGTCCGTGTCATATCCCAGCAGAAAGCCAAAGAGGTCCTCTTTGCACTCACATGTACTTGTATACACACCCTTTTTGACACCCGTCCGTGTCATATCCCCAGCGCAGTCGCGTACACCTTTATCACCCACACACTTGTTAATATTATACTTTTCTCTCTTGACACTCGTCCGTGTCACTCTCCCCAGCAGTTAAAACACTCATCAATACAATACAATACTCACTACTCATGGTACACTTATACAGATACTCGTCCGTATCTTGTATACATCATCACTCATATCCCCGCAGATTCGACAGCAGTCCTTGTTCTTTGCTAACCAGTTGGTACTCGTCCGTACCATCATCTCAGAACATTGCGTCTAGTGTTTGTTTCTACATGATACTCGTCCGTATCATAGTCTTAGGGATGCTCGTCCGCATTTTTAATCCATACACCGTGTCAAACACTTATGTCTTCTTGAGTATAGATACTCGTCCGTGTCTACTATTCCCCAGAAGAGTCCTTTCAGATGCAACACTCGTCCGTGTTCTTTGTTAACCAGTTGATACTCGTCCGTATCATCATCTCTGGACATGTGTCAGTTTGTTTCTACATGATACCCGTCCGTATCATAGTCACAAGGATGCTCGTCCGCATCTTTAATCTATACACAATACCAAACACTTATGCCTTTTGTTTCTTGGATGTAAACGCTCGTCCGTGTTTACTATCTCCCCAGTAGATCACCAACAAATTTTCTTTTTATCTAACACTCGTCCTGTGTTATGATACCTTTGAGAGCAGCCGTACCCTGCTGAGTGGTCGTCCTCCACTTCTTGATGGTCGTCCTCCATCATGCTCATCCGATGGCCGTCCCCATCGTTGATTTTAGCAGCCGTCCCCTGCTAGGTGGTCGTCCTCCACCTTTTGATGATCGTCCTTCATCACTTTATCCAATGGCCGTCCCCATTGTTGATTTTGGTTATCTGACACTCGTCCTGTGTCATGATAACCCTGAGAGCAGCCGTACCCTGCTGAGTGGTCGTCCTCCACTTCTTGATGGTCGTCCTCCATCATGCTCGTCCGATGGCCGTCCCCATCGTTGACCTTTTCTATCTGATGGCCGTCCCCATCGTTGATATTTTCGGCAGCCGTACCCTGCCAGGTGGTCGTCCTCCACCTTTGATGGCCGTCCCCATCATATTTCTTTTATCCCCAACAGAGCAGCCGTCCCCTGCTAGGTGATCGTCCTTCACCTTTGATGGCCGTACCCCATCATCTGTTTATTTCATTCATTCTTTAACCCGATGGCCGTCCCCATTGTGGTCCCTTTTCCTTTTAACCCGATGGCCGTCCCCATCGTTGGTTACTTTACCTTTATGAACTTGATGGCCGTCCCCGTCATGTTTCATTAATCCCCAGAAAATTTTGCAGCTTTATCTTGATGGCCGTCCCCATCACGATTTTATTTTCCCCAGCTAGTCGGCCGTCCCCGTCTTAGCTCTATCTTTTATCCCCAGCATGTCGGCCGTCCCCGTCATTGCTTTATTTTCCTGCACTTTTCCAGCATGTCGGCCGTCCCCGTCATCGCTTTACTTCACATTTATCCCAGCATGTCGGCCGTCCCCGTCATCGCTCCTTACCCAGCAGTCGTCCTCTGCTCGACGGTCGTCCTCCGTCGCCTACACTTTACAATATACTTTATTTTGCTTTTACAATCTATATCCCTTTTCTTCTTCATTCTGTGAGTGCAAATTTTGGACTGTCTTTGGTATTCAACCACAAGTTACCTTGTTTGCCTGTTAAGCCGTTGCTTACATCCTGCACAGCTAACTCATGTTTGAATAGGGGCAGCTGTAAACACCCCAAATTTGCCCTCACCCATTCACACCATGGCTTGTGATCATCCTCATATGCATAAATACAATCATATCACCTCACATCTCATTTTTGATTCACTGCATAGCTTTCAAGGCATCTGCACCTAGGGTTTGTGATCTGAGCAATCCCAAAGCATCTTGAGCCATTCCAAAGGCAACCAATCAACTCAAAGGGGTCCATGTGTGTTCTTATATCATATTCCATCTCCTCAAAGTCAAAAATGCAGAGGAATCATAAGAGCTAGGGTTTGAGTGGATGCAGAGCCAGGTTGAACTGCACAGTTGACTGAAAATTAGGGTTTTGGTTTCAGAGGCCATAACTCCAAATTTTTTGGTCATTCTTGTTTTCATTGATCTCTATATGGTATAGGGAGTATACATATCAATTTTCATGAAGAAATTCCATGGGGAAGTCATCTGATCAAGAGTTGACTTTCTAGACAAGTCAGTGCAAAATCAGGGCATCTGAGGCCCCCAATGACCCAACCAATGGGTGATCTTCATCATTTTGAGTGTATATGATCTTTATTTGATCATGGAAGAAGGTTGAAGTTCATAGAAATCAAGAATTTAGGGTTTTTGCAAATGTTGACTTTTTGGGCATAGTTGACTTTTCAAGAATGCATCATTTTAGGTCATTTTTCAAGCCTTGATTCTTGATCCAAAAAGGCTTCAAATGAAAAAACTTTGGTCATGAAAGTTGTAGATCTCATCTTTCCCTTTTCAAAAAGTACAAGAACATGATCAAACTCTTCTTGGATCAAAAGTTATGGCAATGCAAAGTTGGCAAAAATCATTAATTTCTAAGGCATGCTTCAAATGGAAATTTTGCAAAGTCTTGAACCAATGCACATTGCAGCCTCAAGTTCACCTCTAACCAATGTGCCAACATTCTACAAGTCCTAAAAATCAGATTTGAACTAAGATTGCCCATGGTTTCATGCTTGGAAGGACAAAGAATCACATGTGAACCAAAATGTCACAACTTGCAAGAAACTCATGATCATGCTTTACCAACTTGCTGCCTTGAATGCTGGACCAAGCTGACTCTTTCCCCACATCATGCTGCGCAGCCCCATGCTTTGTACTTGGCTAGAAGTTGCCCATGCCCTATCTTACAAGAAGTTGACATTTTTGCAAAAGTGGCTACACCTATCCATAAAGCACATGTCAAATCAACTGGCCAATGAGAGAGAGTCATATGGACAATTTGCAAGCTAGCCATAACAAGAAGCAAGGCTGAAACACATTCACCACACATTCACAAAAACACTCCCATTTGCAACTTGCTTCGAATTCCTCTCCACAGCTTGCAAACACAAAAACCTTTTCCTCCATTCAACTCACCATGTATCATTGAGTAGAAACCACCCAAAGCATAAGCCTGAAACAGCCAAAGCACCCCACTGCCATTCTTCACCCTCATTCTGCAGATTCATTCGAATCTCCCTCCCTAGCCCACAAACAGCCAAACAAACCTTGCAAAGCTTCTCCATACATCATCTGGACCATAAACCATCATTCACAGTGGCCTGAATCAGTCAGAATCACCATAGCCATTGTTGACTGAGCTTGAAGCAGGAGCTTTCGAAACTCATCAACCAGCCTACATAAATTGTTCTAAGGCATTCAAACATCATCAAGGGGTCCTAAGGAGTGGTTTGCACATAAAGAGAAGGCCAGAAAGTTCTCAAACTGAAAGCTTCGAATCTCAGGTAGCCTGAAATTTATTTTTCCAGAAATCATTTCTCTTGTTACAAGCTTGTTCTATTTGTTTCACTGATCATTCTGGTACCATTGGTTTTGAAAATGGTTGTGATTTGAGTATTTAATTTGACTCTGAAACTGGTTTGCCCTAAAAATGTTTGCTTTCGATTCATGTGATTGATGAAGAATAAATTAATTTGGGCTTAGGGTTTTGATTCAGGGGATCATGGGATTCATTTCTATGTGCTTAGTTTTAATTTTTGATACGTTTTGAGGAGTTGGTGAGTTTCTCAGGTGAGAGCTGGCCGGAGAAGACGACCGGAGGTCTTCTCCGGCCACCTGAAAGTAATTTGTGCCCTAATTGTGTAATTAACTTCAGTTTGAATGTGAGCCGTAGATAGCCATTGACCAGTTGACTTCCCTCTCTTTTGGATGGCCCAGATCAGCTTACTTATGCCCTAATCCACGTGTTAACTTAATTAATCCATAATTAAATAATTTAATCAGAGTCAATCCTGGCCACAAGATCACGCGCGCAGTCAATGAATTCAAACTCAGAGCCAATCTCGTCCATCCATCCTGTTTACTTTTATTTTATTTAATTTAATTCATTTCTTTTTCATTTGTTTTGCATATTTAATTTAAAAATAGCAAAAAAATCTTAAAAATTATGAAACTTTTTCCTTAAGGTTTTATTAATTTTTATGACACAAAAATATTTTTATTTTATTTTTTATCATTAAAAAAGTATTTTTAAATATTTAAAAGATTATTTTTAATTGATTAATGAGAATTAATTAATTAAAAATACTTTTAGGTATTTAAAAATTACAAAAAAATTCATGAAATGTTCTAAGACATTTAGAAACATTGTCCAACCTTCAAACCAAATTTATTTTTTTGATCTTGATGCATTTTAAGAATTTTTCATTGAATTAAATCATTTTTTATGCATTATTTTGATCATGGATTCAAAAATTCATTTCTGCCTATTGGTGAAGGTTGAGACATTGATTCTTTTTGCTTTGTCTTGTGTTTGGCATGTAGTTTCTAGGTTAAAAAGGCCATGAATTGTTCTTGCATTTTCAAATTGTTTGGCATTTGTTTTGTTAAGAACCCTAAAAAACCCTAATAACTTAGAAAATTCATATCTTGAGTTTGGTTGAGAGTTGAGAGCTCCCCTTTGGGCAGTAGTTCATCATAGGCCTAGGGTTTCTTTGGGTGCCATTTTCCATTTTTTATCATGAGGTTTGCTTCTGTTTTGGGTTTTTGTTTGATGTTTGATCCATGAACCCTAATTTGGGCTCTCTCTTGCATCCTCCTTGCATTTCCTTGCATAACATGACTTGTCTTTGCATTTTGTGCATTCTTGTGATTCATTTTACATCCTAAGACATATAGGAAACATGTTTGATCATTGCATTGCATGTTTGCCATGTCATTTGTCTTGTATGCTTCATAACATTTCATGTTTGTTCATGCTCCTTAACTTGCATCATTTGCATTCATAATCTTGTATGAAAATCCCCATGCCTTGTCTCATGCTTGTAGCATCTCATAACATCATAATCATCATCAACATGCTTCTGGTTTGGTATAGCATCATGTCATTTCATTTCATTTAGCATTGCATTGCATTTCTTTCTAACATTTCAGGTGGTAAGTGAACTTGAGAAGTGAATTTGCCTTCACTTCTCATAACTTTTCTTTTCATCTCTCTTGCATCCATTGCTGCATTTCTATTTGTGTTTGAGATTGAGCTTGCTCATTCTTCTTCCTCCCACTTTCTTTCTTCAAGTGACTTGACTTCTTGAATGAAGCAAGTCACTTTGCTTCTCTTGATCCTGTTCATCTGCTTCCTGGTGGTTCCTCTGAAGATTGTTCTTGCAAACCTCACAAACCTTAGGATCAACCAAGCATGACAATGAATTAGGGTTTTGATTAGTCTCCCCTCATAGTTTTACCTTTGTGTCTCTCTTTGAGTCTCCTCTTCTCACCTCATAATCAGGGACTAAACCCTAAAGGCTTTAAGACTTTGTGATTAAGCTTATGCCTGCATCCTTCTCTTAGGATGGAGTGTATAACTTTAATCCTAAGTCTTGAACCCTTAAGGTGTTTAAATCTCTTAATCAATTCATCTAATAATCATCAAGACATCACTTGTAACTTGGGCCTTGCATTAGGGTTCTAATTCTTCCTTAATTGGTTAAGAAGGACTAACCCTAGTGTTAATGGACAAGTCCCCCTCAAGTTGTCTTACAAATCATAAAATTCACTTCATCATCATATCATTAATCTAAAATCCACTTAATAAAGGCTTGTTTTGTCATGGGTTTAATCCCTAATCATGGATTAAGTTGAGGAGTCTTCCTCAGCTTAAACATTCTCATCTATTATCCTTCTTTTAGGATGGTGTAATGAGTCTGTTTAATCCTTGATTATGGCTTAACCTCATTACTCAACACTAAACAAAAACACCAAAAACATCTAAATAATCACAAGTAGGTTAATGATCTTAATCCTACACCAGAGGTGATTAAGTGTGAGAATCTGACTTCACACTTAAGGTATTCTCATTACCCCTAATCAGAGGGAAGATGTGATGAGTTTACTAAATCCATTGGTTTAGGCCTAAGCTCATTAACTTATGACAAACTTTCAAAAGAAATAAAAGACTGAAAACTCAAAAACAAACAATAATCGTCTCCTCCGGGATTCTTTTCTCATCTCATTCACTCACAACCGAGAACTTGCTTCTTCCGTCTAATGCAAGACAGTTTGCACCTGAGCCAGACAGGTCATACACTTGAGCATAGGCAAGTAAGCAGTTCACAAGTCAATTCACCTCTCAGTCTCTTTGGGTCGAACTACGGTGTTCTGACTTCCTCATTGCACGAGAGGATACGTAGGCATAACTTAACAGTTATCGAACAAAAGTTTCTGTATATTCCCCCTCTTTCCAGCTTCTTTATTTTAGCCTCATTATCTTGAGCACATTCTCATTCCTGCACTGACACTTTCATATTTCACTTCACCTCTCTTACACTGACACCTGTACATCCTTTTCCAGCTCTTTTATACACAAATTGCACTGACACTACCCCTTTAAAACACAAATTTTCTAAGCGTGGATCCCGTCGAGTACGACGGACAATCTGGGTGCTAATACCTTCCCAGGTTGTAACCAACCCCCTTTCTCAGTCTCTCTGGTTCGCAACCGTCTTATCCATGTCTTTCCAGGCCTATGCAGCATTGCCTTTCCTCCGGGATAAAAATGCCTAGCTGGCGACTCTTTTCATCTCCAGTGAGTTCACGGCTGTGTGTTCTCACTGTTCCCTTCGCCGACCGTTCGCGCTTGTACCTGGATGCAAATCTTCGGGAGCGACACTAGGCAGTGAGATTCGAATGAATGAAGTTTTTGCCAAAATTTGTGGATCTGATCCTATGAGAGCATTCAGGCTTGTGTGTTATGTGTTTTGGGTTGCTTGAGGTTTGTATAAACAATTGTGATTCGTTCAGAGAGTTATTGTGGCACAGGTTGATTGGTATGTGATGTTTTGCAAACAAGTAAAAAGTGTTGTACCACAAGCATGGCACGGGTCAGAGGAGATTTCTGGCTTGATTTTGCTTCAGCTTTATTCAACGATGGCCCTTGGATCAGATTTCATGAACTGTAGTGCTTGATTCATGAGATAGCATGTATTTTGCAATTTGGCCACTTTGAATTTTCTTGAAGAATAAGGCATGAAATATTGTGATCCAAGGCACAAATTTGGTCAAGGAAAGTTGCATTATCATGTTATGATGCTTAGAGATGCATTAGAGGTCATTAGAATGCCTAGAACTCAAAATTGCAAAATTCCCTCTTTGGCATGAACTTGAAATTTATGTGATTTTTGCTAACTTTGATCCACCATAACTTGATTTCTAGGATGAATCAAGAGGAGTTCTTGTACTTTTTGAAAATGGGAAGATCCAATCTATAACTTTCATGTTTAAAGATTTTTCATTTGAAGCCTTTTTGATCAAGAAAGAGGAGTTTGAAAATCTTTCCCAAAATGGAAAGCTTTCATTACAAGTCATGTCCAAAAATGGAAACTTTGCAAATGGCTCAAATTTCTTCAATCTTGTGAACTTCTAACCACTTCTAAGATCAAATAAAGATCATAGTACCTCAAAATGATGAAGATGACCTTTTGATACCCTTGGTGGTGGCCTCAGATGCCCTGATTCTGACTTTTCTTGCACAATAAGTTACTAGTTGATCAGATGACTTCCACAATGAATTTCTTCATCAAATTTGGTACACATGATCCTTATAACATATAAAGACCATTACAATAAAGAATGACCAAAATATTTGAGGTTAAGGGCCTCAAACCCAAAACCCTAACTTTAGGTTATCTGTGTAAAAACTACTCAGTCTACTTGAACACCTTTGCAATGCTTTGTGACATTTTGACTTTTAAGAACCCTGGGGAGCATATTATGATCATAGAACACACATGTAACTTCTTGACAAGCTTCAAGGCCTTTGAGATGGCTCAGATCACTTCTTGGATTCTCCTGATCACAAACCCTAACTATGCAACCTATGCAGTGAAATAAACTATGCAATGTGAGATGACATGCTTATGCAATTCTATATGAAAGATCACAAGCCATGGTGTGAGAAAAGGAGAGAGAAAATTTGGGGTGTTTACAGCTGCCCCTATTCAAGCATGAGTTAGTTGTGCAGGGTGTAAGCGTCTGGCTTAACAGACAAATAGGATAACTTGTGGTTGAATACCAAGACAGTCCGAAATTTGCGTTCTTTATTAAAAGAAGGAAAGGGATATAAATTGTAACAGGGTAACAGGCAGTATAGTATGAGTATCAAATGAAAGCGATGGAGGACGACCATCGAGCAGAGGACGACTGTTGGGGATGAAAAATGGTAAGTAAAGCAATGACGGGGACAACCATCATGCTGGGAAATAAAGAGACTGCGACGGGGACGGCCATCGGATAAATTGGAGAATGACGATCATCAGGATAAAGGAAAAGACCACGACGGGGACGACCATCGGGTAAAGAAATAAAACTCTCTGGGGATAAAAGAAATGAGGAAAGCACTGATGGGGACTGTAACACGGTGGGAGAACTGACTTTAGTTATGTTGCGGATAGCAAGAGTCGCCACCGACTTTTATTTTATCCAAAAGGAAAGGGTATAAAAGAACAGGAAAGACCTTAAGAGATATTTTTGGGTCCGGGGGGTAGGTTATGTAAAGGGAAGGTGTTAGCACCCTTTACATCCATGGTTATCCATGGGCTCTTAGTTACTTAGCTCACTTTTGAATTGTTTTTGAAAGTGTAGTGTGTGAATAGAAAATTTTTCATAATAGTTGATAATGATCCATGTACGGATGCGTAAAAACTTGTTTTTTTGAAAATTTGTTTAAAATTGTGGAAAGTTTGAAAAGTTGTGAATGAAGTGAGCAAGTACATAAGAGGAACCTACCCTAAAGTTTAAGTCTTTTCTGTTCTTTATCCTTTAAGTGGTAAGACTATCCCTATTATTAAGGAATAGGTAGTCATTACCCTGGATGTAAGGGACATGTGAGGGACATCTGTTTATGAAGGCAACTGTGGGGTGTATTAAGCATATTGGAGGGACTATCATCATTATTCGAAGGGACTTGATCTTTAAAGGCAACCATTAGGGACTTGATGATTTTTTTCTTTTAAGGGACTTGCTTTATACACCCCCTTGACCTTATTAGTAAGCAACATTGAGGGATAACCTTAGGAATGTGAGATGGCGATTAAAAATCGACTTACGTGTGTGAGTGTTTAATTTAAATTTATCTTATAATTAAAGTGATCTAAATTTGATTTTTAAATAGAATACATGTTTGCACTCCCTAAATTACTAACCATAGCAAAAAAAATTAAATAAATTAAATATTACAAAAATTTACATCCAGGAGCATTTACATAATTATTAAAAATAAATAGCAAAATATAAAGCCGAAATATAAATAATAAGCAAAAATAAGCAATAATAAGTAAATAGGGGTTAGTAATAATAATAATTAAAAATAGGGTTAGTAAAATTGTAATGAAAAATTAAATAATATTAGTGAAATAAGAATAATGGATTAGTGATAATGATAATTAGCAAATATTATAAGAACAAAATTAAGACAATGAACAAAAGTTAGATTTTTAATATGAACAATTAAATAATTATAATAGCATTTTAATTTATGTACAAATTATTAATTTATTTTTTAGACATATTATAATTATAAAATTAAAATATTATAGGCTCAATTTAAAATTATTCACATATAATTTAGATTATGAACAAAAAAAACATTTACATATTATGTAAAGAAAATAAATTATAAGTATATTTACAAATTTATATTAAAGATTATATTAAATAAATATATTCATGACAATTATATTAAAAATTAGAGAATAACAATTAAGTTTTTTTAATAAGTATTTAGAAAATAAATTAGGGTTTTGAAAATTAGGGTTTGTTAGAAAAATATTTTTAGGGTTTAATTTAATAATTATAATTTATTTAAATAATACATATATACATTTTACATTTGAACTTTATAATAATGAAAACTAATTTTTTTAATTTACAAAATAAATTTTAGAAACTATAAAACATATTATACATATTTTATAATGTAGAAACTAATAAAACAATACAAATTTAATTTGTTTTATATATAATAATAATTAAATAAAAAAAAACAAAGCAAAAGAAAAAGAAATCAAAACCTGATGGGGCTGGGGTTTGAACCCAGTCCCCTATGCTTGCCAATATCAACCTCCACCACTGGGCCATCAGTACGCAGGCAGCAAGAAAGTGAGGAGGATCAGTTTTATTCCTTGTAATGCAAAAATCCAGAAAAATAAAGAAAGCAAAAAGGCCTGGGGTGGTGTTGAACCCAGGACCTTTGATCATTCACACGCACGCTTAACCGCCTGGCTGGGAGAGCCCTTCTGGTAATTGAATGGCAAGAAATCATAATATATTAAGTTTACTTTTAACCTGAAAAAAAAGAACAAAAACAATGCACCAGCCAGGACTCGAACTAGGGTCCTCCCATGATACACATATGCACTTTACCACCAGACCACTGCTACCTTGGTGATATCAATTAACATTAATATAATAAAATATTAAAACAATATTCAAATATCAGAGTGCGCGCCAAGCCCACTCCTTCTTCAACCTCATGACCTGCGAAATCAGCTGCGATAATTGCTTCCATTTTTCCTGCGAATTCACCATGGCAGCAAAACCTACAAAAATCAATAACCAACAAAACCGTACAATTTCACAAAATTAAGCACAGCATTATAATCCAGACATTCATACGATTCATCCTATGTTTTTAGAATCCATTTAGATTCCTTAAATCAAAAATCCCTAAACCTAGGTCCAAACCCTAACAATGGCGTTTCATGAATTAGCCACGGTTTCTTTGATTTTTCTGTCCAGAAACGATCTACACAACATTATAAACAATATTAGGCAAGCAAAATCCATTAATATGCAGTGAATTGATGTAATCGAAAAAAAGAAAATCAAAAACAACTATGGCTCGGGTTGAACAATATGGTGTATATGGGATGCATATGAGTGATGATTTCGCTTCATGGATGCCCAAGGAACACGTCTATGATCTTGTTTTACCTTCAAATGCTTTGGAACTCAAAATCCGAATATGAGTTTTTTGGAGAATTTTTGATGTTTGGAACTTACACTTAGAGGCAGCCAATTCGTGAATGAGTGATAGGGTTATGTTCAACACTTATATGTGATTGAATCTAGGTCAAAAACTTGATTGGTTGTGTACAAGATTTGATCCAAAAAGATTCACAATGATAAGCTTTGAATTTTCAATATTTTTGCATCAATGCTTTCTATTTAAAGCCATTCCATATAATTCTTGTATCAACTTGTTCCATGCTGATTTTATGATCTTCTAGAATCAATAATAAAATTAAATCTTCATATTTAATATTTTATTTAAATTTAAAATGATTTTAAGTATAAAAAATCATAATAAATTAATTAAATAAAATAAAAATTATGAAAATAACATGGAAATTTCGTGCATGATGTTGTTGTATGGGTTGGATCATAATTTGACAAGCCCATTTGAAAAGAATTGGTTTTAAACCTCCATTTTCATCATAAACCATCACAAAATTTCCCAACTTTGCAAGGGCACATCTCCCTCAATTTTAATGCTATGAGGGTGTTCTTGGACATTTTGAAAAGCTTGAAGAGTCCTATAAACAACCCCATTGGTGTCATGTCCATATCATTTACCAATCTCAAGTTATGCCCTTTTGAAGTTGTTGACTTTTGAAATGACCTATAATGTCTTAGCTCATACCTTCCAAATGAAGCATTTTTGGGTTTGGCTTGTGAGACACAAAGTTGTAGAGAATTCAATTTCCTTCAAAATGAGCTTTGAGTGGAGACTTGGTGATGAAGTATGTGAAAGTTATGACTGGTCAAAGTTCAGTTGACTTTTACTGAGGAAACCCTAATTTAGAAACTCCTGATTATTGATGATCTGGAATCTCCTTGATGAATCATGATCAACCCTTGATCAAATGATGAATTTTACTTCATATACTTTATGTTGGCAAAAAATCATGAAGTTTGACTTTGGTTTGACCACAGTTGACCTCAGTTTGACTTTTTAACTGCATTGACTGATTTTGACTTATCTGATCATCTGACTGAGCAAACTTTTGGGAAAAGTCTTGAAACTTGTCATGGGGGTTCTTATACACATATAAGATATTATGAAGCTCACTTGAGGCCTTGGAAGTCCATTTAGTCTGATTAAAGTCAAAACCCTAGTTTTGGATGCACTGCTTAGGAGGTGCATTGTCTGAGGGAATTGTCAACTCTTCTGACCAATTGTGAACCTTGTGAACCTCATAAAGTGACTTTGTAGACCTCATGAACCTCAGGAAAGTTTTGTAATCATTGTGAACCTTGTGAACCTTCAAGAAGTAACTTGTAGACTTCATGAACCTCATGAAAGGTTATATAAATGTTGAGAAATTTGTGAACCTTGTGAACCTTCAAGAAGTGACTTGTAGACTTCATGAACCTCATGAAAGGTTATATAAGCATTGTGAAACTTGTGAACCTTGTGAACCTTCAAGAAGTAACTTGTAGACTTCATGAACCTCATGAAAGGTTATATAAGCATTGTGAAACTTGTGAACCTTGTGAACCTTCTTAGCACACAAAGTCTTGTATTGTGAGGGCAAATTTTGGGGTGCAACAGCTGCCCCTGTTCAATTTTCTGAAGCCTGAGGGGTTAGATTGGTATATTTGCCAGTCGTGACCTGGAAGGTTGAAGGGGATTGAACACAAAAGCCCAAAAATTTGCACTTACCGGTGCATAAAGTGATACAGATGGCTAGTTGAATATGATTGAGTGGGCTTAAAGATGCCACTTGGAGAAAAGTTCTTAGATACATTTCTTGGAGGATAAAGCAGTCCAAAGTCTGAAGGTATAATGATAACTTTCAGGAAGATAAAGCAGTCCTGAAGTAATGATGATAGCTGTCAGGAGGATTGAGCAGTCCTGAGGTAATAATAAACAGTCAGGAGGGAATAAACTGTCAGGAGGATGGAGCAATCCCAAGGTAATATGATTTCAAGAGGATAGAGCAGTCTTGAGAGATTATAAGCTTTCAGGAAGATGAATCAATCCTGAGAGATTGATGACATGCTTTCAGGAGACTGGAGTAATCCTGATGTAACAACATGTCTTCAGGAGGATAGAGCAATCCTGATGAGATTGATGATATGCTTTCAGGAGACTGGAGTAATCCTGATGTAACAGCATGTCTTCAGGAGGATAGAGCAATCCTGATGAGGTTGATGATATGCTTTCAGGAGACTGGAGTAATCCTGATGTAACAACATGTCTTCAGGAGGATAGAGCAATCCTGATGAGGTTGATGATATGCTTTCAGGAGACTGGAGTAATCCTGATGTAACAGCATGTCTTCAGGAGGATAGAGCAATCCTGATGATCATAAGTTTCTTTGTTGGATAATTAACCTGAAGACAATGTAACATTCTGTATAATAATATTAGTTTATGCTTTTTGTATGCATGTATAATATGATGCACTTAGATAATGTACTATGTATCTATGGATATGTATGTTATGGTATGACATAAATGATGTATGTATGATATGATACTGCCGGAAGTGTCTGGATATCTTTGTATAACCACTGCTGGCCAGGGAAAATAAATCCCGATTCATTGTTGAAGAATATATTATACATAACCTTCCGTCTGCTGGGGATAGCAAGGTATATATAACCTCCCGGGTGCTGGGGATAATAAGGTATATATCATCTCCCGTATGCTGGGGATAGTAAGGTATACATAACCTCCATCTTCGTTTGATGGTAGGGCAGATATAACCTCCCGTCTTCGTTCGTCGTACCCTTATTGGAAAGTAATTTCCCGTATATCCGTATGAGGATAAAAGAGATGGATATAAATTCCAGGGGAGATAAGACTTTATGAAGATGGATTCGTCCTACTGAGGGTTTTGTAGTTTTCTTGTAAAGAGGAACCGGTGAAGCTTTGTTGAAATCCTTCCCTCGTTCGTCTTTAGTAAATACTATTACTGCATTTTCATGCATTTCTGGTAAACATCAATCATATTCAAAAGCATACATACATTCAAACACAACCAATGGACGTTTCGCTTATGTAAATAAGGTAAAAGTAAATCTGGATTCAAAAGATGGAATTTATTTATATCAAAAAGTGACTCATACACGGGTAAGTTTGTACAAGGAGACATAAACCCTAGTAAGAGGATTTTGTCATAAAGTTTTTACAAAACAGGAAAAATCAGCTATGTGGGAAACAATCCTATTGAGTTTCAATTCTACTATTGCCATTATCTTCAAGTATCTCATCTTCTACTGTTGAGACGGAAACGATTGGATTGAGCTTTATCTGTTCGAGCTTGAATAAGTAGTACAACTGGTTGCAGTTTCATGGGTGATCCAAACGAGACATAGTCATACGCTTTAATCCCTAACTTTTGCCTGGATTTCCCTTTCAGGTTTTCAATCCACCGGGATACCCTTTTTTGCCCAAGCCGCCTTTTCAGGTTTTCGACTTGCCGGGTGTACATCTTTTTATATATATCCCTAATTTTTGCCCAAACCCTTTTGGTTTGCCGGGATGCCCTTATTTTTGCCTAGGCCTGTCAACCTAGCGGGTCTCTTTTTATGCGTAGTATTTTTTAACTATGTCTGCGTTTACAAGCTGTGGAAAATCTTCACCATCCATTGTAGTGAGTATCATGGCACCTCCTGAGAACACTGTCTTGACTACAAATGGTCCTTCATATGTTGGAGTCCACTTGCCCCTAGGATCACCCTGTGGTAATATGATACGCTTGATTACCAAGTCACCAGCCTGATATACCTTTGGCTTAACCTTCTTGTTGAAAGCTTTGATCATTCGTTTCTGGTACATCTGGCCATGACAAACTGCTACTAACCTCTTCTCATCAATCAGATTTATCTGGTCAAGTCGAGTCTGAATCCACTCATCTTCATCCAAGCCTGCATCCTTCATAATTCTTAAAGAGGGAATCTGAACTTCAATGGGCAGAACTGCTTCCATACCATAGACCAAGGAGAATGGGGTTGCCCCTGTTGAAGTACGTATTGTAGTACGATAACCATGAAGAGCAAATGGTAACATCTCATGCCAATCCTTGTAAGTAACAGTCATCTTCTGTACAATCTTCTTAATGTTCTTATTAGCAGCTTCAACTGCCCCATTCATCTTCGGACGATACGGAGAAGAGTTATGATGCTTAATCCTGAACTATGTGCAGAGATCAGTAATCATGGTGTTGTTCAGATTAGAGCCATTGTCAGTGATAATCCTTTCAGGGATGCCATATCTACATATGAGATTATTCTTAATGAACCGAGCCACAACATTCTTTGTAACAGATGCAAATGAAGCTGCCTCCACCCACTTCGTGAAGTAATCAATAGCAACCAGGATGAAACGATGCCCATTAGAAGCAGTAGGCTTGATCTCACCAATCATATCAATGCCCCACATGGCAAAGGGCCAAGGAGTAGTCAACACATTCAATGGTGATGGAGGTACATGAACTTTATCAGCATAGATTTGACACTTGTGACATGTTCTAGAGTGTTGATAGCAATCAGCTTCCATGGTAGACCAATAGTAACCTGCTCTCAATATCTTCTTTGCCATGGTATGTCCACTAGAATGAGTGCCAAAGATTCCATCATGCATATCTTCCATAATCTCAGTTGCTTCCTTCTTATCCACACAACGAAGCAAAGTTGAATCATGATTGCGCTTGTACAAAATGCCATTACTCAAAAAGAACTTAGCAGAGAACCTTCTCAGAAACTTCTTATCTTTGACAGATGCCCCTTCAGGGAACTCCTGAGCTTCAAGATATCTTTTCACTTCATAGAACCAAGGCTTCTCCTCTGCCCCTTCACTGTCAATCTCATTGCAGTATGCAGGCTTTTCAAATCTATCAATAGTAATTTTGGGAGCTTCATCATCCCAGCTGATCTCAAACATGGATGCCATGGTGGCTAATGCATCTGCCAACTGATTCTCTCTTCGTGGAATATGTCCAAAGGTAATCTCTTTAAAATGTGGGATCAAAGACAACACATGCTCTCTGTAAGGAATGAGGTTATCATGCTTGGTATCCCAATCTCCTTTAATCTGACTTACTACCAGGGCTGAATCTCCATACACGTCAAGGAACTGAATCTTCATATCAATAGCAGCTTTAATACCCAGGATACATGCCTCATACTCAGCCATGTTATTGGTACAATAGAAACAAAGTCTGGCAGTAATCGGGGTATGACAACCTTCAGGGGAACTAATCACAACACCAACACCATTACCAAGTGCATTAGAGGCACCATCAAAAACCATAGTCCATCGGGATCCTTGTTCAGGTCCGTCATATTGTCCAGGTTCTTTGGTAATAATCATAATGTCTTCATCAGGAAACTCAAAACTCATTGACTGATAATCATCCACTGCTTGATGAGCCAAATGATCAGCAACAACACTTCCTTTGATGGCCTTCTGAGTAGTGTACTGTATGTCATATTCTGTCAAGATCATTTGCCATCTTGCAATTCTACCGGAGAGAGCAGGTTTCTCAAATATGTACTTGATTGGATCCATCTTTGAAATCAACAAGGTAGTATGGGTCAACATATACTGTCTTAGTCGGCGAGCAGCCCATGCCAAAGCGCAACAAGTTTTCTCGAGCAGTGAGTATCTTGTTTCACAGTCGGTAAACTTTTTGCTAAGGTAGTATATTGCCTGCTCTTTTCGACCAGACTCGTCATGTTGCCCCAACACACACCCCATTGAGTTGTCTAACACTGTTAAGTACATAATCAAGGGTCTTCCATCAACTGGTGGCATCAAAATCGGAGGTTCTAGCAGATATCTCTTGATTTCATCAAAGGCAGTCTGGCACTCATCATTCCATTCCATCACCTGATCTTTCTTTAACAACTTGAAGATTGGCTCACAAATGGCAGTCAATTGGGAAATAAATCTTGCAATGTAATTCAAACGTCCCAAGAAACCTCTAACCTCCTTCTCAGTACGGGGAGCTGGCATTTCTCGTATAGCTTTCACTTTTGCTGGATCTACTTCAATACCTTTTCCACTGACAATAAAACCCAAGAGTTTTCCAGATCTAACTCCAAAAGTACACTTGTTAGGATTCAATCTCAACTTGTATTTCTTCAACCTCTCAAACAACTTGTGCAGATGATCAAGATGTTGTTCTTCATTCTGAGATCTGGCTATCATATCATCTACATATACCTCTATCTCATGATGAATCATATCATGAAACAAAGCCACCATAGCACGCTGATATGTTGCCCCTACATTCTTCAAACCAAATGGCATTACCTTATAGCAAAAGGTTCCCCACTGTGTCACAAATGTTGTCTTCTCCATATCTTCAGGTGCCATCTTGATTTGATTGTAACCAGAGAAACCATCCATAAAAGAGAATACCTTATGCTGAGCAGTGTTGTCTACCAAAATATCAATATGAGGAAGTGGAAAGTCATATTTAGGGCTAGCCTTGTTCAAATCTCTGTAGTCTACACACATACGTACTTTACCATCTTTCTTAGGAACCGGTACCACATTTGCAACCCACTGAGGATAAGAAGTCACTGCTAAGAACCCTGCATTGAACTGTTTCATTACCTCTGCCTTGATCTTTTCTGACATTTCAGGAGGCATACGACGAACCTTCTGCTTCTTTGGACGAAAATCTTCTTTCACTGGCAAACGGTGAACCACAATGTCTGTATCCAACCCTGGCATATCTTCATAAGACCAAGCAAAAATCTCCACATAGTCGCGTAACATCTGAATCAACCTGTTCTTGACACTGTCTTCTAAATCAGCCCCTATCTTGACCTCTTTTCTATTTTCTTCAGTTCCCAGATTCACAACTTCGACTGGCTCTTCATGTGGCTGTATAGCTTTCTCTTCTTGTTGTAGCAACCTAGCAAGCTCTACAGGTATTTCACAATCGTCCTCATTTCTGTCTTCAGTTTGATAGATCGGATTCTCGAAATTATAATTGGCAATAGTAGAACTGTTATCAACAGGATCCAGAGTGGATGAGGATTCCTGACTAAAGGAGATAGGGATAACATCTTCAACTTTCCAATTATTGAGTCCAGCATCCACAGTAGGAAAAATCCAAGCATCCAGATTGTAGTCTTCATCATAGTCTCCCACAGCATTGATCTGATCTTTCATAACCCCTTGATTGGTGATACGAGCAACACGAGCACGATGAACAGCCTTCTGGGACTCTTCATCCACCACAGCTCTAGCATCATTGAGGGAAGCCATTGCCATTGTTGGAGGCTTTCTGGTGACCACAGGAACTTTCTTCACAACAGGAGGAACTACATAATTATTAACAACCCAAGGAACCACTTCAAACGTCTGACACGGAGTTTCAATGTATTCACCTTCCATTTCCAGATACTTGAAAGTGTTTACATGGCTGACAAAGTATTCTTCTTCTCCATAGACAGTAACAACCTTTCCATCCACCGGATATCTCAACTTTTGGTGCAATGTAGAGGTTACAACACCTTCCCCATGGATCCAGGGACGACCAAGCAGACAAGAGTACGAAGGACGAATATCCATCACAAAAAATGTAGCAGTAAACACCTGGGAGCCAACTTTGATTGGAAGATCAATTTCCCCATGTACTACTCTTCTAGAACCATCAAAAGCCTTCACCACAATGTTACTGGGCTTCAGCACAGCATCTTCAGGACTCAGCTTATTCAGGACTTCCTTAGGCAACACATTCAAAGAGGAACCATTGTCTATCAGCACATGTGACAGGGTAGTGCCCCTGCATTCAATTGAGATATGCAAGGCCCTGTTATGATCCCTCTTGGCAGGGGTTAAATCAGCATCAGAAAATCCTAATCCATTGTCATAGGTCAGGTGGGCAACACAGTTCTCAAATTGGTCAACAGAAATTGCACTGGGTACATGAGCAGTCTTCAAGAACTTGATCAAGGACTTGGCATGAGCCTCAGAACATAACAACAAGGACAGCATAGAAATCTTCGAGGGAGTATGCCCCAACTGATCAACAATGTCATAATCACTCTTGCGAATGATTTTCAATACTTCTTCCATCTGCTTGGAGAGGTCATCAGCAGCTGGCACATCAGTAGATACAGGCTCAATAACAGGACCCTTGCCCCGAGCATCAGTGGTGGAAGCAGGAGTAACTGCATTCTTAGAAGCAACCGGAGGAGAGAAGACCCTTCCACTACGAGTGATCTTGCTAGATCCAACAATATTGTCAACATCAACAGGCACATCAGCTACAGGCTCTTGCTTAACACCATGGATGTAAACATCAGATCCATAATGCCAAGGCACAGCTTTGTCAGATGTATACGGGATAGGACCAGGAGTAGTAATGACCACAGGAGCTACTCTAGCTTCAGCAACAACTTTCACGGGACCTTCAGCAGTAATTTTGATTGGACCCTGATGAGTGATTTTAATGGGACCCTTTGAAGTGATTCTTATTGGTACTTTGTCAACCATGTCAACCTCTTCAATCTTCCTACCTTGAGTCAGATGATCCACCATACTTTCTACAGACGACGGAGTCCTCTCAAACACTATAGTATACTTATCCATGAGACGTTGAATTCCATCTCTCAATATGAAGCAACTATCCGGCTTATAGGTACAATACAAACAATCTTCACGACAACCTGGAAAGATCCCAGCTTGTACTAACCTCTTTTTGATAACAGACAGTGGTGTGGTCAACTCCATAACTGAATAGACATGTAGATCTTCATCAATAACATTGACAGCCTTCTCGTGATTTGGCATTGGAGCAGTAATCACATTGGGAGTACCCGGAGGATCAAACTCAATTTCTCCAGCATCAATCATATCTTGAATTTTATTCTTCAAGATCCAGCAGTTATTAGTATCATGTCCATGACAGTTTGAATGGTATGCACACCGTGCATTGGGATTGTACCTGGGAGAGGTAACATTAGGATTCTGAGGAGCCTCTTTCAAAGTAATAAGTTCAGCCTTCAACAAGTGTTGCAATGCCTGAGCCATTGACATGTTGATCTTCGTGAACTGTATTCTAGCCCTCTGTTGGTTGCCCTGTGGCTGCTCTGTTGGTGCAGGAGTTGGATTTGAAATATGCACTGCACTAACAGACTGATGCCTTCTGTTATGATCAGGTTGACCATAAACAGCATTGGATTCTTTCTTCCCTGTGGGAGGCTTCTTTGCAGCACTTGATGAGGAAGCACCCACTTGGATCTTACCATTCTTTATACCATTTTCTACTCGCTCTCCTGTCATGATCAACTCAGTGAAGCCAGATGATGAGCTTCCAATGAGGTGACTGTAGAACGGACCATTCAGCGTACACATGAACATATCAACCAGCTCCCTATCAGTCAAAGGGGGTTGAACTCTTCTAGCTAAATCTCTCCACTTCTGAGAATACTCTTTAAAACTTTCTTTGGCACCCATAGACATGCTCTGAAGCTGCATGCGAGTGGGGGCTAAGTCAGCATTGTATTGATACTGCTTATAGAAAGCTTCAGCAAGATCATTCCAGTCTCTGATGTTGACACTCTCCAACTGATAATACCACTCCAACTGAGCTCCAGATAAGCTCTCTTGAAAGAAATGGATCCATAACTTCTTATCAGCAGTGTGGGGTTGAATCCTTCTAACATAAGACCTCAGATGCAGTTTGGGACAAGAGACCCCATCATAGACAACAAATGTAGGAACCTTGAACCCAATGGGTATGACTACCCCAGATATCAGACTCAAATCCTCGAAATCCATCCCAGATGACTTCTGCAACTCCATGGCATCCATCCTATCCACCAGCATCTTGAATTTGTCTTCATTAGGATCATGGTAGTAATTAGCCTCAGAATCAGAGTCCCCCATAGTGTTGTGGAGACTGCCTCCCTCTTTTTCAGATTCCTCAGATTCATAGTCTTCAGCTGGTTCTTTGGTCTTGGCAAGACCTTTGAACCTTCTTCCCATGTTGATCAAACCAGCAGACCTTCTAGTCTTCTTAGTCTTCTTGGCCAGCAGTGCCTTCAATTCATCCTGCCCCTTGGACAGGTTCAAGATCAGCTCTTGGAACTGTGCATTTTGTGCCTGGAGATCCTTAACTGATTGTTCAAGATCCATTGCTGAAATAAACAGCGAGAAGATGAGAAACATGTGCACAATTATAAACCTGTGATGCAATGAAATGATATGTGAATGTATATGCAATGTTTTCAAGGACCGTAGGATTTAAATTTGCTTAAACAAACAAGAAGGTAAACTTTTATTAGTAATAAATTTGTTTTGCCTTTTAGGCTTACAAAAAATGAAATGAAATAAGTACAAAAGATGGGGTTTTAAGTCTCCCATGGACGTTTCCTCTTTGTATTGAGGTATGAGTTGAGGTTTCGTTCCTCGTGAAGTTGCTTTGTTAGCTCTAGGATTCTTGCTTGGCTTGATTTGTAATGAGCCTCGAAAGTATCCCTTTGCTCCTTCAGTTGGATCCATGATCTCTGCAAGTCTTCCTTATCAGTAGGCATGTCTGGGTGAAGGATGGTATAAGCTGTGTCTCCTTCAGCAACAGGTTCCATGGTAACTGGTAGGACGGAAGGATATGGCATCATGAGTGTCTGAGCACGAGATCGTACCCATCTGAGATAAGCCTCCATAGGAATAGTGTACTTAGGCTCCAGTGTCTTGCTGTCAATCCTGTTTACCTTTCCCCAAGCTCGTATGAATCTCTGACGGTACCCTTGAAGATCGTTGTCGTAATCAAACACAATGCCCTGAATCAACATGTCATGTGGACCATCACTTCGAGCATAACCAAACTGTCGTAAAGCTAGAGAGGGGTTGTAAGTGATGCCTCCTCTTATGCCTAGAAGTGGCACATTAGGGAACTCCCCACAACGGTCAATGATGGTGACATTCTCCATAGATCTGGAGCACCAATGGATATCTGAGTGAGAAAGTGACATGATCCTCTTGGACCATCTGAACCCTTGCTCATTCTTCATTACTGAGCGAGGAAGGTGAGAAATAAACCACCTAGAAAGTAAAGGTATGCAGCACATCAAAGTTCCTCTTGCCCTTATAGTACGGGTGTGAAGAGAATGTAGGATGTCTCCCAGCAATGTAGGCACTGGATTGTGACTCAGGAAAATGTTGATGGCATGAACATCTATGAACTGATCTGGATTGGGGAACAATACTAAGCCATATATCAGCAAGGCTAGGATCTCCTCAAAAGCATCATAGCTCATGGCCTTCAAGAACACCTGAGCTTTCTCTATCAACACCTTGGCAAGAATACCCTTGACTCCGCTTCTCGTTTCTAGAACAATATCAGACTTCTTCAGATGTAGAGCTGCAGCAATAACCTCTGGTTTAAGCTCCTTCTCCAAGCCTGTGAAGGGTCTTTGATCAAGAACAGGTATGCCCAGAAGTTTAGAGAACTCCTCCATGGTTGGAACCAACTGATAGTCAGGGAATGTAAAGCAATGGTGCTTAGGGTCAAAGAACTGAAACAGGACACTCATCATGTCTTCATTGAACCCTGAAGTGACTAGATCCAATAGGTGACCATGTCTCTTGATGAACTGGGAGTGATCAGACACTTGAGAAACCAACTCTTTAAGCTTGGGAGGTATTCCCACAAAGTTGATCCTGATGGTGTTCCTACGAGTAGAAGCCATGACCTGCAACAAAGAACAAAGATAAATCCTTTGGTCCTTGAAATGGTTAGTGAAAATGCTATGCTTATGATGCATGATGATGTCATGATGTTATGCTCAATCACAAACATGTGTCACACACAAACAAATCACACAATTGCCCTAGGTTTAAAGGCTTGCATGAGGTTTAAAGGTAAGTACCCTCCCCTGAAGTTTAGATGGTTCATCCTGTCCTATAGAGTAACCAGGTTCTAAGGGATCTCAATATCATTGATCCTTTACAAGGGTGGTTGTTCAGTAGGCAACTTACTTGCCAACCAAAACCCTCCAAGTTTAAGATCTCAATGAGCGTAGTATCGAGTGTCAACCAACTTCAGTCTGCACCAAAGCCGGTTACCTCACTACTTTTCTAAAGGCCAAGATGGGATAACTAGGGTTCTAAAAGTTAGTTAGTGCATTGACAACATATGGCAGCCTCATATTATCCTCAACTTGACTTAAGGAACATAAGCACCAACCAAGAAGTCACACTAACTATGGCCACCAGATCAACCATATCGATATACGTCGTACATTTTCCTTGGTCTATTGCCATTTACCTAAGGTACACTAGATCCGGGTTAGGATCTTTCACACATAAGAGCCCAACAAGTAATATAAAGCAAACAAGGCAAACAATTTAAAGTGATCTAATTCCTAAGGGTACCCCTCTTAAATTTAAATCCCCAGCAGAGTCGCCAGTTCTGTAACACGGTGGGAGAACTGACTTTAGTTATGTTGCGGATAGCAAGAGTCGCCACCGACTTTTATTTTATCCAAAAGGAAAGGGTATAAAAGAACAGGAAAGACCTTAAGAGATATTTTTGGGTCCGGGGGGTAGGTTATGTAAAGGGAAGGTGTTAGCACCCTTTACATCCATGGTTATCCATGGGCTCTTAGTTACTTAGCTCATTTTTGAATTGTTTTTGAAAGTGTAGTGTGTGAATAGAAAATTTTTCATAATAGTTGATAATGATCCATGTACGGATGCGTAAAAACTTGTTTTTTTGAAAATTTGTTTAAAATTGTGGAAAGTTTGAAAAGTTGTGAATGAAGTGAGCAAGTACATAAGAGGAACCTACCCTAAAGTTTAAGTCTTTTCTGTTCTTTATCCTTTAAGTGGTAAGACTATCCCTATTATTAAGGAATAGGTAGTCACTACCCTGGATGTAAGGGACATGTGAGGGACATCTGTTTATGAAGGCAACTGTGGGGGTGTATTAAGCATATTGGAGGGACTATCATCATTATTCGAAGGGACTTGATCTTTAAAGGCAACCATTAGGGACTTGATGATTTTTTTCTTTTAAGGGACTTGCTTTATACACCCCCCTTGACCTTATTAGTAAGCAACATTGAGGGATAACCTTAGGAATGTGAGATGGCGATTAAAAATCGACTTACGTGTGTGAGTGTTTAATTTAAATTTATCTTATAATTAAAGTGATCTAAATTTGATTTTTAAATAGAATACATGTTTGCACTCCCTAAATTACTAACCATAGAAAAAAAAATTAAATAAATTAAATATTACAAAAATTTACATCCAGGAGCATTTACATAATTATTAAAAATAAATAGCAAAATATAAAGCCGAAATATAAATAATAAGCAAAAATAAGCAATAATAAGTAAATAGGGGTTAGTAATAATAATAATTAAAAATAGGGTTAGTAAAATTGTAATGAAAAATTAAATAATATTAGTGAAATAAGAATAATGGATTAGTGATAATGATAATTAGCAAAATATTATAAGAACAAAATTAAGACAATGAACAAAAGTTAGATTTTTAATATGAACAATTAAATAATTATAATAGCATTTTAATTTATGTACAAATTATTAATTTATTTTTTAGACATATTATAATTATAAAATTAAAATATTATAGGCTCAATTTAAAATTATTCACATATAATTTAGATTATGAACAAAAAAAACATTTACATATTATGTAAAGAAAATAAATTATAAGTATATTTACAAATTTATATTAAAGATTATATTAAATAAATATATTCATGACAATTATATTAAAAATTAGAGAATAACAATTAAGTTTTTTTAATAAGTATTTAGAAAATAAATTAGGGTTTTGAAAATTAGGGTTTGTTAGAAAAATATTTTTAGGGTTTAATTTAATAATTATAATTTATTTAAATAATACATATATACATTTTACATTTGAACTTTATAATAATGAAAACTAATTTTTTTAATTTACAAAATAAATTTTAGAAACTATAAAACATATTATACATATTTTATAATGTAGAAACTAATAAAACAATACAAATTTAATTTGTTTTATATATAATAATAATTAAATAAAAAAAAACAAAGCAAAAGAAAAAGAAATCAAAACCTGATGGGGCTGGGGTTTGAACCCAGTCCCCTATGCTTGCCAATATCAACCTCCACCACTGGGCCATCAGTACGCAGGCAGCAAGAAAGTGAGGAGGATCAGTTTTATTCCTTGTAATGCAAAAATCCAGAAAAATAAAGAAAGCAAAAAGGCCTGGGGTGGTGTTGAACCCAGGACCTTTGATCATTCACACGCACGCTTAACCGCCTGGCTGGGAGAGCCCTTCTGGTAATTGAATGGCAAGAAATCATAATATATTAAGTTTACTTTTAACCTGAAAAAAAAGAACAAAAACAATGCACCAGCCAGGACTCGAACTAGGGTCCTCCCATGATACACATATGCACTTTACCACCAGACCACTGCTACCTTGGTGATATCAATTAACATTAATATAATAAAATATTAAAACAATATTCAAATATCAGAGTGCGCGCCAAGCCCACTCCTTCTTCAACCTCATGACCTGCGAAATCAGCTGCGATAATTGCTTCCATTTTTCCTGCGAATTCACCATGGCAGCAAAACCTACAAAAATCAATAACCAACAAAACCGTACAATTTCACAAAATTAAGCACAGCATTATAATCCAGACATTCATACGATTCATCCTATGTTTTTAGAATCCATTTAGATTCCTTAAATCAAAAATCCCTAAACCTAGGTCCAAACCCTAACAATGGCGTTTCATGAATTAGCCACGGTTTCTTTGATTTTTCTGTCCAGAAACGATCTACACAACATTATAAACAATATTAGGCAAGCAAAATCCATTAATATGCAGTGAATTGATGTAATCGAAAAAAAGAAAATCAAAAACAACTATGGCTCGGGTTGAACAATATGGTGTATATGGGATGCATATGAGTGATGATTTCGCTTCATGGATGCCCAAGGAACACGTCTATGATCTTGTTTTACCTTCAAATGCTTTGGAACTCAAAATCCGAATATGAGTTTTTTGGAGAATTTTTGATGTTTGGAACTTACACTTAGAGGCAGCCAATTCGTGAATGAGTGATAGGGTTATGTTCAACACTTATATGTGATTGAATCTAGGTCAAAAACTTGATTGGTTGTGTACAAGATTTGATCCAAAAAGATTCACAATGATAAGCTTTGAATTTTCAATATTTTTGCATCAATGCTTTCTATTTCAAGCCATTCCATATAATTCTTGTATCAACTTGTTCCATGCTGATTTTATGATCTTCTAGAATCAATAATAAAATTAAATCTTCATATTTAATATTTTATTTAAATTTAAAATGATTTTAAGTATAAAAAATCATAATAAATTAATTAAATAAAATAAAAATTATGAAAATAACATGGAAATTTCGTGCATGATGTTGTTGTATGGGTTGGATCATAATTTGACAAGCCCATTTGAAAAGAATTGGTTTTAAACCTCCATTTTCATCATAAACCATCACAAAATTTCCCAACTTTGCAAGGGCACATCTCCCTCAATTTTAATGCTATGAGGGTGTTCTTGGACATTTTGAAAAGCTTGAAGAGTTCTCTAAACAACCCCATTGGTTTCATGTCCATATCCTTTACCAATCTCAAGTTATGCCCTTTTGAAGTTGTTGACTTTTTGTTGACTTTTGAAATGACCTATAATGTCTTAGCTCATACCTTCCAAATGAAGCATTTTTGGGCTTGGCTTGTGAGACACAAAGTTGTAGAGAATTCAATTTCCTTCAAAATGAGCTTTGAGTGGAGACTTGGTGATGAAGTATGTGAAAGTTATGACTGGTCAAAGTTCAGTTGACTTTTACTAAGGAAACCCTAATTTAGAAACTCCTGATTATTGATGATCTGGAATCTCCTTGATGAATCATGATCAACCCTTGATCAAATGATGAATTTTACTTCATATACTTGATGTTGGCAAAAAATCATGAAGTTTGACTTTGGTTTGACCACAGTTGACCTCAGTTTGACTTTTTAACTGCATTGACTGATTTTGACTTATCTGATCATCTGACTGAGCAAACTTTTGGGAAAAGTCTTGAAACTTGTCATGGGGGTTCTTATACACATATAAGATATTATGAAGCTCACTTGAGGCCTTGGAAGTCCATTTAGTCTGATTAAAGTCAAAACCCTAGTTTTGGATGCACTGCTTAGGAGGTGCATTGTCTGAGGGAATTGTCAACTCTTCTGACCAATTGTGAACCTTGTGAACCTCATAAAGTGACTTTGTAGACCTCATGAACCTCAGGAAAGTTTTGTAATCATTGTGAACCTTGTGAACCTTCAAGAAGTAACTTGTAGACTTCATGAACCTCATGAAAGGTTATATAAATGTTGAGAAATTTGTGAACCTTGTGAACCTTCAAGAAGTGACTTGTAGACTTCATGAACCTCATGAAAGGTTATATAAGCATTGTGAAACTTGTGAACCTTGTGAACCTTCAAGAAGTAACTTGTAGACTTCATGAACCTCATGAAAGGTTATATAAGCATTGTGAAACTTGTGAACCTTGTGAACCTTGTGAACCTTCATAGCACACAAAGTCTTGTATTGTGAGGGCAAATTTTAGGGTGCAACAGGGACGACCATCAGGTTAAAGGGTAAATAAAAGCGACGAGGACGGCCATCGGGTAAAAGAATAAATGAAATAATGATGAGGGAAGATCATTAAAAGGTGAAGGACGATCACTTAGCAGGGGAAGACTGCTGAAAATATCACGACATAGGACGAATGCCGGATAGAAAAGATCAACGATGGGGATGTCCATCAGATAAGCATGATGAAGGACGATCATCAAGAGGTAAAGGACGATCACCTAGCAGGGTGCATCTGCTCTGTTGGGGATTATCTCAACATAGGACAAATGTCGGATAACAAAGATCAACGATGGGGATGGCCATCGGATAAATGATGAGGGACTGTCATCATAAGGTGAAGGACGATCACCTAGCAGGGGACGACTGCTAAAAAGATATTGTGACATAGGAAGAATGCCAGATAGAAAGTTCCAACAATGGGGATGGCCATCAGATAAGCATGATGAAGGACGATCATCAAGAGGTGAAGGACGATCACCTAGCAGGGTACGACTGCTCTATTGGGGATTATATCGACATAGGACAAATGTCGGATAACAAAGATCAACGATGGGGACGACCATCGGATAAATGATGAAGGACGATCATCATAAGGTGAAGGACGATCACCTAGCAGGGGACAGTTTCTAAAAAAGATATCGCGACATAGGACCAATGCCGGATAGAAAGTTCCAACAATGGGGATTCCACTGGGAGAAAGGATGGGGGACGGTCATCCAAAGGTGAAGGACGATCACCTGGCAGGGGACGGCTGCCGAAAATATCATGAATGGATAGAAAAGTTGTTTTGTTGGGGACTTACTAGGGAATGGTAAACACTGACGAGTGCTTACGCTTTAAAATAAACGGTATAAGTGTTTGACAATGTGTATAGACTAAAGATGCGAATGATCATCCTTAGGACAATGATACGGATGAGCATCGATAGAAACAAACGCTGACACGTGTTTAAGGATGATGATACGGACGAGTATCAATCGGTTAAGCAAGGAACACGGATGAGTGTTGATCTGCTGAGGAGATGATACATACAAGATACAGACGAGTATCAGAGGATTGTGTATAGGATATGGACGAGTACCAAAAGGATTGTGTATAAGTATGTAAAATTGTTTGACCTGCTGGGGAAATATGTGCAAGACACGGACGAGTGTCAAAAAGATTGAGCAAGGGACACAGACGAGTGTTTGACTTGCTGGGGAAGTATGACACGGGCGAGTGTCAAAAAGAATATGTACAAGTATGAACAAGTATCTGTATTGAGAGTGCAAAAAGTATTCTGGCTTTTTCTGTGGGGGATAAGTTTTATATATTGCTGGTGAAGTGATTCTGATGTTTGCAGGTGATTGGCTCGAACCTGGCTTATGATCATGCAAATGTTTGATTTTTGCTGTAATGCTCCGTATTAGACGGAATGCTACGCCTATTTTGGGGAAAAAATGATGCGAATGCTATAATTATGCAAAATGAGAGAACCGATCCGAGATCCGGATCCTGCGGGGAGAAAGATCTATGGGAGATCTGTCTGGAGGGAGAACTCCAATGGGGAAAGAGATCATTGGCTGATCTGTGGGGAGAGAGGATCACCGAACAATCTTCCTAGGGAACTCTGTGGGGATCTCGGTCGGGGAAGCTTCTGTTGAAGAGACTCATGCTGGGGATGAGAAGGCTTCAGCAACCCCACTGGGGAGGAACTAGCAACTCTGATAGGGAACAGAAAGTCCTGGCGACTGGCTGAGGAAAAGGAAAACTCTGGCAACTTGCTGGGGAACAGCAGTTCAAGCATTGCTCAGGAGATCCTGCTTGGGGAGAAGAGAACTTCTGGGAAGTAATATGTTGTAACTCCTTCGTCCAAGCGACACGCTGGGGATTTAATGTGTTTCTCGAAGGATCCTCTAAGGGGATGACAACTTCGTGGGGGAAAACTCATGTCAAGTATCCATGCTGATGAGGTGATTGTTACTTGGTTGGGGATATGAGGCTTGATATACCCCATGATGTGAGATTGTCTGTCTTGAGTACCTGCAACTTGTTAAAAAGAAACACACAAGTGTCCCGAGGTATCCTCAACCGGATTCCGTCATAGGAGTTAGATTTGCTCAAGAGTACATATTTCCTACAAGCATATATTGAAAATGGCTTATATGTTTTCATGCAAGTGTTGTATTATGAACTTTGGACATTTTGCAAACGAAACAAAAATGTACAAAACAAAGTGTGACTGAATATTCTGATTTTATTGATTTGTGTGCCCTGAATGGGCAAGTACAGTGAAGAAACGAATCCCTGAAAGGAGGAGATTGCTGTAAATTGAGAAAATAAAGGTGTTGGCAATGTTGAAGTTGACACTCCAGTGAGATTTCTTTGCTATGACCTGTATGACCTTGACGTTCTTCTTATCTTGCTTTCTGAAGAAGGTTGATTCTGACCGGCGCTTTATCCTTTCGAAGCTTGCCATGTTGTGAGTGATACAGACGAATTCAGAATGCAGTTGTTCGCTTTTCCTAGATTTTGCGTGGATCACCCTTTTGGGTTTTCAATCCACCAGGATACCCATTTTTTCCTGAGCTATCCGATGTGGCTTTTCAACTCGTGTGTACACATTTTTTTAATATAATTTTTACCTTATTTTAGCCCGAGTCTTTTATTCTGTTTTTGACTCGCCGGGATGCCCTATTTTGCCTGGACTTACATTTTGTTTTTATGTCCAGCGGGTATTTTATGTGAAGTATTTTTTAATTGCGTCTGAATTCACAAGAGATAAGAAATCCTCACCATCCATAGTAGTGAGCATCAGTGCCCCACCAGAGAATAATTTCTTTACTATGAATGGGCCTTCGTAGTTTGGCGTCCATTTTCCCCTGTGGTCTTTATGAGGAGGAAGAAGTCTTTTCAGAATAAGCTCTCCCACTTGGTATTCCCAAGGTCTGACTTTCTGATCGAAGGCTTTCTTCATTCGCTTTTGATATAAATACCCATGACAGATGGATGCTAATCTCTTTTCTTCAATAAGACTCAGTTGATTATATCGAGATCGGACCCATTATGCTTCATCCAGTTTCACATCCATCATTACCCGTAAGGAGGGTAATTCAACTTCAACAGGTAGGAAAACTTCCATACCATACACAAGTTGATAAGGTGTTGCCCCAGTAGATGTTCTGATAGAGGTTCGGTACCCATGCAAGGCAAATGGTAGCATTTCGTGCCAGTCTTTGTAGGTGATTACCATCTTTTGCACAATCTTCTTAATATTCTTGTTAGCAGACTCAATAGCGCCATTCATCTTTGGCCTGTAAGGAGAAAAGTTGTGATGTTGAATTTTGAAGTCCCGGCAAAGTTCTGCCATCATCTTGTTGTTCAGATTGGAACCATTATCAATAATGATTCGCTCGAGAACTCCATACTGACAGATGATATCCCTTTTCAGAAATCAAGCTACCACTTGCCTGGTGACATTTGCATACGAAGCTACTTCAACCCATTTGGTGAAGTAATCAATTGCTACCAGGATGAATCTGTGACCATTTGAAGCAGTCGGTTCAATCTTTCGAATCATATCAATGCCCCACATGGCGAAGGGCCAAGGTGAAAACATTAGATTCAAAGGATTCGAAGGCACATGCACTTTATCTGCGTAGATCTGGAATTTGTGGAATTTTTTGGTGTAGGCGTAACAGTCTGCATCCATTGTGATCCAGTAGTAACCCGATCTTAATAACTTATTTTCCATTGCATGTCCTCCGGCATGGGTACCGAAAGAACCTTCATGTACTTTGTGCATCTGTAGGTCTGCTTCCTTCTTGTCAACACATCTGAGCAAGACCATGTCGAAGTTTCGCTTATATAAAGAACCATCAGTAATGAGGAAGAAACTGCCGGCTAGCCTTCTTAATGTTTTCTTATCGCTTAACAATGCCTCAGGTGGGTATGTCTAAGTTTCCAAGAAGCATTTGATGTCATGGTACCAAGGTTTGTTATCAGTGACAGTGTCCACAGAGAATACATATACCGGTCTGTCCAGTCTGGATACCAAAATTTGAGGTACATAATTGGCGACCTGTACTTTGATCATGGATGAAATGGTAGCCAAAGCGTCTGCAAACTGATTCTCATCTCGAGGGATGTATTCAAGCTTAACTGTTGTGAAGAAGGTCAACAATCTCCACGTATAGTCACGGTAGGGAATCAGATGCTCCTGATGAGTGTACCACTTGCCGTTGGTCTGGTTGATTACCAAAGCTGAATCTCCGAATACATTCAAGGTTTTAATCCTGAGGTCAATGGCTTCCTCAAGACCCATGATACAAGCTTCGTATTCTGCTTCGTTGTTAGTGCAAGAAAAGGTGAGCCTTGCTGAGAAAGGCATATGAACCCCTTTAGGTGTAACAAGCACTGCACCAACCCCACGACCGTTGCAATTAACTGCCCCGTCAAACATCATAGTCCATGCTTCTTTTGGGTCAGGCCCTTTAGTGTGAATAGGCTCTTCACAATCTTTTGCTTTTAAGAATATGATGTCTTCATCAGGGAAGTTAAATCTCATAGACTGGTAATCATCAATGGGTTGCTCAGCCAGATAGTCAGACAATACACTGCCCTTGATGGCCTTCTGAGAGGTGTACTAAATATCATATTCTGTTAGAATCATTTTCCACCTGGCAACCCTTCCGGTAAGTGCTGGCTTCTCAAATATGTACTTGACTGGATCCATCTTTGAGATCAATAAGGTAGTATGAGTCAACATATATTGTCTTAGTCGGCGAGCATCCCACGCTAAAGCACAACAAGTTTTCTCGAGCAGTGAATAACGTTGTTCACAGTCGGTAAACTTTTTGCTTAAGTAGTATATTGCATACTCTTTTCAACCAGACTCGTCATGCTGGTCCAACACACACCCCATCAACTCTTCTAATACTGTCAGGTACATGATTAGAGGTCTTCCTTCAACTGGAGGCATGCGAATTGGAGGTTCTTGTAGATATTCTTTGATCTTGTCAAAAGCTCTCTGACAGTCATCATTCCACCTGACTGTTTACTCTTTTCTTAACAGCTTGAACAAGGGTTTGCAGGTTGCAGTGAGATGAGATATGAACCTTGAGATGTAGTTCAATCTACCTAAGAACCCTCGAACTTCTTTCTCAGTCTTAGGTGCAGGCATTTCCTGAATGGCTTTGACTTTATCGGGATCAACCTCAATTTCTTTTCCACTTACAACAAAACCCAACAACTTACCGGAGCGTACCCCGAATGTGAATTTGTTGGGGTTCAACCTTAACTGATACTTCCTCAGACGCTTGAACAGTTTTAGCAAATTCACCAAATGATCTTCTTCTGTGAGGGACTTGGCAATCATATCATCCACATAGCACTCGATTTCTTTATGGATCATATCGTGGAATAATGTTACCATAGCCCGTTGATATGTTGCACCGGCGTTCTTCAGACCAAACGTCATTACATTGTAGTAGAATGTGCCCCAAGGTGTGATGAAGGTTTTCTTCTCCATGTCTTTAGGAGACATCTTAATCTGATTGTATCCAGAAAATCCCACCTGATGACACCCATGGCCAAGAGGGGTACAGACGCGAACGGTCGGCGAAAGAGGAAGGAATGAATAGAGTCGCCAGCTAGGCATTTTTATCCCGAAGGAAAGGTAATGCTGCATAGACCTAAGAAAAGATGGATAAGACGGTTGCGAACCAGAGAGACTGAGAAAGGGGGTTGGTTACAACCTGGGAAGGTATTAGCACCCAGATTGTCCGTCGTACTCGACGGGATCCACGCTTAAAAGATTTGTGCTTTAAAGGGGTAGTGTCAGTGTAATCTGTGTATCAAAGCTGGAAAAGAATGCAAGTGTCAGTGTAAAAGAAAGGTGAAGTGTATAAGAGAAGTGTCAGTGCAAGAACATGTGTGAAATGCTCAAGATAATGAGGCTTGAAGCTGAAAGAGGGGGGGATATACAGAGACTTTTGTTCGATAACTGTTAAGTTATGCCTACATATCCTCTCGTGCAATGAGGAAGTCAGAACACCGTAGTTCGACCCAAAGAGACTGAAAGATAAATTGACTTGTGAACTGCTTACTTGTCTATGCTCAAGTGTATGACCTGTCTGGCTCAGGTGCAAACTGTCTTGCATTGGACGGAAGAAGCAAGTTCTCGTTTGTGAGTGAATGAGATGAGAAAAGAATCCCGGAGGAGACGATTATTATATGTTTTTGTGTTTTCAATCTTTTATTGCTTTTTGATGTTTGTCATAAGTTAATGAGCTTAAGCCTAAACCAATGGGTTAGTAAACTCATCACATCCCCCCTCTGATTAGGGGTAATGAGAATACCTTAAGTGTGAAGTATGCCACTCACACTTAATCACCATGGTGTAGGATTAAGATCATTAACCTACTTGTGATTAATTAGATATTTTTATTGTTTTTGTTTAGTGTTAAGTAATGAGTTTAAGCCATAATGAGGGATTTAATGGACTCATTACACCATCCTAATAGAAGGATAATAGATGAGAACATTTAAGCTGAGGAAGACTCCTCAACTTAATCCATGATTAGGGATTAACCTCATGACAAAACAAAACCTTTATTAAGTGGATTTAGTTAATGATAAGATTAAGAAGTGGTTTTTAAGGTTTGTAAGACAACTTGAGGGGGACTTGTCCATTAACACTAGGGTTAGTCCTTCTTAACCAATTAAGGAAGAATTAGAACCCTAATGCAAGGCCCAAGTTACAAGCTTGATGTCTTGATGATTATTAAGTGGATTGATTAAAGGAGTTAAACACATTAAGGGTTTAACACTTAGGATTAAAGTTATACACTCCATCCTAATAGAAGGATGCTGGCATAAGCTTAATCACAGAGCCTTAAAGCCTTTAGGGTTTAGTCCCTGATTATGAGATGAGAAGAGAAGACTCAAGGATGACACAAAGGTAAAAGCTAAATGGGGGGACTGATCAAAACCTAATTATTATCATGCTTGGTCATTCCTAGGGTTAATCAGGTTTGCAAGAAGATCTTCAGAGAAACCACCAGGAAGGAAACAGTTGAAAGGAGCAAGAAGCAAAGGGAAGCAAAACAACTTGCTTCACTTAAGAAGACAAGTTGCTTGAAGAAGAAAGTAAGAGATCATGGATGAGCAAGCTCACTCTAATACACAAGATAAAATGAAGAAAATATGCAAGAGATATGAGAAGAGATTGTGAGAAGTGAAGGCAAATCCACTTCTCAAAACTACTCACCACCTGAAAAGTTAGCCAAAAGAAATGAAATGCAATGCAAATGAGATGAAATGTCATGATGCAAACCAAAGTCAGAAGCATTTACATGATGTCAATGATGCTATGAGATGATACAAACATGAGGCAAGCCATTAGAATGATCAAACAAGCACATGGATGCAGATGAAGCATGCTTTGAACCATGAATGTACATGAAAAGTTATGAAATGCAATGGACATATAACATGGCAAATGAAGGATGCAATGATCAAAAATGGTTCTAATATGTCCTAAGATGTATTATGAACCATGTGGATGCACAAAATGTCATGGGAAGTCATTGGATGCAAGTAAATGAGAAATGGATGCAAGGGAAGGCACAAATTAAGGTTTATGATCAACACACAAAGCAAAATTCAAAATCAGAAGCATATGACATGATAAAAAATTGAAAATGCAATCAAAGATACCCTAAACCTATACAAGCTCACTGCCCAAAGGAGGGAATTCAACTCTTAACCTAGGGTAAGTTGTGAATTTCCTAAGATTGCTAGGGTTTTGGGGTACCTCACAAAGAAAAATGCAAAACAAATTGAAAATGGAAAATCAAATCAAACCAATTTTATCCTATAAAATACATGCCATGAAGGATACAATGAAAAAATAATCATCATCAAACTCTCAATGGCTAGGCAGAAAGGATTTTTCAAAGATTGAACCAAAATATTGCCTTAAAATGAAATTAATTCCAATGAAAATGATCAAAAGGCATCAAGAACAAAAAATAAATTTGGTTTGAGGGTTTGATAATGTTCCTAAATGTTTCTAAATGCAATGTGAATTTTTTGGTGATTTTTAAATACCTAAATGCATTTTTAATTAATTAATTTTCATTAATTAATTAAAAATAAACATTTAAATGATTTAAAAATAATTTTTTATGCAAAAAATAAAAATAAAAATATTTTTGGGTTTTAAAAATTAATGAAATGTTTGACAAAAATTTTCATAATTTTTAAATGGATTTTGCTATTTTAAATAAAATGTATAAAATAAATGAGAAAAAATAGAATTAAAACTGAATTTAATAAAAGTAAACGCAATGGAGGGATGGGATTGAATCTGGGTTTGGACTGGTTGACTGCGCGCCAGATCTAAAGGCCCACATTCAAACCTGGCTAAATTAAGTTTTATAATTAATTAAACTGGATTTAATTAATTAATCAGGGATTAGGGTTTAATGACAAGATCCTGGCCACACACACACACGCGGGAGTCAACCCCAGTCTACATCATCTATCGTCCAAATTCAAACTCCCATTAATTACACAATTAGGGCTAATGATTCTCAGGTGACCGGAACAGTGGTTCCGGTCATCTTCTCCGGCGAGCATAAACCCTAGATTTTGCTACAGGTTACCATTCTTCAAATTTCTTTCACCAAAATGACCCCCTAATCATTCTAAACCTAAACCCCCACTTAAAATCCATTTATTTTACTTCATAAGCATGAATCGAAGGAAAATATAAAACACGGGCAAACTTTCAGAACAACATGAAATGGTCATTTCTTGCTCATTTTCAATTCTAAACATATCTAGATGATCAGTGCAACATGTAGATTCATTTTGTAACAAGAAAATGAAGTTCTGAGAAAAAAGTTCTTAGGTTATACCTGAGCTGGAGACCTTCGAAAGTGAGCTTTCAGGGCCTCCCTCTTGTGCAAATGGCTTCCTTTGAACCTCCTGAGGCTAATGGAATGCTTGAATGGGGTTGAAAGTGGCTAGTTTGAGAGGTTCAGTTCTGATATGGCAGAAAATGAGGTTCTTGTGTGTTGTGTTTTAGACCATTGTAAGGGGTGGGATTTGTTCTATGGGTGATGTGTGGTTGGTTGGTGAAGGAATTATTGAAGTTTGATGGTTGTGTTGAGTGTTTCGAAAAGGGAAAGGTTTTGACAGATTTTTGTGTGTGTTGCAATGTTGGAGGATTCAGCTTGTGTATGGTGTGTTTTTGGGTTGCTTGATGTCCACATATCATACTCTGGTTGGGCAGAGAGTTGGTGGTGGCACTGTGGGATTGGTATGGGCAAAATGCAAGAAAGTCAAGATTTGTGTACTCTAAGCATGGCTCGGATCAGAGGCAATCTTAGGGCTTGTCCTGCCTCAGCTTGAGTCAAGGATGGCCCTTGGATGATTCATGAAGGACTGCAGCATTTGGATCACAAATTGGAAGTGTTTTTGCAATATGGCAACTTGTTACATTTCATGATTTTTGGCCATGTACATGTGATAAGTCTTGCTGAATTTTTGGTGTGAGATGCCTCATGAGGTTATGGCAATGTCTAGAAACCAGCTAGAGATCATACAACCCCTTTGAGAATGATTTTGCAAGAAATCCCTCTTTGCACTTTCATGAAGAATGGCTTATGGTTACTTGAAAATCAAGGCATAGAAATGGGAAATCCCTTGGGCCAAACTGATTTTTAGGTCATGCATTGTATTTGTATGATGATTAGAGGTCACATTGAAGTCACATAAAGGCTGGCCATGAGAATTTGCAAGTTTTCCATTTTGTGCAAAAGTGAGATTTCAATGATTTTATCCAACTTTGCAAGGCCATAACTTTTGATCCAAAATGAATTAGGACAAGTTCTTGTACTTATTGAAAAGGGAATGATCCATTCTACAACTTTCATGACCAAAGTTTTCCCATTTGAAACATTTTTGAATCAAAAAGAAAGGGTTGAAAAACTTTCCCAAAATGGCAAGTTTCCATTACAAGTCATTTTCCCAAAAAGGCAACTTTGCAAATGGCTTGAAATTCTTCAATTTTGTGAACTTCTAACATCTTCTATGATCAAATAAAGATCATAAACAATCAAAATGATGATGAACACCCTTTGGTTGGGTCATTGGGGGCCTCAGATGCCCTGATTTTGCACTGCCTTGCCGAAGAAGTCAACTCTTGATTAGATGCCTTCCCCATGGAATTTCTTCATGAAAATTGATATGCATGATCCTAATATCATATAGAGACCAATAGAAACAAGAATGGCCAAAAAATTTGGAGTTATGGCCTTTGAAACCAAAACCCTAATTTCAAGTCATCTGTGTAGTTAAGCCTGGCTCTGCTTCCATGCCTTCCTCAGTTCTTGTGATTATTTGACTTCTTTGATCTTGTGAGGATATAATATGATGCTTGAACATACATGGACCCCTTTGAAGTGATTGATGACCTTTGGAGTGGCCCAAATGGCTCAGGGATGGCTCAGATCACAAACCCTAGATGCAGATGACTCTGGATCAATGCAGTGAAGCAAATATGCAATATGAGGTGATATGATTGAGTTTATGCATATGAAGAGATCACAAGCCATGGTGTGAATGGGTGAGGACAAATTTGGGGTGTTTACAGCTACCCCTTTTCAAGCATGAGTTAGCTGTGTAGGATGTAAGCAACGGCTTAACAGGCAAACAAGATAACTTGTGGTTGAATACCAAAGACAGTTCAATATTTGCACTCACAGAATGAAGAAGAAAAGGGATATAGATTGTAAAAGAAAATAAAGTATGTTTATAAAGTGCGGGCAACGGAGGACGACCGTCGAGCAGAGGACGACTGTTGGGGATAAAGCGATGACGGGGACGGCCGACAAGCTGGGGATATAAGAGATTATGATGGGGACGACCATCAGGTAAAGCCATAAGAATCTCTGGGGATTATAGGTAAACGATGGGGACGACCATCAAGTTCGAGGCATAAATGAAATAAGTGATGAGGTACGGTCATCAAAGGTGAAGGACGATCACCTAGTAGGGGACGGCTGCTTTGCTGGGGATAAGATGAGGGATGGTCATCTAAGGTGAAGGACGATGACCTGGCAAGGTACGGCTGTCGAAAGTATCACGACGTAGGACGAATGTCGGATAAAAAGGTCGACGATGGGGACGGACATCGGATAATCATGATGAAGGACGATCATCAAGAGGTGAAGGACAGTCACCTAGCAGGGTACGGCTGCTCTCAGGGTTTATCATGACATAGGACGAATGTCAGATTAACAAGATCAACGATGGGGACGGCCATCAGATAAAATGATAAAGGACGATCATCAAGAGGTGAAGGACGATCACCTGGCAGGGTACGGCTGCCGAAAGGTATCATGATATAGGACGAATGTCAGATAAAAAGACATAAGTGTTTGACACGGTTTTATAGATTAAAGATGTGGACGAGCATCCTTATGATACGGACGAGTATCAGTAGAAACAAACGCTTAGCGCATGCTCAGAGATGATGATACAGACGAGTATCAACTGGTTAACAAAGAACACGGACGAGTGTCGGATCTGAGGGGATTTAAGTAATATATACAAGATACGAACAAGTATCTGTATGAGTAAAGATGACGAGTGACAAGTATGAGTGTATTCAACTTGCTGGGAAGAGTATGATACAGACGAGTATCATAAAGGGAAGTGAGTAAGTTATATAAATGTAAGAGATGTTCTGAAGATTTGTAGGGATAAGATGACACGGACGGGTGTCAGAAAAAGTGTATTATAAAAAAGTATTCAGGTAACTATGCTGGGGAATATGACACGGACGGATGTCAAGGAATTGTATATATATGAATCTGTGAGTGCAAAGGGGACGTTTTGGCTTTCTGCTGGGGATATGATACTGACGGGTGTCAGGAAGTATCTGTATCTTTAGGGAAAATGCCATGGCTCTCTGCCGGGAAATTTGGGAAGTCTTCTGTATATCGTTGATGGATTGCCAGTATTTATGAGTGTTTGATTCAGAACATGGCTTGTGACTATGCAATATGTTTGATTGTTTCCGTAATGCTCTGTATTAGACGGAATGCTACGCTCTGGGGGAGAGTATGATGTGAATGCTATGATTATGCAGAAGATACCGATCCGGGATTCGGATCCCGTCGCGGTGAAGATCTCTGGCCGATCTGCTTGAAGTAGACATCCCAGCTGGGGATAAGATCATTGGTAGATCTGATAAGATGTATCTGCATGGGGAAACAAGTCACTGATAGACCCATCTTGGTAATGGGGGACCCAGCTGGGGTTTGTGAAAGCTTTCGTCACTCTATTGCGAGATCTTCAGGCACTGCTTTTCTGGATAGAGGTTGAAACTCTGTGGGGATATGGTTCCCTGGTCTTTGCTTCGGTTGAGGAGGAATGATGACTGGAAACTCAGCTGGGGATCATGAACACCTTCTGGTGCTGTTCTTTGGAGGAAATATTGGAGAAGTGATGCCTGGCAACTCTGACGGGGAGAAAGCATCTCCGGTGCTGTTTGGAAGGTGTGCTGAGGAAACAATGATTTGCCAGCCTACTGGGGAGAAACTTTCATGCCCCATGTTGTGCTTTGGATACCTGCAATCCTGTAAAGACAAAGAAACATACAAGTACCCGAGGTATCCCTTACTGGATTCCGTCATAGGAGTTTAGACACTCCCGAGAGTAAATATATTTCCTGTAAGCATGTAGTTTTAGGAAAGACGCATCTGTATTTATGCAATCCACATCATAAGGACATCGGACATTTTGCAAACAAAAATAAAATGTACGAGGCGAAGTATGATTGAAAATCTGATTTTATTAATTTGTGTGCCCTGAATTGGCGAGATACAGACAAAGAAACGGATCCCCTGAAATGAGGAGATCGTTACAAATTGAGAAACAAAAGGTGTCGACAATGTTGATGACGCTTCAGTGGGCTCCCGCTTTTGCTATGATTCGTATGACATTGACGTTCTTCTCATCTTGCTTTCTCTAGAAGGTTGATTCTGACTGATGCTCGAACCTCTCGGAGCTTGCCAGATTATAAGTGATATAGACGAATTCAGAATGCAGTCATTCGCTTATTCCCTTATTTTGCGTGGATCGCCCTTTCGGGTTTTCAATCCACCGGGATACCCATTTTTGCTTGAGTTGTCCAATGCGGCTTTTCAACTCAGCGGGTGTACATTTTTTATTTATTTTCCCTTATTTTTGCCCGAGTCTTTTATTCTGTTTTTGACTCGCCGGGATGCCCTATTTTTGCCTGGACTTACATTCTGTTTTTATGTCCAGCGGGTCATTTTATGCGAAGTATTTTTTAACTGCATCTGAATTCACAGGGGACTGAAAGTCTTCACCATCCATAGTGTTGAGCATCAGTGCTCCACCAGAGAAAACTTTCTTTACTACGAATGGCCCTTCGTAATTCAAAGTCCACTTGCCCCTGTGGTCTGTATGAGGAGGGAGGAGTCTCTTCAGCACAAGATCTCCTACTTGGTACTATCGGAGCCTGACTTTCTGATCGAAGGCCTTCTTCATTCTTTTCTGATACAGCTGCCCATGACAAATTGCAGCTAATCTCTTTTCTTCAATCAGACTCAGTTGTTCGTATCGGGATCGGACCCATTCTGCTTCATTCAACTTAACATCCATCAGTACCCGCAAGGAGGGGAGTTCCACTTCAACAGGTAGGACTGCCTCCATACCATACACAAGCTGATACGGTGTTGCCCCAGTGGATGTTCGGATTGACATACGGTATCCATGCAAGGCAAATGGTAGCATTTCATGCCAGTCTTTATAGGTAACCACCATCTTCTGTACAATCTTCTTAATGTTCTTATTTGCTGCCTCTACAGCGCCATTCATCTTTGGCCTGTAAGGAGAAGAATTGTGGTGTTGGATCTTGAAGTCCCGGCATAGTTCTGCCATCATTTTGTTGTTCAAGTTGGAACCATTATCAGTAATGATTCGCTCGGGCACTCCATACCGACAGATGATATCTCTTTTCAGAAATCGGGCTACCACTTGCCTGGTAACATTCGCATAAGAAGCTGCTTCAACCCACTTGGTAAAATAGTCAATAGCAACCAGGATGAATCTGTGGCCATTTGAAGCTGTTGGTTCAATCTTGTCAATCATATCAATGCCCCACATGGCAAAGGGCCATGGTGAAGACATCACATTCACAGGATTTGGAGGTACGTGCACTTTATCCGCATAAATCTGGCATTTATGACACTTTTTGGCATAAGCGCAACAGTCTGCATCCATTGTGATCCAGTAATATCCCGATCTTCACAGATTCTTAGCCATAGCATGCCCTCCCGCATGGGTACCAAAGGATCCTTCGTACACCTCGTGCATTAACAAATCTTCTTCTGTCCTATCAACGCATCTGAGGAGTACCATTTCGAAGTTTCTCTTGTACAAGGAACCATCAATATTCAGGAAGAAACTACCAGCTAGCCTTCTTAATGTCTTCTTATCATTGGAAGATGCCCCAGGTGGGTATGTTTGATCCTCCAAGAAACACTTAATGTCGTGGAACCAAGGCTTATCATCTTTAACAACATCTGCTGCAAATACATATGCTGGTCTATCATGTCTGGATACTGCAATCCTAGGTACAAAGTTGGCAGCTTGAACTTTGATCATGGACGAAATGGTAGCCAGAGCATCTGCAAACTGATTTTCATCTCGAGGGATATACTCAAGCTTGACTGTTGTGAAGAAAGTCAATAACCTTCTTGTATAATCCCTGTAAGGTATCAGATGGTCTTGGTGGGTGTACCATTTGCCGCTGGTTTGATTGATTACTAGAGCTGAATCTCCGAATACCGTCAAAATCTTGATCCTGAGGTCAATGGCTTCCTCAAGACCCATAATACAAGCTTCGTATTCAGCTTCATTGTTAGTGCAGTTAAAGGTGAGTTTTGCCGAGAAAGGCATGTGAACTCCTTTAGGTGTAATGAGTACTGCACCAACACCACGACCATTCATATTAACAGCCCCGTCGAACATCATGGTCCATTCTTCTTCTGGGTCAGGCCCTTCAGTGTGAATAGGCTCTTCATGATCTTTTTCTTTTATGAACATGATGTCTTCATCCGGGAAGTCAAATCTCATAGGCTGGTAATCATCAATGGGTTGCTCAGCAAGATAATCAGACAATACACTGCCTTTGATGGCTTTCTGAGATGTGTACTGAATGTCATATTCTGTGAGAATCATTTGCCATCTTGCAACCCGTCCGGTAAGTGATGGCTTCTCGAATATGTACTTAACTGGGTCCATCTTGGAGATCAATAAAGTAGTGTGGGTCAACATATACTGTCTTAGTCGGCGAGCAGCCCACGCTAAAGCACAACAAGTTTTCTCGAGCAGTGAATAATGTTGTTCACAGTCGGTAAACTTTTTGCTTAGGTAGTATATTGCATACTCTTTTCGACCAGACTCGTCATGCTGGCCCAACACGCACCCCATTGACTCTTCTAATACTGTCAAGTACATGATTAGATGTCTTCCTTCAACTGGAGGCATGAGGATTGGAGGTTCTTGTAAGTATTCCTTGATTTTGTCAAAAGCCTTCTGGCAGTCTTCGTTCCACCTGACCGTTTGTTCTTTTCTTAACAGCTTGAACAAAGGCTCACAGGTCGCTGTAAGGTGAGATATGAACCTTGAGATGTTGTTCAACCTACCTAGAAACCCCCAGACTTCTTTTTCAGTCTTCGGTGCAGGCATTTCTTGAATGGCTTTGACTTTATCAGGGTCAACTTCAATCCCTTTCTCACTTACAATAAAGCCCATCAGCTTACTGGATCGCACCCTGAATGTGCACTTGTTGGGGTTTAACTTCAGTTGGTATTTCCTCAGACGCTTGAATAACTTCAACAGATTTACCAGGTGGTCTTCTTCCGTGAGGGACTTGGCAATCATGTCATCCACATAACATTCAATTTATTTATGGATCATGTCATGGAATAATGTTACCATAGCCCGTTGATAAGTTGCACCAGCATTCTTCAGTCCGAATGGCATCACCTTATAACAGAACGTGCCCCAGGGTGTGATGAAAGTTGTCTTCTCCATGTCTTCAGGTGACATCTTGATATGATTGTATCCTGAAAATCCATCCATGAAGGAGAATACCGAGAACTGAGCCGTATTATCAACCAATACATCAATGTGAGGTAAAGGGAAGTCATCTTTCGGGCTGGCTCTGTTCAGGTCCTGGTAGTCCACACACATCCTTACCTTGCCATCTTTCTTAGGCACTGGTACAATATTAGCAACCCACGGCGGGTAACTAGTCACAACAAGGAAACCGGCGTCCCACTGTTTTTGTACCTCTTCCTTTATCTTCATTGCCATATCTGGGCGAGTACGGCGCAGTTTCTGTTTTACCGGCGGGCAGTCTTCTTTTAAGGGCAGCTTGTGCATGACAATATCAGTGTTAAACCCTGTCATATCCTGATAATACCAAGCAAAGACATCCACATACTCCCGAAGCATGTCAATCAGTTGCTCTTTCACTGAGTCTTGTAAGCAGGCCCCGATCTTAACTTCTTTCACATCTTCTTCCGTACCAAGATTAACCGTTTCGACCTCCTCCTGATGAGGAGTGATAACCTTCTCCTCTTGCCTTAACAACCTGGCTAGTTCCTCAGGTAGCTCATAATCTTCTTCAATCCCTTCATCGGCTTGATTGATTGGATTGTCAAAGTCATACGAAGTCATAGCAGTGTCGTTGTCGGTGCAATTTGGAGGGCACTTTCTGCAAGGGTTTAAATTGGTTCATTTTAGTGATCGGTTTCATCTTATTTAGAAAAAGTGAAATGAAGTTATCATTTTGAAAAACATTGCCATTTTATTTTTGTACAAAAAGAAAAATGAAAAAAAACAGTGAGCGGAAAAGGAAAAGACTCGTTTGCAAAAGATGTCCGATATTCATTGATTGATCTGTTTGCACAAAATTACAAGATGGCCCGATTACAAAATGAGTCTTGACATCTTGGGCAAGATGCAAGACTTGATGCATGCTTAAAATATACAGGAAATAATAATTACTCTGAAGGAGTAACCCTTATAATTTCCTGGGAAGACCAGTTTGAGACTTGGCTCCCCGGGGTCCTTGGACGTATCCAGCTCTCCAGGTCGCGGTCGCTTTCTTCCTCGTCTTCCAAGTTGTTTACTGCATCCGGGGTGAGCATTCCCCTGCTGACAAAGTTGGGCTTCTTGGCAGCCTCTCATTGATCTTGTTGAGTTGGTTTGTAACCCAACCCAAATCTGTCTTCCTTCTTTTCCATGGGCTGCAGCTTGCCCCAGCCTTGGGCAGTACCCTCTTCAACAACCTTCCTGAATTGCTGATAAGACGTCATGGAAGTTCCCAGTACAGCAGACGCTTCATTAATGTTTAAGGCCTCGAACCCTTGGCTCATAGTTTCATGGATCTCCCCGTCCATCTCTATGTATTTATACGTAGCCAGATGGCTAACAAAGATGTCTTCTTCCCCACAAATGGTGATGATCTGGCCTTCCCACTCGAATTTCAACTTCTGGTGAAGGGTAGACGTAACAGCGCCAGCGGCGTGGATCCAAGGTCTACCCAACAGACAGCTGTAGGCTGGCTGAATGTCCATCACATAGAAGGTAATTTTAAAAGTCTGCGGGCCAATCATCAAAGGCAGATCAATCTCCCCAAGCACATATCTTTTAGAGCCATCAAATGCTCTCACCACCAAATTACTTGGGCGCAGTGCCAAGCCATCATACTCCAGCTTCACTAAGGCCTTCTTTGGTAGGACATTGAGTGATGACCCAGTATCCACCAGTACATGAGATAGAACGGCACCCTTGCACTCTAGGGTGATATGTAAAGCCTTGTTGTGGTTACGTCCCTCGGTTGTTAAGTCAGCATTGGTAAAGCCCATTCCATGACTGGTGTTGACATTTGCTACCACAGTTTTTAGCTGATTAACGGTAATCTCCTCTGGCACGTATGCTGCGTGCAGGACTTTCAGTAATGCATTCCTGTGAGCTTCAGAACACATTAACAGGGATAATATGGAGATTTTTGAGGGAGTTTGGTGAAGCTGATCCACCACCTTGTAATCACTTCTCTTTATGATTCTCATAAACTCGTCTACATCTTGTTCAAAAGATGTCTTCTGAGTTTCTTTGATAGCTGGCTCTTCAAGTACCACACTCTTTCCTTTTGCTTTGGCAGCAGCTTCTGCTTCAGCATTAGGTCTCTGCACTTGCGAGGCAAAAAGGCGTCCGCTTCTGGTGAAGCCTCCGCCTCCCCCGACATTATCAATTTGTGGAGAAGAGGTTGAAGAATCCAAAGTGATTTTCTCCCCGTTGCAGTAGAGTTCAGAGCCATAATGCCAAGGTATGGCATTACTGCTTTCATATGGAACTGGTCCAGGTACCGTAATAGTAACTGGACTGACTGCGGCAGAGGAGGGTACTGAAATGGTGTGCGGATCGTAGTAAATTGTGACTGGTGACCTGGCAGGAAGTGCCACTGTTTGTTGTTGAAAGTTGTTATTTGGAGGAACATTTGATGGATCATAATAGATGGTGACTGCTGAGATATCTTCATTAATTTTCGCTGGCGTTGTAGAAGATTCTGCTGAATAAATGGATGCTGATGTTGTAGAAGAAAGGGTTGTTGACATTTGATTTGTTGAAGTGATGGATGGAGCCATTGTTGATGATATTGATGAATCGGTAGGAATGATTGTTGCTGCAGTTGTAGGAGAATCGGGAATCGTTGTGAAAGGAAATGCTGGATTTGTAGGCGCCGTTGTTGAGATCTGAAGGATTCCATCTTTGATAAGACCATCTATGCCGCTTATCAAATTATCACACCCATTGACTGCAATGTTGCAATACCCACAACCAAGCTCACACTCGGGGAATATCTGGCACTCTAGAAGCTGAGCTTTAATTTCAACCAGAGGTGTTCGAATCTGTCCAACACTGGTTATCAAGAAAGATGGCTTGTCTTCCTCAATGGCATTAATTCTTGGCCCTCCGTGATTAGGCAAAGGATTCTTGTTGACATTTGGAGGGGGTGCAAAGTTGAGGGCTTTGGAATCCACCAGATCTTGGACTTTCATTTGTAAAGCCCTGCATTTCTCAGTATTGTGGCCAGGTGCATTGGAATGGAAAGCACATCTGGCGTTGACATCATAATTCCTTGGAAGATTGGAGGGATCTGGTGGTGCCAATGTCCTTAATTCAACCAAGTTGAGTTTCAGGAGTTGTGGCAATAAGGCAGCATATGGCATAGGGATAGGGTCAATCACCCTATTTTCCTGTGATGGTCTTTGTTGAAAAGGTCTTTGTTGTTGATTGTTGTTGTTGTTGTTGTAGGTCCTCTGTGGCGGGTACTGAACTTGCTGTTGATAATGGGGTTGATGTTGTGGTTGATATGCTGGTTGCTGAGGAATCGGAGCTGGAATAGTGACAGCTGTCACTGATCTATGAACATATTGAGGTCTGCCCCTGTTGGCATGAATGGCATTTGTCTCACCGGTTCTTCTAGGTCCCGCAAAAGGCTTCCTGGGATTACTGGACGAACTTGCACCATTATCAGAAATCTTACCCATCTTCAAAAGGCTTTCAATCCTTTCCCCAGCTATGACTATGTCAGCGAAACTGGTGGAAGAAAAGGCAGCCATCCTATCAATATATGTTCCTTGCAGAGTATTCATGAACATGTCGGCCATTTCTCTTTCCGACATGGGTGGTTGGACAGCAGCGGCAAGCTGTCTCCACCTTTGGGCATAATCCCTGAAGCTTTCCCTGGAGGATTGAGACATTCCCATCAGAAGGGTCCTGTTAGGGGCCATGTCCAGATTGTATTGGTACTGCCTGATGAAAGCTTCAGCTAGGTCCTTCCAGCATCTGATAGTGGCTCTGGTCAAGTGTGAATACCACTCTCTTGAAGCTCCAGTCAGGCTATCTTCAAAGTAAAACATCCATAGTTTCTCATCCATGGTATATGCCTTAAGTCTCCCCAGGAAGGACTGTAAGTGAGTTCGTGGACAGGAAGTTCCATTGTACTTCTCGAAGCACGGAGGTTTAAACTTGTGGGGAATCCTTACCCCATCCACTAACCCTATATCCATTACATCGAAGCCTAAGGAATTTTGAGACTCCAGAGATCTCAACTTCTCATCAATTTCATCAAACCTCCTATCATAGACTTCATCTCCAGCTCCCATTACAGTAAACTACTCCTCTTGAGGATCTTCTTGCAAGATCCTGCCTGCAGCAGTGTTGCCCGGTACATTCCTTGGGATGTTGACTTCCGGATCTAGATGAGGTCCAAATACTGGTAGGTTGACATGAGGCTGACCTCCCTCATTATTACTAGTTCCTCCAGTCCCAGGATGAGGTTCCTCAGGGTTTTGTCTTTCTACCAATGCCCTTAACCTCTCTTGACTTTGGGCCAAGTTAGTCATCACAGTCATGAATTGGGCCATTTGGTTCCTCATCTCCACTCTTTCGTTAGCCATCTGAGTTCTGACCTCTGTCAGGTCCTGCTGTACTTGATCCATTTGGATACCAGGAAGGTTGTTGCGAGTAGGATACCGGTGCGGACGGTTGAGAGGGAACACCCGGCGGCGAGCAATAATTCCTGAACCATAACAGAGTTAGTAACAAACAAACTAATAACAAAAACCTACAAAACAAAGCAAAAGTTAGTATGCAATGCAGTATGCTTATTTGTTTTCCAAGGTATCCGGCTTGGTACTTGGTTTTGACCTTTCCAGACCCTGAGGAAGATGCTTTGATGTTGTTGAGAAAAAGGAACCCCACAATGGAAACAAACTAAAATATATTACAAATACTGAACAATACGTAGTTTGTTTTACAACATATGCCCTTGAAGGGTTAAAATACAAAACAAAAGAAAAAGTACATCAAATGAAAATAACAACAATCAAAAGGTCAGACATCAAGTCCAACTCATCCTCCTTAACTTCCTTCAGAAGTGCCTCCGTCACTGGACCAGCTGGATGCTCTGTGATGTTTCTGATGAGGAGGTTTCTGGTGGCAATGGCAGTGGTCAGCTTCTTGTGCCTGTCCTGGTCCTTTGACCTCTTCAATCCAGCCCTAAGCTTCAACTATGAAATCTCCTTCTGGGCTGCCAGCAAAGCTTCTTGTTGCTTCTTTTCATTGGCCTCTAACTGTTCAATCCTGGCTTGAGTTTTCTGATCTTCTTGAGTACGGGCTTCAGTGATCCTGACCCACCTAGCCTGACTTTCTTGCAGATAGAGATCAGTCCTAGCCTTTTGAAACTTGGCCTCTTTGCAGGCATTCTTCAATATTTGCTCCCCAGCTCTTGCTTTCTTAATGTAGTCTTCTGCTTTCTCAATCTTGGCCAGATGCTCTACCTTAAGCTTCTCCAACCTCTCAATGTCCAGACGACCATCACTCCTTTCCCAAAGGGTCTTCTTCAGAGCTTGAGACAGATTCTCATTCCTTTCCTTCAGCTTTTCAAACTCTTCCAGGCGGACAGTTGCTGCTGACTGTGTTGTGGATGGTCCAGGTATATCCTCAATGGTGAAAGGCATTCCAGTAATCTGAGCCCTAGCATGAGACCAGTCATAGTACTGAGATGAAGCTACATTATTGCACCTTCCAAGAATAGCCATCCCTTTTGTCTGGATGTTCTCCCAAGCCCAGGATGCTTGTTTGACAGCAACTAGATTAGGTTTTATCTCACAATACAAGGTCTCAGCTAAATCTTGCACTCTAGGAGGGTGAACCAAAGCATATCCCAATTGTCTCTTGAACAACAAAGGATTGTAGTTGATGCAACCCTTTACTCCTATCAAAGGTACATTTGGGTATTGCCCACAGCTGGTGATTATGTCTTTGCCTTTGGTGCTCTGGGTACACCATCTGAAGACAAAGCAATAAGTCTCTTAGCCTAATTCTTTTGTTGGTGAGGATTCAGGAAGACATCTGTCTTAGGCAAGTGTTTGAGCAGCCAAGTGTGAAACAAAGGAGCACAACATCTCACTAACTTCCCCCTTTGTTTCTCATTCCTCTGGTGAATGGAGTAATAGAAGTCTCCCAGCAATGTGGGTACTGGGTTCCTCAGAAGGAAAAGATGAATGGCATTCTTGCTGATAAATTTGGGCTCATCTGCAAACAGTATAACCCTATATATACTGAGAGCTAACAATGCACACACTGCCCTCCATTCTCCCAAAGAGGCCTTCAGGATGGCCTGAGAAATCAAGAAGTCTAAGTGTAAACCAGGGATCCCAGCCTTTGTTGTCATATTCTGCTCAATCAAAGTAGGCTCTAGGTACAGTGCTTTTGCCACTTCTCCATTGCTGGGAGAAGTCATCTCTGGGTTGAAGGGGACCCCACCCCTGACAGGTACTCCAACCAATGATGAAAACTCCTCCAAAAGAGGTCCTAGCTGAAAGTCTGGGAATGTGAAGCATCTCAAAGGAGGGTCATAAAACTGTAAGCAAGTGTGGATCATACTCCTCGGAGAAGGATCCAGGTCCATAACCATGTCAAGGATACCTCGATAATGCTCTCTGAATAATGGGATGTGGTCTGGAGTGATAAGTGACTGGACCTGCCTGATACCAGTCAACACAGGCTCAAAGAAATGGTATGAAATGTTGCTCTTCCTGGGTGCCATGACTGCTGATGAAGAGCTGAAGACAAGTGCTGATGAAGACCAAGACTGGTACTGGAGATGAGCCACTGATAAGCTGATGATGAAAGTAACTGAAGCAAATAACTGATGGAGATAGCTGAAATAGATAACTGATGAAACAGAGGTCTAAGCAGATGAAGGGGTCAAAACCAAGCCAGATATAATGTGGGTACCCTGAAAAACAAATAAGCAAATGTTAAATGATGCAATAATGATGTATGCAAATGATATGCAAGGGTTTGTGATCAAGCCGGATCTGATTATCTGTCTTAATATATAAGGCCCATGTATGTTCAAGAAATCCATATGGAGGTTTAGAAATCCAGTAACCAAGGTGGGGGACTCAAATAAAGAGTCACATGTCCAGGGTTAAATCACAAGAACTGTCCAAAGTGAAGCATTCTTAAACAAAACAAATATCAGGGTATGATGTGGCCAATGGTACCTGCAAACCTGTAAACAGCCCAACCCCCTCACAGGTGGTGTTCTAGAACAAGGATCCTCAGACTTGGATCAGTTATGAGAAGTGTAAACACTTCTAACCCGGAGGTACAGTGTTTACAATAACCATAAAAGATCCTCCTCTAATTCACCTCAGTTTCTATAGGTCATAATAAAGGTCATCCAGACTTGACAGGCTTCCCAGATAGCCCTAGCACTACAGGAAATCTGTAGCACAGAGTTCTCAAGAAGAAACCCATATCTGAACCGTGTTTCATATTCCCGCACCAGACTGAAATGGAATGGGAAAGAACATGAACCACTCTAGCCTAGGTGTCACTCAGGTCCCAGGTATAGGACCTTAAACTCTCAATGAAACCCCACCCACCAAAGAAAACCAGATCCAGCAAGATGGCAGTATGACAGAATGATATATAAAACTGTAAAGAAAGCAATAAATAACTGTACATAAAGCAGTAAATAAAGCAACTGTATAAACACAATTAGCACATAACACCCCGGTAAACACAAATCAAACAAGCGCTAGGAGGAACCCACAAAAAGAACCAGAAGCCCTGGTTACAGTATAAGGGTCCCCAGCAGAGTCGCCAAGCTGTCGCTCCCACCTGATGACACCCATGGCCAAGAGGGGTACAGACGCGAACGGTCGGCGAAAGAGGAAGGAATGAACAGAGTCTCCAACTAGGCATTTTTATCCCGAAGGAAAGGTAATGCAGCATAGACCTAAGAAAAGATGGATAAGACGGTTGCGAACCAGAGAGACTGAGAAAGGGGGTTGGTTACAACCTGGGAAGGTATTAGCACCCAGATTGTCCATCGTACTCGACGGGATCCACGCTTAAAAGATTTGTGCTTTAAAGGGGTAGTGTCAGTGCAATCTGTGTATCAAAGCTGGAAAAGAATGCAAGTGTCAGTGTAAAAGAAAGGTGAAGTGTATAAGAGAAGTGTCAGTGCAAGATGAGGAGTGAAATGCTCACGATAATGAGGCTTGAAGCTGAAAGAGGGGGGATATACAAAGACTTTTGTTCGATAACTGTTAAGTTATGCCTACGTATCCTCTCGTGCAATGAGGAAGTCAGAACACCGTAGTTCGACCCAAAGAGACTGAAAGATAAATTGACTTGTGAACTGCTTACTTGTCCATGCTCAAGTGTATGACCTGTCTGGCTCAGGTGCAAATTGTCTTGCATTGGACGGAAGAAGCAAGTTCTCGTTTGTGAGTGAATGAGATGAGAAAAGAATCCCGGAGGAGACGATTATTATTTGTTTTTGTGTTTTCAATCTTTTATTGCTTTTTGATGTTTGTCATAAGTTAATGAGCTTAAGCCTAAACCAATGGGTTAGTAAACTCATCACATCCTCCCTCTGATTAGGGGTAATGAGAATACCTTAAGTGTGAAGTATGCCCCTCACACTTAATCACCATGGTGTAGGATTAAGATCATTAACCTACTTGTGATTAATTAGATATTTTTATTGTTTTTTTTAGTGTTAAGTAATGAGATTAAGCCATAATCAGGGATTTAATGGACTCATTACACCATCCTAATAGAAGGATAATAGATGAGAACATTTAAGCTGAGGAAGACTCCTCAACTTAATCCATGATTAGGGATTAACCTCATGACAAAACAAAACCTTTTTTAAGTGGATTTAGTCAATGATAATATTAAGAAGTGGTTTTTAAGGTTTGTAAGACAACTTGAGGGGGACTTGTCCATTAACACTAGGGTTAGTCCTTCTTAACCAATTAAGGAAGAATTAGAACCCTAATGCAAGGCCAAAGTTACAAGCTTGATGTCTTGATGATTATTAAGTGGATTGATTAAAGGAGTTAAACACATTAAGGGTTTAACACTTAGGATTAAAGTTATACACTCCATCCTAATAGAAGGATGCAGGCATAAGCTTAATCACAGAGCCTTAAAGCCTTTAGGGTTTAGTCCCTGATTATGAGATGAGAAGAGAAGACTCAAGGATGACACAAAGGTAAAAGATAACTGGGGGGACTGATCAAAACCTAATTATTATCATGCATGGTCATTCCTAGGGTTAATGAGGTTTGCAAGAAGATATTCAGAGAAACCACCAGGAAGGAAACAGATGAAAGGAGCAAGAAGCAAAGGGAAGCAAAACAACTTGCTTCACTTAAGAAGACAAGTTGCTTTAAGAAGAAAGTAAGAGATCATGGATGAGCAAGCTCACTCTAATACACAAGATAAAATTCAGCAAAGATGCAAGAGAGATGAGAAGAGATTGTGAGAAGTGAAGGCAAATCCACTTCTCAAAACTACTCACCACCTGAAAAGTTAGCCAAAAGAAATGAAATGCAATGCAAATGAGATGAAATGTCATGATGCAAACCAAAGTCAGAAGCATTTACATGATGTAAATGATGCTATGAGATGATACAAACATGAGGCAAGCCATGAGAATGATCAAATAAGCACATGGATGCAGATGAAGCATGCTTTGAACCATGAATGTACATGAAAAGTTATGAAATGCAATGGACATATAACATGGCAAATGAAGGATGCAATGATCAAACATGGTTCTAATATGTCTTAAGATGTATTATGAACCATGTGGATGCACAAAATGTCATGGCAAGTCGTTGGATGCAAGCAAATGAGAAATGGATGCAAGGGAAGGCACAAATTAAGGTTTATGATCAACACACAAAGCAAAATTCAAAATCAGAAGCATATGACATGATAAAAAATTGAAAATGCAATCAAAGATACCCTAAACCTATACAAGCTCACTGCCCAAAGGAGGGGATCCAACTCTTAACCTAGGGTAAGTTGTGAATTTCCTAAGATTGCTAGGGTTTTGGGGTACCTCACAAAGAAAAATGCAAAACAAATTGAAAATGGAAAATCAAATCAAACCAATTTTATCCTATAAATTATATGCCATGAAGGATACAATGCAAAAAGAATCATCATCAAACTCTCAATGGCTAGGCATAAAGGATTTTTCAAAGATTGAACCAAAATATTGCCTTAAAATGAAATTAATTCCAATGAAAATGATCAAAAGGCATCAAGAACAAAAAATAAATTTGGTTTGAGGGTTTGATAATGTTCCTAAATGTTTCTAAATGCAATGTGAATTTTTTGGTGATTTTTAAATACCTAAATGCATTTTTAATTAATTAATTTTCATTAATTAATTAAAAATAAACATTTAAATGATTTAAAAATAATTTTTTATGCAAAAAATAAAAATAAAAATATTTTTGGGTTTTAAAAATTAATGAAATGTTTGACAAAAATTTTCATAATTTTTAAATGGTTTTTGCTATTTTAAATAAAATGTATAAAATAAATGAGAAAAAATAGAATTAAAACTGAATTTAATAAAAGTAAACGCAATGGAGGGATGGGATTGAATCTGGGTTTGGACTGGTTGACTGCGCGCCAGATCTAAAGGCCCACATTCAAACCTGGCTAATTTAAGTTTTATAATTAATTAAACTGGATTTAATTAATTAATCAGGGATTAGGGTTTAATGACAAGATCCTGGCCACACACACGCGCGAGAGTCAACCCCAGTCTACCTCATCTACGGTCCAAATTCAAACTCCCATTAATTACACAATTAGGGCTAATGATTCTCAGGTGACCGGAACAGTGGTTCCGGTCATCTTCTCCGGCGAGCATAAACCCTAGATTTTGCTACAGGTTACCATTCTTCAAATTTCTTTCACCAAAATGACCCCTAATCATTCTAAACCTAAACCCCCACTTAAAATCCATTTATTTTACTTCATAAGCATGAATCGAAGGAAAATATAAAACACGGGCAAACTTTCAGAACAACATGAAATGGTCATTTCTTGCTCACTTTCAATTCTAAACATATCTAGATGATCAGTGCAACATGTAGATTCATTTTGTAACAAGAAAATGAAGTTCTGAGAAAAAAGTTCTTAGGTTATACCTGAGCTGGAGACCTTCGAAAGTGAGCTTTCAGGGACTCCCTCTTGTGCAAATAGCTTCCTTTGAACCTCCTGAGGCTAATGGAATGCTTGAATGGGGTTGAAAGTGGCTAGTTTGAGAGGTTCAGTTCTGATATGGCAAAAAATGAGGTTCTTGTGTGTTGTGTTTTAGACCATTGTAAGGGGTGGGATTTGTTCTATGGGTGATGTGTGGTTGGTTGGTGAAGGAATTATTGAAGTTTGATGGCTGTGTTGAGTGTTTCGAAAAGGGAAGGGTTTTGACAGATTTTTGTGTGTGCTGCAATGTTGGAGGATTCAGCTTGTGTATGGTGTGTTTTTGGGTTGCTTGATGTCCACATATCATACTCTGGTTGGGCAGAGAGTTGGTGGTGGCACTGTGGGATTGGTATGGGCAAAATGAAAGAAAGTCAAGATTTGTGTACTCTAAGCATGGCTCGGGTCAGAGGCAATCTTAGGGCTTGTCCTGCCTCAACTTGAGTCAAGGATGGCCCTTGGATGATTCATGAAGGACTGCAGCATTTGGATCACAAATTGGAAGTGTTTTTGCAATATGGCAACTTGTTACATTTCATGATTTTTGGGCATGTACATGTGATAAGTATTGCTGAATTTTTGGTGTGAGATGCCTCATGAGGTTATGGCAATGTCTAGAAACCAGCTAGAGATCATACAACCCCTTTGAGAATGATTTTGCAAGAAATCCCTCTTTGCACTTTCATGAAGAATGGCTTATGGTTACTTGAAAATCAAGGCATAGAAATGGGAAATCCCTTGGGCCAAACTGATTTTTAGGTCATGCATTGTATTTGTATGATGATTAGAGGTCACATTGAAGTCACATAAAGGCTGGCCATGAGAATTTGCAAGTTTTCCATTTTGTGCAAAAGTGAGATTTCAATGATTTTATCCAACTTTGCAAGGCCATAACTTTTGATCCAAAATGAATTAGGACAAGTTCTTGTACTTTTTGAAAAGGGAATGATCCATTCTACAACTTTCATGACCAAAGTTTTCCCATTTGAAACATTTTTGAATAAAAAAGAAAGGGTTGAAAAACTTTCCCAAAATGGCAAGTTTCCATTGCAAGTCATTTTCCCAAAAAGGCAACTTTGCAAATGGCTTGAAATTCTTCAATTTTGTGAACTTCTAACATCTTCTATGATCAAATAAAGATCATACACAATCAAAATGATGATGAAAACCCTTTGGCTGGGTCATTGGAGGCCTTAGATGCCCTGATTTTGCACTGCCTTGCCCAAGAAGTCAACTCTTGATCAGATGCCTTCCCCATGGAATTTCTTCATGAAAATCGATATGCATGATCCTAATATCATATAGAGACCAATAGAAATAATAATGGCCAAAAAATTTGGAGTTATGGCCTTTGAAACCAAAACCCTAATTTCAAGTCATCTGTGCAGTTAAGCCTGACTCTGCTTCCATGCCTTCCTCAGTTCTTGTGATTATTTGACTTCTTTGATCTTGTGAGGATATAATATGATGCTTGAACATACATGGACCCCTTTGAAGTGATTTATGACATTTGGAGTGGCCCAAATGGCTCAGGGATGGCTCAAATCACAAACCCTAGATGCAGATGACTCTGGATCAATGCAGTGAAGCAAATATGCAATATGAGGTGATATGATTGAGTTTATGCATATGAAGAGATCACAAGCCATGGTGTGAATGGGTGAGGGCAAATTTGGGGTGTTTACAGATCTTATCGTGGAATAATGTTACCATAGCCTGTTGATATGTTGCACCGGCGTTCTTCAGACCAAACATCATTACATTGTAGCAGAATGTGCCCCAAGGTGTGATGAAGGTTTTCTTCTCCATGTCTTCAGGAGACATCTTAATCTGATTGTATCCAGAAAATCCGTCCATGAAGGAAAATACCGAGAACTGAGTTGTGTTGTCTACCAATACATCAATGTGAGGTAATGGGAAATCATCTTTCAGGATGGCTCTGTTCAGATCCCGGTAATTGACACACATACTCACCTTGCCATCTTTCTTAGGTACATGTACAATGTTAGCAACCCAAGGCGGGTAACTAGTTACAACGAGAAAACCGGCATCCCACTGCTTTTGTACTTCCTCTTTGATTTTCATGGCCATGTCCGGGCGAGTACGGTGCAACTTCTGTTTAACTGGCGGACAATCCTCCTTCAATGGAAGCTTGTGCATGACAATATCTGTATCCAAACTCGACATATCTTGATAGGACCAAGCGAAGACATCAACATACTCTCGCAGCATACTGATAAGTTTTTCCTTTACCGGTGCTTGCAGACTGGCCCCAATCCTCACCTCTTTCACATCTTCCTCGGTACCAAGATTGATAGTATCAACCTCCTCCTGATGAGGAGCAATCATCTTTTCCTCTTGTCACAATAACCTGGCCAACTCTTCAGGAAAATCATAGTCTTCATCAACCCCTTCATCTGCTTGATTAATCAGATTGTCGAAGTCATACGAGGTCATAGCAGTGTCGTTGTCGGTGAATTTTGGAGGGGTTAAACACCCCAAATTTGCCCTCACTAATTTCACACCATGGCCTGTGATCTTTCATTTTTGCATTTGCATAGGCATACTATCTCACATTGCATATTTGTTTCATCTGCATAATTCAAGTTCATCTGCATCTAGGGTTTGTGACCTGAGCAATCCAAGAATCCATCTGAGCCACCCCAAAGGCCTAAAAGTGTTCTAAGAGGGTCCATGTGTGTTCTATCATCATATTATGTCCCTCAAAGTTCATTGAAGTCAAGAAATCACAAGAACTGGCAAGGCATGGAAGCAGAGCCAGGGTTTTCACTACACAGATGACCAAAATTAGGGTTTTGGTTTCAGAGGCCTCAACTCAAAATATTTGGGCCATTCTTGTTTCTAATATTCTTAAGATGTTATAAGGATCATGTTTACCAAGTTTGATGAAGAAATTCATTGTGGAAGTCATCTGTTCACTGGGTAACTTCCTGAGCAAGTTAAGTCAAAATCAGGGCATCTGAGCCCCCCAACAATGGAACCAAAGGGGTATTTTCATCAAATTGAAATTCTATGATATTTATTTGATCTTATAAGAGGTTGGAAGTTCACAAAATTGAAGAATTTTGAGCCATTTGCAAACTTGCCAAAAATGGAAATGACTTGTAATGGAAACTTTCCATTTTGGGAAAGTTTTTCAACCTCCTCGGTCTTGATAAAAAATGCCTCATATGAAAAATTCTTGGTCATGAAAGTTGTAGGATAGATCTTCCCATTTTCAAAAAGTACAAGAACTCCTTCTAATTCAATATAGAACAAGTTATGATCTTTCAAAGTTGGCAAAAATCCTATAATTTTCAAAGTGCACCAAAGAGGGATTTTTGCAAAACCAGTTGCCAAGGCTTCAAATGACTTCTAAAATGCCCAAATATGCCATAACATGATCAAACAACATCAAAGCATCATAATTGGCCCAAGAATTGGATCATTTCATGCCTTGAATCACAAGAAACACCAAAGAGGGAAAATATGCAAAACTCATAGAAACCCAAACATCAAGTGTTCCAGCTGCAATCTTTTAATCCTATGGCCTTCCTTGATCCATGCTGAAGCCAGACACCCCAAAAACTCAGGCCTGCACCATGCCCATACCTCAAGGACACATTCTTGACTTTTTTTCAAATCACCTCATACCAATCACACTATGCCACACCAACTCCTCTGACCAATCACACTTGCTTATACTAACATTATGGAAGACATTTCACATAACACACAAGCCTGGAACTCTCCATAGCTCAGATTACACAAAATCCCTCTCAAACTTCATCTCTTCGAATCTCTCAACTCAGCCAACCAAAATCCAAAATTCTTTCACCAAACATCTCCATACAACCCCAGGATCATTTCCCACCCCTTACATAAGCCTGAAACACTCTCAAACAAAAACACGATTTTGACATGCTCTGAACTGAAACCTTCAAAACAGTCCATACAAACTTGTTCTAAGCTTCCAAATAGCATCAAGGGACTCAAGGGAGTTGTTTTTCACTAAAGGAGAGGCCGGAAAGCAGCTAACTGAAAAGCTTCAACTCAGGTAACCTCAAGAACATCTTTTCCAGAAATGCGTTTTTAAGTTCTTAAATGAATCTCCATGATGTGCTGATGATCCTGATGTATTTATTTTGCAAAATGATTGAGTATTAAGCATGTATGAGTTCTCTGAAAGTTTTTGACCTAAAACTGATTTGCTTCGAGTCAGCTTTAATATGTGAAATAAATGTGTTTTGGTTGATGATTCTTGTTGTATGATGTCTGGGGTTCGATTCTGGGAAGAGAGATTGAGTTTTAGAGACCTAGGGAGAGAGTTGAGGTTTTTGCTCGCCGGAGAAGATGACCGGAACACTGTTCCGGTCATCTGAAAGTAATTAGGGTTAATGACGTGTTTAGGGCTAAGTTTGAATGTGGACCCTTGGATGAGTTTGCACGCGCGTGTTTGGACGGATAAGATTAGGTCATTAAGTTTTAATTTTGATTATTAAAATTAATTAATTAATTAAGTCAGGATTAATCCTAGCCCTTGGATTACGCGTTGGTCAACCCCATTCCCAGTTTGAATCTGGACCCTCAGATGTGATTACTTCTCCTTTATTTTATTTTTATTTCATTTTCTTTGTATTTTTCTTTCATAATTTTTTTAAAATAGAAAAATTCATTTAAAAATTCTAAAACTTTTTGTCAAGACTTTTATTAATTTTCAGAAACCAAAAATATTTTTATTTTTATTTTTTGCATTAAAAACATATTTTTAAATCATTTAAATGTTTTATTTAATTAATTAATTGATTTTAATTAATTAAAAATACATTTAAGTATTTAAAAAATCACCAAAAAAATCAGAGAGCATCCTTAGACATTTAGAAACATTTACAAACTCACCTTATAAATTTCTTTTTGGTTTTGATCATACTTTGAGATTTTTCAATAAATTAGGGTTCTTAAAATGTTCATTTTCTAACCCTAACTTCAAAAATTCATAACCCTAGAACCAAGATGAGTTTGTGAATGGTTCTTTTTGCATTATTCTATTCATGTCTTCTAGCATCCAAAAACATTTTTTGTTTCATTTTTACCTTGCATTTTCAAATTGTTTGGCATTTTACATTGAAGATCACCCAAAAACCCTAGCAAACTTAGAAAATCCATAACTTCTTCTAGGTTTAGCTTCTGACCTCCCCCTTTGGATGGTAACCTAGTATAGGTTTAAGGTTCCTTTGAGTGTATTTTCAATTTTTTATCTTGTACATTGCATCTGTTTTGGTCATATGCATCTCATACATTCATAAAACCCTAATTTGTCATGTTTACTTGCATTCATCTTGCATATGCATCCATACATGAACTTGCCATGACATTTCTTGCATTCATAATTCATCTTAGACATCTTAGGACATGTTAGAATCATGTTTGACCATTCCTTCATTCATATGCCATGATTTGCATTCATCTCATTTCATTAACTTTCATGAACTTTCAAACTTCAAAGCATGCTTACATGACATCTCACCTTTGTATGATCATTCATATGCACTTTGTATGCCTTTGCATCATCTCACATGACATAAACATGGCATAAACATGGCATAAACACTTCTGACTTTGCTCATTTCATCTCATCTTATCTCATTTCAATTCATTTCTTCATGCTTTATATCTTATGCATTCATGCTAACATTTTCAGGTGGTAAGTTATTTTGAGATGTGAATTTGCCTTCACTTCTCATTTCACTTCATCTCTTTCATATGCATCTTGCTGGTTTCTTTGAAGTGAACTTGTACATAATTGGCGACCTGTACTTTGATCATGGATGAAATGGTAGCCAAAGCGTCTGTAAACTGATTCTCATCTCGAGGGATGTATTCAAGCTTAACTGTTGTGAAGAAGGTCAACAATCTCCTCGTATAGTCACGGTAGAGAATCAGATGCTCCTGATGAGTGTACCACTTGCCGTTGGTCTGGTTGATTACCAAAGCTGAATCTCCGAATACATTCAAGGTTTTAATCCTGAGGTCAATGGCTTCCTCAAGACCCATGATACAAGCTTCATATTCTGCTTCGTTGTTAGTGCAAGAAAAGGTGAGCCTTGCTGAGAAAGGCATATGAACCCCTTTAGGTGTAACAAGCACTGCACCAACCCCACGACCGTTGCAATTAACTGCCCCGTCAAACATCATAGTCCATGCTTCTTTTGGGTCAGGCCCTTTAGTGTGAATAGGCTCTTCACAATCTTTTGCTTTTAAGAATATGATGTCTTCATCAGGGAAGTTAAATCTCAAAGACTGGTAATCATCAATGGGTTGCTCAGCCAGATAGTCAGACAATACACTGCCCTTGATGGCCTTCTAAGAGGTGTACTAAATATCATATTCTGTTAGAATCATTTGCCACCTGGCAACCCTTCCGGTAAGTGCTGGCTTCTCAAATATGGACTTGACTGGATCCATCTTTGAGATTAATAAGGTAGTATGAGTCAACATATATTGTTTTAGTCGGCGAGCATCCACGCTAAAGCACAACACGTTTTCTCGAGTAGTGAATAATGTTGTTCACAGTCGATAAACATTTTGCTTAAGTAGTATATTGCATACTCTTTTCAACCAGACTCGTCATGCTGGTCCAACACACACCCCATCAACTCTTCTAATACTGTCAGGTACATGATTAGAGGTCTTCCTTCAACTAGAGGCATGCGAATTGGAGGTTCTTGTAGATATTCTTTGGTCTTGTCAAAAGCTCTCTGACAGTCATCATTCCACCTGACTGTTTGCTCTTTTCTTAACAACTTGAACAAGGGTTCGCAGGTTGAAGTGAGATGAGATATGAACCTTGAGATGTAGTTCAATCTACCTAAGAACCCTCGAACTTCTTTCTCAGTCTTAGGTGCAGGCATTTCCTGAATGGCTTTGACTTTATCGGGATGACCTCAATTTCGTTTCCACTTACAACAAAACCCAACAACTTACCGGAGCGTACCCCGAATGTGAATTTGTTGGGGTTCAACCTTAACTGATACTTCCTCAGACGCTTGAACAGTTTTAGCAAATTCACCAAATGATCTTCTTTTGTGAGGGACTTGGCAATCATATCATCCACATAGCACTCGATTTCTTTATGGATCATATCATGGAATAATGTTACCATAGCCCGTTGATATGTTGCACTGGCATTCTTCAGACCAAACGTCATTACACTGTAGCAGAACGTGCCCCAAGGTGTGATGAAGGTTTTCATCTCCATGTCTTCAGGAGACATCTTAATCTGATTGTATCCAGAAAATCCGTCCATGAAGGAAAATACCGAGAACTGAGTTGTGTTGTCTACCAATACATCAATGTGAGGTAATGGGAAATCATCTTTCAGGCTGGCTCTGTTCAGATCCCGGTAATTGACACACATACTCACCTTGCCATCTTTCTTAGGTACAGGTACAATGTTAGCAACCCAAGGCGGGTAACTAGTTACAACGAGAAAACCGGCATCCCACTGCTTTTGTACTTCCTCTTTGATTTTCATGGCCATGTCCGGGCGAGTACGGCGCAACTTCTGTTTAACTAGAGGACAATCCTCCTTCAATGGAAGCTTGTGCATGACAATATCTATATCCAAACTCGGCATATCATGATAGGACCAAGCGAAGACATCAACATACTCTCGCAGCATACTGATAAGTTTTTCCTTTACCGGTGCTTGCAGACTGGCCCCAATCCTCACCTCTTTCACATCTTCCTCGGTACCAAGATTGATAGTCTCAACCTCCTCCTGATGAGGAGCAATCACCTTTTCCTCTTGTCACAATAACCTGGCCAACTCTTCAGGAAAATCATAGTCTTCATCAACCCCTTCATCTGCTTGATTAATCAGATTGTCGAAGTCATACGAGGTCATAACAGTGTCGTTGTCGGTGCATTTTGGAGGGTGTAAACACCCCAAATTTGCCCTCACTAATTTCACACCATGGCCTGTGATCTTTCATTTTTGCATTTGCATAGGCATACTATCTCACAATGCATATTTGTTTCATCTGCATAGTTCAAGTTCATATGCATCTAGGGTTTGTGATCTGAGCAATCCAAGAATCCATCTGAGCCACCCCAAAGGCCACAAAGTGTTCTAAGAGGGTCCATGTGTGTTCCATCATCATATTATGTCCCTCAAAGTTCATGGAAGTCAAGAAATCACAAGAACTGGCAAGGCATGGAAGCAGAGCAATGGTTTTCACTACACAGATGACCAAAATTAGGGTTTTGGTTTCAGAGGCCTCAACTCAAAATATTTGGGACATTCTTGTTTCTAATATTCTTAAGATGTTATAAGGATCATGTTTACCAAGTTTTATGAAGAAATTCATTGTGGAAGTCATCTGTTCACTAGGTAACTTCCTGAGCAAGTTAAGTCAAAATCAGGGCATCTGAGCCCCCCAACAATGGAACCAAAGGGGTATTTTCATCAAATTGAAATTCTATGATCTTTATTTGATCTTATAAGAGGTTGGAAGTTCACAAGATTGAAGAATTTTGAGCCATTTGCAAACTTTCCAAAAATGGAAATGACTTGTAATGGAAACTTTCCATTTTGGGAAAGTTTTTCAACCTCCTCGGTCTTGATCAAAAATGCCTCATATGAAAAATTCTTGGTCATGAAAGTTGTAGGATAGATCTTCCCATTTTCAAAAAGTACAAGAACTCCTTCTAATTCATTATAGAACAAGTTATGATCTTTCAAAGTTGGCAAAAATCCTATAATTTTCAAAGTGCACCAAAGAGGGATTTTTGCAAAACCAGTTGCCAAGGCTTCAAATGACTTCTAAAATGCCCAAATATGCCATAACATGATCAAACAACATCAAAGCATCAGAATTGGCCCAAGAATTGGATCATTTCATGCCTTGAATCACAAGAAACACCAAAGAGGGAAAATATGCAAAACTCATAGAAACCCAAACATCAAGTGTTCCAGCTGCAATCTTTCAATCCTATGGCCTTCCTTGATCCATGCTGAGGCCAGACACCCCAAAAACTCAGGCCTGCACCATGCCCATACCTCAAGTACACATTCTTGAATTTTTTGCAAATCACCTCATACCAATCACACTATGCCACACCAACTCTTCTGACCAATCACACTTGCTTATTCTAACATTATGGAAGACATTTCACATAACACACAAGCTTGGAACTCTCCATAGCTCATATTACACAAAATACCTCTCAAACTTCATCTCTTCGAATCTCTCAACTTAGCCAACCAAAATCCAAAATTCTTTCACCAAACATCTCCATACAACCCCAGGATCATTTCCCACCCCTTACATAAGCCTGAAACACTCTCAAACAAAAACACAATTTTGACATGCTCTGAACTAAAACCTTCAAAACAGTCCATATAAACTTGTTCTAAGCTTCCAAATAGCATCAAGGGACTCAAGGGAGTTGTTTTTCACTAAAGGAGAGGCCGAAAAGCAGCTAACTGAAAAGCTTCAACTCATGTAACCTCAAGAACATCTTTTCCAGAAATGCGTTTTTAAGTTCTTAAATGAATCTCCATGATGTGCTGATGATCCTGATGTATTTATTTTGCAAAATGATTGAGTATTAAGCATGTATGAGTTCTCTGAAAGTTTTTGACCTAAAACTTATTTGCTTCGAGTCATATTTAATATGTGAAATAAATGTGTTTTGGTTGATGATTCTTGTTGTATGATGTCTGGGGTTCGATTCTGGGAAGAGAGATTGAGTTTTAGAGACCTAGGGAGAGAGTTGAGGTTTTTGCTCGCCGGAGAAGATGACCGGAACACTGTTCCGGTCATCTGAAAGTAATTAGGGTTAATGACGTGTTTAGGGCTAAGTTTGAATGTGGACCCTTGGATGAGTTTGCGCGCGCGTGTTTGGACGGATAAGATTAGGTCATTAAGTTTTAATTTTGATTATTAAAATTAATTAATTAATTAAGTCAGGATTAATCCTAGCCCTTGGATTACGCGCTGGTCAACCCCATTCCCAGTTTGAATCTGGACCCTCAGATGTGATTACTTCTCCTTTATTTTATTTTTATTTCATTTTCTTTGTATTTTTCTTTCATAATTTATTTAAAATAGAAAAATTCATTTAAAAATTCTGAAACTTTTTGTCAAGACTTTTATTAATTTTCAAAAACCAAAAATATTTTTATTTTTATTTTTTGCATTAAAAACATATTTTAAAATCATTTAAATGTTTTATTTAATTAATTAATTGATTTTAATTAATTAAAAATACATTTAAGTATTTAAAAAATCACCAAAAAAATCAGAGAGCATCCTTAGACATTTAGAAACATTTACAAACTCACCTTATAAATTTTTTTTTGGTTTTGATCATACTTTGAGATTTTTTAATAAATTAGGGTTCTTAAAATGTTCATTTTCTAACCCTAACTTCAAAAATTCATAACCCTAGAACCAAGTTGAGTTTATGAATGGTTCTTTTTGCATTGTTCTATGCATGTCTTCTAGCATCCAAAAACATTTTTTTTTCATTTTTACCTTGCATTTTCAAATTGTTTGGCATTTTACATTGAAGATCACCCAAAAACCCTAGCAAACTTAGAAAATCCATAACTTCTTCTAGGTTTAGCTTCTAACCTCCCCCTTTGGATGGTAACCTAGTATAGGTTTAGGGTTCCTTTGAGTGTATTTTCAATTTTTTATCTTGTACATTGCATTTGGTTTGGTCATATGCATCTCATACATTCATAAAACCCTAATTTGTCATGTTTACTTGCATTCATCTTGCATATGCATCCATACATGAACTTTCCATGACATTTCTTGCATTCATAAGTCATCTTAGACATCATAGGACATGTTAGAATCATGTTTGACCATTCCTTCATTCATATGCCATGATTTGCATTCATCTCATTTCATTAACTTTCATGAACTTTCAAACTTCAAAGCATGCTTACATGACATCTCACCTTTGTCTGATCATTCATATGCACTTTGAATGCCTTTACATCATCTCACATGACATAAACATGGCATAAACATGGCATAAACACTTCTAACTTTGCTCATTTCATCTCATCTCATCTCATTTCAATTCATTTCTTCATGCTTTATATCTTATGCATTCATGCTAACATTTTCAGGTGGTAAGTTATTTTGAGAAGTGCATTTGCCTTCACTTCTCATTTCTCTTCATCTCTTTCATATGCATCTTGCTGGTTTCTTTGAAGTGAACTTGTACATAATTGGCGACCTGTACTTTGATCATGGATGAAATGGTAGCCAAAGCGTCTGCAAACTGATTCTCATCTCGAGGGATGTATTCAAGCTTAACTGTTGTGAAGAAGGTCAACAATCTCCTCGTATAGTCACAGTAGGGAATCATAGGCTCCTGATGAGTGTACCACTTGTCGTTGGTCTGGTTGGTTACCAAAGCTGAATCTCCGAATATATTCAAGGTTTTAATCCTGAGGTCAATGGCTTCCTCAAGACCCATGATACAAGCTTCATATTCTGCTTCGTTGTTAGTTTAAGAAAAGGTGAGCCTTGTTGAGAAAGGCATATGAACCCCTTTAGGTGTAACAAGCATTGCACCAACCCCACGACCGTTGCAATTAACTGCCCCGTCAAACATCATAGTCCATGCTTCTTTTGGGTCAGGCCCTTTAGTATGAATAGGCTCTTCACAATCTTTTGCTTTTAAGAATATGATTTCTTCATCAGGGAAGTTAAATCTCATAGACCGGTAATCATCAATGGGTTGCTCAGCCAGATAGTCAGACAATACACTGCCCTTGATGGCCTTCTAAGAGGTGTAATAAATATCATATTCTGTTAGAATCATTTTCCACCTGGCAACCCTTCCGGTAAGTGCTGGCTTCTCAAATATGTACTTGACTGGATCCATATTTGAGATCAATAAGGTAGTATGAGTCAACATATATTGTCTTAGTCGGCGAGCATCCCACGCTAAAGCACAACAAGTTTTCTCGAGCAGTGAATAACGTTGTTCACAGTCGGTAAACTTTTTGCTTAAGTAGTATATTGCATACTCTTTTCAACCAGACTCGTCATGCTGGTCCAACACACACCCCATCAACTCTTCTAATACTGTCAGGTACATGATTAGAGGTCTTCCTTCAACTGGAGGCATGCGAATTGGAGGTTCTTGTAGATATTCTTTGATCTTGTCAAAAGCTCTCTGACAGTCATCATTCCACCTGACTGTTTGCTCTTTTTTTAACAGCTTGAACAAGGGTTCGCAGGTTGCAGTGAGATGAGATATGAACCTTGAGATGTAGTTCAATCTACCTAAGAACCCTCGAACTTCTTTCTCAGTCTTAGGTGCAGGCATTTCCTGAATGGCTTTGACTTTATCGGGATCAACCTCAATTTCTTTTCCACTTACAACAAAACCCAACAACATACCGGAGCGTACCCCGAATGTGCATTTGTTGGGGTTCAACCCTAACTGATACTTCCTCATACGCTTGAACAGTTTTAGCAAATTCACCAAATGATCTTCTTCTGTGAGGGACTTGGCAATCATATCATCCACGTAGCACTCGATTTCTTTATGGATCATATCGTGGAATAATGTTACCATAGCCCGTTGATATGTTGCACCGGCGTTCTTCAGACCAAACGTCATTACATTGTAGCAGAATGTTCCCCAAGGTGTGATGAAGGTTTTCTTCTCCATGTCTTCAGGAGACATCTTAATCTGATTGTATCCAGAAAATCCGTCCATGAAGGAAAATACCGAGAGCTGAGTTGTGTTGTCTACCAATACATCAATGTGAGGTAATGGGAAATCATCTTTCAGGCTGGCTCTGTTCAGATCCCGGTAATTGACACACATACTCACCTTGCCATCTTTCTTAGGTACGGGTACAATGTTAGCAACCCAAGGCGGGTAACTAGTTACAACGAGAAAACCGGCATCTCACACCTTTTGTACTTCCTCTTTGATTTTCATGGCCATGTCCGGGCGAGTATGGTACAACTTCTGTTTAACTGGCAGACAATCCTCCTTCAATGGCAGCTTGTGCATGACAATATCTGTATCTAAACTCGGCATATCTTGATAGGACCAAGCGAAGACATCAACATACTCTCGCAGCATACTGATAAGTTTTTTCTTTACCGGTGCTTGCAGACTGGCCCCAATCCTCACCTCTTTCACATCTTCCTCGGTACCAAGATTGATAGTCTCAACCTCCTCCTGATGAGGAGAAATCACCTTTTCCTCTTGTCACAATAACCTGGCCAACTCTTCAGGAAAATCATAGTCTTCATCAACCCCTTCATCTGCTTGATTAATCAGATTGTCGAAGTCATACGAGGTCATAGCAGTGTCGTTGTTCGTGCATTTTGGAGGGTGTAAACACCCCAAATTTTCCCTCACTAATTTCAAACCATGGCCTGTGATCTTTCATTTTTGCATTTGCATAGGCATACTATCTCACATTGCATATTTGTTTCATCTACATAGTTCAAGTTCATCTGCATCTAGGGTTTGTGATCTGAGCAATCCAAGAATCCATCTGAGCCACCCCAAAGGCTTCAAAGTGTTCTAAGAGGGTCCATGTGTGTTCCATCATCATATTATGTCCCTAAAAGTTCATGGAAGTCAAGAAATCACAAGAACTGGCAAGGCATGGAAGCAGAGCCAGGGTTTTCACTACACAGATGACCAAAATTAGGGTTTTGGTTTCAGAGGCCTCAACTCAAAATATTTGGTCCATTCTTGTTTCTAATATTATTAAGATATTATAAGGATCATGTTTACCAAGTTTGATGAAGAAATTCATTGTGGAAGTCATTTGTTCACTGGGTAACTTCCTGAGCAAGTTAAGTCAAAATCAGGGCATCTGAGCCCCCCAACAATGGAACCAAAGGGGTATTTTCATCAAATTGAAGTTCTATGATCTTTATTTGATCTTATAAGAGGTTGTAAGTTCACAAGATTGAATAATTTTGAGCCATTTGCAAACTTGCCAAAAATGGAAATGACTTTTAATGGAAACTTTCCATTTTGGGAAAGTTTTTCAACCTCCTCTGTCTTGATCAAAAATGCCTCATATGAAAAATTCTTGGTCATGAAAGTTGTAGGATAGATCTTCCCATTTTCAAAAAGTACAAGAACTCCTTCTAATTCATTATAGAACAAGTTATGATCTTTCAAAGTTGGCAAAAATCCTATAATTTTCAAAGTGCACCAAAGAGGGATTTTTGCAAAACCAGTTGCCAAGGCCTCAAATGACTTCTAAAGTGCCCAAATATGCCATAACATGATCAAACAACATCAAAGCATCAGAATTGGCCCAAGAATTGGATCATTTCATGCCTTGAATCACAAGAAACACCAAAGAGGGAAAATATGCAAAACTCATAGAAACCCAAACATCAAGTGTTCCAGCTGCAATCTTTCAATCCTATGGCCTTCCTTGATCCATGTTGAGGCCAGACACCCCAAAAACTCAGGCCTGCACCATGCCCATACCTCAAGTACACATTCTTGACTTTTTTGCAAATCACCTCATACTAATCACACTATGCCACACCAACTCCTCTGACCAATCACACATGCTTATACTAACATTATGGAAGACATTTCACATAACACACAAGCCTGAAACTCTCCATAGCTCAGATTACACAAAATCCCTCTCAAACTTCATCTCTTCGAATCTCTCAACTCAGCCAACCAAAATCCAAAATTCTTTCACCAAACATCTCCATACAACCCCAGGATCATTTCCCACCCCTTACATAAGCCTGAAACACTCTCAAACAAAAACACGATTTTGACATGCTCTGAACTGAAACCTTCAAAACAGTCCATACAAACTTGTTCTAAGCTTCCAAATAACATCAAGGGACTCAAGGGAGTTGTTTTTCACTAAAGGAGAGGCCGGAAAGCAGCTAACTGAAAAGCTTCAACTCAGGTAACCTCAAGAACATCTTTTCCAGAAATGCGTTTTTAAGTTCTTAAATGAATCTCCATGATGTGCTGATGATCCTGATGTATTTATTTTGCAAAATGATTGAGTATTAAGCATGTATGAGTTCTCTGAAAGTTTTTGACCTAAAACTGATTTGCTTCGAGTCAGCTTTAATATGTGAAATAAATGTGTTTTGGTTGATGATTCTTGTTGTATGATGTCTGGGGTTCGATTCTGGGAAGAGAGATTGAGTTTTAGAGACCTAGGGAGAGAGTTGAGGTTTTTGCTCGCCGGAGAAGATGACCGGAACACTGTTCCGGTCATCTGAAAGTAATTAGGGTTAATGACGTGTTTAGGGCTATGTTTGAATGTGGACCCTTGGATGAGTTTGCGCGCGCGTGTTTGGACGGATAAGATTAGGTCATTAAGTTTTAATTTTGATTATTAAAATTAATTAATTAATTAAGTCAGGATTAATCCTAGCCCTTGGATTACGCGCTGGTCAACCCCATTCCCAGTTTGAATCTGGACCCTCAGATGTGATTACTTCTCCTTTATTTTATTTTTATTTCATTTTCTTTGTATTTTTCTTTCATAATTTATTTAAAATAGAAAAATTCATTTAAAAATTCTGAAACTTTTTGTCAAGACTTTTATTAATTTTCAGAAACCAAAAATATTTTTATTTTTATTTTTTGCATTAAAAACATATTTTAAAATCATTTAAATGTTTTATTTAATTAATTAATTGATTTTAATTAATTAAAAATACATTTAAGTATTTAAAAAATCACCAAAAAAATCAGAGAGCATCCTTAGACATTTAGAAACATTTACAAACTCACATTATAAATTCTTTTTGGTTTTGATCATACTTTGAGATTTTTCAATAAATTAGGGTTCTTAAAATGTTCATTTTCTAACCCTAACTTCAAAGATTCATAACCCTAGAACCAAGTTGAGTTTGTGAATGGTTCTTTTTGAATTGTTTTATGCATGTCTTCTAGCATCCAAAAACATTTTTTGTTTCATTTTTACCTTGCATTTTCAAATTGTTTGGCATTTTACATTGAAGATCACCCAAAAACCCTAGCAAACTTAGAAAATCCATAACTTCTTCTAGGTTTAGCTTCTGACCTCCCCCTTTGGATGGTAACCTAGTATAGGTTTAAGGTTCCTTTGAGTGTATTTTCAATTTTTTATCTTATACATTGCATCTGTTTTGGTCATATGCATCTCATACATTCATAAAACCCTAATTTGTCATGTTTACTTGCATTCATCTTGCATATGCATCCATACATGAACTTTCCATGACATTTCTTGCATTCATAAGTCATCTTAGACATCATAGGACATGTTAGAATCATGTTTGACCATTCCTTCATTCATATGCCATGATTTGCATTCATCTCATTTCATTAACTTTCATGAACTTTCAAACTTCAAAGCATGCTTACATGACATCTCACCTTTGTCTGATCATTCATATGCACTTTGAATGCCTTTACATCATCTCACATGACATAAACATGGCATAAACATGGCATAAACACTTCTAACTTTGCTCATTTCATCTCATCTCATCTCATTTCAATTCATTTCTTCATGCTTTATATCTTATGCATTCATGCTAACATTTTCAGGTGGTAAGTTATTTTGAGAAGTGCATTTGCCTTCACTTCTCATTTCTCTTCATCTCTTTCATATGCATCTTGCTGGTTTCTTTGAAGTGAACTTGTACATAATTGGCGACCTGTACTTTGATCATGGATGAAATGGTAGCCAAAGCGTCTGCAAACTGATTCTCATCTCGAGGGATGTATTCAAGCTTAACTGTTGTGAAGAAGGTCAACAATCTCCTTGTATAGTCACAGTAGGGAATCATAGGCTCCTGATGAGTGTACCACTTGTCGTTGGTCTGGTTGGTTACCAAAGCTGAATCTCCGAATATATTCAAGGTTTTAATCCTGAGGTCAATGGCTTCCTCAAGACCCATGATACAAGCTTCATATTCTGCTTCGTTGTTAGTGCAAGAAAAGGTGAGCCTTGTTGAGAAAGGCATATGAACCCCTTTAGGTGTAACAAGCATTGCACCAACCCCACGACCGTTGCAATTAACTGCCCCGTCAAACATCATAGTCCATGCTTCTTTTGGGTCAGGCCCTTTAGTATGAATAGGCTCTTCACAATCTTTTGCTTTTAAGAATATGATTTCTTCATCAGGGAAGTTAAATCTCATAGACCGGTAATCATCAATGGGTTGCTCAGCCAGATAGTCAGACAATACACTGCCCTTGATGGCCTTCTAAGAGGTGTAATAAATATCATATTCTGTTAGAATCATTTTCCACCTGGCAACCCTTCCGGTAAGTGCTGGCTTCTCAAATATGTACTTGACTGGATCCATATTTGAGATCAATAAGGTAGTATGAGTCAACATATATTGTCTTAGTCGGCGAGCATCCCACGCTAAAGCACAACAAGTTTTCTCGAGCAGTGAATAACGTTGTTCACAGTCGGTAAACTTTTTGCTTAAGTAGTATATTGCATACTCTTTTCAACCAGACTCGTCATGCTGGTCCAACACACACCCCATCAACTCTTCTAATACTGTCAGGTACATGATTAGAGGTCTTCCTTCAACTGGAGGCATGCGAATTGGAGGTTCTTGTAGATATTCTTTGATCTTGTCAAAAGCTCTCTGACAGTCATCATTCCACCTGACTGTTTGCTCTTTTTTTAACAGCTTGAACAAGGGTTCGCAGGTTGCAGTGAGATGAGATATGAACCTTGAGATGTAGTTCAATCTACCTAAGAACCCTCGAACTTCTTTCTCAGTCTTAGGTGCAGGCATTTCCTGAATGGCTTTGACTTTATCGGGATCAACCTCAATTTCTTTTCCACTTACAACAAAACCCAACAACATACCGGAGCGTACCCCGAATGTGCATTTGTTGGGGTTCAACCCTAACTGATACTTCCTCATACGCTTGAACAGTTTTAGCAAATTCACCAAATGATCTTCTTCTGTGAGGGACTTGGCAATCATATCATCCACGTAGCACTCGATTTCTTTATGGATCATATCGTGGAATAATGTTACCATAGCCCGTTGATATGTTGCACCGGCGTTCTTCAGACCAAACGTCATTACATTGTAGCAGAATGTTCCCCAAGGTGTGATGAAGGTTTTCTTCTCCATGTCTTCAGGAGACATCTTAATCTGATTGTATCCAGAAAATCCGTCCATGAAGGAAAATACCGAGAGCTGAGTTGTGTTGTCTACCAATACATCAATGTGAGGTAATGGGAAATCATCTTTCAGGCTGGCTCTGTTCAGATCCCGGTAATTGACACACATACTCACCTTGCCATCTTTCTTAGGTACGGGTACAATGTTAGCAACCCAAGGCGGGTAACTAGTTACAACGAGAAAACCGGCATCTCACACCTTTTGTACTTCCTCTTTGATTTTCATGGCCATGTCCGGGCGAGTATGGTACAACTTCTGTTTAACTGGCAGACAATCCTCCTTCAATGGCAGCTTGTGCATGACAATATCTGTATCTAAACTCGGCATATCTTGATAGGACCAAGCGAAGACATCAACATACTCTCGCAGCATACTGATAAGTTTTTTCTTTACCGGTGCTTGCAGACTGGCCCCAATCCTCACCTCTTTCACATCTTCCTCGGTACCAAGATTGATAGTCTCAACCTCCTCCTGATGAGGAGAAATCACCTTTTCCTCTTGTCACAATAACCTGGCCAACTCTTCAGGAAAATCATAGTCTTCATCAACCCCTTCATCTGCTTGATTAATCAGATTGTCGAAGTCATACGAGGTCATAGCAGTGTCGTTGTTCGTGCATTTTGGAGGGTGTAAACACCCCAAATTTTCCCTCACTAATTTCAAACCATGGCCTGTGATCTTTCATTTTTGCATTTGCATAGGCATACTATCTCACATTGCATATTTGTTTCATCTACATAGTTCAAGTTCATCTGCATCTAGGGTTTGTGATCTGAGCAATCCAAGAATCCATCTGAGCCACCCCAAAGGCTTCAAAGTGTTCTAAGAGGGTCCATGTGTGTTCCATCATCATATTATGTCCCTAAAAGTTCATGGAAGTCAAGAAATCACAAGAACTGGCAAGGCATGGAAGCAGAGCCAGGGTTTTCACTACACAGATGACCAAAATTAGGGTTTTGGTTTCAGAGGCCTCAACTCAAAATATTTGGTCCATTCTTGTTTCTAATATTATTAAGATATTATAAGGATCATGTTTACCAAGTTTGATGAAGAAATTCATTGTGGAAGTCATTTGTTCACTGGGTAACTTCCTGAGCAAGTTAAGTCAAAATCAGGGCATCTGAGCCCCCCAACAATGGAACCAAAGGGGTATTTTCATCAAATTGAAGTTCTATGATCTTTATTTGATCTTATAAGAGGTTGTAAGTTCACAAGATTGAATAATTTTGAGCCATTTGCAAACTTGCCAAAAATGGAAATGACTTTTAATGGAAACTTTCCATTTTGGGAAAGTTTTTCAACCTCCTCTGTCTTGATCAAAAATGCCTCATATGAAAAATTCTTGGTCATGAAAGTTGTAGGATAGATCTTCCCATTTTCAAAAAGTACAAGAACTCCTTCTAATTCATTATAGAACAAGTTATGATCTTTCAAAGTTGGCAAAAATCCTATAATTTTCAAAGTGCACCAAAGAGGGATTTTTGCAAAACCAGTTGCCAAGGCCTCAAATGACTTCTAAAGTGCCCAAATATGCCATAACATGATCAAACAACATCAAAGCATCATAATTGGCCCAAGAATTGGATCATTTCATGCCTTGAATCACAAGAAACACCAAAGAGGGAAAATATGCAAAACTCATAGAAACCCAAACATCAAGTGTTCCAGCTGCAATCTTTCAATCCTATGGCCTTCCTTGATCCATGTTGAGGCCAGACACCCCAAAAACTCAGGCCTGCACCATGCCCATACCTCAAGTACACATTCTTGACTTTTTTGCAAATCACCTCATACTAATCACACTATGCCACACCAACTCCTCTGACCAATCACACATGCTTATACTAACATTATGGAAGACATTTCACATAACACACAAGCCTGAAACTCTCCATAGCTCAGATTACACAAAATCCCTCTCAAACTTCATCTCTTCGAATCTCTCAACTCAGCCAACCAAAATCCAAAATTCTTTCACCAAACATCTCCATACAACCCCAGGATCATTTCCCACCCCTTACATAAGCCTGAAACACTCTCAAACAAAAACACGATTTTGACATGCTCTGAACTGAAACCTTCAAAACAGTCCATACAAACTTGTTCTAAGCTTCCAAATAACATCAAGGGACTCAAGGGAGTTGTTTTTCACTAAAGGAGAGGCCGGAAAGCAGCTAACTGAAAAGCTTCAACTCAGGTAACCTCAAGAACATCTTTTCCAGAAATGCGTTTTTAAGTTCTTAAATGAATCTCCATGATGTGCTGATGATCCTGATGTATTTATTTTGCAAAATGATTGAGTATTAAGCATGTATGAGTTCTCTGAAAGTTTTTGACCTAAAACTGATTTGCTTCGAGTCAGCTTTAATATGTGAAATAAATGTGTTTTGGTTGATGATTCTTGTTGTATGATGTCTGGGGTTCGATTCTGGGAAGAGAGATTGAGTTTTAGAGACCTAGGGAGAGAGTTGAGGTTTTTGCTCGCCGGAGAAGATGACCGGAACACTGTTCCGGTCATCTGAAAGTAATTAGGGTTAATGACGTGTTTAGGGCTATGTTTGAATGTGGACCCTTGGATGAGTTTGCGCGCGCGTGTTTGTACGGATAAGATTAGGTCATTAAGTTTTAATTTTGATTATTAAAATTAATTAATTAATTAAGTCAGGATTAATCCTAGCCCTTGGATTACGCGCTGGTCAACCCCATTCCCAGTTTGAATCTGGACCCTCAGATGTGATTACTTCTCCTTTATTTTATTTTTATTTCATTTTCTTTGTATTTTTCTTTCATAATTTATTTAAAATAGAAAAATTCATTTAAAAATTCTGAAACTTTTTGTCAAGACTTTTATTAATTTTCAGAAACCAAAAATATTTTTATTTTTATTTTTTGCATTAAAAACATATTTTAAAATCATTTAAATGTTTTATTTAATTAATTAATTGATTTTAATTAATTAAAAATACATTTAAGTATTTAAAAAATCACCAAAAAAATCAGAGAGCATCCTTAGACATTTAGAAACATTTACAAACTCACATTATAAATTCTTTTTGGTTTTGATCATACTTTGAGATTTTTCAATAAATTAGGGTTCTTAAAATGTTCATTTTCTAACCCTAACTTCAAAGATTCATAACCCTAGAACCAAGTTGAGTTTGTGAATGGTTCTTTTTGAATTGTTTTATGCATGTCTTCTAGCATCCAAAAACATTTTTTGTTTCATTTTTACCTTGCATTTTCAAATTGTTTGGCATTTTACATTGAAGATCACCCAAAAACCCTAGCAAACTTAGAAAATCCATAACTTCTTCTAGGTTTAGCTTCTGACCTCCCCCTTTGGATGGTAACCTAGTATAGGTTTAAGGTTCCTTTGAGTGTATTTTCAATTTTTTATCTTATACATTGCATCTGTTTTGGTCATATGCATCTCATACATTCATAAAACCCTAATTTGTCATGTTTACTTGCATTCATCTTGCATATGCATCCATACATGAACTTGCCATGACATTTCTTGCATTCATAAGTCATCTTAGACATCTTAGGACATTTTAGAATCATGTTTGACCATTCCTTCATTCATATTCCATGATTTGCATTCATCTCATTTCATTAACTTTCATGAACTTTCAAACTTCAAAGCATGCTTACATGACATCTCACCTTTGTATGATCATTCATATGCACTTTGTATGCCTTTGCATCATCTCACATGACATAAACATGGCATAAACACTTCTGACTTTGCTCATTTCATCTTATCTCATCTCATTTCAATTCATTTCTTCATGCTTTATATCTTATGCATTCATGCTAACATTTTCAGGTGGTAAGTTATTTTGAGAAGTGAATTTTCCTTCACTTCTCATTTCTCTTCATCTCTTTCATATGCATCTTGCTGGTTTCTTTGAAGTGAACTTGTTCACTTGTGTTCATTTCTTTCTCACTTTCTTTCTTTAAGTTACTTATCTTCTTCAATGAAGTAAGTAACTTATTTCTTCTGTTTCATCCTCCTTTCATCTGCTTCTTCCATTGGTGGCTTTCTTGAAGACTTCTCTTGAGCCTTACAAACCATAGGACATCCAATAATGATAATAATTAGGGTTGTGATTAGTCCCCCTTAGCTTTTACCTTTGATTCTCCTTGAGTCTCTCTTCTCATCTCAATAATCAGAGACTAAACTCTTAAAGTTTTAGGACATTGGAATTAGGGTTATGCCTGCATCCTTCTCTTAGGATGGAGTGTATAACTTTAATCCTAAGTGTTAAACCTTTAATTTGTTTAAACCTCATAATCAAATCATCTTAATAACCACTAAGACTTCATCTTGTAACTTGGGCCTTACATTAGGGTTCTAATTCTTCCTTTATGGTTAAGAAGGACTAATCCTAGTGTTTAATGGACAAGTCCCCCTCAAGTTGTCTTACAAACCATAAAATCCATTTCTTAAATTTCATTTCTTAATTAAAATCCACTCTAATAAAGGTTTGTCATCTAATGAATTTAATCCCTAACCATGGATTAAGTTGAGGTATCTTCCTCAGCTTAAGTGTTCTCATCTATTATCCTTCTATTAGGATTGTGTAATGAGTTCACTAATATGTGATTAGAGATTAAACTCATTACTTAACACTAAACAAAAATCCAAAAACATCTAAATAATCACAAGTAGGTTAATGATCTTAATCCTAAATTATCATGGCAATTAAGTTGAGATGCTTATCTCATACTTAAGTATTCTCATTATCCCTAATCAGGGAGGATATAGTGAGTTTACAAACCCTTGACTTAGGCTTAAGCTAATTAACTTATGCAAAACACCAAAAAACAATAAAAGACTGAAAATACAAAAACAAACAATAATTGTCTCCTCCGGGATTCTTTTCTTATCACACTCACTCATAACCGAGAACTTGCTTCTTCTGTCTAATGAAAGACAGTTAGCACTCGAGCCAGACGAGTCATACACTTGAGCATAGACAAGTAAGCAGTTCACAGTCAATTTATCTTCAGTCTCTTTGAGTCGAACTACGGTGTTCTGACTTCCTCATTGCACGAGAGGATACGTAGGCATAACTTAATAGTTATCGAACAAAAGTCTCTTTGTCTCCCCCCTCTTTCAGCATTCTCTTAAAAGCCTCAGTTCCTGAGCATTTCACTTCTTTTTGCACTGACACTTGTACATTCTTTTCCAGCTTTTTGCACACAGATAGCACATACACTTACCCCCTTAAACACAATCTTTTAAGCGTGGATCCCGTCGAGTACGACGGACAATCTGGGTGCTAATACCTTCCCAGGTTATAACCAACCCCCTTTCTCAGTTTCTCTGGTTCACGACTGTCTTATCCATATCTTTCTAGGTTTATGCAACATTACCTTTCCTTCGGGATAAAAACTCCTAGTTGGCGACTCTATTCACTTTCATTTCATCTTCTCCTTTCACCGACCGTTCGCGCTTGTACCGGGATGCAAATCTTTGGGATCGACAGCTTGGAGACTTCACTGGGGACCTTATATTGCAACCAGGGCTTCTGGTTATTTTTATGGGTTTCTCCTAGCGCTTGTTTGATTTGTGTTTACGGGGGTGTTATGTGCTACTTGTTCTTATTTATTCATTGCTTTATTTATTGCTTTTTGTACAACTTTATTGCTTTCATTTACAGTTTTATGCATTTCATATTGTTATCATCATCATCTGTGATGGATCTGTGTTTACCTTGGTGGGAGGGAATTTTGAGTGATTAAGGTTCCATACCGAGAGCCTGAGTGACACATAAGATAGATTGGCTTCATATTCTTTCCCATTCCATTTCGGTCTGGTGCGGGAATATGAAACACGGTTCAGACATGGGTTTCTTATTGAGAACTCTGTGCTACGGATTTCCTGTAGTACTAGGGTTATCTGGGAAGCCTGCTAAGTCTGGATGACCTTTTATGACCTTTAGCATCTGAGGTGAATTAGAGGAGGAACCTTTATGATTATTGTAAACACTGTACCTCCGGGTTAGAAGTGCTTACACTTCTCATAACTGATCCAAGTATGAGGATCTTTGTTCTAGAACAATACATGTGAGGGGGTTGGGATGTTTACAGGTTTGCAGGAACCCTTGGCCCCATCATACCTTGTTACTAGATTTGTTAAGGTTGTATTATTTTGGATAGTTCTTGTGAAACCCTGGACTTGTGACTCTTTATTTGAGTCCCCCACCTGGTTACTGGTTTTCTAAGCCTTTATCTGGACTTATGATCACACATGGACCCTATCAAGGCAGATAACAAATCCAACACTTGATCACAAACCCTTTGCATATCATTTTGCGTACATCATTTTGCATCATTTAACATTTGCCTATTTGTTTTACAGGGTATCCACCTTCTTATCTTTGGTTTGGTTTTGACCTGTTCTGCTGCTCAGACTTCCTCAGTTATCTGCACCATCACCTTCATCAGTTTGTCTTCATCAGAGACTCTTCTCCAGTTGTCTTCATCAGTGACCCTTCATCAGCACCTTCTCTAGTTATCTTCATCAGTCTTCAGCAGCTACCTTCATCAGGGGTTTCTCTCAGTCTTCTTCACCAGCATCCATTATCAGCATGGAAACTTCCAGGAAGAGCAACATCACATACCACTTCTTTGAGCCCACTTTGACAGGCATCAGACAGATTCAGTCTCTCATCACTCCTGATCATGTCCCATTATTCAGGGAACATTATGGAGGCATATTGGACATGATCATGGACATGGATGCATCCCAGAGGAGCATGATTCACACCTGTCTCTAGTTTTATGATCCTCCTCTCAGATGCTTCACATTCCCTGATTTTCAGTTGGGACCTTTGCTAGAAGAATTTTCCATGTTGTTAGGTGTCCATATCAGGAGAGGGATTCCTTTCAACCCTGAGATGGTTTCTCCCAAGAATGAAGATATAGCTAGGGCTTTGCATTTGGAGCCTACCCTCATTGACCAGAACATGACCACTAAGGCTGGAATCCCAGGCCTTCACTTAGACTTCTTGATCTTTCAGGCCACCCTGCATGCTGCAGCAGGGAAGTGGGAAACTGTTTGTGCACTCTTGGCACTAGGCATATATGGGACCATCTTGTTTGCAGACGAGCCAAAGTTTGTAAGCAAGAGTGCTATTCACCTGTTCTTGTTGAGGAATCCAGCCCCTACTCTGCTTGGAGACGTTTACTACTCAGTGTACCAAAGGAATGAGAAACAAAGGGGGAGATTGGTCAGATGTTGTGCACCCCTCTTCTACTGTTGGTTGCTAAGACACTTTCCGAAGTCAGACACTTTCCTGAACCCTCATCAGCCAAGGAATTGGGCTAAGAGATTGATTGCCCTTACATCAGAAGACATCAGATGGTGTACTCAGAGCACCAAGGGCAAGGATATCATTACCAGCTGTAGGCAATATCCCAATGTACCCTTGATTGGAGTAAAAGGTTGCATCAACTACAACCCTTTACTTTTCAAGAGGCAATTAGGATATGCTTTGGTTCATCCCCAAAGAGGGAATGATTTGATAGAGACCCTCTATTGTGACATCCAGCATAACTCAGCTATTGTCAGACAAGCTGCCTGGGCTTGGGACAACATTCAGACTAAGGGGACAGCTATTCTAGGCAAGTGCAACAATATAGCTTCAGCTCAGTATCTTGACTGGTCTCGTACCAGGGGGCAGATCACCCGGATGCCATTCACCTTAGAGGATGTACCTGGACCTTCAACATTGCAGCCTGCAGCCACTGTCAGTTTAGAGGAGTTTGAGAAACTGAAGGAAAGGAATGCTCAGCTCTCTGAAGCTTTGAAGAAGACTCTCTGGGAGAGAAATGATAGTTGTTTAGATAATGAGAGGTTAGAGAAGCTCCGGGTTGAGCACTTGACCAAGATTGAGAAGACGAATGACTATATCAGAAAGGCTAGAGCAGGAGAGCTAGTACTGAAGAATGCTTGCAAGGAAGATAAGACTCAGAAGGCCAGAGCTGGGCATTATTTAGAGGAGAGCCAGGCTAGGTGGATCAGGATCACTGAGGCTCGTGCACAGGAAGATCAAAGAACTCAGGCTAATATAGAGCAACTGGAGGCTAGTGAGAAGAAGAACCAGGCATCTTTGTTAGCAGCACAGAAGGAGATCTCCAAGTTAAAACTCCGAGCGGGGTTGAAGAGGTCAAAAGGATCAGGATAAGCACAAGAGGTTGACCAGTGCCATTGCCACCAGGAACCTCCTCATCAGAACCATTACAGAGCACCCAATAGGTCCAGTGACTGAGGCTCTCTTGAAGGAAGTCAGGGAGGATGACTTTGGACTGGATGTTTGATTTCCTTGTATCTTGTATTTCCTTTTGTTTGTGCTTTTGATTTTGTTGATGTATTTTGACCCACCATGGGGATTTTATTGTAATCAAACTATGTATCTCCATTTTTGTAATATATGGTTTGTATTATTTTTGTGGGCTTAATCTTTCTTCAACATCAGCATTTCCTCGAGGTCTGGAAAGGTCAAAATCAAAGAACCAAATCGGATACCCTTGGAAGACAAATAGGCATCCTGCATTGCATACTAACATTTTTTCTTTGTTTTGTATGTTTTTGTGTTTGTTGTTTCTCACTTTGTTATGGTGTTAGGAAACATTGCTCGCAGAAGAGTGTTCCCTATCAATAGAGTGCACCGGTACCCAACAAGAAACAACCTTCCGGGATTACAAATGGATCAAGTTCAGTAGGATTTGACTGATGTGAGGACCCAAATGGACAATGAAAGAACAAAGATGAGGTCCCAAATGAATCAATTCATGGCAGTGATGACTGGTTTGGCTCAGAGTCAGGAGAGACTGAGAGAGTTAGTCGAGCGGCAAACTCCCGAGGAAAACCATCCAGGTACAGGGGGTACCAGTAACAACTATCACGTACAACCTCGTACTGATCCACCAGAGTTTGGACCTCATCTGAACCCAGACATCAACGCTATAAGAAACACCCAAGGTAACACTGGAGGGAGGGCTTTGCAGGAAGACCCTCAAGAAGAATAGTTTACTGTAGTTGGGGCTGGAGACGAAGTTTACGATTGTTGGTTGGATGAAATTGCAGAAAAGCTAAGGTCTCTTGAATCCCAAAAGTCTCTGGGTTTTGATGTCATGGACATGGGATTAGTGGATGGGGTGAGAATTCCTCATAAGTTCAAACCTCCTTGTTTTGAAAGATACAATGGCACATCCTGCCCACGTACCCATCTTCAGTCTTTCCTAGGGAGATTGAAAGCCTACACCATGGATGAGAAACTGTGGATGTTTTACTTTGAGGATAGCTTGATAGGGGCATCCTGAGAATGGTACTCCCATTTGACCAGGGCCACAGTGAGAAATTGGAAAGACTTGGCAGAAGCTTTCATCCATCAATATCAGTATAATTTGGACAGGGCTCCAAACAGAACCCTTCTGATGGGAATTTCACAATCTTCCCGTGAGAGCTTCAGAGAGTATGCCTAAAGGTGGAGGCAACTAGCTGTTGTTGTTCAACCCCCGATGTCAGAAAGGGAGATGGCAGATATGTTCATGAATACTCTCCAAGGTACATATATTGACAGATTGGCAGCATTTTCTTCCACCAGCTTTGCAGACGTGGTGATTGCTGGGGAAAGAATTGAGAGCTTACTGAAGATGGGAAAGATTTCCGACAATAGTGCCAGTTCAAGCAGTGCAAGGAAGCCATTTGCTGGGCCCCGTAGATATGGTGAAACAAATTATGTACATGTGGGAAGAGGTAGACCCCCAATATTTTCCGAGATCAGTTGTTGCCGTCACTATTCCTACTCCACCTCCTCAGTATACTCAACAACCACATCACTTTCCTCAACAGCCACAGTTTCCTCAACAGAGATCCTACAACAACAATAACAACAATCAACAACAACGCCCTTTTCAACAGTGGCCATCTCAGATCAACAGGGTGATTGACCCTATTCCAATGCCATATGCCACATTGTTGCCACAACTCCTAAAGCTCAATCTTGTTGAGTTGAGGACATTGGCTCCACCTGATCCTCAAAACCTTCTGAGAAATTATGATGTCAACGCTAGGTGTGCTTTTCATTCTAACGCACCTAGTCACTCCACGGAAAAATGCAGGGCTCTGCATAAGAAGGTCCAGGATCTGGTAGATTCAAAGGCCTTGAACTTTGCACCACCTCCCAATCTCATGAAAATCCTATGCCAAGTCACAGTGGGCCAAGGATTAATGCTATAGAAGAAGGTTCACCCATGATTTCAATTGAAGATACTGCAAGTATTCAGACACCTCTGGCAGAGGTTAAAGCCCAGCTTTTGAAATACCAAGTGTTTCCAGGTTGTAAGGCCTGTTGTGAATCTTGCAAGGTTTCTGAGAATGGGTGTGCAAGCTTGAGGAATGGCATCAATGGCTTGATCCAAGAAGGCATTCTGCAAATAACCACAACAGATTCTACAACACCAACAACTCTTTTGTCAACAACAAATGATTGTCCTACAACTGCAACAACTGTTATTCCTACCGATTTATCTACAAAATCAACAACCACTTCTTCCATCACTTCAACAAACCACAGTTCCATGTCATCCACCTTTACAGCTTCAGCAATCACCAACAACGACGTCTCCACAGTTACTATCTATTATGACCCTACAATGGTCCCAAATTCCAACAACTTCCAACAACAATCTCAGCAACAATTTCAGCAACAACCAAGCTTCAATTCATCACCACCAACATCCACAAGAAGTCCTGTCACTATCTTCTATGATCCACAGACAATAACAATTCCAACCTCTGCTGCAGTAAGCCCAGCCACCATCACGGTGCCAGGGCCAATTCCATATGATAAAGACAATGTTGTACCTTGGCATTATGGTGCAGATCTTTACTGCAACGGAGAAAAAGTCCTTCTTGATTCTTCAGTTCCTACCCCACAAGTGGATAATGTCGAGAGAGGTGGAGGCTTCACTCGAAGCGGATGCCTCTTTGCGTCACAAGCTCCCAGAACTAATACTGAGGCAGAGGTTGCTGCCAAAGCCAAAGGAAAAAGTGTGATACCTGAAGAATCTGCATCAAAAGAGACTCATAAATCATCCTTTGACCAGGATGTGGATGAATTTATGAGGATAATTAAAAGAAGTGACTACAAAGTTGTGGATTAGCTCCACCAGACTCCTTCTAAGATCTCTATCTTATCCTTGTTGTTGTGTTCCGAAGCTCATCGGGATGCACTACTTAAAGTTCTGCACGCTGCCTACGTGCCAGAAGAGATCACAGTGAATCAGCTTGAGATAGTGGTGTCTAATGTCAATACTAGCCATGGGTTAGGTTTCACCAATGCTGATCTAACAACAGAAGGACGTCACCACAACAAAGCCTTGCACATAACCCTGGAGTGCCAATGAGCTGTACTATCTCATGTTCTTATAGACACTGGGTCATCACTCAATGTCTTAACGAAGAATGCTCTTGTCAAGCTCGAATATGATGGAATAGCTCTCCGACCAGGCAATCTGGTGGTTAGGGCTTTTGATGGCTCCAAGAGGTCTGTTCTTGGAGAGGTGGAGTTGCCTGTGATAATCGGTCCGCAGGTCTTTCAGACTACTTTCTATATGATGGACATTTAGCCGGCCTACAACTGTTTGTTGGATCGACCATGGATTCACGCCACGGGCGCAATTACGTCGACCCTTCACCAGAAATTGAAATATGAGTGGGAAGGACAAATTATCACCATCTGTGGTGAATAGGACATATTTGTTAGCCATATGGCTACGTATAAATACATTGAGATGGATGGTGAAATCCATGAAACTATGAGCCAAGGGTTCGAGGCCTTGAATGTCAATGAGGCGACGACTGAAGTATTGGCTGCATCCCAGCAGGATAGGATGGGTACTTCAATTATCTCCTATCAGCAAGCCCGGAAGGTTGTTGAAGATGGTAATGCCCATGGCTGGGGCAAGCTGCTGCCGGTGGAGAAGAAGGAGGACATATTCGGTTTGGGTTACAAACCATTCCGACAAGATCAAGAAGAGGCTGCTAAGGAGCCCAAGTTCATTAGTGGGGGGGTGCTCACCCCAGATGCTTCCAATAACATGGAAGACGAGGTGGAAAGCGACCTCAACCTGGAGAATTGGATTCGTCCAAGGATCCCGGGTCACCAAGTCCTTAATAGTTTTCCCAGGAAATTATAAGGGTTACTCCTGCAGAGTAATTATTATTTCCTACTTTTTTCAGAATGCATCAAGTCCTGCGTCTTGCCCAAGGCGTCAGGACTCATTTTGTAATAGGGCCATATTTGTAATTTTGTGCAAATGGAATATCAATGAATATCAGACATCTTTTGCAAACAAGTGTCTTTTTTGCTCACTGTCTTTTCATTTTTCACTTTTGTACAAAATAATAAAATGGCAATGTTTTCAAAATAAATAACTTCATTTTTCACTTTTCTAAACAAGAGAAAAATTGATCACTAAAACGAACCAATCTCAAACCTTGCAGAGATTACCCTCCAGATTGCACCGACAACAGCACTGCTATGACCTTGTTTGACTTCGACAATCCAATTAATCAAGCTGATGAAGGGGTTGAAGAAGACTATGAGTTACCTGAAAAGTTAGCCAGGTTGTTGTTGCAAGAAGAGAAAGTGATTACTCCTCATCAGGAGGAGGTTGGGACAGTTAATCTTGGTATCGAAGAGGATTTGAAAGAAGTGAAGATTGGGGCCAGTCTGTAGGCTTCAGTAAAAGAACAACTCACTGACATGCTTCGAGAATACGTCGACGTCTTCGCTTGGTCCTATCAAGACATTCCAGGTCTAGATACGGATATTGTTATGCACAAGCTGCCATTAAAGGAAGATTGCCTTCTAGTGAAACAGATGTTACGCCGTACTCGTCCGGATATGGCCATGAAAATTAAGGAAGAAGTACAAAAACAGTGGGACGCCGGTTTCCTTGCTGTAACTAATTACCCGCCGTGGGTCGCTAATATTGTAGCAGTGCCTACGAAAGATGGCAAAGTGAGGATGTATGTGGATTACCGGGATCTAAACAGAGCTAGCCCAAAGGATGACTTCCCATTACCACACATTGAAGTATTGGTTGACAACACAGCTCAATTCTCGGTATTTTCTTTCATGGATGGTTTTTCCGGGTACAATCAGACCAGGATGTCACTCGAAGACATGGAGAAGAAAACCTTCATAACACCTTGGGGCACATCTTGTTACAAGGTAATGCCCTTTGGGTTGAAGAACGCCGATGCGACTTATCAACGGGCTATGGTAACGTTATTCCACAACATGATCCACAAAGAAATTGAATGCTACGTGGATGACATGATTGCCAAGTCCCTCACTGAAGAAGATCATCTGGTAAATCTGCTGAAGTTGTTCAAGCGTTTGAGAAAGTATCAGCTGAAGCTAAACCCCAAGAAATGCACATTCGGGGTACGGTCTGGTAAACTGCTGGGATTTATCGTAAGTGAAAAGGGAATTGAAGTTGATCCTGACAAAGTCAAAGCCATTCAAGAAATGCCTGCACCTAGGACTGAAAAAGAAGTTCGAGGTTTCTTAGGTAGATTGAACTACATATCAAGGTTCATATCTCACCTCACCGCAACCTGTGAACCCCTGTTCAAGCTGTTAAGAAAGGAACAAACGGTCAGGTGGAACGAAGATTGTCAGAAGGATTTTGACAAGATCAAGGAGTACCTACAAGAACCTCAAATTCTCATGCCTCCGATTGAAGGAAGACCTCTGATAATGTACCTGACAGTATTAGAAGGATCAATGGGGTGTGTGTTGGGCCAGCATGACGAGTCTGGTCGAAAAGAGTATGCAATATACTACCCAAGAAAAAAGTTTACCGACTGTGAACAACATTATTCACTGCTCGAGAAAACTTGATGTGCTTTAGCGTGGGCTACTCGCCAACTAAGATAGTATATGCTGACTCACACTACCTTGTTGATTTCAAAGATGGACCCCGTCAAGTACATATTTGAGAAGCCAACACTTACCGGAAGGGTTGCAAGATTAAAATGATTCTGACAGAGTATGACATTCAGTACACATCTCAAAAGGCCATCATGGGCAGTGTACTGTCTGACTATCTAGCTGAGCAACCCATTGATGATTACCAGCCCATGAGATTTGACTTTCCTGATAAAGACAACATGTACTTAAAAGCAAAAGATTGTGAAGATCCAGTTCACACTGAAGGTCCTGACCCATAAGAAGAATGGACTATGATGTTTGACGGGGTTGTCAATATGAATGGTCGTGGATTTGGTGCATTGCTCATTACACCTAAAGGAGTTCATATGCCTTTCTCGGCAAAACTCACTTTTGCTTGCACTAACAACGAAGCGGAATACGAAGCATGTATCATGGGACTTGAGGAAGCCATTGACCTCAGGATCAAGACATTAAATGTATTCGGAGATTCGGCTTTGGTAATCAATCAGACCAACGACAAATGGTACACTCACCAAGAGCATCTGATTCCATACTGTGACTACACGAGGAGATTATTGACTTTCTTCACAACAGTCAAACTCGAGTACATCCCTCGGGACGAAAATCAGTTTGCAGATGCTTTAGCTACCATTTCCTCCATGATCAAGGTTCAAACTACAAATTATGTGCCTCGGATTTCGGTATCCAGATTAGACCGACCAGCATACGTATTCTCCGTGGACATTGCTAAAGATGACAAGCCACAGTTCCATGACATCAAAAGCTTCTTAGAGGATCAAACATACCCACCTGGGGCATCATCCCGTGATAAGAAGACATTAAGAAGGCTGGCCGGTAGTTTCTTCCTTAATGCTGATGGTTCATTATACAAACGAAACTTTGACATGGTGCTACTCAGATGTGTTGATAAGAAAGAAGCAGACTTGCTGATGCACGAGGTGCATGAGGGCTCTTTCGGTACCCATGCTGGAGGACATGAAATGGCTAAGAAATTATTAAGATCAGGTTACTACTGGATCACAATGGATGCAAACTGTTGTGCTTATGCCAGGAAATGCCACAAGTGCCAGATCTACGCAGACAAAGTGCATGTGCCTCCAAATCCTTTGAACGTGATGTCCTCACCTTGGCCCTTTGCCATGTGGGGCATTGACATGATTGGAAAGATCGAACCGAATGCTTCAAATGGCCACAGATTCATCCTGGTAGCCATTGATTACTTCACCAAATGGGTTGAAGCAGCTTCGTATGCAAACGTCACCAGGCAAGTGGTAGCCAGATTCCTGAAAAGAGACATCATTTGTCGATATGGATTACCCGAGCGAATCATTACTGACAATGGTTCCAATTTGAACAACAAAATGATGTCAGAACTGTGACGGGACTTCAAAATCCAACATCACAACTCTTCTTCTTACAGGCCAAAGATGAATGACGTTGTTGACGCAACTAACAAAAACGTCAAGAAGATTGTGTAGAAGATGGTGGTTACTTACAAAGACTGGCATGAAATGCTACCATTTGCTTTGCATGGGTACCGAACCTCAATCAGAACGTTTACTAGGGAAACACCTTATCAGCTTGTGTATGGTATGGAAGCAGTCTTGCCTGTTGTAGTTGAGCTACCCTCCTTACGGGTACTGATGGATGTAAAGCTGAATGAAGCAGAATGTGTCTAACCCCGGTACAATCAACTGAATATGATCGAAGAAAAGAGGCTAGCTGCCATCTGTCATGGGCAATTATATCAGAAAAGGATGAAGAAAGCCTTCGATCAGAAAGTCAGGCTTTGAGAATACCAAATAGGAGATCTTGTGCTGAAAAGACTTCTTCCTCCTCATACAGACCACAGGGGCAAATGGACTCCAAATTACGATGGCTCATTCATAGTAAAGAAGGTCTTATCTGGTGGAGCACTGATGCTCTCTACTATGGATGGTGAAGATTTCTTATCCCCTGTGAATTCAGATGCAGTTAAAAAATACTTCACATAAAATGACCCGCTGGACATAAAAATAGAATGTAAGTCCAAGAAATAAAAGGGCATCCTGGCGAGTCAAAAACAGAATAAAAGACTCGGGTAAAAATAAGGGAAAATTGAAAAAAAAAAATGTGTGTACACCCGCTGAGTTGAAAAGCCGCATTGGACAACTCAGGCAAAAATGGGTATCCCGGTGGATTGAAAACCTGAAAGGGCGATCGACGCAAAATCAGGGAATAAGCGAACAACTGCATTCTGAATTCGTCTGTATCACTCACAACATAGCAAGCTTCGAAAGTATAAAGCATCAGTTAGAGTCAACCTTCTTCAGAAAGCAAGATGAGAAGAACATCAAGGTCATAGCAAAGGAAGCTCACCGGAGTGTCGTCAATATTTCCAACACTTTTACTTTTTTAATTTGTAACAATCTCCTCATTCCAGGGGATCTGTTTCTTTGACTGTATCTGCCAATTCGGGGCACCCAGATTAATAAAATCAGAGGTTTCAGTCACACCTCGTTTTGTACATTTTTGTTTCGTTTGCAAAATGTCCAATATTCATGATACGATACTTGCATAATACAAATTAGCCATTCTTTAAATGCTTGCAGGAAATATATTACTTTCAGGTAAGCCTAACTCCTATGATGGAATCCAGTAGGGGATACCTTGGGATACTTGCGTGTTTCTTTTGTCTTAACAGGTTGTAGGTATTCAATACACAACATGGGGCATGCCGAGCATTATCCCCCCAAGCAGGTTACTTCCCAGAAGAGCAGTATCTAAAATGCTTCTCCCCATCAAAGTTGTCAAAGCCTCCTCATCCCCAACATAGGTCTACTCAACAGGAGCATCCCCAGCCAAGCTCCCTACAGAGTTTCCAGTTTCTCCCCAGAAGAGCAATGCCTGAAACTCTTACACAACAAAGTGACGAAAGTTTCCTTCTCCCCAACTGAGTTCTCCTTACGGGATAAATCAACCAATGATCTATTTCCCCAAGCAGAGCTATATCTCCAGACAGATCAAACAACGATCTCTTCCCCCAGCTGGGATATCCCTCCAGGAAGATACACTAGAGATCTTTATCACAGCAGGATCCAAATCCCGGATCAGTTTCTCTTTTGCATAATCATAGCATTCGCATCATAAATCACCGAAATAAGCGTAGCATTCCATCTAATATGGAGCATTACGGCAAAAATCAAACATTTGCATGATCACAAGCCAGGTTCGAGCCAGTCACCTACAATTACTATAAGTATTTCATCAACAATATATATAAAAGCTCAAATCCCCTGAAAATAAAATCCAAAGCGTCCCCTTTACACTTTCCAACACAAATGCATGTTCATATATACTCTTTTCGACACTCGTCCGTGTCATATTATTCCCCGCAGATGTGAGCCAAAGTGTCCCCTTTGCACTCTCAAATACAAATACCTATACATGCTCTTTTGACACTCGTCCGTGTCATACCTTTCCCCAGCATGGTTGCCAAAACACCTGGTATAGCCAAACACTTATTTATAACACACTCCTTTCGACACCCTTCTGTGTCATCCTATCCCCACAGGTCGCCAGAACACCTTTTTACACTCTCCCATACAAATATTTGTTCATAACTTATACATATTTTCTTTCGACGCTCGTCTGTGTCATACGTTCCCCAGCAAGTTGAACACTTGTCTGTGTCTTGCTCATACATCACCATTAAACTAATATTCACTCATACTTATATAGAAGTCTCCGATACTCGTCCGTATCCTTTTTATATATCACTCTTCAAACAGATTCGACACTCGTTCGTTTCTTTGTTAACTAGTTGGTACTCGTCCGTATCATCATCTCTGAACATGCGACAATGTTTGTTTCTATCGATACTCGTCCGTATCATGGTCCTAAGGATGCTCGTCCGCATCTTTATTCTATACACAGCGTCAAACACTTATACCTTTTATTCTTGAGCGGGAGCACTCGCCCGTGTTTACCGTTCCCCAGTAAGTCACCAACAAAGTAACTCTTCTCCTATCCGACATTCGTCCTATGTCGTGATACTTTCGACAGCCGTCCCCAGCCAGGTGATCGTCCTTCACCTTTGGATGACCGTCCCTCATCCTTTCCCTAGCGGAGTCTCCATTATTGGAACCCTTTTCTATCCGACATTCGTCCTATGTCGTGATATTGTTTAGCAGCCATCCCCTGCTAGGTGATCGTCCTTCACCTTTTGATGACCGTGCCTCATCATTATCTGATGGCCGTCCCCATCGTTGATCTTGTTATCTTACATTTGTGCTATGTCGTGATAAACCACGAAGAGCAGTCGTACCCTACTAGGTGATCGTCCTTCACCTCTTGATGATCGTCCTTCATCATGCTTATCCGATGGCCATCCCCATCGTTGACCTTTTCTATCCGACATTCGTCCTATGTCGCGATAAAGAGCATCCGTCCCCTGCTAGGTGATCGTCCTTCACCTTTGATGACCGTCCCTCATAATTATTTCATTTATTCTTTAACCCGATAGCCGTCCCCATCGTTTTTTACTTTACTTTTCAAACCTGATGGCCGTCCCCATCATCCCTTTACTTTAATCCCCAGAGAATTTTTTTTCTTTACCTGATGGTCGTCCCCATCATGATCTCTTTATCTCCCCAACGTGTCGGCCGTCCACGTCATTGCTTTACTTACCACCTTATCCCCAGCAGTCGTCCTCTGCTCGATGGTCGTCCTCCATCGCTTTCATTTAATAATCATGCTATACTACCTTTTACAATTTATATCCCTTTTCTTCTTCAATTCAGCGAGTGCAAATTCTGGACTATCTTTATTATTCAACCACATGTTATCTCGTTTGTCTGTTAAGCCAGGAGCTTACAACCTGCACAACTAACTCATGCTTGAATAGGGGCAGCTGTAAACACCCCAAATTTTCCTTCACTAATTTCATACCATGGCTTGTGATCTTTCATTTTTTAATTTTCATAGGCATACTATCTCACATTGCATATTTGTTTCATCTGCATAGTTCAAGTTCATTTGCATCTAGGGTTTGTGATCTGAGCAATCCAAGAATCCATCTGAGCCACCCCAAAGGCCTCAAAGTATTCTAAGAGGGTCTATGTGTGTTCCATCATCATATTATGTCCCTCAAAGTTCATGGAAGTCACGAAATCACAAGAACTGGCAAGGCATGGAAGCAGAGCTAGGGTTTTCACTACACAGATGACCAAAATTAGGGTTTTGGTTTCAGAGGCCTCAACTCCAAATTTTTGGGCCATTCTTGTTTATAATGTTCTTAAGATGTTATAAGGATCATGTGTACCAAGTTTGATGAAGAAATTCATTGTGGAAGTCATTTGTTCACTGGGTAACTTCCTGAGCAAATTAAGTCAAAATCAGGGCATCTGAGGCCCCCAACAATGGTACCAAAGGGGTATTTTCATCAAACTGAAGTTATATGATCTTTATTTGATATTAGAAGAGGTTTGAAGTTCACAAGATTGAAGAATTTTGAGCCATTTGCAAACTTGCCAAAAATGGAAATGACTTGTAATGGAAACTTTCCATTTTGGGAAAGTTTTTCAACCTCCTCTTTCTTGATCAAAAATGCCTCAAATGAAAAATTTTTGTTCATGAAAGTTGTAGGATAGATCTTCCCATTTTCAAAAAGTACAAGAACTCCTTCTAATTCATTATAGAACTCAAGTTATGATCTTTCAAAGTTGGCAAAAATCCTATAATTTTCAAAGTGCACCAAAGAGGGATTTTTGCAAAACCACTTGCCAAGGCTTCAAATGACTTCTAAAGTGCCCAAATATGCCATAACATGATCAAACAACATCAAAGCATCAGAATTGGCCCAAGAATTTGATCATTTCATGCCTTGAATCACAAGAAACACCAAAGAGGGAAAATATGCAAAACTCATAGAAACCCTAACATCAAGTGTTCCATCTGCAATCTTTCAATCCTATGGCCTACCTTGATCCATGCTGAGGCCAGACACCCCAAAAACTCAGGCCTGCACCATGCCCATACCTCAAGTACACATTCTTGACTTTTTTGCAAATCACCCCATACCAATCACATTATGCCACACCAACTCCTCTGACCAATCACACTTGCTTATACTAACATTATGGAAGACATTTCACATAACACACTATCGCTCCCACCTGATGACACATAGGTCAAATAGGGGTACAGACGCGAACGGTCGGCGAAAGGAGAGAAGAACAAAAGGGTGAACTGAAAAAAGAGTCGCCAGCTAGGCATTTTTATCCCGAAGGAAAGGTAATGCTGCATAAACCTGGAAAAGATGGATAAGACGGTTGCGAACCAGAGAGACTGAGAAAGGGGGTTGGTTACAACCTGGGAAGGTGTTAGCACCCAGATTGTCCGCCGTACTCGACGGGATCCACGCTTGAAAGATTTGTGTTTAAAAGGGGAGTGTCAGTGCTATTTTGTGTGCAAAAGCTGGAAAAGAATGCAAGTGTCAGTGTAAAAGAAATGTGAAGTGAATAAAAGGAGTGTCAGTGTAAGGAAAGAGTGCAAAGCTCAAGATTATGAGGCTTAAAGAGTAATGCTGGAGGAGGAGGAATGTAAAGAGACTTTTGTTCGATAACTGTTAAGTTATGCCTACGTATCCTCTCGTGCAATGAGGAAGTCAAAACACCATAGTTCGACCCAAAGAGACTGAAAGATAAATTGACTTGTGAACTGCTTACTTGTCTATGCTCAAGTGTATGACCTGTCTGGCTCAGGTGCTAACTGTCTTGCATTAGACGGAAGAAGCGAGTTCTCATTTGTGAGTGAGTGTGATGAGAAGAGAATCCCGGAGGAGACGTTTATTGTTTGTTTTTGTGTTTTCAGTTTTTTATTTGTTTTTGGTGTTTTGTCATAAGTTAATGAGCTTAAGCCTAAACCAAGGGTTAGTAAACTCATCACATCCTCCCTCTGATTAGGGGTAATGAGAATACCTTAAGTGTGAAGTAAACACCCCACACTTAATCACCATGATGTAGGATTAAGATCATTAACCTACTTGCAATTATTTAAGATGTTTTTTTGGAGTTTTTGTTTAGTGTTAAGTAATGAGTTTAAGCCATAATCAAGGATTTAATGGACCCATTACACCATCATAATAGAAGGATAATAGATGAGAACATTAAAGCTGAGGAAGGCTCCTCAACTTAATCCATGATTAGGAATTAACCTCATGACAAAATAAAACCTTTATTAAAGTGGATTTTAGTTAATGATAAGGTTAAGAAATGGATTTCATGGTTTGTAAGACAACTTGAGGGGGACTTGTCCATTAACACTAGGGTTAGTCCTTCTTAACCAATTAAGGAAGAATTAGAACCCTAATGCAAGGCCCAAGTTACAAGTTTGATGTCTTGATGATTATTAGGTGAATTAATTAAAGGATTTAAACACATTAAGGGCTTAACACTTAGGATTAAAGTTATACACCCCATCCTAATAGAAGGATACATGCATAACCCTAATCACAAAGCCTTAAAACCTTTAAGGTTTAGTCCTTGATTAAGAGATGAGAAGAGAAGACACAAAGATGACACAAAGGTAAAACAAATGGGAGACTAATCAAACCCTAATTATGATCATGCTTGGGTTTTCCTAGTGTTTATGAGGCTTGCAAGAAGATCTTCAAGAGGAGCCACCAAGGAAGAAGAAAGATGGAAAGAAAAGAAGCAGGAAGGAAGCAAGACAACTTACTTCACTTAAGAAGATAAGTTGCTTGAAGAAAGAAAGTGAGGAAGGAGCATGAATGAGAAATATCACTCAAATACAAAAGTAAAATGCAGTAATGAATGCATAAAAGGGATGAGAAGAGATTATGAGAAGTGAAGGCAAATTCACTTCTCAAACACTTACCACCTGAAAAGTTAGCAACAAGAAATGAAATGAAATGAAAATGAGAAAGATGCAATGATGCAAACTAAAACCAGAAGCATGATCAAGATTCAAATGATGCTAAGAGATGATACAAATGGATGTCATGAGATGTGGATGATCATACAAGAGATGAAGATGCAAATGAGACATGAAAGGAGGCATGAAAGTTCATGAAAACGTATGAAATGCAATGGATGCATAACATGGCAAATGGATGATGCAATGATCAAAAATGATTTCAATATGTCCTAAGATGTCTTATATGTCATTTGGATGTACAAAAAGTCATGGCAAGTTTGTGTATGCAAGCATATGAAGGATGAATGCAAATGAAAGCAAAGATTAGGGTTTATACACAACATGAGATTAAAAATTGAAAATCAGAAGCAAGACATGAGATAAAAAATTGAAAATGGGATCAAAGGAACCCTAACCCCATACAAGTTCACTGCCCAAAGGGGAAGGTCAGAAGCTAAACCCTAATGGACTTATGATTTTCCTAAGTTTCTAGGGTTTTAAGGGTGATCCTAAAGGGAAAATGCCAAACAAATTGAAAATGCATTATAAAAATGAAAAAAAATGTTTTTAGATGCTTGAAAGGATGCATAACATAATGCAAAAAGAACCATTCACAAACTCAACTTAGATCAAAAGTTATGAATTTTTGAAGTTAGGGTTAAAAATATTCAAATTAAAGAATCCTAATTCAAATGAAAATTATCAAAGTATGATCAAAACCAAAAAGAAATTTGTCTTGTGAGTTTGTAAATGTTTTAAAATGCTCTCTGAATTTTTTTGGGATTTTAAATACCTAAATTTATTTTTAATTAATTAATTTCCATTAACTAATTAAAAATAAACATTTAAATGATTTAAAAATAATTTTTAATGCAAAAAATAAAATAAAAATTATTTTCAGAATGAGAAAAATAATTAAAGTCATGATGCAAAAAATAAAATTTTTTGAATGCATTTTGCTATTTTAAATAAAATGGACAAAGAAATGCAAATAAAATGAAAATAAAATTAATTTGAATGAGAAGTCAATGGAATCAATGGCCAGCATTCAAAGCCTTCTGGAGGGAGTTGACCCGCGCGCGAATAGAGGGTTGAGATTGAATCTGAGGAAATTCAAAACTAATCCTAATTAATTATCCTAATTAAAAAAAATTAGGGTTAAGTGACAAATCCTGGCCATTGAGACCACGCGCGAAAACATATCCGACGCACCAAATTCAAACTGAGCTAAGCACGTGGCTAAACCCTAATTAGGGCTAATGACCTTCAGATGACCGGAACAGTGGTTCCGGTCATCTTCTCCGGCGAACCCAAAAGCTAAATTTCTCCCTAGGCAATTTTAAACCTTCTAAAACTCCAGATCACATCTTCTAAACACCCTAAGCAAGAATCAAACACAAAAACTCATTTATATTGCAACATAAACAAGAATCGAATCAAACAAGTTTTCAGGTCAAACTTTCAGAGACACGGTTCAGGCTCAAAACTCAACCATTTTCAAAACCAACAAGCACAGCATGATCAGTGAAGCATAAGCAACATTTCTTTGGCATAAAAAACAATTTCTGGAAAAAATGTTCTTGGTGATATCTGAACTGGAGCTTTCACCTTTGGAGCTTTCTGGCCAGTTCTTTGCTTCAAATCACCTCCAATGATCCCCCTCAAGAGTTTGCAAAGCTTGGTTGGAGTTTATATGGCCTCTATGTGATGTTTGCTGAAGCTCAGGTCAAGGGAGGTGAAAATCGTATTTTTGATATGGGGTGTTTAAAGGCAAAATGAAGGGTGGGAAATGATCAGTGATGAATGTGGAGTTGAATGGTGGAAAAAGTTTGGAGTTTTGTTGGCTGAGCTATGAGTTTCGAAGAGAAATGCATAAGGGGAAGTTTTGACGAATGCTGAGTTGTGGGAGGATTCAGCCTATGTTGTTGTGTGTGTTGAGTTGCTTTTGGTCCATGTATCAATCCTTGATAGGTCAGAGAGTTGTTGTGGAATAGTTTGATTGGTATGGCTCAATTTGCAAAAAGTCAAGAAAGTTGTCCTTTGAGGTATGGGCTCATGGCAGGCTGAGGACAAGGGGGTGTCTGGTGCAGCTTGATTCATGGGCAACCATGGAATTCAGATTGAGGCAAAATATCAAGTGGAATGAAGTTTGTGGGTGGTTTTACAATTTGTGAAGGTTTTGGTCCCTTTTGAAATACTTGATGATCAAGGCATGAAACTTGAGAATTATTTGGGAAATTATGAATTATAGGTCATGTATGATGTTTGTGTAATGGTTAGAAGTTACTTTGAGGCTACAAATTGGCTTGGTATGAGTTTTTGCAAGTTTCCCTCTTTGGTACATAAGTGAAATTTTGTGATTTTTCCCAACTTTGCAAGGCCATAACTCGAGTTCTAAGATGAATTAGATCAATTTCTTGTACTTTTTGAAAATTGAATGATCCAATCTACAACTTTCATGATCAAGAATTTTTCATTTGAAGCATTTTTGAATCAAAAAGAGGAGGTTGAAAAACTTTCCCAAGATGGCAAGTTTGCATTACAAGTCACTTTCCTAAAATGGCAACTTTGCAAATGGCTTGAAATTCTCCAATTTTGTGAACTTCTAAACTCTTATAAGATCAAATAAAGATCATATACACCCAAAATGATGGAGAAGACCCTTTGGTTGGATGATTGGGGGGCCTCAGATGCCCTGATTTTGCACTGACTTGTTCAAGAAGTCATCTATTGATCAAATGCCTTCCCCATTGAATTTCTTCATGAAAATTGGTATGCATGATCCTCATATCATATAGAGACCAATAGAAACAAGAATGACAAAAGAATTTGGAGTTATGGCCTCTGAAACCAAAACCCTAATTTTAGGTCATCTGTGCAGTTAAGCTTGGTTCTGCTTCCATGCCTTTCTCAGTTCTTGTGATTTTCTGACTTTCTTGATCTTGGGAGGATACAATATGATATTTGAACATACATGGACCCTCTTAAGATGATTGAAGACCTTTGGAGTTGCTCAGATAGCCCTTGGTTTGCTCAGATCACAAACCCTAGATGCAGATGACTTTGAACCAATGCAGTGAAGCAAAAATGTAATATGAGATGATATGATTGAACTTATGCAAATGAAAAGAATCACAAGCCATGGTGTGAACTTAGTGAGGGCAAATTTGGGGTGTTTACAGCTGCCCCTATTCAAACATGAGTTAGTTGTGTAGGATGTAAGCGACGGCTTAACAGGCAAACAAGATAACTTGTGGTTGAATACCAAAGACAGTCCAAAATTTGCACTCACTGAATGAAGAAGAAAAGGGATATAGATTGTAAAAGGAAGTAAATTATGATTATAAAGTGCGGGTGACGGAGAAAGACCATCGAGCAGAGGACGACTGCTGGGGATAAAGTAATGACGGGGACGACCGACATGCTGGGAAATAGAAGGATCATGATGGGGACGGCCATCAGGTTTTGTAAAGTAAAGGATAAACAACGATGGGGTACGGTGTAGACACCCTAAATTTTCCCTCTGATTTTCTTTCTTTTTCTGCTGTTCGTTTTGCATTCATACGCATTTTGCATACCATTTGCATAAGCTCCTAAGACATGGGATCGTATCTTCTGAGGAATTAGGGTTTATTTCCCTGATAAGGATTTCAAGTCTGAAAACTATTCACCGATTCATTTGGCTCGTCACCATGGTTTTCTGCTTCATCAGGTCATAAGGCTACTCTCGAACTTTCAGCATCTCAGCCTGTTTTTTCTGTCTCGATATCTCAGAAGCTTTGGTTCCAAGTTTAGGGTTATTTCTCAGGCAGTGAGTGCTCAAAGTCAAGTTGTGGTGTGATGAGTTCGTCAGGTCATCAAGTTGTGGTTTACGAGAAGTTTTGGGCCAATTTGTCTGTTCGTTTGTTCATTAGTGGTCCATCTATGGATTTATTTTCCAAGAGGTTGATTCTGACAGATTTAAGGTGATTCAAGACTTATTTGGCCACGGATTCAGAAGATGATTAATACAGATGGTTGTTTGTTTCAGCTACAAGTTGTTCAGTGGAAAGTTGTGTTCATTTTTCAGTCAGAGTTTTATGTAATGGAGGTTTTCAAGTCATGATTCCTTAATTTTAAGGCTATTCCTTTGATCCACAGTGAAGACTCTAGTTCATCAAGATTCACTTTGTTTCTCAAGAATCGATTCAGTTTGGTTTCAAATGTGAGTTTTGGGGATTCGTTCTAATCGTCGCCGCTCAACTTCTAGAGAATTTTATCATGATTAATTTCATTTGTTATTCGAATTTATATATTATTAGAAGGCCATTCATTTAATTTCTTTGTCCATCATTATCATCATTTATGGAGACTATTATTTATAGTCCAAAATTCAGCAAAAGCCCGTGATAAAGTCCATTACATTGAAAAAAAATCAGTCAAAGTGATTACAAGAAATAAAGCCATGAAACACCAAGGTCCATTAAGCAAAGATAGAAACAAAGTTTTGACCTAGCATGTAAAATCCATCACACGGATCCCTTGAAAAAGCAAAAAAAAAAAAAGATTTCTTTTAGCAGCCATATACTCTCAATATCACTTACTTCCCATGGCATATTTTTCCTCTCTCTCCCAACATCACACGCGGAACTTCACGCACACCCACTCTCATTTATTTCCCACTCCACTACACACCTTTCACGCACAAGCTCTCCAAAAACTTCAGCCAACAAAATCGTACAATTCCACTACGCAACAATCATCATTCTGTTAAAAATGCATACCACACAGCCACACTCACAATTTTGAAGCAGCATACACCATTTTCATCACTCTTCCCGTTTGAATTCTCACACTCTCAAAAAAAACCATTAACCTGCAACACGCATACAGGGCCAATACCGCACAACCCTTCACCTGCAAAAAACAACAACATAGTAGCAACAATTTTCTGACCTTTTCCATTTTCAAAGAAATCACTAACACAAATTCTTCTCTTCAACAATCTCGCCGCACCACCATTTCTTCCCTTCACCATTATCACTTTTCTTCCCAACCTACAACCTCAACCTTAAAATCTCTCGTCACTCCTCACCGACCACCATATTCTCCATCTCACGAGCAAACCTTCACCTGCAAAACCAAAATAACACACCACACAACAAATTTTCCTCAACGAACAACACCCTCTTTCAACCATCTTCAACAACAACATATCTCCTTCATCGAAACATTACCCTTCAATCATTGACCGTCAACCAAGCAATAACAACAAGAAATAAATCTGAGATTTACACAAAAAACAGCAAACACGCATTTTCAATCTTCACCACCCTTCTTCCATCTTCTCACCTCTCAAACTCACAAACCTCCTTCAACTCACCGAGTCACCCTCTTCAACATCACTCCACCACTTCAAATCAAAACAACCATTTCTTCTCATCACAACCTCACCAAAACGCCCCTGTTTTCTCAATTCAACATTTAACCGAATCCATCCACAAACGCCTTATCCTCACGACACAATCCACAAACACAAACATCACCTTCAACCCTTGACACCACACCAACCTTTTGCTCACCCTCAAACCTCATTGTTATTCAATAATCTTCCACATCAATCCACTGCCAACTTCTCCAAAACAATGACCAAACAAAACCCAGAGCCAAAACAGAATCAGATCAGAAAACTCAGAGAGTTAAGATGAAAGAGAGGCGAGATCGGAGCTGAGATTGATTGAGAGACAGAGATCAAAAGCAAGCCGCAAAACCGAAACATAGTGACTTGATGCCGCCGCAGATTGTCACCCGTTTTTGTTGACGTTGTTGTTTCGCGCACCGTAAAAATCCACCGCCGGTCCGAAACTCTTCAAATCCGAGCGAGATCGAGACGAGAAAGAGCTTAAACCGTAACAAAAGCCATGGCCGGTGGGTTCTTTTTACAGAGTGAAGGATATCTCGCATTTTTCATAATGGAAGAAGAAGACTCGATTTGTTAGTAGCGGCGACGTGGTTTTGTGGCTTCGCGTTGTTTTTCGAGGAAGAGAACATTCATGTTTGCGGAAAGAAGCAGGGATTGTGATGAAGGCTTTTGTTTTTTTGTGTGGAAAATCAAGCTGCTGGGCTTGGTTAAGCCCGTGATTTCCTTTCCTCCAGCCCAATGAAGCCAGCGAATCCCCCATCCCCAGCGGACACTTTCTTAATTTTTATTGTTTTTCTCTCTTTGTTCTGCTTTTAATTAGGTGCATAATTATATATTTTGTTTCTTATTTAGGTGTTATATTTAGGTGTCATCTATTTGGTTTTAGTTCGTGCTTAAAAGTTTTACAGGTTATTGTTGGATTACGGTGATGGATGATGATCGATGATGGCCTTGTGGGTTATTATTTTCATAATATTCTTGGACTTAATGGATTATCTGAATGAATATTCTTGTCTATGCGATTGTCGATTTGTGGTGGTAAGCACTTAAGGACTTGCTGGATCGATTGTTTGAATCTTCTTCTCGAGTTTCTCTTGCGAATTGAAGAGGCAACGGACCTTCTCCGTTAGGTACCACTAAGGCCTAGTTTTATTGCCTGCTGCTGCATCTGGAAGTCCTACTGGTGTAGGCTCTGTTTGTGCATTTCTCATCTTATCTCCATTTCGCATTCTCATCTCCTTATCTTATTCATTATTCATCTCATCTCCATTTTGCATTCTCATCTCTTTATCTTATTTCTTCCTCATCTTCTTTATCTCTTGCCTTGCTTGAGGTGTGCCTAGGCCACAATGGAGCTTCTCTTTTCATCTTTCTCTTCTTCTTTCTTTCTTCTTTAGGATAGTGAGCCTCACTAACCTAGGACCATCCGAGCTTGTGAATATTAGGATTAGACTTTTCCCGTTAGTTCTTTTACCTTTATGATCCTTTTGGTTCTTCTTCTCTTCTCATCTCATAACTCTAAAAAACACTTTAATAAGTTTGAAGTGATGTCTTGACCCATAGCCTTATCCCGTGAGGTATGCTTGTAGTCTTCCCATCTTGGGATAGTACGAGTTTACTTTGTGATGCACAAGTCTGATCGAGGTATCTTCTTCATAAAGGAAAAGCATAAAAAACACTTCTTCACCTATAAATAAACCCAAGCACTTAATAATTAAGCAAGTTAGTGAGCCTAAGCCTTAGTCTGTGGGTTCAAGTTTTGGGGATCTTCTCCTTACTTGAGTGTGCTTGTTCTATTATTCCATCTTGGAATGTAGTGACAAGTTCACATTCCATTGAAAAGAGCTTGAGTTCACTTCCTTGTGACACACTCATAAAAGCTTCATAAAAAACACAAACAAACAATAAGCGTCTTTCCTTCGGGAATTCTTTTCTCATCCCATTCACTCTGTACGCGAACTTGTTCCTACTTGTCACTTTGCAAGACGGTAACGCACTCGTCGTCCGAGCCGGCAACACCTGAGCATTGACATAGGGAGTTCAAGCCTTAAGACACAAGCAATTTCCTTTTAGTACCCCTAGTTAGGGGAACTACGACGTCTCTGATCCTCATTATCCTGATGAGGTACGTAGGCAGCGGGGTAGGGCCCGTTCGAGCACAATCTTTATTTTCCCTACATTTTTTCTCTTTGTCCTCTTATTCAGTTCTTTTCCAGTTCCAGTTTCTTTTCATTTTCATTTCTTTGCTGCAGTTTTCATACCCTCACCCTTTGAAACAGTTTCTTTTGCAAGCGTGGATCCCGTCGGGTACGGAGGACGATCTAGGTGCTAATACCTTCCCAGGTCGTAACCGACTCCCGAACTCAGTCTCTTTGGTTCGCAGGACCCATGTCCTTCCTTTTCTTTCTTCTGGTTTGTGCAGCATTACCATTCCCTTTCTTCGGGATAAAAATGCCTGGCTGGCGACTCTATTCTTTTTCCGCGCCACTTTCGCGTTTGTACCAGGATGGAAATCCGGGGAGCGACATACGGCCACCGGGTTAATGAAATCAAAGGTGAAGGACGATCACCTAGCAGGGTACGGCTGCTCTGTTGGGGATAAGATGAGGGACGGTCATCTATTGGTGAAGGATGATCACCTGGCAGGGTACAGTTGTTGAAAGTATCACGATATAGGACGAATGTCGGATAGAAAGAGACGAAGATGGGGACGGCCATCGGATAAGCATGATGAAGGAGGATCATCAAGAGGTGAAGGAAGATCACCTAGCAGGGTACGGCTGCTCTCGGGGTTTATTATGACATAGGACGAATGTCAGATAACAAGATCAACGATGGGGACGACCATCGGATAAAAACGACGAAGGACGATCATCAAAAGGTGAAGGACGATCACCTGGAAGGGTACGGCTACCGGAAGTATCATGAAATAGGACAAATGTCAGATAGGAAAGGGTTCCAATAATGGAGACACCGCCGGGGGATGAAGAAGGACGATCATCAAAAGGCGAATGACGATCACCTGGCAGGGTACGGCTGCCGGAAGTATCATGACATAGGACGAATGTCAGATAGAAGAAAAGCAATTCTACTGGGGAATGGTAAACACGGACGAGTGTCTACATTCAAGAAATGAAAGGTATAAGTGTTTGACACTGTGTATAGATTAAAGATGCGGACGAGCATCCTTAAGACTATGATACGGACGAGTATCGGTAGAAACAAACGCTGACGCATGTTCAGAGATGATGGTACGGACGAGTACCAACTGGTTAACAAAGAACACGGACGAGTGTTGAATTTGGGAAAAGATAAGTGGTGTATACAAGATACGGACGAGTATCTGTATGAGTAGAAGTAAGCATGAGTGAGACACAAACGAGTGTTCAATATGCTGGGGAGAGTATGATACAGAAGAGTATCATAAGAGGAAATGTATAGGTTATGAACTTATAAACGTAAGAGATACTCTGACGCTCTGTGGGGGTAAGATGACACGGACGGGTGTCGAAAGAAGTGTATATTAATATGTATTAGTGAGTGCAAAGGAGATGCTTTTTGCTTTCCGCTGTGACTGTGGGTCTTTGTATACACATTGCTAATGGAATTATGGCGCATACAAATGTTTGATTCAAAGCATGGCTTATGATTATGCAGTATGTTTGATTTTTGGCATAATGCTCCGTATTAGACGGAATGCTACACTTTGAGGGGAAATATGATGTGAATGCTATGATTGTGCAAAAGATACCGATCCGGGATTCGGATCCCGTTGCGGTGAAGATCTCTGGCTGATCTGCTTTGAAAGAATATCCCAGTTGGGGGAAAAGATCATTGGTAGATCTGATAAGATGTATGACTGCTTGGGGAAATAGGTCGCTGATAGACCTATCTTTGGTGATGGGGAGCCCAGCTGGGGTCTGTGGAAGCTTTTCGTCACTTTGTTGTGAAATCTTCAGACATTGCTCTTCTGGATAGAGGTTGAAACTCTGTGGGGAGATGGTTCCCTGTCTAACACTCGGCTGGGGAGGAGAAAGATCACCGAACGAATCCACAAACGACTTATCCTCACGACACAATCCGCAAACACAAACATCAACTTCAACCCTTGACACCACACCAACCTTTTGCTCACCCTCAAACCTCATTGTTCTTCAATAATCTTCCACATCAATCCACTGCCAACTTCTCCAAAACAATGACCAAACAAAACCCAGAGCCAAACAGAATCAGATCAGAAAACTCAGAGAGTTAAGATGAAAGAGAGGCGAGATCGGAGCTGAGATTGATTGAGACACAGAGATCAAAAGCAAGCCGCAAAACCGAAACATAGTGACTTGATGCCGCCGCAGATTGTCACCCGTTTTTGTTGACGTTGTTGTTTCGCGCACCGTAAAAATCCACCGCCGGTCCGAAACTCTTCAAATCCGAGCGAGATCGAGACGAGAAAGAGCTTAAACCGTAACAAAAGCCATGGCCGGTGGGTTCTTTTTTCAGAGTGAAGGATAGCTCGCATTTTTCAGAATGGAAGAAGAAGACTCGATTTGTTAGTAGCGGCGGCGTGGTTTTGTGGCTTCGTGTTGTTTTTCGAGGAAGAGAACATTCATGTTTGCGGAAAGAAGCAGGGATTGTGATAAAGGCTTTTGTTTTTTTTTTTGTGGAAAATCAAGCTGCTGGGCTTGGTTAAGCCCGTGATTTCCTTTCCTCCAGCCCAATGAAGCTAGCGAATCCCCCATCCCCAGCGGACACTTTCTTAATTTTTATTGTTTTTCTCTCTTTGTTCTGCTTTTAATTAGGTGCATAATTATATATTTTGTTTCTTATTTAGGTGTTATATTTAGGGTGGATAATTAACAGAGTTGGATTCAGGTTTTTATTATAATTTTATTCTTAACTTAATTAATTTGGTTTATAATTTTTGTTATGATTTTGATATAGTTTCTTTTAGTTAATCCTTATTTTTTATATAGTTGCTTAACTTAGTTAGTTTTGTTTATAATCCTTAATTTTGATATAGTTTCTTAGCGTTATATTGATTAAGTTGATTTGATAATTTTGGTTTTAGTTCGTGCTTAAAAGTTTTACAGGTTATTGTTGGATTACGGTGATGGATGATGATCGATGATGGCCTTGTGGGTTATTATTTTCATAATATTCTTGGACTTAATGGATTATCTGAATGAATATTCTTGTCTATGCGATTGTCGATTTGTGGTGGTAAGCACTTAAGGACTTGCTGGATCGATTGTTTGAATCTTCTTCTCGAGTTTCTCTTGCGAATTGAAGAGGCAACGGACCTTCTCCGTTAGGTACCACTAAGGCCTAGTTTTATTGCCTGCTGCTGCATCTGGAAGTCCTACTGGTGTAGGCTCTGTTTGTGCATTTCTCATCTTATCTCCATTTCGCATTCTCATCTCCTTATCTTATTCATTATTCATCTCATCTCCATTTTGCATTCTCATCTCTTTATCTTATTTCTTCCTCATCTTCTTTATCTCTTGCCTTGCTTGAGGTGTGCCTAGGCCACAATGGAGCTTCTCTTTTCATCTTTCTCTTCTTCTTTCTTTCTTCTTTAGGATAGTGAGCCTCACTAACCTAGGACCATCCGAGCTTGTGAATATTAGGATTAGACTTTTCCCGTTAGTTCTTTTACCTTTATGATCCTTTTGGTTCTTCTTCTCTTCTCATCTCATAACTCTAAAAAACACTTTAATAAGTTTGAAGTGATGTCTTGACCCATAGCCTTATCCCGTGAGGTATGCTTGTAGTCTTCCCATCTTGGGATAGTACGAGTTTACTTTGTGATGCACAAGTCTGATCGAGGTATCTTCTTCATACAGGAAAAGCATAAAAAACACTTCTTCACCTGTAAATAAACCAAAGCACTTAATAATTAAGCAAGTTAGTGAGCCTAAGCCGTAGTCTGTGGGTTCAAGTTTTGGGGATCTTCTCCTTACTTGAGTGTGCTTGTTCTATTATTCCATCTTGGAATGTAGTGACAAGTGCACATTCCATTGAAAAGAGCTTGAGTTCACTTCCTTGTGACACACTCATAAAAGCTTCATAAAAAACACAAACAAACAATAAGCGTCTTTCCTTCGGGAATTCTTTTCTCATCCCATTCACTCTGTACGCGAACTTGTTCCTACTTGTCACTTTGCAAGACGGTAACGCACTCGTCGTCCGAGCCTGCAACACCTGAGCATTGACATAGGCAGTTCAAGCCTTAAGACACAAGCAATTTCCTTTTAGTACCCCTAGTTAGGGGAACTACGACGTCTCTGATCCTCATTATCCTGATGAGGTACGTAGGCAGCGGGGTAGGGCCCGTTCGAGCACAATCTTTATTTTCCCTACATTTTTTCTCTTTGTCCTCTTATTCAGTTCTTTTCCAGTTCCAGTTTCTTTTCATTTTCATTTCTTTGCTGCAGTTTTCATACCCTCAACCTTTGAAACAGTTTCTTTTGCAAGCGTGGATCCCGTCGGGTACGGCGGACGATCTGGATGCTAATACCTTCCCAGGTCGTAACCGACTCCCGAACTCAGTCTCTTTGGTTCGCTGGACCCGTGTCCTTCCTTTTCTTTCTTCTGGTTTGTGCAGCATTACCATTCCCTTTCTTCGGGATAAAAATGCCTGGCTGGCGACTCTATTCTTTTTCCGCGCCACTTTCGCGTTTGTACCAGGATGGAAATCCGGGGAGCGACATACGGCCACCGGGTTAATGAAATCAAAGGTGAAGGACGATCACCTAGCAGGGTACGGCTGCTCTGTTGGGGATAAGATGAGGGACGGTCATCTATTGTTGAAGGATGATCACCTGGCAGGGTACAGTTGTTGAAAGTATCACGATATAGGACGAATGTCGGATAGAAAGAGACGACGATGGGGACGGCCATCGGATAAGCATGATGAAGGACGATCATCAAGAGGTGAAGGAAGATCACCTAGCAGGGTACGGCTGCTCTCGGGGTTTATTATGACATAGGACGAATGTCAGATAACAAGATCAACGATGGGGACGACCATCAGATAAAAATGATGAAGGACGATCATCAAAAGGTGAAGGACGATCACCTGGAAGGGTACGGCTATCGGAAGTATCATGAAATAGGACGAATGTCAGATAGGAAAGGGTTCCAATAATGGAGACTCCGCCGGGGGATGATGAAGGACGATCATCAAATGGTGAAGGACGATCACCTGGCAGGGTACGGCTGCCGGAAGTATCATGACATAGGACGAACGTCAGATAGAAGAAAAGCAATTCTACTGGGGAATGGTAAACACGGACAAGTGTCTACATTCAAGAAATGAAAGGTATAAGTGTTTGACACTGTGTATAGATTAAATATGCGGACGAGCATCCTTAAGACTATGATACGGACGAGTATCGGTAGAAACAAACACTGACGCATGTTCAGAGATGATGGTACGGACGAGTACCAACTGGTTAACAAAGAACACGGATGAGTGTTGAATCTGGGAAAAGATAAGTGGTGTATACAAGATACGGACGAGTATCTGTATGAGTAGAAGTAAGCATGAGTGAGACACAAACGAGTGTTCAGTATGCTGGGGAGAGTATGATACAGAAGAGTATCATAAGAGGAAATGTATAGGTTATGAACTTATAAATGTAAGAGATACTCTGACGCTATGTGGGGGTAAGATGACACGGACGGGTGTCGAAAGAAGTGTATATTAATATGTATTAGTGAGTGCAAATGAGATGCTTTGGCTTTCCACTGTGACTGTGGGTCTTTGTATACACATTGCTAATGGAATGTTGGCGCATACAAATGTTTGATTCAAAGCATGGCTTATGATTATGCAGTATGTTTGATTTTTGGCATAATGCTCCGTATTAGACGGAATGCTACGCTTTGAGGGGAAATATGATGTGAATGCTATGATTGTGCAAAAGATACCGATCCGGGATTCGGATCCCGTTGCGGTGAAGATCTCTGGCTGATCTGCTTTGAAAGAATATCCCAGCTAGGGGAAAAGATCATTGGTAGATCTGATAAGATGTATGACTGCTTGGGGAAATAGGTCGCTGATAGACCTATCTTTGGTGATGGGGAGCCCAGCTGGGGTCTGTGGAAGCTTTTCGTCACTTTGTTGTGAAATCTTCATACATTGCTCTTCTGGATAGAGGTTGAAACTCTGTGGGGAGATGGTTCCCTGTCTAACACTCGGCTGGGGAGGAGAAAGATCACCGAACGATCTTCCTATTGATTTTTGTGGGGATCCTGCTGAGGATGGTGAACTCAGTTGGGGAGAAGGGCCCCTTCTGATGCTGGTCTGGATAAAGTGTTGTAGAAATGATGCTTGGCAGTTCTGAGGGGAAGAAAGCATCTCTGGTGTTGTTTGGAAGATGTGCTGAGTAAATAATGATTGGGCAGCTTGCTGGGGAGAAGCTTTCATGCCCCATTGTAATACCTCAAAATTTGCCCTCACTATTTATACCTCTATTGGCTCATCATTTTGCATTCATCGGCATTTCTCATCAATTCATTAACATCATAATAGTGCATTGCATGGATTCATAAGGCATGTGATCAGGACCCAGGGAAATTAGGGTTTCATACGTTATCTGTATCTGTCAAAGATTGAAATGATAGAGAATATTCACTGGACGATGATTCCACTTCAAATGCGGTTGTTCAGTTGTGTTTCGATTCAGATGGGAGTTTGACCTAGTTAGGGCCAAACTATCAAAAGATGGTTGCAACTGCAAGATTTATTTTGGGCCACTGGACGGTTTCTTAAACAATGCATATTCAAAGTTCAGGTTGCCGTGTGTTGAAATTCATCAGTTTATCGAGCAGTGTTTTGTATGAAGTTTGGTTTGAATTTTCATTTTATCAGTGACGCATCCGGATACGAATGGTCATGGCATGGTTCAGACGATTCAAAGGGGGTGTAACTTATCTGGAAAATTATTCAGTGGCTCAGAAGTGGTTATGTTTACAGACTTGTGGAAAGAATTCAAAATAGGTTTTGGGCTAAAATCAAGATTTCATTCATTGCTTTGTTCTCATTGTTATGAACCACTCCTGATTATTCCATTCCATTCTCATCTTTCTATTTCAATACGTTTCCATTAGTTCATTGTTAGTTTTCTTTTATTTTGTCCATAATCCATTGTGAATCACCTTTTAAAGTCTAGTTGCCTAAAACCATATTCAAGTTTCAAAGCCAATGGCCATATTCATTCCTCAAACTTATTCAAGATCCGAACACAAATTCAAATTCTATCTTCGCCCATTTATTCATTTGTAAATCTAAAGCCCATTTTGGAATTCGTTTCTCTTCTATTTCGAACCAATTTTCTATTGTTAATCCATGTTAGGATAGTGGTTAATTCTCAAGCCCATTTTAATCCATTCTAAGACTAAATTCTCAACTCATGTCTCTTTTCTACTAATTAATTGTTGAATTTTTTTATGTTATTCTTAGTTTCCTTTAATCCATTTTCTCTTTATACTAAATCATTCTTTTAATCCTTTTTAGATTAAATTCTCTAGCCCATCACAGTTTTCCGATTTCTCAATAGCTTCATATTGTCTTCCTACCAAAGGTACCATTACCCAAATAATTGTGCAATCAACAACTATCCTTGTATTCACATCAAAATAAACTTACAAATAATAAAGATAGCTGCATACAGGGTGAATTCATTTGTATTCACATCAAAATAAACTTACAAAATAAACTTACAAAACTCATTCGTTAGTTGGTAGAAAAGAAATCGTGTCTCATTGCCAAAGGGTTGTTGGGCACTTTGCAGAGAGGACATTGAAGAATTTGGCTTGGATTGTATCAGAATCTGAGGATGTGTTGCACCATAAAAAAAGAACATCCTGGATGTCTGAGGATTCGCACGCATTCAAGTACACTAGCAGTAAAAATACTCTCCTAGGTGCTGAAGGATTTCAGGGTGAATTCATTTGCTAGCGTCTGGACGTTAATGCCATCGCTAAAGCCATCGAGATTCACACCCAATTCATCCTGTAACTGCAAAAGATAACAAGATCAGCCACGGAAATTGTCAAAAACAAAGAAATAGAAATAGTTAATCGCAAAACAGAATTTCACTCAGACTTCATAACCGAATTCACAAAAAATCTGCGTATCAAACCAACAGCCAAAGTGCAGCATCATCAATCCGTGGTTAATTTCCCCCCATCTCTAACCTGCATTACCCAAAAAGAAAGAGCTCCATATTTAGATATGATCATCTAGGATCGGTTTTCAGTTAGAGGAGGAGGAAAAGTTGTTGATGGAATAAAGAATGACTCAGAGTTCAAGTTTTAATAGAATTTCACAAAGCAAACCCTAACAGAATTTCTAACAGAATTTCAGTTAGTAGTTAGCAAACCATAACAGAATTCATCAATCTCAAAGAAACAAAAATAAAAAAATTGCAACTCACCTAAGAACTTTCCAGAAGGGTCCAGAAGAGTGGCTTCTATAAATCAGAAGCTTCACCATTTTTCAGCTTCTTCACCATTTCTCATTCTTTTCATCACTCTTCTACAATCCCAAAACTCTCCTTCAATTCTTCACAACTTCTTCTTTTCCTTCAACCTTTTCCGTCACCATTCTATTTCCATAACCTTCCTGAGCCAAGCCTCCCTCTTCTTCACCATTCTTCCTTCCCCTCTCATAACTACTCATCTTCTCTTCTTCTATTTCTGCACAAAACTCCTCCAACCCCTCCTACAAAAAGAATGGCAGCCATCAATGAAACAGTAATGATGAGAGAGTGATATGGATCCATGAATCCATCATCCACCTTGTAAGTTCTGCAGGTTAAGGATATAACAGAGTCAATTACAAGGAAGAGAAGGGAAATAGAATCCCAAGTCTAATGTTTACCTTTGAACCATATTCTGGGGATTTTTGATCTTGGCTCACAAAGCACTTACGTTTGCCGTCGAAACTGTCGTGGAGTCAGCAAGTTGCTTGGATTCACGTTGTTCTCACACCATTCTTCGTCCTCACTTTTTTTCCGATTGGCAACACCACTGCAAAGCAAAGCAGGGTTTCAGAAAAAACCAGAAAGAAACGAAGAGGGAGAAGAGGGAATCAAGCCTTACCTGAGACCTTCAATTCATCAAAATCATCCCTATCTTCGTACGACGAGCTTCAGAATTCGGCTTCTCCGCAAATCTCCAACATCTCCACCATCGTTCTGCAACTGTCATCAACCTGCACACGCAAAGGTGTCAAGGATCAACAACCGAGTCATAAGCGATTCAAATCGTTCAAAAAAAGGAATAACGAGACGAACACGGACACGTAACTTAGGCGGCGGCGGCGTTGAAGCGGACCGTTCGCGAACCTTCGGAAAAGCTCATTGAAGGTACGACTCTCGTTGTTTTTTACTTCCCTCTTGTTTTGAGATTCTAAACCTTCGGATTCATGAGGCTATGGAGAATTTAGGTTAATTTTGTTGTTGATTCGTGATGACGAGCGAAAGAGGTGGGGTTCGAGTTTAGGGTTTCCTTTGATAGAAGCTAGTTGTTGAAAGGAGAAGAAGAGGATGAAGGGTGAAGAAGATGGTGGTGTGGTTTCGGGTGGAAGGAAGAAGAAGAGATATTAGGGTTTTCGCGGCGGTTAGGGGTTCGAAGAAAGGAAAAGAAGGAATCGAGGTAGTAATGGTGTGGGATGAAGGAAGAAGAAGAAATCGAGGTTGACGGTGAGGGTAATGGGAAGAGGAAGAAGAGTATGGCGGCGGCGGGATAACGAAGAAGACGAAGAAGGTCTTTAGGGTTTCTTATGATTTCTTCAGCCCTCTTTGTCTTATATTTTTAATCATAAGAAAAAACAATTAAGTTAATTTAATGAGTTAAGTTAAGAGAATATTATGAATTAAATAACGTTAAGAATCAATTAATCAGCATTTAATCTTTTTTTTTTAAAAAATTGGTTTACCACTGCATTTCTCAAGAGATAAGGTTGTGATAGATCTTGGATGCTCCTCAGCCACACCGGCGGTGACACTTGTCACCGTCCGGTAGGCTCAAGCACTTTTGCTATTGGTACCCCTGTCTTAGGCCTGTAGGAAAATTAACATAAATATATCACTCCCTGCACCCCCTGGGTTTCACAGAGTATGGGCCTTGCCCAGTTGCTAATCGCACCACCTTCTTTTAGGCCCAGTGAGAAAAATAACTAAATAAATCTCTAAATACACCCCTGTATTATTTCTTTAGGATTTTATTTTTTTTCTTAGTTAATATAGTTTAGAAATAAATCCAATAAAAATAGTAAAAATCATTAGAAAATTCCCCAAAAATTTCAGTAGTTAAATAATTCAATTTAGAAATTTTTGACATTTTTATTTTCTGAAGTTGGCATTATTTTCGATTTAATCCTGAATTTTCTCTTAATTAGCTTTCATTGAATTTCCTTTAATTGTGCTTGAATTTTGTTCATTTTATGTAGGTAGCTTCCAGTAGGATTTTTGAGCCATTCTTTTTTCTATAATTAGAGGACTCATAATAGTGCTTAGGATATTTTTAGTGGATTTTTTAAGACCTTTTATCTTAGGTTTTAATGGTGTAGTCCTTAGGAATTAGTGGTTAATTCTTAGCTGAAAACAAATCATTTTTAGGCATAGAAAAAATAAGATTTTTTAGAATCCCTTTTAATACAATATTATAGATAGTGTTAGGTCCCTATAGTTTAAGTTTCATATTTTTTACAGAACTTTTGATATTTTTTAGAATATTAGTTCTTAGGATTAGTTATGTGTAATTCCCATTAGTTTAGGCCATTAAAAAATAAAGTACAAAAAATATGGTTTAGTTTAAATTTAGTCTTAGAATTTAATATAGGCTTAGATTAGTTTAAATTGAATTTGTAGAATGGACATTAGGCTCAACTTTGATTTAGTACTTAGGCTTAAAGTTTCATTGTCATTAGAACTAGAATAAATAAAATAGACTATTTTTTTTAGTTCAAGCCTTTAATGGTTTTGTTTAGAAGTTTATTTCTTAATTCAATTTTATTGTTTTGCCTTGTCAATTGATTTTATAACTTGCATAGGCTTCTCCATTGTTCTTAGAATTAATTTAACTTCATTAGGAAGTAAGTTGAATTCTAGTAGTTTCTAGTTTTTTTAATTAATTAGGCTTAGAAACCTCACTAACCATTAAGACCTCTTGTAAATAAATCAATTAACTTAGGATTGAGTCTTAGTTCCCCTCAGATTTTTTTTCCTTTTATCAACTTGAGTCATTCTCTTCTCATCTTCAAACAAAATCCAAAAACACTTAACAAATAAATGAAAGGATTCCATGTGTATAGCCTTATTCCATGAAGCACTTGCATTCATTCCATCTTGGAGTGGTGTAAGCTTGTCTATCATGACGCACAAGTCTCATCAAGGAGTTGTTCACAAAGAAAAACTTAAAAAAATACTTCTTCACAAAAGCAACAAAAACACTTAATAAAGTTCAACAAGCCAGTGAACTTAAACCCTAATCCTAGGAAACCAGCCTTGGATAAATTCTCCTTACTGGGTATGCTTGTTCTATGATTCCATCTTGGAATGTAGATTCAAGTGTACATTCCACGGAAAAGAGTTTGAATTCACTTCCTTGTGCCAAATTCATACAAAACTCTTAAAAGACAAAAACAAACAATAAGCGACTATCCTGCGGGAACTTCTTTTCTCATCTCACTCACTCACAACGCGAACTCGCGACGACTTGTCACACATGCAAGACGGTAGACGCACTCGTACCAGACGAAGCCTGCAACACCTGAGCATAGACATACACAGTTCCAGCATAAAAAACACAAACAAATAGTTCCCGCCTAGGTTAGGCGAACTACGTCGACTCTGATCCTCATTATCCCGATGAGGTACGTAGGCAGCGGGTTAGGGCCCGTTCGAGCACATTCTTTATTTTCCCTACATTTTCCCCTTTTCTTTTCATTTTCTTTTCCAATTCCCTTTCTCATTTCTCATTCCCATTCCAGTAGCAGTTCATTTGTTCAGCAACATCTTATTTCTCACCCTTTGAAACAAAACAAGCAAGCGTGGATCCCGTCGGGTACGACGGACGGATTGGGGTGCTAATACCTTCCCAATTCGTAACCGACTCCCGAACTCAGATATTTGGTTCGCAGGACCTTGTCCTTTCCTTCTTCCTCAGGTTTGTGCAACATTACCTTTCCCATTCCTCCGGGATAAAAATGTCTGGCTGGCGACTCTACCCTTTCCGCGCCACTTTCGCGTTTGTACTAGGATAAAAATCCCGGGAGCGACAGCTGGCGACTCTGCTGGGGATAACCTGATTCTTCCGGTTTCCCTTGTAGAGTCAATCCTAGCGCCTGTTTGGTTTTGCTTCTTTGGGTGTCTATCTGTTTGTTGCTGTGTGCTTTAGTTTAGCTTTATTGTTTTTATTTACAGTTCTTTACAGCTTTACTTTATCGCATTTATTTACCGCTTTCAGTATTTTATTTTCCATGCATCATATTATACTGGACTGTCTGGCTGTGCTGGTTTTCATTTTTTCTGTGGGTTGGGAGTTACTGTGAGATAAGCCAACTACCCGGCTTGAGTGCACTATAGGATTAGCGTGGACACGTTGTGCTCGCATGGTTACATGATGAGTGGTGATGTGTTCCACACCCAGGTTGCGACTGTCTTGGGACTATTCTGTGTGGGGGTTCTTCCCCACTTCAGGATACAACCTTGATGGTTATGTGCAGCTGGGGACCGATCATTAAGAACCTTAATGGAAACAACCCTCTCCAGTGATGACAGTGGTAGACCACATTTGTTGGCAAACCCACTCGCATCCGAGGGTCCATTGGGAACTCGCATAGGATGGCCTGGTTCTTTCACAGGAATTCAGTTAAAGCAAACTGTTCGTATGACGGTAGTATTGTACCCTTCGGGATGAATGTACTATTGTTTCTCGATTCAGTGCTTGAAGCTGGAGACTTGTGAGGGATGCTTGTTTTTCCGGACTCAACTGAGACCTCCCTGAGTAGTACATAATGCCAAACCGATTCCCTGATTTGGTCATGAGCCATTTCTCGGAAATGGTGAACGTATTATTGCTATTCGGCTTTGAGAGTCCGTGATGTTGACCCGAGTAGCACACCCGTGAGATTGGGAGGGGTTTACAGGTTTGCAGGAACCCTGGTACCTTCAGCATACCCACTTTACCTTTAGTTCAGTTTTGTGATCTGGATTTCTGTTCTTAAGATATGGATCCCGGATCAGAGGGATGATTATTGTGACATCTGGATTTTGAGACCTTGCACCGACACCTGATTATATGATTGGCACATCACAGACACTTCACTGATCACATGCCTTGCCTTGCATAAACATCATATCATCATTAATCATTTGTGTTTCTTTTATTCTCAGGGTCTACATTTATTCCCGGTTCCTGGCCATATTATTGCTTCAGAATGGAAGACGTCAAAAAGAGAACTGTGCACTACAAATTCTTCGATACCAAGATGGACCTGATCAACCAATTGGTGTCTCTGGTTACCCCGGGTCATTTGGGCTACTTCAAGGAAAAGTATGGTGATATTCTGGATCTGGTATTCAACTTGGATAGTTCTCAGAGAAGCGCCATTCACACTTTGTTGCAGTATTACGATCCACGGCTTAGGTGTTTCACATTTCATGACTTTCAGTTGAGTCCTTTGCTGGAAGAATATGCTGAGATTATGGGAGTTCCAATCAAGGATCAGCTTCCTTTTAACTCGGAGATGACAAGACCGACTCATGATGACATTGCTAAGGCTCTTTATTTGAGCCCATCAGAGGTGTCTTCTAATCTGGTTTCTACCAAAGCAGGAGTACTTGGATTTCCTTTAGAGTTTCTGGTCAAGAGAGCTGAAGAATGTGCCGTCGAGAAGCAGTGGGATTCAGTTTGTGCCATCTTAGCGTTATCTGTGTATGGGATAGTTTTATTTGTCGATATGGACAAATTTGTGGACATGAATGCCATTCATTTGTTTGTGTTGAAGAATCCGGTGCCCACCCTCTTAGGTGATTTGTATTATTCTGTGCATTACAAGAATGAGAAGAAGCGAGGAGGTCTTGTTAGATGTTGTGCTCCTTTATTCTACAAATGGGTTATGAGACACTTGCCTACTAATGAGAGTTTTACAGATCCTAATTCTACTTGGGCTCAGAAGCTGAGTACTTTGTCTGCTGGAGATATCAGGTGGTTTACTTTGAGTTTGAAAGGAAGGAATTTCATTACCAGTTGTGGTAATTATCCTAATGTGCCTTTGTTAGGAGTATCAGGATGTATTAATTACAATCCCATCCTCTTAAGAAGACAGTTAGGGTATGCGCTCAAGGAGGTTCCTGATGAGTCTGAATTATTCCAAACCTTCTATTTTCCGATAAAAGACAATCTTCCTTTGGTCCAAAAAGCTGCAGGTTCCTGGAAAGTGATCAAGAGAAAAGGTATAGCATGTCTGGGCAAGAGCAACAATCGAATGTTTCCTGAATTTGAAGCCTGGATAAGGAAGGAGGTTCAAGCGGCTCTAGTTCCTTTTTCTGTGCCAACTCCACCACCTGCTACGGTACCTTTGGAGGAATATCAGAAGTTAGAAGCTTTGGTTAAGCAACTTAGGGTTGAAAATCAAGAGGCTCTTAATTCTTGTCAAAAACTGATGATCCAGAATCGCCGATTAGAAGATAGAGTTGTGCAAGCCGAGGAAATAGTCTGTTTCAAGCAGAAGGACTTTGAAGATAGAGAGCTCTACTTTCGAAAGAAAGGTTTAGCTGAGACTCACAAGACTGCCCAGCGCCGAAGAGAGAAGAAAGATCTTAGTGAAGCCAATGAAGCTGTTACGTTATGGCAGGAGAAATGGGATGTCAATTTGAAGAAACAAAAGGAGTTAGACGCCAAGCACAAGCAGGAAATCAAAAGCCTTCAGGATTCTTTGGATGGGCAGAAAGAACTCCTCAGGAAGGCTTATCATCAAGAGAAGGACCGTCTCCAGCGCGTAGCAGAAAGCCAGCAGGCACTTAAGGAAGCTCAAAAGGAAATTGAGGACTTGAAGTTGAAAGCTGATGTGAAAAGGTCGAAGGCCGAGTCGAGTCAAAGCAAGGAGAATGAGGCAGCATTCCTACAGCAGATCGAGGAGTTACACGCTTCTTCTGATACAAGGGACCTCCTCATCCAGAAGCTCATCCAGGAGCCCGGTCATCCAGATGTAGTTCAGCTGTTCCAGAGCGTCAAATGCCTTAGCTGGAGATTGAAAGATATAGAGTTCCCTAGGGTTTAATTTCATATTATTGTACTCGGATTACCCACAGGCTTGTTGTGGGATTCCCTATATGTGATGTACTTTTGTTATGATTAGCACCCTTCGGGGACTTTGTATTTTCAAACTCCAGTTTATATTATTTGATTTGTTCTGGATTTCTTGTTCGTTATTCGCACCGACACGGAATAATGAGCACCGATTCTTCACAGCCGTCACTATATTTGAGTATTACTTGGGTCTTCTTCCCAATTCTTATCTTCTTAATGCCAGGACCGGACACAGGAAAATACTCGGGAATAAAAGGAACACATTGCATTGTATATGCATCATTTGCATTTTGTCTTTGTCTTTGCAGGTTTTTCTTCGGGGTGTTTAATTTATCTGTGTTCAACAGGCAAAGATTGCGAGAGCCGCCAAGACCCGATACCTATGACAAGATATCCCTCATCGGTACGCGACCCGCAGCAATCAAAGAACAGCAATGGACGCCATGCAGACAGAACTCAATGAAGTCCGTACCAAGATGGCAAAATTTATGACCCTGATGCAAGGGATGGCCCAGGGGCAGCAGGAGCTGAGAAATGCAATTCAAGGGTTAACTCCTCCTAATACTAATGCTCAGGCAACCACTTCCGGCGGGCTAGGGGCTCCTCCCAACACTAACAAAGGCCCAGGTGGACCTCATGTTCCAGATCCATCTATGGCTACGTATGTTCCTGTGCACGATAGGCAGGAGGACCAATTCCAGTACTTCAATAACGATATGGGTTTCGGCGGTGATGGAAATCTTAATGACTTCTTGGTGCTTGCGGAGAAGGTCAAGGCCCTTGAGTGCAAAGACACTTAGGGGACTGACGTGTCAGATATGGGTTTAGTACCTGGGGTGGTTATTCCACACAAGTTCAGACCACCAGCATTTGATAAATACAACGGCAGCTCCTGCCCGAAAACTCACCTACAGGCCTTCTACAGGAAGATTGCGGCCCACACGCGAGACGAGAAACTATGGATGTACTATTTCCAGGATAGCCTCTCAGGAGGGTCCTTGGAGTGGTACATGAAGCTGGAGAGGAGCTCTATTAGAAGCTGGAAGGATTTGGGAGAGGCCTTCCTCAGACAATATCAATACAACATTGACATGGCACCTAGCCGTACTCAGCTTCAAAGCTTGACACAGAGGAGCTCGGAGAGCTTCAAAGACTATGCATAGAGGTGGAGTGAGGTGGCCGCCCGAGTGCAACCACCTTTATTGGAAAGAGAGATGGTCGACCTATTCCTGAATACCCTCCCAGGGCATTTCATGGAAAGATTGGCTGGTTGTTCCTCAAGTGGTTTCTCGGACATTATCTTGACTGGAGAAAGAATTGAAAGCTGGCTCAAACAGGGGAAGATTCAGAATGGAAGCGCTTCGGTGTCTGGTATCAAGAAACCCTTTGTGAAAAGGAGGGAAGGAGAAACAGGTGCAGTATACGCACAGAGGGGAATGGTTCACCAAGGATATTATCAGCAAGTGGCCCCTGTCACTATTTCAACTCCGCCCGTCCAACAACAGGTCCAGCCTCCACAGCCGCAACGCTCACAGGGGTATCAGCCAAGAGCCCTTCGTCCGTACTACTCTCAGAGGTCGAAGGATAGACATATTGAAGCTCCACCAATGTCTTACTCCCAACTTTTGAAGAATCTCCTGCAGCTTCAAATGATTCAGCTCCAGACCTTGCAACCTCCGAAGCCAGGCCAAATTCCTGAGGGTTATGACTTAAATGCTAGATGCGAGTTTCATTATGGAGCTCCCGGCCATAGTACTGAGAATTGCAAAGCATTGAAGCATGTTGTTCAGGACTTGTTGGATTCTAAAGCGATCAATTTTGCTCCCTCTCCTAATGTGCTGCAAAATCCCATGCCTCCTCACAGGGGCACGGTTGGTGCAATTGGTGAAGGGGAGAACTTGAATTTGGTGGATAATGTTGATGACTTGCAGACTTCATTGATTGCTATCAAGGGTTGTTTGTTGAAGAAAGGTATGTTCCCTGGGTGTGAGGAGGATTGTTCAGAATGTACTGAAGCTACCAATGGTTGTAAACGGTTGAAGGCCGGAATCCAAGGCATGATTGACGAAGGAGTGCTACAGTTTGACAAGATTGTGAAAGAAAGTGAAGTCTCCACAGTGACTATCTTTTATGATCCATCCCAAGTTCCTTCACGAGCCAGAGCGGCACCAATAACCATTACCACTGCTGGACCCATAATGTACCAAAGTGACAGAGCTGTTCCTTGGAATTATGGTGGTGAAGTGTACTGCAATGGCCAGAAGCAAGAGTTGGCCACGACTAGTATAACCCCAGCTCAAGTAGAAAATGTTGGAGTAGGGGGTTTTACTCGAAGTGGAAGGTTGTTTGCTCCTGAAACACTGAGAAACAATGTTATACCACACAGAGATACTGCCGAAGCCCAAGCTAGAGCCAGAGGGAAGCAACCAGTAGTTGTCAATGATCCGACTCCATCAACTGATCCAGACCTCACCTTTGATAAAGAAGTTGAAGAATTCCTGAGGATCATCAAGAAGAGTGACTACAAGATCGTAGACCATCTGCAACAGACGTCGTCGAAGATCTCCATCTTGTCCTTGCTTATGTGTTCCGACTCTCACAGGAAAGCTCTCCTGAATATTCTGAACAAGGCATACGTGCCTCATGATATTTCTGTAAATCAGCTAGAAACGGTGGTGTCCAGCGTCAATGCTAGTCATGGATTGGGTTTCACAGACTTGGATTTGACTTCTGATGGGCGTGCTCACAATCGGGCACTACATATCTCTCTGGAATGTAAAGGTGCAGTACTCTCCCACGTGTTGGTAGATACTGGATCATCTTTGAACGTATTGCCCAAGAAAGCACTGATGAAGTTGGACTATGATGGAGTGGTTCTAAAGCCCAGTGATCTAGTAGTTCGAGCATTTGATGGGTCGAGAAGATCGGTGTTTGGAGAGGTGGAGTAACCTATCAGGGTAGGTCCACAAGTCTTCAATACCACGTTCTACGTGATGGATATACAACCTGCATATAGCTGTTTACTCGGAAGACCTTGGATACATTCGGCAGGTGCGGTGTCGTCAACACTCCATCAGAAGCTAAAGTTTGTCTGGGAGGGTCAAATTGTGACTGTCAGTGGGGAAGAAGATATTTTTGTTAGTCATCTCGCCTCATTCAAATATGTAGAGATGGATGGCGAAATAGTTGAGACCCCATGTCAAGCTTTTGAGCCCTTGAAGTCTGAGCAAGCATCCGCAGTGGCAACTTCTCCTGAAGTACCGAAGAAAGGAGTTTCCATAGCCTCTTATAAGCAAGCGCTTGAATTGGTGGAATCTGGAATACGAGAAGGCTGGGGCAGTCCGGTAGAAGTGCCAGAAAAGAAAGACATGTTCGGGATTGGCTATCACCCGGGAAGATCTTCGTCTGAAACAAGTGCTAAAGGTTGTCAGAGCCCGGTTACTTTCACAAGTGCAGGAGTGGTAGACTACGAAAACACCAGTGCTATGCAGGATGACATTGTCGATAGTGATTGTGACCTAGATGAATGGATCAGGCCTGCCGCTCCAGGAACTCAGCTTAGCAACTGGACATCGGAAAGGCTTATTTCGGTCACCTCTTTCGAAGAGTAATAATGTTTTGTTTCTATTTTTCCTGTATTAAAGCACTATGTCTTGCCCGAGGCATAGTGGCTCTTTGTAAGGGTTCATTTGTTCATTAACACAATCATAAATAAAATTGACGTTTCACATTCATTCATGTTGTTCTCTGTCTTTCATTTTTTACTTTTGTTTTTCAAAAGGAAAGAAAAGTTTTAAAATGGCAATGTTTCTCGTTTTCTCAAGTTGTTGCTAAAGCCTTGCATGAATCCTCATTCATGCAGGTGCTCGTCACCGGATCTTATCAATGACGACCCTGTTATGGCTGAGTATGACTTCGACAATCCAATTTATCAAGCCGATGAGGAAGGTGAAGAGGATTGCGATTTACCCGAAGAATTGGCCAGACTGCTTAAACAGGAGGAGAAGATGATTCAGCCGCACGAAGAAGATGTCGAAGTAATAAACCTGGGTACTGAAGAAGACAAGAAAGAAATCAAGATCGGAGCTGCATTAGAAGAATCTGTCAAGACTCGTTTGATGGCTATGCTTCGAGAATACGTTGACGTCTTCGCATGGTCCTACCAAGATATGCCTGGTTTAGACACTGACATTGTGGTACACAAGCTACCTCTCAGAGAAGGTTGTCCTCCGGTAAAGCAGAAGTTGAGGCGCACACGTCCAGACATGGAAATTAAAATAAAAGAAGAAGTACAAAAACAGTTTGATGCTGGCTTCTTGGCCGTGACCAGTTATCCTCCGTGGGTTGCTAACATTGTGCCGGTTCCCAAGAAAGATGGCAAAGTCAGAATGTGTGTGGACTACAGGGATTTGAATAGGGCTAGCCCCAAAGATGACTTCCCTCTACCTCACATAGATGTACTTGTCGATAATACTGCTCAGTTTTCTGTGTTTTCCTTCATGGATGGATTCTCAGGCTATAATCAGATCAAGATGGCTCCCGAGGACATGGAAAAGACAACTTTCATCACTCCTTGGGGCACCTTTTGTTACAAGGTCATGCCATTTGGTTTAAAGAATGCAGGAGCTACCTATCAACGAGCAATGGTGACGTTGTTTCATGACATGATCCATCATGAAATTGAGGTTTATGTTGATGACATGATAGCAAAGTCCCAGACAGAGGAAGAGCACTTGGTTAACCTAGCAAAATTGTTTGACAGGCTTCGGAAGTTCAGACTGAGGTTAAATCCGAATAAGTGTACCTTCGGGGTTCGTTCTGGCAAGTTACTCGGCTTCATTGTTAGTGAACGAGGAATTGAGGTTGATCCTGCCAAGGTGAAAGCTATCCAAGAAATGCCTGAGCCAAAGACTGAAAAGCAAGTGCGTGGTTTCTTAGGGAGACTAAATTACATTGCACGGTTTATTTCTCACCTAACGGCCACGTGCGAGCCCATCTTTAAGCTTCTGAGGAAGAATCAGGCCATTAAATGGAACGAAGACTGTCAGCAGGCCTTTGACCGAATCAAGGAATACCTGTTAGAACCACCAATTCTTATGCCTCCAGTACCGGGGAGACCTCTGATTATGTATCTTATTGTGCTTGAAGGATCGATGGGATGTGTGCTGGGTCAGCAAGACGAGTCTGGTCGAAAAGAGCACGCCATTTATTACCTTAGCAAAAAGTTTACCGATTGTGAGACACGATACTCACTACTCGAGAAAACTTGCTACGCTTTGGCATGGGCTGCTCGCCGACTAAGACAGTACATGCTGACTCACACTACTCTCTTAATTTCCAAGATGGATCCTGTGAAATACATTTTTGAGAAGCCGACTTTGACAGGAAGAGTGGCCCGTTGGCAGATGATACTCACGGAGTATGACATACAATACACTTCGCAAAAAGCGATCAAGGGGAGTGTTTTGTCAGAATACTTGGCCCAGCAACTGATCGATGATTATCAACCCATGAGGTTTGAGTTTCCGGATGAGGACATCATGTTCCTCAAGTCGTAAGACTATGAAGAACCACTTCCGGAGGAGGGGCCCGACCCCGAATCCAGATGGAAGTTGATGTTCGACGGGGCTGTAAACATGAATGGGAGTGGAGTAGGTGCTGTTATTATCTCACCAGAAGGAGTTCACACACCTCTCGCCGCTCGGTTGACCTTCGAATGCACTAACAATGAGGCAGAGTATGAAGCTTGTATCATGGGGATCGAAGAGGCAATAAACTTGCGAGTTAAGAACCTTGAGATCTTCGGAGATTCTGCTTTGGTGGTAAATCAAGTCAATGGCAAATGGCTAGTTCATCAAGCTCGTTTGATTCCTTACAGAGATTATGTCAGGAGGCTGTTAACTTTCTTCACCAAAGTCAAGTTGAGCTATGTTCCTAGAGACGAAAACCAGTTCGCCGATGCTCTCGCAACTTTGTCATCCATGATTAAAGTTTGTCGAGAAAATTTCGTGCCTCGAATTTCGATCTCCCGGCTTGAAAGACCTGCTTATGTCTTTGCAGTTGGTGATGGTGAAGATAACAAGCCTTGGTACCACGACATCAGGCAATTCCTGAAGGCTCAAGAATACCCGGCTGGGGCATCTAGTAAGGATAAAAAGACCCTTAGAAGACTGGCAGGAGGTTTCTTCTTGAATCAAGATGGTGTGTTGTACAAACGGAACTTCTACACGGTGCTGCTTAGATGTGTGGACAGACACGAAGCAGACTTGTTAATGCAGGAGGTTCACGAAGGCTCCTTTGGTACCCATGCTAGTGGACATGCCATGGCCAAGAAATTATTGAGGTCGGGATACTATTGGATTACCATGGAATCTGATTGTTGTAAATACTCCCGTAAATGCCATAAGTGTCAAATTTATGCCGACAAGGTCCATGTGCCTCCGAATCCGTTAAGTGTCATGTCTTCACCGTGGCCGTTCGCTATGTGGGGCATCGATATGATTGGAAAGATTGAGCCAACAGCTTCTAATGGGCATCGCTTCATCCTAGTTGCTATTGATTATTTCACGAAGTGGGTTGAAGCGGCATCCTACACCAATGTCACTAAACAAGTGGTCGCTCGATTTATTAAGCGGGACATCATCTGCCGGTATGGAGTCCCTGAAAGGATCATTACTGATAATGGTTCTAATCTCAACAATAAGATGATGGCTGACTTGTGTCAAGACTTCAAAATAGAACACCACAACTCTTCTCCATATCGTCCGAAGATGAATGGCGCCGTCGAGGCGGCTAATAAAAACATCAAGAGGATTGTGCAGAAGATGGTTGTGACATACAAAGACTGGCACGAGATGTTACCATTCGCGTTGCACGGGTACAGGACATCAGTACGCACCTCAACTGGGGCAACTCCATTCTCATTAGTATATGGTATGGAGGCAGTTTTATCAATCGAAGTAGAAATCCCCTCGTTGAGGTTGATGATGGACATCAAGCTAGATGAAGCTGAATGGCTCCGATCCAGATATAATCAATTTAGCCTCATTGAAGAGAAGCGTCTAGCAGCTGTATGCCATGGACAGTTGTATCAGCGACGAATGAAGCAAGCTTTTGACAAGAAGGTGCGACCACAGAGATACACGCCAGGAGATTTAGTGCTGAAAAGGATTCTCTCTCCTCTCAACGATCACAGGGGCAAGTGCAGACCCAATTATGAAGGACCGTTCGTGGTTAAAAAGGTTTTCTCAGGAGGAGCCTTAATGTTGACAACCATGGACGGAGAAGACTTCCCATCCCCTGTCAACGCAGATGCAGTAAGAAAATACTTCGTGTAAAAAGGACCCGCTGGATAAAAACAGAATAAAGATCCAGGAAAAAATGGGCATCCCGGCGAGCCAAAAACAGAATAAAAGGCTCGGGCAAAAGTTAGGGAAATCTTGAAAAAAAATGTACACCCGCTGAGTTGAAAAGCCACATCGGACAACTCAGGCAAAAAAAGGGTATCCCGGTGGATTGAAAACCTGAAAGGGCGATCCACGCAAAAGAGGGATTAACACGAACGACTGCGATCTGCGAGATCCATGACCTACCTACAGTTGAGGCTATCCTAAGGGTTGAAAATCAGTTCACTTACTTTTTCTCAAGAGGCAGAAAGAGCGGAGCGTCTTGAAGACATACGAGTCATAACTGGGTTGAGACTTGATGAGATTCACTTCTCACATTGCCAATAGGATAGTTTGTTTTTCTTTTAGTTGTTCCCTCATTCCAGGGAACTGCTTCCTTTGTATTGCCTATTCAGGGCCACCTTTCCAAATCAATAAGAATTCAACTTCAGTCAATTGACTATTTTGCTCCTTTGTTTTTACTTTTTTTCATCTTGCATTGATTGATTGTGAAAACGTCTAGCAAATGGTAACTTGCATTGTGTTATGAACATTTGAATGCTTTCTAACTCGTGCAGGAGAATAGAAACATTTAATACAACTCTGAAAGGGTGTAGAGATACCTACACAATGATTCATGCTATGAGCCTGGGGCAAGCAGGTCCCAAACTAATTCTCTATGTTGCAGGTACTATCGATTGTGTTCATGCAGGTACAGGTACTGGTGTTGCTAACAAAGCTAACAACTATTATCCAGGATGGGCATTCCCTTTTGTTTGAACAGAAACAAGTGTCTCCTAGGGTGTTTCCAATCATCCCCAGCCATGTGCAAGTTGAAATTTCACCCAGCAAGGTAGCAGAGAGTGGGTGTCGTCCCCAAGCAGAAGTCTCCCTTCAAACAGGGGCAATTTTCAGCAGTATAAGGAGTGTCTTGCCTCCCCAGCAATTGCTTCCTCAGCAGTATCATGCCTTGGGTTCCCAGCCAAGTCAGGAAGGTCCTCACTTCCCCATCAGAGTTCAAGAAGAGTCCATCTCCAGTAGGGTCTTGGCACTCCAATCTTAAAGTCCAATTTATTTTTGGCAATGGCGGCTATTCAGAGCCGGTGTATTATTGAAAATTTTCCCCGCAGAGTTGTCTCTTCCTCATCAGGATGGACCAGACCAATGCAGGGATCATAGTTCCTCCCCAGTCAAGCCATCTGGGATACTTGCAATCTCCTTATCAGGAGATCTCTTTGCATTTGCATATGCATAATCATCATCGCATTTGCATCCTCCAAAGCGTAGCATTTCCATCCTCATGGAGCATTACGCCATAAATCCAAACATATGCATACCAGCATGGGCCAGTTTTGAGGTATATTACATAAGACCCGTTACATCTCCAATCAGATTGAAGTATTCCTCACAGAATGCAGCTTCATTTCCCAGGGTGGTTACTTCTACCGGTCTTGTTGTTATCCCCAGTTGAGTCTTGTTTCAGTACAACAGTCTCATTTTTTTCGCGTCTCCGTTTCAGTACAATGGTCACGTTTTGGGCTATCATTTAAGTACAATGATCCCATTCCTTTCGAGTATCCATTTAAGTACAATGGCCTCGTCTTTGAGTATTGTTTCAGTACAACAGTCTCATTCTTTCGTGTCTCCGTTTCAGTACAACGGTCGCGTCTCAGGTTATCATTTAAGTACAATGATCCTGTTTGCTTGGGCTCTCGTTTAAGTACAACGATCCCGTTCCTTTCGAGTCTCCATTTAAGTACAATGGTTTCGTCTTTGAGTCTTGTTTCAGTACAACAGTCTCATTTTTTCGCGTCTCCGTTTCAGTACAACGGTCGCGTCTCAGGTTATCATTTAAGTACAATGATCCTGTTTGCTTGGGCTCTCGTTTAAGTACAACGATCCCGTTCCTTTCGAGTCTCCATTAAGTACAATGGTTTCGTCTGTGAGTCTTGTTTCAGTACAACAGTCTCATTTGTTCGCGTCTCCGTTTAAATACAACGGTCACGTTTCGGGTTATCATTTAAGTACAATGATCCTGTTTGCTTGGGCCCTCGTTTATGTACAACGATCCCGTTCTATCTTGTCCTATTTTCTTTTTGTGTTTGGTTATCGGTCAAGGCTGATACACCTTTGCGTCTCCATTCGAGGATGGTTTCGTTTTTGATCCGAGGATCTTTTGAGTTGTCATTCGAGGATGGCAATCTTCCCAGCATATTTCCACCTGGTTCTATTATCGCTACCTATTCAGAGGTCAAAAACAAAAAAAAAAGATATAAATAAATAAATGGGCAGATGGCATTTCCATTACCCTCAGCATGCAAATTTTCAGGTTTTGTTCGAATATTCAATCACTCCACACCTTGAACGTCTAAAAGCTGTTGCAATTATCCATGCAGGTCTGTAGATGATTGAATAGGGGCAGTTGTAATACCTCAAAATTTGCCCTCACTATTTATCCCTCTATTGGCTCATCATTTTGCATTCATCGGAATTTCTCATCAATTCATTAACATCATAATAGTGCATTGCATGGATTCATAAGGCATGTGATCAGGACCCAGGGAAATTAGGGTTTCATACGTTATCTGTATCTGTCAGAGATTGAAATGATAGAGAATATTCACTGGACGATGATTCCACTTCAAATGCGGTTGTTCAGTTGTGTTTCGATTCAGATGGGAGTTTGACCTAGTTAGGGCCAAACTATCAAAAGATGGTTGCAACTGCAAGATTTATTTTGGGCCACTGGACGGTTTCTTAAACAATGCATATTCAAAGTTCAGGTTGCCGTGTGTTGAAATTCATCAGTTTATTGAGCAGTGTTTTGTATGAAGTTTGGTTTGAATTTTCATTTTATCAGTGACGCATCCGGATTCGAATGGTCATGGCATGGTTCAGACGATTCAAAGGGGGTGTAACTTATCTGGAAAATTATTCAGTGGCTCAGAAGTGGTTATGTTTACAGACTTGTGGAAAGAATTCAAAATAGGTTTTGGGCTAAAATCAAGATTTCATTCATTGCTTTGTTCTCATTGTTATGAACCACTCCTGATTATTCCATTCCATTCTCATCTTTCTATTTCAATACGTTTCCATCAGTTCATTGTTAGTTTTCTTTTATTTTGTCCATAATCCATTGTGAATCACCTTTTAAAGTCTAGTTGCCTAAAACCATATTCAAGTTTCAAAGCCAATGGCCATATTCATTCCTCAAACTTATTCAAGATCCGAACACAAATTCAAATTCTATCTTCGCCCATTTATTCATTTGTAAATCTAAAGCCCATTTTGGAATTCGTTTCTCTTCTATTTCGAACCAATTTTCTATTGTTAATCCATGTTAGGATAGTGGTTAATTCTCAAGCCCATTTTAATCCATTCTAAGACTAAACTCTCAACTCATGTCTCTTTTCTACTAATTAATTGTTGAATTTTTTTATGTTATTCTTAGTTTCCTTTAATCCATTTTCTCTTTATACTAAATCATTCTTTTAATCCTTTTTAGATTAAATTCTCTAGCCCATCACAGTTTTCCGATTTCTCAATAGCTTCATATTGTCTTCCTACCAAAGGTACCATTACCCAAATAATTGTGCAATCAACAACTATCCTTGTATTCACATCAAAATAAACTTACAAATAATACAGATAGCTGCATGGTATTAATTACATGCTAATGTTAGATCAAGTCCAAAATACATATCAAGTCCAAAGGGGTCAAGGAAAAAAGAAAGAGAAACATTGAATGAAACTGTTACAAAACTCATTCGTTAGTTGGTAGAAAAGAAATCGTGTCTCATTGCCAAAGGGTTGTTGGGCACTTTGCGTAGAGGACATTGAAGAATTTGGCTTGGACTGTATCAGAATCTGAGGATGTGTTGCACCATAAAAAAAGAACATCCTGGATGTCTGAGGATTCGCACGCATTCAAGTACACTAGCAGTAAAAATACTCTCCTAGGTGCTGAAGGATTTCAGGGTGAATTCATTTGCTAGCGTCTGGACGTTAATGCCATCGCTAAAGCCATCGAGATTCACACCCAATTCATCCTGTAACTGCAAAAGATAACAAGATCAGCCACGGAAATTGTCAAAAACAAAGAAATAGAAATAGTTAATCGCAAAACAGAATTTCACTCAGACTTCATAACCGAATTCACAAAAAATCTGCGTATCAAACCAACAGCCAAAGTGCAGCATCATCAATTCGTGGTTAATTTCCCCCCATCTCTAACCTGCATTACCCAAAAAGAAAGAGCTCCATATTTAGATATGATCATCTAGGATCGGTTTTCAGTTAGAGGAGGAGGAAAAGTTGTTGATGGAATAAAGAATGACTCAGAGTTCAAGTTTTAATAGAATTTCACAAAGCAAACCCTAACAGAATTTCTAACAGAATTTCAGTTAGTAGTTAGCAAACCATAACAGAATTCATCAATCTCAAAGAAACAAAAATAAAAAAATTGCAACTCACCTAAGAACTTTCCAGAAGGGTCCAGAAGAGTGGCTTCTATAAATCAGAAGCTTCACCATTTTTCAGCTTCTTCACCATTTCTCATTCTTTTCATCACTCTTCTACAATCCCAAAACTCTCCTTCAATTCTTCACAACTTCTTCTTTTCCTTCAACCTTTTCCGTCACCATTCTATTTCCATAACCTTCCTGAGCCAAGCCTCCCTCTTCTTCACCATTCTTCCTTCCCCTCTCATAACTACTCATCTTCTCTTCTTCTATTTCTGCACAAAACTCCTCCAACCCCTCCTACAAAAAGAATGGCAGCCATCAATGAAACAGTAATGATGAGAGAGTGATATGGATCCATGAATCCATCATCCACCTTGTAAGTTCTGCAGGTTAAGGATATAACATAGTCAATTACAAGGAGGAGAAGGGAAATAGAATCCCAAGTCTAATGTTTACCTTTGAACCATATTCTGGGGATTTTTGATCTTGGCTCACAAAGCACTTACGTTTGCCGTCGAAACTGTCGTGGAGTCAGTAAGTTGCTTGGATTCACGTTGTTCTCACACCATTCTTCGTCCTCACTTTTTTTCCGATTGGCAACACCACTGCAAAGCAAAGCAGGGTTTCAGAAAAAACCAGAAAGAAACGAAGAGGGAGAAGAGGGAATCAAGCCTTACCTGAGACCTTCAATTCATCAAAATCATCCCTATCTTCGTACGACGAGCTTCAGAATTCGGCTTCTCCGCAAATCTCCAACATCTCCACCATCGTTCTGCAACTGTCATCAACCTGCACACGCAAAGGTGTCAAGGATCAACGGCCGAGTCATAAGCGATTCAAATCGTGCAAAAAAAGGAATAACGAGACGAACACGGACACGTAACTTAGGCGGCGGCGGCGTTGAAGCGGACCGTTCGCGAACCTTCGGCAAAGCTCATTGAAGGTACGAATCTCGTTGTTTTTTACTTCCCTCTTGTTTTGAGATTCTAAACCTTCGGATTCATGAGGCTATGGAGAATTTAGGTTAATTTTGTTGTTGATTCGTGATGATGAGCGAAAGAGGTGGGGTTCGAGTTTAGGGTTTCCTTTGATAGAAGCTAGTTGTTGAAAGGAGAAGAAGAGGATGAAGGGTGAAGACGATGGTGGTGTGGTTTCGGGTGGAAGGAAGAAGAAGAGATATTAGGGTTTTCGCGGCGGTTAGGGGTTCAAAGAAAGGAAAAGAAGGAATCGAGGTGGTAATGGTGTGGGACGAAGGAAGAAGAAGAAGAAATCGAGGTTGACGGTGAGGGTAATGGGAAGAGGAAGAAGAGTCTGGCGGCGGCGGGATAACGAAGAAGACGAAGAAGGTCTTTAGGGTTTCTTATGATTTCTTCAGCCCTCTTTGTCTTATATTTTTAATCATAAGAAAAAACAATTAAGTTAATTTAATGAGTTAAGTTAAGAGAATATTATGAATTAAATAACGTTAAGAATCAATTAATCAGCATTTAATCTTTTTAAAAAAAAAATTGGTTTACCACTGCATTTCTCAAGAGATAAGGTTGTGATAGATCTTGGATGCTCCTCAGCCACACCGGCGGTGACACTTGTCACCGTTCGGTAGGCTCAAGCACTTTTGCTATTGGTACCCCTGTCTTAGGCCTGTAGGAAAATTAACATAAAAATATCACTCTCTGCACCCCCTGGATTTCACAGAGTATGGGCCTTGCCCAGTTGCTAATCGCACCACCCTCTTTTACGCCCAGTGAGAAAAATAACTAAATAAATCTCTAAATACACCCCTGTATTATTTCTTTAGGATTTTATTTTTTTTCTTAGTTAATATAGTTTAGAAATAAATCCAATAAAAATAGTAAAAATCATTAGAAAATTCCCCAAAAATTTCAGTAGTTAAATAATTCAATTTAGAAATTTTTGACATTTTTATTTTCTGAATTTGGCATTATTTTCGATTTAATCCTGAATTTTCTCTTAATTAGCTTTCATTGAATTTTCTTTAATTGTGCTTGAATTTTGTTCATTTTATGTAGGTAGCTTCCAGTAGAATTTTTGAGCCATTCTTTTTTCTGTAATTAGAGGACTCATAATAGTGCTTAGGATATTTTTAGTGGATTTTTTAAGACCTTTTATCTTAGGTTTTAATGGTGTAGTCCTTAGGAATTAGTGGTTAATTCTTAGCTGAAAACAAATCATTTTTAGGCATAGAAAAAATAAGATTTTTTAGAATCCCTTTTAATACAATATTATAGATAGTGTTAGGTCCCTATAGTTTAAGTTTCATATTTTTTACAGAACTTTTGATATTTTTTAGAATATTAGTTCTTAGGATTAGTTATGTGTAATTCCCATTAGTTTAGGCCATTAAAAAATAAAGTACAAAAAATATGGTTTAGTTTAAATTTAGTCTTAGAATTTAATATAGGCTTAGATTAGTTTAAATTGAATTTGTAGAATGGACATTAGGCTCAACTTTGTTTTAGTACTTAGGCTTAAAGTTTCATTGTCATTAGAACTAGAATAAATAAAATAGACTATTTTTTTTAGTTCATGCCTTTAATGGTTTTGTTTAGAAGTTTATTTCTTAATTCAATTTTATTGTTTTGCCTTGTCAATTGATTTTATAACTTGCATAGGCTTCCCCAATGTTCTTAGAATTAACTTAACTTCATTAGGAAGTAAGTTGAATTCTAGTAGTTTCTAGTTTTTTTTAATTAATTAGGCTTAGAAACCTCACTAACCATTAAGACCTCTTGTAAATAAATCAATTAACTTAGGATTGAGTCTTAGTTCCCCTCAGATTTTTTCCTTTTATCAACTTGAGTCATTCTCTTCTCATCTTCAAACAAAATCCAAAAACACTTAACAAATAAATGAAAGGATTCCTTGTGTATAGCCTTATTCCATGAAGCACTTGCATTCATTCCATCTTGGAGTGGTGTAAGCTTGTCTATCATGACGCACAAGTCTCATCAAGGAGTTGTTCACAAAGAAAAACTTAAAAAAATACTTCTTCACAAAAGCAACAAAAACACTTAATAAAGTTCAACAAGCCAGTGAACTTAAACCCTAATCCTAGGAAACCAACCTTGGATAAATTCTCCTTGCTGGGTATGCTTGTTCTATGATTCCATCTTGGAATGTAGAGTCAAGTGTACATTCCACGGAAAAGAGTTTGAATTCACTTCCTTGTGCCAAATTCATACAAAACTCTTAAAAGACAAAAACAAACAATAAGCAACTATCCTGCAGGAACTTCTTTTCTCATCTCACTCACTCACAACGCGAACTCGCGACGACTTGTCACACATGCAAGACAGTAGACGCACTCGTACCAGACGAAGCCTGCAACACCTGAGCATAGACATACGCAGTTCCAGCATAAAAAACACAAACAAATAGTTCCCGCCTAGGTTAGGCGAACTACGTCGACTCTGATCCTCATTATCCCGATGAGGTACGTAGGCAGCGGGGTAGGGCCCGTTCGAGCACATTCTTTATTTTCCCTACATTTTCCCCTTTTCTTTTCATTTTCTTTTCCAATTCCCTTTCTCATTTCTCATTCCCATTCCAGTAGCAGTTCATTTGTTCAGCAACATCTTATTTCTCACCCTTTGAAACAAAACAAGCAAGCGTGGATCCTGTCGGGTACGGCGGACGGATTGGGGTGCTAATACCTTCCCAATTCGTAACCGACTCCCGAACTCAGATCTTTGGTTCGCAGGACCTTGTCCTTTCCTTCTTCCTCGGGTTTGTGCAACATTACCTTTCCCATTCCTTCGGGATAAAAATGTCTGGCTGGCGACTCTACCCTTTCCGCGCCACTTTCGCGTTTGTACTAGGATGAAAATCCCGGGAGCGACACCCATGTTGCACTTTGATTACCCGTGAAGAGCCAGTTCACACTGAAAGGCCTGATCTAGAAGAAGAATGGACTATGATGTTCGACGGGGCTGTCAATATGAATGGTCGTGGAGTTGGTGCAATGCTCATTACACCTAAAGGAGTTCATATGCCTTTCTCGGCAAAACTTACTTTTTCCTGCACTAACAACGAAGCAGAATACGAAGCTTGTATCATGGGTCTTGAGGAAGCCATCGACCTCATGATCAAGACATTGAATGTATTCGGAGATTCAGCTTTGGTAATCAATCAGACCAACGGTAAATGGTACACTCACCAAGAGCATCTGATTCCGTACCATGACTATACGAGGAGATTATTGACTTTCTCCACAACTGTCAAACTTGAGTACATCCTTTGAGACGAGAATCAGTTTGCGGATGCCTTAGCTACCATTTCCTCAATGATCAAGGTTCAAACTGCCAATTATGTGCCTCAGATTTTGGTATCCAGATTAGACCGACCAGCATACGTATTCACTGTGGTCACTGCTAAAGATGACAAGTCGTGGTTCCATGACATCAAAAACTTCTTAGAGGATCAAACATACCCACCTAGGGCATCATCCAATGATAAGAAGACATTAAGAAGGCTGGCCGATAGTTTCTTCCTTAATGCTGATGGTTCATTATACAAGCGAAACTTTGACATGGTTCTGCTCAGATGTGTTGACAAGAAAGAAGCAGACTTGCTGATGCACGAGGTGCATGAAGGTTCTTTTGGTACCCATGTCGGGGGACACGCAATGGCAAAGAAATTATTAAGATCAGGCTACTACTGGATCATAATGGATGCATACTGTTGTGCCTATGCCAGAAAGTGCCACAAGTTCCAGATCTACGCAGATAAAGTGCATGTGCCTCCAAATCCTTTGAACGTGATGTCTTCACCTTGGTCCTTTTCCATGTGGGGCATTGACATGATTGGAAAGATCGAACCGACTACTTCAAATGGCCATAAATTCATCCTGGTAGCCATTGATTACTTCACCAAATGGGTTGAAGCAGCTTCGTATGCAAACGTCACCAGGCAAGTGGTAGCCAGATTTCTGAAGAGAGACATCATCTGTCGATATGGAGTTCCCGAGCGAATCATTACTGATAATGGTTCCAATTTGAACAACAAAATGATGGCAGAACTGTGTCGGGACTTCAAAATCCAACATCACAACTCTTCTCCTTACAGGCCAAAGATGAATGGCGTTGTTGAGGAAGTTAACAAAAACATCAAGAAGATTGTGTAGAAGATGGTGGTTACTTACAAAGACTGGCATGAAATGCTACCATTTGCCTTGCATGGGTATCGAACCTCAATCAGAACGTCTACTGGGGCAACACCTTATCAGCTTGTGTATGGTATGGAGGTAGTCCTACCTGTTGAAGTTTAGCTACCCTCCTTATGGGTAATGATGGATGTGAAGCTAGATGAAGCAGAATGAGTCCGGTCTCGGTACAATCAACTGAATTTGATCGAAGAAAAGAGATTAGCAGCCATCTGTCATGGGCAGTTATATCAAAAGTGGATGCAGAAAGCCTTCAATCAGAAAGTCAGGCTTCGAGAATACCAAGTGGGAGACCTTGTTTTGAAAAGACTCCTTCCTCCTCATACAGACCACAGGAGCAAATGGACTCCAAACTACGATGGTCCATTCATAGTAAATAAGGTTTTCTCTGGTAGAGCACTGATGCTCACTACTATGGATGGCGAAGATTTCTTATCCCCTGTGAATTTAGATGCAGTTAAAAAATACTTCGCATAAAATGACCCGCTAGACATAAAAACAGAATGTACCTCCAGGAAAAAATAGGGCATCTCGGCGAGTCAAAAACAGAATAAAAGACTCGGGCAAAAATAAGGGAAAATAAAAAAATGTACACCCGCTGAGTTGAAAAGCCGCATTGGACAGCTCAGGCAAAAATGGGTATCCCGGTGGATTGAAAATCCGAAAGGGCGATCCCCACCAAATCAGGGAATAAGTGAACAACTGCATTCTGAATTCGTCTGTATCACTCATAACATGGCAAGCTTCGAAGGAACAAAGCATCGGTCAGAATCAGCCTTCTTCAGAAAGCAACATAAGAAGAACGTCAAGGTCATACAGGTCATATCAAAGGAAGTTCACTGGAACGTCGTCGTCAACATTGCCAGCACCTTTATTTTCTCAATTTACAGTAATCTCCTCATTTCAAGGGATTTGTTTCTTTGACTGTATTTGCCAATTCAGGACACCCAAATTAATAAAATCAGAATTTTCAGTCACGCCTCGTTTTGTACATTTTTGTTTCGTTTGCAAAATGTCCAAATATTCATAATACAACACTTGCATAAACCGAATGAGCCATTTTTAATAAATGCTTGCAGGAAATATATTACTTTCAGGAAAGTCTAACTCTTATGAGAGAATCCGGTTAGGGATACCTCGGGATACTTGTGCGTTTCTTTTGTCTTAACAGGTTGCAGGTATTCAATACACATCATGGGGCATACCAAGCATTGAATCCCCAGCATGCTACTTCCCAGAAGTCGTTACATCCCCGAGCAGTGCCTGACAACTCTTCCATAACAAGGTGGTCAAGGAATTTCCTATTCCCCACCAGGATGCCAGATCTCTCTCATCCTCAGCAAAGTTAATGGGAATTGTCTCCCCACAAAGTTTCCATTCTCTCCCCAGAAGAGCAATGCCTGAAACCCATCCCCAACAAAGTAGTTGAAGATTCCTTCTCCCCAGCTGAGTTCTCCTTACGGATAGATCTACCAATGATCTATTCCCCCCCAAGCAGAGTACTCCTTACAAATAGATCTACCAATGATCTCTTCCCCAGCCGGGATATCCCTCCAAGCAGATCAGCCAGAGATCTTTATCCCAGCAGGATCCGAGTCTCGAATCAGTTTCTCCCCTTTGCATAATCATGGCATTCACATCATTTTTCCCCACGCAGAGCATAGCATTCTGTCTAATACGGAGCATTACGGAAAAAATCAAACATTTGCATGATCAAAAGCCAGGTTCGAGCCAGCCACCTGTAATTACCATCAATATTTCATCAGCAATATACAAAATACATCCCCTACACATAAAATCCAAAGTGTCCCCTTTGCACTCTCAAGTACGAATACTTGTTCACAACATGCCCTTTTCGACACCCGTCCGTGTCACCCTATCCCCACAGGTCGCTCGAGCACCTTCTACAAGCAGATACTTGTCTGTAACATGTTCTTCCCGACACCCGTCTGTGTCATCCCATCCCATAGAAAGCCAAAGCATCTTCCTTGCACTCTCAAAACAGGTGCCTATTTATATTTATACATATTTGACACTCGTCCGTGTCATACTTCCCCAGCAAATCAAGCACTCGTCTGTGTCTTGCTCATACCTCACCAACAAATCAATACTTGTACACACTTATACAGAAGTCTTTGATACTCGTCTGTATCTTGTTTATATCACTCCTCAACAGATTTCAACACTCGTCTGTGTTCCTTGTTAACCAATTGGTACTCGTCCGTATCATCATCTTTGAACACGCGTCAGCGTTTGTTTCTACCGATACCCAACTGTATCATGGTCTTAAGGATGCTCGTCCACATCTTTAATCTATACACAACGTCAAACATTTATACCTTTTATTCTTAAGCGTGTTTACCACTCCCCAGTAAGTCATCAACAAAACAACTTCCTTCTATACGACATTCTTCCTATGTCGTGATACTTTCGGCAGCCGTCCCCTGCCAGGTGATCGTCCTTCACCTTTGGATGACCGTCCCTCATCACTTTCCCCGGTGGAATCTCCATTGTTGGAGCCTTCTATCTGGCATTCGTCCTATGTCGTGATATTTTTAGCAGCCATCCCCTGCTAGGTGATCGTCCTTCACCTCTTGATGATCGTCCTTCATCATGCTTATTCGATGGCCGTCCCTATCGTCGACCTTTTCTATCCGACATTCGTCCTATGTCGTGATAAACCCCGAGAGCAACCGTACCCTGCTAGGTGATCGTCCTTCACCTTTGATGACCGTCCCTCATCATTATTTCATTTATTTTTTCACCCGATGGTCGTCCCCATCATTGTTTACTTTACTTTTCAAGCCTGATGGTCATCCCCATCAATGCTTTTCTCAAATCCACAGAGACTTTTGTTTCCTTACTCGATGGTCGTCCCCATCATGATCCCTTTATTTCCCTAGCTTGTCGGTCGTCCCCGTCATTGCTTTACTTACCGCTTTATCCCCAACAATCGTCCTCTGCTCGATGGTCGTCCTCCGTCGCTATCATTTGATAATCATACTATACTACCTTTTACAATTTATATCCCCTTTCTTCTTCTATCCAACGAGTGCAAATTTCGGACTGTCTTTGGTATTCAACCACAAGTTATCTTGTTTGTCTGTTAAGCCAGTCGCTTACACCCTGCATAGCTAACTCATGTTTGAATAGGGGCAGCTATAAACACCCCAAATTTGCCCTCACTCTTTATCACACCTTGGCTTGTGATCTTTCAATTTTGTTTTAACATAAGCATTACATCTCATATTGCATTTTTGTTTCACTGCATAGTCCAAGTTCATCTGCATCTAGGGTTTGTGATCTGAGCAATCCAAGAATCCATCTGAGCCATCCCAAAGGTCTTGAAGCTTTCCAAGAGGGTCCATGTGTGTTCTATCATCATATTATGCTCCCCAAAGTTCATGAAAGTCAATAGATCATAAGAACTGGCAAAGGCATGGAAGCAAAGCTAGGGTTTTCACTACACAGATGACCAAAATTAGGGTTTTGGATTCAGAGGCCTTAACTCCAAATTTTTGGGTCATTCTTGTTTCTAATGGTCTTAATATATTATAAGGATCATGTGTACCAAGTTTGATGAAAAAATTCATTATGGAAGTCATTTGTTCACTGTGTAACTTCCTGAGCAAGTTAAGTCAAAATCAGGGCATTTGAGGCCCCCAACAATGGAACCAAAGCGGTATTTTCATCAAATTGAAGTTCAATGATCTTTATTTGATCTTAGAAGTGGTTATAAGTTCACAAGATTGAAGAATTTTGATCCAATTGCAAACTTGTCATTTTTGGAAATGACTTGAAATGCAAACTTTCCATTTTGGGAAAGATTTTCAACCTCCTCTTTCATGACCAAAAATGCTTCAAATGAAAAATTCTTGGGCATGAAAGTTGTAGATTAGGCCTTTCCCTTTTCAAAATTTACAAGAACATGTCTTCATTCATCTTAGAACTCAAGATATGGCCTTGCAAAGTTGGCAAAATCACATAATTTTCAAGTTCATGCCAAAGAGGGAATTTTGCAATTTCACTTGCCAAGCATTCTAATGACCTCTAATGTGCACAAACACTTCATAACATGCCTATGCAACTTCAAAAGATCAGAATTATGCATTGGACCTAGGGTTTTCATGACTTGTGATCCAAGAAACTTCAAAGAGGGAAATTTGCAAAACATGTGATAACTCATGATCCAAGCCTTCCAGCACATCAAATTCAATCCCATGGCCATCCGTGAACCAAGCTGAGGCCAGACACCCCATGAAAACACCTCTGACCCGTGCCCATACTTCATAGTACACAATCTTGACTTTTTGAAAAACCTCCCATACCAATCAGCCTGTGCCACAACAACTCTCTGGCCAATCAACATTGTTTATGTGGACATTAAGCAACTCATTTCATACAACACAGAAGGCTGAAACCTCTCATACACTCAGATTTCCAAAAATCACCTCATACCTTCATCTCTTCGAATTTCATAGCACAACCACAAAAACTTCAAACTTTCTTCACCATTCAACTCAGCATCACCTCAGGATCATTTCCCACCCATCACCATAGCCTGAAACACTCTCAAACACAAACACGATTTCTGCATACTCAGAACTGGAACTCATGATTCAGCCAAAATAAACTCATTCCAAGCATCACAATAGACTCAGGGGGACCAAATGATGTGGATTACACAAAAGAAAGGCCCAGAAAGTTCCATTTCAAAGAACTTCAACTCAGGTATCCTCCATGAACAATTTTTCCAGAAGCTTGTTTTCTTGTTAAAATATGATTCTATATGTTGCACTGATCATGGGGATGTGTTTAGTTTTGAAAATGAGCAAGAATTGAGTATGTATTGATGATCTAATATTTTGACCTAAAAACTTGTTTGATTCGATTCAGTCATTTGATGCATGTTTAATTGTTTTTGTTGCTTGATTTGAGTTTGTTGATGGTTAAAGATCATTTCTGGAGCTTGTGGTGAGTTTTTGTGGAGTTTTGAGAGATTCAGGGAGGGAGTCTGGCCGGAGGTCTTCTCCGGCCACCTGAAAGTGATTAGGGCTAATCCACGTTTAAATCCCCAGTTTGAATCTTGGCCTTTGGATTAGGATTAGGGTTAGCGTGCGTACGGTCATGATTAGTTCACTTAATATTAATTTTGATTATTTAATTAATTAATGATAATTAACCCAGTTTGAATGTGGACCATTGAGATGCGCGCATGGTCAATTCCCACCCTTTTTATTTGAATCTCAGCCATTAGACGCGCTGACTTCCATTTATTTTCATTTTATTTTCATTTCTTTTGCACAAATTATTTAAAATAGCTAAAAGACTTCAAAAAATATTTTCTTTTGCATTCTGACTTTAAATATTTTTTTCAATCCAAAAACAGTTTTTATTTTATTTTTTGCATTAAAAAAGTAATTTTAAAACATTTAAATGTTATTTTTAATTAATTAAAGTATTTTAATTAATTAAAAATACATTTAGGTTTCAAAAAATCACCAAAAAATCATGAACCATTCCAATGCATTTAGAAACATTTTCAAACTCTTCACACAAATTTCTTTTTAGGTTTGATCATAGTTTGCCAATTTTCTTTGAATTAAGGGTCATTAAAATCACATTTTTGAACCCTAACTTTAAAAAATCATTTCTGCCTAACCAAGAAGAGTTTGAACTTGATTCTTTTTGTATTGTGTTACATATTGCATTTAGTTTATAGGTCATTTTTCTCATGAATTTATCTTGCATTTTCAATTTGATTTGCATTTTTCCTTTTGAACCACCCAAAAACCCTAGAAAACTTAGGAAAATCATAACTTTTGATAAGTTAGGCTTCTGACCTTCTACTTTGGGGTGTGACCTAATATGGGATTAGGGTTTGTTTGAGCTTGATTTCAAAATTTTATCATGTTGTATGCTTCTGCTTTATCCATTTTCATCACATGCGTTCATAAAACCTTAATTTCTCATGTTCATTTGCATTCACCTTGCATATTCATCATCACATGAACTTGCCATGACATTTCATGCATTAATATGTCATCTTAGACATCTTAGGACATGTTAGAATCTTGCTTGATCATTTCTTCATCCATTTTCCATGTTTAGCATTCATTTCATTTCATGAACTTTCATGTGTTTTCAAACTTCAAAGTATGCTTTCATATCATCTCATCCTTGCATCATCATTCATATGCACTTTGTATGAATTTGCATCACCTCACATGCCATTTGCATTGCATAAATACTTCATACTTTGATCATTGCATCTCATTTCACTTCACTTCTTTATGTTTTATACTTTATGCATTCATGCTAATACTTTCAGGTTTTGGTAAGTTATTTTGGGAGGTGGATTTGCCTTCACCTCTCACTTCTTCTTATCTCTTTCATTTGCATTTTGTTTGTCCTTGAAGTGAATCTAATTCACTTATGTTCCATCTTTCTCACTTTCTCCCTTTAAGTTACTTATCTTCTTAGGAAGTAAATAACCTATTCTTCTGCTTCCTCCTCTTTTCATCTGCTTCTTCCATTGGTGGCTTCCTTGAAGATCTTTCTTAAGCCTCACAAACCATAGGATATCCAAGCATGATAATGATTAGGTTTGTAATTAGTCCCCCTTAGCTTTTTACCTTTGAGTCTCCTTGAGTCTCTTTTCTCATCTCAATAATCAGAGACTAAACTCTTAAAGTTTTAGGACTTTGGAATTAGGGTTATACATGCATCATTCTCATAGGATGGAGTGTATAACTTTAATCCTAAGTGTTAAACCTTTAATTTGTTTAAACCTCTTAATCAAATCATCTAAGAATTTATCTTGTAACTTGGGCCTTACATTAGGGTTCTAATTCTTCCTTATGGTTAAGAAGGACTAACCCTAGTGTTTAATGGACAAGTCCCCCTCAAGTTGTCTTACAAACTTAAAATCCATTTCTTAATATCATCCCTTAATTAAAATCCATTTAATAAAGGCTTGTTATATAATGAATTTAATCCCTAACCATGGATTAAGTTGAGGTATCTTCCTCAACTTAAGTGGTCTCATCTATTATCCTTCTATTAGGATGGTGTAATGAGTTCACTAATCTGTGATTAGAGATTAAACTCATTACTTAACACTAATCAAAAACCCAAAATCATCTAATTAATTACAAGTAGGTAAATGATCTTAACCCTACATCATCATGGTAATTAAGTTGAGATGCTTATATCACACTTAAGTAGGCTCATTATCCCTAATTAGGGAGGATATAATGAGTTTGCAAGCCCTTGATTTAGGCTTAAGCTCATTAAGTTATGCAAAACACCAAAAACACTAAAAAGCTGAAAACACAAAAACAAACAATAATTGTCTTCTCCGGGATTCTTTTCTCATCACACTCATTCACAAACGAGAACTCACTTCTTCCGTCTAATGCAAAACAGTTAGCACTCGAGCAAGACGAGTCATACACTTGAGCATAGGCAAGCAAGCAGTTCACAATCAATCTTTTTTCATTCTCTTTGAGTCGAACTATGGTGTTCTGACTTCCTCATTGCACGCGAGGATATGTAGGCATAACTTAACAGTTATTGAACAAAAGTCTCTTTGTCATCCCCCTTCTTTCACTAGTTGGAGACTCTATTCACTTCACCTTCATTCTCTCTTTTCGCCGACCGTTCGCGTCTGTACCCTGGGACCCTGGTGTCTTTTCGGGGGAGCGACACGTCCATGTCGTGGTCCCTTTTCCTTTTCCTGATGATCGCCCTTCATCAGCTTTTACCCGATGGCCGTCCCCATCGTTGTTTAATTTATTATTCAACATAATGGTCATCCCCAAAGAGTCTTATTACTTTACCCAATGGCCTTCCCCGTTGCAATTTCTTATTTTCCCAGCATGATGGTCATCCCCGTCATTGCTTTGCTTACCGTTTTACCCCTAGCAGTCGTCCTCTACTCGATGGCCGTCCTCCATCGCTTTCATTTGATATTTATACTATACTATCTTTTACAATTTATATCCCTTTTCTTCTTCTCCCCAGCGAGTGCAAATTTCGGACTGTCTTTGGTATTCAACCACAAGTTATCTTGTTTGTCTGTTAAGCCAGGCGCTTACATCTTGCACAGCTAACTCATGCTTGAATAGGGGCAGTTGTAAACACCCCAAATTTTCCCTCAATTTTTGTCACACCATGGCTTATGATCTTTTCATTATCCTAAGCATACCATCTCATATTGCATATTTGTTTCACTGCATAGTTCCATTTCATCTACATCTAGGGTTTGTGATCTGAGCAATCCAAGAAGTGATCTGAGCCATCCCAAATGTCTTGAAACTTTCCAATAGGGTCCATGTGTGTTTCATGATCATAATATTCCCCCCAAAGTTCATGAAAGTCAAGAGATCACAAAGAATGACAAAGGCATAAAGGCAGAGCTAAGGTTTTCCTACACAGATGACCAAAATTAGGGTTTTGGTTTCAGAGGCCTTAATCCCAAAATTTTTGGTCATTCTTGTTTCTAATGATCTTAATATGTTATAAGGATCATGTGTACCAAATTTGATGAATAAATTCACTGTGGAAGTCATCTGATCATTGGGTAACTTATTGAGCAAGTAAAGTCAAAATCAAGGCATCTGAGGCCTCCATCAAGGGTATCAAGGGGCCATCATCATCATTTTTAGTCTTTATGATCTTTATTTGATCTTAGAAGTGGTTGGAAGTTCACAAATTTGAAGAATTTTGAGCCAAATGCAAACTTGCTATTTTTGGAAATGACTTGTAATGGAAACTTTCCATTTTGGGAAAGATTTTCAACCTATTCTTTCATGACCAAAAATGCTTCAAATGGAAAATATTTGGGCATGAAAGTTGTAGGTTATGTCTTTCCCTTTTCAAAAAGTACTATAACATGTCTTGATTCATCCTAGAACTCAAGATATGGCTTTCCAAAGTTGGCAAAAATCCTATAATTTTCAAGTTCATGCCAAAGAGGATTTTTTGCAAATTCAAGTTTCAAGCCATTACATGACCTCTAATTGATTGCTAAACATCATACAAACATAAGGCAACACATTTTGATCAAGATTGCACCAAAAATCACAAGTTTCGATGCCTTGCTTCTTAAGAAAGTTCAAAGAGGGAAATTTGCAAAATGCTTTGAAACTCTTCATCCACTTGTGCCAGCTGCATAACTTTGATCCTAGGGCTATCCACAAATCATGCTGAGGCCAAGACACCCCAAAAGCCAGATCTTCCATGGCCCATGCTTGAGGTACAAAAACTTTTGACTTTTTGCAAATTGCCCATGCCAATCACACTGAGCCACAACAACTCCTCTGGCCAATCAAGACATCACATATAGACCTTATGCAACTCATTAAACACAACACACAAGCCTGAATGAAGCCCTAAGCTCAGATTGCCAAAAACTTGCAAAAACTTCAAGTCTTCGAATCACATTACACAACCACTCAAACTCCAAACTCTCTTCACCATTCAACCATACACATCATAAAGATCACAAAGCACCCATTCCAATGGCCTGAAAACCCCCCATAACCAAAACACGATACTTGCACTATCAGAATTGAAGCACACAAATCAAGCCATTTAAACTCCATTCAAGCCTTTCAGAAGCATTAGGGTGATCATTGGAGGTGATTGGCACAAAGGAAGAGGTCAGAAATCTCAAGTTTAGAAAGCTCCAGCTCAGGTAGCGTCTTCAAATAATTTTACCATAACCTTTCTTTTAAATTATAGAATGAATCTAAATGCTCCCCTGATCATGCTGATGTGTTTAATTTTCAAAATGGTTGAGAAATAAGTTTGTATCGTGCTTCTGAAATTTTTGACCTAAATGTTGTTTGATTCGATTCATGCTATTCTTGAAATATAAATGAGTTTTGTTGTTTGATTCGTGTTTAGTGATGTTCAATGTTTGATTCTGGAGAGTTTAGTGAGTTTTTGTGGCGTTTTGAGGGAGATGGGGTGAGGAACCCGCCGGAGAAGACGACTGCAGCTCATCTTCGATCGCCTGAAAGTGTTTAGACCTAATCTTAATTAATTCCCCAGTTTAAATATGGACCCTTTGATCATGTTTTACCCGCGCGTGTGTGCGGCCCAGATTCATCCATTAAGCCCTAATACTCATTTAATTAATATTAATTAGTTAATTAGGATAATTTTAATCTGAATGAATCCTGACCCTCCATCTGCGCGCCAGTCAACCTTAGTTTGAACCTGGACCATAGATCCTGATTACTTCCCCTTTTATTTAATTTTTATTTCATTTTATTGCATTTTGTTTCCATAATTTATTAAAAATAGTAAAACTCATCAAAAAAATATGATCTTTTGCATTTTGGTTTTAAATATTTTTCTCAACCTGAAAATAATTTTTATTTTATTTTTGGCATTAAAAAATTATTTTTAAAAATATTTAAATGTTATTTTTAATTAATTAATGGATTTTAATTAATTAAAAATGCATTTAGGTTTCTAAAAATCACCAAAAAATTAATGAACCATTCCAATACATTTAGAAACATTTTCAAACTCATCATACAAATTTCTTTTTAGGTTTGATCATAATTTCACAATTTTCTTTGAATTAGGGTTCTTAAAAATCATATTTTCTAACCCTAACTTGAAAAAATTCATTTCTGCCTAACCATGATGAGTTTGAACTTGATTCTTTTTGCATTGTTTCACATATTGCATTTCTAGGTTATTTATCTCATGAATTTATCTTGCATTTTCATTTTGATTTGCATTTTCCCATAAGAATCACCCAAAAACCCTAGCAAACTTAGAAAATTCATAACTCTCACTAGGTTAAGCTTCTGACCTTCTCCTTTGGGGTTTGATCTTGTATAGGTTTAGGGTTTGTTTGAGTCCAATTTAAATTTTTATCATGATGTATGCTTCTGTTTTGGTCATTCGCATCTCATACATTCATAAAACCCTAATTTCTCATGTTCATTTGAACTCATCTTTGCATATCATCATCATGTGAACTTGCCATGACAATTCAAGCATTAGTATGAAATCTTAGACATCTTAAGACATGATTGAACATTTCTTTATCATTTCTTCATTCATTTTCTATACTTTGCATCCATTACATTTCATGAACATCCATGTGTTTCCATGCCTCTAAACATGCTTTCATTGCATCTCATCTTTGTCTGATCATTCATATGCATCTTGTATGACTTTGCATCATCTCATATGCCTTTTACATTGTATTTTTAATTCTGACTTTGGTTTTCACATCTCATTTCATTTCATTTCCTTTTTACTTTATGTCTTATGCATGCATACTAACATTTTCAGGAGCTTTTGGTAAGTTATTTGGGAGGTGGATTTGCCATCACTTCCCATCTCTTCTCATCATTCATATGCATATTTACTTTTCTTTGAAGTGAATTTGTTTCACTTGTGTTCCATTCTTCTTACTTTCTTTCTTTTAAGTTACTTATCTTCTTCAGGAAGTAAGTAACTTATTCTTCTTCTTCCTTCTCTTTTCATCTGTTTCTTCCATTGGTGGCCTTGAAGACCCTTTCTCTTAAGCCTAAAAAACCATAGGATATCCAAGCATGATAACTTTTAGGGTTGTGTATAGTCCCCCCTAGCTTTTTACCTTTGAGTCTCCTTGAGTCTCTCTTCTCATCTCAATAATCAGAGACTAAACTCTTAAAGCTTTAGGACTTTGAATTAGGGTTATGCCTGTATCCTTCTCTTAGGATGGAGTGTATAACTTTAATCCTAAGTGTTAAACCTTTAATTTGTTTACACCTCTTAATCAAATTACACTAATAATCACCAAGACTTTATCTTGTAACTTGGGCCTTACATTAGGGTTCTATCTCTTCCTTATGGTTAAGAGGGACTAACCCTAGTGTTTAATGGACAAGTCCGCCTCAAGTTGTCTTACAAACATAAAATCCACTTCTTAATCTCACCCTTTAATTAAAATCCATTTAATAAAGGTTTGTTATATAATGACTTTAGTCCTTAACCATGGATTAAGTTGAGGTATCTTCCTCAGCTTAAGTGTTCTCATCTATCATCCTTCTCTTAGGATGGTGTAATGAGTTCACTAATCCGTGATTAGAGATTAACCTCATTACTTAACACTGAACAAAAACCCAAAAACATCTTAATAATCACAAATAGGTTAATGATCTTAATCCTTCATCATTAAGGTAATTAAGTTGAGATGTTAATCTCACACTTAAGTATGCTCATTATCCCTAATCAGGGGTGATATATTGAGTTTACGACCCTTGATTTAGGATTAAGCTCATTATCTTATGCAAAAACACCAAAAACAATAAAAATCTGAAAACACAAAAGCAAAAAATAAACATCTACTCCGGGATTATTTTCTCATCACACTCACTCTAAAAATGAGAACTCGCTTCTCCCGTCTAATGCAAGACAGTTAGCACTCGAGCCAGACGAGTCGTACACTTGAGCATAGACAAGTAAGCAGTTCACAGTCAAAAGCTTTCCAGTCTCTTTGAGTCAAACTACAGTGTTCTGACTTCCTCATTGCACGAGAGGATACGTAGGCATAACTTGACAGTTATCGAACAAAAGTCTCTTTGTCATCCCCCTCTTTCAACATTCCTTTTCTAAAGCCTCAGTTCCTAAGCAATCCACCCTTTTGCACTGACACCTGTACATTCATTCCTAGCTTTTGCACACAGATAACACATACACTTACCCCTTTAAACACAATCTTGTAAGCATGGATCCCGTCGAGTATGAAGGACAATATGGGTGCTAATACCTTCCCAGGTTGTAACCAACCCCCTTTCTCAGTTTCTCTAGTTCGCAACCGTCTTATCCATCTCTTTCTAGGTTTATGCAGCATTACCTTTCCTTCGGGATAAAAATGTCTAGCTGGAGACTCTATTCAATTCAACCTTCATTTTCTTTTTCGTCGACCGTTGCGTCTGCACCCTGGGACTCCAGTGTCTTTTCAGGGGAGCAACAAAAGACTTGTCCGTGTAGTTTAGAATCAACCCATACCTCTTCCCGAAATCCTCTAAAACCTGGTCATCCATCAGCCCAACCAAACTCTAGATCTCTTCAGCTTCTGGTCTAGGAAAAATGTAATGTATATTGCTCTTTCTTGGAATATTTCTGACTTCAGACATCTGGATAATGAGAGTATAGCAAACTACCGGAACATGGAATATAGAACCGACCTAAGAAATGAGAAAACACAACGTGTTAATGATGATACGATGCAATGAAATGCAAGGTATGTGATCAGTGATATATCTGTGTTGGTGTTGATCAGTAAACCAAGTGTCTGTGATGAGTCATAATAATATTATCTCTATGCAGAATCCCCGAATCAAGAACCAAGAACCAGATCAGAACATAGAGCAAGTATTGATAATATGGGTATGTAGAGGCCATGGCTCCTGCAAACCTATAAACACCTCCCAATATCACTGGTATGTTTCGGGTCGACATCACAGACTCTCAAGTCAAGCAGCGATAATACATTCACCATCTCCAAGAAACTGTTTAATATTACCATATCAGGGAAACAATTTAGTATTATTCACTACAAGAGGAGGCCTCAGCTGAGTCTGGGAAAAACAAGCATCCCTCATAAGTTCCCAGCTCCAAGCATTGAAATCGAGAAACAATAGTACATTCATCCCGAAGGGTACAATTCTATTGTCATATGACCAATTGTTTTAACTGAGTCCATATGAGAGAACTAGGTCATCCTATGCGAGTTCCCAGTGGGCCCTTGTGTGCGAATGGGTTTGCCACAAAATATGGTCTTCCACGGTCACCACTAGAGAGGGATGTTTCCAAAAAGGTCCTCAATGATCCGTTCTCAGATGCACATAACTATCAAGGTCGTGTAATGAAGTAGGGAATACCCCTATATCAGAATATTTCCAAGATGGTGGCAGTCTGAGTGTGGAACTCACTACTACCCGCATGACAAGATATCATGAAGCCAAAGTGACTATCCATGCTAAAAATACCTAGGGTGCACTCGAGCCTTGGTACTGGGCTTATCTCACAATAACCCCCATCCCACCAAACATAAAAACTAGTACAGACAGTCTAGTATATGATGCATGGAAAGTAAATGAGGAAAGCAATAAATAAAGCTATAAAGTAAAGCTGTAAATAAAGCAGTAAAGCTAAACTAAAGCACACAACAAACAGATAAACACCCAAAGAAACCAAAACAAACAAGCGCCTATATTGACTCACATATGGAACCAGAGTCGTAAGCTATTGCTCCCGGGATTTTCATCCTAGTACAAATGTGAAAGTGACGCGAAAAAGATAGAGTCACCAGTCAGGCATTTTTATCTCGAATGAATGGGAAAGGTAATTCTGCACAAACCTAGGGAAAAGGAAAGAACAAGGTCTTGCAAACCAAAGAGATTGGGTCCGGGAGTCGGTTACGAACTGGGAAGGTATTAGCGCCCCAGATTGTTCATCGTACCCGACGAGATCCACACTTGCTTGAACTGTTTTAAAGGGTAAGAATCCGCTGTTAAATTGAAACTACTACTGGAAATAGACTGAAAAGAAAGAATGGGGAATGTTTAGGGAAAATAAAGAGTGTGCTCGAATGGGACTTAACCCTCTTCCTACATATCTCATGGAAAATGAGAATCAGAGTCGACGTAGTTCCCCTAACTAGGGAGGAATAATGTTTATGTTTTTTATGGCTTGAACTGCTTATGCCTATGCTTAGGTGTTGCAGGCTCGTCTGGTATGAGTGCATTTACCGTCTTGCAAAGAGACACGTCGAAGCGAGTTTGTTCGTTATGAATGAAGGAGGTGAGAAGAGAATTCCCGCAGGAAAGACACTTGTTGTTAGTTTGTATCTTTTAGAAGGTTTTTATTTGAATTTGCATGAGAAAGTGTTTTTGTATTTCTGAGTGAAGAAGTGCTTTTTAGGTTTATGTTTGTGAGAATGACTTCAAGTTTATACTTGTACATCATTCTAGACAAGTTTACATTACCCCAAGATGGGATAGATGCAAATGCCCCACGACATAAGTCCATACACACAAAGTCACCTCAATCATTATTGTGTGTTTTTTTAATCTTTTTGTTGGAAGATGAGAGAGAAGCTCAAAGAGAACCAAGGGTGAAAGTCTAATGGGGGACTAAACAATCCTAAGTGTTATCATGTACGGATAAACCAAGGTTAGTGGGGTTTGAACTCTATCCTAATGAGAAAGAAGGAGAGAAAAGAAAGAGCTAGAATACAACTTACTTCTCTAAAGAAGATAAGTTGCTTCTAAGGGAAGGGAATGCAATTGTACTAGCAAAGCATACGGAATGCTTAACAAACACAAATATGAAATGTAAAAGAGATAAAGTAGAGGTTGGAATGTGGAAGCAATATCCACATCTCTTATGCTTACCATTATCCCTTACATGGTTAACAACATCACATAAACAACATACAAAGCTCAAACAAGCATATGAGATGAAAGGAATAAGTATAAGGCTATGTTAATCATACAAGTCAGTAGCTAATTATCAAAAGTGATCTCTAATGTTAGTCACACAATCACAAACAAAAATGAATGAAACAAATCTCAAAAGTTCCAAACTATGACTTAAAAGGGAAGTAAGATGAGAAAGGGTGATCATGCAAGGTGTTCATGTTAAAATGCCTAAACTAAAATCAAAGTCAGAAGTGAATTGCATTTATAAATGCTATTTAATGCATATGAAGTGGCATCAAGTCATGTATATGAGTACACAATCATTAGAAGAAAGATGAAGGAGAAATGAGGAGAAAATGTCAAGTATTCATGTCACAAATCAAAGTTACTTAGGACACAAGTCACATGCAGAAACTAAAATGGGATGAGAATGCATTAAATTCAGAGATGATATGACATGCTAAGATGCAATTAGAATGCACAAGTTGTCACATTTGATCATTTATAGGTCACTTAGAAGTTATGGGGAAAATAAAGAAGCATTTAGGTTAAAAGATGCAAGTTGGAAAGCATATGGCAAACCCTAAGGTAAATTCAAACCTATGGACCTCTAATTGCTCACAATAGACCTATAATGTTCTAAAAAAACACAGAGAACCCCACATAAATGACCTCTAATGATGGCATAAATGACCCCTCACAATAGACCTCTAATGTATTATACTAAACTTTCTCTCCTTGGTCATAACCAAATATACAACATTAATCTTCTACTCTTTGTTCGGGTATACTTGTCTTACTTGAAACGTGTAATCACATCCCTGTGTTTCTCTTCACGCTTCACTATTACTTTAGGTTTCCGTAAGAAAACGAACATTCTTAACTTGTAACTTCTATCCACCCGTAAGGTATTATCATAATATATTCCTTGAAGTACTCCCATTCATTTTAGATTCTGTTGCGACCTTAGAACTGACACACTAACAATTACTTCACTCCTAGACCTTACGTCACATGTTCCATAAAACATCTTCCCTTTTCATGGAAATGAGGTTCCTTAAGATTCTTGTCCATTCTAGTGGTCAATCCTGATTTACCAGTGACTTTACATATCCTTTGATACCCTGACCACTCATCCTATAAATATCTTTACTTTCAAACTCTATGCATTCCAAAGGATTTCTTGAACATCACACTACTCTGTAACTCCATGTTACAAAAAGTACAAATCTTAAGAAGACCTCAACTGAGTTGACCAAAACTCCTCTCTTCTAACTCTTGGCTTAATCCTACTCTCACAACACAAGTTATGACAACATTTTGGAGTCCTCGTGGTCACTCAACCATGATTCTACCTATCACATACATAACATTAGGTAGATCAGACCCAATACTACATAATATGATACTAAGAGTCATGCTGGCAAGACACACTTATGAGGTAGGAAATATTTACTTATGATGTTCCAAGGCTAGATCGAGGATAGGACCTGCTCTGATACCAACTGAAATGCCCCATATAATATATATCTAGAATAATATCATACAAGTGTTTATTTGGTACTGACACCATCATAAGCGCCTAATAGTACCATTCACATTCTTGTCCAAACTAAAACATAAAACAACTGATGGCACAAGACATGGAAATCATACTAAAATAAATAAAAAACTAAGATATAATACAATATCCTTCTTGTACAAAAGACAAAATACACAGCGGAAGACTAAAACTAAGCTTCTCTTGAAACATCTCGAGCATAACTCCACTTGTAAATCAAACCTACAATTAAAACCTAAAAAGCAACAACAATAGTGGGACGAGATATCAACATCTCAGTGAGTTCCATATCTTATGGATTCTCTCGGCTATACAAGGTTCTAACAAACCTAACTCAAGTAGGGGGAAATGGGATACGACATTAAGTTCACACATCTCACACTATGAAATGTTCTCACGAGTTCAACAACTCAAAATCTCACTAAGTCAGTAAAACATGCAAAGGCATCTTTCCTCGGCCACCCCTTGTTTTCAAGAGATATCGACTCGAGTCACAGATCCTAAAACATAGCCATCTTTCCTCTGCCGACCATTCAAGAGAGCTATGGACACAAGTCACACATGCTAACATATATATCTTTCCCCGACCAACGTACATAAGAGGTTATGCGGGTCACAGATAACTAACACATGGGTACTTTCCCCGGTCATCCTACACAATAGATTATACACACGAGTCACTAATACCCCCACTAAGTAACTTTCCCCAGCCATCCTACACAATTAGGCATGCACACGGGTCACGGTTACACTAGTGGTAGATGAAATTCAATCCTAACAAGTTCTCACCTCTCTAAAGCTTTATTTTTCAGTCATCCATTTTACATAGCATAACTTTAAAACAAATTTTGCAAACCAATACTTAAAATCACAGTGACTGTTGAACGACAATGATATCACATTAATCGTGTGGGTACAAAAAAATAGTCACCCTTGATAGCAATAATACTACTTACAACATATAATAATTACAAGATTTTTAAAATGAAACACAAATGACATATTTATAAATTTCACTTATATTCTCCAGACGATATTCAATGGATTGGTTGATTAGCGAATTTCCTTCCTTTAACGCAAAAAACCTTGTTTGGTAGCCTTAGATATGCTAATAGAATGATTGGTCAATAAGTGAATGACCTTTCTATGGTGTTAAAAAATTTGTTGAGTCTTCCTACATCCTATAATCAAAGTATTTCTCTATTAGAGGAATTGCATTATTTCACTAGGGTTGCTTATGTATTGATTTCGATGATAGAGCAGTGGCTCGCTAAACGGATTTGGCCTAGAATCTTGGCTTCATTACTCTTCATACATACCTCTTTTGCTCTTTTGACTTTGACTTCCATTCATTATATTCACATATGTAGTTTTTTTTAACTATATGCATAAATTATGGGGTTTGAGAGTATTTTGTGGTTCAGTTAATGGGTAAGTATGTAAATAAATAATTAATTTTAATTTAAAATACAATTATAAGTGGTTAATTTGGAATCGAAAGTGACATATGATAGATCATCATTTTTGAAAGAAAAAAATATACTTCTATTGAAAGTATTACGTGAAGGGCAATATCAAAAATTTTAATTTGGAAGTTTGAAAATTTGTCCCATATTATACCTTTCAAGCCTATTATGAACTAAAAGGAAAAAAACTAAAAATAAGAAAATGGAGTATGATTGAAACATCTAAAATTTTCTAATTTAATCCATGAGAGTTGTTGAGTATTTCTACGTCTCTCAATTCAAATTTTCTCAAGTAATGTGGACTGCACCAGAAGTCGTGTATAAGGGAACAATCGATGTAAAGCCCTTAAGAATCAACTCTCTGATACAAGAGTATGAATTGTTTCATATTAGTGTCGGTGAAACCATTATGGATATATACAAATGATTCACACATTCCGTGGATAATAAAAGATGGATTGAATATAAATATTCCAACTAAACATTTAATAATAATAAATAGCAAATTTGAGTTAAATTATACTCTAATTAGTGGCTAATTCAGAACCGAAAGTGACATATGATAGAGCACAATTTTTAAGTAAAAAAAACTATATCAATGAAAAGTATTACATGAAGGAAAATATAGTAGACTTTAATTTAGAATTATGAAAAAATTTCAAATTATTCCTTTTAAGCCTATTATGAATGAAGATAATCAAATTGTTGAGAAACCTAAAACAAAAAGAAGAGAATTTAAAAATAAAAAAGGAAGTATGATTGAAAAATCTAAAATTTTCTAATTTAATCATTGAGAGTCGTCGAGTATTTTTACTTCTCTCATTTTAAATTTTTCCGAATAATGTGGAATGCATCTGAAGTCGTGCACATGGGGATAAATGATGTAAAACCCTTCTAAATAAACTCTGATACAAGAGTATCAATTGTTTCACATAAGTGTCAGTGAAATCATTCTAGACATACAAAAATGATTCACACATCTCGTGGACAATATTTTATGACTTGGATATAAATATTCATAGTAAGAATTTAACAATAAATAATGACTTTCAATTAAAATACACTCTTATTAGTGGCTAGTTCGAAATCGAAAGTGACGTATGATAGAACACCATTTTAAAGAAAAATACTCTATGTCTAAGGAAAGTATTACATGAAGTGAAATATCATGAATTTTAATTTAGAATTTGGAAATTTTCCCAAATTATGTCTTTCAAGCCTATTATGAATGAAGACAATAAAGTCGCTGAGAAACCTGAAATTAAAAGGAGAGAATTTAAAAATAAAAAAATGTTGCATGATATGAAATAATGAAATTTTATAATTTAATCCTTAAGAGTTGTTGAATATTTCTACATCTCTCGTTGCAAATTTTCTCAAGTATTATGAAATGAATCAGAAGTCGTGCATAAGGGGACAACCGATGTAAAACCCTTCAAAATCATATCTTTGATACAAGAGTATGAATTGTTTCATATAAGTGTTGGTGAAACAATTATGGACATACAAATATGATTTACATATTCTGTGGACAATATTAGATGGTTGGGATATAAATATTCCTAATAAGGATTTAACCATTGTCGCTCCCGATAAATGGGGAATGGCCCAAATAAAGGTACAGACGCGAACGGTCGATGAAAGGGACAATGAGAACACACAGCAGTGAACTCACTGGAGATGAAAAGATTCGCCAGCTAGGCATTTTTATCCCGGAGGAAAGGCAATGCTGCATAGACCTAGAAAAGGAATGGATAAGACGGTTGCGAACCAGAGAGACTGAGAAAGGGGGTTGGTTACAACCTGGGAAGGTATTAGCACCCAGATTGTCCGCCGTACTCGACGGGATCCACGCTTAAAAGATTTGTGTTTTAAAGGGGTAGTGTCAGTGCAATCTGTGTGTAAAGAGCTGGAAAAGGATGTACAGGTGTCAGTGCAAAAGAAGTGTGAAGTGTAATATGTGCAGTGTCAGTGTAAGAATGAGAATGAATTGCTCAAGATCATGAGGCTAAAAGAAAATAAAGCTGGAAAGAGGGGGAATATACAGAGACTTTTGTTCGATAACTGTTAAGTTATGCCTACGTATCCTCTCGTGCAATGAGGAAGTCAGAACACCGTAGTTCGACCCAAAGAGACTGAAAGATGAGTTGACATGTGAACTGCTTACTTGTCTATGCTCAAGTGTATGACCTGTCTGGCTCAGGTGCAAACTGTCTTGCATTAGACGGAAGAAGCAAGTTCTCGTTTGTGAGTGAGAGAGATGAGAAAAGAATCCCGGAGGAGACGATTATTGTTTGTTTTGAGTTTTCAGTCTTTTATTGCTTTTGAATGTTTGTCATAAGTTAATGAGCTTAAGCCTAAACCAATGGATTTAGTAAACTCATCACATCTTCCCTCTGATTAGGGGTAATGAGAATACCTTAAGTGTGAAGTCAGCTTCTCACACTTAATTACCATGGTGTAGGATTAAGATCATTAACCTACTTGTGATTATTTAGATGTTTTTGTTGTTTTTGTTTAGTGTTGAGTAATGAGATTAAGCCATAATCAGGGATTAAACAGACTCATTACACCATCCTAATAGAAGGATAATAGGTGAGAATGTTTAAGTTGAGGAAAGCTCCTCAACTTAATCCATGATTGGGGATTAAACTCATGACAGAACAAAGCCTTTATTATGTGGATTTTAGTTAATGGTATGATGATGAAGTGATTTTTATGGTTTGTAAGACAACTTGAGGGGGACTTGTCCATTAACACTAGGGTTAGTCCTTCTTAACCAATTAAGGAAGAATTAGAACCCTAATGCAAGGCCCAAGTTACAAGTGTGATGTCTTGATGATTATTAGATGAATTGATTAAAGGAGTTAAACACATTAAGGGTTTAACGCTTAGGATTAAAGTTATACACTCCATCCTAATAGAAGGATGCAGGAATAAGCTTAATCACAAAGCCTTAAAGCCTTTAGGGTTTAGTCCCTGATTATGAGATGAGAAGAGAAGACTCAAAGAGACACAAAGGTAAAATCTAAATGGGGAACTAATCAAAACCCTAATCATTGTCATGCTTGGTTGTTCCTAAGGTTTGTGAGGTTCACTATCCTAAAGAAGAAAGAAAGAAGAAGAGAAAGAGAAGAAGAAGAACCATGGTGGCCTAAACGCACCTCAAGCAGGATAAAAAATCATAAAGGAGGAGGAAGAAGAAATGAGATGAAGAAGAAATAAGAATGAGAGATGAGAATGCGAAATGGAGCAATCGAAAAATGCACAAACAGAGCCTACACCAATAGGACTTCCAGATGCAGCAGCATGCAATAATTAAAATCGGGCCTCAGTGATACCTAACGGAGAAGGTCCGTTGCCTCTTCAATGCGTGCAAAATCTCAAGAAGGTCGTCAGAGGTTCAAACAATCAATCAAAGTATCCTCAAGTGTCTAACATCACGAATCATCAGGGTTAGCTCAACCATAGTTCACAACAAAGTAAATGAGAATTAAACGGAAGTCTCTAAATGCAATTGCATCAAGACTTAATCATTATTCAACTTGAAAATCACTCTAGAAAAAACTCAACCACAAATTTAATAGTCAAAATTTATAATCAATAGTTTGCCACAATTAATAGGAAACTTAAAAAAGGGAGAAAAAAACAATTATTCTTAAGGTTCTAATAATAAAAAAACTAATAAGGACTAACAATTATAAAAACTAACAAAGAAATATCAAAAATCAAAATTAAACTTAACCAAAATTTAATTATTTAAACAAAACAAATAATGATATGAACAAAAAAATAATAATAATAAAAACAAACAAACAAAGGTCTAATAGTGAAAAAAAAAGAGTGTAAAGAGAAAGATTCAAGATGGGCCAAGCCCAAAATTCGTTCAGCAACACATGAAGGGTGAAATCTGAGATTGGAGGGTGCTGAGAGCATTAAGGCGGTGCAAATCCATGGTGTTTGGGCCCGAAACAAAAACTCAGTCCATTTTGATGAGTCAGTAAGAAACCCTAGCAAAAAGAAACAACCAACCGTGTTTTATCCTTCAGTAACACCAAACAAAATTGACCTTCTTCCAAAAATGGTACAAATCAAGAACGGCGGAAACTTTGTTCAACATCCTCATCACCGATTCGAACCAATAGCAGCAACCTCGTTCCTCTCCTTCTTCTATCTCAAAACACAAGACAACAAAACACGCCGCCGCAAGCCTCACGACTTCCTCCGACCACCCTGTTCAAACATCATCGCCGGACACAAAAAAAACAATCCCAACACTACCGCACACGGTCTCCGTTCAAATTCTGTCGGTGATCTCAGTTTTTTTTTTCTTCTCGACCTTGTTTCGACTTGGTCCGCAAATCTCTCTTCTTCTCACTTGTTCTGTTTTGATTTGGTTTGTTGTTATCGTTTGGTGACGAGATTATGGTGGTGAGCTTGGGTGGAGAGTGATGAAGATGGTTTGAAGGCCATTGTTGATTATGTTTATTATTACTGTTGTAGTTGGTGAGTTACGTCGAAACAAAAAAAGTGGGTTGCGGAGGGTTGAAGTTATGAGTTAAAATGTTTTTGTTGATGTTGTTTGTTGTTGTTGATTGATGTTTGCGTTGAAGGTTTGAAGGTGTGTGAAGGTGCGGCTGTTTGTGGTTGTGTTGGTAGGCTAAAGAGTGATGAAAGGTGAGTTGAGGGTCTGTTGGTGTTGAGTGTGATTGAAAAAGGAAGCATGTTGTTGCGGGTTTGTGTTGTTTTGCTGTTGTTGCGCGGGAGAGTGACTTGGTTTGATTTGAAGGAAACAGAGAAAAGATTGTCATTGAAGATGATGATGAAGAAAACGTGATGAGGTGGTTTTTGTTTGGAATATTGCAGGTTGTTGCTTGTTGTTGGTGTTGTGCAGAGTACGAACGTTGCAGATTGTTGTGGTCCAAATTGGCTTGTAGTGTTATGGCGTATATGCGTGAGATGTGTGCAGGAAGTGGGGCCATGAGACAGAAAACATGCTACAAGTTCTTTCTTCATTTATTTTTTTGAATTTTGTTGTAATGGATGACTGAACTTTGTGATGGGCTTCATTATGCCCTTTTTGTGATTTTTGGAATAATATATTTTGTATTATTTTTTTTTTTGTGTAATAATAAAAAGAGGAATGGGCTTTTGAACTAGAAATGATAAAAATGGCTCATATTTAAATGGTAATTTGTGTAATGAATGGAAATAGTCTAGAAAATGAAAGTTTGGTTTAAAGGCTTAAGGTGTTAAAATGATTTATGAAATGGATTATTATTTTGGTGATTAAGATGGAAAATGGTTATTGGATAGGATTTTAATGGAAATAAAATGAGAGAAGATATATGGTTTAGAAATAATAAAGAAATGGGGTTAATGGATAAAAATGAATTATGAATGTATGGACACGGAAATGGGTATGGAATAAATTGGCTACCACAAGCACGCACAACCATGAAATCCCGTTTTTTCGCATCGAAACCAAATTTGCACCACTGTCACCAAAAAAAACCACTAATTGAGAACAACACAACTACCACTGACAATTCACCATTGAAATAATGACTATCTGAATTAAGCGTCTTCTGAATTTCTGACTAAACAAATCATGAACCACTGCTTAAGACCCTGATAAATTCCTCACAACAACTTGATATTGGGCACACTTTGACTAACAAATAACCCACCGAAACCAATAACTTGAATTGAAACAAGCTCCTGAGATGCTGAGGAGAAAATAGTGGCCTTGTAACTTGACAAAGGGAAGACCTCTTATTCACCCTCAATTACTGATGATGTTCCAGATGCGCCAAGAAATAGTCTTCACACGTGAAAACCTTGAAGGTTACTAAAACAGGGAAATAAACCCTAATTAGTGACAGGAGAAAAGAGAGGATGATGCCACTGATGGATGTATAGCTGAAACTTTGAATTCTCTGACAACCCGCAGATAAAAACGTGAAACCCAAATTCTTCAGAAAATGTGATCCCATGTCTCAGGAGACTATGCAAATGGTATGCATTCTAAATGTTAATGACCAAATGAAAATGCAAATGAGATGCAAATGAAAGACAGGCGAAGAAAGAAAATCAGAGGGCAAATTTCGGGTGTTTACAGCTGCCCCTATTCAAGCAACTGTTAATCTGGAAAGGATGAGAGCAACGACTATTAGACATTCAAGATAAACAGTGATTGAATACCAAAAAGACCCCGAAATTTGCACTCACAGAATGAAGAAGAAAAGGGATATAGATTGTAAAAGGAAAATAAAGTATATCATAAAATGTGGACGACGGAGGACGACCGTCGAGCAGAGGACGACTGCTGGGTGAAGAGCAATGACGGGGACGGCCGACATGCCGGGGATAAAAGGTATTATGATGGGGACGGCCATCAAGTAAAACTGTAAGATTCTCTGGGGATTAATGAAACATGACGGGGACGGCCATCAAATTCACAAAGTAAAGCAACCAACGATGGGGACGGCCATCGGGCTAAAAAGAAAAGGGACCACGACGGGGACGGCCATCGGGTTAAAGAATAAATGAAATAAACAGATGATGAGGTACGGTCATCAAAGGTGAAGGACGATCACCTAGCAGGGGACGGCTGCTCTGTTGGGGATAAGATGAGGGACGGTCATCTAAGGTGAAGGACAATCACCTGGCAGGGTACGGCTGCCGAAAATATTGCGACATAGGACGAATGCCGGATAAGGTCAACGACGGGGACGACCATCGGACGATCATGATGGAGGACGACCATCAAGAGGTGGAGGACGACCACCTAGCAGGGGACAGCTTCTCTCGAGGTTTATCATGACATAGGACGAATGTCAGACAACCAAAATCAACAACGGGGACGACCATTGGATAAAATGATGAAGGACGATCATCAAAAGGTGGAGGACGACCACCTAGCAGGGGACGGCTGCTAAATATCACGACATAGGACGAATGTCGGATAAAAAATCAACGATGGGGACGGCCATCGGATGAGCATGATGGAGGACGACCATCAAGAGGTGGAGGACGACCACCTAGCAGGGTACGGCTGCTCTCAGGTTTTATCATGACACAGGACGAATGCCAGATAGAAAGGAAATTTTGCTTTGTTGGCGATCTACTGGGGATATAGTAAACACGGACGAGTGTTTATATCCAAGAAACAAAAGGTATAAGTGTTTTGACGCTGTGTATAGATTAAAGATGCGGACGAGCATCCCTAAGACTATGATACGGACGAGTATCGGGTAGAAACAAATACTGACACATGTTCAGAGATGATGATACGGATGAGTATCAGCTGGTTAACAAGGAACACGGACGAGTGTTGATTCTGATGGGACTCTTCTGGGGAATAGTAAACACAGACGAGTGTCTATATTCAAGAAGACAAGAGTGTTTGACACAATGTATGGACTAAAGATGCGGACGAGCATCCTTAAGACTATGATACGGACGAGTATCAGGTAGAAACAAACGCTTGACGCATGTTCTGAGATGATGGTACGGACGAGTACCAACTGGTTAACAGAGAACACGGACTGGTGTCGAATCTGTGGGGATATAAATGGTATATACAAGATACGGACGAGTATCTGTATAAGTTGAAAATGAGTAGTAAGTATGAGTGATGTATAGATGAGTGTTTAACTGTTGGGGAGAGTGACACGGACGAGTGTCGAAAGGAGAAAAGTATAGTATGAACAAGTATCTGATATACAAAGTGTTTATGTTACTGAATTGGGGAAAATGACATGGACGGACGTCAAGGAAATGTATATATGTATCTGTGAGTGCAAAGGGGACGCTTTGGCTTTATGCTGGGGATATGGCACGGACGGGTGTCATAAGGAGTATATGCTGATGTTTGTGAATGTGAGGCAACTGTTTTAGCTTTAGCTCTCCGCTGGGGAATTTGGGAAGCATCCTGTATACTGCTGACGGGTTGAAGGCTTTTAACTCTGATGGGAACGAAGTGTTGGAAACCTGATGCTTGTTGGAGAGGTTTTCACTAGAGGAAAGACGACTCTGCGTGAGGTATACTTCGTTTAACTGCTTTGAACATCTGCTGAGGATCTGATCATCCTGCTCTGACTCCACTGGGGAGAATTTCTTCTTGCTCTGCTGGGGAAATCCCTTGGAAATGAAAATCCCGATGACTCTATGGGGAAAGATCATCTTTAGACTTGGCTAGGGAAGATGCTTTGCCAGATAACTCTTGCTGAGGAGGGTATTCTGATAATTCTAACTTTGTGGGGAAACAAGGCCTTCAGCTGCCTGTTGGGAAAACTTCACTGTGGACAGATAAGTCCGCTTGGGGACGAGAACAATTCAATTAGCCTTGAAGTTCTGTTGGGGATATCGTCTGTTCCAACTCAGCTGGGGATGCGTAAACCCTCTGGCATGGTTGAGAAAAGATTTGGCAATGCTCTGCTGAGGAGAGACTTTTCTGGAGAATCAAAATGTGCCCCAAGTATAGCATAATGACTGTGTTGGGAAGATATGCCAATGAAAATTGGACTTTGACTGTAGAGAATACCAACTCCTCACGAGGAAGCCTTGTTGGCTGAAGAAAAAATTATGCTTGGGGAAGAAATAAACTTCCAATGCCCTGCTGGTAAAATAAATACCAGACATTCCCTGAGAATTAACACAGTGCTTCAAACTTCTGAGCTCAACAAAAGCATTACTGATCATCCTGAGTGAACTATCATTCCCTTAACTCCTCAATTATACCATACTGCATCATCCATAAAAAGATTGTCTTCAGAGGATTTTACAGAAGACTTGGCATCCAGAATTGCCCCAGTGTCTTCAAACTCCCGCAGAAATTCAACAAGTCTTGAGATAACTGCCCCAGATTACGTCTTGCAACAATTCTTGCCCCACATCAGAGCTAAAACAGAAACATGCGGTATGAAGATGCAATGCAAATGATGTACAATGCAGACGTATGCTCATAACCAAAGATATGAAACAAGGATGGTTGGGCACTAGGGCCAGGTTGATAGATGTATTATATTTTTTTGGTTTCCAAGCAATTGGACTTTGAAGGTGGAATACCAGACGAGAACTGGTTTATTAAAGGTAGGCCAACAGACGAGAACTGATGGGCAAAGAATAAGTCATCAGACAGGAACTGACTCCTTAGGTTCATTGTCAAACGAGAATTGACTCTGAAAAAGAATGACTACCAGACGAGAACTGGCGTTCAACAGGTTAAATGGAAAGGTAACCAGACGGGAACTGGTTACAAGATTCGCGTACCAGACAAGAACTGGTATTTGAAGTTGGTTCGCCAGACGAGAACTGGACTTTGGGAAGTTTGCCAGACGGGAACTGGACTTTGAAAAGGCTTGCCAGACGAGAACTGGACTTTGAAAGGTTGATAAGTTGGGGTTACGAGGCCCTCTGAACTGAGATTGATGATTGAGGGGTTGTGACCAATGCAAATATGATGCATATGCTCTATATGCTTGAGCGAAGCGACATGAATAACGTATGCAAATGATTTATGCAATGATTATGAAAAGCTAGAAAAACTCCCAAGGATGGGAAGAAAGGTCTTAGTGACAAGGCTTCTGGTTGAGAAGGGTGACAAAGGCGACGGTGGGTAGCATGATTTCCCGACACTCGTCATGAACTCGAAGATCACTGATACAAATTGCTCTGCATAGCTAAAGTTTGCCCCTGTATGGGTGAGTCTCTGAACAGACTGTCACCAATTATCCAATTCTGGAATAGCAGACTTGGATGCTCGAGGAGAATTGCATCTAGTGAACTCTGGAAGTGTCATGCCCCGGTATGAGCGTGAAAGCGACTTGACTCATTCTGACTGAGCATTGGAAGATTTCATCCTTGGACAACAGAAATTTCGGGTGGCCTGCCCCTGCTTGGCAGATTCAGCTCTGATCAACTGACTTTGAATGACGTTCCTCGATCAACTGATGCTTGGGAACTCTCTTTACCCTGACAGATTCCTTGGTCAACAAAACCACTGGATAACATGCCCCTGATTCATAGGCCTACACGATGCGCTTGATTCTGGTCATCATTGTTGAATGATCAAGTTCCCTCGCGATTGCTCTTTGTAGGAACTTCCCTGATGTCACAGACTGACTTGCAATTAAAACTGTTCATTCACAAATGGTAATTTTAATGCAATGCACATGCATGTTTTTTTTTTTTGAAAATTTATTTATTTTGATGTTGTGACAGTGTGTGACGAATGGACGGTTAGTCCAAATGTAGTGTTGAGTTAGCAAATCGTTAGGAGTCAGCTTACGCAACCTTGTCGTAGTATGCTTTCAGAATTGAACCCGATTCAATTAGGACTTTCAAGGGTTGTAACGTGGTCTGGTTCACGGCTTTAGAAAGAAAGATTTATGGCTCAAAGTTTATATGTGCCCACCCATTCTCCTTGATGTTCTCCAGTCCTATGTTCAGCTAATTCGACTTAAGCGCTCGCTTCTCACAAGGGTTTTGTAATGATTGAGGAACCAATGACGTTGATAGTTTAAGCACCAATGAGGTTTCTTGGAGTAACAGTCACCCCTTCTGACTTTGTGTCTGGTCACACGACTTTGTTCTTATGGAACTCTATTATATTTTTTTTTACTCCCTAACTTTTGCCTGGACTGATTCTTTTTGAATTTTTTCGATTTTGAAGTCCAGCGGGATGCCCTAACTTTTGCCTAAGCCATATGTTTTCACACATTTTTTTTGACTTAGCGGGCTTTATTTCTTTTTTTTTCTTTTTTCTTTGATTTTTGTTGAACAAATCGTGTGACACTGACTTGTCATGACTTGCTGAAAGGGTTGACTGCCTCATTCCTTTGCTGTTGAGGGGTAACCATTGTAGTTTTACGTCCCTTGACCTCTTGAGGTGTAACGAATAAAGGTAATGGATCCTCGGATGCACACTCCTTTGGAAATTTGAACGCTCGGTCAAATTAACTGATGACTACCCTGCCCCGGGTTGAATGTGAGGGTTTTTTCGTTCAGAAAAGAAACTCCTGCTTCGAGGCTCAAAAGGGGTTGACGAGGGTCTATCTCCCTTATATCTCCGGTGTTTGGGAATTGAAACAATGCCTGTACATCGTCAGCAGGTCCTACTCTGAAAGCATACCTTTAACAATTATGGGTATTCAGTTGTCATCATCCTCCCTCAAACCTGCTAAACAACAGTGAAATAAATGGGAGGTATATGGATGCAATTTTTTTTATTTTTCGTTTTTGATGCAAGGAAAGGAAAAATGAGCGAATGCGACATAATTGATTCAAAAATGCAAGATCCCTACATTAACATTACCATTCAAAAATAACATTGCTTAAAAGACAAGTAGCTGCTAACAGGAAATAAACTACAATGCAAATGATAAAAAGGATACAATGATCTCCAATTCTGATGACATACTGTTTCCTGAGCCACTGAAATCAAGATACGCTTCTTCTGAAGTCTTTGAACTCAATCAGGTGAAAGGTTGACGTGCACAACCAAGCTTCCTTCTGGAAAGGAAATGTAGCCCTTGTCGATCAATTGCTGTACTTTGGCTTGAAAAGCTTTGCAATCCTCAGTTGAATGCCCCATTGATCCACCATGATACCCGCACTGCTCATGAGGATTGTACCCTAGATGGTACGGCCCTGGTAACGGCTTGAGAAGCTTAGGAACCAACAAAGAGCTCTGAACTATATGCGGCAAGAGTTCACTGTATGCCATGGGGACTGGATGAAGAGGAGCAATCCTTCTTTCCAGATTGTTACGAGGCCTAGGCTGGCTCTGAAGTTGATTTTGAGGTCTTCGACCATGAGATTGCAGATTTGGACGAGGAGGAACCCAGGGTTTCTGACACGGTGCTCTGAGCATTGTTGAATGCCCGTAAGAGTAATCAGATTCAGGAACAGATGATCTTTGAGAAGATGTTGGTCTAGAATATTTGATATTTACCGTGACTGCACTGACGTCATTCCATTCTTCCTCTTGGGAGCTAACAACAGACTCACCTTCACTAGCTGGAATATTCGAAAAGTCCTGGATCTTTCCACTTTTGAGCAGGCTCTCAATGCGTACTCCAACTATCATCAAATCAGAGAAGCTTGTCATCCCAATGCTACTCATTCTTTCCAAGTATGGACCCTGCAAGGTGCCCACGAACAGGTCAATTAATTCTCTGTCTGAAAGTGGTGGTTGCACTTGGGCTGCCAATTCTCTCCACCGCTGTGCATATTCTCTGAAGGATTCACCATTCCTCTGGGATAGGCTTTGCAAGTGCGTGCGATTGGGCGCCACGTCCACATTGTACTGGTATTGCTTTACGAAAGCTCTGGATAAATCATTCCAAGATCGGATATGACTGCTTTCCAAATCCATGTACCAACTTAAAGATGCCCCACTTAAACTGTCCTGAAAACAGTGAATCATCAACTTATCATTGCAGGCATAAGAAGTCATTTTTCTACAGAACATCACCAAATGACGCTTCGGGCAACTGACACCAGTGTATTTTTCAAACTTCGGAGTCTTGAAATATGGAGGAATGACAAGACCAGGCACCAAACACATGGTTAGAGCATCAAAACCGAAGGCATCAGGACCCGCTAAGGCTTTGAGTCGCTCGTCCAACACACGAAATCTTTCAGCAGGATCAATAACTTGTGGATCCTTGGTTTTCGCACGAGGGATTGCCCCTTGGAAATCTGGCATAGGGAAGGCAAAACTCTGATAATCTATAGAATCAGAAGATGATGAAGGTCCACCTCGGACAGCAGATGGTTCAGGTACATTCTGATTCACGATCGGGGTCTGTGCAGGCTGAGCTTGAGCAAGATTGCTCACTTGTGGAAGATCTTCATCAGGAGAAAGACCATACAGAGGATTGGTCATTGAAGTGAAACCAGGTGGAAACTCAACATTCTGACGGTTATTCTCTGACATAGCTACTGATGGCTTTCAAACTGACCCTTCTTAACTCTTGACACTGTTCAGTCTAGCTTCACACACTCTGTCGTCTTCTAACTGCGACCACTTGTTCAAACTGAGTACCGGGAAATCAGCTGGCTGGTCATGGACAAAAGAGGAAGGATGAGCTCTCTGGAGGAAGGAAATGAAATGCTGATGCAAATGCGAAATGCAATATGATGATGCAAAAGATGCAAAGACATGGGATCACAGCTGGAAACTGCCTGGAATCTGGAATACTGTCAAGAATCAAGTGTTTGTAACCACAAGATCTTTGTATAGTAACCCGGAATAGTAACTGAAAACCAGAGGTCAATAACTTCAGGATCATAGTGACCAGATCAAACAATTGTACTGGTAATGAGGGTATGTTGAGGTCAAGGGTTCCTGCAAACCTGTAAACAGCCCAACCCCCTCACAGGTGGTGTTCTAAAACAAGGATCCTCAGACTTGGATCAGTTATGAGAAGTGTAAACACTTCTAACCCGGAGGTACGGTGTTTACAATAACCATAAAAAATCCTCCTCTAATTCACCTCAGTTTCTGAAGGTCATAATAAAGGTCATCCAGACTTAGCAGGCTTCCCAGATAGCCCTAGCACTACAGGAAATCTGTAGCACAGAGTTCTCAAGAAGAAACCCATATCTGAACCGTGTTTCATATTCCCGCACCAGACCGAAATGGAATGGGAAAGAACATGAACCACTCTAGCCTAGGTGTCACTCAGGTCCCAGGTATAGGACCTTAACTCTCAGTAGAACCCCCACCCACCAAAACAGAAACAACAGATCCAGCCAGAATAGTATGACAGTATGATGTATATAAAGCTATAAAGAAAGCAATAAACAAAACTGTACATAAAGCAATAAATGAAATATACAAACACAAATAGCACATAACACCCCAGTAAACATAAATCAATCAAGCGCTAGGAGGAACCCACAAAAAGAACCAGAAGCCCTGGTTACAGTATAAACATCCCCAGCAGAGTCGCCAAGCTGTCGCTCCCGATAAATGGGGAATGGCCCAAATAAAGGTACAGACGCGAACGGTCGGCGAAAGGGACAATGAGAACACACAGCAGTGAACTCACTGGAGATGAAAAGATTCGCCAGCTAGGCATTTTTATCCCGGAGGAAAGGCAATGCTGCATAGACCTAGAAAAGGAATGGATAAGACGGTTGCGAACCAGAGAGACTGAGAAAGGGGGTTGGTTACAACCTGGGAAGGTATTAGCACCCAGATTGTCCGCCGTACTCGACGGGATCCACGCTTAAAAGATTTGTGTTTTAAAGGGGTAGTGTCAGTGCAATCTGTGTGTAAAGAGCTGGAAAAGGATGTACAGGTGTCAGTGCAAAAGAAGTGTGAAGTGTAATATGTGCAGTGTTAGTGTAAGAATGAGAATGAATTGCTCAAGATCATGAGGCTAAAAGAAAATAAAGCTGGAAAGAGGGGGAATATACAGAGACTTTTGTTCGATAACTGTTAAGTTATGCCTACGTATCCTCTCGTGCAATGAGGAAGTCAGAACACCGTAGTTCGACCCAAAGAGACTGAAAGATGAGTTGACTTGTGAACTGCTTACTTGTCTATGCTCAAGTGTATGACCTGTCTAGCTCAGGTGCAAACTGTCTTGCATTAGACGGAAGAAGCAAGTTCTCGTTTGTGAGTGAGAGAGATGAGAAAAGAATCCCGGAGGAGACGATTATTGTTTGTTTTGAGTTTTCAGTCTTTTATTGCTTTTGAATGTTTGTCATAAGTTAATGAGCTTAAGCCTAAACCAATGGATTTAGTAAACTCATCACATCTTCCCTCTGATTAGGGGTAATGAGAATACCTTAAGTGTGAAGTCAGCTTCTCACACTTAATTACCATGGTGTAGGATTAAGATCATTAACCTACTTGTGATTATTTAGATGTTTTTGTTGTTTTTGTTTAGTGTTGAGTTATGAGATTAAGCCATAATCAGGGATTAAACAGACTCATTACACCATCCTAATAGAAGGATAATAGGTGAGAATGTTTAAGTTGAGGAAAGCTCCTCAACTTAATCCATGATTGGGGATTAAACTCATGACAGAACAAAGCCTTTATTATGTGGATTTTAGTTAATGGTATGATGATGAAGTGATTTTTATGGTTTGTAAGACAACTTGAGGGGGACTTGTCCATTAACACTAGGGTTAGTCCTTCTTAACCAATTAAGGAAGAATTAGAACCCTAATGCAAGGCCCAAGTTACAAGTGTGATGTCTTGATGATTATTAGATGAATTGATTAAAGGAGTTAAACACATTAAGGGTTTAACGCTTAGGATTAAAGTTATACACTCCATCCTAATAGAAGGATGCAGGAATAAGCTTAATCACAAAGCCTTAAAGCCTTTAGGGTTTAGTCCCTGATTATGAGATGAGAAGAGAAGACTCAAAGAGACACAAAGGTAAAATCTAAATGGGGAACTAATCAAAACCCTAATCATTGTCATGCTTGGTTGTTCCTAAGGTTTGTGAGGTTCACTATCCTAAAGAAGAAAGAAAGAAGAAGAGAAAGAGAAGAAGAAGAACCATGGTGGCCTAAACGCACCTCAAGCAGGATAAAAAATCATAAAGGAGGAGGAAGAAGAAATGAGATGAAGAAGAAATAAGAATGAGAGATGAGAATGCGAAATGGAGCAATCGAAAAATGCACAAACAGAGCCTACACCAATAGGACTTCCAGATGCAGCAGCATGCAATAATTAAAATCGGGCCTCAGTGATACCTAACGGAGAAGGTCCGTTGCCTCTTCAATGCGTGCAAAATCTCAAGAAGGTCGTCAGAGGTTCAAACAATCAATCAAAGTATCCTCAAGTGTCTAACATCACGAATCATCAGGGTTAGCTCAACCATAGTTCACAACAAAGTAAATGAGAATTAAACGGAAGTCTCTAAATGCAATTGCATCAAGACTTAATCATTATTCAACTTGAAAATCACTCTAGAAAAAACTCAACCACAAATTTAATAGTCAAAATTTATAATCAATAGTTTGCCACAATTAATAGGAAACTTAAAAAAGGGAGAAAAAAAACAATTATTCTTAAGGTTCTAATAATAAAAAAAACTAATAAGGACTAACAATTATAAAAACTAACAAAGAAATATCAAAAATCAAAATTAAACTTAACCAAAATTTAATTATTTAAACAAAACAAATAATGATATGAACAAAAAAATAATAATAATAAAAACAAACAAACAAAGGTCTAATAGTGAAAGAAAAAAAGAGTGTAAAGAGAAAGATTCAAGATGGGCCAAGCCCAAAATTCGTTCAGCAACACATGAAGGGTGAAATCTGAGATTGGAGGGTGCTGAGAGCATTCAGGCGGTGCAAATCCATGGTGTTTGGGCCCGAAACAAAAACTCAGTCCATTTTGATGAGTCAGTAAGAAACCCTAGCAAAAAGAAACAACCAACCGTGTTTTATCCTTCAGTAACACCAAACAAAATTGACCTTCTTCCAAAAATGGTACAAATCAAGAACGGCGGAAACTTTGTTCAACATCCTCATCACCGATTCGAACCAATAGCAGCAACCTCGTTCCTCTCCTTCTTCTATCTCAAAACACAAGACAACAAAACACGCCGCCGCAAGCCTCACGACTTCCTCCGACCACCCTGTTCAAACATCATCGTCGGACACAAAAAAAACAATCCCAACACTACCGCACACGGTCTCCGTTCAAATTCTGTCGGTGATCTCAGTTTTTTTTTTCTTCTCGACCTTGTTTCGACTTGGTCCGCAAATCTCTCTTCTTCTCACTTGTTCTGTTTTGATTTGGTTTGTTGTTATCGTTTGGTGACGAGATTATGGTGGTGAGCTTGGGTGGAGAGTGATGAAGATGGTTTGAAGGCCATTGTTGATTCTGTTTATTATTACTGTTGTAGTTGGTGAGTTACGTCGAAACAAAAAAAGTGGGTTGCGGAGGGTTGAAGTTATGAGTTAAAATGTTTTTGTTGATGTTGTTTGTTGTTGTTGATTGATGTTTGCGTTGAAGGTTTGAAGGTGTGTGAAGGTGCGGCTGTTTGTGGTTGTGTTGGTAGGCTAAAGAGTGATGAAAGGTGAGTTGAGGGTCTGTTGGTGTTGAGTGTGATTGAAGAAGGAAGCATGTTGTTGCGGGTTTGTGTTGTTTTGCTGTTGTTGCGCGGGAGAGTGACTTGGTTTGATTTGAAGGAAACAGAGAAAAGATTGTCATTGAAGATGATGATGAAGAAAACGTGATGAGGTGGTTTTTGTTTGGTATATTGCAGGTTGTTGCTTGTTGTTGGTGTTGTGCAGAGTACGAACGTGGCAGATTGTTGTGGTCCAAATTGGCTTGTAGTGTTATGGCGTATATGCGTGAGATGTGTGCAGGAAGTGGGGCCATGAGACAGAAAACATGCTGCAAGTTCTTTCTTCATTTATTTTTTTGAATTTTGTTGTAATGGATGACTGAACTTTGTGATGGGCTTCATTATGCCCTTTTTGTGATTTTTGGAATAATATATTTTGTATTATTTATTATTTTTTTTGTGTAATAATAAAAAGAGGAATGGGCTTTTGAACTAGAAATGATAAAAATGGCTCATATTTAAATGGTAATTTGTGTAATGAATGGAAATAGTCTAGAAAATGAAAGTTTGGTTTAAGGGCTTAAGGTGTTAAAATGATTTATGAAATGGATTATTATTTTGGTGATTAAGATGGAAAATGGTTATTGGATAGGATTTTAATGGAAATAAAATGAGAGAAGATATATGGTTTAGAAATAATAAAGAAATGGGGTTAATGGATAAAAATGAATTATGAATGTATGGACACGGAAATGGGTATGGAATAAATTGGCTACCACAAGCACGCACAACCATGAAATCCCGTTTTTTCGCCTCGAAACCAAATTTGCACCACTGTCACCAAAAAAAACCACTAATTGAGAACAACACAACTACCACTGACAATTCACCATTGAAATAATGACTATCTGAATTAAGCGTCTTCTGAATTTCTGACTAAACAAATCATGAACCACTGCTTAAGACCCTGATAAATTCCTCACAACAACTTGATATTGGGAACACTTTGACTAACAAATAACCCACCGAAACCAATAACTTGAATTGAAACAAGCTCCTGAGATGCTGAGGAGAAAATAGTGGCCTTGTAACTTGACAAAGAGAAGACCTCTTATTCACCCTCAATTACTGATGATGTTCCAGATGCGCCAAGAAATAGTCTTCACACGTGAAAACCTTGAAGGTTACTAAAACAGGGAAATAAACCCTAATTAGTGACAGGAGAAAAGAGAGGATGATGCCACTGATGGCTGTATAGCTGAAACTTTGAATTCTCTGACAACCCGCAGATAAAAACGTGAAACCCAAATTCTTCAGAAAATGTGATCCCATGTCTCAGGAGACTATGCAAATGGTATGCATTCTAAATGTTAACGACCAAATGAAAATGCAAATGAGATGCAAATGAAAGACAGGCGAAGAAAGAAAATCAGAGGGCAAATTTGGGGTGTTTACAACCATAAATAACGACTTTAAGTTAAAACACAATCTTATTAGTGTCTAATTAGGAATTGGCAGTGATGTGTGATAGAGCACCATTTTTAATGGAAAAAACCATGTTTATGGAAAGTATAACATGAAGGGAAATATCTTGATTTTAATTAAAATTTGGAAATTTGTCAAAATTATGCCTTTCAATCCTATTATAAATGAAGACAATCAAATTGTTGACAAACCTAAAACCAAAAGGAGAGAATTTAAAAATAAGAAAATTCAGTATGATTGAAAAATATGAAAAAATTTCTAATTTAATCCTTAAGAGTTGTCAAATATTTCTATTACTCTCTTTGCAAATTTTTCCAAGTAACGTGGAATGCATCTGAAGTCGTGCACATGGGGACAACCAATGTAAAACCCTTCAAAATCAACTCTCTGATACATGAGTATGAATTGTTTCACTTAAGTGTCAGTGAAACCATTTTGGACATACAAAAATGATTCACCGTATAAAATATTAGATGACTTGGATATAAATATTTCTAATAAAGATATAACAATAAATAATGACTTTCATTTAAAATACACTCTTATTAGTGGCTAATTCAGAATCGAAAGTGACGTGTGATAGAGCACAATTTTTATGGGAAAAAAGTTATGTCTATGAAAAGTATAACATTAAGGGAAATATCGTGAATTTTAATTTATAATTTGGAAATTTATCGAAATGATGTCTTTCAAGGCTATTATGAATGTAGAAAATCAAGTCATTGACAAACTTGAAACTAAAAGGAGAGAATTTAAAAATAAAATAAAATGCAGTGTGATTGGAAAATCTGAAACTTTCTATTTTAATCCTTGAAGTCGTGGAAAATGGGACAACCGATGAAATGCATCTGAAGTCGTGGAAAAGGGGACAACCGATGAAATGCAGTATTTCTACTTATAACATTCCAAATTTGCCTAAGTAATATGAAATGCATCTGAAGTCGTGGAAAGGGGGACAACCGATGAAAATCCCTTCAAAATCAACTCTCCGATACACGAGTATGAGTTGTTTCACATAAGTGTTAGTGAATATATTATGGACATACAAAATGATTCACACATCCCGTGGAAAATATTCGATGACATAGATAAATATATTCCTACTAAGGGTTTAACAATAAATAATTACTTTCAATTAATATACACACTTATTAATGGCTAATTCAGAATCGAAAGTGATGTATTATAGAACACCATTTTTAAGGAAACAGAGCCATGTATATGAAAAGTATAACATGAAGGGAAATATCGTGAATTTTAATTTATAATTTGGAAATTTATCCTAATTATGCCTTTCAAGTCCGAATGAAGAAAATCAAGTCGTTAACAAACCTAAAACTAAATGGAGAGAATTTAAAAATAAAAAATGCAGTATGATTGGAAAATCTGAAATTTAATATTTTAATCCATGTGAGTTTTCGAGTATTTCTACTTATCTCATTCCAAATTAGCCTAAGTAATAAGTAATGCATCTGAAGACGTGGATAAGGGGACAACTGATGTAAAGCCCTTCAAAATCAACTCTCTGATACATGAGTATGAATTGTTTCACATAAGTGTCAGTGAATCTATTATGGACATGCAAAAACGATTTACACATCCTGTGGATAATATTAGATGACTTGGATAAAAATATTCCCACTAAGGATTTAATAATAAATAATGACTTTCAGTTAAAATATACTCTTATTATTAGCTAATTCGGAATCGAAAGTGATGTATGATAGAGCACCATGTTTAAGGGAAAAAAAGCCATGTCTATGAAAAGTATAACATGAAGGGAAATTTCGTGAAATTTAACTTAGAATTTGGAAATTTTTACAAATTATGCCATTCAAGACTATTTTGGAAGAAGATAATCAAGTCGTTGACAAACCTAAAACTATAAGGAGAAAATTTAAAAATAAAAAAGAAGTATGATTGGAAAATCTGAAATTTTCTATTTTAACTTGAGAGTTGTCAGGTATTTCTACTTCTCTCATTGAAAATTTGCCCAAGTAATATGGAACGCATCTAAAGTCGTACAAAAGGGGACAATCGATTTAAAGCCCTCCAAAATCAACTGTCTGATACATGAGTATGAATTCTTTTACATAAGTGTTAGTGAAACCATTATGGACATACAAAAATGACTCACACATACGTGGACAATAATAACCTGAAACAAAAAGGAGATAATTCAAAACTAAAAAATTACTATGATTGGAAAATCTCAATTTTTCTAGTTTATTATTCCTTGAGAGTTGTCAAGTATTTCTACTTTTCTCATTGCAAATTTCCCAAGTAATGTGGAATTCATCTGAAGTCGTGAACAAGGGGAAATCAGTGTAAATTCCTTAAAAATCAACTCTCTGATACAAGAGTATAAATTGTTTCACATAAGTGTCAGTGAAACCATTCTAGACATACAAAAAAGATTCACACATCTCGTGGATAATATAAGATGACTTGGACATAACTGTTCATACTAAGTATTTAAATAATGTCTTTCATTTAAAATACACTCTTATTAGAGGCTAATTCTGAATCGAAAGTGACATATAATAGAACATCAATTTTAACGGAAAAAAGCTATTCCTTTGGAAAGTATATCATGGGAAATATTGTGAATTTTAATTTAGAATTTAAAAATTTGTCCAAATTATGCCTTTCAAGCCTATTATTTATGAAAACCATCAAGTCATTGACAAACCTGAAACTAAAAGGAGAAAAAAATGTAATATGATGGAAGATTTGGAATTTTCTAATTTAATCCTTAAGAGTTGTCGATTATTTCTAGATCTCTTAATGCAAACATTCCCAATTAATATGGATTGCATCAGAAGTCGTGCACAAGGGACAACTAATATAAAGTCTTTCAAAATATACTCTCTGATACAAGAGTATGAATTGTTTCACATGAGTGTCGGTGAAACCATTTTGAACATACAAATTGATTCACACATCTTGATCCCTTGAACAATATTAGATAACTTAGATATAAATATTTATAATAAATATTTAACAAACAAAGTTATTTTGTGCTTAACCCGTCAAAAGATTATACCAAAAATAATTCATAACTATGAAAACATTGTCAATAACACACTTTTAAGTTTGAAGAGTGAAAATAAAAACTGATTTTTATTTACAATTACATAAAGAAATAATAAAAGGAAAGATAAATATTATAACTCTCAATACCTCATAGTCCAAAACAAAAATTGAAGAGGATTACATCAACGATAAAGAAATTAGCCTTATCGCAAAATGTAATGACAAATGCCTTATTTATTTCAAAATGTAACTTGGGATGTAAAAAAAGATCAATCGTCTTTATCTCACACACCCTCTATTGCATATCATCCATCTTATAACAAAAAAGGAGTGTATAAATTTATTTTTGCACTACATAACATAATCTTAAAGTAACAAACATCATTCTATTTTAGCATTTGACAATCTTGTACACAATTCAATGAACTCGTCATCTGTCCCAATTATGCTAATCCTAACATACGTTGCATCGACACCGAATCGTTTCCCTCCTCTTGCAATAATCTTTAATTTTTCCAAATAACTCTCAGCATCTTCAATGCCCTCCACAGACTTCAACCAAGCAAAAGCTGTATAGATATTTTTTTCAAAAATATATTGAATAACAAGTGAAAATCTCTAAAACAATATATTTTTTAGCATAAGCGTGTCAGTTGTTCTATACCAACACAACAATGCTGACGTGTTTGTGTCAGTATCGTGTGTGTTTGGAGTGGAGATACATTACCTGGATATTGCTCGGATATTTCCTTAGTGAAGTGACAATAGGCAGTTGGATACTTTGGCAAGGTAAAAACATTGCTTTGCTCAACAACAACCTTAAGTTTTTCCCACCTTTCTTTCATCATCTTTTTGCTATAGTCGAAAAAGAGGCGGTCTGATGCAATGGTCTTGGAATTTTGGTGCCCATCACAAATCACTTCAATGATCTTAGCAGCTCGAACTTGGGATTCTTTTGACACACCAATGGAGCTTAAGTGCAAGAACGTTACCATCTTCTTTGCAATTTCAATGTCCTTCACAAGTGCCCACCTTTATATGTGAAAAGAAATTATAAGGATTCTCAATAAAATTGCAATTGCGATAACATTAACAAACGTAATTAAATATGATTGATTTCACATACTCACCCGATACGAGAACCGGCGTGACCAGTGCATTTGGAGAATGTGAATAGCATAATATCTTGGTTAAACTCATGATTAATGGGAGTGTATTGTGGCCAATAATAGGCCAAGTCATAAATAACATTCCCTTCAGCACCAGACTTCACCACAGATGTTCTGAGAGTTCCGTCAGGGTTATTTGGAGAGGTCACAACCTCTATGTAAGGTTCATCTTTGTCATACACAGAAGCATCACCACTCCATTGAAATAACTTTGATTGAATGATATTTGTCGCTCCTTTGTATTCCTACAAATTAAACATAAACACATTCTTAGTTAGTCATTTCATCAAACACCTAATAGTCATAAATATTTTCTAGGGTTTTCTAGGTCAAGTCATTTGACAAATAATTTTAAAAGTTTCTCTGTTGTATCTAAATAAAATAATTTATATTTTTTTAGGATAAGCAGTGAAATATATTAAAGAGGAGAAAAATTGATACTTCAACCCATTACAAACAAACAACAAAAAACAAAGACAGAACAACCAAATTACAAAACGTCTAAAGGAAATTTTGACCACTGATAAAGGCTACAAGTTCTGCTTCCATTCGTCTTAAAGGCCAACCATTGCCGGGAAATCAAAACAATACGGTGAAAGATGAACTCAATAATACATACTTTATCCTTAAACCAAATGCACCAACGTGAAATAAACCAAATGCACCCTCTTTAAAAAAAAATTAATAGTTAACATTAGCTCAATATGTTTCTTCTCTTTTCCTATTCTTATTCCTAGATTTATTCTTTAATCAAAACTTATAACAATAACAATGATAATAAGAGAAGAAATTAAAACAATCTAAAACAATCTTTAAAAAAATCTTTTTAAATATCAATCATACCGAATAATGAGGAGCAGCAGCAACAACATTGATAGGAATATCAGAAAGTTTTTCAGTTGAGAGTGCATACAAAAGAGCAAGATAAACATGAGAAGAACCATTCCCTAACACTATATACTTATCTTTTGTGTTAGCATTCCCAACCACTTTGTGAAGCCTCAATATTGCATTCCTCATTTGTGGTAACATGTACCAACACAAATTTGCATCACCAAAGTAACTCATAATCTCATCTCCTTTGATTTCCACCTTGGCTTCTTCACTCAACTTCTCCCAGAATTTCTTAAATCCCACCGGATCACCCCTATAGAAAAAACATTAATGTAATGAGTTAGAGTATTCCTTATAAGCTATTAATTCAATTTGTTTATATTAAAAAAAAGATTACTTTTAAGAAAAAAACAATAGGAAAATAATATAATAATATAACATAGTACCTATCCACATTGATAGAGAAATTGTATGAGAGATTGGAGGAATGTACTGTTGTGCCATTGGATTGTTCCAAAGAAGAAGAACCCTTAGTAGTAACCACCATGCTTGAAAATATATGTTTTTTTTTGTTTTGTCGATGATGATGGTGGTTGGTTTTAGTTCTAAATATCCTCTAAATATTCATCTGCAATATATTCAGAGGATATTTAGAATAAGTTTTTAATATCTGATCATTTTTATTATATATATATATTCAAACACAAGAATTAAAACCAATCACCATCATCATCTAAATATTGAGAGGATACATATCCTCTAAATATATACGTATTCCTCTAAATATCCAAACACAAGAATACATATCCAATCAAAGGCGGAGGCACTTATTGGTCAGGAATACATCTGCACCCACTCAATTTAAAAACTTACTCTAAATATCCTCTCAATATTGATCTTAAACCTCAAATATATAATACCTGCTAACTTTAGTTTATTCTACACCTTTGTTAATAGCTTCATGTGCTAACTCTAGGCTGCATCTCAAATCTCTTAATTTAGACAATAAATTGATTATTACACATTTACATTACTGGGTTTATGCACTACTATTCTTTACTTATTATTTTTTTATACAATATTATTCTTTAATTCTATATTTTTTTTACACAAATAATAATTATTTAAAAAATTACTGTATATACACAAGTCTTATATTTATGTATACATAAAAATAAATATGAAAAAAATTAATAGTTGACAAATTTTTCTATCTCTTAACAACTAGAGAAATGATAATATATTTATTCATATTTGTCCATAAAATTAGACGACATTTAAACAATTAATTCATTTTAAATTTGTGATTAATCTGATTTGAATGAATATGATAGAGAATAAGGATAATACTAACTAAAGATTTATTTTGATCTTTACCTTATAAAAATCTATATTTTTTTTTCTTATAAGCAAATAATACTTAATGAGAGATTAAGGGGATCTCAAGCCCCATGGATTACAAGTAACCAAAAGGAAACAAAAACAAGGACCAAAAAACCAACACAATAATATCAAACTATTACAAGAAATCGAATGGAAATTTACTCCATTCGTATAAACTACACGACGACATACTAAGCTTTCCATTAAGAATCCACTTCCAAGAAAACACTATAATACTATAGAAAATAGAATCAACATTAGCAATTTCATTCTTGAACAAAGTAATGTTCATCGCCCTCCAAACCACCCAACAAGTAATAATCCAAAAAGATGAAATAAAAGGTTTCTTGATCCTCCCGGTCAAAAGCAAGAACCACATCATGAAATGAGTTTGACAATCTGATTCGACAATCCAATCGATATCAACCCAATCACACACCTTCTTCCACACTTGGATAGAAATACTACAATTAACATACAAATGTTCTGAATCTTCAAGATTATAAAGAAAAAGAGAACACATCTTCTCGTGGACATTCGTAATCACTCCTCTCGAAACAAGATTAGACCAAGTAGGTAATCTATCAAGAAAAAACGCCAAACAAAAATATTAGATTTTAAAGACGTCTTAGACGCCCAAACCAAATCCAATATTGTCGCCGTAGGATCCTCAATAACTTGATTGAAATTACTACCAATAAAAATATTATAAATAGACTTGATGGAAAATCCTTTATCAACATCCGGTTTCCAACTACATATGTCTTTACCACTATGCGACAAATGAATACAATCCAACAACCCACACAATTCGAGCAAATCCTCCTCCAAACTTGGGTAGGCAACAAACTCCTACCTACAAGCCGCCATTGCCAACCTCTAGATGTCCAAACACCCATATTACTAACAGTAACCTCCTGGTGTATATGCACTAGGAAAAGATTATGGAAAATGAGGCTTAATAGATCACTACCTATCCAACAAGTTTCCCAAAAGCTAACAGAATAGCCTCTGCCGGGAGTACAAACAAGAAAATTCCTAAAACAATTTATATCCTTTTTACCTGATAAATTCTCAAGATCCTGCAACCAAATCGAAGGTCTGTTCGGTCGTGCTATAGCAAGATCAGGCTGAAACCTTTTCTCAAGCACGCCATACCTATCCAAAAGAATAGCCCTCCACAACTCCTCTCCACTTTGGAAAATTTTCCAAATCCACTTTACTAAAAGAGCCCGATTAAAAGTCGTAACGTCTTTGATCCCAAGACCACCACAACTTTTATGTTTACAAATACTTTTCCAACTAACCCACGCAATACCAAGCTTATTCGAATTGCCGGACCAAAGGAAGTTTCAAAGAATAGCAATAATTTCCTTTGCAACTGACACTGGAACTTTAAAGAAGGACAAATAATAAATATGAAAATTAGACAAGACAACATTTATTAACGTAACTCTACCACCGATCGAAATATTCCTACCAACCCACTTCGATAATCTGGCCCTCAAGCAGTTCAAAACCGGCTTCCAAAAAGAATAATTCCTTTGATTTCTGCCGACACTAAGACCAAGAAACAAAAACGGAAGCTTTCCTGACTTACAATGCAGAAAATGTTATGCTGCCATTAAGAGATACGAGTCCACGCCAATACCAAAAATGCAGCTTTTCGAAAAATTAATCTTTAGACCGGAAATAAGCTCAAAGCCTCGAATAATACCTTTAAAAGCCCAAAGATTAACATATGATCCCTCACCAATTAAGACCGTCTCATCCTGCGAATTATAGAATGCTAACGACAACCACAGAACCAACCTTAAAAGGAGACAAAGAATTCACCGAGATTGCTCGATTAACTAGCAAAGCCAAACCTTTCGAAATAATCACAAACAAGAAGGGAGATAGAGGGTCCCCTTGCTTTAAACCTCTAGTCACCTTGAAATCTTTGGTGGGACTACCATTAGTGAGGACCGAAAGGAATTTATTACGCACCAAACCTCGAATCCAATTACACCAAGTAACACCAAATCCCATGCTAACCAACATTGAATCCATAAAATCCCAATCAACGCAATCATAAGCTTGTGCTAAATCCACTTTAAACATCAAACAAGAATTTCTATTTCTTCTTGCTAAATCCACCACTTCGTTAGCCATAAGAATTCCATCGAGAATCTTCCTCCCTGGAATAAAACCAGTTTGAGACATAGAAATCAATTTATTGATTACCAATCTTAACCTCTTAACCATCATCTTAGATATAACCTTATTCACACGTCCCACCAAGCTTATAGGCTTGAATTCCTCGAATGACTGTGGATTATTAACCTTTGGAACCAACGTAATGAAAGGTGAGACCAAAGCTTTAGGAAAGTAAGTTGTATTGAAAAATTCTAGGATACAATTAGAAAAATCATGCCCAACTATCTCCCATCAAGCCTTAAAGAACATAAAATTGTAGCCATCCACTCCAGGAGATTTATCACTATCACAATCTATAACATCATCAGCCACATCCTCCATATTAAAATCCGCCTCCAGTATCTGCTTATCTACATCCAGCAGCGAGTTCACATTTTCCAAACAGCAAGAAGGCCGACGACTAACATTCGACATAAATTTTCTTTGGAAAAATGTGGTTGCTGCCTCTTTAACAGCAGCAGGATCAAAAATGTATTCTCCACCTACCTTGACATGAGTAATAGAATTCATTCTATTACGACCCTTGAGCGACAAGTGAAAGAACCTCATGTTTAAATCGCCATTCAAATCCCACTTAGATCTGGATTTCTGGTGTATGATACTTTCCTTAAAACACAAGTTCTTCAACACTTCCTCTTGCACACTCAATATCCGCCAACACTTCCTCTGACATACTACCAATCTCATTAGCCAATACCAATTCAATATCATTTAGCACCCTAACATCTTCTTCTTTTTTAAGGTTAAGCCATCCAAATACAATTTTATTCCACCATTTTAGTTTTGTCTTGAGAGCTTGCAATTTCCTCCATAAAACATTCCCGTACGACCCTGAAAAATGCAGACCTTGCAAACAGATTTAACAAATTCCATGAAGTCCTTATGCTCAAGCCAACAATTGAGAAAACAGAACAATTTAGAACCCAGTTAACCAAATTTGATTTAAGCCACACCGACCTATGATCTAAAATGTCTCTATCTCCCACAACTTGGATCTTCAAGTTCCACTTTGAAATCAAAAAATCATCAACCAAGAAATGATCGATTCTACTACTGCATTTACCACTAGAATTAATCCAGATAAACCTATTACATACTACAGGAAGATCAACTAGGTTTAAATCATCAATGAAACAACTAAATTCAGCCATTTCCCGAAGATTGACAACTTCCCTCCCTAGCCTTTCATCACTGGATTTAATCGCGTTAAAATTGCCTCCCACAATCCAAGTCCCTAACGACATACTATTCTTAATAGAGATCAAATCAGTCCACATTCTTCTTTTATCAGATATATCACAGGAAGAATAGATGTTAACAACATAAACATTCAGACCCTTCCATTCAAAATTCATCCCAATAAAACCTTTACCTTTGAAGCTATTAAAAATAGTAACAAAATTAGACTTCCACAAAGTTAACAAACCACCTGATTGACCCAACGAATGAGAAGCTGACCACTCAACAAAACCAGAATTCCATAAAGAATTCACCAATATACTCTGCATATGTTGCAATTTTGTTTCCTACAAAAGGCAGATCTCCGCCTGACCCAAGACAAGAATATTGCTAATCCTCCTCCTTTTTATGACACTACCACACTCACGAGAGTTAAAAGAGACAATATTCATGAGTCCTTCTTTTCCACAACCCTCTTTCTTTCCATGTGCTCTTTATCCTTTATCTCCAAATTTCTAATTATAGATTCAAATGCCTCATCATCTCCATCTCCTTCAATGCCCAATTTATTCCTATTTTTCCACACCATCATTGGCACGCCTGCAAACACACTCTTCACCCGATCATTGCCTCTAACCACATCAGACTCTAAGATAGAATCTATAACACCCCAAAGTCGATTTTAAATTAATTGATGTGTTTTCTTGTGAATTTTGATGTTTATGATATTATTTTGTTGTTTTGTGGAGTTTTGGGGATGGCTTAATATATATTACATTACGCCAAAAATGACTTTTAACAGCGCATCTTAGACAACGCTTTTAAAAGAAAGCGCTGTCTAAGGTTAAAATTAAAATAAAACACGGAAAATGTTCCAAAAAAATAATGAAAGCGCTGTCTAAGGGGGGGTCTTAGACAGCGCTTTCTAAAAGCGCTGTCTAAGACCCCCCCCCCCCTTAGGCAGCGCTTTTAGAAAGCGCTTTTAAATATAGACCTTAGTCAGCGCTTTTGATAAAGCGCTGTTTAAAGTCTTTAAATTAAAAAAAAATTAAAACCAAAAGCGTTGTCTAAAGGGGGGGGGGGGTTAGAAAGCGCTTTTGGAAAGCGCTGTCTAAGGCATACCTTAGAAAGCGCTTTCCACAAAAGCGTTGTCTAAGGTCTAATTAAAATAAAATTTCAAACTCCATTTCTATTTTCGTTCTCTGTTCTTTTGTTTTCCCTCCTGCGAACGTTGAAAACCTAACAGCGAAACCCATAACAGCGAACACGAATACACTTCCATTTTTCGGTTTCAATCATTGAACGTGTTTGAAGAATCGTACGTGTCTCGACATTTGGGTGTTGACTTTGTTTTTCGTTTCTACTGTTCTTCATTTCTTGCGGTATGTTCTTCATTTCTTCATTTCTTCGTTTCTACTGTATAATCTTGTTGAGAATGTTGAGAATGTTTATAATCTTGTTGAGAATGTTTATAATCTTGCGGTAGTTTACTAATGTTGAGAATGTGCATAATCTTGTTGACTGAGTTTAGTGTATTATTCTTGTTGAAGTTGTTTTGATTCATAAAAACTGAGTTTAGAAGTTGAAAATAGAAAAATGTTGATGTTTGTTAGGAAAACAATAAGGTACATTGTTGTTGTTATGTTTGATTAGAAAACTGAGTTTGTAAAAACTGAGTTCATAAGCGTAATACCTCAAAATTTGCCATCATTCCTTATTACCGTCTAACTGGTTTATGTTTGCATTCATCTGCATTTCACATTAGGTCATAAAATCACAATCACGCAGCTACTAAAACAGGGGACCAATTCCATTTGAAATTAGGGTTACACACCCTATATGTAATTGTCAGAGGAATCCAAGATTGATTAAACGGCCATCAATAACATCATTTTCTTGTACCTCTGCTACTCGATTAGGGTTTGCTTCCCTGGATAAATGGTCTTCAAGGGTTTTACATATGGGTACTATTTATTGTGAATTGTGTGATTAAGGTTGTGAATCATGGTATCATGGATTTCTTCTTCCTCGACCTACCTGGGCCATTCTGCTCCGAAATTCATTGAGGTTTTGAACCAGAGTTTATTTCTCAGTATTTCTCAGAAGATCGAGGTTTTGGTCTTTCACGTATGGAATGACTTAGGATTTCATGGCAAAAGTATATTGATGTTCTTGGTGCAAGAGATCGGATACTGGTATTCTTGGTGCAAGAATTTGTTTCGAATCGGGGACGGAAAGTGTGTAGTTTTGATCTATTTGGAAGATCTCGTTGAAGTTCAAACTCGAGCTTCCAATAACCATTTCAAATACAAGTCATTTACCCAAGCATCATGTTCAGACTCAGTTTCTCATTTCTTATCCAAGTTTCAAAGCCCATTTTTAATTCCAAGGTCCATATCCATTTAACAAGTTTGTTCATTTTTATAAACCATAATATCCAAATCTCATTTTAATCCTTTTCATCCAATTGCCTTTTCTTACCCATTTATTAAATCGGGTCATCATTCACCATTTTAATTTTTAGAGTTCTTTTTTTTTTACCTATCCGATATCCATTTAATAAAGCCCATTGGTCATTTTTGCCAATACCTTTTCGTTGTCCAACCTAGTTAAGCCCATAAACCACTTTCAAGCCCATTATTCAATGTCAATCCATGGCCATTCATATGCCTTAAGATTATCTCAACTTATTTTGTCCATCATTAAAAAAAAATCACCTTTAAACCAATTACCATTTTTTATTCAATTTTATTTTTCATTGTTCAAAAATACATGTTTGTCACTCACATTTACTTTCATTGTTTTTTCTAGAGTTTATTCTTATTGCAGCAGTTAGAAAACCTATATCTTTGGCTCTAATTAATCATTCAATATGAAAAAAACAATAAAAAAGGATTTTTATCAAAAGGGAGATTTACACCAGCTATCAAAAAGGACCGACACGTAAATTCAGTGACATAATCAAACGTCAGCAAATTCTCACAAGAGTTATATATCTGTTAACAAAAAAATCGGTTACGAAAAAATAACAAAAGAAATAACAGAAAATTCTCAAGATTGAGAACAGGAAGAGTAAAAAGGGAGCTTCGGAATATAAAGCAGGACTCTTTTGGATGAGGATCGACTATTGATTCTCTTCAATCAAATTCTCTTCTTCACCTGGTCTTCATCATTCGTCAATGATATTCATCATCATGTATTGAGAATCAAAGAACTCTCGGAACCTACAACCGCTCTTTTTTCTCTCAGCACCCAAGATCACCCTTCAACAACTTTCTACCTCTCAACCTGAGGCCTTCATCACTCTGCATCAAATCAAGAACACACCACATATCAGATTCAGAAATGGCGGAAAGAGTTCTAAGAAGAAGTAGAAAGTGAAAACTCAAAGTGGAATTGTGATTGTGGGTGCACATGAATCAGATTCATTCATTGCTCATCGTGTCGGTGACACCATTATAGCTCCAATCTCATAAAACAGAAGAATTTCACACTGCATCAATTTCGAAAAGCCGATCCTGATATTCAACTTCATCATCTCTTCAACACTTTTCAAAGGCAAAACCTCTCTCCACTCGGCATAACCTATAATAAACCAGAAAAATCAGTTATAGTTATAACTGATATAACAGAACAAAAAGAGAAGAGATCAGCACACATCAGTTTTCAATATGGGGAGTTCTTCTTCAACCTGATCCATATATCGTCATCACTCTGCATCATTCTTCAACTTCTTCTCAGATTTTCTTTCAACTCTGCATCATCTTTGCTTCAAATCATTGCAGTCATTTTCCACCATCATCCTCAAATCATCTTTTACATAGCCTGCATCAAATGGACACCATTTTAACAAAACCAAAAAAAATCAGTTCCACAATCTCAATCTCAAAGTTCCAAGGATAAGTTGCAAACTATAACAGAAAATCTTAACCGAATCCTAACCGAATTCATAACAAATCATAACCGAAAAACCTATAACTGACTCAAAATAGAAAAATGAAAATCATAACTGAAAATTACAAACTTATAACCGATTTATTCCAGAAGCTTCACTTGAGTCTTCATAAATTTTCATTTGGGATCATCTATAAATCAGAACCAACTTCACTCCAATTTTTCTTCTTCTTCGATTCATCATTCCTCTCCAATTTCTCAATCTTCCCAACTTTTCAATCTTCCATACAACTTCAATCTTCTTCTTCCTCACACCTTCTTCACCAAACTTCTCCTTCTACCACTCATCCTCAACTGTATCCAACAACGCAGCTTCAACCACCTATCACGGCAAGAACGCATCCTCACTGTGATTCACGAACCGACGGCGTCAACACATCACCGACATCATCTTCGGATCCCGCAAAACCAAGCCCTCTCAATAATTGTTACGACTTGATTTCGTCTTCGTCGAACAGAAATCTGCTAAACACCTATGTTATCAAGATAAAGAAGAAGTTCAACGGCAATCATTCGGTACGAGATTTGAACGAGTAAGCTGAGAGACGTGGCATAGTTTGAGCCGAAGTCATACTTGAAACACGATCTCCGTTTGCGGCGAAACTCGCAAGGTACGAATCTTTCTTCCTCATAGTTGTATGGATGAAAGTTTCGCAATGTGGTGGTTGTTGCCCACGTCGGTTGGAAAGGACGAGATTTCGGTTTCGATTTAGGGAGAAGAAGGACTAGGTCAAGGTTAGGGTTTCGAATTGAAGAATGGTTAGGTGAATGATTAGGTCGTGTTGTTCGTTTCGGTTTGGAAGAAGAAGAAGAGGAATGTTGAAGGCTTAAAACGGCGGTGTGAGGGAGAAGAATAAAGAACGAGACAGAAGAAGAAGAAGGGAGAAGTTGCGGCGGTGAGAAGAAAGAGGGAAGAAGAAGAAGGGAATTAGGGCTTTTGATTTTATGTTTATTCAGCTTTTGATTTTATGTTTATAAACTTAATTTTAATAATGAAAGCATTAAGAGTTATTAAGTTATAATATTAATCCTCCATTAACCCATAATAAAAACTTAATTAATCCATTGTTTTTTCCGATTCCAGAGAGATAGTGAGATAAGATTTGGATTTCATGGCTCTACCGGTGGTGACACTTGTCACCGTCCGGTAGGCCCTTCGCAAGTTGCTAGTGGTACCCCCCGTATTAAGCCCATTTAGAAAATAGCATAGAAATCTGCTTATTGCACCTCCCTGACTTCTATGCGAAAATGGGCTTTCTTTTTTTGCTTTTCAAACCTCCTTTCTAGGCCCATCATGAAAACAACCTAAGAAATTACTTCCTGCACCTCTTCTGGAACCAGCGAAAATGGGCCTTGCCCTTTTACTTTCTGCACCACTTTTTTTGAGCCCAGCCAATAAAACAACCTAAAAAATTTCTAAAAACACCCCCCTTCTATTATGTCTTTAGATTTTATTTTTGTTTTATATAGTTTAGAAAATAACTCCAAAAAAATAGAAAAAAAAGATTAGAAATTCCCAAAAAAATTAAGTGGACTTTTAATTCAATTTAGAAATATTTGGCTTTTTATTTTTCTGAATTTGCTTGATTTTTGATTTTATTTTGAATTTCTCATGTAAGTGGTTTTAATAGATTTTCTTCAACTGTACCTAGTTTTTGTAGATTTTATTTTTAAGGCTTCCAGTAATCTTTTTGGCCCATTCTTTTTACTGTAATTATAGGACTCATAGTAATACTTAGATTAATTTTTGTGGATTTTTCAGATCATTTTATCTTAGGTTTAGAGGCTTAATCCCTTAGAAATTAGTGGTTAATTCTTAGCTGAAAATAAACAATTTTTAGGCATAGTAAAAATTTGATTTTTTAGAATCCCCTTTAGCACAATGTTATAGGTAGTCATAGGACCCCATAGATTAATTTTCATAATTTTTCCATAAGTTTAGATATTTTTTAGAATATTAGTTCTTAGGCTTTGTTGCATGTATTTTCCATTAGTTTAGGCTTAGATATTAATTCAAATAAAAAAATAGTTTAGTTTAGATTAAAGTTTAGAATTTAATGTGGACTTAGGTTAGTTTAGATTTTGATTTTTAGAAGAGAAAATACTAGGTAGGACCTTAGTTTAGAATTTAGGCTTAAGTCTCATTTTAATTAGGATTAGAATAAATAAATAGGACTATTTTAATTCATGTCTTTAATTGATATGCTTGTCTTTGAATTCTAGTTAGTCATTTAATTTCAATATTTTTTTGTATGTTGATTAATATCACGTGTTTTAGGTTTTCCCTTAGCTTTAGAATCAACTTATCTTCCTTAGGAAGTAAGTTGTATTCTATTAGTTCTAGGTGTTTTTTTCTCATTAGGATTAGAAAACCTCATTAACCATAGGACCTCTCTTGTAAATAAACAAATAAAAATTAGGGTGTGTCTTAGTTCCCATTAGATTTTCCCTTTTTCCAACTTGATTCATTCTTTCTCATCTTATAAAGAAAAGCAATAAAACACTTAATAAAAATCGAACAATCTTGTACGACACGAGACTTTGTTGCGGAGTGTTTATACGCGTCCTGTTTCAGGGTGAGGTGTAAATACTTCCCGCGATGGATAGGTCTTAGTACAAGACAGTTCACAAACAAATTCAAAATACTTCTCATAAAAGACAAAAACAAATAACAAGCGACTATCCTGTGGGAACTTCTCTTCTTATCTCATTCACTCACAACGCGAACTCGCGACGACTTGTCTTTCATGTAAGACGGTAAACGCACTCGTACCAGACGAGCCTGCAACACCTGAGCATAGACATACGCAGTTCCATCATAAAAAACACAAACAAATAGTTCCCGCCTTAGTTAGGAGAACTACGTCGACTCTGATCCTCATTATCCTGATGAGGTACGTAGGCAGCGGGGTAGGGCCCGTTCGAGCACATTCTTTATTTTCCCTACATTTTCCCCATTCTTTAGTTTAGTTTTCATTTCCAGTTCCCTTCTCATTTCCATTCCATTCCAGATAGCCATTATTTCATTTCAGCAGCATATTATTTCTCACCCTTTGAAAAAAACAAGCAAGCGTGGATCCCGTCGGGTACGACGGACGATCTGGGGTGCTAATACCTTCCCAGGTCGTAACCGACTCCCGAACTCAGATCTTTGGTTCGCAGGACCTTGTCCTTTCCTTCTTCCTCAGGTTTGTGCAACATTACCTTTCCCATTCATTCGGGATAAAAATGTCTGGCTGGTGACTCTACCTTTTCCGCGCCACTTTCGCGTTTGTACTAGGATGAAAATCCCGGGAGCGACAATAAGGTACATTGTTGTTGTTATGTTTGATAAGTAATAATGTTGATAATAGAAAAATGTTGATAATAGAATAATGTTAATAAGAGAAAAGTAATGGAAGAAAAAGTTTGATTCTTGTAATAGAAAAAATGAAAGTGATGAGGTAATTAAAGTTGTTATGTTTGATAAGTAATAATGTTGTAATAGAAAAATGTTCTTCCTTGAAAAATGTTGTAATACAAAAATGTTTATAATAGAAAATGTTTATAGGTATAGTTATAGGTATAGTTATAGGTATATTCTAATAGAAAATTAAAGTTAGTTATAGAAAAATTAACGTGTTATAGGTATAGTTATAGGTATATTGTAATAGAAAAAGTTTGATTCTTGTAATAGAAAAAATGAAAGTGATGAGGTAATTAAAGTTTGTATATCGGCGTATCGGATACGTTATTGAAGTTTATATTAACATTGGTTATGTATACGTTATTGAAGTTTAAAATGAATTGAACTTTAAAATTGTTAGAATATTCAAAGATACTACCTTAGTTATGTATTTTCGTCTGGATTGATTGTTTACCTTAATAAGTAGGAAAACCATGGATAAAACATGGATCTGTGCCGATCGAATGACCAAAGAGTACGAGAGTGGGGTTGCGGAATTCGTTAAGTATGTTGTTCAACACGCTGAAAACCCCAGACGAATGCATTGTCCTTTCTTGCGTTGTTGTTATATTGGTAAGGTTGACGCACATGGATTGAAATCGCATTTGCTGAGGCATGGAATTGATCAAAGTTATCAGTGTTGGATATTTCATGGTGAGAAAATTAACGGGAATGTTGAATCGAGTGGAAAAAGTAATAAGACCTATGCTTCATATGACAAAGACACGAAAACATACGATTGTGATCGAGTTGAAGAGATTGTAGAAGCACTGGAAGAAGATATTCATGATTGTCCTGAAATGTTTGAGAGGATGGTAAGCGATGCAGAGAAACCTTTGTACAAAGGTTGCACTAAATTCTCAAGACTGTCTGCGGTATTAAAGTTGTACAACTTAAAGGCTGGCAATGGATGGTCGGATAAAAGTTTCACAGAGTTGTTGGCCCTTATGAGAGAAATGCTACCGGATGATAATGTTCTTCCTAATCGAACCTATGAGGCAAAAAAAATGTTGTGCTCTATTGGCATGAGCTATGATAAGATACATGCTTGTCCTAACGATTGCATTTGTTTCGTAACGAATATGCAACGTTAACTGAGTGCCCTAAATGCGGTTTGTCTCGATATAAGAAAAGATTATCTCCCGCAAAAGTCTTATGGTATTTTCCGATAATTCCGAGATTTAGGCGCATGTTTCGTAGTGAAACCGATGCAAGACATCTTACTTGGCATGCAGATGAAATAATTATTGATGGAAAGTATCGGCATCCGGCTGATTCACCACAGTGGTCGAAGATTGATAATGATTATCCTGAGTTTGGATCAGAAGCAAGAAACCTTCGATTGGCATTATCTACTGATGGAATGAACCCACATGGTCTTCAAAGTATCTCACATACCACATGGCCTGTGATTCTTATGATTTATAACCTACCTCTGTGGCTATGTATGAAGCGTAAGTACATGATGTTATCTATGTTAATCTCTGGGCCTAAACAACCAGGGAATGGCATAGACGTATACTTGACACCTTTGATCGAACATTTAAAGATTTTGTGGGAGAAAGGTGTGGAGGTTTATGATGGATATAGGAAAGAAAGTTTCAATTTGAGGGCGATGTTTTTTGGCACAATTAATGATTTTCCAGCATACGGGAATCTATCTGGGTATAGCATTAAAGGTCAACGTGCGTGTCCTGTTTGTGAAGACGGAACCGATACGATTCGATTGGAACTTTGCCAGAAGAATGTGTTTCTCGGTCATCGTAGATTCTTACATTCTAAACATCACTACCGTGGGTGGAGAAAAGCATTCAATGGAGACACCGAACATTGTAAGAGCTCCACCCGCATTGTCAGGTGAACAAGTTTTTGAAAAGGTGAAAGATGTGTGTACTGAGTTTGGCAAGCCTTTTGCACATAAGATTGTGAAAGGTGGGTGGAAGAAAAGGTCGATATTTTTTGAATTGCCATATTGGAAGTCTTTGTACGTGAGACATTTTCTCGATGTTATGCATATTGAAAAAAACGTATTTGAAAGTGTTATCGGTACATTACTCAATATAAAAGGCAAGTCTAAGGATGGCCTTAAAGCAAGGGAGAACATGTTAAAAATGGGAATGAGAACTGAATTAGCACCCGTGAAGAAAGGAAGACGAACATATCTACCACCTGCTGCTTTTACTTTATCTAGAAAGGAGAAAAAAATTTGTGTAAGTCTCTGAGTGAAGTTAAGGTTCCAGAAGGATACTCATCAGATATCAGAAGACTTGTTTCTATGAAAGACCGCAAGTTGAAGAATTTGAAGACACATGATTGCCATGTTATAATGGAACATTTTCTACCGATAGGTATACGTTCTATTTTGCCAGAAAAAGTAAGAAGTGCCATAACTAAATTGTGTTTTTTCTTTAGGTCAATCTGTAGTAAGGTGATCGATCCCGAGATCTTACCAACACTACAAAAAGAGATTGTAATTACCTTGTGTGAGCTTGAAATGTATTTTCCTCCGTCTTTTTTTGACATAATGGTTCATTTAGTTGTTCATCTTGTGAAAGAGACACAGTTGTATGGACCAGCTTATATGAGATGGATGTACCCTGCTGAACAGTATATGAAAATATTAAAAGGTTACGTGAAATCCCGAAGTCGACCAGAGGGTTGTATTGTTGAACGATACATTGTTGAAGAATCTGTTGAGTTTTGTACTGAATATTTGTCTAACGTTCAATCGATTGGACTCCCCAGAGCTCAGATTTTCGAAAAAATGGAAGGTAAAAAATTAATTGGGAATAAAATTGTGACAATATCAAGGGATGAACGGGATCAAGTTCACTTGTATGTTCTGCACAATAATAATGAGGTTGAGCCATATGTTGAAATGCACAAGGATGTACTCCGAAGGTTAAATCCGAACAGAAATGAAAATTGGATAGTTATAGAGCACAATCAAAGTTTCATACAATGGTTGAAGGATCATATTTATTCGAAGCGCTCTTCAGATCCTTCTTTTGTAACAGAAAGGTTGAGATGTTTGGCATATGGTCCAAGTTTGCATGTGTTTTCTCATAGCACATACTCAATTAATGGATACACATTTTATACCAAAGAATAAGATGATAAGAGTACTATGCAAAATAGTGGTGTCACCGTGCTAGCTGAAGCAATGCATATATCAAGTATGAAGGACTTAAACCCCAAATATGCAAATTTGTCACATTTTGGAGTTATTGAGCACATTTGGGTGTTTGATTACGAGAAGTTTCAGATTCCCATCTTTGGTTGCAAGTGGGTGAATAGTAGTGGCATACGAATGGATAAGTCTGGATTTTTGCAAGTTGATATTACTAGGGTGGGGTACAAAGATGAACCTTTTATTCTAGCATCTCAAGCTAAACAAGTGTTCTATGTGAATGACCCGAAGAGTACAAAATGGTCTATAGTGCTTTTCTCTAACAAAGTGACTGATGATAGCGGTGTCGATCAATGTGATATTGATGTTGAGAATGAGTCATGCATTAGACGGAATGAGTTGAATAGAAATGATGAAGTTGAGAATCTTATACCGGATGAGTCATATATAAGAAACGATCATAATGAGGGAATTTGGATCAATTCATCCGTACGCATTGCTAAGAAACAAGTGATTAATATTCCAATAAAGAAAAGAAAGAGATGTTAGTGACTGAGGTAAATTATGCATGGTTTCTTTATTTTTTTTGTTTTCAATTGCTTTGATTATAAGTTATATCTGATAATGCATGATTTCTTTATTTTTTTGTTTTCAATTGCTTTGATTATAAGTTATATCTGATAATGCATGATTTCGTTATATTTTTGTTTTCAATTGCTTTGATTATAAATTATATCTGATAATGCATGATTTCTTTATTTTTTTGTTTTCAATTGCTTTGATTATAAGTTATATCTGATAATGCATGATTTCGTTATATTTTTGTTTTCAATTGCTTTGATTATAAGTTATATCTGATAATGCATGATTTCTTTATTTTTTTGTTTTTAATTGCTTGGATTATAAGTTATATTTGATATTTGATGGGTTCCTTGGTTTATTACAGGTTAGACATGGCTGATAACCAACATGAGGAAGTTAGTAAAAAAGTATCCGTGGAAGAAGAGATTCGAAGAGGCATCACAGTAATGAGAAGGGTGGTCCAAGGAAGATCTTGAGGCATCATACTAGATGTCTATTGGAGCCACCAGGGACAGCTTGTAGAACCTAATGGGCATACCTTAACTAGTTTTATCGGTGCACTAGTAAGGAATGAAATTCCCATTACCTGTGATGATTGGAGAAACAAAAAGCTGAATGACTCCAAAGAAAAAATTTGGAGTGAGATAAAGGTACAATCATTTGGCCCTTAATTATACGGTATCAATTATGTTTTTTCAATTACCGGTACTAACTATCAATCTGTATGTTTTTCTTAGCGATGTTTTAACATCGAAGAAGAAAGAAGAGGTTTTTGTATGAAATTGGCCGGAAAGCTTTTAAGAGGGTTTCGAACATTTTTATCATCCAAGTTCCTTAGGGATGCGGATGGTAATTATGTGGATGCGGAGCTTCCTAAAAAATATGAAAGTTTGATATCAGCTGAAGAATGGGAAGCTTTCAAATCCAAACGACAAGACCCGGTTTTTAAAAGAATAAGTGCCACAAATCGGGAAAGAGCATCAAGTCCCGCATATCCGTACCGAAAAGGACGTGTCGGATATGGACGCTTAGAACAATCAATGAGTATTTATAAATTGCGATAACAAATTTGTTCATCATATATTAGTTTTATCTGATCAAATTGTATGACTTAATGTGTAGCTGCAGAAGGAGAAAAGTTCAGAAACATCTCTTCCTGCACATGTTAATTACCCTAATGTGCCTTTGTTAGGAGTATCGGGAGGTATCAACTACAATCCCATCCTCTTAAGAAGACAGTTAGGGTATGCGCTCAAGGAGGTTCCTGATGAATCTGAATTATTCCAAACTTTCTACTTCCCGGTGAAAGACAATCTTCCTTTGGTCCAAAAAGCTGCAGGTTCCTGGAAGGTGATCAAGAGAAAGGGTACAACATGTATGGGCAAGAGCAACAATCGAATGTTCCCTGAATTTGAAGCTTGGATAAAGAAGGAGGTTCAAGCGGCTCTAGTCCCTTTTTCTGTACCAACTCCGCCTCCGGCAACGGTGCCTTTAGAAGATTATCAGAAGTTGGAAGCTTTGGTCAAGCAGCTTAGGGTTGAGAATCAAGAGGCTCATAATTCTTGTCAGAAACTGATGATTTAGAACCGTCATTTAGAAGATAGAGTTGTACAAGCCGAGGAAGCAGTTCGTCTCAAGCAGAAGGAATTTGAAGAGAGAGAGCGTTACTTCAGGAAAAAGGGGTTAGCTGATACTCACAAGACATCCCAGCGCCGAAGAGAGAAGAAAGATCTGAGTGAAGCCAATGAAGCTGTTACCTTATGGCAAGAAAAATGGGCCGACCATTTGAAGAAGCAAAAGGAGTTAGATGTCAAGCATGAACTAGAAATTAAGAGTCTTCAGGATTCTCTAGATGGGCAGAAAGAACTCCTTCGGAAGGCTTACCATCAAGAGAAGGGTCGTCTCCAACGTTTAGCAAAAAGTCAACAAGCATTAAAGGAAGCTCAAAAGGAAGTTGAGGACTTGAAGTTGAAAGCTGATGTGAAAAGGTCAAGGGCCGAGCCGGGTCCAAGCAAAGAGATTGAGACAACGTTCCTGCAGCAAATTAAGGAGTTACATGCTTCTTTTGATACGAGGGACCTCCTCATTCAGAGACTCATCCAGGAGCCCGATCATCCAGATGTAGTTCAGCTGTTCCAGAACATCAAGCGTCTTAGCTGGAGATTGCAAGATTTAGAGTTCCCTAGGATTTAATTTCATGTTATTGTACTTGGATTACCCACAGGCTTGTTGTGGAATTCCTTATGTTTGATATACTTTTGTTGTTGTTGTGATTGGCACCCTTTGGGGACTTTGTATTTTCAAACTCCAGTTTATATCATTGATTTGTTCTGAATCTCTTATTCGTTATTTGTTGCACCGACACGGGGTAATGAGCACCAATTCTCCACAGCCGTCATTATATTTGAATATTGCTTGGGTCTTCTTCCCAATTCTTATCTTCTCTTAATGCCAGGACCGGAAACGGGGAAAGTCTTGGGAATAAAAGGAACGCATTGCATTACATACGCATCATTTGCATTTTGTGTTTGTCTTTGCAGGTTTTTCTTCGGGATGCTTAATTTATCTGTGTTTCAGGCAAAGATTGCGAGAGCTGCCAAGACCCGGTATCTCCGACAAGATATCCCGCATCGCTACGCGACCCATAGCAATCAAAGGACAGACATGGATGCTATGCAGACAGAGCTTAATGAAGTTTGTACCAAGATGGCAAAATTCATAACCCTGATGCAAGGGATGGCTCAGGGACAACAAGAGCTGAGAAATGCAATTCAAGGGCTAACTCCTCCTAATACTAATACTCAGGCGACCACTTCTGGAGGGCTAAGGGCTCCTCATAAACGCCAACAATGGCCCAGGTGGACCTCATATTCCAGATCCAGCTATGGAAACTTTCGTTCCTGTGCACGACAGGCAGGAGGACCAATTCCAGTATTTCAACAATGACATGGGATTCGGCGGTGAAGGAAATCTTAATGACTTCTCGGTGCTTGCTGAGAAGGTCAAGGCCCTCGAGTGTAGAGACACTTTGGGGATTGATGTGTCGGACATGGGTTTAGTACCTGGGGTGGTCATTCCACACAAATTCAGGCCACCAGCTTTTGATAAATACAACGGTAGCTCCTGCCCGAAGACTCACTTGCAGGCTTTCTACTGGAAGATCGCTGCCCACACGCGAGATGAAAAACTCTGGATGTATTACTTCCAGGATAGTCTCTCCGGAGGATCCTTGGAATGGTACATGAAGCTGGAGAGGAGCTCTATTAGAAGCTGGAAGGATTTGGGAGAAGCCTTCCTCAGGCAATATCAGTACAACATTGACATGGCACCCAGTCGCACTCAGCTTCAGAGTTTGACTCAGAGGAGCTCGGAGAGCTTCAAAGATTATGCACAGAGGTGGCGTGAAGTAGCCGCTCGAGTGTAACCACCTTTACTGGAGAGTGAGATGGTTAACATTTCCCTAGATACCCTCCCGGGGCATTTCATGGAAAGGCTGGCCGGTTGTTCCTCAAGTGGTTTCTCGGACATCATCTTGACTGGAGAAAGAATAGAAAGCTGGCTCAAGCAGGGGAAAATTCAGAATGGAGGTGCTTCAGGGTCTGGTATTAAGAAACCCTTTGTGAAAAGGAGGGAAGGAGAAACAGGTGCAGTGTATGCACATAGGGGAGTGATTAACCGAGGATATTATCAGCAAGTGGCCCCTGTCACTATTTCAACTCCACCCGTTCAACAGCAGGTCCAACCAACACAGCCGCAGCGCTCACAAGGGTATCAACAAAGAGCCCCTCGTTCATACTACCCTCAAAGGCCGAAGGATAGACATTTCGAAGCTCCACCGATGTCTTACTCACAGCTTTTGAAGAATCTTCTACAGCTTCAGATGATTCAACTCCGAACTCTGCAACCTCCGAAGCCAGGCCAAATTCCTGAGGGTTATGACTTAAATGCTAGATGTGAATTTCATTCCGGAGCTCCCGGACATACCACTGAGAACTGTAAAGCATTGAAGCATGTTGTTCAGGACCTACTGGATACTAAAGCGATCAACTTTGCTCCTTCTCCTAATGTGCTTCAGAATCCCATGCCTCCTCACAGGGGTACAGTTGGGGCAATTGATGAAGGGGAGAACCTGAATTTGGTGTGTGATGTTGACGACTTGCAGACTTCGTTGATTGCTGTTAAGGTTTGCTTGTTAAAGAAAGGTATCTTCCCTGGATGCGAAGAAGATTGCTCGGAATGTGCCGAAGCTACAAATGGTTGTAAGCGGTTGAAGGCCGGAATCCAGAGCATGATTGACGAGGGAATGTTGCAGTTTGATAGGGTTGTAAAAGAAAGTGAAGTCTCCACAGTAACTATCTTCTATGATCCATCTCAAGTTCCTTCACGGGCCAGAGTGGCACCAATAACCATTACCACTGCTGGACCAGTGATGTACCAAAGTGACAGAGTTGTTCCTTGGAATTATGGTGGTGAAGTGTACTGCAACGGCCAGAGGCAAGAGTTGGCCACGACTAGTACAACCCCGACTCAAGTAGAAAACGTTGGAGTAGGGGGCTTTACTAGAAGTGGAAGGTTGTTTGCGCCGGAAACACTGAGAAACAATGTGATACCACCCAGAGATACTGCAGAAGCCCAAGCTAGAGCCAGAGGGAAGCAGCCAGTAGTTGTCAATAATCCTACACCATCAACTGATCCAGACCTCACCTTTGATAAAGAAGCTGAAGAATTCCTGAGGATCATCAAGAAGAGTGACTACAAGATTGTGGACCATCTGCAACAGACGCCGTCGAAGATCTCCATCTTGTCCTTGCTCATGTGTTCTGACTCTCACAGGAAGGCTCTCCTGAATATTCTGAACAAAGCATACGTACCTCAGGATATTTCTGTAAATCAGTTAGAAGCGGTGGTATCCAGCGTCAATGCCAGTCACGGATTGGGTTTCACAGACTTGGATTTAACTTCTGATGGGCGTGCTCATAATCGGGCATTGCATATCTCTCTAGAATGTAAGGGTGCAGTACTCTCCCACGTGTTGGTAGATACTGGATCATCTTTGAACGTCTTGCCCACGAAAGCACTAATGAAGTTGGACTATGATGGAGTGGTTCTAAAGCCCAGTGACCTAGTAGTTCGAGCATTTGATGGGTCGAGGAGATCGGTGTTTGGAGAGGTGGAATTACCTATCAAGGTAGGTCCACAGATCTTCAATACCACGTTTTACATAATGGACATCCAGCCTGCATATAGTTGTTTACTCGGAAGACCTTGGATACATTCGGCAGGAGCGGTATCGTCTACACTCCATCAGAAGCTAAAGTTTGTCTGGGAGGGTCAAATTGTGACTGTCAGTGGGGAAGAAGATATCTTTGTTAGTCATCTAGCTTCATTCAAATATGTGGAGATGGATGGCGAAATAGTTGAGACCCCATGTCAGGCTTTTGAGCCCTTGAAGTCTGAGCAAGCATCCGTAGTGGCAACTTCTCCTGAAGTACCGAAGAAGGGGGTTTCCATAGCCTCTTATAAGCAAGCGCTTGAATTGGTAGAATCTGGGGTACGAGAAGGCTTGGGCAGTCCAGTAGAAGTGCCAGAGAAGAAAGATATGTTCGGGATTGGCTATCATCCTGGGAGATCATCGTCTGGACCAAGTGCTAAAGGTTGTCAGAGCCCGGTCACTTTCACAAGTGCGGGAGTGGTAGACTACGGAAACATCAGCGCAGTGCAGGATGACGCTGTCGATAGTGACTGTGACTTAGATGAATGGATAAGGCCTGCCGCTCCAGGAACTCAACTTAGCAACTGGAGATCAGAAAGGCTTATTTCAGTCACCTCTTTCGAAGAGTAATAATTTTTTGTTTTTGTTTTCCTGTATTAAAGCACTATGTCTTGCCCAGGGCATAGTAGCTCTTTGTAAGGGTTCATTTGTTCATTAACACAATCATAAATAAAGTTGACGTTTCACATTCATTCATGTTGTTCTCTGTCTTTCATTTTATTACTTTTGTTTTTCAAAAAGAAAGAAAATTTTTAAAATGGCAATGTTTCTCATTTTCTCAAGTTGTCGCTAAAGCCTAGCATGAATCACCATTCATGCAGGTGCTCGTCATCGGATCTTATCAATGACGACCCTATTATGGCTGAGTATGACTTCGACAATCCAATTTATCAAGCCGCTGAGGAAGGTGAAGAGGATTGAGATCTACCCGAAGAATTGGCCAGACTGCTTAAACAGGAGGAGAAGATGATTCAGCCGCACGAAGAAGATGTCGAAGTAATAAACCTGGGTACTGAAGAAGACAAGAAAGAAGTCAAGATCGGAGCTGCACTAGAAGAATCTATCAAGACTCGTTTGATTGCTATGCTTCGAGAATATGTTGACGTCTTCGCATGGTCCTACCAAGATATGCCTGGTTTAGACACTGACATTGTGGTACACAAGCTGCCTCTCAGAGAAGATTGTCCTCTGGTAAAGCAGAAGTTGAGGCGTACGCGTCCAGACATGGCAATTAAAATAAAAGAAGAAGTGCGAAAACAGTTTGATGCTGGCTTCTTGGCCGTGACCAGTTATCCTCCGTGGGTTGCTAACATTGTGCCGGTTCCCAAGAAAGATGGCAAAGTCAGAATGTGTGTAGATTACAGGGATTTGAATAGGGCCAGCCCCAAAGATGATTTCCCTCTACCTCACATAGATGTACTTGTCGATAATACTGATCAATTTTCCGTGTTCTCCTTCATGGATGGATTCTCAGGCTATAATCAGATTAAGATGGCTCCCGAGGACATGGAAAAGACAACTTTCATCACTCCTTGGGGAACCTTTTGTTACAAGGTTATGCCATTTGGTTTGAAGAATGCAGGAGCTACCTATCAGCGGGCAAAGGTGACATTATTTCACGACATGATCCATCATGAAATTGAGGTTTATGTTGATGATATGATAGCAAAATCCCAGACGGAGGAAGAGCACTTGGTTAACCTAGCAAAATTGTTTGACAGGATTCGGAAGTTCAGACTGAGGTTGAATCTGAATAAGTGTACCTTCGGGGTTCGTTCTGGCAAGTTACTCGGCTTCATTGTTAGTGAACGAGGAATTGAGGTTGATCCAGCCAAGGTGAAAGCTATCCAAGAAATGCCTGAGCCTAAGACTGAAAAGCAAGTGCGTGGCTTCTTAGGGAGACTAAACTATATTGCACGGTTTATTTCTCACCTAACGGCCACGTGTGAGCCCATCTTTAAGCTTCTGAGGAAGAATCAGGCCATTAAATGGAACGAAGACTGCCAGCAAGCCTTCGACCGAATCAAAGAATACTTGTTAGAACCACCAATTCTTATGCCTCCAGTGTCGGGAAGACCTTTGATTATGTATCTTACTGTGCTTGAAGGATCGATGGGGTGTGTGCTGGGTCAGCAGGATGAGTCTGGTCGAAAAGAGCACGTTTTTTATTACCTTAGCAAAAAGTTTACCGATTGTGAGACGCGATACTCATTACTCGAGAAAACTTGCTGCGCTTTGGCATGGGCTGCTCGCCGACTGAGACAGTACATGCTGACTCACACTACTCTCTTAATTTCCAAGATGGATCCTGTGAAATACATCTTTGAGAAGCCGACTTTGACATGAAGAGTGGCCCATTGGCAGATGATACTAACAGAGTATGACATACAATACACTTCACAAAAGGCAATCAAGGGGAGTGTGTTGTCAGAATACTTGGCCCAGCAGCCGATCGATGATTATCAACCCATGAGGTTTGATTTTCTGGATGAGGACATCATATTCCTCAAGTCGAAAGACTACGAAGAACCACTTCCGGAGGAGGGGCCCGACCCTGAATCCAGATGGAAGTTGATGTTTGACGGGGCTGTAAACATGAATGAAAGTGGAGTGGGTGCTGTTATTATCTCGCCAGAAGGGGTTCACACACCTTTAGCCGCTCGGTTGACTTTCGAATGCACTAACAATGAGGCGGAGTATGAAGCTTGTATCATGGGGATCGAAGAGGCAATAGACTTGCGAGTCAAGAACCTTGAGATCTTCGGAGATTCTGCTTTGGTGGTAAATCAAGTCAATGGCAAATGGCTGGTTCATCAAGCTCATTTGATTCCTTACAGAGATTATGTCAGGAGGCTGTTGTAAACACCCCAAATTTGCCCTCACCCATTCACACCATGGCTTGTGATCTCCTCATATGCATAATCTCAATCATAGCATCTCATATCACATTTTTGATTCATTTCATTGGTTCAAAGTCATCTGCATCTAGGGTTTGTGATCTGAGCAATCCAAGAGCTTCTTGAGCCACTCCAAAGGTCATCAATCACTTCAAAGGGGTCCATGTATGTTCAAGCATCATATTATATCCTTTCAAAGTCAAGAATGTCAAAAAATCACAAGAACTGAAAATGGCATGGAAGCAGAGCCAGATTTGACTGCACAGATGACCTGAAATTAGGGTTTTGGTTTCAAAGTCCATAACTCCAATTTTTTTGGTCATTCTTGTTTCTATTGGTCTCTATATGGTATAGGGAGTATGCATATCAATTTTCATGAAGAAATTCCATGGGGAAGTCATCTGATCAAGAGTTGACTTTTCAGGCAAGTCAGTGTAAAATCAGGGCATCTGAGGCCCCCAATGACCCAACCAAAGGGTGTTATTCATCATTTTGATTGTATATGATCTTTATTTGATCATAGAAGAAGTTGTAACTTCACAAATTTGAAGAATTTCAAGTCATTTGCAAAGTTGACTTTTTGGGAAAGTTTGACTTTTAATGAAATTGCCATTTTGGGAAACTTTTTCAACCCTTGCTTTTTGATTCAAAAATGTTTCTAATGGAAAAACTTTGGTCATGAAAGTTGTAGAATGGATCATTCCCTTTTCAAAAAGTACAAGAACATGACCTAATTCATTTTGGATCAAAAGTTATGGCTTGTCAAAGTTGGCAAAAATCACAAAATTTGAAGTTTTCCACCAAAGAGGCAAAGTTGCAAATTCACTTTTCAAGGCAAATTGAACTATCAAATGGACTTCTAAACTTCACAACATGATCACACAAAACCTAAAAGTCATATTGCACCAAAGGATCATTCATTTTTATGGCTTATGGAGCAAGAAATTTCAAAGGAAGCAAAAGTAAGGCAAGTTGCAAAAACTCACTCAAGTGTGAATCCACTTGCTTGCTGACTTCATGATCAATCCTAGGGTTCTCCCCACATCTTGCTGCGCAGGACACACCTTTTGTCCTTGGCTAGCAAGTAGCCCATGCCTCTCTTACACAACTTTGACATTTTGGCAACTTGAGCCATACCTATCACAAAAGCACACATCAACTCATCTGACCTATCACAATAGTTTATGCAAACAAAAGGCAAGCCAAAGCATACAAAACACAGGCCTGAAACACTCTCCAACACAGCTCTCCCATTTCCACACCATTTTGCAAAAGCATTCGAAACTGATTGCACAAGCCTCAAACACACAAACCAACTTCACAAATCAACTCAACACACTTCACTGATCACAAAGCACCCCTCACCATAGCCTAAAACTCCCTAAATCAAGAATACGACTTTCACCCCACCTTGAGCAGAACTTCAGCCATCTCAAAAACCAGCCATCATAAACTTTCTCCAAGCATCAGGACTTCATCAGGGGCCTAAAAGGAGTGGTTTGCATAAAGAGAGAGGGTCAGAAAGTTGCAAATTGAGAAAGCTCAAAGCTCAGGTATATCAAGAACTTTTTTCCAGAAATGAATTTTTAAGTTTCTAAGTTGTTCCTCATGCTTTGCTGATCACTCTGATGCTTTTACTTTTTGAAATGGTTGAGAAATAAGCATTCAATCATGTTCTGAAACTTTTCTGACCTAAACATGTTTGGCTTCGATTCGCATGATTAATGAATGAAAAATGAGTTTTGTTTAGGGGTTTTGATTCAGTGTTGTATGGGGATGATTTCTGGGTGTTTAGTTTTCATTTTCATGGAGTTTTGAGGATTTTAGCAACTTTCAGGTGAGGGTCTTGCCGGAGAAGACGACCGGAAGTCTTCTCCGGCCACCTGAAAGTAATTAGGGCTAAGCAGCGTAATTAAATGCAGTTTGAATGTGGTACGTAGGATTGGTTGACTTTGTTTGACTGGCGCGTGTTTGGAGGGTCCAGATCCACTCACTTAACCCTAATCCACGTCATTAACCTAATTAATTGAGTTTTATATTTAATCTGGCCAGTTTGAATTTCCACCCTTGGATATGGCGCCAGTCAACGCACGCATTTCTCAGTTTAAACCTCAGCCTTAGGATCAACATACTTCTCATTAAATTTCATTTTATTTTCTTTTTATTTCATTTGTTTTCTCCATTTTATAAAAAATAGCAAAACACCTTTAAAAATTCTGAAAATTTTTATATAAACTTTTATTGATTTTCAGAAACCAAAAACATTTTTATTTTTATTTTTTTGCATTTTAAAATATTTTTAAATCATTTAAAAGTTTATTTTTAATTAATTAATGAGAATTAATTAATTAAAAATACTTTTAGGTATTTAAAAATCACCAAAAAATTCATGAAACCTTTAAAATCATTTAGAAACATTGTCCAACCCTCAAACCAAATTTCTTTTTTGATCTTAATGAATTTTGACAATTTTCCATGGAATTAATTCTTTCTCAAGGCATTATTTTGATCCAATCTTCAAAAATTCATTTCTGCCTAGTCTTTGAGGGTTGGACTTTGATTCTTTTTGCATTGTGTCTTGCATATCATGTAGTTTGTAGGATTAAATTGGCATGAATTGATATTGCATTTTCCATTTGTTTGACATTTTTCTTGTCAAGGTACCCTAAAACCCTAGCCAACTTAAGAAATTCATAACCCTCATTAGGTTAAGAGTTAGAACCCCTTCTTTTGGCAGTGAGTTTGTATAGGTTTAGGGTTCCCTTGAATGCATTTTCAATTTTTTATCATGATGTTTGCTTCTGGTTTTGGTTTTTGTTTTGTGCATTGATCATAAACCCTAATTTGGGCTTCCTTTTGCATTCATCTTGCATTTGCTTGCATACTATGACTTGCCATAGCATTTTGTGCATACATTTGATTCATTGGACATCTTAAGACATATTAGAAGCATGTTTGATCATTGCATCTTTCATTTGCCATGTTGTATGTCATTTGCATTTCATAACTTTTCATGTATGATCATGGTTCTAAGCATGCTTCTCTTGCATCCATATGTTCATATGATCATCTTCATGCCTTGATTCATGTTTGTATTGTCTCATGACATCATTATCATTACACATATGCTTCTGGTTTTGGTTTGCATCATGCCATTTCACCTCATTTTGCATTGTATTGCATTCCTTTCACTAACTTTTCAGGTGGTAAGTCACTTTGAGAAGTGAATTTGCCTTCACTTCTCACAATTTCTTTTCATCTCTTTTATGCATCATTGCTGCATTTTTATCTTGTGTTTGAGATTGAGCTTGCTCTTTCTTCTTCTTCTTACTTTCTTTATTCAATTGACTTATCTTCTTAAATGAAGCAAGTTGCTTTTCTTCCTTTGCTCCTTGCATCTGCTCCCTGGTGGTTCCATTGAAGATTTCTCTTGTTAACCTCACAAACCTTAGGAACAACCAAGCATGACAATGATTAGGGTTTTGATTAGTCTCCCCACTTAGCTTTTACCTTTGTGTCTCTTTTGAGTCTTCTCTTCTCACCTCATAATCAGGGACTAAACCCTAAAGGCTTTAAGGCTTTGTGATTAAGCTTATGCCTGCATCCTTCTATTAGGATGGAGTGTATAACTTTAATCCTAAGTGTTAAACCCTTAATGTGTTTAAATCCTTTAATCAATTCATCTAATAACCATCAAGACATCAAGCTTGTAACTTGGGCCTTGCATTAGGGTTCTAATTCTTCCTTAATTGGTTAAGAAGGACTAACCCTAGTGTTAATGGACAAGTCCCCCTCAAGTTGTCTTACAAACCCTAAAACTCACTTCATCATCTTATCATTAATTAAAATCCACTTAATAAAGGCTTTGTTTTTCCATGAAGTTAATCCCTAACCATGGATTAAGTTGAGGAGCTTTCCTCAGCTTAAACATTCTCATCTATTATCCTTCTATTAGGATGGTGTAATGGGTCTGTTTAATCCCTGATTATGGCTTAATCTCATTACTCAACACTAAACAAAAACAACAAAAACATCTAAATAATCACAAGTAGGTTAATGATCTTAATCCTACACCAAGGGTGTTTAAGTGTGAGAAGCTGACTTCACACTTAAGGTATTCTCATTACCCCTAATCAGAGGGAGGATGTGATGAGTTTACTAACCCATTGGTTTAGGCTTAAGCTCATTTTCTTATGACAAACTTCAAAAAGCAATAAAAGACTGAAAATTCAAAACAAACAATAATCGTCTCCTCCGGGATTCTTTTCTCATCATCTTCACTCATAAACGAGAACTTGCTTCTTCCGTCTAATGCAAGACAGTTTGCATCTGTGCCAGACAGATCATACACTTGAGCATAGGCAAGTAAGCAGTTCACAAGTCAATTCACCTTTCAGTCTCTTTGGGTCGAACTACGGTGTTCTGACTTCCTCATTGCACGAGAGGATACGTAGGCATAACTTAACAGTTATCGAACAAAAGTCTCTGTATATTCCCCCTCTTTCAGTATTATTTTCTTAGCCTCGGTATCTTGAGCATCTTATTCCTGTTCCTACACTGACACTCCACTTATACACTTCACTTTTCTCTTACACTGACACCTGTACATCTTTTCCAGCCCTTTTATACACATATAGCACTGACACTACCCCTTTAAAACACAAATCTTTTAAGCGTGGATCCCGTCGAGTACAGAGGACAATCTGGGTGCTAATACCTTCCCAGGTTGTAACCAACCCCCTTTCCCAGTCTCTCTGGTTCGCAACCGTCTTATCCGTATCTTTCTAGGTCTATGCAGCATTGCCTTTCCTCCGGGATAAAAATGCCTAGCTGGCGACTCTTTTCATTCTCTGTGAGTTCACTCCTGTGTGTTCTCGCATTTCTTTCGCCGACCGTTCGCGTCTGTACCCTATTTGACCCGGCTTCATTTAGTGGGAGCGACAGCTTGGCGACTCTGCTGGGGACCCTTATACTGTAACTAGGGCTTCTGGTTCTTTTTGTGGGTTCCTCCTAGCGCTTGTTTGATTTGTGTTTACCGGGGTGTTATGTGCTAATTGTGTTTATATAGTTGCTTTTATTGCTTTATGTACAGTTGTTTTATTGCTTCCTTTATAGCTTTATATACATCATATTGTCATACTATTTTGGCTGGATCTGGTTTTGTTGCTTTGGTGGGTGGGGTCCTATTGAGAGTTTGAGGTCCTATACCTGGGACCTGAGTGACACCTAGGCTAGAGTGGTTCATGTTCTTTCCCATTCCATTTCGGTCTGGTGCGGGAATATGAAACACGGTTCAGATATGGGTTTCTTCTTGAGAACTCTGTGCTACAGATTTCCTGTAGTGCTAGGGCTATCTGGGAAGCCTGCTAAGTCTGGATGACCTTTAGTATTGACCTTCAGAAACTGAGGTGAATTAGAGGAGGATCTTTTATGGTTATTATAAACACTGTACCTCCGGGTTAGAAGTGTTTACACTTCTCATAACTGATCCATGTCTGAGGATCCTTGTTTTAGAACACCACCTGTGAGGGGGTTGGGCTGTTTACAGGTTTGCAGGTACCCTTGACCCCAGCATACCCTGTTACTTTGTTTTGATTAAGAGTACTCCATTTTGGGATAGTTCTTGTGATTTTAACCCTGGACATGTGACTCTTTATTTGAGTCCCCCACCTTGGTTACTGGACTTTTGAACCTCCATCTGGATTTCTTGAACATACATGGACTTATATCAAGGCAGTCAATCAGATCCAGCTTGATCACAAACCCTTGCATATCATTTGCATACATCATCATTGCATCATTTAACATTTGCTTATTTGTTTTTCAGGGTATCCACATCATATATTTTGGCTTGGTTTTGACCCCTTCATCTGCATAGACCTATCTGCTTCAGCTATCCTCATCAGCTACCTGCTTCATCTACTGTCATCACCAGTCTCAGCCTGTCAGTGGCTTATTACCAGCATCAGTCTTCATCATCAGCAGTCTGTCTCAGCTTTTCTTCAGCAACATGGCACCCAAGAAGAGCAATATCTCCTACCATTTCTTTGAGCCTGAGTTAGCTGGCATCAGGAAGATCCAGGCCCTGATTACTCCAGACCATATACCACTATTCAGAGAACATTATGGAGGCATCCTTGATGTGGTTATGGATTTGGACCCTTCCCAGAGGAGCTTGATTCATACTTGCCTACAGTTCTATGATCCCCCTATGAGGTGCTTCACTTTTCAGGATTTTCAGTTGGGGCCTTTATTAGAGGAGTATTCATCATTGGTTGGTGTACCTGTCAGGGGTGGAGTCCCCTTCAACCCTGAGATGGCTTTTCCTAGTAATGAAGAGTTGGCCAAGGCACTGCATTTGGAACCCTCTCTGATTGGGCAGAACATGACTACCAAGGCTGGAATCTCTGGTCTACACTTGGATTTCTTGACTTCCCAGGCTACTCTGAAGGCTTCCTTGGGAGAATGGAAGGCAGTCTGTGCTTTGTTAGCCCTCAGCATATATGGGATCATACTTTTTGCAGATGAGCCTAAGTTTGTTAGCAAGAGTGCCATTCACCTTTTCATTCTGAGAAACCCAGTGCCCACCTTACTGGGAGATCTCTACTACTCTGTTCACCAAAGGAATGAAAAGCAAAGAGGAAGATTAGTGAGATGCTGTGCTCCCCTGTTCCATACCTGGCTGCTCAAACACTTGCCCAAGACTGATGCATTCTTGAATCCTCACCAGCCAAAGAACTGGGCTAGAAGACTCATTGCTTTGACCTCAGCTGACATCAGGTGGTGCACTCAGAGCACCAAGGGCAGGGACATCATTACTAGTTGTGGGCAGTTCCCCAATGTACCTCTGATAGGAGTGAAGGGTTGCATCAACTACAACCCTCTGCTATTCAAAAGACAATTGGGCTATGCATTGGTCCACCCTCCTAGAGCACAAGATTTGGCTGAAACCCTTTATTGTGAGATTAAGCCTAATCTGGTCATTGTCAGGCAAGCATCCTGGGCTTGGAATAATGTCCAGATCAAGGGAATGGCTATTCTGGGGAGATGCAACAATGTGGCCTCAGCTCAGTACTATGAGTGGTCTCATGCCAGGGCTCAAATTTCTGGAATGCCCTTCACCATTGAGGATACACCTGGACCCTCCACAGCACCACCTCCTGCCACTGTCAGCTTAGAGGAGTTTGAGAAATTGAAAGAGAGGAATGAGAATCTGACTCAGGCTCTACAGAAGACCCTCTGGGAGAGGAGTGATGGTCGTTTGGACATTGAAAGGTTAGAAAAGCTAAAGGTGGAGCATCTAGCTAGGATTGAGAAGTCAGAAGATTACATCAAGAAGTCAAGGGATGGAGAACAGATTTTGAAGAATGCCTGCAAGGAGGCTCAGTTCCAAAAGGCCAGGACTGATTTGTATCTGAAAGAGAGTCAAGCTAGGTGGGTCAGGATCACCGAAGCTCGTACTCAGGAAGATAAAAGGACTCAGGACAAGATTGAGCAGTTGGAGGCTAGTGCAAAGGAGCAACAGGAAGCCCTGCTAGCAGCCCAGAGAGAGATCTCAGAATTGAAGATTAGAGCTGGTGTGAAGAGGTCAAAGGATCAGAGTCGACACAAGAAGCTAACTGCAGCTGTTGCTACCAGGAATCTCCTTATCAGGAACCTTACAGAGCGTCCAACTGATCCTGTGACTGAAGCACTTCTAAAGGAAGTTCAGGAGGATGAGTTTGGTCTTGGTGTTTGACTTTTGCTTGTTGTTGCTTTCATTTCATTGTACTTTTCCTTTTTATGTTGTATTTTGACCCCTCAGAGGGCATGAATTGTAAAGAAACAAACTATGTATCATTTACTTTTTGTAATATATGTGTTGGTTTGTTTTATCTGAGTTCTTCAAGCAACATCAAAAGCATCTTCCTCAGGGGTCTGGAAAGGTCAAAACCAAGTGCCAAGCCGGATACCTTGGAAACAAATAAGCATACTGCATTGCATACTAACCTTTGTTTTGTTTTGTAGGTTTGTTTTGTTTTTGTTACTAACTCTGTTGTGGTTCAGGAACTATTGCTCGCCGTCGGGTGTTCCCACTCAACCGTCCACACAGATATCTTACCCGCAATAACCTTCCGGGTATACAGATGGACCAGGTACAACAGGACCTTACAGAGGTCAGGGCCCAAATGGCCAATGAGAGACTGGAAATGAGAAATCAGATGACCCAGTTTATGGAGGTGATGAATGGTTTAGCTCAGAGCCAAGAGAGATTAAGGGCTTTAGTAGAGAGGCAGACTCAGGAAGACCCCCATCTAGGGACTGGTGGGACAAGCAACAATGAGAGGGTTCAGCCTCATATCAACCCACCTGTATTTAGACCCCACATTCATCCAGAGATCAATATCCCTGCTAATGTACAAGGGAATGCTACTACAGGCAGAGTACTCCAAGAAGACCCCTAGGAAGATTAGTTCATAGTGATGGGAGATGGGGATGAGGCCTATGACAGAAGGCTAGATGAAATTGCTGAGAAATTAAGATCCCTGGAGTCTCAAAACTCCCTGGGTTTTGATGTTATGGACATGGGCTTAGTGGACGGGGTCAGGATTCCCCACAAGTTTAAACCTCCGTGCTTTGAGAAGTACAACGGAACTTCCTGCCCGCGAACCCACTTGCAATCCTTTCTGGGGAGGCTGAAGGCATACACCATGGATGAAAAGCTATGGATGTTTTATTTCGAAGATAGCTTAACAGGAGCTTCAAGGGAATGGTACTCTCATTTGACCAGAGCAACCATCAGATGTTGGAAGGACCTGGCTGAGGCCTTCATTAGACAATACCAGTATAACTTGGATATGGCTCCCAACAGGACCCTCCTGATGGGAATGTCACAATCATCTAGAGAAAGCTTCTGGGAGTACGCCCAGAGGTGGAGACAGCTTGCTGCTGCTGTCCATCCACCCATGTCGGAGAGGGAGATGGCCGACATGTTTATGAACACCCTCCAAGGGACATACATTGATAGGCTAGCTGCCTTTTCTTCTACCAGCTTTGCGGATGTAGTTATAGCTGGAGAAAGAATTGAGAGCCTATTAAAGATGGGCAAAATTTCTGACAACGGTGCAAGTTCGTCCGACAACCCAAGAAAGCCTTTTGTGAGTCCAAGAAGAACTGGTGAAACTAATGCTATCCATACCAGCAGGGGCAGACCCCAATATGTTCATAGGTCTGTGGCAGCTGTCACCATTCCCGCTCCAATTCATCCACAACCAGCATACCAACCACAACAACAATCCCACTACCAGCAACAAGCTTAATATCCACCTCAGAGAAATTATAACAACAACAACACCAACAACAACAATCAGCAAAGACCGTTTCAACAAAGACCATCTCAGGCCAATAGGGTGATCGATCCGATCCCTATGCCTTATGCCACATTATTGCCACAACTCTTGAAACTCAACCTGGTTGAGCTAAGGACATTGGCACCTCCAGATCCTTCCAGTCTACCCAGAAATTATGACGCCAGCACCAGATGTGCTTTTCACTCAAACGCACCTGGCCACAGTACAGAGAAGTGTAGAGCTTTGCACATGAAAGTACAGGATCTAGTGGATTCCAAAGCTCTAAACTTTGCACCTCCACCAAATGTCAGTAAAAATCCTATGCCCAACCACGGAGGACCCAGAATCAATGCTATTGAGGAAGATAGGCCGTCTTACTTGATAACCAGTGTGGGGAAGATTCGGACACCCTTGGTAGAGATTAAAGCTCAACTCCTCGAATGTCAAATGTTCCCCGGATGTGAGCTCGGGTGTGCTTATTGCAACATTTCAGTAAATGGGTGCGATGACTTGAGAAATGGCATAGATGGTCTCATCCAGAGTGGCCTGCTTCAAATCACAACATCAACACCTCCAAATCCGGCAATCTCCTTAACAACAATTCCCGAGTCTTCTACAACCGCAACAACAATTGTTCCAAACAACTCTTCAATCTCATCAACAAATGCTTCATCTGTCACTTCAACGGACCAAATATCAACAAACATCTCTTCAACAACTTCAGCACCCCTTCATTCAGAATCCCCTACAACAGCAACACTCATCCAGCCAACAGTGTCTCCTACAACATCAACAGCAAACAATGAAAGTGTTTCAACGGTTACAATTTATTATGATCCTGCAAATGATTCTGCCTACAACTCACAAAGTGCCACTCCTGTCAGAGCACCGGTTACAATATACTATGATCCACATACTATCGTGGTCCCTTCTGCAGCTGCTATCAGTCCAGTCACTATCACAGTGCCTGGGCCAGTACCTTATGAAAGCAGTAATGCCATCCCTTGGCATTACGGCTCCGATCTATACTGCGAAGGACAGAAAATCACTTTGGAATCATCAACTTCTTCACCACAAATAGACAATGTGGGGGGAGGCGGAGGCTTCACTCGAAGCGGACATCTCTTTGCCCCGTAAATTCAAAGACCCAGTGCCGAAGCAGAAGCTGCTGCCAAGGCAAAAGGGAAGAGCATGGTGCAAGAAGAACAAGTTACTAAAGAAGCTTTAAAGACCCCTTTTGATCAAGAGGTTGATGAATTCATGAGAATCATCAAGAAAAGTGATTACAAGATAGTGGACCAGCTTCACCAGACACCTTCCAAAATCTCCATCTTATCATTGCTAATGTGCTCCGAGGCTCATTGGAACGCACTACTAAAAGTCTTGCACGCAGCTTATGTGCCAGAGGAGATTACAGTCAATCAGTTAGAGGCAGTGGTTGGAAACGTCAACGCTAGTCATGAACTAGGATTTACCAACACTGATTTGACCACGGAAGGTCGCAATCACAACAAGGCTTTGCACATTACCATGGAGTGTAAGGGTGTAGTTCTTTCCCATGTACTGGTAGACACAGGGTCATCCCTCAATGTCTTACCTAAAAAAGCCCTTGTGAAGCTGGAGTATGAAGGATTGGCATTACGTCCCAGCAACTTGGTAGTGAGAGCCTTTGATGGTTCTAAGAGATCAGTTCTGGGAGAAATTGAGTTGCCTATAGCGATTGGCCCACAGACTTTCAAAACGACCTTCTTCGTGATGGACATTCAGCCGGCCTACAGCTGTTTGTTGGGTAGACCTTGGATTCATGCCACTGGCGTAGTTACGTCTACCCTTCACCAGAAGTTAAAATTCGAGTGGGAAGGCCAAGTAGTTACTATTTGTGGAGAGGAAGATATCTTTGTTAGCCATCTGGCTACATACACATACATTGAGATGGATGGGGAGATCCACGAAACTATGAGTCAAGGGTTTGAGGCCTTGAACATAAATGAAGCATCCGCTGTACCTGGAACCTCAATGACATCTTATCAGCAAGCCCGGAAGGTTGTTGAAGAGGGGATTGCCCAAGGCTGGGGCAAGTTGCTACCGGTAGAGAAGAAGGAGGATAGATTTGGGTTGGGTTACAAACCAACTCAACAAGATCAAGCAAAGGCTGCTAAGAAGCCCAATTTTGTCAGTGGGGGAATTCTCACCCCAGATGCCGTGAACAACTTGGAAGACGAGGATGAAAGCGACCGCAACCTGGAGAGTTGGATACGTCCAAAGATCCCGGGGAGCAGTATCTCAAACTGGTCTTCCCAAGAAATTATAAGAGTTACTCCTGCAGAGTAATTATTATTTCCTGCATTTTTAAGCATGCATCAAGTCTTGCATCTTGCCCAAGATGACAAGACTCATTTTGTAATCGGGCCATCTGTAATTTTGTGCAACAAGATTAATCAATGAAATATCAGACATCTTTTGCAAATGAGTCTTTTCTCTTTTCCGCTCACTATTTTTCCGTTTTTCTTTTTGTACAAAAATAAAATGGCAATGTTTTCAAAATGACAACTTTATTTCACTTTTCTAAACAAGATTAAAATCAATCACTAAAATGAACAAACTGAACCCTTGCAGAGAGTGCCTTCCAGACCGCACCGACAACAGCACGGCTATGACTTCGTATGACTTTGACAATCCAATCAATCAAGCTGATGAAGGGGTTAAAGAAGAGTATGAGCTTCCTAAAGAGCTAGCCAGGTTGTTGAGACAAGAGGAAAGGGTTATCACTCCTCATCAGGAGGAGGTCGAAACGATTAATCTTGGTACAGATGAAGACGTGAAAGAGGTTAAAATCGGGGCCTGCTTACAAGACTCAGTGAAGAGACAACTGATTGACCTGCTTCAAGAATATGTGGATGTGTTTGCTTGGTCTTATCAAGATATGCCAGGGTTGGACACCGACATTGTTATGCACAAGCTTCCTTTAAGAGAAGATTGCCCGCCGGTTAAACAGAAACTGCGCCGTACTCGCCCAGACATGGCAATGAAAATCAAAGAAGAGGTGCAAAAGCAGTGGGACGCCGGGTTCCTTGCTGTGACTAGCTATCCACCGTGGGTTGCTAATATAGTACCTGTACCTAAGAAAGACGGCAAGGTAAGAATGTGTGTTGATTACCGGGATCTGAACAGAGCCAGCCCGAAAGATGACTTCCCATTACCTCACATTGATGTATTGGTTGATAATACGGCTCAGTTCTCGGTGTTCTCCTTCATGGACGGATTTTCAGGATACAATCAGATCAAAATGTCACCTGAAGACATGGAGAAGACAACCTTCATCACACCCTGGGGCACGTTCTGTTACAAGGTGATGCCATTCGGACTGAAGAATGCCGGTGCAACATATCAGCGGGCTATGGTGACATTATTCCACGATATGATCCATAAAGAAATCGAATGTTATGTGGATGACATGATTGCCAAGTCCCTAACTGAAGAAGATCACCTGGTAAATCTGCTGAAGCTATTCACGCGTCTGAGGAAGTACCAACTGAAGTTGAACCCCAACAAGTGCACATTCAGGGTGCGATCCGGTAAGCTGCTGGGATTTATTGTAAGTGAGAAAGGGATTGAAGTTGACCCCGATAAAGTCAAAGCCATTCAAGAAATGCCTGCACCGAAGACAGAAAAAGAAGTTCGAGGATTCTTGGGACAATTGAACTACATTTCACGGTTCATATCTCACCTTACAGCAACCTGCGAACCCTTGTTCAAATTGTTAAGAAAAGAACAAACGGTCAGGTGGAACGAAGACTGCCAGAGGGCTTTTGACAAGATCAAGGAATACTTACAAGAGCCTCCAATCCTTATGCCTCCAGTTGAAGGAAGACCTCTAATCATGTACTTGACAGTATTAGAAGAGTCAATGGGGTGTGTGCTGGGCCAGCATGACGAGTCTGGTCGAAAAGAGTATGCAATATACTACCTAAGCAAAAAGTTTACCGACTGTGAACAACGTTATTCACTGCTCGAGAAAACTTGTTGTGCTTTAGCGTGGGCTGCTCGCCGACTGAGACAGTATATGTTGACCCACACCACTTTATTGATCTCAAAGATGGACCCAGTCAAGTACATATTTGAGAAGCCAGCACTTACCGGACGGGTTGCAAGATGGCAAATGATCCTCACCGAATATGACATCCAGTACACATCTCAGAAAGCCATCAAAGGTAGTGTATTGTCTGAATATCTTGCTGAGCAACCTATTGATGATTACCAGCCTATGAGATTTGACTTCCCTGATGAAGACATCATGTTCATAAAAGCAAAAGATCATGAAGAGCCTGTTCACACTGAAGGGCCCGACCCGGAAGAAGAATGGACGATGATGTTTGACAGGGCTGTTAATATGAACGGTCGGGGTGTTGGTGCAGTAATCATTACAACTAAAGGGGTTCATATGCCTTTCTCGGAAAAACTCACCTTTAACTGCACTAACAACGAAGCTGAATACGAAGCCTGTATTATGGGTCTCGAGGAAGCCATTGACCTCAGGATCAAGACTTTGACCGTGTTCGGAGATTCAGCTCTGGTAATCAATCAAACCAACGGCAAATGGTACACCCACCAGGATCATCTGATACCTTACCGGGATTATACAAGGAGGTTATTGACTTTCTTCACAACGGTCAAGCTTGAGTATATCCCACGAGACGAGAATCAGTTTGCAGATGCTCTGGCTACCATTTCATCCATGATCAAAGTTCAAGCTGCCAACTTTGTGCCTCGGATTTCAGTGTCCATACTTGACAGACCAGCATATGTGTTCTCATCAGATGTTGTTAAAGATGATAAGCCTTAGTTCCATGACATTAAGTGCTTCTTGGAGGATCAAGCATACCCACCTGGGGCATCATCTAATGACAAGAAGACATTAAGAAGGCTAGCTGGTAGTTTCTTCCTGAATGCTGATGGTTCCCTGTATAAGAGAAACTTTGATATGATACTTCTCAGATGTGTTGATAGGGCAGAAGCAGACTTGCTGATGCACGAGGTGCACGAAGGATCCTTTGGTACCCATGCAGGAGGGCATGTCATGGCTAAAAAGTTGCTAAGATCAGGCTATTACTGGATCACAATGGACGCAGACTGTTGTGCCTATGCCAGAAAATGCCATAAATGCCAGATTTATGCGGATAAAGTGCACGTGCCTCCCAATCCTTTGCATGTGGGGCATTGATATGATTGGCAAGATTGAACCGACTGCTTCAAACGGCCACAGATTCATCCTGATTGCTATTGACTATTTTACCAAATGGGTTGAGGCGGCCTCTTATGCAAATGTTACAAGGCAAGTGGTAGCTCGATTCCTGAAGAGAGACATCATCTGTCGGTATGGAGTTCCCGAACGAATCATTACTGATAATGGTTCCAACTTGAACAACAAAATGATGGCAGAACTATGTCGGGACTTCAAGATCCAACACCACAATTCTTCTCCTTATAGGCCAAAGATGAATGGCGCTGTTGAGGCAGCTAACAAGAATATCAAGAAGATTGTGCAGAAGATGGTAGTTACCTACAAAGACTGGCATGAAATGCTACCGTTTTCCTTGCATGGGTACCGTACGTCAATCAGAACGTCCACTGGGGCAACACCGTATCAACTTGTTTATGGTATGGAGGCAGTCCTACCTGTTGAAGTTGAATTACCCTCCTTGCGGGTACTAATGGATGTCAAGATGAATGAAGCAGAACGGGTCCGATTCCGGTACGAACAACTAAGTCTGATCGAAGAAAAGAGATTAGCTGCAATATGTCATGGGCAGTTGTATCAGAAAAGAATGAAGAAAGCCTTCGATTAGAAAGTCAGGTTTCGAGAGTACCAAGTAGGAGATATTTTGCTGAAAAGACTCCTCCCTCCTTATACAGACCACCGGGGCAAGTGGACTCCGAATTATGATGGGCCATTCATAGTAAAGAAAGTTTTCTCAGGTGGAGCTCTGATGCTCAGTACTATGGATGGTGAAGACTTCCTGTCCCCTGTGAATTCAGATGCAGTTAAAAAATACTTCGCATAAAATGACCCGCTGGACATAAAAACAGAATGTAAGTCCAGGAAAAAATAGAGCATCCCGGCGAGTCAAAAACAGAATGAAAGACTCGGGCAAAAATAAGGGAAAATAAATGAATAAATGTACACCCGCTGAGTTGAAAAGCCGCATTGGAAGACTCAGGCAAAAATGGGTATCCCGGTGGATTGAAAACCCGAAAGGGAGATCCGCGCAAAATAAGGGAATAAGCGAACAACTGCATTCTGAATTCGTCTGTATCACTTACAACATGGAAAGCTTCGAAAGGTTAAAGCAAAGGTCAGGATCAGCCTCCCTCAGAAAGAAAGATGAGAAGAAGGTCAAATGTCATACAAGTCATAGCAAAAGGGAAGCTCCTTGAAGCGTCATCAACATTGCCACTGTCTTTTTGTTTTTCAATTTGTAACGATCTCCTCATTTCAGGGGATCCGTTTCTTTGACTGTACCTTGCCAATTCAGGTCGCATAGATTAATAAAATCAGATTTTCAGTCATATCTTGTCTCGTATATTTTATTTTTCATTTGCAAAAATGTCTGATGTCCTTAAAGATATTGATTGCATAAATACGGATGCTTCCCTTCTAAAAATACGTGCTTACAGGAAATATATTTGCTCCCGGGAGTGTCTAAACTCCTATGACGGAATCCAGTAAGGGATACCTCGGGGAACTTGTACGTTTCTTTGTCATACAGGATTGAAGGTGTTCAAAGCACAACATGGGGCATGAAAGCTTCTCCCCAGTAGGCTGTCGAATCATTATTTCCTCAGCGCACCTTCCAAACAGCACCAGAGATGTTTTCTCCCCATCAGAGTTGCCAGGCATCACTTCTCCAAACATTTCCTTCAGAGCAGTACTAGAAGGTGCTCGTATCCCCAACTGAGTTGTCAAGTATCGTCCTCAGCAGGATCCCCACAGAAATCTCTAGGAGGATCTTTCAGTGATCTTTCTTCTTCCTCAGCCGAGTGCTAGACAGGGAACCAGCCCCGCAAAGTTTCAACTTATATCCAGAAGAGCAACGCTTGCAGATCTTACAACAGAACGACGAAAGCTTCTACAGACCCCAGCTGGGTCCCTCATTGCAAATAAAGGTCTATCAGTGATCTATTTCCCCAAGCAGAGTCATGTGTGTCAAAACTACCAATGATCTCATCCCCAGCTGGGATATCACTTCAAGAAGATCAGCCGGAGATCGTCGCAGCAACGGGATCCGAATCCCGGATCGGTATCTTTGCATAATCATAGCATTCGCATCATATTTTCCCCCAGAGCGTAGCATTCCGTCTAATACGGAGCATTACGGCAAAAATCAAACATTTGCATAGTCATAAGCCATGTGTCGAGCTGAACACTTGTAAATACCAAAATACCTCTCAAATTCCCTGGCAAAATACTAAAGCATTTCCTTTACACTCACAAATATAGATACATACTCCTTTTGTCACTTGTCCGTGTCATCATTCCCCAGTAAGTCGCTCGAGCGCTCTCTACAAACAGATACTCATACATTACAAATGCTTCTTGACACTCGTCTGTGCCATATCCCCAGCAAAAAGCCAAAGCGTCCCCTTTGCACTCACAAACACATGTTTACATGTATCTACACGATTCCCTGACACCCGTCCGTGTCACCTTCCCCAGCATAGTTGCCTAAACACTTTGTAAAGCAAATACTTGTTTATAATACATTTCTTCTGGCACCCGTCCGTGTCGTGCTCTCTCCAGCAAGTTGAACACTCGTCTGTGTCTCACCCATTACTTTTCACTCGTACCGATACTCGTCCGTATCTTGTATATACCACTTAAATCCCCTCAGAATCCACACTCGTCAGTGTTCTTTGTTGACCAGTTGGTACTCGTCCGTATCATCATCTCTGAACATGCGTCAAGCGTTTGTTTCTACTGATAATCGTCCATATCATAGTCTTAAGGATGCTCGTCCTCATCTTTTATCTATACACCGTGTCAAAACACTTTTATTTTCTTGAAATTAGACACTCGTCTGTGTCTACTATTCCCCAGAAGATTCCCAGCAAATTTGATTAAATTATTTCCTTTCTATCTGACATTCGTCCTATGTCATGATACGTTTCCGGCAGCCGTACCCTGCCAGGTGATCGTCCTTCACCTTCTTGATGATCGTCCTTCATCATTCCCCAGTGGAGTCTCTATTTATTAGAACCCCTTCTTATCCGACATTCGTCCTATGTCGTGATATTTTTAGCAGCCGTCCCCTGCTAGGTGATCGTCCTTCACCTTGTTGATGATCGCCCTTCATCATTTTATCCGATGGCCGTCCCCATCGTTGATCTTGTTATCTGACATTCGTCCTATGTCATGATAAACCCTCGGAGCAGCCGTACCCTGCTAGGTGATCGTCCTTCACCTCTTGATGATCGTCCTTCATCATGCTTATCCGATGGCCGTCCCCATCGTCGACCTTTTCTATCCGGCATTCGTCCTATGTCGCGATATTTTTGGCAGCCGTACCCTGCCAGGTGATCGTCCTTCACCATTGGATAACCGTCCCTCATCCTTATCCCCAGAGCAGCCGTCCCCTGCTAGGTGATCGTCCTTCACCTTTGATGACCGTACCTCATCATCTGTTCCATTTGTTTCTTCAACCCGATGGCCGTCCCCATCATTTACCTATAATCCCCAGAGAGTCTTATAGCTTTACCTGATGGCCGTCCCTATCATAATCTCTTATATCCCCAGCTTGTCAGCCGTCCCTGTCATTGCTTTATTTCCCGTCTTTTCCCCAGCATGTCGGTCGTCCCCATCGTCGCTTTTCCCCAGCAATCGTCCTCTGCTCGACGGTCGTCATCCGTCGCCCGCACTTTATAATATACTTTATCTTCTTTTACAATCTATATCCCTTTTCTTCTTCATTCTGTGAGTGCAAATTTTGGACTGTCTTTGGTATTCAACCACAAGTTATCTTGTTTGCCTGTTAAGCCGTTGCTTACATCCTGCACAGCTAACTCATACTTGAATAGGGGCAGCTGTAAACACCCTAAATTTTCCCTCACTCATTTCACCATGGCTTGTGACCTTTTCATATGCATAAGCTCAACAATATCATCTCATATTGCATTTTTGCTTCACTACATTGTTTCAAAGCCATCTGCATCTAGGGTTTGTGATCCGAGCCATCCCTGAGCCATTTGAGCCACTCCAAAAGCCTTCAATCACTTCAAAGGGGTCCATGTATATTCAAGCATCATATTATATCCTCTCAAGATCAAAGAAGTCAAAAAATCACAAGAACTGAGAAATGCATGGAAGCAGAGCCAGGTTTAACTGCACAGATGACCTAAAATTAGGGTTTTGGTTTCAGAGGCCATAACTCCAAATTTATTTGGTCATTCTTGTTTCTATTGGTCTCTATATGTTATGAGGATCATGCATATCAATTTTCATGAAGAAATTCAATGGGGAAGGCATCTGATCACAAGATGACTTCTTGAGCAAGTCAGTGCAAAATCAGGGCATCTGAGGCCCCCAATGACCCAACCAAAGGGTATTCTCCATCATTTTGATTGTGTATGATCTTTATTTGATCATATAAGATGTTATAAGTTCACAAAATTGAAGAATTTCAAGCCATTTGCAAAGTTGCCTTTTTGGGAAAGTGACTTATAATGTAAACTTGCCATTTTGGGAAAGTTTTTCAACCTCTTCTTTTTGATTCAAAAATGCCTCAAATGAGAAAACTTTGGTCATGAAAGTTGTAGATTGGATCATTCCCTTTTCAAAAAGTACAAGAACTCATTCTAATTCATTTTAGATCAAAAGTTATGGCTTGTCAAAGTTGGGAAAAATCACTTATTTTTTCACTTTTGCACCAAAAGAGGAAACTTGCAATTTCACATGCCAAGGCAAAATGTGACTTCAAAGTGACTTCCAATCATCATACAAACACAATGCAGTGCCTAAAAATCAGAATGTCCCAAAGGATTTTTCATTTCATGCTTTGAATTCCAAGTTATCCTAAGCCATTTTTCCATAAAGTCCAAAAAGAGGAACTCTTGAAAAATTGATCCCCAAGGTTTTGTATGGTCTCTAACTGATTTCAAGACATCACCACAACATCATGTAACCTCTCACAACAAAAATTCAGCAAAGAGTGTCACATGTCTATGACCAAAAGTCACAAAATGTAACAAGTTGCCAAAATGCAAAATCATTTCAAACTTGTGATCCAAGCCATACAACTCACCACAATTGATCCAAGAGTCATCCTTGAACTCAGCTGATGCAGTACAAGCCAGGAAACCATCTCTGCCACAGCCCATGCCTCAAGTACACCAAACCTTGACTTTTTGCAATTTCTCCCATGCTCTTGGAATAGTGATCAGCAGCCTCTACTAACCTGCTCCACAGCCTACTCAAACATTATGGGAGTGATATAGCAACTCATTCAGCCTTGAAACAAGACACAATCCAACTTGCACAAAATCTGTCCTAAACTTCTCCTCTTCGAATCTCTTCACACAGCCATCAAACCTCACTTTTTCTTACACCAACAAGTCACAAATCATCCTTAGAACAAAAACCACCCCCTGAAACAGCTTGAATCACCACACACAAAGACCTTCATTTCTGCTACACCAGAACAAAACAGCCATAACCAGCCATTCTCAAAGCTCTCCAAGCATCATTTCATCATCAGGGTGTTCAAAGGAGAGGGATTGCACTAAGTTTGAGTCCAGAAAGCTCAGAAACAGGGAGTCTTCATCTCAGGTAACATGAAGAACATTTTTCTCATAAGCTAAGTTTTAAGTTCTTTTATGATTCTGCATGTTCTCCTGATCATGAATATGTATTTACTTTTGAAAATGGTGAAGTAACCATCATGTATGAAGCCTCTGAACATTCGCCCGTGTTTTGCATTTTGTTTCGATTCATGTTTGTGAGGAAGAATAAATGAATTTTGATTGAGGGTTTAGGTTTAGATTGATGTGAGGATCATTTTGGTGGAAGAAATTTGGTGTTTGGTAACCTGTAGAAGAATCGGGTTTGTGCTCGCCGGAGAAGATGATCGGAACCACTGTTCCGGTCATCTGAAAGTCATTTGCCCTAATTGTGTTTAATTAGCCAGTTTGAATAATAGCCCTTGATCTGGCTTTCCTGCGCGTGTATGGATGGTCCAGATGGTCCACTTAAACCCTAATCAGTCATTAATTAGCCTAACCTAGGATTAATTAAATATTAAATAGGTTTAGGGAAGTTTGAACTTGGGCCATTGGATGTGGCGCCAAGTCAACAGCTTCAAGCCCAGATTCAATCTGGACCTCTCCTTTGGCTTACTTTCATTATTTTAAATTTTATTTCATTTTCTTTTCATTTAACTTCCACGAATTTTTAAAAAATAGGAAAACACTTTGAAAAATTCTGAAATTTTTTGTCAAACATTTCATTAATTTTCAGAACCCAAAAATATTTTTTTTTTTATTTTTTGCATTAAAAAATTATTTTTAAATCATTTAAATGTTTATTTTTAATTAGTTAATGGAAATTAATTAATTAAAAATGCATTTAGGTATTTAAAAATCACAAAAAAATTCACATTGCATTTTAAAACATTTAGAAACATTATCAAACTCTCAAAACAAATTTCTTTTTGGTTCTTGACCTATTTTGACAATTTTCATTGGAATTAAATTTGTTCAAAGGCATTATTTTGTTCCTAACTTGAAAAAATTCATTCTGCCTAACCATGAAGAGTTTGATAATGGTTCTTCTTGCATTGCATCCTTCATAGCATGTAGTTCTTAGGGAAAATTTGGTTTGAATTTATCTTTCATTTTTCAATTTGTTTTGCATTTTTCATTGTGAGGTATCCCAAAACCCTAGTTGACTTGAGAAATCCATAACTCCCATTAGGTTAAGAGTTAGGTCTCCTCCTTTGGGCAGTGAACTTGTGTAGGGTTAGGGTTCTTTTGATTCCATCTTCAATTTTTTATCATGTCATTTGCTTCTGGTTTTGAATTTTTGTGGTGCATGTTGTTCACAAACCCTAATTCTTGCTTTCCTTTGCATTCATATCTTATATGCTTGCATTCAAGAACTTGCCATGACATTTTGTGCATCCTCATGACATATAATACATCTTAGGACATATTAGAATCATGTTTTATCATTGCATCTTTCACTTGCCATGTTATGCATCCATTTTTATTTCATAAACTTTCATGAACTTCCATGGTTCAAGCATGCTTCATTTGCATCCTCATCCTTGTATGGTCATCCACAACTCTTGACATGTGTTTACATCATCTCTTAGAATCATTTAAACCATGTTTATGCTTCTGACTTTGTCTTGCATCATGGCATTTCATCTCATTTTCATTGCATTTCATTTCCCTTGCTAACTTTTCAGGTGGTAAGTTGTTTTGAGAAGTGAATTTGCCTTCACTTCTCACAATCTCTTCTCATCTCTCCTATGCATCATTGCTGCATTTTATCTTTGTATTAGAGTTAGCTTGCTCATTAATGTTCATCTATTACTTTCTTTCTTCAGGCAACTTGTCTTCTTAAGAGAAGCAAGTTGTCTTGCTTCTCTCTGCTTTTTCCTCCTTTCATCTTGTTTCTCCTTGGTGACTTCCTTGAAGATTTCTCCTCTTAAGCCTCACAAACCCTAGGACTTCCAAGCATGATAAAATTTTAGGATTGTTTAGTCCCCCTTAGACTCTTTCCTTTGAGTTTTCTTTGAGTCTTCTTTTCTCATCTCATAATCAAGGACTAAACCCTAAAGGTTTTAAGGCTTTGTGATTAAGCTTATGCTTGCATCCTTCTATTAGGATGGAGTGTATAACTTTAATCCTAAGTGTCAAACCCTTAATGTGTTTAAATCCTTTAATCAATTCACTTAATAATCATCAAGACATCAAGCTTGTAACTTGGGCCTTGCATTAGGGTTCTAATTCTTCCTTAATTGGTTAAGAAGGACTAACCCTAGTGTTAATGGACAAATCCACCTCAAGTTGTCTTACCAACCATAAAACTCACTTCTTAATCTTATCATCAACTAAAATCCACTTTAATAAAGGCTTTGTTTTGTCATGAGGTTAATCCCTAATCATGGGTTAAGTTGAGGAGTCTTCCTCAGCTTTGAAATTCTGTAATGAGATGTCCTAAGAGATGTTCCAACACTTAATAGGACATTTGACAAATTTAACCAAAACTTTAAACAGCAGGAAAAATAAACAACACAGAAGTTTGTTAACCCAGTTCAGTGTATAACCACACCTACATCTGGAGGCTACCAAGCCAGGAGGAAATCCACTATTAGTAATATTAATTCTAGACTTAAACCACCCTGTTTAATCTATCACTTAATACTTACCCAATGCAATTTCTACCTAAGACTCACTTAGATAAGAGTACCCTACTCACTCCCCCTCAATCACACAGTGATTTTGTTTACAAGTTTAATTAAAATGAAGTCACACTTCAAACAAAACAGCTTGATTTTACTTCACAGTTTCAATCAAGTCACAAATGCACTTTTGCTTAAAAGCTCATAAAGTGGTACATAAAAACAGCCTGCTATTAAAACACTAGACACCCTATTTAGTCTTCTGAAATTCGTGCTAAATTCTATGATTTTCTGTTGTTTAAATAGGTCTCTGAATTTTGGGCTTTCTGTAGAATGATCCAGCCCTAATGTGCAGCAGCTGTCACCTTGAATTTAGGGTTTGTTACCTCCTATATTCTAGGTGCATTAGGTCTTCTGTTTTAATCTGAATCTTCAATTTAAAACTCCCTACAGATGCGCCTTGTTCTGTTTTATATCCATCATTAATTAATTCCAGATAATTCTCCTTAAATATCTCTGATCTGTTAATCAATAATTAATTCTGGTAGCAGGTCTGAGATGTCTCAACATCTGTTGGGACATCCTGACAAAACTGAACTTAGTCATTTATACAATGTCCCAACATCTGGTAGGACATCCTGAACCAAGTTCACATACTCTGTTTGCTAATGTCCCAACATCTGATAGGACATTCTGAACTGAATTTAACATTTCTTGTTTGGTCAAAAATTCTGCCAATTCTTAAACATCTACAAACTCCCCCTTTGGCTAATTTTTGGCTAACATCTTTTCTGGTTTTCAGAGTGCAGCAGAAGTTCTTTTTATCAGAGTAAATCATTACTATTCTGTTGATTCAAATTTGAGTTTTACTCCCCCTCAAACATATATGAGTCCAGTCTTGTTTCAACAGAAATATTCACACTTATTCAGTTCAGTCAGAAACAAACAGATTTCATTCATCATTTAAACAGCAATTACATTTGATGTTGTTCTCCCCCTTGGTAGGCACAAAATTAGGGGCCAAAGAACTATTATCCAGAATTACAAATCATTGCTGTCATTACAAATGCCTCACATACATTGGATCACTCAGAATCATCACTCTCAGTAGCTTCCTCCACTTCAGTGTCTTCATCTTTATCAGCTTCACTTTCAGCTTCACTGTCTTCATCAGATGCAGCTGTCTGATCCTCTTCACTTTCCAACCTCTTAATTATTTCCTCCAGCTTCTTCTTTCTAGCTTCAAGCTCTTTGCAGGTGCACTTTAGCTCAGCAATTAAGGTCTTCCTGGAGATTGGATTCTTAACAGTGGATGGACCAGCAGATGTTCCAGAAGGAGCTTCAACATCTGCAGCATGATGACTGAGGAATAACTTGTAGTGAAAAGCCAGGGGGCTCTCTCTCTTGCAGGCAGTATCCTTGTCAGTTAAAATCCCAGGATATTGATTGAGTACAATACCACACAGCAATGATGGAAAGGCTATTGGTAGCTTGGTTGCAGAGGAGCTGGCATGCTTCATGGTTTGATCAAAGATGAAAGCTCCATAGTCCATTTTGGTTTGAGTTCCAACAACATATATAAATCTGGCTAGACCAGTTGAGATTGAGGAAGTGTGGTTAGTAGGCACCCAATTAGATGTACCAATCCTGTTCAGCATGGCATACTTTCTGGTAAGCATGCTTACAGATAGTTTTCCCTTCACAGGCCATGCCTTTACCTGGTCAGCAGTTATCACCTTGCAGATTTGATTATCTGTTTTCCCTAGCTCATTGGGTCCATCTGTGTCCCTTCCTAGATACTGATTAATGATTTGAGGAGAGAACTCAACACACTTACCTCTTACAAATACCTTTCTGAACTCTGAGGACTTACCATTTGAGAAATCCTCCTGAAGATTCACAATGAACTCTTTAACAAGAAGTTCATAGCAGGGAGAGAACTCTGAGACTGTCTTGAATAATCCTGCAGCAGAGATTAGGTCAATGAGTTCTGTGCACTCAAGTGCATTGCTGCTTAGTTCTCTTTCCAAAGCAACCCTTCTTTGGTACACATATTTCCATCTGTTAACACTGGAAACATGATGGAAGGATATGTTGTCCAAGGGAGCTTCTGGAACAACAGTTGAAGTTCTAGCTGGTGCTGGTTTCTTCTTGGGAGGAGATGTTGGGACATCTGATCCAACATCTGAATCTGATGGTGTTGCAGCTTTTCTCTTCTGGGTTTGAACCTTGCTCCATGGTTTTGCTGGACCAAAAGTGGCTTTAGCCTTGCCTTTCTTTGGACTAGCCTTCTTTTTCTCAGGAATGACAGGTTCATCTTGTATCTTTCCTTTCCTGGACCTTAGTCTTTTAGCAATGCTGGGTTTCACAGATGATATGATCTCTGCATCAGAATCCTGTTCCAGATTGACTATTGGAGGGGATTGAGCAGTCTCCTCATCAGCTTGTTGATCAGTAGAAGATTGATCTTCATTTGAGTCTTTAGCCTGTTCCATAGAAACTTCTTTGTCACTTTCACTTGAGACCTCTTTCTTGTCCTCAGTCTGTTCAGTATCAGCATCAGATGAGTTTGCTTTCTCATCTGCATATGTTCCAACATCCGTTGGGACATCTTGTTCTGCAGCATTGTTCTTTGTATCTTGAGCAGGTTCTTCTTGAGGTGCAGGAATGGTGTTCAAGGGAACAGAGATTCCTTTCACTACTCTTTGTTCAGAGAAAACTTGATTGACAATCTCCTTGATGGAGTCATCAACATATTTGGAGTATTTAACATGTGAAGGAATTTCTTTAGCTTTGCTTCTGATTTTACCTCTTTTTGGTGTTCTTGCCTTCTTAGTGTGAGAGGCATTTCCCTTGAGCTCGTCTAATGGTGTTGATTTCATTGGCACCATAGAAATAGGAATGGCATGAACCACGTCTTCCTGGTTGAGAACTTCTTCAGCTGTTTTAGGGTTTTGAGACATTGTTGAAGAAGATGAATGTGCAGCTTTAGGGTTTAAGATTTCTGAAGGATTACTAGTCAATGTGATTCGCTTGTGATGATGTGATGAGACTCTTGATAGCTGCTTATAAGGAAATACTAAATAAGTAGCCGTTACAGTCCAAATGATTAGGAATGAAATTCCCAAGGATCTAGTCCAGACTAGCTTTGCCATCTGGAACTTATGCCATGCAATGTCATATGACATGTTGGCACATCTCATTAACTGCTAGATATCACATAAACAGATTCCAAGTTTGCCCCTTAAGTTCTCAAATTGTGCAGCATCCAATGCCTTGGTAAAGATATCAGCTAACTGCAGATCTGTAGCTACATGCTCCAATGAAATCACCTTTTCTTCTACAAGATCTCTGATGAAATGATGTCTGATATCAATATGCTTTGTCCTGCTGTGTTGGATAGGATTTTTAGATATGTTGATTGCACTTAAGTTGTCACAGTACAATGTCATGACATCCTGTGGGACATTGTACTCAGTGAGCATATGCTTCATCCAAACCAACTGAGAACAACTGCTACCTGCTGCTATATACTCAGCTTCAGCTGTAGATAATGACACACAATTCTGTTTCTTACTGAACCAAGAAATCAGATTGTTTCCTAGAAAGAAGCATCCTCCTGAAGTGCTTTTTCTGTCATCAGCACTTCCTGCCCAATCAGCATCACAGAAGCCAGTGAGAATTGGTTTGCATCCATGAAAGTACATTATGCCATAGTCACATGTACCATTAACATATTTAAGGATTCTCTTGACTTGATTGAGATGACTGACTTTTGGATCAGCTTGATATCTTGCACAAACTCCTACTGCAAATGCAATGTCTGGTCTGCTAGCAGTCAAGTATAACAAGCTTCCAATCATGCTTCTATATAAACTTTGATCTACCTTCTCACCCTTTTCATCTTTAGTCAGCTTTAAATGTGTAGGAGCAGGAGTTCTTTTATGAGAAGCATTTTCCATTCCAAATTTCTTCACTATGTTCTTGGAGTACTTGCTTTGTGAGATGAACATTGAGTCTTCCATTTGCTTAACTTGCAGACCAAGAAAATAGGTTAATTCACCTACTAGACTCATTTCAAATTCAGCTTCCATCTGCTTGACAAAATGTTTGACCATCTTATCAGACATCCCACCAAACACAATGTCATCAACATATATTTGTGCAATCATGACATTTCCTTCTTCATCTTTAACAAACAGGGTTTTATCAATCCCACCTTTTCTGTATCCTTGCTTGATAAGAAATGTGGTAAGTCTCTCATACCATGCCCTTGGAGCTTGCTTCAGACCATAAAGTGCTTTCTTGAGTTTGTATACATGATTTGGACAGCTTGGATCAACAAATCCTTTAGGCTGTTCTACATATACCTCTTCATTAAGATAACCATTAAGAAAGGCACTTTTCACATCCATTTGAAATAGCTTGAACTTTAAGATACAAGCAATTCCCAACAGTAGTCTTATTGATTCAAGCCTTGCTACTGGTGCAAAGGTTTCATCAAAGTCTACCCCTTCAATTTGAGTGTATCCTTGAGCCACAAGTCTAGCTTTGTTCTTTGTAACAATTCCTTGTTCATTTGACTTGTTCTTGTACACCCATTTTGTACCAATCACATTTATGTCATTAGGTCTAGGAACAAGATTCCACACTTCATTCCTTGTGAATTGACCTAATTCCTCTTGCATAGCACAAATCCAGTATTCATCAGTGAGAGCCTCCTTGATGTTTTTAGGTTCTATTTTGGACACAAAACAAGAACCTGAAATCACTTCTCTTGATCTAGTGCTCACACCTCTGTTGGGATCACCAATTATTAAATCTTTGGGATGATCCTTCTGTAATCTGATGGAGGGAGGTTTGCTTGAATCTTCTGACCTTGTATCATTTTGAGTGAAGTTATATTGATCATTCTTTTCTTCAGCTTCAACCTTGATATCAGCAGATGTTCCAACATCTTCTGGGACATCTGTAGGAGCATCATCAATTATCACATTTATGGACTCCATGATAACATTTGTTCTGTAGTTAAATACTCTATATGCTCTGCTGTTTATAGAGTATCCAAGGAAAATTCCTTCATCACTTTTAGGATCCATTTTTCTCCTTTGCTCCCTATCTGCCAGAATATAGCATTTACTTCCAAACACATGAAAGTACTTCACAGTGGGTTTTCTGCCCTTCCAGACTTCATATATTGTGGACAGGGTTCCTTTTCTCAAGGTAACTCTGTTATGGATGTAGCAGGCAGTGTTCATAGCTTCAGCCCAGAAATACAGAGGTAACTTTTTAGTATGGATCATAGCTCTTGCTGATTCTTGAATAGTTCTATTCTTCCTTTCAACAATCCCATTCTGTTGAGGAGTGATAGGAGAAGAATACTCATGATTGATTCCTTCTGAAGAGCAGAAATCTAAGAACTTTTGATTCTCAAATTCCTTTCCATGATCACTTCTTATTCTGATCACACAGCTGGATTTTTCCCTTTGCAATCTTTGACATAATTCTTTGAATACATCAAATACATCTGACTTTTCTTTGATGAAGTTTATCCATGTATATCTTGAAAAATCATCAACCACAACATAGGCATACCTCTTACCACCAAGACTTTCAACCTGCATAGGTCCCATAAGATCCATATGTAAAAGTTCCAAAACTTTGGAAGTTGTCAGATGTTGGAGCTTTGGATGGGACATCTTGGTTTGCTTGCCTATTTGACATTCACCACATATTTTGCCATCATCAATCTTCAGTTTAGGAATACCTCTTACAGCATCCATAGATATGATCTTCTTTATGCCTCTGAAATGAAGATGACCTAGTCTTTGATGCCACAGTTTCACTTCTTCTTCTTTAGCTAGAGAACAGGTTGAAGTGAGACTGAGATTTTGGGATTCCCACATGTAACAGTTGTCTTTAGATCTGGCTCCTTTCATGACAACCTCTTGCTTTTGGTTAGTCACTATGCATTCAGTTTTTGTAAAGTTTACACTGTATCCTTGATCACATAGTTGACTTATACTGATCAGGTTAGCAGTTAAACCTTTAACAAGCAGCACATTATCTAATCTTGGAACATCTTGACAATCCAAGGTTCCAACTCCCTTGATCTCTCCTTTAGCTCCATCTCCAAAGGTAACATACCTGGATGAATATGACTTTAAGTTTACTAGCAAATTCTTCAATCCAGTCATGTGTCTTGAGCATCCACTGTCAAAGTACCAGTCTTCTTTAGCTGATACTTTCAATGATGTATGTGCTATGTAAGCAGTACTTTTCTTAGACCAGATGGGTTGAGATTTTTGATGCCTCTGCTCTGAGTGTTGTTCAGCTGATCTCCAAGCTTGATTGTTGATCTTGTTCTTGGGAATGTGACTTTGATCAGTCTGACTGTCAGCTTTTGGTCTCCAAACTTTCTTGATGACTTCTGTCTTCTGCTTAGGAGGTTGCTGATTTCTTTGATGTCTAAGCACTTTCTTGGTACCTTCTACTTTCTGTTTGGAGGGTTGCTGATACATCTGATTTGGATATCCATGTAGCTTATAACAGTGAGGTTTGATATGTCCAAATCTTCCACAGTGATGGCATCTCCATCTTTGATACTTCTTCTTCATCTTGTTCTTTCCAGAATGTTGAGACATCTGTTGGAACATTATGTTTGTCTTTGTGTTCTGATGTTGAAGCATCTGTTGGGACATCTTGTTTGACTGTATAGTTTTTGAAGTAGTTTTGCTAGAGCTTGCTTCATCTCTGTTATATCCCAGTCCACTTTTGTCCCCTGAATGTTTATTATTGCAGAGAATAGCATCCAGTGTATTTGAGCTGCTGTTCATCATTCTAACAGATTTGGACATATGTTCCAGCTTAGAATTGAGAAGAGTTACTTCACTTTTTAAGGTATCAATGATTACTTGATCACTTGCTTTTTCTTCTTCTAGTACTTCATTCTGCTTCTTTAGCTTTATGACCTCACTGCATACTTCAGTACTTCTCTTGTACAGATCCTTGAAGGCTTGCTCAAGATCTGCATAAGTAAGCTCTTCACAGCTGGAATCACTGTCATATTCACACAGTCCAGCTAAAGCAGCAATGTGCTTAGCTGATTCTTCTTCTGAATCTCCTGAGTCTTCATCAGACCAGGTTACAGATAGTCCCTTCTTTTGTCTTTTTAAGAAGTTAGGACATTCCTTCTTGATGTGTCCATATCCTTCACATTCATGGCACTTGATTCCTTTTTCTTGACTGGTCTTTTCAGCAAGATTTGATCTTCTGTTAGCATCATAGGTTCTCTTGTTTTCAGAAGAGTTTGTGAATCTTCCACTGGAATTTGATTTACCTTCCATACCTCTGAGAATCTGTTTGAACTGTCTTGTAATCAATACAAGGTTTTCTGATAAGCTTTTATCATTTGCTAGTTCATCATCTTCTTCTTCATCTGCATTTGAAACCAAGGCAATGCTTTTGTTCTTTTTAGCATGTGTGTCATTCATTCCCATCTCAAAAGTTTGAAGGGAACCAATTAGTTCTTCAGCTTTCATGGAGCATATGTCTTGTGCTTCTTCTATTGCTGTGACTTTCATGTCAAATCTTTTTGGCAAAGATCTGAGAATCTTCCTTACAAGCTTTTCATCAGTCATCTTTTCTCCCAAGGCTCCAGAAGTATTGGCTATATCCAAGATGTTCATGTAGAACTCATGAATTGATTCATCTTCCTTCATTCTCAAGTTTTCAAACTTGGTGGTGAGAAGTTGAAGTCTTGACATTTTTACTTTTGATGTTCCTTCATGAGTTGTCTTGAGGGTATCCCACACATCTTTGGCCAGCTCACAATGATGCACCAGTCTGAAAATATTTCTATCAATGCCATTGAATAAAGCATTTAGGGCTTTTGAGTTGCCTAGTTCTGAATCTTCTTCCTCTTTACTCCATTCTTCTTCAGGTTTCAGAACTATTGATCCATCTTTGGTGTTTTGAACAGGATGTTTCCATCCAACATTTACTGCTTTCCATGCCCTGTTGTCAAGTGACTTTAAGAATGCAATCATTCTTGGCTTCCAGTAGTCATAATTAGAACCATCCAGTATAGGTGGTCTATTTACTGACCCTATATCTCTGTCCATGTTACAGAATTTGTTTTCCCTAGATCTCACCCAGTATAAACAGGCAGGGTGCCTGCTCTGATGCCAATTGAAATTCTGTAATGAGATGTCCTAAGAGATGTTCCAACACTTAATAGGACATTTGACAAATTTAACCAAAACTTTAAACAGCAGGAAAAATAAACAACACAGAAGTTTGTTAACCCAGTTCAGTGTATAACCACACCTACATCTGGAGGCTACCAAGCCAGGAGGAAATCCACTATTAGTAATATTAATTCTAGACTTAAACCACCCTGTTTAATCTATCACTTAATACTTACCCAATGCAATTTCTACCTAAGACTCACTTAGATAAGAGTACCCTACTCACTCCCCCTCAATCACACAGTGATTTTGTTTACAAGTTTAATTAAAATGAAGTCACACTTCAAACAAAACAGCTTGATTTTACTTCACAGTTTCAATCAAGTCACAAATGCACTTTTGCTTAAAAGCTCATAAAGTGGTACATAAAAATAGCCTGCTATTAAAACACTAGACACCCTATTTAGTCTTCTGAAATTCGTGCTAAATTCTATGATTTTCTGTTGTTTAAATAGGTCTCTGAATTTTGGGCTTTCTGTAGAATGATCCAGCCCTAATGTGCAGCAGCTGTCACCTTGAATTTAGGGTTTGTTACCTCCTATATTCTAGGTGCATTAGGTCTTCTGTTTTAATCTGAATCTTCAATTTAAAACTCCCTACAGATGCGCCTTGTTCTGTTTTATATCCATCATTAATTAATTCCAGATAATTCTCCTTAAATATCTCTGATCTGTTAATCAATAATTAATTCTGGTAGCAGGTCTGAGATGTCTCAACATCTGTTGGGACATCCTGACAAAACTGAACTTAGTCATTTATACAATGTCCCAACATCTGGTAGGACATCCTGAACCAAGTTCACATACTCTGTTTGCTAATGTCCCAACATCTGATAGGACATTCTGAACTGAATTTAACATTTCTTGTTTGGTCAAAAATTCTGCCAATTCTTAAACATCTACAAGCTTAAATGTTCTCATCTATTATCCTTCTATTAGGATGGTTTAATGAGTCCATTAAATCTTTGATTATGGCTTAAACTCATTACTTAACACTAAAAAAAACAACAAAAACATCTAAATAAATACAAATAGGTTAATGATCTTAGTCCTACATCATGGTGATTAAGTGTGAGGTGCTTACTTCACATTTAAGGTATTCTCATTACCCCTAATCAGAGGGAGGATGTGATGAGTTTACTAACCCTTGGTTTAGGCTTAAGCTCATTAGCTTATGACAAATCGAAAAGCAATAAAAGATTAAAAACACAAAAACAAACAATAATCGTCTCCTTCGGAATTCTTTTCTCACCTCATTCACTCACAAACGAGAACTTGCTTCTTCCGTCTAATGCAAGACAGTTTGCACCTGAGCCAGACAGGTCATACACTTGAGCATAGACAAGTAAGCAGTTCACAAGTCATTTCTTTCAGTCTCTTTGAGTCGAACTACTGTGTTCTAACTTCCTCATTGCACGAGAGGATACGTAGGCATAACTTAACAGTTATCGAACAAAAGTCTCTGTATATTCCCCCTCCTTCCAGCATTATTCTTTTAGCCTCATTATCTTGAGCATTTCACTCCTGTTCTTGCACTGACACTCCTCTTATACACTCCACACTTCTTTTACACTGACACTTGCATTCTTTTCCAGCTTTGATACACATATTGCACTGACACTACCCCTTTTAAACACAAATCTATCAAGCGTGGATCCCGTCGAGTACGGCGGACAATCTAGGTGCTAATACCTTCCCACGTTGTAACCAACCCCATTTCTCAGTTTCTCTGGTTCGCAACCGTCTTATCCATATTTTCTTAGGTTTATGCAGCATTACCTTTCCTTCGGGATAAAAATGCCTAGCTGGCGACTCTATTCATTCCTTTCTCTTTCGCCGACCGTTCGCGTCTGTACCCCTTCTGACCAGGTGTCATTTGGTGGGAGCGACAGCTTGGCGACTCTGCTGGGGACCCTTATACTGTAACCAGGGCTTCTGGTTCTTTTTGTGGGTTCCTCCTAGCGCTTGTTTGATTTGTGTTTACTGGGGTGTTATGTGCTAATTGTGTTCATTTATGTGCTTTATTTATTGCTTTATGTACAACTTTATTTATTGCTTTCCTTTACAGTTTTTCATATTTCATACTGTCATACTATCATCTGCTGGATCTGGTTTTCTGTTTTGGTGGGTGGGGTTCCATTGAGAGTTTAAGGTCCTATACCTGGGACCTGAGTGACACCTAGGATAGAGTGGTTCATGTTCTTTCCCATTCCATTTTGGTCTGGTGCGGGAATATGAAACACGGTTCAGATGTGGGTTTCTTCTTGAGAACTCTGTGCTACAGATTTCCTGTAGTGCTAGGGCTATCTAGGAAGCCTGCTAAGTTTGGATGACCTTTATTATGACCTCCAAAAGCTGAGGTGAATTAGAGGAGGATCTTTTATGGTTATTGTAAACACTGTACCTTTGGGTTAGAAGTGTTTACACTTCTCATAACTGATCCAAGTCTGAGGATCCTTGTTCTAGAACACCACCTGTGAGGGGGTTGGGCTGTTTACAGGTTTGCAGGTACCATTGGCCACATCATACCCTGTTTTGTTTGGTTTAAGAGTACCTCATTTTGGACAGTTCTTGTGATTAACCCTGGACATGTGACTCTTTATTTGAGTCCCCCACCCTGGGTTACTGGATTTCTGAACCTCCATCTGGACTTCTTGAACATACATAGACTTATATCCAGACAGATAATCAGATCCAGCTTGATCACAAACCCTTGCATATCATTTGCATACATCATCATTGCATCATTTAACATTTGTTTATTTGTTTTTCAGGGTATCCACATTATATCTGGTTTGGTTTTGACCCCTTCTTCTGCATATACCTCTGCTTCATTGGTTATCTGCTTCAACTATTCTCATCATCACCAGCATCAGCCTGTCAGTGGCTCATCTCCAGTATCAGTATTGATCTTCATCAGCACCTATCCTCTTCAGCACTTATGGCTACCCCCAGGAAGATCAACATATCATACCATTTCTTTGAGCCTGTGCTGACTGGCATCAGGCAGGTCCAGTCACTTATCACACTTGACCATATTCCACTGTTTAGAGAGCACTATGGAGGTATCCTGGATATGGTTATGGACTTGGACCCTTCTCAGAGAAGCATGATCCACACATGCTTGCAGTTCTATGACCCTCCTTTGAGATGCTTCACATTTCCATACTTTCAGCTAGGGCCTTTACTGGAGGAGTTTTCCTTATTGATTGGAGTACCCATCAGGGGTGGGATTCCTTTCAACCCAGAAATGACTTTTCCCAGCAATGGAGAAGTAGCAAAAGCACTGTACCTGGAGCCTGCCTTGATTGAACAAAGCATGACAACAAAAGCTGGGATCCCTGGTCTTCACTTGGACTTCTTGATTTCTCAGGCCATCCTGAAGGCCTCCTTGGGAGAGTGGAGGGCAGTCTGTGCACTGTTAGCCCTCAGCATATATGGGGTGATACTGTTTGCAGATGAGCCCAAATTTGTCAGCAAGAATGCCATTCACTTGTTTCTTCTAAAGAACCCAGTACCCACATTGCTGGGAGATTTCTATTACTCCATTCATCAGAGGAATGAGAAACAAAGGGGAAAGTTTGTGAGATGTTGTGCTCCTTTGTTTCACACCTGGCTGCTCAGACATCTACCTAAGTCAGATGCTTTCTTGAACCCTCACCAACAAAAGAATTGGGCTAAGAGGCTCATTGCTTTGACTTCAGATGATATTAGGTGGTGCACCCAGAGCACCAAAGGCAAAGACATTATCACCAGCTATGGGCAATACCCAAATGTGCCTCTCATAGGAGTAAAGGGTTGCATCAACTACAATCCTTTGCTGTTTAAGAGACAACTGGGCTATGCTTTGGTTCACCCTCCCAGAGTGCAAGATTTAGCTGAGACCCTGTATTGTGAAATAAAACCTAATCTAGCTGCTGTCAGGAAAGCGTCTTGGGCTTGGGACAACATCCAGACAAAAGGGATGGCTATTCTAGGGAGGTGTAATAATGTTGCTTCAGCTCAGTACTATGATTGGTCCCGTACTAGAGCTCAGATTACTGGAATGCCTTTCACCATTGAGGACATGCCTGGACCCTCTACGGTACAACCTCCAGCAACTGTCAACCTAGAAGAATTTGAGAAGCTGAAGGAAAGGAATGAGAATCTGTCTCAAGCTTTGAAGAAGACTCTTTGGGAAAGGAGTGATGGTCTTCTGGACATTGAAAGATTGGAGAAGCTTAGGGTGGAGCATCTGGCCAAAATTGAGAAGACAGAGGACTACATCAAGAAAGCAAGGGCTGGGGAGCAAATATTGAAGAATGCTTGTAAAGAAGCCAAGTTTCAGCAGGCTAGGACTGAGCTATATCTGCAAGAGACTCAGGCTAGGTGGGTTAGGATCACTAAAGCCCGGACACAAGAAGACCAGAAAACTCAGGCCAGGATTGAACAGTTGGAGGCCAATGAGAAGAAGCAGCAGGAAGCTTTGCTGACAGCCCAGAAGGAGATTTCAGAGTTGAAGCTTAGGGCTGGATTGAAGAGGTCAAAAGACCAGGATAGGCACAAGAAGCTGACCACTGCCATTGCCACCAGGAACCTCCTCATTAGGACCATTACAGAGCACCCAACTGGTCCTGTGACTGAGGCACTCCTGAAGGAGGTCAAGGAGGATGAGTTTGGACTCGATGTTTGACTTCTTTGCTTGTTGTTCATTTCCATTTGATGTGCTTTTCTTTTTTTTGTTGTATTTTGACCCTCCAGGGGCATATGTTGTAAAACAAACTATGTATTGTTCACCATTTTGTAATATATTTTAATTTGTTTCCATTTGGGTTTCTTTTCTCAAGCAACATCAAGCATCTTCCTCGAGGTCTGGAAAGGTCAAAACCAAGAACCAAGCCAGATACCTTGGAAAACAAATAAGCATACTGCATTACATACTAACCTTATTTTGTTTTGTAGGTATTGTTATTATTTGTTTCTAACTCTGTTATGATCTCAGGAAATATTGCTCATCGCCGGGTGTTCCCTGTCAACCGTACGCACCGGTACCCTACTCGCAACAACCTTCCTGGTATCCAAATGGATCAAGTACAGCAAGATCTGACTGAGGTCAGAAATCAGATGGCTACTGAGAGAACAGAAATGAGAAATCAGATGACACAATTCATGGCTATGATGACTGGCCTGGCCCAGAGTCAAGAATGGTTAAGGGAACTAGTGGAAAGGCAAACTCCCGAGGAACCTCATCTTGGAATTGGAGGAACAAGTAACAATGAGTGGGGCCAGCCTCATGTTAACCCACCAGTATTTGGACCTCATCTAGATCCGGAAGCCAACATCCCGAGAAATGTACAAGGAAATACTGCTGGGGGAGAATTTTGCAGGAAGATCCCCAAGAAGAGCAGTTTACTGTTATGGGAGCAGGAGATGAAGTCTATGACCGGAGGTTAGATGAAATTGCTGAGAAGTTGAGATCTCTGGAGTCTCAGAATTCCTTGGGCTTCGATGTAATGGACATGGGGTTAGTGGATGGGGTGAGAATTCCCCACAAATTCAAACCCCCGTGCTTTGAGAAATACAATGGAACTTCTTGTCCATGAACTCACCTGTAGTCTTTCCTGGGGAGACTTAAAGCTTATACTATGGATGAGAAGCTGTGGATGTTCTACTTCGAAGACAGTCTGACTGGGGCTTCCAGAGAATGGTATTCACACTTGACCAGAGCTACCATTAGATGCTGGAAGGACTTAGCTGAAGCCTTCATCAAGCAATATCAATACAATCTGCACATGGCTCATAACAGGACCCTCTTGATGGGAATGTCCCAATCTTCCAGAGAAAGCTTCAGGGAATATGCCCAGAGGTGGAGACAGCCTGCTGCTGCTGTCCAACCACCCATGTCGGAAAGAGAAATGGCCGACATGTTCATGAATACTCTGCAAGGAACATATATTGATAGAATGGCTGCCTTTTCTTCTACCAACTTTGCTGATGTCGTCATAGATGGTGAAAGGATTGAAAGCCTTTTAAAAATGGGTAAGATTTCTGATAGTGGTGCAAGTTCATCTAGTAATCCCAGGAAGCCTTTCGTGGGACCCCGAAGGACCAATGAGACAAATGTCATTCATGCCAGCAGGGGCAGACTTCAATATGCCCACAGATCAGTAGCAGCTGTCAGTATTCCGGCTCCAATTCCTCAGCAATCAGCATATCAACAACAACAACAACCACATTATCAACAACAAGTTCAGTATTCGCAACAGAGAGCCTACAACAATAGCAATCAGCAACAACGTCCTTTCCAACAAAGACCGTCACAAGCAAACAGGGTGATTGATCCCATCCCTATGCCTTATGCTGTCTTATTGCCACAACTCCTGAAGCTTAACTTGGTTGAGTTAAGGACGTTGGTACCACCAGATCCCCTCAATCTCCCAAGGAATTATGATGTCAACGCCAGATGTGCTTTCCACTCCAATGCACCTGGTCACAATACTGAAAAGTGCAGGGCCTTATAAATGAAAGTCCAAGATCTGGTGGATTCTAAAGCCCTCAACTTTGCACCTCCTCCAAATGTCAACAAAAATCCTATGCCTAATCATGGCGGGCCGATGATTAATGCCATTGAGGAAGACAAACCATCTACCTTGATCACCAGTGTTGCACAAATTCGAACACCTTTGGTCGAAATTAAAGCTCAGCTTCTAGAGTGCCAAGTGTTCCCCGGGTGTGAGCTCGGTTGTGGGTATTGCAACATTGCGGTCAACGGGTGTGAAAATTTGAGAAGCGGCATAGATGGTCTTATCAAGGATGGTATCCTTCAGATTTCAACAACGGCGCCTACAAATCCAGCAATTCCTTTAACAACAATTCCCGATTCTTCTACAACAGCAGCAACAATCATTCCTACTGATTCATCAATATCATCAGCAATGGCTCCGTCCATCACTTCAACAAATCAAATGTCAACAACCATTTCTTCTACAACATCAGCATCCATGTTATTAGCAGAATCTTCTACAACGCCAGCAAAAATTAATGAAGATGTCTCAGCAGTTACAATCTATTATGACCCATCAGATGTTCCTCCCAGCAGCAATTTTCAGCAACAAATCATGGCACCTCTTACCAGATCACCAGTCACAATTTACTATGATCCGCACACCATTACAGTACCTTCCTCTGCAGCAGTCAGCCCAGTTACTATTACGGTACCTGGGCCCGTTCCTTATGAAAGCAGCAATGCCATACCTTGGCATTATGGCTCTGATCTTTACTGCAACAGGGAGAAAATCACTCTGGATTCATCAACCTCTTCTCCACAGATTTATAATGTTGGGGGAGGCGGAGGCTTCACTAGAAGCGGACGCCTTTTTGCCTCACAAGTGCAAAAACCTAATGCTGAAGCAGAGGCTGCTGCCAAAGCAAAAGGAAAGAATGTGGTATCTGAAGAGCCGACTGTCAAAGAAACTCAGAAGACATCTTTTGAACAAGATGTAGACGAGTTTATGAGAATCATAAAAAGAAGTGATTACAAGGTGGTGGATCAGCTTCACCAAACTTCCTCAAAAATCTCCATATTATCACTGTTGATGTGTTCTGAAGCTCACAGGAACGCACTGTTGAAAGTCCTGCACGCAACATACGTGCCGGAGGAGATTACTGTTAATCAGCTAGAAACCGTGGTTGCAAATGTCAACACCAGTCATGGACTGGGCTTTACCAATACTGATTTAACAACAGAGGGGCGTAACCACAACAAGGCTTTACATATCACCTTGGAATGCAAGGGTGCTGTTCTATCTCATGTACTGGTGGACATTGGGTCATCACTCAATGTTCTACCAAAGAAAGCCTTAGTGAAGCTGGAGTATGATGGCTTGGCATTGCGTTCGAGTAATTTGGTGGTGAGAGCATTTGATGGCTCTAAAAGATCAGTGCTTGGAGAGATTGATCTGCCTGTGTTGATTGGCCCGCAGACTTTTAAAACTACCTTCTATGTGATGGACATTCAGCCGGCCTACAGCTGTTTGTTGGGTAGACCCTGGATCCACGCCGCTGGCGTTGTTACGTCTACCCTTCACCAGAAGCTGAAATTCGAGTGGGAAGGCCAAATCATCACCATCTATGGGGAGGAGGACATCTTTGTTAGCCAGCTGGCTACGTATAAGTACATTGAAATGGACGGAGAGATCCATGAAACCATGAGCCAAGGGTTTGAGGCCTTGAACATTAATGAAGCATCTGATGTACTGAGAACTTCCATAACATCATACCAGCAAGCCCGGAAGGTTGTTGAGGAAGGTACCGCCCAAGGCTGGGGCAAGCTGCTGCCCGTGGAGAAGAAAAAAGACCGATTTGGGTTGGGTTACAAACCAACTCATCAAGATCAATCAGAGGCTGCAAAGGAGCCCAAGTTTGTTAGCGGGGGAATGCTCACCCCGGATGTTGTAAACAACTTGGAAGATGAGTCGGAAGATGAACGCAACCTGGAAAGCTAGATACGTCCAAGGGCCCCGGGGAGCCATGTCTCAAACTGGTCTTCCCAGGAAATTATAAGGGTTACTCCTGCAGAGTAATTATTATTTCCTGTATTTTAAAGCATGCATCAAGTCTTGCATCTTGCCCAAGATGTCAAGACTCATTTTGTAATCGGGCCATCTTGTATTTTGTGCAAAGATTAAATTAATGAATATCAGGACATCTTTTGCAAATGAGTCTTTTCTTTTTCGCTCACTGTTTTTCATTTTTTACTTTTTGTACAAAAATAAAATGGCAATGTTTTTCAAAATAAATAACTTCAATTTCACTTTTTCTAAATAAGATAAAACTGATCACTAAAATAAACCAATCTAAACCCTTGCAGAAAGTGCCCTCCAGACTGCATCGACAACAAAACTGCTATGACTTCGTATGACTTTGACAATCCAATCAATCAGGCTGATGAAGGGGTTGAAGAAGATTATGAGCTACCTGAAGAGCTAGCTAGGTTGTTAAGGCAAGAGGAGAAGGTTATCACTCCTCATCAGGAGGAGGTCGAAACGGTTAATCTTGGTACAAAAGAAGAAGTGAAAGAAGTCAAGATCGGGGCCCGCTTACAAGATTCAGTGAAAGAGCAACTGATTGATATGCTTCGGGAATATGTGGATGTTTTCGCTTGGTCTTATCAGGATATGCCAGGGTTGGACACCGACATTGTCATGCACAAGCTACCTCTGAAAGAAGACTGCCCGCCAGTAAAACAGAAGCTGCGTCGTACTCGCCCAGATATGGCGATAAAGATAAAAGAAGAGGTACAAAAGCAGTGGGACGCCGGTTTCCTTGCTGTGACTAGCTATCCGCCGTGGGTTGCTAATATTGTACCTGTGCCTAAGAAAGATGGCAAGGTGAGAATGTGTGTGGATTATCGGGATCTGAACAGAGCCAGCCCGAAAGACGACTTCCCTTTACCTCACATTGACGTATTGGTTGATAATATGGCTCAGTTCTCAGTGTTTTCCTTCATGGATGGATTTTCAGGATACAATCAGATCAAAATGTCACCTGAAGACATGGAGAAGACAACATTCATCACACCTTGGGGCACATTCTGTTATAAGGTGATGCCATTCGGACTGAAGAATGCTGGTGCAACTTATCAACGGGCTATGGTAACACTATTCCATGACATGATCCACAAAGAAATTGAATGTTATGTGGATGACATGATTGCCAAGTCCCTCACAGAAGAAGACCACCTGGTGAATCTGTCGAAGTTATTTAAGCGTCAGAGGAAGTACCAGTTGAAGTTAAACCCGAACAAGTGTACATTCGGGGTATGATCCGGTAAGCTGCTGGGATTTATTGTGAGTGAAAAAGGGATTGAAGTTGACCCTAACAAAGTCAAAGCCATTCAAGAAATGCCTGCACCGAAGACTGAAAAAGAAGTTCAGGGGTTTTTAGGTAGATTGAACTACATTTCGAGGTTCATATCTCACCTTACTGCGACCTGCGAACCTTTGTTCAAGTTGTTAAGAAAAGAACAAACAGTCAGGTGGAATGAAGATTGCCAGAGGGCTTTTGACAAAATCAAGGAATACTTACAAAAGCCTCCAATCCTCATGCCTCTAGTTGAAGGAAGACCTCTAATCATGTACTTGACAGTATTAGAAGAGTCAATGGGGTGTGTGCTAGGCCAGCATGACGAGTCTGGTCGAAAAGAGTATGCAATATACTACCTAAGCAAAAAGTTTACCGACTGTGAACAACGTTATTCACTGCTCGAGAAAACTTGTTGTGCTTTAGCGTGGGCTGCTCGCCGACTGAGACAGTATATGTTGACCCACACTACTTTATTGATCTCGAAAATGGATCCAGTTAAGTACATTTTTGAGAAGCCAGCACTTACCGGACGGGTTGCAAGATGGCAAATGATCCTCACAGAATATGACATTCAGTACACATCCCAAAAAGCCATCAAGGGCAGTGTGTTATCTGATTATCTTGCTGAGCAACCCATTGATGATTACCAGCCTATGAGATTTGACTTCCCTGATGAAGACATCATGTTCATAAAAGCAAAAGATCATGAAGAGCCTATTCACACTGAAGGGCCCGACCCGGAAGAAGAATGTACGATGATGTTTGACGGGGCTGTCAATATGAACGGTCGGGGTGTTGGTGCAGTACTCATTACACCTAAAGGAGTTCACATGCCTTTCTCGGCAAAACTCACCTTTAACTGCACTAACAACGAAGCTGAATACGAAGCTTGTATTATGGGTCTCGAGGAAGCCATTGACCTCAGGATCAAGACTTTGACCGTGTTCGGAGATTCAGCTCTGGTAATCAATCAAACCAACGGCAAATGGTACACCCACCAAGATCATCTGATACCTTACCGGGATTATACAAGAAGGTTATTGAATTTCTTCACAACGGTCAAGCTTGAGTATATCCCACGAGACGAAAATCAGTTTGCAGATGCTCTAGCTACCATTTCATCCATGATCAAAGTTCAAGCTGCCAACTTTGTGCCTCGGATTTCAGTGTCCAGACTTGACAGACCAGCATACGTGTTCTCATCAGATGTTGTTAAAGATGATAAGCCTTGGTTCCATGACATTAAGTGCTTCTTGGAGGATCAAGCATACCCACCTGGGGCATCATCTAATGACAAGAAGACATTAAGAAGGCTAGCTGGTAGTTTCTTCCTGAATGCTGATGGTTCCCTGTATAAGAGAAACTTTGATATGATACTTCTCAGATGTGTTGATAGGGCAGAAGTAGACTTGCTGATGCACGAGGTGCACGAAGGATCCTTTGGTACCCATGCAGGAGGGCATGTCATGGCTAAAAAGTTGCTAAGATCAGGCTATTACTGGATCACAATGGATGAAGACTGTTGTGCCTATGCCAGAAAATGCCATAAATGCCAGATTTATGCAGATAAAGTGCACGTGCCTCCCAATCCTTTGAATGTGATGTCTTCACCTTGTCCCTTTGCCATGTGGGGCATTAATATGATTGGCAAGATTGAACTGACTGCTTCAAACGGCCACAGATTCATCCTGGTTGCTATTGACTATTTTACCAAATGGGTTGAGGCGGCCTCTTATGCAAATGTTACAAGGAAAGTGGTAGCTCGATTCCTGAAGAGAGACATCATCTGTCGGTATGGAGTGCCCGAACGAATCATTACTGATAATGGTTCCAACTTGAACAACAAAATGATGGCAGAACTATGTCGGGACTTCAAGATCCAAAACCACAATTCTTCTCCTTATAGGCCAAAGATGAATGGCGCTGTTGAGGCAGCTAACAAGAATATCAAGAAGATTGTGCAGAAGATGGTAGTTACCTACAAAGACTGGCATGAAATGCTACCGTTTTCCTTGCATGGGTACCGTACGTCAATCAGAACGTCCACTGGGGCAACACCGTATCAACTTGTTTATGGTATGGAGGCAGTCCTACCTGTTGAAGTTGAATTACCCTCCTTGCGGGTACTAATGGATGTCAAGATGAATGAAGCAGAACGGGTCCGATTCCGGTACGAACAACTAAGTCTGATCGAAGAAAAGAGATTAGCTGCAATATGTCATGGGCAGTTGTATCAGAAAAGAATGAAGAAAGCCTTCGATCAGAAAGTCAGGTTTCGAGAGTACCAAGTAGGAGATATTTTGCTTAAAAGACTCCTCCCTCCTTATACAGACCACCGGGGCAAGTGGACTCCGAATTATGATGGGCCATTCATAGTAAAGAAAGTTTTCTCAGGTGGAGCTCTGATGCTCAGTACTATGGATGGTGAAGACTTCCTGTCCCCTGTGAATTCAGATGCAGTTAAAAAATACTTCGCATAAAATGACCCGCTGGACATAAAAACAGAATGTAAGTCCAGGAAAAAATAGAGCATCCCGGCGAGTCAAAAACAGAATGAAAGACTCGAGCAAAAATAAGGGAAAATAAATGAATAAATGTACACCCGCTGAGTTGAAAAGCCGCATTGGAAGACTCAGGCAAAAATGGGTATCCCGGTGGATTGAAAACCCGAAAGGGAGATCCGCGCAAAATAAGGGAATAAGCGAACAACTGCATTCTGAATTCGTCTGTATCACTTACAACATGGAAAGCTTCGAAAGGTTAAAGCAAAGGTCAGGATCAGCCTCCCTCAGAAAGCAAGATGAGAAGAAGGTCAAATGTCATACAAGTCATAGCAAAAGGGAAGCTCCTTGAAGCGTCATCAACATTGCCACTGTCTTTTTGTTTCTCAATTTGTAACGATCTCCTCATTTCAGGGAATCCGTTTCTTTGACTGTACCTTGCCAATTCAGGTCGCATAGATTAATAAAATCAGATTTTCAGTCATATCTTGTCTCGTATATTTTATTTTTCATTTGCAAAAATGTCTGATGTCCTTAAAGATATTGATTGCATAAATACGGATGCTTCCCTTCTAAAAATACGTGCTTACAGGAAATATATTTGCTCCCGGGAGTGTCTAAACTCCTATGACGGAATCCAGTAAGGGATACCTTGGGGAACTTGTACGTTTATTTGTCATACAGGATTGCAGGTGTTCAAAGAACAACATGGGGCATGAAAGCTTCTCCCCAGTAGGCTGCCGAATCATTATTTCCTCAGCGCACCTTCCAAACAGCACCAGAGATGTTTTCTCCCCATCAGAGTTGCCAGGCATCACTTCTCCAAACATTTCCTTCAGAGCAGTACTAGAAGGTGCTCGTATCCCCAACTGAGTTGTCAAGTATCGTCCTCAGCAGGATCCCCACAGAAATCTCTAGGAGGATCTTTCAGTGATCTTTCTTCTTCCTCAGCCGAGTGCTAGACAGGGAACCAGCCCCACAAAGTTTCAACTTATATCCAGAAGAGCAACGCTTGCAGATCTTACAACAGAACGACGAAAGCTTCTACAGACCCCAGCTGGGTCCCTCATTGCAAATAAAGGTCTATCAGTGATCTATTTCCCCAAGCAGAGTCATGTGTGTCAAAACTACCAATGATCTCATCCCCAGCTGGGATATCACTTCAAGAAGATCAGCCGGAGATCGTCGCAGCAACGGGATCCGAATCCCGGATCGGTATCTTTGCATAATCATAGCATTCGCATCATATTTTCCCCCAGAGCGTAGCATTCCGTCTAATACGGAGCATTACGGCAAAAATCAAACATTTGCATAGTCATAAGCCATGTGTCGAGCTGAACACTTGTAAATACCAAAATACCTCTCAAATTCCCTGGCAAAATACTAAAGCATTTCCTTTACACTCACAAATATAGATACATACTCCTTTTGTCACTTGTCCGTGTCATCATTCCCCAGTAAGTCGCTCGAGCGCTCTCTACAAACAGATACTCATACATTACAAATGCTTCTTGACACTCGTCTGTGCCATATCCCCAGCAAAAAGCCAAAGCGTCCCCTTTGCACTCACAAACACATGTTTACATGTATCTACACGATTCCCTGACACCCGTCCGTGTCACCTTCCCCAGCATAGTTGCCTAAACACTTTGTAAAGCAAATACTTGTTTATAATACATTTCTTCTGGCACCCGTCCGTGTCGTGCTCTCTCCAGCAAGTTGAACACTCGTCTGTGTCTCACCCATTACTTTTCACTCGTACCGATACTCGTCCGTATCTTGTATATACCACTTAAATCCCCTCAGAATCCACACTCGTCAGTGTTCTTTGTTGACCAGTTGGTACTCGTCCGTATCATCATCTCTGAACATGCGTCAAGCGTTTGTTTCTACTGATAATCGTCCATATCATAGTCTTAAGGATGCTCGTCCTCATCTTTTATCTATACACCGTGTCAAAACACTTTTATTTTCTTGAAATTAGACACTCGTCTGTGTCTACTATTCCCCAGAAGATTCCCAGCAAATTTGATTAAATTATTTCCTTTCTATCTGACATTCGTCCTATGTCATGATACCTTTCCGGCAGCCGTACCCTGCCAGGTGATCGTCCTTCACCTTCTTGATGATCGTCCTTCATCATTCCCCAGTGGAGTCTCTATTTATTAGAACCCCTTCTTATCCGACATTCGTCCTATGTCGTGATATTTTTAGCAGCCGTCCCCTGCTAGGTGATCGTCCTTCACCTTGTTGATGATCGCCCTTCATCATTTTATCCGATGGCCGTCCCCATCGTTGATCTTGTTATCTGACATTCGTCCTATGTCATGATAAACCCTCGGAGCAGCCGTACCCTGCTAGGTGATCGTCCTTCACCTCTTGATGATCGTCCTTCATCATGCTTATCCGATGGCCGTCCCCATCGTCGACCTTTTCTATCCGGCATTCGTCCTATGTCGCGATATTTTTGGCAGCCGTACCCTGCCAGGTGATCGTCCTTCACCATTGGATAACCGTCCCTCATCCTTATCCCCAGAGCAGCCGTCCCCTGCTAGGTGATCGTCCTTCACCTTTGATGACCGTACCTCATCATCTGTTCCATTTGTTTCTTCAACCCGATGGCCGTCCCCATCATTTACCTATAATCCCCAGAGAGTCTTATAGCTTTACCTGATGGCCGTCCCTATCATAATCTCTTATATCCCCAGCTTGTCAGCCGTCCCTGTCATTGCTTTATTTCCCGTCTTTTCCCCAGCATGTCGGTCGTCCCCATCGTCGCTTTTCCCCAGCAATCGTCCTCTGCTCGACGGTCGTCATCCGTCGCCCGCACTTTATAATATACTTTATCTTCTTTTACAATCTATATCCCTTTTCTTCTTCATTCTGTGAGTGCAAATTTTGGACTGTCTTTGGTATTCAACCACAAGTTATCTTGTTTGCCTGTTAAGCCGTTGCTTACATCCTGCACAGCTAACTCATACTTGAATAGGGGCAGCTGTAAACACCCCAAATTTTCCCTCACTCATTTCACCATGGCTTGTGACCTTTTCATATGCATAAGCTCAACAATATCATCTCATATTGCATTTTTGCTTCACTACATTGTTTCAAAGCCATCTGCATCTAGGGTTTGTGATCCGAGCCATCCCTGAGCCATTTGAGCCACTCCAAAAGCCTTCAATCACTTCAAAGGGGTCCATGTATATTCAAGCATCATATTATATCCTCTCAAGATCAAAGAAGTCAAAAAATCACAAGAACTGAGAAAGGCATGGAAGCAGAGCCAGGTTTAACTGCACAGATGACCTAAAATTAGGGTTTTGGTTTCAGAGGCCATAACTCCAAATTTTTTTGGTCATTCTTGTTTCTATTGGTCTCTATATGTTATGAGGATCATGCATATCAATTTTCATGAAGAAATTCAATGGGGAAGGCATCTGATCATAAGATGACTTCTTGAGCAAGTCAGTGCAAAATCAGGGCATCTGAGGCCCCCAATGACCCAACCAAAGTGTCACACCCCAAATTTTACCCCTAATTCTTTTCATTCGCATATTCATCCCATCTTTAGCATGTCGAGGCACATACCCAAGCATGTGAATTTGTGAGGACGTAAAAAAGAGATTGTTGGTTTTTGGAACTAAAGTTTGATTCGATGTTTTTATTATTATTATTTATTTATTTTTGTACTAATTCAAGTTTTGAGTTAAACCTATTTCATTGTTTCAAAATTAAAATTGTTGTTTTCCATTACAAGCAGTGGACGTTGTTTTTTTTGTGAGGATAGATTGTTAATCCCAATTAGAATCATGAGGTTGTTTAACCAATTTTGAGGATTCAGAGTTTAATGGGTTGTTTGTGGATTATGGTAGTTACATGAGTTTTCCAAGTTCGATTTCCTGTTTTTTTTTAGTTCCAAATTCCATTCCCGAATTTATTTTCTTAATTTCTAATCCATTTTCGAGTTCAAGTTTCAATCCCACTTTTCAATTTCTATTTCAAGGGTCCTATTCAATTTCTAATTTCAATTTTAGCCAAAATTCATGTCAATCCAAGTTTCTCAATTCCATTCCCGAATTTATTTTTTCAATTTCAATCCTAATTCTAATCCAAGTTTCAAATTCTAATTTCAATTTCTATATCAAAGTTTTAATTTCAAATTTCAATTCTTACCTCTTTTTCAATTCTTATTCAAATGTCAATTTCAATTCTTACTCAATTTCAAAAAAACTTCAAATTTCATTCAAGGCTCAATCTCATTTCAATCTTTTTAAATTTTAATTTTTTTTTTTTTTTAATTTATTTTGATTTTTTCGTTTGGTTGCAAGAACGTTTTGATAACAATTTTAATTAGAATAAAAATCCTTAAGTTAATGTCAAGTCCGCTAATTGTAAAAAAAAATGTTGTCTCAAAATTAATAATAATAAGAATTACTCAATATGAAGATTTGTGCAAAAAAAAGCAAGTTTGGCCAAGAGGGTTTGCCATAAGTCAGAATAACAATTCAGAAGGAGATTAACAAGTTGTGAGTTTTAGTACATAATCAAGTTTGTCCAGGACTAATCGGCGTCTCGATTCCCACCAGCACCTTCATAACCTTTCATTACCCTGCATTAACACTTTTGTTCATTCTTTTGTTCATGCTTGAATTCCAATTAGACCGGCTCTAGTTTAAGCACCAAATCCCTGCAAATGCTCAATATATCAGTCACTTTAGTACTAGGTATCAAAGGTTATCCCAACAAAAGTCTTTGCAGTAGCAGCCAAAAGTCAAGGGACCACTTCCCATTTCACAACAGACAAATCTTAGACCTGCAACAGACCTGCGAAGCCTTCAGACCAGCCTGCCCCCAGTTCATCCTGCTGCAATTTCGAAACAACAAAATAGGACCTGCAAGTTATGACCACAGGTCTATCACTACCCTTTACACCAAAACATGTAAAGCCCTCTTCTCTATGAACCAAACCTGAAATCGAAAGAGACTTGACATCAGTATCAAACAAATAACTGATGTCACACACTTCTTCAACAAGTTTTCAAAGAAAAATTCAAAACTAGAAACCCTAATTCTAATAGTATAAAAGAAACACAGTTGATAAGAAAATGAGGGGGCCGCGGATTAAAAACACCCAAAACACAGCCATAACAAAAATTCAAAAAATATAACAGTTTGGAAAATCGAATTTCATCGGAACAGGAACAAGGACTTACTTTTGGTGAACCGAATTTTGCTAAGCCGAAGCTTCTCCGCAAACCTTTCTCCATCAAACAACTCCACCACCTTTCTTCACTCTTCTGCCTTTTCTAAAACAACCAAACCATCTCCACCGAAAATCGCAACAGGCTCAACGACCTCAACCGCAGAACCGTAACCACCACCTCGTATCAAACAACAACATTCGATCAACAAAGCAACAACACAAAGAAGTTTGACGAAGAAAGGGATTACAAGATAAGGGGAAAAGAAGCTTACTGTTGATTTTTTGTTCATCATCCAAGAAGGTACTCGCCGGACTAGCCGCAGTCAAGTAATTTTTTCTCATTTTACTCGATTTCCTTGCTTTTATGCTTGTCTTCATGAACCAAGCCTTAGTCGTGAATGGGTTGTTTGAAATCTTCATCTATGTAAACTCAATTTCTGTTTTAGGGTTTGTGATCCTAGGTTTTAGATTTGTGATTTTGTTTGGATTTTTAGGTTCACTGCGGATTTTCTTTGGTTTGAGTAAGGATAGAGGGAGACTTTGAGAGAGGTCGAGAGAGAGTGATCGGAATGAGGGTTTTAGGCTTGAAATCTTTGTTTATTTTGGTCGTAGCTTTGTGAGTTCATGTAAGTTGGTTCTTGTTTTTCTGAAATACATAGCGGCTGTTTCTTTTAGGGTTTGTCTTCTTTTCACACACGAAAGCCAAATCGGGTCCTCCGACCCAATATCCGACCCAACATCCGTCCCCAACTGCCCGCGGATCCGCCCTCTATGGGCCTTCCTGCTGGGCTTCCGCTAAACTCCCCTCTCTTTTGCTCCTCATTCTTATTTATTTATTTTTCTACTTTTACATTTCTTTTGTTTATTAATTTATTTACTTTATTTATCATTTTCTTCTTTTTTTTTCCTCACCAATTTATTTGTCTTATTAAATATTGAAAATACAGAATATCTTATATTAATTTATTTATTTGAGATAATATTTTAATTTGGGTAATTAGGTTGTTAATGAATTTTATTGAATAATTCTATTTTCATAGTTAGTTAATGATTTATCTTTTGTTCAATTTTATTTACATGATGTATGATTACTTTTCTTGCCCATTATTTAATCGTACGTTGATAATGTATCTCGTTTGGCTTGTATTATGACCATATTCCGTTTAATAAAAAACTTGAATGCGACCACCATGAGATTAACCGCTTCAAGGATAATTTAATTTCTTGGTCCAACGCCAAGTAAAATATTTCTACGCCTACACTGCACACGTAAGTCGATTACCAAGTGATCGCCGTCTGCACGACTCATTGTGCATCTTAATTAATTTACGGAAAAAAGGAACTCCGGAGTCTAGCATTCCGCACGTTCCGGATCGAACCGCAAATGGGCTAGCCCCACGCGTTGGTTCAATCACCGTTCGTATAAAAACAATTCAATTCATCTTAATTAATTTACGGAAAAAAGGAACTCCGGAGTCTAGCATTCCGCACATTCTGGATTGAACCGCAAATGGACTAGCCCCACGCGTTGGTTCAATCATCGTTCGTATAAAAACAATTCAAATCCTTTAATAAATTAAATTACGAAAAAAGGAACTCCGGAGTCTAGCATTCCGCACGTTCTGGATTGAACCGCAAATGGGCTAGCCCCACGCGTTGGTTCAATCACCATTCGTATATCAAATATTCAAATCTCAAATTAAAACATACCAACCAATTCAAAGCACTTTCATAATTAATTAGCGAGTAACTGAACTCCGGAGTCTCGCACTCCGCACGTTCTTGAATGCAACTGCAACATGGGCTAGCCCCACGCGTGGTTCATTCGCCCTCTCGTTTTAAAACACCTTTAACAAAGTCAAACACTTTCTTCTAAAACGAACATTGTTTAAATCATTCTATCTCTCGAACAAGCTAGCGCTTCAGCCTCCACCGCGAGTATAAGCCAATGCTTAGCAGTAGAATGCATTTTAAACAATCGTTCAATAAAAACCACAAACAGTAGTAGCACGAACTACGGAGCTCTGACTTTCCCATTGCACAAGGGAATACGTAGGCACGGGGATTTTAATCCTTCGCGAGCACAATAATAAAAAAATTAACTGTCTTTCCGTCACCCTAATAAAAAATTTAACTATTTCTCCATTTAAAAACTTTAATCCTTTCTCCGTCTTAATAATAATCTAAAACTTTAACAAACATAGTAATAACCATTTAGAAGACAAAAAAAAACTTAAGATCAAACATTTAATCGCATAGTTAGCTAAGAGGTTCCCGTTGAGTACAACGGACGTGAGGGGTGTTAATACCTTCCCCTTGCGTAACCGACTCCCGAACTTAGAATTTGGTTTCGTAAACCATTTCTTATCCTTTATTAGGTTGTATCTATATCTCCCTTTTCTCTAGTAGAATAAATAGAATTAGGTGGCGGCTCTGTTGTTTTGTTTTAGGATCGTATTTTTCGAGGTACGACAGTTGGCGACTCTGCTGGGGACTAGCTCCATGCTAGAGAGATTCGAGCCTAACTTAGCTTTGTGTGTTTATTTGTTTGATCTTATCTCTTCTTGTCTTCTCTATGTTTATTATTTATGTTTGTTTATTTGTTCTTTTACCGCTTTCCATTTATCGCTCAATATATTATTTGTCTGTGGGATCTCGGGGTTTATCATTGCAAGTAAATTTTGAGTGGTGGAAAAAGCAGAGGGAAAACCTAAGTTTAGAATTGGATGTTATTAGTGTTAGTCTCCAAGGACTCGCTCCTTGCACGCCTAACATGAAAGCTCCCCCAGATAGTTAGACTTTTCATAGATCTTGTCACAACGCAGCTAGCCTGTCGCGGGACCTGATTCATGAAAGGGCTGTGATTCTGGGATCCCTTAGAACCTGTTTCAATATTGGTAGTTGTGTAATGTTAGGCTCCAAGGACTCGCTCCTTGCACGCCTAGCATGAGAACTCCACTCAAGGTAGATCTTATCGTTATTATCGTCACAATGCAGCTAGCCTGCGGCGGGGCGTTAGTACGATAAACGTCCGTGACCTTGAGTTTCCTTAAACCATCACCATAGAAACTATCCTGTGAGTGGGACTTATGGGTAGTAAAACGTAGAACAACTCTCTTACAGCCCACCTGTTAAGAAGGCTCCGAATTTACCTTGCACCCTTGCATCCCTCATCTTTGCATCTTAGCATCATATGCATCATTTCAGCAAATGCTTCAAGGAACAAAGAAGTGTTGTTGCAAACCTCATAAATTTTACCTGGAATGGATTTCAGTTCATTAGTTTTGGGAAATAACGAGAAACTTTACCCATTTTGACATTTTGCAACAAACTTCTTAAGTCCCTTGAGGCATTTACTAAATTTTACTCATGTTTGCATCTCAGCATTTGCATTCTGTCAAAACTCATTCTCGTCAACTCCTTTCCAGCTGTCACACTGAGGATCTCACGCAAGTATTCAACCCGAGCCCAGGCCAAGAAGAAGATGGCTGATAGGGACCCCGAAATGGACAAAGTTAATGAAGAGCTTTCTGACCTTCGTGGAAATATGGGTCAGATGATGGAAATGTTGCAGGTCATCCGAGCAAAATTAGACACCCAACAGACTGTAGTGTCAGAGATTGTCACTGCAACGACTGAGCCTACGTCATCAGTCACTACTCCTGTGACCTGGCCTCCTTTTGGGCTTCCTCATGGATTCGTACCTCCTCCTCAGGGTTTTACTGCTCAAAGTTTTATCCCTCCTTCCCAAGGACTTACTGCTCAGGGTTTTTTCCCTCCTTCCCAAGGTTTCGCTTCTCAAAGTTTTATTCCTTCTTCTCAAGGACTTACTGCTCAGGGTTTCTTCCCTCCTTCCCAAGGGTTCGCTTCCCAAAGCCTCGCACCTCCTTCTCAAGGTTTTGCGTCCACTTCCCAAGGTTTTGTACCTCCCCCTCAAGGGTTTGCTGCTCAGCAGACTATTCCTGTGACTAGCGAAGAGAACCATGTGGTTGCTAATTTCACACCAGATATTGTGCACACCCGTGCCCAACCATACTTCAATAACCCTCAGGTGTATGACGTGCCAGATATGTCGGAAAATGGAAATGAGAAACATGAGAAAATGCAAGAGAATTTTGAGACTATTGAGAAAAGGTTAAGAGCAATCGAAGGCGACCAGATCTTCGGGGCTGCTGCTAGAGAAATGTGCCTGGTGTCTGGATTGGTAATTCCTCCAAAGTTCAAGATACCCACTTTTGACATGTACGAGGGCGCGACATGTCCTAAGAACCACCTCTTGATGTATTATCGAAGAATGGCTGCGCAGGTGGATAATGACAAATTAATGATCCACTGTTTCCAGGACCGTCTGAAGGGAATCTCCTCCAAGTGGTATCTAACACTAGACCAGTCGAAGATTCGCAGTTTTCAAGACCTAACAGATGCTTTCATCCAACAGTACAAATACAATATGGACCTTGCTCCTGATAGAAGGCAACTATTGAGTATGTCACAGAAGGATTCCGAATCATTTAAAGAATATGCTCAGAGGTGGAGAGGGACCGCTTCTCAGGTAGACCCCCCATTGTCTGAAAAGGAGTTAGCTGATTGGTTTGTTGACACTGTGTGACCATAATTCTATGAGAGAATGGTGGGGAGCATAACTGCTAGTTTCTCTGACCTTGTAGCTGTGGGGATTAAGGTTGAACTTGGACTGAAAAGTGGAAAGATGAGTGGTGCGTCTGGCAGTTCCAACAATGGTGGTGGAAATAATGTCAAGAAATTTACCAGTAACTTCCACAAGAAGAAAGAGGGTGAGACAAACGCAATAATGACGAGTCAAAGGAGAAATCCGCTTTGGCAGAGGCCTCCACCTATGGCTCGACCCTAGTACGTCTACCCACCGCAGTTTGTTCAACATCCTTATGTGGCGGCAGTTCAACCATCATACAATCCACAAGTCCCGATATATCGGCCAACTCAAGCAGTACCGATGTATCAGCAAGCGGCTCCAGTGATTCCAGCTTATCAACCAATGCTCAACAATCTAGGCTATCAATGAGCGGCCAATGCTCCAGCTTACCAGCAGAGGACTCCAGCTCCTCATCCAAATTCCAACTTTCAGAATAGAAGACCAGGAGGAAGAGCTCCTCATCCTCGGATCCCTATGACCTATACTGAATTGTATCCCTCACTACTGAAGAAAGGCTTGGTTACTCCAAGGCCTTTAGGTCCTCCACCAGATCCGCTCCCACCAGGTTACAACTCAAATGCCCACTGTTTGTTCCATGAAGGTGCTCCGGGGCACGATTTGGAAAGTTGCATTGCTTTGAGGTATGCTGTGAAGGATCTAATGGATAAGAACATTTTGTCATTTGGAGATACTGGTCCAAATGTTAAAGATAATCCTTTACCTAAGCATGGGTCCATAAATGCCATTATTGATGAGTCTGACGAAGGTTCGATTTTCAACGCTACAGAGATCAAGACCCCGCTTAGAGACTTCCATGCGAAGTTAGTGGAAGTGGGTATGCTGAAGAACTGTCATAAGGATTGTGAAGCCTGTGCGAATAATCCAAAGGGATGTGAATTGGTCTTGAAAGATGTTCAAAGTTTGATTAATCTGGGTGTTTTACAAGTGAGTGGCCGTGTGAAGAGGAATGAAGTGGCAATGATTGAACCCATTTTCAACATACCTGAATCTGATTCCACCTTGGTGCCAGTGTTTAATCTTCCTGAATCCTCAAGGGTTCAACCAATCTTTAATATACCAGAACCTGTGGTGCCCATTTTCAATATACCTGAATCAGGGATTGAGCAGAGGAGGAACCCTTTCCTTTATGAAGATACCAAAGCAGTTCCGTGGAAGTATGATACAGGAAGAATTCATCAGAAGTTTGAACAAGCTAGTTTAAAAGTGGCAAGTGCTGACATAGCAGAGGCAGGTCGTTTAACTCGCAGTGGTCGTGTTTACACTCAGCAAGCCAATACAGTTCCGCCTAAAGAAGTAATTCCCACTGTTGCCAACAAGGATAAAGAAGTAGTCTTGGGAGAAGAGGATGCAGAATTCCTCAGAATCATTAAGAAGAGTGATTATAAGGTCATTGATCAGCTACATCAAACTCCTATCACTTCTTATGCATTCTCCGGCTCATCGAAGTGCGCTTCAGAAGTTGCTAGCTCAAGCTCATGTTACGCATTATATAACTGTGAATCAGTTTGATGGAGTCATTGCCAATATCACTGCATGTAACAATCTCAGCTTCAGTATGGAGGATCTCCCAAAGGAAGGCTTGGACCATAACCGTGCTCTCCACATATCCGTAAAATGTCAAGAGGATACTTTAGCAAGAGTTCTTGTGGATACAGGATCTTCATTGAATGTTTTGCCGAAAAGAACACTTGCTAAATTATCTTATCAAGGGGCAGAGATGAGGCCCAGTGCACTAATTGTGAAAGCTTTTGATGGGTCAAGGAGGACTGTTATTGGAGAAGTAGACCTACCAATCTTGATTGGGCCACAGGTCTTCAAAATCACTTTCCAGGTTATGGACATCAATCCTAATTACAGTTGCTTGCTGGGGAGACCTTGGATCCATGCTGCTGGGGCAGTCACTTCTACCCTACATCAGAAGATGAAGTTTGTAGTCAATAACAAGCTGGTGACCGTGTCTGGGGAAGAAGATCTCATGGTTAGCAACCTTTCATCCTTTAGCTATATTGAGGCTGATGAAGATGCTTTGGAAACTTCTTTCCAAGCTCTTGAGATAGCCAATGCTGTCCTTCTGGAAGTAGAGGAACCAAAAGGGAAGGGTATCCCATCTTTTGCATCATTGAAGAGTACCATTTCCACAATTGAAGAAAGAAGCTATGAAGGTTGGGGTGATGTCATCGAAGTCAAGCAGAAGCTAGATCGATACGGGTTGGGTTACAAACCAACTCATGTGAAGGAAGGAGCGTCAACCTCCGTCAAAGGACGTCCAAAGACCATTCAAGAGGTGTTTTCCAGTGCCGGCTACCAGGTCAATGCAATTAATGGGGATACTGAAGATGAAGATGTGGATCATTTGGTCTATCAGTGTGAGGCAGCTTTGGGCAATTGGGAGGCAGTTGAGATCCCAGAATTTTTTCCATTGTCAAAGTAACTTATTGTTTTTCTTTAAGTGTTTTCAAAGTTCCTTAGCCCTGCCCAAGGCTATGGGATCATTTTGTAGGGCCCCTTCTCATTTTTCAAGTTAATCAATCAATGAAGGCATTTTGTTAAATTCTTACTTGGTTTTTTATTTACTGTTTTTCGCTTTTCACTTTTAAAAGAAAATGGCAATCTTTCAAAGCTAATAAAAAAAGTTTCTTGCATTCCTCCGTTTTTTTTTCACTTTTAATAAAAGCAAATCATTCCCATATGCAGAACAAATGAAAACCCCGTTGAATCCAATGACTCTATATTCTCTCCTAACTTCGATTCGCCCATCTACCAAGCGGAAGATGAAAGTGAGGAAGATTGTGATATTCCTGAAGAACTGGCAAGATTAGTTGAGGATGAGCACACAGATCTTCAGCCGCATAAGGAGCAGGTAGAGACCATCAACCTTAGCACCGATGAAGATAAGAAGGAAGTCAAGATTGGTACAACACTTGGGGAAGACGTCAGAAAAAGATTGGTCAAGCTTCTCAAAGAGTATGTGGATGTGTTTGCATGGTCGTATCAGGATATGCCTGGTTTGGACACAAACATAGTTGTTCATAAGTTGCCGCTTCGACCAGACTGTCCTCCAGTAAAGCAAAAGCTCCTAAGAACAAGACCAGACATGGCTCTGAAGATTAGAGAGGAGGTCAAAAGACAGTTTGATGCTGGATTCCTTGTAGTTGCAAAGTACCCTGAGTGGGTAGCTAACATTGTGCCAGTCCCCAAGAAGGATGGCAAGGTTAGAATGTGCGTGGACTATAGAGATTTGAACAAAGCCAGTCCCAAAGACGATTTCCCTCTTCCGCACATTGATACTTTGGTTGACAACACTGCTAAGTTTGCTGTTTTCTCTTTCATGGATGGATTTTCAGGATATAACCAGATCAAGATGGATCCTGATGACATGGAAAAGACCACTTTTATCACGCCATGGGGCACATATTGTTACCAAGTTATGCCATTTGGTCTTAGAAATGCGGGATCCACTTATCAAAGGGCAATGGCCACCCTTTTCCATGATATGATGCATAAGGAGATAGAAGTTTATGTGGATGATATGATTGCCAAGTCACAGAGTGAGGAGGATCATTTGAGTCATCTCCTGAAGTTGTTCGAACGTCTCAGAAAGTTCCAATTGCGTCTGAATCCAGCTAAGTGTACCTTTGGGGTCCGATCAGGGAAGTTACTCGGTTTTATTGTTAGCCAGCAAGGAATTGAAGTAGATCCGGATAAGGTCAGAGCAATTCAAGAGATGCCAGCTCCAAAAACAGAAAAGCAAGTCAGAGGATTCCTTGGGAGATTGAATTATATCTCCAGATTCATCTCCAACATGACTGCTACTTGTGAACCTTTATTTAAGTTACTCCGGAAGAATCAAGCAATTGAGTGGAGTCCTGATTGTCAACTAGCTTTTGAGAAGATCAAGGGTTATCTACAAGAACATCCTATCCTAATCCCACCCACTCCAGGGAAACCTCTCTTCATGTACCTGACTGTGCTCGAGGGATCTATGGGTTGCGTATTAGGTCAACAAGATGAAATCGGTCGTAAGGAGCACGCCATTTATTACTTAAGCAAGAAGTTCACAGACTGTGAAAGCAGATATTCGCTTTTAGAGAAGACTTGTTGTGCTCTAGCGTGGGCGGCCAAACGTCTCAGGCAGTATATGATTTGTCACACCACTTTGTTGATCTCGAAGATGGATCCGATAAAGTACATCTTTGAGAAGACTGCTTTGACTGGAAGACTTGCCCGTTGGCACATGTTGTTATCCGAATATGACATCCAGTACGTAACCCAGAAGTCTATTAAAGGCAGTGTTTTATCTGAATACCTTGCTGATCATCCTGTCGAAGATTATGAACCCTTGAAGTTTGATTTCCCGGACGAAGACATTATGTTGATAAAGGACTGTGAAGTTCCAGGTCCAGATGAAGGTCCCGAGCCAGGTTCTCGTTGGAAGATGATGTTTGATGGTTCCTCTAATTACATGGGGCATGGTGTGGGAGCTGTTTTGATGAACCCTGATGGTGGTTACACTCCCTTCACAGCTAGATTGTGCTTTGAATGTACAAATAACATTGCTGAGTATGAAGCATGTGTTTTAGGTATCGAAGCTGCAATCGATACTAGAATCAAGATCCTCGAAGTGTATGGAGACTCAGCCTTAGTAATTTACCAAGTCAAAGGTGAATGGGAGACCCGTGATGAGAAGTTGATCCCTTACCGTGCCCACATTGTGGAGTTAATTAAATACTTTGATGAAGTCACCTTCCACCATGTTCCAAGGGCAGAAAATCAAATTGCAGATGCTTTAGCTATGTTGGCATCCATGTTTCAAGTCAGATTCCTTAATGAAGCTCCACTCATTACAATCGAGCGAAAAACCGCACCCGCCTACTGTCTATTGGTCGAAGAAGAAACTGATGAGAAACCATGGTTCTATGACATCAAGAACTTCTTGCAAAATCAGGAGTACCCAGCGAACGCAACAACTCTAGACAAGAAGACTCTGAGAAGATTGGCATCCAAGTTCTTCCTCAGTAACAATGTGCTTTACAAGAGAAATCATGATATGGTTCTGCTCAGATGTGTGGACAAGCGCGAAGCAGACTTATTGATTAGGGAAATCCATGAAGGATCATTTGGAACACATGCCAATGGACATGCCATGTCCAGGAAGATTTTGAGAGCTGGATACTTCTGGTTGACCATGGAATCAGATTGTTTCAAATACGCCAGGAAGTGTCATAAATGCCAGATTTATGCCGACAAGGTGCACGTACCTCCAACACTTTTGAATGTGCTGTCATCACCTTGGCCTTTCTCAATGTGGGGCATTGACATGATAGGGGCAATTGAGCCTAAAGCTTCCAACAGTCACCGGTTTATTTTGGTTTCCATTGACTACTTTACCAAATGGGTAGAAGCAGCTTCCTACACCAACGTGACGAAGCAGGTGGTTGCCCGTTTCATCAAGAACCAAATTATCTGTCGCTATGGGATCCCAAGCCGAATCATCACAGATAATGGGACTAATTTGAACAACAAGACGATGAAGGAGTTGTGTGATACATTCAAGATTGAACATCATAATTCTTCTCCTTATCGTCCGAAGATGAACGGAGCTGTTGAAGCTGCAAACAAGAACATCAAAAAGATCTTGCAGAAGATGGTAAAGACTTACAAAGACTGGCATGAGATGTTACCGTATGCCTTACACGGATACAGAACATCAGTTCGCACTTCAACAGGGGCAACCCCTTTCTCTTTGGTGTATGGGATGGATGCAGTTCTCCCTATCGAAGTAGAGATACCATCTTTGAGGATCTTGATGGAAACCAAACTGGAGGAAGCTGAGTGGGTCCAGAGCAGATATGACCAACTGAACCTCATTGATGAGAAGAGAATGACCGCTATGTGCCATGGCCAGTTGTACCAGAAGCGCATCAAGAGAGCATTTGACAAGAAGGTCCATCTCCGAGAATTCAAAGAAGGAGACCTTGTACTCAAGAAAATCTTGCCAGTCCACAAAGACATGCGTGGGAAATGGAGTCCTAACTATGAAGGCCCATATGTTGTGAAGGTGGCATTCTCCGGAGGTTCCCTAATCCTCACAACTATGGATGGTGAACAACTGAAACACCCGGTGAATTCTGATGCAGTCAAAAAATATTATGCCTAAAAAGCCCGATAGGTCGAAAACCAGAAATGGCGACCTATGCAAAAATGGGTATCCTGGTGGATCATAACCTATGAAGGAGATCCAGGCAAAAGTTAGGGATAAAATTAAAAAAAATAGAGCTCGCTAAGTTGAAAACCCGAAAGGGCGGCTTAGGCAAAAAAGAGCGTCCCGGTGGATTGAAAACCCGAAAGGGCGGTCCAGGCAAAAGTTAGGGACAAAGGCATTTGACTGTATCAAATGGTGTTTATCATTGAAGGTCAATACTTGAAGACCAATCCATTCGTTCTTGTCAAAAGCAAGGTGTTGGGCGGTTTTAGTTATTAGGGATTATAGTGGTCATTGGATTCAATGTAGACCTTTCCCCGTTGCCATTTTCAAATTGTAATTTTCCATGGGGCTTTTGCTATTGGCAAGCTACCATTCTTGAATGAAATAAAACCTTTGTCTTTAAACTCTGTCTTTCGGTCTCTTATTTTTCTTTGTTATGCAAAATGTCTTTACTGAATCACAATTTAACTTTGAAAATGACAAAAATAATTTTCTTTAAAAAACAGTTTTTTTGAAAACACACTGGAGAACATTCAAATTTCTTTGACTTTAGAAAAATTAAAAGATTCTCTGTCTTCTAAAAAAGCCTTTGGCTGGTGACAACACTCCCATGCATTTATTACAGAAGTTCCCCACAGAGAATTTTAAGCTGGTAGCACTCTTGGATGAATCCTTGGACCAAACACCGGTTTCCAAGTCTGAAGACATCTCCCCAACATTTTTCTTATTGCTCATCTGAGTATTTGTGCTGAGATCCTACTCTTCGTGCTTTATCAAACTCTCTGTCTCTCCATAGAGTCAGCATTTGCATATCATGATCATTCGCATCATGTTCATCGCATAAGCATTTGGCATAATCATCTGTCTATCCCCAGTTGTCGTCTGTCTAACCCCAGATCCAGATTACTGTCTTTTGTTATTTTAAGTCCACTGTTTGTTGGTACATCACAGTGCGGCTAACCGAGTCTGTTGCCCAGCAACACTGGTATCCCCTGCGGAGGTCCTCCTTGATGTACTTTGGTACAACCAATACTTCTTTTAGTCCAATTATCAATGGCATGAATCCTTCAAGTTGTTTGCTTAAGACTTAGAATTGTCTGATTCAGATACGTCTGTGCTTCCCTGGTGGTTCCTAAAAGTTCTTCGTTTTAAGAAATTTCCTGAGGTTGGTCGTTTATCTCGCCGAAGACTCCAACATTTATTCTTATCTTCCAGTTTGGTCGCTCGGGGCCATTTTATTTATCTTTAAAACACTTCACATGCTACTCCCGGTGTCAGTATGCATGCACAGAGCCACTGCCTGAATACTATTTCCATTTTTCAATCCTTGATTTTCAACAGCTACACTTGAACCTGTTGATTTGCTATTTTGGACTTATGACAGTTATTTATTTCTCCAACCACCGTGTTGAATTTTTATTTCCAGACTACCGCGTCTCTACCTGAATTTTTATTTCCAGACCACCGCGTCTCTACCTGAATTTTTATTTTCAGACCACCGCGTCTTTGTCTGTCATTTCATTTCCAGACCACCGCGTCTCTACCTGATATTTTATTTTCATACCACCGCGTCAATGCCTGTCATTTTATTTCCAGACCACCGCGTCTTTGTCTGTCATTTCATTTCCAGACCACCGTGTCACTACCTGTCATTTTATTTCCAGACCACCTCGTCAATGCCTGTCATTCTATTTCCAGACCACCGCGTCTCTATCTGTCTTTTTTTCTTTCCTAACCACCGTGTCGTTATATGTTATTTTATTTTCAGACCACCGCGTCTCTATCTGTCATTTTATTTCCAGACCACCGCGTCTTTATCTGTCATTTTATTTCCAGACCACCGCGTCTTTGTCTGTTATTTTATTTCCAGACCACCGCGTCTTTGTCTGTTATTTTATTTCCAGACCACCGCGTCTTTGTCTGTTATTTTATTTCCAGACCACCGCGTCTTTGTCTGCCATTTTATTTCCAGACCACCGCGTCTCTATCTGTTATTTTATTTCCTGACCACCGTGTCACTACCTGTCATTTTATTTCCAGACCACCGCGTCAATGTCTGTTTTTTCCTGACCACCGTGTCACTGCCTGTTATTTTATTTCCTGACCACTGTGTCGCTACCTGTTATTTTATTTCCTGACCACCGAGTCGATACATGTTATTTTATTTCCAGACCACTGTGTCTTTGCCTGTCATTTTATTTCACGACCACCGAGTCGATGTCTGTTATTTTATCGATCACATGTCGATGTTTGTTTATTCCTGACCGTTGTGTCATTGTCTGCTATTTGGTTCTCCTGGCTGCCGAGTCGAGATCATTTCTATCTTTCTCAATCACCGAATCGCTGTATTGAGATCCCCAGCAATCACTTTGAGCTTGTTAACTTATCACTCCAGATAGTCTGTCCTTAATCTATGCTTTGTTTTCTGTCTTTTGTTGTTCTTAGTGCCAGCAGTTACACTTGAACCTGCTGATATATCATTTTGAATACATCCCGTATTCGTCTTGTCATCCCCAGTGAGTCTTCATCCTCGATTTTCGTTTTATAGATCACCGTTGCATTTGTCTGCATCACACCATACCCAGCATATTCATCAAAAAAAATCAGCATGTAGGGCTTCATTACATCTCGCACATCATTTCCCCAGAGGGTCTCTCATAAGTCCATAGCATAACATTGCATTTAGGGGTAAAATTTTCGGTTATTTATATATTCAAATATCTTTCACTGCGATTTTGTGAGGACTAACATTCCTCATGCCATCTGGTAAAGTTATTTAAATAGGGGCAACTGTCACACCCCAAATTTTACCCCTAATTCTTTTCATTCGCATATTCATCCCATCTTTAGCATGTCGAGGCACATACCCAAGCATGTGAATTTGTGAGGACGTAAAAAAGAGATTGTTGGTTTTTGGAACTAAAGTTTGATTCGATGTTTTTATTATTATTATTTATTTATTTTTGTACTAATTCAAGTTTTGAGTTAAACCTATTTCATTGTTTCAAAATTAAAATTGTTGTTATCCATTACAAGCAGTGGACGTTGCTTTTTTTGTGAGGATAGATTGTTAATCCCAATTAGAATCATGAGGTTGTTTAACCAATTTTGAGGATTCAGAGTTTAATGGGCTGTTTGTGGATTATGGTAGTTACATGAGTTTTCCAAGTTCAATTTCCTGTTTTTTTTTAGTTCCAAATTCCATTCCCGAATTTATTTTCTTAATTTCTAATCCATTTTCGAGTTCAAGTTTCAATCCCACTTTTCAATTTCTATTTCAATGGTCCTATTCAATTTCTAATTTCAATTTTAGCCAAAATTCATGTCAATCCAAGTTTCTCAATTCCATTCCCGAATTTATTTTTTCAATTTCAATCCTAATTCTAATCCAAGTTTCAAATTCTAATTTCAATTTCTATATCAAAGTTTTAATTTCAAATTTCAATTCTTACCTCTTTTTCAATTCTTATTCAAATGTCAATTTCAATTCTTACTCAATTTCAAAAAAACTTCAAATTTCATTCAAGGCTCAATCTCATTTCAATCTTTTTAAATTTTAATTTTTTTTTTTTTTAATTTATTTTGATTTTTTCGTTTGGTTGCAAGAACGTTTTGATAACAATTTTAATTAGAATAAAAATCCTTAAGTTAATGTCAAGTCCGCTAATTGTAAAAAAAAATGTTGTCTCAAAATTAATAATAATAAGAATTACTCAATATGAAGATTTGTGCAAAAAAAAGCAAGTTTGGCCAAGAGGGTTTGCCATAAGTCAGAATAACAATTCAGAAGGAGATTAACAAGTTGTGAGTTTTAGTACATAATCAAGTTTGTCCAGGACTAATCGGCGTCTCGATTCCCACCAGCACCTTCATAACCTTTCATTACCCTGCATTAACACTTTTGTTCATTCTTTTGTTCATGCTTGAATTCCAATTAGACCGGCTCTAGTTTAAGCACCAAATCCCTGCAAATGCTCAATATATCAGTCACTTTAGTACTAGGTATCAAAGGTTATCCCAACAAAAGTCTTTGCAGTAGCAGCCAAAAGTCAAGGGACCACTTCCCATTTCACAACAGACAAATCTTAGACCTGCAACAGACCTGCGAAGCCTTCAGACCAGCCTGCCCCCAGTTCATCCTGCTGCAATTTCGAAACAACAAAATAGGACCTGCAAGTTATGACCACAGGTCTATCACTACCCTTTACACCAAAACATGTAAAGCCCTCTTCTCTATGAACCAAACCTGAAATCGAAAGAGACTTGACATCAGTATCAAACAAATAACTGATGTCACACACTTCTTCAACAAGTTTTCAAAGAAAAATTCAAAACTAGAAACCCTAATTCTAATAGTATAAAAGAAACACAGTTGATAAGAAAATGAGGGGGCCGCGGATTAAAAACACCCAAAACACAGCCATAACAAAAATTCAAAAAATATAACAGTTTGGAAAATCGAATTTCATCGGAACAGGAACAAGGACTTACTTTTGGTGAACCGAATTTTGCTAAGCCGAAGCTTCTCCGCAAACCTTTCTCCATCAAACAACTCCACCACCTTTCTTCACTCTTCTGCCTTTTCTAAAACAACCAAACCATCTCCACCGAAAATCGCAACAGGCTCAACGACCTCAACCGCAGAACCGTAACCACCACCTCGTATCAAACAACAACATTCGATCAACAAAGCAACAACACAAAGAAGTTTGACGAAGAAAGGGATTACAAGATAAGGGGAAAAGAAGCTTACTGTTGATTTTTTGTTCATCATCCAAGAAGGTACTCGCCGGACTAGCCGCAGTCAAGTAATTTTTTCTCATTTTACTCGATTTCCTTGCTTTTATGCTTGTCTTCATGAACCAAGCCTTAGTCGTGAATGGGTTGTTTGAAATCTTCATCTATGTAAACTCAATTTCTGTTTTAGGGTTTGTGATCCTAGGTTTTAGATTTGTGATTTTGTTTGGATTTTTAGGTTCACTGCGGATTTTCTTTGGTTTGAGTAAGGATAGAGGGAGACTTTGAGAGAGGTCGAGAGAGAGTGATCGGAATGAGGGTTTTAGGCTTGAAATCTTTGTTTATTTTGGTCGTAGCTTTGTGAGTTCATGTAAGTTGGTTCTTGTTTTTCTGAAATACATAGCGGCTGTTTCTTTTAGGGTTTGTCTTCTTTTCACACACGAAAGCCAAATCGGGTCCTCCGACCCAATATCCGACCCAACATCCGTCCCCAACTGCCCGCGGATCCGCCCTCTATGGGCCTTCCTGCTGGGCTTCCGCTAAACTCCCCTCTCTTTTGCTCCTCATTCTTATTTATTTATTTTTCTACTTTTACATTTCTTTTGTTTATTAATTTATTTACTTTATTTATCATTTTCTTCTTTTTTTTTCCTCACCAATTTATTTGTCTTATTAAATATTGAAAATACAGAATATCTTATATTAATTTATTTATTTGAGATAATATTTTAATTTGGGTAATTAGGTTGTTAATGAATTTTATTGAATAATTCTATTTTCATAGTTAGTTAATGATTTATCTTTTGTTCAATTTTATTTACATGATGTATGATTACTTTTCTTGCCCATTATTTAATCGTACGTTGATAATGTATCTCGTTTGGCTTGTATTATGACCATATTCCGTTTAATAAAAAACTTGAATGCGACCACCATGAGATTAACCGCTTCAAGGATAATTTAATTTCTTGGTCCAACGCCAAGTAAAATATTTCTACGCCTACACTGCACACGTAAGTCGATTACCAAGTGATCGCCGTCTGCACGACTCATTGCGCATCTTAATTAATTTACGGAAAAAAGGAACTCCGGAGTCTAGCATTCCGCACGTTCCGGATCGAACCGCAAATGGGCTAGCCCCACGCGTTGGTTCAATCACCGTTCGTATAAAAACAATTCAATTCATCTTAATTAATTTACGGAAAAAAGGAACTCCGGAGTCTAGCATTCCGCACATTCTGGATTGAACCGCAAATGGGCTAGCCCCACGCGTTGGTTCAATCATCGTTCGTATAAAAACAATTCAAATCCTTTAATAAATTAAATTACGAAAAAAGGAACTCCGGAGTCTAGCATTCCGCACGTTCTGGATTGAACCGCAAATGGGCTAGCCCCACGCGTTGGTTCAATCACCATTCGTATATCAAATATTCAAATCTCAAATTAAAACATACCAACCAATTCAAAGCACTTTCATAATTAATTAGCGAGTAACTGAACTCCGGAGTCTCGCACTCCGCACGTTCTTGAATGCAACTGCAACATGGGCTAGCCCCACGCGTGGTTCATTCGCCCTCTCGTTTTAAAACACCTTTAACAAAGTCAAACACTTTCTTCTAAAACGAACATTGTTTAAATCATTCTATCTCTCGAACAAGCTAGCGCTTCAGCCTCCACCGCGAGTATAAGCCAATGCTTAGCAGTAGAATGCATTTTAAACAATCGTTCAATAAAAATCACAAACAGTAGTAGCACGAACTACGGAGCTCTGACTTTCCCATTGCACAAGGGAATACGTAGGCACGGGGATTTTAATCCTTCGCGAGCACAATAATAAAAAAATTAACTGTCTTTCCGTCACCCTAATAAAAAATTTAACTATTTCTCCATTTAAAAACTTTAATCCTTTCTCCGTCTTAATAATAATCTAAAACTTTAACAAACATAGTAATAACCATTTAGAAGACAAAAAAAAACTTAAGATCAAACATTTAATCGCATAGTTAGCTAAGAGGTTCCCGTTGAGTACAACGGACGTGAGGGGTGTTAATACCTTCCCCTTGCGTAACCGACTCCCGAACTTAGAATTTGGTTTCGTAAACCATTTCTTATCCTTTATTAGGTTGTATCTATATCTCCCTTTTCTCTAGTAGAATAAATAGAATTAGGTGGCGGCTCTGTTGTTTTGTTTTAGGATCGTATTTTTCGAGGTACGACACAAAGGGTATTCTCCATCATTTTGATTGTGTATGATCTTTATTTGATCATATAAGATGTTAGAAGTTCACAAAATTGAAGAATTTCAAGCCATTTGCAAAGTTGCCTTTTTGGGAAAGTGACTTATAATGTAAACTTGCCATTTTGGGAAAGTTTTTCAACCTCTTCTTTTTTATTCAAAAATGCCTCAAATGAGAAAACTTTGGTCATGAAAGTTGTATATTGGATCATTCCCTTTTCAAAAAGTACAAGAACTCATTCTAATTCATTTTAGATCAAAAGTTATGGCTTGTCAAAGTTGGGAAAAATCACTTATTTTTTCACTTTTGCACCAAAAGAGGAAACTTGCAATTTCACATGCCAAGGCAAAATGTGACTTCAAAGTGACTTCCAATCATCATACAGACACAATGTAGTGCCTAAAAATCAGAATGGCCCAAAGGATTTTTCATTTCATGCTTTGAATTCCAAGTTATCCTAAGCCATTTTTCCATAAAGTCCAAAAAGAGGAACTCTTGCAAAATTGATCCCCAAGGTTTTGTATGGTCTCTAACTGATTTCAAGACATCACCACAACATCATGTAACCTCTCACAACAAAAATTCAGCAAAGAGTGTCACATGTCTATGACCAAAAGTCACAAAATGTAACAAGTTGCCAAAATGCAAAATCATTTCAAACTTGTGATCCAAGCCATACAACTCACCACAATTGATCCAAGAGTCATCCTTGAACTCAGCTGATGCAGTACAAGCCAGGAAACCATCTCTGCCACAACCCATGCCTCAAGTACACCAAACCTTGACCTTTTGCAATTTCTCCCATGCTCTTGGAATAGTGATCAGCAGCCTCTACTAACCTGCTCCACAGCCTACTCAAACATTATGGGAGTGATATAGAAACTCATTCAGCCTTGAAACAAGACACAATCCAACTTGCACAAAATTTGTCCTAAACTTCTCCTCTTCGAATCTCTTCACACAGCCATCAAACCTCACTTTTTCTTTCACCAACAAGTCACAAATCATCCTTAGAACAAAAACCACCCCCTGAAACAGCTTGAATCACCACACACAAAGACCTTCATTTCTGCTACACCTGAACAAAACAGCCATAGCCAGCCATTCTCAAAGCTCTCCAAGCTTCATTTCATCATTAGGGTGTTCAAAGGAGAGGGATTGCACTAAGTTTGAGTCCAGAAAGCTCAGAAACAGGGAGTCTTCATCTCAGGTAACATGAAGAACATTTTTCCCAGAAGCTAAGTTTTAAGTTCTTTTATGATTCTGCATGTTCTCCTGATCATGAATATGTATTTACTTTTGAAAATGGTGAAGTAACCATCATGTATGAAGCCTCTGAACATTCGCCCGTGTTTTGCATTTTGTTTCGATTCATGTTTGTGAGGAAGAATAAATGAATTTTGATTGAGGGTTTAGGTTTAGATTGATGTGAGGATCATTTTGGTGGAAGAAATTTGGTGTTTGGTAACCTGTAGAAGAATCTAGGGTTTGTGCTCGCCGGAGAAGATGACCGGAACCACTGTTCCGGTCATCTGAAAGTCATTTGCCCTAATTGTGTTTAATTAGCCAGTTTGAATAATAGCCCTTGATCTAGATTTCCCGCGCGTGTATGGATGGTCCAGATGGTCCACTTAAACCCTAATCAGTCATTAATTAGCCTGACCTAGGATTAATTAAATATTAAATAGGTTTAGGGAAGTTTGAACTTGGGCCATTGGATGTGGCGCCAAGTCAACAGCTTCAAGCCCAGATTCAATCTGGACCTCTCCTTTGGCTTACTTTCATTATTTTAAATTTTATTTCATTTTCTTTTCATTTAATTATGGGAGTGGTATCCTCCTTTGGGCAGTGAACTTGTGTAGGGTTAGGTTTCTTTTGATTCCATCTTCAATTTTTTATCATGTCATTTGCTTCTGGTTTTGAATTTTTGTGTTGCATGTTGTTCACAAACCCTAATTCTTGCTTTCCTTTGCATTCATATCTTATATGCTTGCATTCAAGAACTTGCCATGACATTTTGTGCATCCCCATGACATATAATACATCTTAGGACATATTAGAATCATGTTTGATCATTGCATTTTCACTTGCCATGTTATGCATCCATTTTTATTTCATAAACTTTCATGAACTTCCATGGTTCAAGCATGCTTCATTTGCATCCTCATCCTTGTATGATCATCCACAACTCTTGACATGTGTTTACATCATCTCTTAGCATCATTGAAACCATTTTTATGCTTCTGACTTTTTCTTGCATCATGGCATTTCATCTCATTTTCATTGCATTTCATTTCCCTTGCTAACTTTTCAGGTGGTAAGTTGTTTTGAGAAGTGAATTTGCCTTCACTTCTCACAATCTCTTCTCATCTCTCCTATGCATCATTGCTGCATTTTATCTTTGTATTAGAGTGAGCTTGCTCATTCATGTTCATCTCTTACTTTCTTTCTTCAGGCAACTTGTCTTCTTAAGAGAAGCAAGTTGTCTTGCTTCTCTCTGCTTTTTCCTCCTTTCATCTTGTTTCTCCTTGGTGACTTCCTTGAAGATTTCTCCTCTTAAGCCTCACAAACCCTAGGACTTCCAAGCATGATAACATTTTAGGATTGTTTAGTCCCCCTTAGACTCTTTCCTTTGAGTTTTCTTTGAGTCTTCTTTTCTCATCTCATAATCAAGGACTAAACCCTAAAGGTTTTAAGGCTTTGTGATTAAGCTTATGCCTGCATCCTTCTATTAGGATGGAGTGTATAACTTTAATCCTATGTGTCAAACCCTTAATGTGTTTAAATCCTTTAATCAATTCACTTAATAATCATCAAGACATCAAGCTTGTAACTTGGGCCTTGCATTAGGGTTCTAATTCTTCCTTAATTGGTTAAGAAGGACTAACCCTAGTGTTAATGGACAAGTCCCCCTCAAGTTGTCTTACCAACCATAAAACTAACTTCTTAATCTTATCATCAACTAAAATCCACTTTAATAAAGGCTTTGTTTTGTCATGAGGTTAATCCCTAATCATGGGTTAAGTTGAGGAGCCTTCCTCAGCTTAAATGTTCTCATCTATTATCCTTCTATTAGGATGGTTTAATGAGTCCATTAAATCTTTGATTATGGCTTAAACTCATTACTTAACACTAAACAAAACAACAAAAACATCTAAATAAATACAAATAGGTTAATGATCTTAGTCCTACATCATGGTGATTAAGTGTGAGGTGCTTACTTCACATTTAAGGTATTCTCATTACCCCTAATCAGAGGGAGGATGTGATGAGTTTACTAACCCTTGGTTTAGGCTTAAGCTCATTAACTTATGACAAATCCAAAAGCAATAAAAGATTAAAAACACAAAAACAAACAATAATCGTCTCCTTCGTGATTCTTTTCTCACCTCATTCACTCACAAACGAGAACTTGCTTCTTTCGTCTAATGCAAGACAGTTTGCACCTGAGCCAGACAGGTCATACACTTGAGCATAGACAAGTAAGCAGTTCACAAGTCATTTCTTTCAGTCTCTTTGAGTCGAACTACGGTGTTCTGACTTCCTCATTGCACAAGAGGATACGTAGGCATAACTTAACAGTTATCGAACAAAAGTCTCTGTATATCCCCCCTCCTTCAAGCATTATTCTTTTAGCCTCATTATCTTGAGCATTTCACTCCTGTTCTTGCACTGACACTTCTCTTATACACTCCACACTTCTTTTACACTGACACTTGCATTCTTTTCCAGCTTTGATACACAGATTGCACTGACACTACCCCTTTTAAACACAAATCTTTCAAGCGTGGATCCCGTCGAGTACGGCGGACAATCTGGGTGCTAATACCTTCCCAGGTTGTAACCAACCCCCTTTCTCAGTTTCTCTGGTTCGCAACCGTCTTATCCATCTTTTCTTAGGTTTATGCAGCATTACCTTTCCTTCGGGATAAAAATGCCTAGCTGGAGACTCTATTCATTCCTTTCTCTTTCGTCGACCGTTCGCGTCTGTACCCCTTCTGACCAGGTGTCATTTGGTGGGAGCGACACCCGTGTGAGTGGTCATTCCAGGATGGTATTCTTCCCAGCATATTTCCACCTGGTTCTATTTTCGCTACCTATTCAGAGGTCAAAATCAAAAAATATATAAATAAATAAATGGGCAGATGGCTTTTCCATTACCCTCAGTGTTCAAATTTTCAGGTTTTATTCGAGTATTCAATCACTCCATACCTTGAACGTCTAAAAGCTGTTGCAATTATTCGTTCAGGTATGCAGATGATTGAATAGGGGCAGCTGTAATACCTCAAAATTTGCCATCATTCCTTATTACCGTCTAACTGGTTTATGTTTGCATTCATCTGTATTTCACATTAGGTCATAAAATCACAATCACACAGCTACTAAAACAGGGGACCAATGCCATTTGAAATTAGGGTTACACACCCTATATGTAATTGTCAGAGGAATCCAAGGTTGATTAAACGGCAATCAATAACATCATTTTCTTGTACCTCTGCTACTCGATTAGGGTTTTCTTCCCTGGATAAATGGTCTTCAAGGGTTTTACATATGGGTACTATTTATTGTGAATTGTGTGATTGAGGTTGTGAAGCATGGTATCATGGATTTCTTCTTCCTCGACCTACCTGGGCCATTCTGCTCCGAAATTCATTGAGGTTTTGAACCAGAGTTTATTTCTCAATATTTCTCAGAAGACCGAGGTTTCTGTCTTTCACGTATGGAATGACTTAGGATTTCATGGCAAAAGTATATTGATGTTCTTGGTGCAAGAGACCGGATACTGGTATTCTTGGTGCAAGAATTTGTTTCGAATCGGGGACGGAAAATGTGTAGTTTTGATCTATTTGGAAGATCTCGTTGAAGTTCAAACTCGAGCTTCCAATAACCATTTCAAATACAAGTCATTTACCCAAGCATCATGTTCAGACTCAGTTTCTCATTTCTTATCCAAGTTTCAAAGCCCATTTTTAATTCCAAGGTCCATATCCATTTAACAAGTTTGTTCATTTTTATAAACCATAATATCCAAATCTCATTTTAATCCTTTTCATCCAATTGCCTTTTCTTATCCATTTATTAAATCGGGTCATCATTCACCATTTTAATTTTTAGAGTTCTTTTTTTTTACCTATCCGATATCCATTTAATAAAGCCCATTGGTCATTTTTGCCAATACCTTTTCGTTGTCCAACCTAGTTAAGCCCATAAACCACTTTCAAGCCCATTATTCAATGTCAATCCATGGCCATTCATATGCCTTAAGATTATCTCAACTTATTTTGTCCATCATTAAAAAAAAATCACCTTTAAACCAATTACCATTTTTTATTCAATTTTATTTTTCATTGTTCAAAAATACATGTTTGTCACTCACATTTACTTTCATTGTTTTTTCTAGAGTTTATTCTTAGTGCAACAGTTAGCAAACCTATATCTTTGGCTCTCATTAATCATTCAATATGAAAAAAAACAATAAACAAGTATTTTTATCAAAAGGAAGATTTACACCAGCTATCAAAAAGGACCGACACGTAAATTCAGTGACATAATCAAACGTCAGCAAATTCTCACAAGAGTTATATATCTGTTAACAAAAAAATCGGTTACGAAAAAATAACAAAAGAAATAATAGAAAATTCTAAAGATTGAGAACAGGAAGAGTAAAAAGGGAGCTTCGGAATATAAAGCATGACTCTTTTGGATGAGGATCGACTATTGATTCTCTTCAATCAAATTCTCTTTTTCACCTGGTCTTCATCATTCGTCAATGATATTCATCATCATGTATTGAGAATCAAAGAACTCTCGGAACCTACAGCCGCTCTTTTTTCTCTCAGCACCCAAGATCACCCTTCAACAACTTTCTACCTCTCAACCTGAGGCCTTCATCACTCTGCATCAAATTAAGAACACACCACATATCAGATTCAGAAATGGCGGAAAGAGTTCTAAGAAGAAGCAGAAAGTGAAAACTAAAAGTGGAATTATGATTGTGGGTGTACATGAATCAGATTCATTCATTGCTCATCGTGTCGGTGACACCATTATAGCTCCAATCTCATAAAACAGAAGAATTTCATACTGCATCAATTTCGAAAAGCCGATCCTGATATTCAACTTCATCATCTCTTCAACACTTTTCAAAGGCAAAACCTCTCTCCACTCGGCATAACCTATAATAAACCAGAAAAATCAGTTATAGTTATAACTGATATAACAGAACAAAAAGAGAAGAGATCAGCGCACATCAGTTTTCGATATGGGGAGTTCTTCTTCAACCTGATCCATATATCGTCATCACTCTGCATCATTCTTCAACTTCTTCTCAGATTTTCTTTCAACTCTGCATCATCATTGCTTCAAATCATTGCAGTCATTTTCCACCATCATCCTCAAATCATCTTTTACATAGCCTGCATCAAATGGACACCATTTTAACAAAACCAAAAAAAATCAGTTCCACAATCTCAATCTTAAAGTTCCAAGGATAAGTTGCAAACTATAACAGAAAATCTTAACCGAATCCTAACCGAATTCATAACAAATCATAACCGAAAAACCTATAACTAACTCAAAATAGAAAAATGAAAATCATAACTGAAAATTACAAACTTATAACCGATTTATTCCAGAAGCTTCACCTGAGTCTTCACAAATTTTCATTTGGGATCATCTATAAATCAGAACCAACTTCACTCCATTTTTTTTCTTCTTCGATTCATCATTCCTCTCCAATTTCTCAATCTTCCCAACTTTTCAATCTTCCATACAACTTCAATCTTCTTCTTCCTCACACCTTCTTCACCAAACTTCTCCTTCTACCACTCATCCTCAACTGTATCCAACAACGCATCTTCAACCACCTATCACGGCAAGAACGCATCCTCACTGTGATTCACGAACCGACGACGTCAACACATCACCGACATCATCTTCGGATCCCGCAAAACCAAGCCCTCTCAATAATTGTTACGACTTGATTTTGTCTTCGTCGAACAGAAATCTGTTAAACACCTATGTTATCAAGATAAAGAAGAAGTTCAACGGCAATCATTCGGTACGAGATTTGAACGAGTAAGCTGAGAGACGTGGCATAGATTGAGACGAAGTCATACTTGAAACACGATCTCCGTTTGCGGCGAAACTCGCAAGGTACAAATCTTTCTTCTTCCTCATAGTTGTATGGATGAAAGTTTCGCAATGTGGTGGTTGTTGCCCACGTCAGTTGGAAAGGACGAGATTTCGGTTTCGATTTAGGGAGAAGAAGGACTAGGTCAAGGTTAGGGTTTCGAATTGAAGAATGGTTAGGTGAATGATTAGGTCGTGTTGTTCGTTTCGGTTTGGAAGAAGAAGAAGAGGAACATTGAAGGCTTAAAACAGCGGTGTGAGGGAGAAGAATAAAGAATGAGACAGAAGAAGAAGAAGAAGGGAGAAGTTGCGGCGGTGAGAAGAAAGAGGGAAGAAGAAGAAGGGAATTAGGGCTTTTGATTTTATGTTTATTCAGCTTTTGATTTTATGTTTATAAACTTAATTTTAATAATGAAAGCATTAAGAGTTATTAAGTTATAATATTAATCCTCCATTAACCCATAATAAAAACATAATTAATCCATTGTTTTTTCCGATTCCAGAGAGATAGTGAGATAAGATTTGGATTTCCTGGCCCTACCGGCGGTGACACTTGTCACCGTCCGGTAGGCCCTTCGCAAGTTGCTAGTGGTACCCCCCGTATTAAGCCCATTTAGAAAATAGCATAGAAATCTGCTTATTGCACCTCCCTGGCTTCTATGCGAAAATGGGCTTTCTTTTTTTTGCTTTTCAAACCTCCTTTCTAGGCCCATCATGAAAACAACCTAAGAAATTACTTCCTGCACCTCTTCTGGAACCAGCGAAAATGGGCCTTGCCCTTTTGCTTTCTGCACCACTATTTTTGAGCCCAGCCAATAAAACAACCTAAAAAATTTCTAAAAACACCCCCCTTCTATTATGTCTTTAGATTTTATTTTTGTTTTATATAGTTTAGAAAATAACTCCAAAAAAATAGAAAAAAAAGATTAGAAATTCCCAAAAATATTAAGTGGACTTTTAATTCAATTTAGAAATATTTGGCTTTTTATTTTTCTGAATTTGCTTGATTTTTGATTTTATTTTGATTTTCTCATGTAAGTGGTTTTAATAGATTTTATTCAACTGTACCTAGTTTTTGTAGATTTTATTTTTAAGGCTTCCAGTAATCTTTTTGGCCCATTCTTTTTACTGTAATTAGAGGACTCATAGTAGTACTTAGGTTAATTTTTGTGGATTTTTCAGATCATTTTATCTTAGGTTTAGAGGCTTAATCCCTTAGAAATTAGTGGTTAATTCTTAGCTGAAAATAAACAATTTTTAGGCATAGTAAAAATTTGATTTTTTAGAATCCCCTTTAGCACAATGTTATAGGTAGTCATAGGACCCCATCCATGAGGATGTTTCGGCACCACATGCATATTAAGAGGTTGCACGTCATTCTAAATGACATATTATAATTTGCATTGATTTTTGTGTGATAATGAGATTTACTTGATGTTGTGTATGAATGAGTCATGATTGAATTGTTGATGTTGTTGATGTTTTTAAATTCTCATTTATATATTATTTTATTGAATGCGAATTTACTCACCCTGCATGCCTTCTAGTGATGGTCTATTATGCCATCCTGCAGATAATCAAGGTTAGCTTGGTGCGTGCTTAACTCAGAGGTTGTAAGTTGTCGAGTTAGTTAGAAGTGGAGTCCGGCTCTGTGTCTAGTAACATCGGGATGGGTTTCGCTTGAGTTGTTTTGTTTTATTTGAATTATGACGTATTGTTTTCCACTGCGTACTGTTCAAAAGAGATTTAAAGGATTTTTCATGATGTTATTAACCCGTGTTATGGGATAGGACTCAATGTGATATCTTATGATGCATGAGTTATTTGAAGTATGTGACATCTTTTCTTGAGTCTTACTCTGATAATTAATTAAATGTATGCCATTTGTGATGGGGTAGAAAGGGTGTTACATTAGTGGTATTAGAGAAGGTTGGTCTGTCAGTCGTGTCGTGTCGTTGGCAGTCGTGTCGATTTTGCGTTTGACTATTTTGAGGATTGAGTTGTTTTCTGATGCTGTTGGGGATTTGTAGAATGGCTTCGAATCGTGCTCTTACGGATGTGGTAGCGGCACTTGCTCATGCTACGGCGCATAACAATGTTTGTGATGAGTTTCATGCTTTGGGGGTTTTTCAGAGGAATAATCCACCTAAGTTTGAGGGTTCTCATGAACCAGAGAACGCGCATAAGTGGCTGAAGGCAATTGAGAAGATTTTCAGGATTATGGCGTGCTCCGATGCTCAGAAGGTGCATTTTGGCACCCATATGCTGGATGAAGAGATTGAGGATTGGTGGGATAATACCCGTAAGAGATTAGAAGGAGCTGGGGATGCCATAAATTGTAATGTGTTCAAGAGAGAATTTTTGAGTAAGTACTTCCCTGAGGACGCTCGTGGTAAGAAAGAGGTCAAGTTCTTAGAGCTGAAGCAATGGAACATGACGGTGACAGAGTATGCTGCCAAGTTTGAGAGGTTGGTGAAGTTTTGTCCTCACAACAACCGTGACGATGCTGAGTAGTCCAAGTGTTTGAAGTTTGAGAATGGGCTAAGACCAGAAATCAAGCAAGCGATTGGTTGTCAGCAGATCCGCAGGTATGCTGAGCTTATAGATAAGAATAGGATCTATGATAAATATAGTCGAGCTCGATCTTCTCACTATAAGAAAGTGAGTGAGAAGAAAGATAATGGTCAGTTTCAGGATAAACCTTATGCATCTCCAACTGACACGGGGAAGCCAAAGGGTAAAGATGGGTAGGAGCCAAGTGGGGGAGCGGGTTCCACTCCTCTCAAGTGCTATAAGTGTGGCGAAGCAAGTCACAAATCTGATGTGTGCACTGCTATAGTGCTTAGATTCTACAAATGTGGTAAGAAGGGTCATATGAAGGATGAGTGTACAAATGATGGACCAACTTATTTTAATTGCAATGAAGAGGGACATATCAATACTCAGTGCCAGAAACCAAAGAAGATTGATACTGCTGCTCAGACTACTGGTAGAGTGTTTTCCTTGAGTGGCTCAGATGCTCAGAAGAAGGATAACTTTATTCGAGGTACTTGTTTTATTAATGATGTTGAATTGGTTGCTATAATTGATACTAGTGCTACTCATTTATTTATTTCGATTAAGTGCGCGACCAAGTTGCATTTACCTTTGACTGTTATGAACAAAAAATATGTTGATTGAGATGCCTACTGACAGTTTAGTTATGACTAACCGTGTATGTTTGAAGTGTCCTTTTACCATTTATGGTCAGGATTTCTTGATGGATTTGGTGTGTTTACCGTTACGCCATATGGATGTTGTGCTCGGAATGAACTGGTTGGAATTTAACTTTGTGCATATCAATTGTTATCCAAAGACGGTAGAGTTTCCAGAGTTTAGTGATTGTGGGGAGATGATATTTCTATCTGCGAAGCAAGTGGGTGAACTTCTAGCAGATGAAGCCCAGATGTTTGCCTTGTTTGCGGCACTACAAGTTGACCGTGAACAAGTGAGTGTTGAGTTACCTGTTGTTCGAGAATTTCTTGATGTGTTTCCGGATGACATTGGTGATTTGCCTCCAGAGCGTGAAGTAGAGGTTGTTGTGGATTTGGTACCAGGTACTAGTCCAATTTCGATGGCTCCCTATCGGATGTCAGCTTCAGATTTGAGTGAGTTGAAGAAACAACTTGAAGAACTTCTTGAGAAGAAATTGTTCATCTAAGTGTTTCTCCGTGGGGTGCTCATGTGTTGTTCATTAAGAAAAAGGATGGTATCATGAGGTTGTGTGTCGATTATCAGCAATTGAATAAGGCGACTATCAAGAATAAATATCCACTTCTAAGGATCGATGATTTGATGGATCAGTTAGTGGGAGCTTGCTTTTTTAGAAAGATTGATTTGAGGTCGGGTTATCATCATATTCGAGTTAAAGTATATGATATTCCGAAGACGGCTTTCTGGACGAGGTACGGTCACTATGAATATATGGTGATGCCTTTTGGTGTATCCAATGCACCTGGTGTATTCATGGAGTATATGAATCAGAATTTTCATGAGTATTTGGATAAGTTTGTAGTGGTTTTTATTGATGACATTATGATTTATTCAAAGTCAGAAGAAGAACATGAAGGACACCTGAGGATTGTATTACAAGTGTTGAGAGAGAAGAAGCTTTATGCTAAGTTGTTGAAGTGTGAGTTCTGGTTGAAAGAAGTAAGTTTCCTTGGCCATGTGATTTCTAGTGGTGGGATTTCAGTGGGTCCTTCGAAGATTGATGCTATGTTAAATTGGGATACTCCGAAGTCTAATACCGAGATCAGAAGTTTTCTTGGTTTGGTCGGCTATTACTGAAAGTTTATAGAGGGTTTTTCTAAGTTGGCATTGCCTCTGACTCAGTTGATTCGAAAGGGTCAGGCTTATGTGTGGGATGTTGCGTGCTAGAAGAGTTTTGTTGAGTTGAAGAAGAGGTTAACGACTGCTCTAGTATTGATATTGTCGAATCCGAATGAATCTTTTGTAGTATACTATGATGCTTCGAAGATGGGTCTTGGTGGTGTGTTGATGCAGAATGGCCATTTAGTTGCCTATGCTTCTAGACAACTACGTGTTCATGAAAGGAACTATCCTACCCATTGTCGCTCCCACCAAATGACACACGGCCAAGAGGGGTACAGACCCGAACGGTCGGCAAAAGAGAGAGAACATAAAGATGAACTGAAAAGAGTCGCCAGCTAGGCATTTTTATCCCGAAGGAAAGGTAATGCTGCATAAACCTGGAAAGATATGGATAAGACGGTCGCGAACTAGAGAAGCTGAGAAAGGGGTTTGGTTACAACCTGGGAAGGTATTAGCACCCAGATTGTCCGCCGTACTCGACGGGATCCACGCTTGAAAGTTTGTGTTTAAAGGGTTAGTGTCAGTGCTATTCTGTGTGCAAAAGCTGGAAAAGAATGCAAGTGTCAGTGCAAAAGAAAATGTGAAGTGAAATAAAGGAGTGTTAGTGTAAGGAAAGAGTGAATAGCTCAAGACAATGAGGCTTAGAAGAATAATGTTGGAAGAGGGGGAATATACATATACTTTTGTTCGATAACAGTTAAGTTATGCCTACGTATCCTCTCGTGCAATGAGGAAGTCAGAACACCGTAGTTCGACTCAAAGAGATTGAAAGATAAATTGACTAATGAACTGCTTGCTTGTCCATGCTCAAGTGTATGACATGTCTGGCTCAGGTGCTAACTGTCTTGCATTAGACGGAAGAAGCAAGTTCTCGTTTGTGAATGAATGAGGTGAGAAAAGAATCCCGGAGGAGACGATTATTGTTTGTTTTTGGTATTTTCAATCTTTTATTGCTTTTTTGAGTTTGTCATAAGAAAATGAGCTTAAGCCTAAACCAAGGGTTAGTAAACTCATCACATCTTCCCTCTGATTAGGGGTAATGAGAATACCTTAAGTATGAAGTAAGCACCTCACACTTAATCACCATGATGTAGGATTAAGATCATTAACCTACTTGCCATTATTTAGATGTTTTTTGGAGTTTTTATTTAGTGTTAAGTAATGAGTTTAAGCCATAATCAAGGATTTAATGGACACATTACACCATCCTAATAGAAGGATAATAGATGAGAACATTTAAGCTGAGGAAGGCTCCTCAACTTAATCCATGATTAGGGATTAACCTCATGTCAAAACAAAGCCTTTATTAAAGTGGATTTTAGTTAATGGTAGGGTTAAGAAGTTGGTTTTATGGTTGGTAAGACAACTTGAGGGGGACTTGTCCATTAACACTAGGGTTAGTCCTTCTTAACCAATTAAGGAAGAATTAGAACCTTAATGTAAGGCCCAAGTTATAAGCTTATTGTCTTAGTGATTTATTAGATGAATTGATTAAAGGATTTAAACACATTAAAGTTTTAACACTTAGTATTAAAGTTATACACTCCATCCTAAGAGAAGGATGTAGGCACAACCTTAATCACAAAGCCTTAAAACCTTAAAGGTTTAGTCCCTGATTATGAGATGAGAAGAGAAGACACAAAGATGACACAAAGGTAAAACTAATGGGGGACTAATCAAACCCTAATTGTGATCATGCTTGGATATTCCTAGGGTTTATGAGGCTTGCAAGACACCTTCAAGAAGAGCCACCAAGGAAGAAGCAAATGAAAGAAGGAGAAGCAAAAGAAGAAAGTCAACTTACTTCACTTAAGAAGATAAGTTGCTTGAAGAAAGAAAGTGAAGAGGGAACATGAATGATCAAGCTTACTCTAACACAAAATTCAGCAATGAATACATAAGAGAGATGAGAAGAGATTGTGAGAAGTGAAGGCAAATTCACTTCTCAAAGTTTTTACCACCTGAAAAGTTAGTAAAAGGAAATGAAATGAAATGAAAATGAAATGAATGCAAGAATGTAATCCAAAACCAGAAGCATGTTTATGATGCAAATTATGCTAAGAGATGATGCAAATGTATGTCAAGAGATGCAAATGATCATACAAGTAATGAGGATGCAAATGAAGCATGTAAGAAGCATGAAAGTTCATGAATGCACATGGAATTAAATGAAAGCATAACATGGAAAATGCATGATGCAATGATAAAACATGAATATAATGTGTCCTAAGATGTCTTAGAAGTTATGTGGATGCATAAAATGTCATGGTAAGTTTATGAATGCAAGCATATGCAAGAAGTATGCAAAGGGAGATGAGAAATTAGGGTTTTCATACAACATGAGATGCAAAACTCAAAATCAGAAGCAAATGAAAAGATAAAAAATTTAAAATGAAATCAAAAGAAACCTAACCCCATATGATATCACACCCCAAAGGAGGAGACCTAACTCTTAACCCTAAGGGACTTATGATTTTTCTAAGTTTTCTAGGGTTTTAAGGTACCTAAAGGGGGAAAATGCAAATCAAATCAAAAATGCAGAAGAAATTTATGACAAAATTATGTTAGAAACTACATTTCAAATTAAGAACAATGCAAAAAGAACCATGGTCATACCATTCTTGGTTAGGCAGAAAATAATTCTTGAAGTTAGGGTTCAAAAATGGAATTTTATGAACCCTAAATTCAAAGAAAAAATGTCAAAATGATTCAAAACCAAAAAAGAAATTTGTGTGGATGGTATGACAATGTCTCTAAATGTTTAAAGAGGTAATATAAATTTTTTGGGATTTTGTAGAAACCTAAATGATATTTTAATTAATTAATTTTCATTAATTAATTAAAATAAACATTTAAATGTCTAAAAAACTAATTTTTTAATGCAAAAGAATAAAAATAAAAATATTTTTGGGTTGAGAAAATTATTTGGAATTAAAATGCTGAAAGAAAATATTTTTTTGGATTTTCTATGTATTTTAAATAAAATATGCAAAATAAATGATTAAAATATGAAATAAAACTGAATTAATGAAAGTATGCAGAATTGAGGGACACGATTGAAACTGGATTTGGGTGGGTTGACTGCGCGCCACATCTAAAGGCTGAGATTCAAATCCAGTTAATTTTAATTAACCAATTAATTAATTCTAAAATTAAGTTAATGAACTAATCTGGGCCCTTTATCACACGCGGGAAGACAAGATCCAAAGGCCAGAATTTAAACTGAAACCCTAACCCTAATTAGCCATTAATTACTTTCAGGTGGCCGGAAAAGTCCTCCGGTCGTCTTCTCCGGCCACACCTCCCCTGAGCAAAACCAAAACCTCACTTCTAGGTCATTTCTGGAGCTCTAAAGCTCCAGATTGACTCCTCTCACTCTCCTAAGATCAAATCCACCCTAAAAAACAATTTCTTTCCAACCAAACTCAAGATTCAAAGCTATGAACAAAAATGGTGAAACTTTCAGACAAACAATACATTCTCATTTCTTCATCATTTTCAAAAATAACAAGTTCAGTGTACTCAGGGGAGCACGCTTAACCATTTAGCAACATAAAATAAAGGTTCTGGAAAAATTAATTCGCATGGCTACCTGAGATGGAGCTTCTTACTTTGGAGCTTTCTGACTGCTTCTTCTGTGCAAGATGATTCCTATGACCTCCCTGAAGAAGCTTTGAAGCTTGGAAGACCTTGAGAGTGGCTGGTTTGTGATTTTGCACTCCACTGGTAAAAAAATTGTGTTTTGTTTGTGATGTATTCTTGGTTGTTTTGATGGGTGGTTTTGGGTCAGTGAGTGATTTAGAAGTGAATGGTGATGTTTATTTGAAGAATGGGCAAGTGTGCTGTGTGTTTCGAAGGTTTTTGCAAGAGGGGAGTTTTTTGTGAACTTGTGAATGCTGAAGTCTTAGGCTAAGTTCTCTTGAGTTATGGCTTGCATAAAGTCCACATATCAAGTTGTGATAGGTCTGTGGAGTTGTGTGGGCTATGCTGATTGGTATGGGGTGTTTTGCAAAAAGTCAAGATTTCTTGTACTTGAGGTATGGGCAAGTGGAAGGCATGGTACAATGGGGGTGTCTGGTGCAGCAAGGATCAAGGATGGCCATGGAATTCATTTAGAGGCAATTCAGAATGTTTGTGAAAGGTTCTTGGTCATTTTGCAAATTCATGAAGTTTTGGCCCCTTTTGGATTTCTTCATGGGCAAGGCATGAAATGTTGTGATTCCTTGGGCAATTTCCAGCAAAATGAGTCATGTGATGTTGTTGTGATGTTTTTAAGTCAATTAGAGGTCACTTAGAAGCTTGGTAAGTGATTTTGCAAAAATCCCTCTTTGGCATGAAACTTGAAATTATGTGATTTTTGCCAACTTTGGAAAGCCATAACTTGAGTTCCAAAATGAATTAGATCTTGTTCTTGTACTTTTTGAAAAGGGAATGATCCAATCTACAACTTTAATGACCAAAAATTTTTCGTTTGAAGCATTTTTGGTTGAGAAAGAGGAGGTTGAAAAACTTTCCCAAAATGGAAAGTTTACATTACAAGTCATTTCCATTTTTGGCAACTTTTGGTTTAGCCCACTTTTCTTCAAATTTGTGAACTTCTAAGCACTTAAATGATCAAATAAAGACCATATAACTTAAATTTGATGAAAAATCCACTTTGGTTCCATGTTGGGGGGCCTCAGATGCCCTGATTTTGCTCTGACTTGCTCAAGAAGTTACCCAGTGATCAGATGACTTCCACAATGAATTTCTTCATCAAACTTGGTATGCATGTTCCTTATATCATATTGAGACCAATAGAAACAAGAATGACCAAAAAATTTGGAGTTATGGCCTCTGAAACCAAAACCCTAATTTTAGGTCATCTGTGCAGTTAAACCCTAGCTCTGCTTCCATGCCTTGCCAGTTCTTGTGATTCTTTGGCTTCCTTGATCTTTGGAGGATAAAATATGATTATTGAACATACATGGAACCCCTTGAGATGATTGAAGACCTTTGGAGTGGCTCAGATGGATCTTGGATTGCTCAAATCACAAACCCTAGATGCAGATGAACTTGAACCAATACAGTGAAGCAAAAATGCAATATGAGATGATATGATTAAACTAATGCAAAGATGAAAGATCACAAGCCATGGTGTGAACTTAGTGAGGGAAAATTTGGGGTGTTTACAGCTGCCCCTATTCAAACATGAGTTAGCTGTGCAGGATGTAAGCGCTTGGCTTAACAGACAAACAAGATAACTTGTGGTTGAATACCAAAGACAGTCCAAAATTTGCACTCACTGGGAGAAGAAGAAGAAAAGGGATATAGATTGTAGAAGGGAGTATAGTATGATTATAAAGTGCGGGTGATGGAGGACGACCATCGAGCAGAGGACGACTGCTGGGGATAAAGCAATGACGGGGATGGCCGACATGCTAGTGAAATAAAGAGACCATGATGGGGACGGCCATCGGGTAAAGGAACAAGATTCTCTAGGGATTAAGATAAAGGCAATGATGGGGACGGCCATCAGGTTTGCAAAGTAAGGTAAACAACGATGGGGACGGCCATCGGGTCAAAGAATAAATGAAATAATGATGAGGGACGGTCATCAAAGGTGAAGGACGATCACCTAGCAGGGAACGGCTGCTCTGTTGGGGATGAGGATGAGGGACGATCATCCAAGGTGAAGGACGATCACCTGGCAGGGTACGGCTGCCGAAAGTATCACGACATAGGACAAATGCCGGATAGAAAAGGTCAACGATGGGGACGGCCATCGGATAAGCATGATGAAGGACGATCATCAAGAGGTGAAGGACGATCACCTAGCAGGGTACGGATGCTCTCGGGGTTTATCATGACATAGGAAGAATGTCAGATAACAAGATCAACGATGGGGACGACCATCGAATAAAATGATGAAGGACGATCATCAGGAAGGTGAAGGAAGATCACCTAGCAGGGGACGGCTGCCAAAATATCACGACATATGACGAATGTCGGTTATAAAAGGGTTCCAATAATGGAGACTCCGCTGAGGGAATGATGAGGGACGGTCATCAAAAGGTGAAGGACGATCACCTGGCAGGGTACGGCTGCCGAAAGTATCATGACATAGGACGAATGTCTGATAGAAAAGAAGTTTTACTAGGGACTTAATGGGGAATATTAAACACGGACGAGTGTTTATATCAAAGAAATAAAAGGTATAAGTGTTTGATGCTGTGTATAGATTAAAGATGCGGACGAGCATCCTTAAGACTATGATACGGACGAGTATCAAATGCTTGTCGTACCTTAAATTAGGTTCACGGGATGATCCTCCTCAATTGCATTTATCCTGGTGTTCGCTGTGATTTCTGACGAACAACCTCTGGTTAACCAATCTCTCAGAAAACTGGGTTACTTGCAGGACCAACCAAATAAGTCCTAGGACACATGTGCAATTATTTTGTCGAATTACTCTTAGTGTTGTTAATGATTTGTGGTTTGTTTTGTTAATAATGTCAAAGTGTTAAATGCTTTGATTTTGAAAGTAAAATAAAGTTGAAGTTTAAACAAAAGTAAGAAAATGGCGAAAGATGTAAAACTTTGCAGGAAAGTAAATAAAACTGAAGATAAAATAACTTGATGAAACAAACTAATAATTTAAATAACTTGAAAGAAAAATGGTGTTCAACACATACATTGTTCCAAATATCAAACTCATTTTCTCTCACACTGGGTACTTAGAGTATTTACAGGATTTTTGTATAAGTTTTCACACACGCATTCTAAACACAAACTATCCTATTTATATACAAACAAAATAACTGCCTAGAATGGGAAAATTCTAACTAAATGACAAATGTCAGCCTGCATGCAATTTTCTTCTCTGAAACTTCCATGTGTCCAACTGCCAAAGGTTGCAACTTTTGAATTTGAATTCTTCCCTTTGGTGAAGAAGCATTGTATCTCTTCATTTGTCGAAATCTCGAAGAAGAAGGAACCCTTCAAACTTTGCCAACCAATGCTTCTGTCAAACAACCCTCTTCTGTCGAAGTGTCGAAAGATACACCCATCTTGTCAAATTCCCAACTATAAACAGGTTTCCAAACTTGGCCTGCCAGAACACTATTTGTCCTCCTGTCGAAGCACTTGAGTTTTCAACCTTGTCAACATCTCCTGAATATCTTCACTTCTTCTTTTCCTTATCTACTGATCATCCTCTCAGCAAAAGAAATGACTTCATATCTCAAATTTCAAAGTGTCGAAATTATGAGCTTACAAATTGCCCCCCAGCAAAGATGTTTTCGACTAATTTTGGAGAAATATCCTTTGCTGTCAAAATGACTTCTGACACCATGTCAGTCTCATTAATTATAAAGTGAGTTTGTTGAGTCCCAAGGAAACACCATGATTTCAACTTTCTGAAAAAACGTCTTATCTAGCCCACGTTTACACAACCTTCCATAACCCTATATTCTAGCTAAATCATGGGCTCCCTACCAACCGTCACCTTTAATCACCACCATTGATCAAAACGCACGTCCCCCATGACTAAAACTGAAAAGTCTTTTTTTCTTTTTCATTTATTTTTTATATACTGTCACCTTCTATAAATACCCTCTCTAAAAATATTTCATCCTTTTCACACTCTCAGACTCTTCTTCCCTTATCAAAGAAAAACCTCCATTAAAACCCATTTAAACTTTCTGTTACTCCAGCTCTAATCTTCTCATAACAATGGCGCCCCCAAAGAATATTGTTGACCGTAGTTCTAAGAAAGCAAAGAAGACAGCTGACCTCCCTCCTGCTCACACATTGTCTGGACCCACGCAAGTGAATCAACAACAGTACATCCCAGAACCTCCAAATCAGAGGGAGAAAGCTAGTATCTACAGATCTCAGGTAATAATCCCTATCTTGGTCTCTAGAGTTCACCATGCAATGTTAGGTCCTATCTCTGATCCCAATGCTGACCCAAATCGTTTAAAGTATTTTTATCCTTGCTATTCTGCTTCTAAGCCAATAGGTGCTAGTAAGAACCCTCCAACTGTCGAAACATCTTCTAAGAAACCTGAGATCCCAATAGCTTCGACAGACTTAGACTCGTCGTACTTAAATCAAACTAGGATCTTTAGGAGCCCTCCCCTAACAAAAGACCCTTCAGATTACTTAGCTTGGCTCACTATAGTCGAAAAAGCTAAGGAACAATTCTGGAAAAAGACAGGTATTTTCGACCTGTTTCAGTTGTCGAAAGAAGGTCCACGCTACTGCCAGAATATGTTGCTGGCTTCTTTATATTTCTGGGACAGTACCTACAATAACTTCCACCTTCCCTGTGGCATGGTTACCCCCACTCTTTTCGACATAGCAGCCATCACTGGCCTTAGTCCTATAGGAGAAATCTTTAATCCTTAGCACCTAAACAAAGATCCCATAGGATTCGACACCAAACACGCTGGCTATTCCTTATTCATTGCTCATCACCAAGGCGAAGGCACTGAGGAAGTTTCCGACAGAGAACATATAGCTTTCCTCACTTTGTGGTTAGCCAAGTTTGTCTTCTGCACCAGATCACTCCAGGTCGCCAGAAGCTACATTACCATGGCCAATCAACTTCATAACGGGGTTGCATTTTGCCTAAGTGAATTACTTCTGGAAAACCTTTATGAATCTCTGAGTGAGAGCGTGAGCAACCTGAAAACCCTCAAGGACAAAGGAAGCAAACATGCCCCTTCTGAATGCAACCTTCGAAGCCTACATCCCTATCAAAAGACCAGTTGACGAAGAAGAAGTGAAAGACAGGCGTGTCGAATGGTCCAGGCTAGTTCAGCTAACACCTACTGACGAAGGAATAGGTCTTCGACAAGCCTTCACTAGCTATGTAATGATGTTCGCCAAACGTTACAAGTTTACTCCATCCATGGCACCCTTCGCCAACAGGACTGTGGGTCCTAGATGGTTCACTAGGCAACTCCCAGTAGAAAACCAAAAAGAATAAGACTCCTATATATCCATCTAGGAAGCCTTCCTTATACCAAGACATCTTTTCTCCCATCACAGCCTTAATAACACCAAAGTTTCCCTCATTGTCTATCAACCTAACCTGGTGGCCAGACAATTTGGGCTAACCCAGACGAAGACAAAGCCCATCTACCACAAGAAAGGCTCTATTTTGTTCTACAACTCATTTCAAAACGTTGAGAAAAGTCTAGAATTGTATAACAAATTTTTCGACGCATCTTTGGAGGTCCACCCTACCATATTTCGACCAAACTTCTTGTGCACTGAGAACTTCGACATTTGGTGGAAGGAGTATTATCTGAACAAATTCTTTGATGTAACAACTTTCAACACACTCCTGACGAATGCCTTTGCTTTTGTGCAGGATAAAAAGAAGAAAGGTACAGATAAGCATATCAAAGAAATTCAAAAATTTCAAAAATATTTTGAAACTATTTACAGGCCAAATGATCTTCGTCGAACCATAGGCGAAGCAGCAGTGACTTTAAAACAAAAATTTTCTGAAAAGTTGGATAAGTTGGGAGTGCCTTCATATATTCCACCACATGCACGCTACAACTTCGCCTACACCTCATTTCCTCCAAAGTTTCCCCCACTCCCTTCTGCAGAATTTGGTGTGGCCTTGTGCCCTCCATTTCCAGATTGGTTTGTGTGTGGGTCTCACTTAAAGCTGCTTCGTGAGTCTAGCAAAAAACTTGCTGAACGTGTGGTTCCGACGAAGTATTATTTGGGCAACTTCCCTGGGCACCTTCATGTTGGAGTAGAACATGTTAGTGTGGAAGAACCTATTCTTGAAGGTGTCGAAGAAATTAAATTCCTCTTCTTATTTCTAACTCTTTTCATGTTTTATATCAATGTTCATTCAATTCTTTCTCTTTCAGCTGTTAGAATAATTAACAAGAAAACTCCTGGTGAAGGGACCTCCTCCAAACAGGTCGAAAAATCACCCATAGTTGCTAAAAAGGTTTCGACCAATAATGACATCTCACTTTTCTTCTTTTTATATAAATTTCAATATTCTCAATACTGAATACATTTCCTTTTTGCACACCTCAGGTAACTCGCACACCAGCCGCAAAAAGAAAACAAGAAGAAAAAGAGATGAGTGTCGAAGAATCTGAGGATGAATCTCCTGAGCCTCAACCTCTAAAAAGAAACAAAGGCATGAGAATAAAGACAGTGGCCTCCCAGAGATCCATGGTCCATAGACGAACTCCTCCCAGCAGTCCAACCACCAAAATCCCTTCAAGAAGTGAGAAAAGTGGGGATTCAGGCACTCACACTGAAATTCCTCAGGTATTATTTTTTCGACTGACAATATTCATGGTCTTAACTGCATTGTTTCTTCTTTTAAACTTCCCTTTCCTGTTTACTTCAGGTTATCATTGATGTCGAAGAAACTTCCAAGGTTCAAGAAGAGGTTATCCCTTCTGATTCTGAGAAGACTTTAGCTGAACGGCTTCTGGAAGAAACCACTCCAGATGCTGGTGTTTATGGCCCTCAGACCTTCAGTGATTTCGACATTAGTGATCCTGAGTCCTCTAACAACAATTCTCCTCTTCGTCCATATTTTGCTATGGAAGAAAAGACTGCCCCAGACCAGGATGCACAACCTCAAGGGCCAATTGATACAACAGAGGCTGATAAAGAAGCTGTCGAAGAAGAAGAATCAGATCTGTCGAAGCAACCAGACACAAACTTGAATCCTGGAGGAAGTACCCAAGCTATTCCTACTCCAGCAGAAACTCCAACAGAAACCCCTCTAAATACGGGTTCGACAAGCTTATCCCATGAGGAAATTGAAAGCCTGAAAGTAAGAAAACCTCTGGAATATCTGAAAGCTTTACTCAGTTCCAGGTACAACTTTCAAGACTCTTCCCACAGTAGCTCAACAACTTCAGGGGCTACCTCTTAAATTCAACCAATCAGTGTCATCATGGCTGAAATTAAGGCAAAAATCCTTGGGGTGGACCTATTTGGAACTCTGGACGAAAACCCTTCTGCACAATATGACTTGAAGAAACTCCTAAAGCAAGCCAATCTCCTGGAGGCTTCGACTGAAGAGAGTCGTCTGGTGATGGACCTGATGTTTATGATTGATTCTGTAAGTGCTAACTTGGTTCGCCAAAAAGAATTTTCTCAGAACATCACAGCCAAATCTGAAAAACAAGTCTCAGAATGGAATGTTGTAGCCTCTTCGACAGACAAAATCTCAGAGCTAAACAAGCTTTCTGAAGATTACTCCAAAGCTGCTGCTGAGTGCGAAAATAACATCCAGGCTTATCAAGCTCAGATTGTCGAACTTCAGAAGAAGATCCTCCAAGAGAAGGAACGTCAAGCCAGCCTCCAACAGCCCAACCAAGAAAAAATTGACAGGGAGCTTCAGAAAGGTCTTCAACATGCAAAAACAGCCCAACAACTCCACAGAGAAATTGACGAATTGACTGTTAGCAAAAGTCTCCGTGAACGTCGAATTCAGCTTCAACAGAAGAAATTTTACGAACTCAAAGCAACTTTTCTCCAACAGTAATTTGTAATAGAAAATAGGGAATTTTATTACTTTAAGAATTTTCATATGTAATGTTACTTAACGCCATTTGTTTGGCGAAGACAATCTTTGTTTGCAATTTTATTCCATTTCTATCTTTATTTCTTGCAATGTTGGTTTATACTTCTTCAAATATTTGCCATTTATTTTCAGCACTCTCCTGTCTTTTTCCATTTCTTCGACTTCATATGCGCCATTTGAAAAAACTCTTAAAATTTTGAAAGGTCCTTCCCATTTAGGAGACCATTTTCCCATCAATCTATCTTTCTTTTCCATGAGCAAAATTACTTTCCAAACCAAATCACCAACTAAAAAGGCTTTAAATTTTACTTTCTTATTGTAAAACTTTTTCGACTCTTTCTTTCTGCCTTTTTATCAACTCTAAAGCACGTAACCTCTCCTCATCTAAATCAACTAATTCATCCATCATCATACTCCAATAAATATCAGATGGAATCTCATGATGCCTTTGAATTCGTGTTGATTGTAAATAGATTTCGACTGGTAATACTGCATCATGCCCATAAGTTAATTTAAATGGGGTAGAATTAGTTGCCTCTTTAGGAGACGTTCGACAAGCCCAAAGGATTTGATCCAGAGTCTTATGCCAATTCCAAGGTTTTTTACCCACATGCTTTTTTATCAGAATTATCACAACCTTGTTGGCTGCTTCGACCTGTCCATTTGCTTGAGCATAATAAGGTGTCGAAGTTAGTAACTTAAAACCTGTCTCTTTTGCTAATGTCGGCATGTTTCTTCCAGTAAACACATATCCTTGATCAGTGGTTATAGTTTCTGGTATTCCAAACCTATAAATTATATGTTTCTGGATGAAGTCTATAACTGCTTCCTGATCTACATTCGTCAGTGGTATGGCTTCAATCCACTTAGTGAAGTAGTCTACTCCAACCAAAATGTATTTCTGCCCCTTTGAAGAAGCTGGTCGAATTTCACCAACCAAATCTAAAGCCCAACCTCTGAATGGCCAAGGCTTTATAATAGAATGTAACTCATTTGCAGGCACATGAGGTATGCCTGCATGAATTTGGCATTCTTGACATCCCTTTGCAAATTCGACACAATCCTTCAACATTGCTGGCCAATACATCCTCTGTCGAAATAGTAACCATTTCATCTTGTGCCCTGCTTGGTGTGCACCACATGCACCACTGTGCACATTCGACAAGTCTATATAAGCTTCAGTCTCACCTAAGAACTTTAGTAAGACTCCTTCTGCAGTCTTTTTAAACAACTCGTTTCCAAAGAGTACGTAGCTTAAAGCTCTATACTTTATCTTTCTTTCGACTGTCTAGTTTGGATTTTGTAAATAATCCTTAATAGGTTTTCTCCAATCTCCTACCTCTGGATCATTTACATTGAAAATTTCAAAATTTTCTTCATCACCATATCCCAGTCTTATGGTTTCCAAATGTGATGGGGACAGTCTAGTGGATAATACTTTTCCTCTTACTTCGACAACCTTCTCCAGACTTTCTTTCGACACTTTGTAGCCTGATGCCAGTTGAGCCAAGTCATTTGCTTCCTGATTTTCTAATCTAGGAATGTGTCTAAAGGCTGCATTGTCGAATCTCTTGAGGAGTCTGTTGGCTATCACAAAATACATGATCAAATTTTCTTTGACACATTTGTATTCTTTTGTCAATTGTTTTATTACCAACTCAGAGTCACCCATTATTTCGACCTCTGTTGCCCCCAATTCCAACAATATTTCAAGTCCAGCAATCAAAGCTTGATATTCTGCTTCATTATTTGAACAACAACCTTCTATTTTGTACTTGAACTTTGTTGGAATTTTATTGGGAGAAATAATTAATACCCCAACACCTGTTAACGCCAAAGCCCATTTTCCAATTCGACTATGTAGAATAGATTTAGACAACATATGTTTTATTACGTCGAAATGAGAAGATATATATACATCAATGGGTTTTATATAATGCTTTAACTTTGTACAAGAGAAATATACACATAAACATAGTTTCTCTATCATACTATATCTAGTTTCAGCATCATTTAAGACTCTGCTGAGATAATAGATGGCTCTTTCGACGCCATGTTCATCTTCCTGACAAAGCATGCTTCCCAATGTTCTGTCGGATACTGAGATGTAGAGCCTCATACTTCTTTTTCGACAAGGAGACATTAAAACTGGAGGACTGGCCAGATATTCTTTGATCTTGTTGAAAGCATCTTGTTGTTCTTGCCCCCAAGTGAAGCCCTCCTTCTTCATTTGAAGTAGAGGTGAGAAGGCCTGTGTTTTGCCACTAAGGTTGGAGATGAACCTTCTAAGAAAGTTAATTTTCCCTAGTAGAGACTGCAATTCCTTCTTTGTCGATGGCGCTTTCGCTTCCATTATGGCCTTGGCTTTGTTTTCATTAATTTCAATCCCTTTCTTGTGGACCACAAAGCCTAAGAAATCACCTGCCTTGTTGTACGGATGAACTTGCATTTTAGAAGTCTTTCAACTTCCTCTTTAATTTTCGACAGAATTTCAGGTGCGAAGCGTCTGGGAGTTTGCTTTATTGGCTTTCTCCCTTCCAGTATTGGCAACTTCAATTCGACCAAGTTTTTGTCTAAACCAGGCATTTCGTCATAATCCCATGCGAAGCAGTCTTTAAACTCATTCAGCAGTTGGATCATTTCGACTCTGAACTGAGGATCCATCTTGGCACTGATGTAAGTTGGCCTTTTCTCTGCCCCCAGTCCCAGATTGATCTCTTCTAAGGGATCCTGTGCCACCATTTTCATATTGGTTGGGGCTGGATCCTTTTCAAACCCCAAGGGTTCGTCATCATAAATGGCATCAAGCCTTTGATTCTTACATTCGCCACTAGAGTTTTCTTCAAAACTCTGTTTTGCACATTGTTCCTCAATATTTTCTTGAGGATGTTGTTCTTCGACAACTTGTGTGTTGGCTTTAATAGCCATATTTCTTACTTCGGCCTCAAGGGCCGCTTTGAGTTGTTTTTCGGCTACATAAGCCGTAATCCTTTCTATTGTTGATGCTTCAGTCATTTTCACTGAACTCACTTCCCCACCCAATTGGGTTGACGTGGGCAGTCCCCTAAGTGTAATTTGTCTCCCCAATTATCTCTTTGTCCCACTGGAAACCATGCGTAGGGTGGAGGTACATGGAACAGTATGCGTTGTCGGAGGCTGTTAGGTCGAAACCAGCAGGATTGCAAGGTGCTATGTGGGCCAAGTTCTTGTCGAAGTTGCGACTAGTGACATTGTTCACGTCAGCCATGAAGTAACTTTGGTCTGCTTCTATGTTTTTAACAATCCCATCCGGCCTCCAAATTGCTATCCTTTGATGCATGGATGATGGTACAACCCCAATTCCATGGATCCACTCTCTTCCCAACAGCAGGTTGTAATTTGCTTTTGATGCTATCACCACAAACATTGTAGGCCTGGTAATGGTTCCTACAGTCAGGTTCAATTGTATCACCCCCAATGTTGTCCCTACCTTACCTTCATAGTTGGACAACACCATGTTGTGAGGTTTGGTGTCTGAGTCATCTTTTCTAATCCTCTTTATCATATAATGAGGAATTAGATTCACAGCTGCTCCTCCATCTATCAGGATTTTGTTGACACCCACGTTTTCTACTTTCCCTTTTATGAACAAAGGCTTTAAATGAGCCTTCATTGCATCATCTGGCTTTTCGAAGAAAGCATTTTGCTCTTCGACACAGCCATTGTTCATTATGTAGTAACATACAGGCTTAAGCCCTATGCTATCATCTGCCATATCATCCTCTTCATCCTCCACTTCCATTATCTTGTCATAGTCTCTGGGCAACACAGAAACCACATTGCATGTTACATCGAAGGACGCATCAGACTCTGAGCTGAAGTCATCAGTAACTTCTTCGTCTTCTGGAACTTTGTTGTTTATTTTCTGCATCTCTGTTGTGTCACTAGATTTATTTTTCTGAGGGAGTCCTTCTTTCGCCAGGGATTTCCCTTTGCTTATTGTCTGCACACGCTTGCTTGACTCAGCTTTATTCTCACCAATCCTTTTTTGTTCTACAGTTTCTTTCTCAATTCTCTTCTGCCTTTCAAACCTTCTCCATTGGGACCTAGACATAGGGTTCTTCCCCTTGTAGTTTTCAGAGACGTGCTTTGGCTTTACTTTTTCTGCCTCCTTTTTCACTTCTATTGATGCACCCCTATTCACTTCGAAACTTTTCCACCTCTTCTGACCTTGGGCATCCCTTATAGGTTGGACCCACTTGTCGTCGTTCGGTTTGTTGGATGGTTTATAGGTGCTGTAACGTCTTTCTCCCATTCCTTGGTTATGATGCTCCCTTCTTCTTGGGTCGAACCTTTCATTTCTGACTGGTGGGACTGCTCCCCAGTTCCTTTTCTTTTGGGTATTTTCTGCTGCTTCTAAGTCATAAGCTGCTTTCCTGTCGAACACAGCGCTGCACCTTGGGCAAAGTATAACTTCTGCATTCCTCCTCTGGCACCTCTGGATGAATTCGACAAGACTTTCATTTTCTTCTGGGTAAACCAACTTCTGATGTTTCTCTTGATAGTTCTTTCTGTTGGTGTCTGGTCCTATCTTCTGAGTGATTTCTACCATATGAATCCCTGCATTCTGCTCACTTGTGATCTTCAGTTTGTTCATTTTTTCGACTAGCATCATTTCCTCATGGATATTCTCTTTTAATTGATTCATATTGCCTCTTGGGTGTAAGCCTTTATGGATGTACTTGCAGCATTGTGCAACTGGCTTTTCCTTTGGGTCTTCCCATGAGGGGAGTGCTGCACAACACCTTCGGCAGAATCTTCTTTAGTCTTGGTGGTGCTTCTGTTTATTGGTTCGACAATGTGGACATTGTCAGCAATTTCTGTTTTCTTGACTTTGTCATGACTAGGGCCTTCAGTGGCCTCTTTTTGTGTAGTGAGGGCTTTGTTGTCTTCCTCCTTATTATCATTTCTGAAAGAATCTCCCCATCCTGTGGGTTTGATTTTGCTGATGTCAGTTTTGGAGCTTGGTGGTGCAGAATACTGCACCATGAAGTCAAACTTTCCACTGGGTTCTCCTAGAGTGTCCCAGACCACTCCATGCTCAGCATCTCTGTCACAGTTCTTCTTGTCGAAACTTCTACCAACCTTGATTGTGTTCCCCTCGTCGAAACTCTCAGTAGTTTCAATGGCGTTCTCTATGTTGAAGCCTTCAGTAGCTTTGACTTCTTCTGCCTCAGTCTGGTCAGTAAGGTCATCAGCCCCCTCCACCACATTCACATGGGTGTCGAAGCCCTCAGCAGCCTCTATCTTGGTGAAGTTGGTGTCGAAACCTTCAGTAGCTTCTACCATTTCAAAACTTTCTCCAGCCATGACTTCCATTTCGACCACATTCACCATTTCTGGTTCAGCATAATTGGCCTCCACAACTTACATGGGATTGGAGTCAATTCTCATCTGTTGCTTAGCTTTGTCTCCAAACTTCAACCTTCCATTCTGGATTGCATTCTGGACAAGATCCCTGAAAAAGTAACATTGAGAAGTTTTATGACCCAAAAAATTATGGTATTTGCAAAAACCTCTCTTTTTCTGTTGGTCTACAGGAGGCTCCTTAGTGCCTGCTGGTTTTATTAATTGACCATCTTTAACTAATAAATCGAAAATTTCATCACATTTGGTGATGTCGAATGTGTAGGTTCTTTTAGGAAACATGTCATTCTTTTCCATTTCAACTGGATTTTTTCCATTCGATGGAGCTAAAACTTTACAGGAATATGGAGGGCCTTGTTTTAGTTCTGCCAGATCAACTTCTTGCTGGTCGAAGATGACTGGTTCGTTTTCGTCATAATCTTCTTCCTGCATTATTCCTACATAGGCCACTCTTTCCTTCTTGTTTTTATTTGATCTAAATTTCTCATTTTTTAGCCTTTCTATTTGCCTTACTCTATCTGCTAGTTGTGCCATGTCTCTCAAGTACTGGGTATCTAATTTTTTCCTTATGGAATAATCCAGACCCCCTGCAGCCATTTCGACTAATTCTTGTTCCGGCACTTGTGTAAAACATCTAGCCTTTAACAATCTAAACCTATTCAAATAATCATCTATAGGTTCAGAGAATTTTCTTTTGACACTTGCTAATTCTTTCAAACTTATCTTAGTTTGTCCCATATAGAATTGTTCGTGGAACAATCTTTCTAATTCGGTCCATGTAAATATTGAAGTTGCAGGCAGAGAAGTAAACTAAGTGAAAGCATTTTTTGTCAAAGAACTTGGAAAATATTTCATCCTTAAGTTCTCATTATTAGCAATCTCTCCTGCCTCTATCAAATAACACACTATGTGTTCTATGGTGGACTCACTAGTATCCCCTGAGAATTTGGTGAATTTGGGGACTTTCCACCTTGGTGGTAACTCTTGTTGCAAAACATATTCAGACAAAGTGGAAGTATAACTAGGCCTTTGTAATCCTACGTTTACTCCATTTTGTGCCATTATTCTCTCCACCATGGTTGCAATATTATTTTCGACAGACAGATTATTGCAACGCATTCTCTGCTGTAATATTTCATCAGCATTTTGGTCTCTTTGGACTATTATTCTTCTAGGTTCCTGTCGAATGGGGTCTTCTACATGAGGTTGTTAGACTACTACCTCTTGGCCCCTAGGATTTTCTTGAGGGTTTCCTAATGGCCTTTGGTTTATAGTCAGTTCCTCTTCGACATGCCTATTGGCAGGATTTTGATTCAATTGCATTCTTTGCTGTGCTTGAGGGACTCCAAAAAAATTAGCAATGCATGCCATTTGTTCTGCCAATATCTGGTTTGTTTGGGTAGTATTTTGTATTAAAGGATTAAACACTTCCCCCATTTGTTGTATCAATGCCTGCACCATATCATGGTTGCTTTCATCCATCTGTTGACGAATTACTTGTGCAAAATGGTTTGTCATAGTTGGCATATGGAAACCTGGTGGAACCTGATTTAATCTACTCCCATTTCCACCATATCCCGATCCTTGCAATGGTGAAGACATTTGAACCATAGCATCAGAAAATAATGGTGACGAATTATGTAAGTTTGCCATCATTGAAGTTGGCATTCCATATGGTTGTTCTCTCCCAGACATGGGCAGAGAATAATTTATAAATTGCCTAAAGGTGTTTCCTCCAGGAGGAGGGGTTCCCATTGGCCTTGAGTGTCCCATGGTGGAAGAACTAGGCGCATTTTGGGACCCTGAACCCGTTGATATCGAATCCACTAATGGAGGCCTAATCTATTCTAAAACAGGGCCAGAAATTGCTACTCCTTCTGACGAAGGGATAGGATTTGAAACTGGAATGGTTTCGTTAGGGTTGTTTGAAGTATTTGGCAAGTTAGCCATCTTTCTTCCTCTTGTTCTTTTTGGTCTTTCTATGTCGGTTACGGCTAGTTTACCGCTTCTAAGAATCATACAACGCAGCAAGGAACTTTTTGACTAAGAGGATTCTCTATTAATTCTTATTAATTGCACTAGTCCCACTGGGCGTGCCAATTTGTTCGCTGTGATTTCTGACGAACAACCTCTGGTTAACCAATCTCTCAGAAAACTGGGTTACTTGCAGGACCAACCAAACAAGTCCTAGGACACATGTGCAATTATTTTGTCGAATTACTCTTAGTGTTGTTAATGATTTGTGGTTTGTTTTGTTAATAATGTCAAAGTGTTAAATGCTTTGATTTTGAAAGTAAAATAAAGTTGAAGTTTAAACAAAAGTAAGAAAATGGCGAAAGATGTAAAACTTTGCAGGAAAGTAAATAAAACTGAAGATAAAATAACTTGATGAAAATAACTTGATGAAACAAACTAATAATTTAAATAACTTGAAAGAAAAATGGTGTTCAACACATACGTTGTTCCAAATATCAAACTCATTTTCTTTCACACTGGGTACTTAGAGTATTTACAGGATTTTTGTATAAGTTTTCACACACGCATTCTAAACACAAACTATCCTATTTATATACAAACAAAATAACTGCCTAGAATGGGAAAATTCTAACTAAATGACAAATGTCAGCCTGCATGCAATTTTCTTCTCTGAAACTTCCATGTGTCTAACTGCCAAAGGTTGCAACTTTTGAATTTGAATTCTTCCCTTTGGTGACGAAGCATTGTATCTCTTCATTTGTCGAAATCTCGAAGAAGAAGGAACCCTTCAAACTTTGCCAACCAATGCTTCTGTCAAACAACCCTCTTCTGTCGAAGTGTCGAAAGATACACTCATCTTGTCAAATGCCCAACTATAAACAGGTTTCCAAACTTGGCCTGCCAGAACACTATTTGTCCTCCTGTCGAAGCACTTGAGTTTTCAACCTTGTCAACATCTCCTGAATATCTTCACTTCTTCTTTTCCTTATCTACTGATCATCCTCTCAGCAAAAGAAATGACTTCATATCTCAAATTTCAAAGTGTCGAAATTATGAGCTTACACCTGGGCCCACCGTGGCTAGGCATATGATTCTTTGTGATGTTAGGAGGTGGTGCAAAATTTAAATCCTTTGAATCAACTAGATCCTGGACCTCCATGTGCAAAGCTTTGCACTTTTCTGTGGTATGGCCAGGTGCATTAGAATGGAAAGCACATCTGGCGTTGACGCCGTAATTCCGTGGAAGGTTCTGAGGATCTGGTGGAGCCAGAGTCATTAATTCTACGAGATTGAGCTTCAAATGTTGTGGTAGTAAAATGGCATAGGGCATCGGTATAGGATCGATTACCCTGTTGACTTGAGATGTCCTTTGCTGGAAAGGACGTTGTTGTTGGTTGTTGTTGTTGTTGTAGGACCTTTGCTGAGGAAAATGTTGCTGAGGGAAATGTTGTGGTTGCGGAGTGTATTGTTGTTGAGGTGGTGGAGTGGGAATTGTGACAGCGGAAATTGATCTTGGCATATACTGGGGCCTTCCTCTGCCCATGTGTATTGAGTTGGTTTCACCCGACCTGCGAGGCCCCGCAAAAGGTTTCCTTGTGCTGCAAGAGCTGGCGCCATTATCGGAAATCTTACCCATTTTTAACAAACTCTCAATCCTCTCTCCTACTATGACCATGTCAGCAAAGCTAGTGGAAGAGAAAGCTGCCTTCATCTCTGAGCATACTCTCTGAAGCTTTCCCTGGAGGATTGTGACATGCCCATTAGGAGAGTTCTGTTAGGAGCCATGTCTAAATTGTATTGATATTGGCGTATGAAAGCCTCGGCCAAATCCTTCCAATTTCTGATTGTTGCCCTAGTCAGATGAGAGTACCACTCACGGGATGCCCCGGTCAAGCTATCTTCAAAATAGAACATCCATAGCTTTTCATCCATGGTGTAAGCCTTCAATCTTCCCATAAAGGATTGAAGATGGGTGTGAGGACAAGATGTCCCATTATATCTTTCAAAGCAGAGAGGTTTGAATTTGTGAGGAATTCTAACTCCCTCCACTAACCCCATGTCCATAACATCAAACCCTAAGGAGTTTTGAGACTCCAGAGATCTTAGCTTTTCTGCTATCTCGTCCAGGTGACGATGATAGACTTCATCTCCTGCTCCAACTACAGTGAACTGTTCCTCCTGAGGGTCCTCTTGAAAGGCCCGTCCTCCAGTATTACCTTGGGTATTCCCGATAGCATTAAATTCAGGGTTAAGATGAGGTCCAAACTCCGGAGGGTCAGTATGTGGTTGTCCATGATCATTGTTGCTTGTACCCCCTGTACCTGGGTGATTTTCTTCAGGAGTTTGCCGCTCGACCACCTCTCTTAATCCTTGAAATTCTGAGATCAGGTACGTGATGTCGAATGAGAAGTTTAAACACTTGAAGACTTAAACAAAACTTAAAGTGCAGGTAAATTAAACAACACAGGAAATTGTTAACCCAGTTCAGTGTATCTCCACACTTACATCTGGGGGCTACCAAGCCAGGAAGGAAATCCAATATAAGTAATATTAATTCTAGACTTAAACCACTCAGTTTAATCCTTCACTTAATATCTACCCAAGGCAATTTCTACTTAAGACACAACTTAGATATGAGTACCAAATCACTCCCCCTCAATCACACAGTGATATGTTACAATGTTTAATATAAAATTGAAGTCACACTTCAAACACAACAGCTTGATTTTACTTAACAGTTTCAATCAAGACACAATACACTTTTTGCTTAAAAGCTCATATAGTGATACACAACTAAAACCTGCTATTAAACACAAACACCCTATTTAGTCTTCTTAATTTCGTACTCTATTCTGAGAGTTTCTGTTCCTTAAATATATGCTTGGATTTTAGGCTTTCTGTAGTTTATCCAGTCCTGGTAAGTCATGCTGTCATCACCTTGAATTAGGGTTTGTTACTTCCTTGATTCTAGGTGAGGTAGTTATTCTGTTATACTGAAATCAGATAACTAAGCTCCCTACAGATGCGCCTTGTATTGTTTATCCATTTACAATTAATTCCAGATAAATTCCCTGAATTTACTCAGTTCTGTTATGCATCATTTAAGTCTGGTAGCAGGTTTAAGATGTCACAACATCTGGTGTGACATCCTGATGTCTGAACTTAATTCAGTAACATATACAATGTCACAACATCTGGTGTGACATCCTGAACTAAGTTCATTAACTTATACTCTGTTTAACAATGTCACAACATCTGGTGTGACATTCTGAAGTCTGAACTTAATTCATTAACTTTTACTTTGTTTGACAATGTCACAACATCTGGTGTGACATCCTGAAGTCTGAACTTCAACACTTCTTATTTGTCCAAAAATTCTGCCAATTCTTCACATCTACAAACTCCCCCTTTGGCTAATTTTTGGCTAACACAATCTTCTGGTTTTATCAGAGTGCAGCAGAGTTCTTTTCTGTTTAATCATATGAGAGTTTGCTCCCCCTCAAACCTGTATGTATACTGACTTGTTCAACAGAATTTTCTATTAAAAAAACTTAGGTCAGAAGCAGGCATTAAACAGACAAACAACATTTTTCATTAATCAGGCAAACTGCAGCAGACATTGTTGTTGTTGTTCAGTACACTTCTCTTCTCCCCCTTGTTAGACAGAAATTGGGGCCAAATTAAACAAGCAGAGAGAAATACAAAATATTCAAAATTACAAAATCAAAAGTACAATGCTGAGGCAGACAGTACACTTTCCACACACATTTTCACTCAGAGTCATCATATTCAGTATCTTCTTCCTCTTCAGATTCATCATCAGATTCATCAGCATTCTGAGCAACCTCTTCCACCTCAAGCCTTTGAATTACTTCCTCAAGCTTTTGCTTCCTGGCATCCAGCTCTTTGCAAGTGTTCTTCAGTTCTGCAATCAAGGCAGCTTTGGATATGGGAGTCTTTGCTTTTGAAGGTCCAGCAGATGTCCCACTGGGAGCTTCAACATCAGCAGCATGATGGCTCAAGAATAGTTTGTAGTGGAAGGCCAGTGGACTTTCTCTTTTGCAGACTGAATCCTTCTCAGTGAGGATGCCTGGATATTGGTTGAGGATGATTCCACAGAGTAGAGATGGAAAAGCAATGGGAAGCTTTGTTGCTGATGTTCCTGCATGCTTCAGTGTTTGATCAAAGATGTAAGCCCCAAAGTCCAACTTTGTTTGGGTGCCCACAGCATAAATGAATCTGCCTAATCCAGTAGCTATTGAAGAAGTATGGTTGGTAGGGACCTAGTTAACATTACCAATTCTATGCAGCATTGCATACTTCCTTGTTAGCAGGCTAACAGAAAGTTTGCCTTTGACTGGCCAAGTTTTGACCTGGTTGGCAGTGATGGTCTTGCAAACTTGATTGTCAGTTTTTCCCAGCTCATTAGGCCCATCAAATTCTCTCCCTAGGTAATGATTTATAACCCTAGGAGAGAATTCAACACATCTCCCTCTTACATAAACCTTTCTGAATTCTTCTGACTTTCCATCAGCATAGTCTTCTTGCAGGTTGACAATGAACTCCTTGACCAGCAGCTCATAGCAGGGTGAAAAATTTGAAACTGTCTTGAATAAACAAGAAGAGGATATTAAGTCAATTACCTCAGTGCACTCCAATGCATTGCTGCCCAGCTCTCTTTCCAGTGCCACCCTTCTTTGGTAGACATACTTCTATTTGCTCACACTTGACACATGATGGAAGGACACATTGTTCAGAGGAGCTTCTAGAACAGCAGAGGTAGACCTTGGAGGTGCTAGCTTCTTCCTTGGTTGGGATGTTGGGACATCCTCTTCAACATCTGAATCAGGTGGAGTTACAACTTTCCTCTTTTGGGTACTCACCTTGCTCCATTGTTTAGTAGGTCCAAATGCAACTTTGGCCTTGTCTTTCTTTGGAGTAGGCTGTTTCTTTTCAGGAGTTGCATGTCCAGCAGTCTTCTTCTCCTTCCTAGCCCTAAGCCTTTTGGCTATGCTAGGGTCAACAGATGCAATGATCTTTGTGTCAGAGTCATCATCTATGGTTTCAACAGGAGGAGGTTGGGAAGCCTCCTTTTCAGCAGGTGGGTCAACAGAAGCTTGGTCATCAGTGGCTTCATCATCATCATCAGTTGAGGTCTCGTTCTGTTCCTCAGATGTTTCAACATTTATTGGGACATCCTGTTGAGCAGGAGTGTCCTCTTCAGCCTGATTGCTCTGTTCTTCTTGTGGAGCAGGCATGCTGTTCAGGGGAACAGATATCCCACTCACCACTCTTTGTTCAAATAAAATCCTGTTCACAAGATTCTTGATGGAAGCATCCACATAGTCAGAAGCTTTGGGGGTGGTGCTTGATGATGAAGGAATCCCATTGCTTTTGCTGAACACAGGTTCCTTTGCTCTTCTTGCATTTGGAGTTCTAGGTTTTTGAGCAAGAGGGACACTTCCTCTGATTTCGTCTATGGGAGTAGTATCCATTGGTACCATAGAGATTGGGGTTGCATGCACTACATCCTCTTGGTTGAGGTTTTCATCAGTGAGGTTAGGGTTTTGATGTTGAGACATTTTGAGAATGTAGTGAAAGAAGAGTTTAGGTTTGATTGATTTTGATAAGCTCAGATAATCAGCTTTAGCATGCAAAAGGTTTTGAGGAGATAGTGAGGAGATGAAGAGCTGAGAGCACGTTTGAGCTTTTATAAATTCCGTTACTGGTGGAATTCTAAAAAGTGGAATACACAGAGTTACTGACCAGACTGGTGCTGCCATCTGGTGATCATGCCACACGATGTCATAGGACATGTTGGCACTTCTCCATAACTACTATATTTCACATAAACAGATTCCCAATTTACCCCTTAGGTTTTCAAATTGGGTAGCATCCAAAGCTTTAGTAAATATATCAGCCCGTTGCAGATCTGTGGCTACATGTTCTAATGAGATCACCTTCTCTTCCACAAGATCTCTGATGAAATGATGCCTGATATCAATGTGCTTGGTCCTGCTGTGTTGGATAGGATTCTTTGATATGTTAATAGCACTTAAATTGTCACAGTACAATGTCATGACATCTTGTGGGACATTGTATTCTGTGAGCATTTGCTTCATCCAAACCAACTATGAACAACTGCTACCAGCTGCAATATATTCAGCTTCAGCAGTGGATAAGGATACACAATTTTGTTTCTGACTGAACCAAGAAATCAAATTGTTTCCTAGAAAGAAGCAGCCTCCTGATGTGCTCTTTCTATCATCATCACTTCCAACCCAGTCAGCATCACAAAAGCCAGTGAGAATTGGTTCACATCCATGAGAGTACATTATGCCATAGTCACAAGTACCATTGACATATTTCAGAATCCTCTTAACCTGGTTTAGATGGCTTACTTTTGGCTCAGCTTGATATCTTGCACATACACCTACTGTAAAAGCTATATTTGGTCTGCTAGCAGTCAGATACAATATGCTTCCAATCATGCTTCTGTATAAGCTTTGGTCCACATTCTCACCCTTGTCATCCTTTGTCAGCTTTAAATGAGTGGGGGCAGGTGTTCTTTTGTGACTTGCATTGTCCATCCCAAACTTCTTGACAATGTTCTTTGCATACTTGCTTTTGGATATGAACATGGAGTCCTCCATCTGCTTGATTTGCAGTCCAAGAAAGTAGGTTAGTTCTCCTACTAGGCTCATCTCAAACTCAGATTCCATTTGAGTAACAAAATGTTTAACCATCCTGTCTGACATCCCACCAAAGACTATGTCATCAACATATATTTGAGCAATCATGACATTTCCTTCTTCATCCTTCACAAACAAGGTTTTGTCTATTCCACCTTTCCTGTACCCTTGTTTTATAAGAAAAGTGGTCAGTCTTTCATACCATGCTCTTGGGGCTTGCTTCAGACCATAAAGAGCCTTCCTTAGTTTGTATACATGCTCTGGACAACTTGGATCAACAAATCCCTTAGGCTGCTCCACATATACCTCCTCATTAAGATACCCATTTAAAAAGGCACTTTTAACATCCATTTGAAATAGCTTGAACTTCAGGATACAAGAAATTCCTAAAAGTAGTCTGATTGATTCAAGCCTTACTACTGGTGCAAAGGTTTCATCAAAGTCTACTCCCTCAATCTGTGTGTATCCTTGAGCTACAAGTCTAGCCTTGTTCTTTGTAACAACTCCCTGCTCATTTGATTTGTTCTTGTACACCCACTTAGTGCCAATCACATTTATGTCATCAGGCCTAGGAACAAGATCCCACACTTCATTCCTTGTAAACTGGCCTAATTCTTCTTGCATAGCAGAAATCCAGTACTCATCATTCAGAGCTTCCTTGATGTTTTTAGGTTCTATCTTTGAAACAAAATAAGAACCTGAAATCATCTCTCTTGATCTAGTGATTACACCACTGTTGGGATCACCAATTATCAGATCTTTAGGATGATCCTTCTGGATTCTGATGGAGGGAGGTTTGTTGGATTGTTCTGTCCTTGCCTCAGTTAGAGTGAAGTCAGGATTATCACTCTTTATTTCAACTTCAGTCTGACTGTCAGCAGATGTTCCAACATCAACAGCTACATCTGGAGGGGCATCATCAATGATCACATTTATTGACTCCATTATAACCTTGGTTCTGGAGTTAAATACTCTATAGGCTATGCTATTTATGGAGTATCCAAGGAAAATCCCTTCATCACTTTTAGGATCCATCTTCCTTCTTTGATCCCTATCAGCCAGAATGTAACATTTACGTCCAAACACATGAAAGTACTTGACTGTAGGTTTTCTGCCCTTCCAGACTTCATAGATGGTGGACAAGGTTCCTTTTCTTAGAGTGACTCTATTGTGAATGTAACAAGCTGTGTTCATAGCTTCAGCCCAGAAGTACAGTGGTAACTTTTTAGCATGAATCATAGCTCTTGCTGACTCTTGGATAGTTCTGTTCTTCCTCTCAACAATCCCATTCTGTTGAGGGGTGATAGGAGAAGAATACTCATGATTGATTCCTTCTGAAGAACAGAAATCTGAGAATTTTTTATTCTCAAACTTCTTTCCATGGTCACTTCTTATTCTGACCACACAGCTTGCTTTTTCTCTTTGTATTCTTTGGCATAGATCTTTGAATACCTCAAACACATCATACTTTTATTTGATGAAATTTATCCATGTATATCTTGAAAAGTCATCAACAACCACATAGGCATACCTTTTTCCACCAAGGCTCTCAACCTGCATTGGTCCCATAAGATCCATATGCAATAATTCCAAAACATTGGAAGTTGTCAGATGTTGGAGCTTTGGATGTGACATCTTGGTTTGCTTGCCTATTTGACATTCACCACATACTTTTCCTTCATCAATCTTCAGTCTTGGAATACCTCTTACAGCCTCCATAGATATGATCTTCTTTATTCCTCTGAGATGAAGATGACCCAGTCTTTGGTGCCACAGCTTCACTTCTTCTTCTTTGGCTAAAGAGCAAGTTGAAGTGAGACTGAAATCTTGAGGTTCCCACATATAGCAGTTGTCTTTAGATCTGGCTCCTCTCATGACAACCTTCTGTTCTTTAAAAGACACTATGCATTCAGTTTTGGTAAAGTTTACACTGTAACCTTGATCACATAATTGACTTATGCTGATCAAGTTAGCAGTCAATCCTTTTACCAGCAACACATCATCTAGTCTTGGTACATCTGGGCAGTTCAAAGTCCCAACTCCCTTGATCTCTCCTTTAGCTCCATCTCTAAAGGTTACATATCTGGATGAGTGTGACTTTAAGTCTACCAGTAGATTCTTCAATCCAGTCATGTGCCTTGAGCATCCACTGTCAAAGTACCAATCTTCCTTAGCTGATACTCTGAGAGATGTATGAGCTATATAGGCAACAACCTTCTTTGACCATTTTTGCCTGTTGTGAGGTTTCCTTTGATGCCTCTGCCCTGTGTAGTGTCCATCTTTAGAGCTCAAAGGTTGTTTGTTGAACTTGTTCTTGGGCATGTATTTGTAGCTTTGATCAGCATGAAGACTAGATTTAGGTACCCATACTTTCTTGATGACTTCTGTCCTCTGCTTAGGGGGTTGCTGATATCTTTGATTTTGATGTCCATGCAGCACTTTCTTGGTGACCTCTGTCTTCTGCTTAGGGGGTTGTTGATACCTCTGATTTGGATATCCATGCAGCTTGTAGCAAAAAGGTTTGATGTGACCAAACCTTCCACAATGATGGCATCTCCATCTTTGATACTTCTTTTTCATCATGTTCTTTTCATGATGTTGGGACATCTATTGGGATATCTTGTTTGACTTTATGGGATTTGAAGTTGTTTTGCTGGTGCTAGCCTCAAACTTTTGAGCTTTATTAAATCCCAGCCCAGTCCTATCCTCTGAGTGCTTGTTGTTGTTGAGAATTACATCCAGTGTGTTTGAGCTACTGTTCAGCATTCTGAAAGATTTGGACATATGCTCCAATTTGGAGTTGAGTAGGCTTACTTCACTTTTTAAAGTGTCAATGATCTCTAGATTACTTGTCTTTTCAGCCTTTAATCCCTCAATTTGCTTCTTCTGCTTTATATTCTCTATGCATACTTCAGTGCTCCTTTTACACAGCATCTTGTATGATTCTTCAAGCTCTTCAAATGTCAGCTCCTCATCACTGGATCCCCCTTCAGATTCACATACTCCAGCTAGAGCAGTGATGTGCTTTGAAGATTCTTCTTCTGACTCACATCCTGAGTCTTCATCTGACCAGGTCACAGAGAGACCTTTCTTCTGCTTCTTTAGATAGGTTGGGCATTCATTTCTGATGTGTCCATATCCTTCACATCCATGACATTGAATCCCTTTTCCTTGGTTGGTCTTCTCATCATAATTTGACCTTCTATCATAAGGTCTTTTATTCTCATAAGAGTTTGAGTTTCTTCCACTTGGTCTGGACTTGTTATCCATTCTTTTGAGAATTTTGTTGAATTGTCTTCCAAGCATAGCAATTGTTTCTGATAAACTTTCTTCAGGGTCTTCTTCATGACTTTCTTCTTCTTTATCAATATTTGAGACCAAGGCTATGCTTTTGTTTTTATTCACAATTGTATCATTCATTCCCATCTCAAATGTTTGAAGGGAACCAATGAGCTCTTCAACCTTCATTGTGCATATGTCCTGAGCTTCTTCTATTGCAGTAACCTTCATGTCAAATCTTTTTGGTAAAGATCTGAGAATCTTTCTTACCAACTTTTCATCACTCATCTTTTATCCCAAAGCACCAGAAGTATTAGCTATTTCCAAGATGTTCATGTAAAACTCATGAATTGTCTCATCTTCCTTCATTCTCAAGTTTTCAAACTTGGTGGTGAGAAGTTGAATTCTTGACATCTTCACCTTTGATGTTCCTTCATGAGTGGTTTTGAGAGTGTCCCAAACATCCTTGGCCAGCTCACAATGATGCAAAAGTATAAATATGTTTCTATCAATGCCATTGAATAAGGCATTTAAGGCTTTGGAATTACCAAGTGTTGAATCTTCTTCCTCCTTGCTCCACTCTTCTTCTGGCTTCAACACTTTTGCCCCATCCTTATTGTCTTGGATAGGGTGCTCCCATCCTTTGTTGACTGCTTTCCAAGCCCTGTTATCAAATGATTTTAAGAATGCTACCATTCTTGGCTTCCAGTAGTCATAGTTGGATCCATCCAATATAGGTGGTCTATTCACAGATCCTACATCTCTGTCCATGTTCCCAAAATTTGCAGTCCCTAGATCTCACCCAGTTAAACAGGCAGGGTGCCTGCTCTGATGCCAATTGAAATTCTGGGATCAGGTACGTGATGTCGAATGAGATGTTTAAACACTTGAAGACTTAAACAAAACTTAACGTGCAGGTAAATTAAACAACACAGGAAATTGTTAACCCAGTTCAGTGTATCTCCACACTTACATCTGGGGGCTACCAAGCCAGGAAGGAAATCCAATATAAGTAATATTAATTCTAGACTTAAACCACTCAGTTTAATCCTTCACTTAATATCTACCCAAGGCAATTTCTACCTAAGACACAACTTAGATATGAGTACCAACTCACTCCCCCTCAATCACACAGTGATATGTTACAATGTTTAATATAAAATTGAAGTCACACTTCAAACACAACAGCTTGATTTTACTTAACAGTTTCAATCAAGACACAATACACTTTTTGCTTAAAAGCTCATAAAGTGATACACAACTAAAACCTGCTATTAAACACAAACACCCTATTTAGTCTTCTTAATTTCGTACTCTATTCTGATAGTTTCTGTTCCTTAAATAGATGCCTTGATTTTGGGCTTTCTGTAGTTTATCCAGTCCTGATAAGTCATGCTGTCATCACCTTGAATTAGGGTTTGTTACTTCCTTGATTCTAGGTGAGGTAGTTATTCTGTTATACTGAAATCAGATAACTAAGCTCCCTACAGATGCGCCATGTATTGTTTATCCATTTACAATTAATTCCAGATAAATTCCCTGAATTTACTCAGTTCTGTTATGCATCATTTATGTCTGGTAGCAGGTTTAAGATGTCACAACATCTGGTGTGACATCCTGATGTCTGAACTTAATTCATTAACTTATACAATGTCACAACATCTGGTGTGACATCCTGAACTAAGTTCATTAACTTATACTCTGTTTAACAATGTCATAACATCTGGTGTGACATTCTGAAGTTTGAACTTAATTCATTAACTTTTACTCTGTTTGACAATGTCACAACATCTGGTGTGACATCCTGAAGTCTGAACTTCAACACTTCTTGTTTGTCCAAAAATTCTGCCTATTCTTAACATCTACAATCCTTCTTGGCTTTGGGCCAACCCAGTCATTACTGCCATGAATTGGCTCATCTGAGCCCTCATTTCAGTTCTTTCATTAGCCATTTGGTTTCTTACGTCAGTCAGATCTTGTTGAACCTGGTCCATCTGTAAGCTCGGAAGGTTGTTTCTTGTAGGATATCGGTGAACTCTGTTGATGGGGAAGACCCTCCTACGAGCAATGTTTCTTGAGACCACAACAAAGTGAGAAAACAACAAACAAAATACCTACAAAACAAAGAATGAAGTTAGTATGCAATGCAATATGTCTATTTGTCTTCCAAAGGTATCCGGTTTGGTTCTTTGGTTTTGACCTTCCAGACCTCGAGGAATGATGATGTTGAAGAGAAATGAAGCCCAAAGGATAACACACAAACCATATATTACAAAATGTAAAGGTACATAATTCATGATTACAACAAGTTCCCATGATGGGTCAAAATATAACAAAATCAACCAAAGTACAAACAAAATGAAATACAAATACAAGGAAATTAGACATCCATTCCAAAGTCATCCTCTTTGACTTCCTTCAGGAGAGCATCAGTTAATGGTCCAACGGGATGCTCTGTGATGTTCCTGATAAGAAGGTTCCTGGTGGCAATAGCATTTGTCAACTTCCTATACTTGTCTTGGTATTTTGATCTCTTAAACCCCACCCGGAGTTTTAACTCGGAGATTTCCTTTTGTGCTGCTAACAAGGCTTCCTGGCTCTTCTTCTCATTAGCTTCCAGCTGCTCTATCCTAGCCTGGGTCTTCTGATTTTCCTGTGAATGGGCCTCAGTAATTCTGATCCATCTAGCCTGACTCTCTTCCAAGTAGTGCTCAGCTCTGGCTTTCTGAATCTTTGCTTCTTTGCAAGCATTCTTTAATACCAACTCCCCTTCCCGGGCTCTTCTGATGTAATCATATGTCTTCTCAATCTTGGTCATATGCTCGATCTGGAGCTTCTCTAACCTCTCATTTTCCAGACAACTATCATTCCTCTCCCAAAGGGTCTTCTTCAGGGCTTCAGAAAGTTGAGCATTCCTTTCTTTCAACATCTCAAACTCTTCTAAACTGACTATAGCTACAGGCTCTACTGCTGATGGTCCAGGCACATCTTCCAAGGTAAATGGCATGCAGGTGATTTGTCCTCTGATACGAGACCAATCAATATACGGAGCTGAAGCTATGTTGTTGCACTTGCCAAGAATTGCAGTCCCTTTTGTCTGAATGTTATCCCAAGCCCAGGCTGCTTGTCGGATGATGGCATGATTATTCTAAATGTCACGGTAAAGGGTTTCTGATAAGTCCTTCTCTCTTGGTGGATGTACTAAGGCATACCCTAATTGCCTTTTGAACAGCAAAGGATTGTAGTTGATGCAACCCTTCACCCCAATAAGAGGTACATTGGGATACTGCCCACAGCTGGTGATTATGTCCCTGCCCTTGGTGCTCTGAGTGCACCACCTGATGTCTTCTGAAGTGAGAGAAATCATTCTCTTAGCCTACTGTCATACCCCAAATTTGTCCTATCCATATAATTTTACTTTCCTTCATGTTTTTATTTTTATGTTACTAATCACTATTCAAAACAAACAAAATTTGTGTGTGGGTTGTTTTACTTGTCTTATTAGATGGATAGGCTCGGGGTATGCAACTTGCCTACCAATTTTCAAGGTTATTTAGCTTCATCCATTTCAAAGGATATTGGAAATTAGCATTCATGGAAATTCTTTTCATTCAAGGGGAGATTCCTAATTCAAGGCATAATCATGTTTGCGTTGGGATTCTTTGGAAATTGACTTGTAAAACATGTTAATTAAGTTTTTATCATTTGTTTCTTCAAGAGAAAAAAAAACTATGCCATAGTTCATCATGTTTCTGCATGGTGCCTTGTATTGTAGTTGTAAAGAGGGCCATCATATGTTAAGAGGCAAAGTGGAGAGAAAGTGGGAAGTGATACATAGTGATATGTAATTTGCGAGATTCCTTCAAGTGGATTTTCGGGCCATTCGAGTATTGTTTTTCAAGTGGTATCCAAATTGTCGCTCCCACCAAAATGACACCCAAGGTCAAGAGGGGTACAGACGCGAACGGTCGGCGAAAAGAGGAAGAGAACACACAGGGGTGAACTCAAGAGAAAAGAAAAGAGTCGCCAGCTAGGCATTTTTATCCTGGAGGAAAGGTAATGCTGCATAAACCTGAGAAAAGATGGATAAGACGGTTGCGAACCAGAGAGACTGAGAAAGGGGGTTGGTTACAACCTGGGAAGGTATTAGCACCCAGATTGTCCGCCGTACTCGACGGGATCCACGCTTGAGAGATTTGTGCTTTAAAGGGGTAGTGTCAGTGCTATTTTGTGTGTCAAAAGCTGGAAAAGAATGCAAGTGTCAGTGCAAAAGAAATGTGAAGTGAATGGAAGGAGTGTCAGTGTAAGAAAAGAATATGAAGCTCAAGATTATGAGGCTCAAAGAATAAGGCTGGAAGGAGGGGGGATATACAGAGACTTTTGTTCGATAACTGTTAAGTTATGCCTACGTATCCTCTCGTGCAATGAGGAAGTCAGAACACCGTAGTTCGACCCAAAGAGACTGAAAGATGAATTGACTTGTGAACTACTTACTTGTCTATGCTCAAGTGTATGACCTGTCTGGCTCAGGTGCAAACTGTCTTGCATTAGACGGAAGAAGCAAGTTCTCGTTTGTGAGTGAAGGTGATGAGAAAAGAATCCCGAAGGAGACGATTATTGTTTGTTTTTGTATTTTCAGTCTTTTATTGCTTTTGAAAGTTTGTCATAAGTTGATGAGCTTAAGCCTAAACCAATGGGTTAGTAAACTCACCACATCCTCCCTCTGATTAGGGGTAATGAGAATACCTTAAGTGTGAAGTCAGCATCTCACACTTAATCACCATGGTGTAGGATTAAGATCATTAACCTACTTGTGATTATTTAGATGTTTTTGTTGTTTTTGTTTAGTGTTAAGTAATGAGATTAAGCCATAATCAGGGATTAAACAGACTCATTACACCATCCTAATAGAAGGATAATAGATGAGAATGTTTAAGCTGAGGAAGACTCCTCAACTTAATCCATGATTAGGGATTAACCTCATGACAAAACAAAGCCTTTATTAAGTGGATTTTAGTTAATGATAAGATGAAGAAGTGAGTTTTATGGTTTGTAAGACAACTTGAGGGGGACTTGTCCATTAACACTAGGGTTAGTCCTTCTTAACCAATTAAGGAAGAATTAGAACCCTAATGCAAGGCCCAAGTTACAAGCTTGATGTCTTTATGATTATTAAGTGAATTGATTAAAGGATTTAAACACATTAAGGGTTTAACACTTAGGATTAAAGTTATACACTCCATCCTAATAGAAGGATGCAGGCATAAACTTAATCACAAAGCCTTAAAGCCTTTAGGGTTTAGTCCCTGATTATGAGATGAGAAGAGAAGACTCAAAGAGACACAAAGGTAAAAGCTAGATGGGGGACTAATTAAACCCTAATTATTATCATGCTTGGTCATTCCTAGGGTTTGTGAGGCTTAAGAAAGAAAGAGATCTTCAAAGGCCACCAAGGAGGAATCAGATGAAAGGATCCAGAAACAAAGAGAAGCAAAACAACCTGCTTCACTTAAGAAGTCAAGTTGCTTGAAGAAAGAAGGTGAGATGAACAAGAATGAGCAAGCCCAATCCAAAGCATAAGATAAAATGCAGCAATGATGCATAAAAGAGATGAAAAGAGATTATTAGAAGTGAAGGCAAATTCACTTCTCAAACAACTTACCACCTGAAAAGTCAGCAAAAGAAATGAAATGCAATGCAAAATGAGATGCAATGTCATGATGCAAACTAAAACCAGAAGCATAAGTATGATGTTAATGATGCTAAGAGGTGATGCAAATATGAGGCAAGGCATTAGAATGATCATACAAACATATAGATGCAAGAGAAGCATGCTTTGAACCATGAATGTTCATGAAAAGTTATGGAATGCAAAAGACATATAACATGGCAAATGAAAGATGAAATGATCAAACATGATTCTAATATGTCCTAAGATGTGTTATAAATCAAATGGATGCACAAAATGTCATGGCAAGTCATGGTATGCAAGCAAATGGAAGATGGATGCAAAGGAAGGCATGAATTAGGGTTATATGCAACATACAAAGCAAAAATCCAAAACCAGAAGCAAATGACATGATAAAAATTTGAAAATGCAATCATAGGAACCCTAAACCTACACTGACTCACTTCCCAAAGGAGGGGATCCAATTCTTAACCTAGTGGGAGTTATGAATTTCCTAAGATTGCTAGGGTTTTAAGGTACCTTGTCAAGAAAAATGCAAAACAAATTGAAAATGCAAGATCAATTCATGCCAATTTTATCCTATAAACTACATGTTATACAAGATGCAATGCAAAAAGAATCATTGTCCAACTCTCAATGGTTAGACATAAATGAATTTTTGAAGTTTGAAACAAAGTAATGCCTTGAAATGAAATTAAATCCAAAGAAAATTATCAAAAGGCATCAAGATCAAAAAAGAAATTTGGTTTGAGAATTGGAAAATGTTTCTAAATGTTTTTAAATGTTTCATGAATTTTTTTGTGATTTTTAAATACTTAAAAGTATTTTTAATTAATTAATTTCCATTAACTAATTAAAAATAAACTTTTAAATGATTTAAAAATAATTTTTAATGCAAAAAATAAAATAAAAATCATTTTCTGATTGAGAAAAATATTTGAAACAAAAATGCAAAAGGAAATATTTTTGGGATTTTTCTAACTATTTTAAAATAAATATGAAAGAAAATGCAAGAAAAATGAAATTAAAATTGATTTAATGGGAAGTCAACAGATCCAGTGGCTGGTATTCAAACTGAACGCGCGGGAGTTGACTGCGCGCGTGATCTAGTGGTTGAAATTCAAACTGACTAATCTTAATTAATTAATTTAAATAAATGAGATTAGGGTTTAATGATGGATCCAGGCCATTGAAACGCGCGGGGGATTGACTTAGTCAGCCTGATCTACGCTCCACATTCAAACCTGGCTAACCCTAATTAATTAGCCCTAATTATTTTCAGGTCACCGGAGACGAGCTCCGGTCGTCTTCTCCGGTGACCTCCCTCCCTGAAAATCTCAAAAACACTCCCTAGGTCAAGTCAAACCCCCCAAATCTCCAGAAATGATCCCCAAGTCCCCTAGAACAAGAATCCAGCCTCAAATTTCATTTATTCATCATCAACAACAAGATTCAAATAAAAACTTAAAACTGAAAAAAATTTCAGAACATTCATACAACCTCAAAACTCAATCATTTTCAAAAATAAAAGGTTCAGTGTGATCAGGAGAGCATGCTTTATCATTTAGAAACAAGAAATAAGAGTTCTGGAAAAATGAATTTCCATGGCTACCTGAATCGAAGCTTTCAACCCAAGAGCTTCTGGACCAGTTTCTTGCTTCCAATCAACTCCACTGACCTCCCTCAAGTGTTTTCAAAGCTTATCTGGAGTTTATTTGGGCTAGTTTGAGAGATTGCTTGAGTTCTGTTCAAAGAGGGGCAGAAATCGTATTTGGTTTATGTGAGATTTCAGGCTGTTTGAATGGTTGGTTTGTGGTCAGTGGAACATTTTGAGATCAATGGTGGAGTTTGTTTTTGTGTTTGAAGGTTGTGTTGTGTGTTTCGAATGGTTTTGCAAGTTGGAGGATTTTTGGTAACTATGGCTTGGAGAGTGTTTCAACATGAGTTGTGTTATGCAAATGAATCCTTGGAGTGTGTTTGTAAGGTCTGGATTGGGCAGAGAGTGGTTGTGTCACTGTGGGATTGGTATGGGTGTTTTTGCCAAAAAGTCAAAAGTGTTGTACTTGAGGTATGGGCAATGGTGTAGCTAGCTCATTGGCTTGTCCTTGCTCAGCTGAGATTAAGGAGGTCCATGGAATTAGTTTTGAGATGATTCAGCAAGTTGTATGAAGTTTATGAGATGTTTTGCAAATTTCCCAAAGTTTGGCCACTTTGGAAATTCATGAGATTCAAGGCATCAAAATGCAATATTCTTGGGCCAATTCTGATCTTTAGAGGTTATGTGATCATGTTGTGAAGAGTTTGTGCACATTTTAAGCCTTTAGAACACTTGATCATACCATTTTGCAAAATGCCTCTTTGGTAGAAAACTTGAAATTATGTGATTTTGGCCAACTTTGACAAGCCATAACTTTTGATCCAAAATGAATTAGAATGAGTTCTTGTACTCTTTGAAAAGGGAATGATCCATTCTACAACTTTCATGACCAAAGTTTTTCCATTTGAAGCATTTTTGAACCAAAAAGCAAGGGTTGAAAAAGTTTCCCAAAATGGCAAGTTTCCATTACAAGTCATTTTCCCAAAAAGTCAACTTTGCAAATGGCTTGAAATTCTTCAATTTTGTGAACTTCTAACATCTTCTATGATCAAGTAAAGATCATACATAATCAAAATTCTGAAGAACACCCTTTGGTTGGGTCATTGAGGGCCTCAGATGCCCTGATTTTGCACTGACTTGCTCAAAAAGTCAACTCTTGATCAGATGCCTTCCCCATTGAATTTCTTCATGAAAATTGATATGCATGATCCATATACCATATAGAGACCAATAGAAACAAGAATGACAAAAAAAATTGGAGTTATGGCCTTTGAAACCAAAACCCTAATTCTAGGTCATCTATGCAGTCAAACCTGGCTCTGCTTCCACGCCTTTCTTAGTTCTTGTGATTTTTTGACATTCTTGACTTTGAGAGGATGTAATATGATGTTTGAACACACATGGACCCCTTTGAAGTGATTGATGACCTTTGGAGTGGCTCAAATGGCTCTTGGATTGCTCAGATCACAAACCCTAGATGCAGATGACTTTGAACCAATGCAGTGAAGCAAATATGCAATATGAGGTGCTATGATTGAACTTATGCATATGAAGAGATCACAAGCCATGGTGTGAATGGGTGAGGGAAAATTTGGGGTGTTTACAGCTGCCCCTATTCAAGCATGAGTTAGCTGTGCAGGATGTAAGCAACGACTTAACAGGCAAACAAGATAACTTGTGGTTGAATACCAAAGACAGTCCAAAATTTGCACTCACAGAATGAAGAAGAAAAGGGATATAGATTGTAAAAGAAAATAAAGTATATTTATAAAGTGCGGGCGACGGAGGACGACCGTCGAGCAGAGGACGACTGCTGGGGAAAGAGCAATGACGGGGACGGCCGACATGCTGGGGAAAATGCAAGGAAATAAAGCAACGACGGGGACGGCTGACAAGCTGGGGATATAAGAGATTATGATGGGGACGACCATCAGGTAATGCTATAAGATTCTCTGGGGATTATAGGTAGAAATAAATGATGAGGTACGGTCATCAAAGGTGAAGGACGATCACCTAGCAGGGGACGGCTGCTCTGTTAGGGATAAGATGAGGAACGGTCATCTAAGGTGAAGGACGATCACCGGGCAAGGTACGGTTGCCAAAAGCATCGCGACATAGGACGAATGTCGGATAAAAAGGTCGACGATGGGGACGGCCATCGGATAAGCATGATGAAGGACGATCATCAAGAGGTGAAGGACGATCACCTAGCAGGGTACGGCTGCTCTCAGGGTTTATCATGACATAGGACGAATGTCAGATAACAAGATCAACGACGGGGACGGCCATCGGATAAAATGATGAAGGACGATCATTAAGAGGTGAAGGACGATCACCTAGCAGGGTACAGCTGCTAAATATCACGACATAGGACGAATGCCGGATAGAAAAGGGTTCCAATAATGGAGACTCCGCTGGGGAAAGGATGAGGGACGGTCATCCAAAGGTGAAGGACGATCACCTGGCAGGGTACGGCTGCCGAAAAGGTATCATGACATAGGACGAATGTCAGATAGAATAGAAGTTTTGCTGGGACTTCGCTGGGGAAAAGTAGACACGGACGAGTGTCTAATCTCATGAAGTCATAAGTGTTTGACACGGTGTATAGATTAAAGATGCGGACGAGCATCCCTAAGACTACGATACGGACGAGTATCAAGTAGAAACAATTGCTGGCACGTGTTCAGAGATGATGATACAGACGAGTACCAACTGGTTAACAATGGACACGAACGAGTATTGATTCTGAGGGGACTCTTCTGGGGAATGGTAGACACAGACGAGTGTCTAAATTCAAGAAGACATAAGTGTTTGACACGTGTATGGATTAAAGATGCGGACGAGCATCCTTAAGACTATGATATGGACGGGTATCAGGTAGAAACAAATACTGACACATGTTCAGAGATGATGATACAGACGAGTACCAACTGGTTAACAAAGAACACGGACGAGTGTTGAATCTGCAGGGATATGAGTGATATATGCAAGATACAGACGGGTATCTGTATGAGTGAAATATGTATGAGTGAAACACCGACCAGTGTCTGACTTGCTGGGGAAAATGACACGAACAAGTGTCAAAAGGTATATTATAAACAAGTGTATGCTTTACAAAGTATTCAGGTAGTTATGTTGGGGAAGGTGACACGGACAGGTATCAAGGAATTTGTATGGATATATGTGAGTGCAAAGAGGACGCTTTGGCTTTCTACTAGGGATATGACACGGACGGGTGTCAAGAAGTATTTGTAATATATAGGTGTCTATTTGTAAAGGATGCTCGGGAAACTTTACTGGGGAATCATGACACGGACGGGTGCCAAAAGGAGTGTGTATTTGTATTTATGAGTGTAAGGCACATGCTTTGGTTCTCTGTCGGGGAATTCGGGGAGTTTTCTGTACATCTTTGATGGATTACCAGTATTTACAAGTGTTTGATTCAGAACATGGCTTATGATTATGCAATATGTATGATTTTTGCCGTAATGCTCCGTATTAAACGGAACGCTACGCTCTGTGGGGAGAATATGATGCGAATGCTATGATTATGCAAAGGTACTGATCCGGGATTCGGATCCCGTTTCCGCGAAGATCTCTGGTTGATCTGCTTGAAGTGGACATCCCAGCTGGGGATAAGATTATTGGTAGATCTGACATATGGAACTCTGCTTGGGGGTATGGGTCACTGGTAGACCTGTCTTTGGTAATGAGGGACCCAGCTGGGGTTTGTAGTGGCTCTCGTCACTCTGTTGTGAGATCTTCAAGTTATTGTTCTTCTGGATAGAGGTTGAAACTCGGTGGGGAGATGGTTCCCTGGCTTTTGTACTTGGTTGAGGAGGGAATAGCAAAAGGCAACTCGGCTGGGGAGAAAGCAACGCTGGTGCTGAGATTGAGTAGATGGTGATTTGGCAGATTGTTGGGATGAAGTTTTGTGCCTCATGTTGTGCTTTGAATACCTGCAATCCTGAAAAGACGGAGAAACGCACGAGTAATCCCGAGGTATCCCTTACCGGATTCCATCATAGGAGTTTAGGCGCTCCCGGGAATAAGTATATTTCCTGCAAGCACATATTTTTAGAAGAAAAGCATCTGCATTTATGCAATCAGTATCTTAAAAACATCGGACATTCTTGCAAATGGGAATAAAATATACGACACGAAACATGACTGAAAATCTGATTTTATTAATTCATGTGCCCTGAATTGGCAAGATACAGTCAAGGAAATAAATCCCCTAAAATGAGGAGATTGTTACAAATTGAGAAATAGAAGATGTTGGCAATGTTGATGATGCTTCAAGGAGCTTCCCGTTGCTATGACTCGTATGACATTTGACATTCTTCTCATCTTGCTTTCTGAAGAAGGCTGATTCTGACCGTCACTTGAACCTTTCGAAACTTACCAAGTTGTGAGTGATACAGACGAATTCAGAATGCAATTGTTTGCTTATTCCCTTATTTTGCATGGATCGCCCTTTCGGGTTTTCAATCCATCGGGATACCCTTTTTTGCCTGAGTCGTCCAATGCGGCTTTTCGACTCAGCGGGTGTACATTTTTTTATATTTATTTTCCCTTATTTTTGCCCGAGTCCTTTATTCTGTTTTTGACTCGCCGGGATGCCCTATTTTTGCCTGGACTTACATTCTATTTTTATGTCCAGCGGGTCATTTTTATGCGAAGTATTTTTTAACTGCATCTGAATTCACAGGGGACGGGAAGTCTTCACCATCCATAGTGCTGAGCATCAGTGCTCCACCGGAGAAAACTTTCTTTACTACGAATGATCCTTCATAGTTCGGAGTCCACTTGCCCCTGTGGTCTGTATGAGGAGGGAGGAGTCTTTTCAGCACAATATCTCCCACTTGGTACTCTCGGAGCCTGACTTTCTGATCGAAGGCTTTCTTCACTCTTTTCTGATATAGCTGCCCATGACAGATTGCAGTTAATCTCTTTTCTTCAATCAGACTCAGTTGTTCGTATCGGGATCAGACCCAATCTGCTTCATTCAACTAAACATCCATTAGTACCCGCAAGGAGGGTAATTCAACTTCAACAGGTAGGACTGCCTCCATACCATAAGCAAGCTGATACGGTGTTTCCCCAGTGGATGTTCTGATTGACGTACGGTACCCATGCAAGGCAAACGGTAGCATTTCATGCCAGTCCCTGTAGGTAACTACCATCTTTTGCACAATCTTCTTGATATTCTTATTAGCTGCCTCAACAGCGCCATTCATCTTTGGCCTGTAAGGAGAAGAATTGTGGTGTTGGATCTTGAAGTCCCGGCACAGTTCTGCCATCATTTTGTTGTTTAAGTTGGAACCATTATCAGTAATGATTCGCTCGGGAACTCCATACCGACAGATGATATCTCTCTTCAGAAATCGGGCTACCACTTGCCTCGTAACATTTGCATAGGAAGCTGCTTCGACCCACTTGGTGAAATAGTCAATAGCAACCAAGATGAATCTGTGGCCGTTTGAAGCAGTCGGTTCAATCTTGCCAATCATATCAATGCCCCACATGGCAAAAGGCCAAGGTTAAGACATCACATTCAGAGGATTCGGAGGCACATGCACTTTATCAGCATAAATCTGGCATTTATGACATTCTCTGGCATAAGCACAACAGTCGGCATCCATTGTGATCCAGTAATAGCCTGATCTTAACAACTTTTTAGCCATGGCATGCCCTCCTGCATGGGTACCAAAGGATCCTTCGTGCACTTCGTGCATCAACAGGTCTGCTTCTGTCCTGTCAACACATCTGAGGAGTACCATATCAAAGTTTCTCTTGTACAGGGAACCATCAGTATTCAGGAAGAAACTACCAGCTAGCCTTCTTAATGTCTTCTTATCATTGGAAGATGCCCCAGGTGGGTATGTTTGATCCTCCAAGAAGCACTTGATGTCGTGGAACCAAGGCTTATCGTCTTTGCCAATATCTGCTGAGAATACATACGCTGGTCTGTCAAGTCTGGACACTGAAATCCGAGGTACAAAGTTGGCAGCTTGAACTTTGATCATGGATGAAATGGTGGCAAGAGCATCTGCAAATTGATTCTCGTCTCGAGGGATATACTAAAGCTTGACCGTTGTGAAGAAAGTCAATAATCTTCTTGTATAGTCCCTATAAGGTATCAGATGATCCTGGTGTGTGTACCATTTGCCGTTGGTTTGATTGATTACCAAAGCTGAATCTCCGAACACAGTCAAAGTTTTGATCCTGAGGTCAATGGCTTCCTCAAGACCCATAATGCAAGCTTCGTTGTTAGTGCAGTTAAAGGTGAGTTTTGCCGAGAAGGGCATGTGAACTCCTTTAGGTGTAATGAGTACTGCACCAACACCACGACCATTCATATTAACAGCCCCGTCAAACATCATAGTCCATTCTTTTTATGGGTCAGGCCCTTCAGTGTGAACAGGCTCTTCATGATCTTTTGCTTTAATGAACATGATGTCTTCATCAGGGAAGTCAAATCTCATAGGCTGGTAATCATCAAGGGGTTGCTCAGCAAGATAATCAGATAATACACTGCCTTTGATGGCTTTCTGAGATGTGTAATGAATGTCATACTCTGTGAGGATCATTTGCCATCTTGCAACCCGTCCGGTAAGTGCTGGCTTCTCAAAAATGTACTTGACTGGGTCCATCTTTGAGATCAACAAGGTAGTGTGGGTCAACATATACTTCCTTAGTCGGTGAGCAGCCCACGCTAAAGCATAACAAGTTTTCTCGAGCAGTGAATAACATTGTTCACAGTCGGTAAACTTTTTGCTTATGTAGTATATTGCATACTCTTTTCGACCAGACTCGTCATGTTGGCCCAGCACACACCCCATTGACTCTTCTAATACTGTCAAGTACATGATTAGAGGTCTTCCTTCAACTGGAGGCATAAGGATAGGAGGCTCTTGCAAGTATTCCTTGATTTTGTCAAAAGCCCTCTGGCAGTCTTCGTTCCACCTGACTGTTTGTTCTTTTCTTAACAACTTGAACAAAGGTTCACAGGTTGCTGTAAGGTGAGATATGAACCTTGAAATGTATTTCAATCTACCTAGGAACCCTCAAACTTCTTTTTCTGACTTTGGTGCAGGCATCTCTTGAATGGCTTTAACTTTATCAGGGTCAACTTCAATCCCTTTTTCACTTACGATAAATCCCAGCAGCTTACCAGAACGCACCCCGAATGTGCACTTGTTGGGGTTTAACTTCAGTTGGTACTTCCTCAAACGCTTGAATAACTTCAACAGATTTACCAGGTGGTCTTCTTCTGTGAGGGACTTGGCAATCATGTCATCCACATAACATTCAATTTCTTTATGGATCATGTCATGGAATAATGTTACCATAGCCCGTTGATATGTTGCACCAGCATTCTTCAGTCCAAATGGCATCACCTTATAACAGAACGTGCCCCAGGGTGTGATGAAGGTGGTCTTCTCCATGTCTTCAGGTGACATCTTGATCTGATTGTATCCTGAAAATCTGTCCATGAAGGAGAACACCGAGAACTGAGCCGTATTATCCACCAATACATCAATGTGAGGTAAAGGGAAGTCATCTTTCGGGCTGGCTCTATTCAGGTCTCTGTAATCCAAACACATTGTCACTTTGCCATCTTTCTTAGGCACGGGTAAAATATTAGCAACCCACGGCGGATAGCTAGTCACAGCAAGGAACCCGGCGTCCCACTGCTTTTGCACCTCTTCCTTGATCTTCATTGCCATGTTTGGGCGAGTACGGCGCAGTTTCTGTTTCACCGGTGGGCAGTCTTCTTTTAAAGGCAGCTTGTGCATAACAATGTCGGTGTCCAACCCTGGCATATCTTGATAAGACCAAGCAAAGACATCCACATATTCCTGAAGCATATCAATCACTCGTTCCTTCACTGAGTCATGTAAGCAGGCCCCGATCTTGACTTCTTTCACTTCTTTTGTACCAAGATTAACCGTTTCGACCTCCTCCTGGTGAGGAGTGATAACCTTCTCCTCTTGTCTTAACAACCTGGCTAGCTCTTCAGGAAGCTCATAATCTTCTTCAACCCCTTCATCAGCGTGATTGATTGGATTGTCAAAGTCATACAGAGTCATAGTTGTGCTGTTGTCGGTGCAGTCTGAAAGGCACTCTCTGCAAGGGTTTAGATCGTTCATTTTAGTGATTGATTTTAATCTTGTTTAGAAAAAGTGAAATAAAGTTATCATTTTGGAAAACATTGCCATTTTATTTTTGTACAAAAAGAAAAATGAAAAACAGTGAGCGGAAAAGAAAAGACTCATTTGCAAAAGATGTCCGATATTCATTGATTGATCTGTTTGCACAAAATTACAAGATGGCCCGATTACAAAATGAGTCTTGACATATTTGGCAAGATGCAAGACTTGATCCATGCTTAAAATATACAGGAAATAATAATTACTCTGCAGGAGTAACCCTTATAATTTCCTAGGAAGACCAGTTTGAGATATGGCTCCCCGGGGTCCTTGGACGTATCCATCTCTCCAGGTTGCGCTCATCTTTCGACTCATTTTCCAAGTTGTTCACTGCATCCGGGGTGAGCATCCCCCCGCTGACAAAATTGGGCTTCTTAGCAGCCTCTGATTGATCTTGTTGAGTTGGTTTGTAACCCAACCCAAATCTGTCCTCCTTCTTCTCCACGGGCAGCAGCCTTCCCCAGCCTTGGGCAGTCCCCTCTTCAACGACCTTCCTGGCTTGCTGATAAGATGTCATGGAGGTTCCCAGTACAGCAGATGCTTCATTTATGTTCAGGGCCTCAAACCCCTGGCTCATAGTTTCATGGATCTCTCCATCCATTTCAATGTACTTGTATGTAGCCAGATGGCTAACAAAGATGTCCTCTTCACCATAGATGGTGATGATCTGGCCTTCCCACTCGAATTTCAGCTTCTGGTGAAGGGTAGACGTAACTGCGCCAGCGGCATGGATCCAAGGTCTACCCAACAAACAGCTGTAGGCCGGCTGAATGTCCATCACATAGAAGGTAATCTTAAAAGTCTGCGGGCCAATCATCACAGGCAGATCAATCTCCCCTAGCACTGATCTTTTAGAGCCATCGAATGCTCTTACCACCAAATTACTCGGACGCAGTGCCAAGCCATCATACTCCAACTTCACCAAGGCTTTCTTTGGTAGAACATTGAGTGAAGACCCAGTATCTACCAGTACATGAGATAGAACAGCACCCTTACATTCTAGAGTGATGTGTAAAGCCTTGTTGTGGTTACGTCCCTCAGTTGTTAAGTCAGCATTGGTAAAGCCCAGTCCGTGACTGGTATTGACATTTGCTACCACGGTTTCTAGCTGATTAACAGTGATCTCCTCTGGCACGTATGCTGCGTGCAGGACTTTCAGTAATGCATTCCTGTGAGCTTCAGAACACATTAACAAGGATAATATGGAGATCTTTGAGGGAGTTTGGTGAAGCTGATCCACCACCTTGTAATCACTTCTTTTTATAATCCTCATGAACTCATCTATATCTTGTTTAAAAGATGTCTTCTGAGTTTCTTTGACAGCCGGCTCTTCAAATACCACACTCTTTCCCTTTGCCTTGGCAGCAGCTTCTGTTTCGGCATTAGGTCTTTGCAATTGTGAGGCAAACAGGCGTCCGCTTCTGGTGAAGCCTCCGCCTCCCCCAACATTATCAATTTGTGGAGAAGAGGTTGAAGAGTCCAAAGTGATTTTCTCCCCGTTGCAGTAAAGATCAGAGCCATAATGCCAAGGTATGGCATTACTGCTTTCATATGGAACAGGCCCAGGCACCGTAATGGTAACTGGACTGACTGCAGCAGAGGAGGGTACTGAAATGGTGCGCGGATCGTAATAAATGGTGAATGGTGACCTGGAAGGGGATGCCACTGCTTGTTGTTGAAAGTTGTTATTTGGAGGAACAAATGATGGGTCATAGTAGATGGTGACGGCTGAGATATCTTTATTATTTTCTGTTGGCGTTGTAGAAGATTCTGCTGAATAAATGGGTGCTGATGTTGTAGAAGAAATGGTTGTTGACATCTGATTTGTCGAAGTGATGGACGGAGCCATTGTTGAGGATATTGATGAATTGGTCGGAATGATTGTTGTTGCAGTTGTAGAAGAGTCAGGAATTGTTGTCAAAGGGATTGTTGGATTTGTAGGCGCTGATGTGGTGATCTGGAGTATACCACTTTTGATGAGACTGTCTATGCCGCTTCTCAAGTTATCACACCCGTTGACCGAAATGTTGCAATAACCACAACCGAGCTCACACCCGGGGAACATTTGGCACTCTAGAAGCTGAGCTTTAATTTCTACCAGAGGTGTTCGAATCTGCCCAACACTGGTGATTAAGAAAGATGGCTTGTCTTCCTCAATGGCATTAATTCTTGGTCCTCCATGATTGGGCATGAGATTCTTGTTGACATTTGGCAGGGGTGCAAAGTTGAGGGCTTTAGAATCTACCAGGTCTTGTACCTTCATTTGTAAAGCCCTGCATTTTTCCGTATTGTGGCCAGGTGCATTGGAGTGAAAATCACATCTGGCGTTGACGTCATAATTTCTTGGAAGATTGGAGGGATCTGGTGGTGCCAATGTCCTTAGTTCAACCAAGTTGAGTTTCAGGAGTTGTGGCAATAAAGCGGCATAAGGCATAGGGATAGGGTCAATCACCCTATTTTCCTGTGATGGTCTTTGCTGAAAGGGTCTTTGCTGTTGATTGCTGTTGTTGTTGTTGTAGTTTCTCTGTGGCGGATACTGAACTTGCTGTTGATAGTGTGGTTGTTGTGGTGGTTGATATGCTGGTTGTTGAGGAATTAGAGCTGGAATAGTGACAGCTGCTATTGACCTGTGGACATGCTGAGGTCTTCCCCTGTTGGCATAAATGGCATTTGCCTCACCGGTTCTTCGAGGTCCCACAAAAGGCTTCCTGGGATTACTTGACGAGCTTGCACCGTTATCAGAAATCTTACCCATCTTTAGAAGGCTCTCAATTCTTTCCCCAGCTATGACTACGTCAGCGAAGCTAGTGGAAGAAAACGCAGCTAGCCTATCAATATATGTTCCTTGCAGAGTATTCATAAACATGTCGGCCATTTCTCTTTCCGACATGGGTGGCTGGACAGCAGCAGCAAGCTGTCTCCACCTCTGGGCATATTCCCTGAAGCTTTCCCTGGAAGATTGAAACATTCCCATCAGAAGGGTTCTGTTAGGAGCCATGTCCAGATTGTATTGGTACTGTCTGATGAAAGCTTCAACTAAGTCCTTCCAGCACCTGATAGTAGCTCTGGTCAAGTGAGAGTACCACTCCCTTGAAGCTCCAGTCAAACTATCTTCAAAATAGAACATCCACGGTTTCTCATCCATGGTGTATGCCTTAAGTCTTCCCAGAAAAGACTGCAAGTGAGTTCGTGGACAGGAATTTCTGTTGTACTTCTCGAAGCACGGGGGTTTAAACTTATGGGGAATTCTTACCCCATCCACTAACCCCATATCCATGACATCAAAGCCCAAGGAGTTTTGAGACTCCAGAGATCTCAATTTCTCAGCAATTTCATCAAACCTCCTATCATAAACTTCATCCCCAACTCCCATCACAGTGAACTGCTCTTCCTGGGGGTCTTCTTGTAAGATTCTTCCTCCAGTAGTATTTCCTTGCACATTACCCGGGATGTTGACTTCCGGATGTAGATGAGGCCCATATACTGGTGGATTAACATGAGGCTGACCCCTTTCATTGTTACTTGTTCCTCCAGTTCCCAGAGGAGGCTCTTCTGGGGTTTGTCTTTCTACCAATGCCCTCAGCCTTTCTTGACTTTGAGCCAAGCCATTCACTACTTCCATGAACTGGGTCATTTGGTTTCTCATCTCCAGCCTTTCATTAACCATCTGGGTTCTGACCTCTGTCAGCTATTGCTGTACTTGGTCCATCTGGATACCAGGAAGGTTGTTGCGAGTAGGATATCTGTGCGGACGGTTGAGAGGGAACACCCGACGGCGAGCAATAATTCCTGAACCACAACAGAGTTAGAAACAAACAAAACAAAAACCTACAAAACAAAACAAAAGTTAGCATGCAATGCAGTATGCTTATTTATTTTCCAAGGTATCCGGCTTGGCTCTTGGTTTTGACCTTTCCAGACCCTGAGGAAGATGCTTTGATGTTGCTTGAGAGGAAGAAAACTTAATGAAACAAACTGACAAATACATTACAAATGGTGAATAATACATAGTCTGTTTTTACAACATATGCCCCTGAAGGGTCAAAATACAACACAAAAAGAAAAGTACATGAAATGGAAATAACAACAAGCAAAGAAATCAAACATCTAAGCCAAACTCATCCTCCTTAACCTCCTTCAAAAGTGCTTCAGTTACAGGGCCAGCCGGATGCTCTGTGATGTTTCTGATAAGAAGGTTTCTGGTGGCAATAGCAGTGGTCAGCTTCTTGTGCCTGTCCTGGTCCTTTGACCTCTTTACACCAGCCCGTAGCTTCAATTCTGAGATCTCCTTCTGGGCTGCCAGCAAAGCCTCCTGTTGTTTCTTCTCATTGGCCTCCAATTGCTCAATCCTAGCTTGAGTTTTCTTATCCTCTTGAGTGCGAGCTTCAGTGATCCTGACCCATCTAGCTTGACTTTCTTTTAGATAGAGATCAGTCCTAGCCTTCTGAAACTGGGCCTCTTTACAAGCATTCTTCAATATTTGCTCTCCAGCTCTTGATTTCTTGATGTAGTCTTCTGCTTTCTCAATCTTGGCCAGATGTTCCACTCTGAGCTTCTCCAACCTTTCAATGTCTATATGACCATCACTCCTCTCCCAGAGGGTCTTCTTCAGAGCTTGAGACAGATTCTCATTCCTTTCCTTCAGCTTCTCAAATTCTTCCAGGCTGATAGTGGCTGGAGGTGGCACTGTGGAAGGTCCAGGTGTATCCTCAATGGTGAAAGGCATCCCAGAAATCTGAGCCCTAGCATGAGACCATTCATAATACTGAGCTGAAGCCACATTGTTGCATCTCCCAAGAATGGCCATCCCTTTTGTCTGGATGTTGTCCCAAGCCCAGGATGCTTGTCTGACAACAGCTAGATTAGGTTTTATCTCACAATACAGGGTTTCAGCCAAGTCTTGCACTCTAGGGGGTGAACCAAAGCGTAGCCCAATTGTCTCTTAAACAGCAAAGGATTGTAGTTGATGCAATCCTTCACTCCTACTAAAGGTACATTGGGATACTGCCCACAGCTTGTAATTATGTCCCTGCCTTTGGTGCTCTGGGTGCACCATCTGATGTCATCTGAGGTCAAAGCAATAAGTCTCCTGGCCCAATTCTTCTTTTGGTGAGGGTTCAGGAAGGCATCAGTTTTGGGTAAGTGTTTAAGCAGCCATGTGTGAAATAGAGGAGCACAACATCTCACCAATCTCCCTCTCTGCTTCTCATTCCTTTGATGAACAGAATAATAGAAATCCCCCAACAATGTGGGCACTGGGTTCCTCAGAAGGAAGAGATGAATGGCATTCTTGCTGATAAACTTGGGCTCATCTGCAAAAAGTATAACCCCATATATACTGAGGGCTAATAATGCACAAACTGCCTTCCATTCTCCCAAGGAGGTCTTTAGGATGGCCTGAGAAGTTAGAAAGTCCAAGTGTAGGCCAGGAATTCCAGCCTTTGTTGACATTGTCATACCTCAAATTTGTCCTACTTGTATTCTCATTTTTTATTCTAGTATTTTCAACATCTTTGCACCATATCATTAGTATATCATTGTGCATTCGAAAATTCGAAGATATGTTTGCCCTGTTACCTTTTTCTTTTTTCTTCTTATTGTTTAGTCAGGTGTTAATAGAATCCAGAGTTTACCCAAAGTCATTGTTGCTTTAGTTTGAGGAATTCAAGATGACTCCCTTCATTCCCAAATCAAAATTCAAGGTGGATTCGTTTTGGGTTCATTTTTTGAGTTTGACCCCTAAGGAGTATTTATCTTGTTCATAATGATTTTCAAAGAAGATTCAAATATTCCTTTTAACACATTACTTTGTTAAAGGATACTAATGCCTAAATGTTGCAACAAGCTTGATTTTGAAATAGTCCTATTTTAGTGCTAAGGACAAATCCAAGCAGCTATCATTTTGTCATGTCACTAAGCAAACTCAATATTTTCATGTTCAAATTTAAGGTTGGTTCAAATTGCACTCAAATATTATTTGGTGTGGAATTGCAAGGTTCAATTGGATTTAGATGTTTCAAGACACAAAAGAAAAGTGTCATGCACCTTCTACATTTGTTTTTAAAAGAAAAAGGAATTTCCGTGAGATACAAAACTTAAATCAAATTCCATATTTGGTATAAAGTTGGAGTGGAAAGTTCAAGTTAGATTCAGATCACATTCAAAATGGATTAGAAATTCATTAACGCAAAAATTGAAAATGTGTGATTTCTAAGACAAATTTAATGTTTACATTAAAAGAGTGCAAAGAAGTTTATGGCTACCACAAAATTGTTTGCTTAGGGTACAAGTCCAGGGATACAATCTGATATGGAGGTCTAAGAAGACTCGTACAACATGGAACCAATTGTCATGCTAGCCTAGATCGCACTTGAATTTCTCTAAATATCTGGATGCTTAAAGCACATCCGAGTGTCATGGTCATCAAGCCTCATGACTCATCAAGTATTAGGGTGTGTTACTTATTGTGTACTCATTCATCCATAGCAGCCATGTTTTTTTTTCTATTTCATGACCAACCTATCACATATCAAACAAACTCAGATTAGTCATGAGAAATTCAAGAGGATTTGTTCTGCAAGAATGTGAGTGTAATGAGTGCACCAAAAAAACTTACATCAGCAAAATACCATGAGTTTTGATTAAAACAACCAAGCAAGCTTCAAACCGCAACATTGCAAGCCGATCACTCTAACTTCGTATCAGAACTGGCGTTGAGTCGGACTGGCTCATCCGCTGCCATAAAACATCAGCCATAAACTTCAGGTGGTACCTCAGGGACAAGTCTCCTTCAAACCTGCAAAATATCAACAAAGAAGATCAATTCAAATTCTTGAAGACAAAATGCAGACACAACAGCAAGATTCAACCATCCAAAGTTGCAGGTTAAGATCAAGATTCTGGAAATTGAACTCAGGGAGGCTCTTGGATCCAGCAAAAGTAGCTCAACGTTGGTTTCAGAGCTAGAGTATGCAGCTCTATCTGATTCCAGACCAACTGGAGATGGCACTGTGGTAACCAAAAATGAGAAGTGGAGCTCACGAAACGTGATGCTCTGATTGAGAGATTGCATGAAGAAAATGAGAAAATGTTTGATAGATTGACTGAGAAAGCATCTGTGGTTGGGTCACCCGTTCCGTCAAATCCATTATCTCGTGAATCAACCTCAAAATACAATAAGGAATGGCACTAATAACAACAGTAGCAAATTCGATGAATGCTCTTTCTTCACCTTTGACTTTTGCTGCTAAGAATGATGGAACATTTGCTTTGGTTAAATCTGGCTCCGAAATTGTAGAGACTACCCCTGCTGGTGAATATCTTACTGCTGCTCTGATTGACTTTGATCCAGATCAGTATGAAGGTCATGCTGCCATTTCCAACGGTGCAAACAAGCTTTTGATGCTGGTTTTGGCTGATTGTCATCAAAACTGGTACCTCTAGAAAGCATGAGTTGTGTTGAAGATTCGAGGGATTGATCAGGAAATCTGGAAACAGCAAGGTGCCGTAGGTGTGCATGAAAAAAGGAAATGCAGTAGGTGATTAATAGAAACAGAGATTACAAGTATTCACAATTCATCAGGGTTTACAAAGTCAAATTTATAGTTATACAAACCTGTTTAACAAAACAATGGTACAAGCATAGCACTCACAAGTCTCTTCCCGTTGCAAGCTGCATTGTTACAAGTGTTATGGATCGGTTCAATTCGCAAATTACTGGTTGCTCATCTCGTTATTGAAGCCATCAATCCCACAAATTCAGAGACGTCATGATCGCGCCAAGCCTGATCCAATAGAGAGTCGTTAATAAGTCATGAGCTTCAAAATTTCATGAACATAGTGCAGATCATCAACAAGTCACTAATGCACATATTTTGAGCTAAATGTCATGTCAATGAGCTGGACCTACAAGGCATCAACAGAGTTTCAATCAGAACAGGACAATGTTCAGCTAGTGCAGTAGTTCAGAATGAAAGAGAGTGAGCATTAAAGTAATTCCTCTAGATAATACTCGACCATGACAAAGGGGAACTCATCAATATACCTGACTTCATGTTCTATATTTCTGTCATTTGGGGCTTCCCCTTCAAACCTGCAAGGCAACTCTCAACCATCAAGCCCTGCCATTAAGTCATTATCATCAGCTAGCCAATTTCCGAATGACGACTCACTTTGACCTGGAAAATAGAGAAACAGTTCACATTAATCAAATCAATTCTCAAGCACGCTATGAGACAGTCAGTTCTAATAGTAAATGTTGAAACTACATCAGGCAATGCATAATGTCATATATCAAGTATCAGCAAGAGAGTTGAAGCAGGGTGTTACAGCCAAAACAGGGTGAGTATTACACAAGAGTTTCAAAGAATTTCACAGTAGTGAAATGTGAAGTTACAGCAGTAGAAATAGATGCACGCAGTGAAAATTTAAGGAAATCCAAGGGACCACACACATTCTAGAAACAACTCTCCTTTCACTACAGACAAAACAATTCTATGGCTCGCCTATCATGGTCCCCACAAAGGGAATATTCCTTCTAACGGATTGCAAAACCAGCTCATAATTTCCTCACAATTTCACACAAATTTCACAAAATCTCTCACGTATGAAGCATCCAAACATTCTCCTATATAACACCCAATCATTTGCAATCATTAAAGGAGGATAGACAGCCAACAATAACATACAAAAAAGACCTAGCCGGATACTAACAAAAGAAAAAAACCCTAAGGAAAAGATCGAGAAATACAGAAGAAGACTCACAAATCTTTGTCACCTTCTTTGAACCACTGAACCAAACCTTCATTCATACCCTTCATTATTCACAAATCTGAAACCAAAAGCATCACACCGAATCGAAACTTCACAAACACCGAACTTCAAAAACCACCATCCCTATCGCACTCATCCTCGACCGAAAAAACACTCAGAACCACACTCCTTCATCGCGAATACGTAACATCTCCACCGTTTCCGAAGCCCTTTCCGCCGGCAAAACACAAACCAAACAAACCTTCAAGCTCACCACAAAACCAACCGCTAGCACCAGCAAGCCCGCCGTCTAAATCCAGAACCACTCTCACAAACTCAACACAGACCGAACACAAATAACCTCTCGAACTGCCGCCCAATCGAATCGATCCACCCCTTTTCGTAACCACCGCGGAATTTCACCATCCAACACCGCAAACATCCGAAAACAATCCATCTCCGCGCCAGACACTCCCTTTTGCCGGAAACCGCCGTGCAAACCTTGACCAAGACCGAACCACCGCCGTCGAAGAACAGTGCGAGTGGGAGAGACGAATGAGTGAGATTGAAACAATTTCACTTCTGATTCGCCACTGAGATTGATTGAAGAGGGTGGGTTTACTCGAATTTCTCCCAAATTTATTCATAGTTTGTTTCGTTAATACCTTTTCGTTTCTGAATTTACATGTTTATTAGATTTCTTTTTTTTTTAATTTATTTACTTATTTTATTTACTATTTTGCTGATTTATTATGTGGTTGGGCCAATACCTTTGGCTGTGTTTTCCAGGGCCATCCGTTTTGTTTTTCACACACTATAATCTGCGTTGAACCCTATTGCTTCTTTTGATTTTCATTTTATTACAAGTTTTCTTAGTTCTTTTTTTTAAAAAATTTTATTGTTAGGTTTATTATTTGATAAGGATTTATTTTGTATGGATATTTTATCCATTTCATTTTGATCTATTTTATTTTTATGGGCCGATGATATTATAAAAGGCCGTTTTCGCCCGATTACATTTAATCGGTGATGAGCGGTCAATATGAGGCCCCCCTTTGTATTTAATTTTCCATTTTATCATTCCGACAAAACAAACTTGTAATCTAATTTAATTCATTTTATTCTTAATATTATTTATTTCGTTTAATCATTTATATTCATTATTTTATTTTTCTAACAATTCAATTCATTTATTTATTCATTTATTTATTCAATTATTTTCGCATTAAAAAAATTACGATTCGACTCCTTATAGAATGGTTCCCATTTTGAACCGATTCTAAGGCAGTTCACGAACAAAATTTTGTCGCGTCCCAAAAGGTCCAACGCCTTCGAATAGTTGTGCTCGATTAAAAGGTCCAACGCCTTCGAATAGTTGTGCTCGATTAAAAGGTCCAACGCCTTCGAATAGTTGTGTTCGAAAAAGGTCCAACGCCTTCAAATAGTTGCGTCCCGAATAAACAGGCCGAACGCCTTCGAATAGTTCAAACACACTGCACACACGCTTTCTCTTGGGCTAATTACAACGAGACCATTTATTTTTCGCAATCCCCTGTATTTATTTTGTATCCCTCTCCCCTTAATTTGTACGCACTTTTATTTCTCGCATTCTAATTCTGAATCCTTGGTCCAACGCCAAGCGATTGCACTTGCACACTCGCACTTTATTTTTCAGTTATCTTTTTCGTTTAGGATCCACCTTACCTTGCGAGCCGAGCGATTCGTGCCTCGCTAACAAACCACAAAATAAACCTCCATTTGCATGCATCCTCTAAACCTCAAAAAAAAAACCAAAATGTTTCGATTAGATCCAAACCCTTGATCCAACGTCAAGCGGCTTTAGGAAATAAAACACTTTAATAATACGAGAAGATTTGTACGCCACGAGCCTTAAGCGGTAGAAAGGGGGATAACGAGCTTTCGTTACTCGCTCCGATTATTTCGACGCAGGACACCCGTCTTGTTGGGCGAGATAAACTATCCATAGTCTTTAGTGCATTTCAACTCCTAAACCCTTTCATCGACGAAAGGTAATAAAATCAACAACCATTACCCTTAGTAGGCCGAACTACGAGGCTCTGACTTTCCCATTGCACACGGGAGTACGTAGGCACGAGGATCTCCATCCTTGCCGAGCACCTAGGTTCAATCTAACTTATAATTCAACTCATTTCCCTCTAGCAAACAATTCGTTTAAGCATAGACATCCTTTCGCGCGCGTTAACTTAGATGGTTCCCATCGAGTACGATGGATGTAGGGGGTGCTAATACCTTCCCCCTGCATAACCGACTCCCGAACCCAGGCAATGGTTTCGTTGACCTTTGTCCTCATCCTTTTCTTCCCGGGTTGTATCTATATCTTCCCTTTCCCTCTTCGGGAATAAATAGAATTAGGTGGCGACTCTTCAGTCCGTCCAGCGCGCGGCTCCGTCCATTTCGGATCGCGTAAGGTCGTATTTTTCGGGGTACGACAGCTGGCGACTCTGCTGGGGACTGGTTCACCCCTATGCGAGTCAAGCCTAGTCTAAGTTCCTGCGCTTGTTTTGATGTTTGCTTTTATGCCTTGCTTGTTTATTTTTATCGCTTTCTTTATCGCATTCCATCTTATATATCTTGTGGCTCCTTGGTACTATAATTTGGATCGATACTTTGCAAAAGAAACTTGAGGGAAAAGCTCTATGCCCGGGCTTTCGAGTACAAACATAAGTTAGCGAGGTTGTGTAGTATGGGCTCCCGAGAGAACCTCTCTCGTGGGTTGTCAATACGAAAACCTCACTTGGAGTAGATTTTAATGAGAATACTGACAACCGTCAAGCTTTCGGCGTGTGTGCTCAGTTGTTTTCATTAAGGTCAGCAACTCTGAGGACCTTTAGAACCTTTTGGTTAAAACATCGGTTGATGGTTGCGTAGTATTGGGCACCAGGGTTCGCCCTCGCGTGGCTCGATACGAAAACCTCACTTGGAATAGACTTACTCAATGGAGTTGATTGACTGTCAAGAATGTATGAAATTGACACGTGCATCAAACAGTTGAGAAAGTTCCATAACTCCAGGACTTTGTTTTAAGCCTAGCGTCGATGATCACGTAGTATGGACTCCCGAGAAAACTTGCTCTCGTGGGTTGTCGATACGAAGATCTCACCCAAAATAGATTCATATGGCGGAGTCAATCAACCGTCATGCTTATGGCGCGTGTGATGAACAGCCATATGAGTTGATAACTTTGGGATCCCTAAAACTTTAGAGTCTACCCAGTAAGTTCTTGATCAGAGTATCTTCCGGCTGTATCTTGGACTCATGAGATCTTGTTCTTGTGATCCTGGATTCTGACATTGCATATCATTTCATTTGCCTCATCTATTCATCTTGCATTTCATTCCAAAGCCAATAACTTATTTCATGCTCCTCCATCTTCAGTAAATCAAGCTGGTTTCCCGACGCCCGTATCGAGCTAGACGACCGTACTTAACTCGAGCCAACACTAGAAGACTGATGGACGTGATTCAGGAAGAACAAGCTGCTATGAGGGAAGAGATTGACTCGGTCAAGAGCAAGATTGACCAGATTTACGAGACTCTGCAATCTTTGGCAAGAATGGAAGAACGTCGCGAAGCTGCTGCCGCAATGAACAATGCTCAAGTGCAAGGATCTACCTCACGAGCAATGCCTTCAGTTCCCGTTCCAAATCCTTTGGTCTACGGTTTGCCTCCAGGCTTCACTCCTGCTGTTGAAGAGGTCACTTCCCAACCGATACCTGCTTCTGGTGTCACTGTTGGTGCTATTCCTCAAGCTCAACCTATTCCAACTCAAGTCCAGTTTCCTCAAACTGAAGAGAATCATCAAGTTGAGTATGAGATGCATACTGCTGTTCCAATCACCAATCCTCATGCTGTTCAAGAATCTGAAGCTATGAAGATGTGCCGCGAGTTAGCTGAAAAACTCCGAATCATGGAAGGACACAGCTCAACCTCTCTGAGTGCCTCAGACATGTGCTTAGTTCCAGATGTTGTGGTCCCCGCTAAATTCAAACTTCCAGAATTCGAGAAATATAAAGGCCTCAGCTGTCCTGAGCTTCATTTAAGGATGTACTGCAGAAAAATGGCCGCTCATGCCAAAGATGACAAGCTCATGATCCATTGCTTCCAAGACAGCCTGTCTGGAGCGTCATTAGAATGGTACATGCAGCTTGAGCGCAACAATGTTCGTACTTGGCTCGATTTATCTGATGCATTCAAAAAGCAGTACAAGTACAACACTGATCTTGCTCCTAACCGTACTCAACTTCAGAGTATGTCTCAAAAGGAGAGTGAATCCTTTAAGGAGTACGCCCAACGCTGGAGAGAGTTAGCTGCCAGAGTTCATCCACCTTTGGTTGACCGTGAATTGATCGATATCTTCATGGGTACCCTACAGGGGCAATACTACGAGAAGCTGATCAGCAGCGTATCTTCTGGATTTTCCGACATGGTGATGGTCGGAGAAAGAATCGAAGAAGGCCTGAAGAGTGGAAAGATCCAAGGAGGTTCTAGTAGCCAGAACAATGCCAAGAAGCCTTTCAACGGATACAAAAAGGGCAAAACAAATGCCATTTCTGCTGCAAGTGGGAATTTTCAACAGAGTGCACCTGCACCAGTTCCCTACTACCAGTATCCCTATGTTGCTGCTGCACAATATGCTCCTATGCCATATCAGCCAGTTCCTCCAATGCCTTATCAGCAGGCCTTTCAAGCTCTATTTCTGCCTCAGATGGCTCATCAACCACGTCCAATGGTTGCAGCTGCGCAGTATGCGCCCAATCCATACCAGCAACCGGCTTATCCACCACGGCCTGGTCAACAACAACAACGCGCTCCTCAACAGCGTCCACCATATCAACCAAGAAGGCCTGAAAGAACCTTTGATCCCTTGCCTATGACACATTCTGAAATTTTTAATCAGATGATGGCAAAGGGAACTCTTGTTTTAAAAGACTTGCCACCACAAACTGGTACTGCCCGAGACTACGATGCCAATGCTCGCTGTGAGTATCACAAGGGTGCTCCAGGTCACACACTCGAGAACTGCAAATCGTTCAAGCACAAGATTCAAGATCTGATCGACTCTAAGGATCTCACCTTCACTCCGAGAAATGCAAATGTCCAGAATGATCCAATGCCGTCACACGGTGCCAACAAGTGAAGACATGTGAAGAGTTTGTTGAAGACCAAGCTGAATAGTCTCCAACTTTGAAGCATTCAATCAAGAGAAGTTCATTCCTCAAATCAAGGCAGCCAGTGCCATTTATTTTTGCATTCCTGTTGTTTTGTAATGTTTGTTTAAGTACTATTTGCTCTAAACATTGTTATCGTCTATACTTGGTTATGTTAATGTTATGTTTATGCATGTTTTGAATCAGATGATGGCAAAGGGAACTCTTGTTTTAAAAGACTTGCCACCACAAACTGGTACTGCCCGAGACTACGATGCCAATGCTCGCTGTGAGTATCACAAGGGTGCTCCAGGTCACACACTCGAGAACTGCAAATCGTTCAAGCACAAGATTCAAGATCTGATCGACTCTAAGGATCTCACCTTCACTCCGAGAAATGCAAATGTCCAGAATGATCCAATGCCGTCACACGGTGCCAACAAGTGAAGACATGTGAAGAGTTTGTTGAAGACCAAGCTGAATAGTCTCCAACTTTGAAGCATTCAATCAAGAGAAGTTCATTCCTCAAATCAAGGCAGCCAGTGCCATTTATTTTCGCATTCCTGTTGTTTTGTAATGTTTGTTTAAGTACTATTTGCTCTAAACATTGTTATCGTCTATACTTGGTTATGTTAATGTTATGTTTATGCATGTTTTGAATCAATCTATTCGCATTCGCTCATATTTATCATTTATCACAAAATCACAAAAATATTCCCTCACTTCACTTTAGCAAATATTTGAGGGAGGATGATGAAAACAAAATACCCATAACTGTTGCGGTATGCTTTCGGATAAAACCTCGTCAATGATGTACAGGCATTTGTTCAAATCCCCAAACACTGGAGATACAAGGAGTTAATCCCTAGTCAACCACTTCGAGCCTAGAAGTAGGAGTTTCTTTCGGATACAACCCTTACATTTAACCCGGGGAAGGGTAGTTGTTCAGTTAAACTAACTACACCTTCGAATCGCAAGATGAGACATCCCGTCGGAGGACCATCAGCAAATGATTTGGCAGTCACAACATTCAAACAAAAAAAGAAAAAGAAAAGAAGGAAAAATCACTAAGTTGAGCACCCGAAGGGAGACTTAGTCGAAAATGAATCAAAAAGGGGAGTTCAAATCCTCAGCAAAAAAAACAAAAACAAAAATCCGTGACCACCAAATCAAAAATCAAAGGGTCACCAGCAAAATAGGATGACTGCCACTTTCAAGCGAACTTTAAAGCTTCATCTTCACTCTTGTAAAGTCAAAACAAATGCATGTGTAAAGTTAACTGAACGTAGGACTGGAAAACATTATGAAGAAGGGGTGGGTACAAATCATTTGAGCCTTATCCTTTGTTTCTCAAACCATTAACCAGACCACGTTACAACCCTAAGAAAGTCCTAATTGAGGCGTGGTTTATTCGGAAAGCATGCTACCAACAAGGTTGCGTAAATTGACTCCTATATATTTGCTAATCTTCAAACTCGATTGCACATTATTCTTGCTGCATCTTTTACGAACTTTCTAAATCAGCACCTCGTTTGGGCTAACGGTCCATTCGTCACACTTCCACAGCATTCAAATAAATTGATTTTTTTTCAAAACTTACATGAACTTTACATTAACACTTCCACTTGTGTATGAACAATTTAATTGAAATTCAGTGCTTGACATCAGTACAATCCCAACAAGGGGAAATCAAAAGAGAAACTTGAACTTCATTGCCAACATGAATCAAGACTACCTCAGCAGTCCAATCAGGGACAAACCATCTTCAACGGCCCAATCAAAGGCAAATTATCTTCCAACAGCTCAATCAAGGGCAGACGCTTACCAAATCCAGACCCTGGGGCCGATCATGCCATGGTCGTTGTCAAAGCTTCCCCATCAATTTATTTCAAATACCCTACGAGCAGGGGCAAGCGGATCAGGAGCAAATCTTCCTATCTCTTCTCCCCAACTGAACAAATAGATCTTGCTAAGACATTGGCAATCGTTCAAAGCAAATCAGTCTTTATGTGTTAATTAAGTCGCTTCGCTCATCAGCAGATAACCAAGCTTGGAGCTTTCAGATCCATCTTTTGATCATACATCGTCAAAGATCGAGTGTCGGGGAATCAAGCCCTCCACCCACCCAAAGTCCAATCATTATTGGCAACTACCAGACCAAAAGTCCACCAAGCTGGCACCTTTCAATCGCTCATATGCATCATTATGCATCATCAAAGTCATACGCATCATTTATATCAATCATTTACAGCATATGCATCATTTGCATATTCTCAATAAATCAACCTTTTATTTTCCCAACATTTTTTACATCTCAGTGCATAAACATTTGCATCGTATCTCCATCATTATGGAATACCATTTCAAAACAGTCAAGCATACGTGCATAACTCAGGATCCAGAATCAACCCAGGATTCCAGGCCTTTCCCCAGCGGAGGTCAGGATTCAGGGCCAACAGAAGATTCCAAGGATATTCCTAGGTGTTATTCAGGGGACGTCATCGGTGGATATTTTCTCTTCCAGATCATTTAATTTTATGATTTCTCAGCATCCTTTTGGTGTCGAGGTCGCCTTATCATCCTTTTGGTGATAGTGATTGTTTAATTTTCTGTTACTCAACATCCTTTTGGTGTCGGGGTCGCCTTATCATCCTTTCGGTGATAGCGATTATTTAATTCTTGTTACTCGTCATCCTTTTGGTGTCGAGGTCGCCTTATCATCCTTTTGATGATAGCAATTATTTAATTCTTGTTACTCGTCATCCTTTTGGTGTCGGGGTCGCTTTATCATCCTTTTGGTGATAGCGAATATTTAATATTATGTTACTCAACATCCTTTTGGTGTCGGGGTCGCCTTATCATCCTTTTGGTGATAGCGATTATTTAATTCTTGTTACTCAACATCCTTTTGGTGTCGGGGTCGCCTTATCATCCTTTTGGTGATAGCAATTATTTAATTCTTGTTACTCAACACCCTTTTGGTGTCGGGGTAGCTTTATCATCCTTTTGGTGATAGCGATTTTATTTAATTCTCTGATTACTCAGCACCCTTTTGGTGTCGGGGTCACCTTATCATCCTTTTGGTGATAGCGATTTTATTTTCAGTTATTTGCCTTATCACCCTCTGATGATAAGTGATTTATTTTGTTAATTGTGTCTTGCTGTGTCACCCATCATTTCTAATTTCAATCCTCTGCTTTTTTTGTTAGACAAATTTGGAGTATGTTCATATCTAATTATCTTATACCTTGTAAGATTAAACGCGAGCCAGTTCACCTTACCCGGTCTAAGCCAATTCGATAGGGGCATCTGTCATACCTCAAATTTGTCCTACTTGTATTCTCATTTTTTATTCTAGTATTTTCAACATCTTTGCACCATATCATTAGTATATCATTGTGCATTCGAAAATTCGAAGATATGTTTGCCCTGTTACCTTTTTCTTTTTTCTTCTTATTGTTTAGTCAGGTGTTAATAGAATCCAGAGTTTACCCAAAGTCATTGTTGCTTTAGTTTGAGGAATTCAAGATGACTCCCTTCATTCCCAAATCAAAATTCAAGGTGGATTCGTTTTGGGTTCATTTTTTGAGTTTGACCCCTAAGGAGTATTTATCTTGTTCATAATGATTTTCAAAGAAGATTCAAATATTCCTTTTAACACATTACTTTGTTAAAGGATACTAATGCCTAAATGTTGCAACAAGCTTGATTTTGAAATAGTCCTATTTTAGTGCTAAGGACAAATCCAAGCAGCTATCATTTTGTCATGTCACTAAGCAAACTCAAGATTTTCATGTTCAAATTTAAGGTTGGTTCAAATTGCACTCAAATATTATTTGGTGTGGAATTGCAAGGTTCAATTGGATTTAGATGTTTCAAGACACAAAATAAAAGTGTCATGCACCTTCTACATTTGTTTTTAAAAGAAAAAGGAATTTCCGTGAGATACAAAACTTAAATCAAATTCCATATTTGGTATAAAGTTGGAGTGGAAAGTTCAAGTTAGATTCAGATCACATTCAAAATGGATTAGAAATTCATTAACGCAAAAATTGAAAATGTGTGATTTCTAAGACAAATTTAATGTTTACATTAAAAGAGTGCAAAGAAGTTTATGGCTACCACAAAATTGTTTGCTTAGGGTACAAGTCCAGGGATACAATCTGATATGGAGGTCTAAGAAGACTCGTACAACATGGAACCAATTGTCATGCTAGCCTAGATCGCACTTGAATTTCTCTGAATATCTGGATGCTTAAAGCACATCCGAGTGTCATGGTCATCAAGCCTCATGACTCATCAAGTCTTAGGGTGTGTTACTTATTGTGTACTCATTCATCCATAGCAGCCATGTTTTTTTTCTATTTCATGACCAACCTATCACATATCAAACAAACTCAGATTAGTCATGAGAAATTCAAGAGGATTTGTTCTGCAAGAATGTGAGTGTAATGAGTGCACCAAAAAAACTTACATCAGCAAAATACCATGAGTTTTGATTAAAACAACCAAGCCAGCTTCAAACCGCAACATTGCAAGCCGATCACTCTAACTTCGTATCAGAACTGGCGTTGAGTCGGACTGGCTCATCCGCTGCCATAAAACATCAGCCATAAACTTCAGGTGGTACCTCAGGGACAAGTCTCCTTCAAACCTGCAAAATATCAACAAAGAAGATCAATTCAAATTCTTGAAGACAAAATGCAGACACAACAGCAAGATTCAACCATCCAAAGTTGCAGGTTAAGATCAAGATTCTGGAAATTGAACTCAGGGAGGCTCTTGGATCCAGCAAAAGTAGCTCAACGTTGGTTTCAGAGCTAGAGTATGCAGCTCTATCTGATTCCAGACCAACTGGAGATGGCACTATGGTAACCAAAAATGAGAAGAGGAGCTCACGAAACGTGATGCTCTGATTGAGAGATTGCATGAAGAAAATGAGAAAATGTTTGATAGATTGACTGAGAAAGCATCTGTGGTTGGGTCACCCGTGCCGTCAAATCCATTATCTCGTGAATCAACCTCAAAATACAATAAGGAATGGCACTAGTAACAACAGTAGCAAATTCGATGAATGCTCTTTCTTCACCTTTGACTTTTGCTGCTAAGAATGATGGAACATTTGCTTTGGTTAAATCTGGCTCCGAAATTGTAGAGACTACCCCTGCTGGTGAATATCTTACTGCTGCTCTGATTGACTTTGATCCAGATCAGTATGAAGGTCATGCTGCCATTTCCAACGGTGCAAACAAGCTTTTGATGCTGGTTTTGGCTGATTGTCATCAAAACTGGTACCTCTAGAAAGCATGAGTTGTGTTGAAGATTCGAGGGATTGATCAGGAAATCTGGAAACAGCAAGGTGCCGTAGGTGTGCATGAAAAAAGGAAATGCAGTAGGTGATTAATAGAAACAGAGATTACAAGTATTCACAATTCATCAGGGTTTACAAAGTCAAATTTATAGTTATACAAACCTGTTTAACAAAACAATGGTACAAGCATAGCACTCACAAGTCTCTTCCCGTCGCAAGCTGCATTGTTACAAGTGTTATGGATCGGTTCAATTTGCAAATTACTGGTTGCTCATCTCGTTATTGAAGCCATCAATCCCACAAATTCAGAGACGTCATGATCGCGCCAAGCCTGATCCAATAGAGAGTCGTTAATAAGTCATGAGCTTCAAAATTTCATGAACATAGTGCAGATCATCAACAAGTCACTAATGCACATATTTTAAGCTAAATGTCATGTCAATGAGCTGGACCTACAAGGCATCAACAGAGTTTCAATCAGAACAGGACAATGTTCAGCTAGTGCAGTAGTTCAGAATGAAAGAGAGTGAGCATTAAAGTAATTCCTCTAGATAATACTCGACCATGACAAAGGGGAACTCATCAATATACCTGACTTCATGTTCTATATTTCTGTCATTTGGGGCTTCCCCTTCAAACCTGCAAGGCAACTCTCAACCATCAAGCCCTGCCATTAAGTCATTATCATCAGCTAGCCAATTTCCGAATGACGACTCACTTTGACCTGGAAAATAGAGAAACAGTTCACATTAATCAAATCAATTCTCAAGCACGCTATGAGACAGTCAGTTCTAATAGTAAATGTTGAAACTACATCAGGCAATGCATAATGTCATATATCAAGTATCAGCAAGAGAGTTGAAGCAGGGTGTTACAGCCAAAACAGGGTGAGTATTACACAAGAGTTTCAAAGAATTTCACAGTAGTGAAATGTGAAGTTACAGCAGTAGAAATAGATGCACGCAGTGAAAATTTAAGGAAATCCAAGGGACCACACACATTCTAGAAACAACTCTCCTTTCACTACAGACAAAACAATTCTATGGCTCACCTATCATGGTCCCCACAAAGGGAATATTCCTTCTAACGGATTGCAAAACCAGCTCATAATTTCCTCACAATTTCACACAAATTTCACAAAATCTCTCACGTATGAAGCATCCAAACATTCTCCTATATAACACCCAATCATTTGCAATCATTAAAGGAGGATAGACAGCCAACAATAACATACAAAAAAGACCTAGCCGGATACTAACAAAAGAAAAAAACCCTAAGGAAAAGATCGAGAAATACAGAAGAAGACTCACAAATCTTTGTCACCTTCTTTGAACCACTGAACCAAACCTTCATTCATACCCTTCATTATTCACGAATCTGAAACCAAAAGCATCACACCGAATCGAAACTTCACAAACACCGAACTTCAAAAACCACCATCCCTATCGCACTCATCCTCGACCGAAAAAACACTCAGAACCACACTCCTTCACCGCGAATCCGTAACATCTCCACCGTTTCCGAAGCCCTTTCCGTCGGCAAAACACAAACCAAACAAACCTTCAAGCTCACCACAAAACCAACCGCTAGCACCAGCAAGCCCGCCGTCTAAATCCAGAACCACTCTCACAAACTCAACACAGACCGAACACAAATAACCTCTCGAACTGCCGCCCAATCGAATCGATCCACCCCTTTTCGTAACCACCGCGGAATTTCACCATCCAACACCGCAAACATCCGAAAACAATCCATCTCCGCGCCAGACACTCCCTTTTGCCGGAAACCGCCGTGCAAACCTTGACCAAGACCGAACCACCACCGTCGAAGAACAGTGCGAATGGGAGAGACGAATGAGTGAGATTGAAACAATTTCACTTCTGATTCGCCACTGAGATTGATTGAAGAGGGTGGGTTTACTCGAATTTCTCCTAAATTTATTCATAGTTTGTTTCGTTAATACCTTTTCGTTTCTGAATTTACATGTTTATTAGATTTCTTTTTTTTTTTTAATTTAATTACTTATTTTATTTACTATTTTGCTGATTTATTATGTGGTTGGGCCAATACCTTTGGTTGTGTTTTCTAGGGCCATCCGTTTTGTTTTTCACACACTATAATCTGCGTTGAACCCTATTGCTTCTTTTGATTTTCATTTTATTACAAGTTTTCTTAGTTCTTTTTTTTAAAAATTTTTATTGTTAGGTTTATTATTTGATAAGGATTTATTTTGTACGGATATTTTATCCATTTCATTTTGATCTATTTTATTTTTATGGGCCGATGATATTATAAAAGGCCGTTGTCGCCCGATTACATTTAATTAGTGATGAGCGGTCAATATGAGGCCCCCCTTTGTATTTAATTTTCCATTTTATCATTCCGACAAAACAAACTTGTAATCTAATTTAATTCATTTTATTCTTAATATTATTTATTTCGTTTAATCATTTATATTCATTATTTTATTTTTCTAACAATTCAATTCATTTATTTATTCATTTATTTATTCAATTATTTTCGCATTAAAAAAATTACGATTCGACTCCTTATAGAATGGTTCCCATTTTGAACCGATTCTAAGGCAGTTCACGAACAAAATTTTGTCGCGTCCCAAAAGGTCCAACGCCTTCGAATAGTTCGATTAAAAGGTCCAACGCCTTCGAATAGTTGTGCTCGATTAAAAGGTCCAACGCCTTCGAATAGTTGTGTTCGAAAAAGGTCCAACGCCTTCAAATAGTTGCGTCCCGAATAAACAGGCCGAACGCCTTCGAATAGTTCAAACACACTGCACACACGCTTTCTCTTGGGCTAATTACAACGAGACCATTTATTTTTCGCAATCCCCTGTATTTATTTTGTATCCCTCTCCCCTTAATTTGTACGCACTTTTATTTCTCGCATTCTAATTCTGAATCCTTGGTCCAACGCCAAGCGATTGCACTTGCACACTCGCACTTTATTTTTCAGTTATCTTTTTCGTTTAGGATCCACCTTACCTTGCGAGCCGAGCGATTCGTGCCTCGCTAACAAACCACAAAATAAACCTCCATTTGCATGCATCCTCTAAACCTCAAAAAAAAAACAAAATGTTTCGATTAGATCCAAACCCTTGATCCAACGTCAAGCGGCTTTAGGAAATAAAACACTTTAATAATACGAGAAGATTTGTACGCCACGAGCCTTAAGCGGTAGAAAGGGGGATAACGAGCTCTCGTTACTCGCTCCGATTATTTCGACGCAGGACACCCGTCTTGTTGGGCGAGATAAACTATCCATAGTCTTTAGTGCATTTCAACTCCTAAACCCTTTCATCGACGAAAGGTAATAAAATCAACAACCATTACCCTTAGTAGGCCGAACTACGAGGCTCTGACTTTCCCATTGCACACGGGAGTACGTAGGCACGAGGATCTCCATCCTTGCCGAGCACCTAGGTTCAATCTAACTTATAATTCAACTCATTTCCCTCTAGCAAGCAATTCGTTTAAGCATAGACATCCTTTCGCGCGCGTTAACTTAGATGGTTCCCATCGAGTACGATGGATGTAGGGGGTGCTAATACCTTCCCCCTGCATAACCGACTCCCGAACCCAGGCAATGGTTTCGTTGACCTTTGTCCTCATCCTTTTCTTCCCGGGTTGTATCTATATCTTCCCTTTCCCTCTTCGGGAATAAATAGAATTAGGTGGCGACTCTTCAGTCCGTCCAGCGCGCGGCTCCGTCCATTTCGGATCGCGTAAGGTCGTATTTTTCGGGGTACGACAGCTGGCGACTCTGCTGGGGACTGGTTCACCCCTATGCGAGTCAAGCCTAGTCTAAGTTCCTGCGCTTGTTTTGATGTTTGCTTTTATGCCTTGCTTGTTTATTTTTATCGCTTTCTTTATCGCATTCCATCTTATATATCTTGTGGCTCCTTGGTACTATAATTTGGATCGATACTTTGCAAAAGAAACTTGAGGGAAAAGCTCTATGCCCGGGCTTTCGAGTACAAACATAAGTTAGCGAGGTTGTGTAGTATGGGCTCCCGAGAGAACCTCTCTCGTGGGTTGTCGATACGAAAACCTCACTTGGAGTAGATTTTAATGAGAATACTGACAACCGTCAAGCTTTCGGCGTGTGTTCTCAGTTGTTTTCATTAAGGTCAGCAACTCTGAGGACCTTTAGAACCTTTTGGTTAAAACATCGGTTGATGGTTGCGTAGTATTGGGCACCAGGGTTCGCCCTCGCGTGGCTCGATACGAAACCCTCACTTGGAATAGACTTACTCAATGGAGTTGATTGACTGTCAAGAATGTATGAAATTGACACGTGCATCAAACAGTTGAGAAAGTTCCATAACTCCAGGACTTTGTTTTAAGCCTAGCGTCGATGATCACGTAGTATGGACTCCCGAGAAAACTTGCTCTCGTGGGTTGTCGATACGAAGATCTCACCCAAAATAGATTCATATGGCGGAGTCAATCAACCGTCATGCTTATGGCGCGTGTGATGAACAGCCATATGAGTTGATAACTTTGGGATCCCTAAAACTTTAGAGTCTACCCAGTAAGTTCTTGATCAGAGTATCTTCCGGCTGTATCTTGGACTCATGAGATCTTGTTCTTGTGATCCTGGATTCTGACATTGCATATCATTTCATTTGCCTCATCTATTCATCTTGCATTTCATTCCAAAGCCAATAACTTATTTCATGCTCCTCCATCTTCAGTAAATCAAGCTGGTTTCCCGATGCCCGTATCGAGCTAGACGACCGTACTTAACTCGAGCCAACACTAGAAGACTGATGGACGTGATTCAGGAAGAACAAGCCGCTATGAGGGAAGAGATTGACTCGGTCAAGAGCAAGATTGACCAGATTTACGAGACTCTGCAATCTTTGGCAAGAATGGAAGAACGTCGCGAAGCTGCTGCCGCAATGAACAATGCTCAAGTGCAAGGATCTACCTCACGAGCAATGCCTTCAGTTCCCGTTCCAAATCCTTTGGTCTACGGTTTGCCTCCAGGCTTCACTCCTGCTGTTGAAGAGGTCACTTCCCAACCGATACCTGCTTCTGGTGTCACTGTTGGTGCTATTCCTCAAGCTCAACCTATTCCAACTCAAGTCCAGTTTCCTCAAACTGAAGAGAATCATCAAGTTGAGTATGAGATGCATACTGCTGTTCCAATCACCAATCCTCATGCTGTTCAAGAATCTGAAGCTATGAAGATGTGCCGCGAGTTAGCTGAAAAACTCCGAATCATGGAAGGACACAGCTCAACCTCTCTGAGTGCCTCAGACATGTGCTTAGTTCCAGATGTTGTGGTCCCCGCTAAATTCAAACTTCCAGAATTCGAGAAATATAAAGGCCTCAGCTGTCCTGAGCTTCATTTAAGGATGTACTGCAGAAAAATGGCCGCTCATGCCAAAGATGACAAGCTCATGATCCATTGCTTCCAAGACAGCCTGTCTGGAGCGTCATTAGAATGGTACATGCAGCTTGAGCGCAACAATGTTCGTACTTGGCTCGATTTATCTGATGCATTCAAAAAGCAGTACAAGTACAACACTGATCTTGCTCCTAACCGTACTCAACTTCAGAGTATATCTCAAAAGGAGAGTGAATCCTTTAAGGAGTACGCCCAACGCTGGAGAGAGTTAGCTGCCAGAGTTCATCCACCTTTGGTTGACCGTGAATTGATCGATATCTTCATGGGTACCCTACAGGGGCAATACTACGAGAAGCTGATCAGCAGCGTATCTTCTGGATTTTCCGACATGGTGATGGTCGGAGAAAGAATCGAAGAAGGCCTGAAGAGTGGAAAGATCCAAGGAGGTTCTAGTAGCCAGAACAATGCCAAGAAGCCTTTCAACGGATACAAAAAGGGCGAAACAAATTCCATTTCTGCTGCAAGTGGGAATTTTCAACAGAGTGCACCTGCACCAGTTCCCTACTACCAGTATCCCTATGTTGCTGCTGCACAATATGCTCCTATGCCATATCAGCCAGTTCCTCCAATGCCTTATCAGCAGGCCTTTCAAGCTCTATTTCCGCCTCAGATGGCTCATCAACCACGTCCAATGGTTGCAGCTGCGCAGTATGCGCCCAATCCATACTAGCAACCGGCTTATCCACCACGGCCTGGTCAACAACAACAACGCGCTCCTCAACAGCGTCCACCATATCAACCAAGAAGGCCTGAAAGAACCTTTGATCCCTTGCCTATGACACATTCTGAAATTTTTAATCAGATGATGGCAAAGGGAACTCTTGTTTTAAAAGACTTGCCACCACAAACTGGTACTGCCCGAGACTACGATGCCAATGCTCGCTGTGAGTATCACAAGGGTGCTCCAGGTCACACACTCGAGAACTGCAAATCGTTCAAGCACAAGATTCAAGATCTGATCGACTCTAAGGATCTCACCTTCACTCCGAGAAATGCAAATGTCCAGAATGATCCAATGCCGTCACACGGTGCCAACAAGTGAAGACATGTGAAGAGTTTGTTGAAGACCAAGCTGAATAGTCTCCAACTTTGAAGCATTCAATCAAGAGAAGTTCATTCCTCAAATCAAGGCAGCCAGTGCCATTTATTTTCGCATTCCTGTTGTTTTGTAATGTTTGTTTAAGTACTATTTGCTCTAAACATTGTTATCGTCTATACTTGGTTATGTTAATGTTATGTTTATGCATGTTTTGAATCAATCTATTCGCATTCGCTCATATTTATCATTTATCACAAAATCACAAAAATATTCCCTCACTTCACTTTAGCAAATATTTGAGGGAGGATGATGAAAACAAAATACCCATAACTGTTGCGGTATGCTTTCGGATAAAACCTCGTCAATGATGTACAGGCATTTGTTCAAATCCCCAAACACTGGAGATACAAGGAGTTAATCCCTAGTCAACCACTTCGAGCCTAGAAGTAGGAGTTTCTTTCGGATACAACCCTTACATTTAACCCGGGGCAGGGTAGTTGTTCAGTTAAACTAACTACACCTTCGAATCGCAAGATGAGACATCCCGTCGGAGGACCATCAGCAAATGATTTGGCAGTCACAACATTCAAACAAAAAAAGAAAAAGAAAAGAAGGAAAAATCACTAAGTTGAGCACCCGAAGGGAGACTTAGTCGAAAATGAATCAAAAAGGGGAGTTCAAATCCTCAGCAAAAAAAAACAAAAACAAAAATCCGTGACCACCAAATCAAAAATCAAAGGGTCACCAGCAAAATAGGATGACTGCCACTTTCAAGCGAACTTTAAAGCTTCATCTTCACTCTTGTAAAGTCAAAACAAATGCATGTGTAAAGTTAACTGAACGTAGGACTGGAGAACATTATGAAGAAGGGGTGGGTACAAATCATTTGAGCCTTATCCTTTGTTTCTCAAACCATTAACCAGACCACGTTACAACCCTAAGAAAGTCCTAATTGAGGCGTGGTTTATTCGGAAAGCATGCTACCAACAAGGTTGCGTAAATTGACTCCTATATATTTGCTAATCTTCAAACTCGATTGCACATTATTCTTGCTGCATCTTTTACGAACTTTCTAAATCAGCACCTCGTTTGGGCTAACGGTCCATTCGTCACACTTCCACAGCATTCAAATAAATTGATTTTTTTTCAAAACATACATGAACTTTACATTAACACTTCCACTTGTGTATGAACAATTTAATTGCAATTCAGTGCTTGACATCATTACAATCCCAACAAGGGGAAATCAAAAGAGAAACTTGAACTTCATTGCCAACATGAATCAAGACTACCTCAGCAGTCCAATCAGGGACAAACCATCTTCAACGGCCCAATCAAAGGCAAATTATCTTCCAACAGCTCAATCAGGGGCAGACGCTTACCAAATCCAGACCCTGGGGCCGATCATGCCATGGTCGTTGTCAAAGCTTCCCCATCAATTTATTTCAAATACCCTACGAGCAGGGGCAAGCGGATCAGGAGCAAATCTTCCTATCTCTTCTCCCCAACTGAACAAATAGATCTTGCTAAGACATTGGCAATCTTTCAAAGCAAATCAGTCTTTATGTGTTAATTAAGTCGCTTCGCTCATCAATAGATAACCAAGCTTGGAGCTTTCAGATCCATCTTTTGATCATACATCGTCAAAGATCGAGTGTCGGGGAATCAAGCCCTCCACCCACCCAAAGTCCAATCATTATTGGCAACTACCAGACCAAAAGTCCACCAAGCTGGCACCTTTCAATCGCTCATATTCATCATTATGCATCATCAAAGTCATACGCATCATTTATATCAATCATTTACAGCATATGCATCATTTGCATATTCTCAATAAATCAACCTTTTATTTTCCCAACATTTTTTACATCTCAGTGCATAAACATTTGCATCGTATCTCCATCATTATGGAATACCATTTCAAAACAGTCAAGCATACGTGCATAACTCAGGATCCAGAATCAACCCAGGATTCCAGGCCTTTCCCCAGCGGAGGTCAGGATTCAGGGCCAACAGAAGATTCCAAGGATATTCCTAGGTGTTATTCAGGGGACGTCATCGGTGGATATTTTCTCTTCCAGATCATTTAATTTTCTGATTTCTCAGCATCCTTTTGGTGTCGAGGTCGCCTTATCATCCTTTTGGTGATAGTGATTGTTTAATTTTCTGTTACTCAACATCCTTTTGGTGTCGGGGTCGCCTTATCATCCTTTCGGTGATAGCGATTATTTAATTCTTGTTACTCGTCATCCTTTTGGTGTCGAGGTCGCCTTATCATCCTTTTGATGATAGCGATTATTTAATTCTTGTTACTCGTCATCCTTTTGGTGTCGGGGTCGCTTTATCATCCTTTTGGTGATAGCGAATATTTAATATTATGTTACTCAACATCCTTTTGGTGTCGGGGTCGCCTTATCATCCTTTTGGTGATAGCGATTATTTAATTCTTGTTACTCAACATCCTTTTGGTGTCGGGGTCGCCTTATCATCCTTTTGGTGATAGCGATTATTTAATTCTTGTTACTCAACACCCTTTTGGTGTCGGGGTAGCTTTATCATCCTTTTGGTGATAGCGATTTTATTTAATTCTCTGATTACTCAGCACCCTTTTGGTGTCGGGGTCACCTTATCATCCTTTTGGTGATAGCGATTTTATTTTCAGTTATTTGCCTTATCACCCTCTGATGATAAGTGATTTATTTTGTTAATTGTGTCTTGCTGTGTCACCCATCATTTCTAATTTCAATCCTCTGCTTTTTTTGTTAGACAAATTTGGAGTATGTTCATATCTAATTATCTTATACCTTGTAAGATTAAACGCGAGCCAGTTCACCTTACCCGGTCTAAGCCAATTCGATAGGGGCATCTGTCATACCTCAAATTTGTCCTACTTGTATTCTCATTTTTTATTCTAGTATTTTCAACATCTTTGCACCATATCATTAGTATATCATTGTGCATTCGAAAATTCGAAGATATGTTTGCCCTGTTACCTTTTTCTTTTTTCTTCTTATTGTTTAGTCAGGTGTTAATAGAATCCAGAGTTTACCCAAAGTCATTGTTGCTTTAGTTTGAGGAATTCAAGATGACTCCCTTCATTCCCAAATCAAAATTCAAGGTGGATTCGTTTTGGGTTCATTTTTTGAGTTTGACCCCTAAGGAGTATTTATCTTGTTCATAATGATTTTCAAAGAAGATTCAAATATTCCTTTTAACACATTACTTTGTTAAAGGATACTAATGCCTAAATGTTGCAACAAGCTTGATTTTGAAATAGTCCTATTTTAGTGCTAAGGACAAATCCAAGCAGCTATCATTTTGTCATGTCACTAAGCAAACTCAAGATTTTCATGTTCAAATTTAAGGTTGGTTCAAATTGCACTCAAATATTATTTGGTGTGGAATTGCAAGGTTCAATTGGATTTAGATGTTTCAAGACACAAAAGAAAAGTGTCATGCACCTTCTACATTTGTTTTTAAAAGAAAAAGGAATTTCCGTGAGATACAAAACTTAAATCAAATTCCATATTTGGTATAAAGTTGGAGTGGAAAGTTCAAGTTAGATTCAGATCACATTCAAAATGGATTAGAAATTCATTAACGCAAAAATTGAAAATGTGTGATTTCTAAGACAAATTTAATGTTTACATTAAAAGAGTGCAAAGAAGTTTATGGCTACCACAAAATTGTTTGCTTAGGGTACAAGTCCAGGGATACAATCTGATATGGAGGTCTAAGAAGACTCGTACAACATGGAACCAATTGTCATGCTAGCCTAGATCGCACTTGAATTTCTTTGAATATCTGGATGCTTAAAGCACATCCGAGTGTCATGGTCATCAAGCCTCATGACTCATCAAGTCTTAGGGTGTGTTACTTATTGTGTACTCATTCATCCATAGCAGCCATGTTTTTTTTCTATTTCATGACCAACCTATCACATATCAAACAAACTCAGATTAGTCATGAGAAATTCAAGAGGATTTGTTCTGCAAGAATGTGAGTGTAATGAGTGCACCAAAAAAACTTACATCAGCAAAATACCATGAGTTTTGATTAAAACAACCAAGCCAGCTTCAAACCGCAACATTGCAAGCCGATCACTCTAACTTCGTATCAGAACTGGCGTTGAGTCGGACTGGCTCATCCGCTGCCATAAAACATCAGCCATAAACTTCAGGTGGTACCTCAGGGACAAGTCTCCTTCAAACCTGCAAAATATCAACAAAGAAGATCAATTCAAATTCTTGAAGACAAAATGCAGACACAACAGCAAGATTCAACCATCCAAAGTTGCAGGTTAAGATCAAGATTCTGGAAATTGAACTCAGGGAGGCTCTTGGATCCAGCAAAAGTAGCTCAACGTTGGTTTCAGAGCTAGAGTATGCAGCTCTATCTGATTCCAGACCAACTGGAGATGGCACTGTGGTAACCAAAAATGAGAAGAGGAGCTCACGAAACGTGATGCTCTGATTGAGAGATTGCATGAAGAAAATGAGAAAATGTTTGATAGATTGACTGAGAAAGCATCTGTGGTTGGGTCACCCGTGCCGTCAAATCCATTATCTCGTGAATCAACCTCAAAATACAATAAGGAATGGCACTAGTAACAACAGTAGAAAATTCGATGAATGCTCTTTCTTCACCTTTGACTTTTGCTGCTAAGAATGATGGAACATTTGCTTTGGTTAAATCTGGCTCCGAAATTGTAGAGACTACCCCTGCTGGTGAATATCTTACTGCTGCTCTGATTGACTTTGATCCAGATCAGTATGAAGGTCATGCTGCCATTTCCAACGGTGCAAACAAGCTTTTGATGCTGGTTTTGGCTGATTGTCATCAAAACTGGTACCTCTAGAAAGCATGAGTTGTGTTGAAGATTCGAGGGATTGATCAGGAAATCTGGAAACAGCAAGGTGCCGTAGGTGTGCATGAAAAAAGGAAATGCAGTAGGTGATTAATAGAAACAGAGATTACAAGTATTCACAATTCATCAGGGTTTACAAAGTCAAATTTATAGTTATACAAACCTGTTTAACAAAACAATGGTACAAGCATAGCACTCACAAGTCTCTTCCCGTCGCAAGCTGCATTGTTACAAGTGTTATGGATCGGTTCAATTCGCAAATTACTGGTTGCTCATCTCGTTATTGAAGCCATCAATCCCACAAATTCAGAGACGTCATGATCGCGCCAAGCCTGATCCAATAGAGAGTCGTTAATAAGTCATGAGCTTCAAAATTTCATGAACATAGTGCAGATCATCAACAAGTCACTAATGCACATATTTTAAGCTAAATGTCATGTCAATGAGCTGGACCTACAAGGCATCAACAGAGTTTCAATCAGAACAGGACAATGTTCAGCTAGTGCAGTAGTTCAGAATGAAAGAGAGTGAGCATTAAAGTAATTCCTCTAGATAATACTCGACCATGACAAAGGGGAACTCATCAATATACCTGACTTCATGTTCTATATTTCTGTCATTTGGGGCTTCCCCTTCGAACCTGCAAGGCAACTCTCAACCATCAAGCCCTGCCATTAAGTCATTATCATCAGCTAGCCAATTTCCGAATGACGACTCACTTTGACCTGGAAAATAGAGAAACAGTTCACATTAATCAAATCAATTCTCAAGCACGCTATGAGACAGTCAGTTCTAATAGTAAATGTTGAAACTACATCAGGCAATGCATAATGTCATATATCAAGTATCAGCAAGAGAGTTGAAGCAGGGTGTTACAGCCAAAACAGGGTGAGTATTACACAAGAGTTTCAAAGAATTTCACAGTAGTGAAATGTGAAGTTACAGCAGTAGAAATAGATGCACGCAGTGAAAATTTAAGGAAATCCAAGGGACCACACACATTCTAGAAACAACTCTCCTTTCACTACAGACAAAATAATTCTATGGCTCACCTATCATGGTCCCCACAAAGGGAATATTCCTTCTAACGGATTGCAAAACCAGCTCATAATTTCCTCACAATTTCACAAAATCTCTCAGGTATGAAGCATCCAAACATTCTCCTATATAACACCCAATCATTTGCAATCATTAAAGGAGGATAGACAGCCAACAATAACATACAAAAAAGACCTAGCCGGATACTAACAAAAGAAAAAAACCCTAAGGAAAAGATCGAGAAATACAGAAGAAGACTCACAAATCTTTGTCACCTTCTTTGAACCACTGAACCAAACCTTCATTCATACCCTTCATTATTCACGAATCTGAAACCAAAAGCATCACACCGAATCGAAACTTCACAAACACCGAACTTCAAAAACCACCATCCCTATCGCACTCATCCTCGACCGAAAAAACACTCAGAGCCACACTCCTTCACCGCGAATCCGTAACATCTCCACCGTTTCCGAAGCCCTTTCCGCCGGCAAAACACAAACCAAACAAACCTTCAAGCTCACCACAAAACCAACCGCTAGCACCAGCAAGCCCGCCGTCTAAATCCAGAACCACTCTCACAAACTCAACACAGACCGAACACAAATAACCTCTCGAACTGCCGCCCAATCGAATCGATCCACCCCTTTTCGTAACCACCGCGGAATTTCACCATCCAACACCGCAAACATCCGAAAACAATCCATCTCCGCGCCAGACACTCCCTTTTGCCGGAAACCGCCGTGCAAACCTTGACCAAGACCGAACCACCGCCGTCGAAGAACAGTGCGAGTGGGAGAGACGAATGAGTGAGATTGAAACAATTTCACTTCTGATTCGCCACTGAGATTGATTGAAGAGGGTGGGTTTACTCGAATTTCTCCCAAATTTATTCATAGTTTGTTTCGTTAATACCTTTTCGTTTCTGAATTTACATGTTTATTAGATTTCTTTTTTTTTTTTAATTTATTTACTTATTTTATTTACTATTTTGCTGATTTATTATGTGGTTGGGCCAATACCTTTGGCTGTGTTTTCCAGGGCCATCCGTTTTGTTTTTCACACACTATAATCTGCGTTGAACCCTATTGCTTCTTTTGATTTTCATTTTATTACAAGTTTTCTTAGTTCTTTTTTTTAAAAATTTTTATTGTTAGGTTTATTATTTGATAAGGATTTATTTTGTATGGATATTTTATCCATTTCATTTTGATCTATTTTATTTTTATGGGCCGATGATATTATAAAAGGCTGTTTTCGCCCGATTACATTTAATCGGTGATGAGCGGTCAATATGAGGCCCCCCTTTGTATTTAATTTTCCATTTTATCATTCCGACAAAACAAACTTGTAATCTAATTTAATTCATTTTATTCTTAATATTATTTATTTCGTTTAATCATTTATATTCATTATTTTATTTTTCTAACAATTCAATTCATTTATTTATTCATTTATTTATTCAATTATTTTCGCATTAAAAAAATTACGATTCGACTCCTTATAGAATGGTTCCCATTTTGAACCGATTCTAAGGCAGTTCACGAACAAAATTTTGTCGCGTCCCAAAAGGTCCAACGCCTTCGAATAGTTGTGCTCGATTAAAAGGTCCAACGCCTTCGAATAGTTGTGCTCGATTAAAAGGTCCAACACCTTCGAATAGTTGTGTTCGAAAAAGGTCCAACGCCTTCAAATAGTTGCGTCCCGAATAAACAGGCCGAACGCCTTCGAATAGTTCAAACACACTGCACACACGCTTTCTCTTGGGCTAATTACAACGAGACCATTTATTTTTCGCAATCCCCTGTATTTATTTTGTATCCCTCTCCCCTTAATTTGTACGCACTTTTATTTCTCGCATTCTAATTCTGAATCCTTGGTCCAACGCCAAGCGATTGCACTTGCACACTCGCACTTTATTTTTCAGTTATCTTTTTCGTTTAGGATCCACCTTACCTTGCGAGCCGAGCGATTCGTGCCTCGCTAACAAACCACAAAATAAACCTCCATTTGCATGCATCCTCTAAACCTCAAAAAAAAAAACCAAAATGTTTCGATTAGATCCAAACCCTTGATCCAACGTCAAGCGGCTTTAGGAAATAAAACACTTTAATAATACGAGAAGATTTGTACGCCACGAGCCTTAAGCGGTAGAAAGGGGGATAACGAGCTTTCGTTACTCGCTCCGATTATTTCGACGCAGGACACCCGTCTTGTTGGGCGAGATAAACTATCCATAGTCTTTAGTGCATTTCAACTCCTAAACCCTTTCATCGACGAAAGGTAATAAAATCAACAACCATTACCCTTAGTAGGCCGAACTACGAGGCTCTGACTTTCCCATTGCACACGGGAGTACGTAGGCATGAGGATCTCCATCCTTGCCGAGCACCTAGGTTCAATCTAACTTATAATTCAACTCATTTCCCTCTAGCAAGAAATTCGTTTAAGCATAGACATCCTTTCGCGCGCGTTAACTTAGATGGTTCCCATCAAGTACGATGGATGTAGGGGGTGCTAATACCTTCCCCCTGCATAACCGACTCCCGAACCCAGGCAATGGTTTCGTTGACCTTTGTCCTCATCCTTTTCTTCCCGGGTTGTATCTATATCTTCCCTTTCCTTCTTCGGGAATAAATAGAATTAGGTGGCGACTCTTCAGTCCGTCCAGCGCGCGGCTCCGTCCATTTCGGATCGCGTAAGGTCGTATTTTTCGGGGTACGACAGACATGTTCTGCTCAATCAATATAGGCTCCAAATACAGTGCCTTTGCCACTTCTTCATTGCTGGGAGAAGCCATCTCAGGGTTAAAGGGAATGCCACCCCTAATAGGTACTCCAATTAGTGATGAAAACTCCTCCAGTAGAGGTCCCAACTGAAAGTTCTGGAAAGTGAAGCATCTCAAAGGAGGATCATAGAACTGTAGGCAAGTGTGAATCAAACTCCTCTGAGAAGGGTCCAAGTCCATAACCATATCAAGGATGCCTCCATAATGTTCTCTGAATAATGGGATATGGTTTGGAGTGATAAGTGCTTGGACCTGTCTGATGCCAGCCAGCACAGGCTCAAAGAAATGGTATGAAATGTTGCTCTTCTTGGGTGCCATGACTGCTGATGAAGAGGTGAAAACAGATGCTGATGATGAAGGCTGATACTGGAGATGAGCCACTGATAGGCTGATGATGATGATGGAGGTAGCTGAAGCAGGAAACTGATGAAGATAGCTGAAGTAGATAACTGATGAATCAAGGGTCTATGCAGGTGAAGGGGTCAAAACCAAGCCAGATGTAATATGGATACCCTGAAAAACAAATAAACAAATGTTAAATGATGCAAATGATGTATGCAAATGATATGCAAGGGTTTGCGATCAAGCTGGATCTGATTACTGTCTTGATATAAAGGTCCATGTATGTTTAAGAAGTCCAGATGGAGGTTCGGAAGTCCAGTAACCAAGGTGGGGGACTCAAATAAAGAGTCACATGTCCTGGGTTAAATCACAAGAACTGTCCAAAGTGAAGCATTCTTAAACAAAACAAGTATCAAGGTATGATGTGGCCAAGGGTTCCTGCAAACCTGTAAACAGCCCAACCCCCTCACAGGTAGTGTTCTAAAACAAGGATCCTCAGACTTGGATCAGTTATGAGAAGTGTAAACACTTCTAACCCGGAGGTATAGTGTTTACAATAACCATAAAATATCCTCCTCTAATTCACCTCAGTTTCTGAAGGTCATAATAAAGGTCATCCAGACTTAGCAGGCTTCCCAGATAGCCCTAGCACTACAGGAAATCTGTAGCACAGAGTTCTCAAGAAGAAACCCACATCTGAACCGTGTTTCATATTCCCGCACCAGACTGAAATGGAATGGGAAAGAACATGAACCACTCTAGACTAGGTGTCACTCAGGTCCCAGGTATAGGACCTTAACTCTCAATGAACCCCACCCACCAAAACAGAAGACCAGATCCAGCCAGATAACAGTATGACAGTATGATGTATATAAAGCTGTAAAGAAAGTAATAAATAACTGTACATAAAGCAATAAATAAAGCAATTGTACAAACACAATTAACACATAACACCCTAGTAAACACAAATCAAACAAGCGCTAGGAGGAACCCAAAAAAAGAACCAGAAGCCCTGGTTACAGTATAAGGGTCCCCAGCAGAGTCGCCAAGCTGTCGCTCCCACCAAAATGACACCCAAGGTCAAGAGGGGTACAGACGCGAACGGTCGGCGAAAAGAGGAAGAGAACACACAGGGGTGAACTCAGGAGAAAAGAAAAGAGTCGCCAGCTAGGCATTTTTATCCCGGAGGAAAGGTAATGCTGCATAAACCTGAGAAAAGATGGATAAGACGGTTGCGAACCAGAGAGACTAAGAAAGGGGGTTGGTTACAACCTGGGAAGGTATTAGCACCCAGATTGTCTGCCGTACTCGACGGGATCCACGCTTGAGAGATTTTTGCTTTAAAGGGGTAGTGTCAGTGCTATTTTGTGTGTCAAAAGCTGGAAAAGAATGCAAGTGTCAGTGCAAAAGAAATGTGAAGTGAATGGAAGGAGTGTCAGTGTAAGAAAAGAATATGAAGCTCAAGATTATGAGGCTCAAAGAATAAGGCTGGAAGGAGGGGGGATATACAAAGACTTTTGTTCGATAACTGTTAAGTTATGCCTACGTATCCTCTCGTGCGATGAGGAAGTCAGAACACCGTAGTTCGACCCAAAGAGACTGAAAGATGAATTGACTTGTGAACTACTTACTTGTCTATGCTCAAGTGTATGACCTGTCTGGCTCAGGTGCAAACTGTCTTGCATTAGACGGAAGAAGCAAGTTCTCGTTTGTGAGTGAAGGTGATGAGAAAAGAATCCCGAAGGAGACGATTATTGTTTGTTTTTGTATTTTCAGTCTTTTATTGCTTTTGAAAGTTTGTCATAAGTTGATGAGCTTAAGCCTAAACCAATGGGTTAGTAAACTCACCACATCCTCCCTCTGATTAGGGGTAATGAGAATACCTTAAGTGTGAAGTCAGCATCTCACACTTAATCACCATGGTGTAGGATTAAGATCATTAACCTACTTGTGATTATTTAGATGTTTTTGTTGTTTTTGTTTAGTGTTAAGTAATGAGATTAAGCCATAATCAGGGATTAAATAGACTCATTACACCATCCTAATAGAAGGATAATAGATGAGAATGTTTAAGCTGAGGAAGACTCCTCAACTTAATCCATGATTAGGGATTAACCTCAGGACAAAACAAAGCCTTTATTAAGTGGATTTTAGTTAATGATAAGATGAAGAAGTGAGTTTTATGGTTTGTAAGACAACTTGAGGGGGACTTGTCCATTAACACTAGGGTTAGTCCTTCTTAACCAATTAAGGAAGAATTAGAACCCTAATGCAAGGCCCAAGTTACAAGCTTGATGTCTTTATGATTATTAAGTGAATTGATTAAAGGATTTAAACACATTAAGGGTTTAACACTTAGGATTAAAGTTATACACTCCATACTAATTGAAGGATGTAGGCATAAACTTAATCACAAAGCCTTAAAGCCTTTAGGGTTTAGTCCCTGATTATGAGATGAGAAGAGAAGACTCAAAGAGACACAAAGGTAAAAGCTAGATGGGGGACTAATTAAACCCTAATTATTATCATGCTTGGTCATTCCTAGGGTTTGTGAGGCTTAAGAAAGAAAGAGATCTTCAAAGGCCACCAAGGAGGAATCAGATGAAAGGATCCAGAAACAAAGAGAAGCAAAACAACCTGCTTCACTTAAGAAGTCAAGTTGCTTGAAGAAAGAAGGTGAGATGAACAAGAATGAGCAAGCCCAATCCAAAGCATAAGATAAAATTCAGAAATGATGCATAAAAGAGATGAAAAGAGATTATGAGAAGTGAAGGCAAATTCACTTCTCAAACAACTTACCACCTGAAAAGTCAGCAAAAGAAATGAAATGCAATGCAAAATGAGATGCAATGTCATGATGCAAACTAAAACCAGAAGCATAAGTATGATTTTAATGATGCTAAGAGGTGATGCAAACATGAGGCAAGGCATTAGAATGATCATATAAACATATGGATGCAAGAGAAGCATGCTTTGAACCATGAATGTTCATGAAAAGTTATGGAATGCAAAAGACATATAACATGGCAAATGAAAGATGAAATGATCAAACATGATTCTAATATGTCCTAAGATGTGTTATAAATCAAATGGATGCACAAAATGTCATGGCAAGTCATGGTATGCAAGCAAATGGAAGATGGATGCAAAGGAAGGCATGAATTAGGGTTATATGCAACATACAAAGCAAAAATCCAAAACCAGAAGCAAATGACATGATAAAAATTTGAAAAGGCAATCATAGGAACCCTAAACATACACAAACTCACTGCCCAAAGTAGGGGATACAATTCTTAACCTAGTTGGAGTTATGAATTTCCTAAGATTGTTAGGGTTTTAAGGTACCTTGTCAAGAAAAATGAAAAACAAATTAAAAATGCAAGATCAATTCATGCCAATTTTATCCTATAAACTACATGTTATACAAGATGCAATGCAAAAAGAATCATTGTCCAACTCTCAATGGTTAGACAAAAATGAATTTTTGAAGTTTGAAACAAAATAATGCCTTGAAATGAAATTAAATCCAAAGAAAATTATCAAAAGGCATCAAGAACAAAAAAGAAATTTGGTTTGAGAATTGGAAAATGTTTCTAAATGTTTTTAAATGTTTCATGAATTTTTTTGTGATTTTTAAATACTTAAAAGTATTTTTAATTAATTAATTTCCATTAACTAATTAAAAATAAACTTTTAAATGATTTAAAAATAATTTTTAATGCAAAAAATAAAATAAAAATCATTTTCTGATTGAGAAAAATATTTGAAACAAAAATGCAAAAGGAAATATTTTTGGGATTTTTCTAACTATTTTAAAATAAATATGAAAGAAAATGCAAGAAAAATGAAATTAAAATTGATTTAATGGGAAGTCAACAGATCCAGTGGATGGTATTCAAACTGAACGCGCGGGAGTTGACTGCGCGCGTTATCTAGTGGTTGAAATTCAAACTGACTAATCTTAATTAATTAATTTAAATAAATGAGATTAGGGTTTAATGATGGATCCAGGCCATTGAAACGCGCGGGGGATTGACTTAGTGAGCCTGATCTACGCTCCACATTCAAACCTGGCTAACCCTAATTAATTAGCCCTAATTATTTTCAGGTCACCGAAGACGAGCTCCGGTCGTCTTCTCCGGTGACCTCCCTCCCTGAAAATCTCAAAAACACTCCCTAGGTCAAGTCAAACCCCCTAAATCTCCAGAAATGATCCCCAAGTCCCCTAGAACAAGAATCCAGCCTCAAATTTCATTTATTCATCATCAACAACAAGATTCAAACAAAAACTTAAAACTGAACAAAATTTTAGAACATTCATACAACCTCAAAACTCAATCATTTTCAAAAATAAAAGGTTCAGTGTGATCAGGAGAGCATGCTTTATCATTTAGAAACAAGAAATAAGAGTTCTGGAAAAATGAATTTCCATGGCTACCTGAGTCGAAGCTTTCAACCCAAGAGCTTCTGGACCAGTTTCTTGCTTCCAATCAACTCCACTGACCTCCCTCAAGTGTTTTCAAAGCTTATCTGGAGTTTATTTGGGCTAGTTTGAGAGATTTCTTGAGTTATGTTCAAAGAGGGGCAGAAATCGTATTTGGTTTATGTGAGGTTTCAGGCTGTTTCAATGGTTGGTTTGTGGTCAGTGGAACATTTTGAGATCAATGGTGGAGTTTGTTTTTGTGTTTGAAGGCTGTGCTGTGTGTTTCGAATGGTTTTGCAAGTTGGAGGATTTTTGGTAACTATGGCTTGGAGAGTGTTTCAGCATGAGTTGTGTTATGCAAATGAATCCTTGGAGTGTGTTTGTAAGGTCTGGATTGGGCAGAGAGTGGTTGTGTCACTGTGGGATTGGTATGGGTGTTTTTGCCAAAAAGTCAAAAGTGTTGTACTTGAGGTATGGGCAATGGTGTAGCTAGCTCATTGGCTTGTCCTTGCTCAGCTGAGATTAATGAGGTCCATGGAATTAGTTTTGAGATGCTTCAGCAAGTTGTATGAAGTTTATGAGATGTTTTGCAAATTTCCCAAAGTTTGGCCACTTTGGAAATTCATGAGATTCAAGGCATCAAAATGCAATATTCTTGGGCCAATTTTGATCTTTAGAGGTTATGTGATCATGTTGTGAAGAGTTTGTGCACATTTGAAGCCTTTAGAACACTTGATCATACCATTTTGCAAAATGCCTCTTTGGTAGAAAACTTGAAATTATGTGATTTTCGCCAACTTTGACAAGCCATAACTTTTGATCCAAAATGAATTAGAATGAGTTCTTGTACTTTTTGAAAAGGGAATGATCCATTCTACAACTTTCATGACCAAAGTTTTCCCATTTGAAGCATTTTTGAACCAAAAAGCAAGGGTTGAAAAAGTTTCCCAAAATGGCAAGTTTCCATTACAAGTCATTTTCCCAAAAAGTCAACTTTGCAAATGGCTTGAAATTATTCAATTTTGTGAACTTCTAACATCTTCTATGATCAAATAAAGATCATACATAATCAAAATGATGAATAACACCCTTTGGTTGGGTCATTGAGGGCCTCAGATGCCCTGATTTTGCACTGACTTGCTCAAAAAGTCAACTCTTGATCAGATGCCTTCCCCATTGAATTTCTTCATGAAAATTGATATGCATGATCCCTATACCATATAGAGACCAATAGAAACAAGAATGACAAAAAAAATTGGAGTTATGGCCTTTGAAACCAAAACCCTAATTCTAGGTCATCTATGCAGTCAAACCTGGCTCTGCTTCCATGCCTTTCTTAGTTCTTGTGATTTTTTGACATTCTTGACTTTGAGAGGATGTAATATGATGTTTGAACACACATGGACCCCTTTGAAGTGATTGATGACCTTTGGAGTGGCTCAAATGGCTCTTGGATTGCTCAGATCACAAACCCTAGATGCAGATGACTTTGAACCAATGCAGTGAAGCAAATATGCAATATGAGGTGCTATGATTGAACTTATGCATATGAAGAGATCACAAGCCATGGTGTGAATGGGTGAGGGAAAATTGGGGTGTTTACACAAATTTAATTTTTTTTAGCCAAGCAATGATTGAATTGTTGCAAGTGGCATTTAATTCTATGATAATTTTGTTTCTCAAGTAAACAAGGCCAAACAAGTATAGCAGAAGAGTGCACAGGTTCATTCCAAATGGAGAAAGTTATGCCTACCACAAATATTGTGGAAGTAATATTAAGGATCTTTGATTTAGAAACTCAAAACATCATTCAAGAAAAAAAACTCAAACATTTTTTATCAAAAGTCAGATTACAAGTCCAAGATTGATTCAGCTACTACTTACAAAGGCAGTCACGCTGCAGGTTATAAGTGAGAATAAAAACAAGTTTGCAAAGTGTTAAATTGGGAAATGTGTCCAAGTGCAGGTTCCTCTCAATTGAAGTCAATGAAGAAGGAGTGATTCTTGCAGTTTCCTTGGGTCTTCTTTTCCAAATCTTTACCTCCAAGATACTCCTCCACAAGCATTTGTTTTAAAACCTGTTAACAAAACGAGAGTTAAGAAAGTGAGGAAAGCAACATCACATAGCAGTGCAGAGTTAATTAAGAGAAAAATGTAAAAAGAAATACAAGTTATACAAAGATACTTCCCGAAGTTTCACATAACAAATCATGATCATCAAGTATTACCTCATGGACAAATCTTCTTTCCAAAGTCTTCAAGTCGAAGCCAATAAACGCAGGACAAACCTTCATGAGCATCTTCTGTTAAATGTTTCTGCAAATCAAAGCTGTTGTTAAAATTATATAAAAAAACATGAAGGTTGTGTCAGCAGCCAAATATCAGCATCAGAGTCCAAGTAATACCAGAAATAATGTGAAGAATGTCATGGAATGTTAGTCAAATGCGAGCATATCTCAAATCTTTCCTCACAGTAAGCAATCTCAGTGAACATGATACTTGAGCCCTACATTATCAAGCCTTTTCCAAAGCATCATCACACTGCAAGGTTCAAGCCTTGAAATCTTTTCTCCACTTGCGACAAATTCATAAGGTTATCTCAATACTACTCCACCAAATAATTTGTAAGCTTACCTTAAGTCTCCATTAATTCTACACCAAGGCACCCAAAAATAAAAGACCGTGTGTACCTGAAGAAATGAAGAATATTGACATGAGATAGATAAAGCCGTATGCGATAACTTGAAACACCAAACCAGAAATCAAGTCATTTTTTCAAAATCAGAGTGTTCAGAATAAAAAGTATTATGCAGCAAATGTGAAATAAGAGTTGATTACCATGATACTAAGCACAAACGGTGGCCCTCAATGCTTTCACCCAAGTGTCCTTAGCTAGCAATCCTTTCCATGTGAACTCAAGGACAATAAAACTTAGAAGAATCATGCAACAGCAAGGGTACAATGATGGGGGTTCTCTACCTGCCGATGACCAAAAATATGTGCTTGAGAATGTCTTGGAACATTATCCAGATAAAGAAACGAAAATGGGTGGTGGAATCGATTATGTTATAGTTTGCAAACACATCGATTTTCAGGACAGCAGATGCTTGTATGTGGTTTTAAAAGATGGTAAAAAAGAAACCCTTTCGTACCGCAAGTGCCTTGAAAACTTAGTCAGGAAGAAATATCCAGACACGGCTGAATCTTTCTGCGGCAAGTATTTCAAGAAACCCCAAACCCGTGTCAAGAGGGTCTTGACGCCAAATCCAACAGGGGAGCAGCCTGCAACTCCAAACCGAGCAGGGGAGCAGACCTCAATTCTGACTTCAGCAGGGGAGCAGACCTCAATTACGACTCCAGCAGGGGATCAACCTGCAACTTCAAACCCAGCAGGGGAGCAGCCTGCAACACTAAACCCAGCCAAAAGATCAGCACCAAAATCACATTGAAGATACAGATAAAAAGACCTATGGAATGTGCAGACTAAAGGTTAATGTTTAGACCTTTGAGGGTGACCAATCCACAACCGTGACGAACCTGCAGAAAAATTAAGTCCTACATGAAACATATCATAACCTTGTCAATAATAAATTGGCAAATTGAGCATTAGTGCAGTAGATGGGATTCTAATAAATATGTTGAATGAATTCAAAAATGATAGAATATGTTTTACTCATGTTTTCATCCTCTTGCTATTCATTCACAAATACTCCTCAAATCCTCTCCAAATCTCCTCCTCGCCATGAGTATACATGAAAGCAAACGAGAAAGTTAACAAGAGGCTACAATGCAGACTGGGAGCAAGGCAATATGATAGATGGAAGAAAGTGTTATCTGACTATCAAGAAAAATAGAAGCTATCACTCAAGTACAACCTTCATGTTTCTTCAACAATATCATAACCTGTCAAGATGAATGAACCAGATTGAGAAAAGAGAAGCTAGTTAGTATGCACCAATATGACTAAATGCAAGCAAGGGATTAAATAAAACAGGTCACCATTTTCACAAGCATAGAAGAAAAGGCCTTGATCACAACAATTGCAAAAGTTATCATAATGCAAGTTTCAAAACATGATAACACAGTCATTCACATTTGTAAACCAAAACCAGGTAAATTCAAAGATTAAGTGACAGAGAGGAGTCAAAAACAAGAAGTTTGAAATTTCAAAGTTTTTACAAGTTAACACAAACAAATTCAATTGTTAGAAACAAAATTCAGAAGGGGGTCCACACACTCTAGAAACCTTTCACAACAGACAAATTTCAAACCGTGACTCACCAAATTTGGTCCCCACAAAATTGTACGGAAAATTGTTTTAACGGTTCCCAGAAAATCACAGCTCACGCCCACACGAGAGAACGAATATTCCTCAAACAAAATTCCTCAACCTCACACAATTTTCAGATTATTCACGCGTACCAACCTCACCAAATTTTTACACTATAAAAACGCCAATCATTGGCAATCAAAGGACCGACATCCGAAAACCCTAAAAGAAAAGAAGGCAGCAAAAACATTCACCAAGAACCCTACTCACTAAGAGCTTGAGTCAGACACATTTCAACTATGATTTTCACACTGAAAATCAGAGTTTGAAGAGCTAAGCCTCACCGATTCAAGCCGGAGACTCACGAAAGCAGAAAGCAAGAAGGAAAGGATTGTAGCAGAAAGGAAAACGAGATATTACCTCAAAGCAAGTTTGAACAACATTTCTTCAGTTGAGGTAGTTTTCGCTCACCTTTGTTTATTCGCTTCTGATGTTGATCTTATATGATGTAAAAGGTTGAGCATAGTTACAATGGGGTTTTGGGTCTTTATCGATTGGGATTAGGGTTTACTTGACTGATGTGTGTTTGCGTGGGTTTGTATTGGTGATGATAACGACGATGCGATGATGTCCGTGTCATTTTTGGACACTGTGACTGAACCGTTGAGTTTGAGGTTAGAAAATTTGAAAGGAACATTGTAGGTTTCTCTGAGTTTTTTGCTTATTTATTTCGATCATAAAAAAGGAAGAACCAGAGATGCAGTTGTTTATGTTAAATGTATAGATGATGTCATTTATCTTTTTTCTATCCAGACTACGTGTCTGTTCCTTTCTTAAGGTGGCCATTGGTTTTCTGTTAGAATTTAATCTCTTTTATTGTTTTTCACTGCCCAATGATAGCTCATGAATGGTGTCATTAATTGATAGTGACAATGTGTAAACGGGCAAATAAAAAGTGGTTTCCCCATTATTCCATGTGCTTCTCAATGTGACTGTTTATGATCCGTTTGGATCTAATGCTTGAATCTCTTTTGGATACAGTGGTCCATCACAAGATTGATGGTTTGATTGGTGGATAAAGTCAGATCTAATGATCTGACGATTTTGATCTGTTCCACTCTTTTGGTCATTTTTTTCCAAAGTCTTTGGTAAACCCTAAATTTCGTGTGGGCTTTTATGCTTCTGGGCCCAGAATATTTCTGATTTCACCCCCTGTTTTTACCACAACAAAGCTCATCTTTTATTTGTATTTTATTTTGTTTTAATCATCTTTGTATAAAAAGATCTATAAAAAAACCAAAAAAAACTTTTTATTAATTAATTAATTTTCAAATATTCTTATTTAATATTATTCATTAATTTATTAATTAATTTTATTAAATAATTTTATTTAATTAATTAATTAATTCCTTTCTTCTTTGACATAAAAAAAAACTCAAAAGTATTTTCAAATCTTAATTTCTTCATTTTCATTTGATTAATTCATTTTCAATATAAAAATACCAAAAACATTTTCATATATTAATTTAATTAAATGTTTTATTTAATTAGATTAATTAATTTGATAATTAATCTAATTAAATATTTCCATTTAATTTGATTAATTAATTTTTCACCTTTGCTCGATATTATTCGTGTGATGAATGTTTGCGTATGCTCGATCCTCCTTGCTTGTGATATAATGATATGTTGCTTGTGTGATTACTATTGCATTTTTGACAATAAATTGCTAAGTAAAAAATGAACGCACACTAAGACTAATCATTTCAAAGATAAACGAAATCTTTGGTCCAACGCCAAGTGAATATCCATACACACTTCACTTCATACAAACACGTAAGTCGATCATTCCTTGATCGCCATCTGCACTACTTTGCACCTTACACCTTTCTCAACATTTTCCAACTTAATTGAATCAACGCATTGCATTTGTTTTCCATAGCTAGTCTTTAGCTTAGTTCCTCAATTTTGCGAGCCGAGCGCATTGTGCCTCGCTAACAAACCAACAGATAAACTCCCATTTGCATTCACCTCAAACTTCAAAAACCGAAATGTTACTTTTTTAGATCCAAACCCTTGATCCAACATCAAGCGGTCTTAGGAAATAAAACACTTCATTAATACGAGAAGAAATTGTACGTCACGAGCCTTAAGTGGTAGAAAGGAGGATAACGAGCTCTCGTTACTCGCTCCGATTATTTCGACGCAAGACGCTCATCTTGTTGGACGGAATAAACTATCCATAGTCTTTAGTGCAATTCGACTCCTAAATCCTTTCATCGAAGAAAGGTAATAAAACAAACATCCATGACCCATATCAGGCCGAACTACGAAGCTCTAACTTTCCCATTGCACAAGGGAATACGTAGGCACGAGGATCTCAATCCTTGCCGAGCCCCTAGGATCAATAAACCAATTAGTTTAGCAAGTAATTCTTAAACATAGACATCTCTTCGCGCGTGACAACTTAGATGGTTCCCATCAAGTACGATGGATGTAGGGGGTGCTAATACCTTCCCCTACATAACGACTTCCGAACCCAGGCAATGGTTTGCGAAGACCTTGTCTCATCCTTTTTTTTCTCGGGTTTTATCTATATTTTCCCTTTCCCTCTTTGGGAATAAATAAAATTAGGTGGCGACTCTCATGTCAGCCCAGCCGCGACCGCGTTCGCGAGGATCGTATTTTTCGAGGTACAACAGCTGGCGACTCTGCTGGGGACTGGTTCACCCCTATGCAAGTCGAGCCTAGTCTAGGTTTCCACGCTTGTTTAGATGTTTTCTTATGTGTTACTTGTTTATTGCTTTCTTTATTGCTTTACATTTTATATCCTTATTGTGGATCTTTGGTACTGGAATGATACTTTGATCAAAACAATTGAGGGAAAGGCTCTATACCCGGGTCTATGAGTGTAAACATAAGTTAGCAAGGTTGTGTAATATGGGCTCCCGAGGGAACCTCTCTCGTGGGTTGTCGATACGAAAACCTCACTCGGAGTAGATTTTAATGAGAATACTGACAACCGTCAAGTTCTTGGCATGTGTGCTCAGTTGTTTTCATTAGAGTCATTGACTCTGAGGACCTTTAGAACCTTTCTAGTTAAAGCATCGATTGATAGTTGCGTAGTATGGGGCACCAGGGTTCGCCCTCGCGTGGCTCGATACGAAGACCTCACCTGGAATAGACTTCCTCAATGGAGTTGATTGACTGTCAAGAATATATAAAGGTGACACGTGCATCAAACAATTGAGGAAGTTCCATAACTCCAGGACTTTGTTTTAAACCTCGTGTCGATGATCGCTTAGTATGGGGCACCGAGAGATTTCCCTCTCGCGTGGCTCGATACGAAGATCTCACCCAAACGAGATTCATGTGGTGGAGTCAATTAACCATCATATTGATGGCGTGTGTGATGAACATCCATATGAATTATTAACTTTGGGGTCCCTAAAACTGTAGAGGTCACCCAGTGAGGTTCTTGTGAGGAGAGTAATCAAAGTATCTTCCATCCGTACCATTTGCTTCTGGAACATTTCATTTTGGATTTACCCATTCATTTTTGCATACATTCATTCATAAGGGTGATACAGAGCTCTCAGTTTCTTATAATTATTGCAGATTTGAAGTATTTGTCAAAGCAATCAAGATGAATCAAATTCCCAAGAAAAGCACGTACAATTTCAAGTTCTTGGAACCGAAGATTGACACACTACTGGCCTTGAGAGCTAAGATCACGCCTATCAAACACAAAAACTTTCAGGCTCGTTTCGGAAAAATCCTGAGTATACTAGACGAAACAACTAATCTTGATGCTCTTAGTGCTCTCGCCCAATATTACGATATTCAACTGCGGTGCTTCACTTTCCCGGATTTCCAGATTGCTCCTACTTTGGAGGAGTTCGAGTTGCTTGTGGGCCTTCGTATTAGGGACCGCAATCCTTTCCCAAAGCTGGAAGAAGAAGTCACCATGACTAAGTTGGATGCTGTGTTGGGACTTCCTGCAAGTTTGTTGGTGGATAACAAGTCAGACAAAGAAGGATTCACAAGACTGTTCTTAGAAAAGCAAGTCTGGCAATGTGCTAAAAAAGGAAACTGGTCCTCCTGCGGAGCCATCCTAGCTCTTCTTGTATATGGGATCGTGTTATTCCCGAAGTCAGATAAGTTTGTCGACCGTTCTTCCATAGAGATTTTCATGACGGGAAACCCAGTTCCGTTCTTATTGGCAGATTTATATCATACTTTCCATACCCTACATACAAAGAGGGGAGGTGTGTTTCTTTGTTGCGCTCCGTTGTTGCACATGTGGATGAAAATGCACATGCCTAAGGAGGTTACTTTTTGTCCAGGCATTTGTCGTGGCCTCACAGATTTACTTCGCTTAGGGCTAATGACATCACATGGTACTTAAGGACTGGAAGATTGGGGGTGTCGTGTTTAGATGTGGAAATTTACTTAATGTCCCTCTGATAGGAAATCATGGTTGCATAAATTACAACCCGGTGCTGCTCAAGAGACAACTTGGGCTCCCTATGGAGGCTCCTCCCAAGAAAAGGCATTTGATACCTTTTGTTGTGGATAACCTATCTAAAGAAGAGTTAAAGAAATTAAAGGCGGCTTGGAAGAAGATCGTTACGAGTGACCCTAGTGTCTGCAAGAATATCGATGTGAAAGAACCTTATGTCTTGTGGGTAAAAGAAAGAGCACGTGTCGTTAAGATCCCTTTCTTCCTCGATCCAATAGCTTTCCCACCTCTTTCTGAGAAAGCACCATTATTACCTGAAGATATAGATGAGCTCAGCGAAAGGATCAAAGGGTTAGAATTGGAGAATGAACGCATGCGGATCGAACTCCTTCAAACTAAAGGAAAATAAGAGGTCTAGGAGGAGAAAAGTAAAAAGATGACAGAAAGAGTGGAAAGTAGCAACAAAATATTCAGAATAGAAGAAGATAAGAGAGAGCATTGCCTGGGTGCTCTTTTTGAAGCTAGCATGGATCTAGATTATCGTAACGAGCAATTGAGAAGGCCTGAAGTTTGAATTATCAATTTACAGAAAGACATGGAAGTGTGTCTTAAGAACAAGAAGGAAGATAGAATCACCTTGGAAACGAAGATCAAGAGTTTAGAGGATTCTCTCAAGAAAGAAAAAGACAAGCTAGCAGCAGAAAAGTTGGAAAAGGAGAGTTATAAGCGAAAGTACGACCGTGAGAAATTTCAACATGAGCAAGCTGTGGAACAAATTGACTACTTGAGGTCTCAAAAAGTTTATTAAGACTTGGAGGATACTTGCATCCAATGGATGAACAAGTGTCAGGATGCTGAAGCGGCTATAGGCGAAAGAGATATTGCAATTGCAAATCTCCAAGCTTTGTACGAAGAGTGGAAGCAGAAGTTTGTAAACCTGGCTAGCATGCTGAACCTGGCAAGTCAAGACCTCCTAGAGAAGCTTGAAGATGCAGATCGAGTTATGTGCCCAGAAAACACACCTAAAGAATTCTACAGGTGTGTGAAGGTTTGCAAAAGAACCATCAAGGAGCTTACCACAAATCTAGTAGCAGTTCGCAAAGCTCAAGGGGTCATTTTTCAGGGTTGCACCATAGTTTATGTTCAAGAAAGTTGTTGTTATCTTTTGCATTGTAATATGAAAACTCGTGGAATCTCTAGTGTACTTGTTTGAATCAAATGAATGAAAATTGGTGCTTTTGATTTTAAATCTTGTCTTGTTTGCAATGATAAATACGTTAAATATCTTTAGTAATAAATTGATAAGACAACTGAGAGCTTTGTAATCAAACATATGCATTCATACGCTCATTTTCATAACCAAACAAAAAAAACAAAAAAAACTCACATAGTCTTCCTTCCACAGAAAAACCGACTTTCCGGATTTTCCGATGGAGGTACGAGACCAGAAAGATCTACAAAATGACTTTGGAGCAAATCCAAGAGGAGCAGAACGCTATGAGGTCTAATATTGATTCTCTCAAAGGAAAGCTAGACCAAATCCTCGAGGTCATCACTATGGCCAAGAGAGAAGAAGAAGCTGAGAAACTCGCCAGACAAGCCGACACTTCGGGGACTGCCAATGAGAATTTTCATCTTATTGGGGTGAACCCACCCAACTTACCATCTTTATCAGCTCACCATGGGTCATTTAAGGACATGGATGAGCAGTCTGATGTCTTTTATGCGGACCCACCGGTTCACCGTACTGAAGCTCTTCTCGAGCCAGTAGCATAGAGGTTGCGCTCAATGGAGGAAAAACTTAAGGCAATGGATATTAAGACCATTCCGGGTCTAGATGCTGAGGAGATGTGTCTTGTTCCAGGATTAGTAATCCCGCATAAATTCAAGGCTCCAGACTTTCCCGATAAGTATAAAGGGAACAGTTGTCCTCACACTCATCTTCGGGCTTACTACAGAAAGATGGCTTTGTATGCTAGGAACGACCAGCTCCTAATTCATTACTTCCAGGATAGCCTGTCTGGGGCATCATTGGAGTGGTACGTTCAGTTGGAAAGAGGCCGAGTCAAAACATGGAATGACCTCTCTCGTGCATTCCTTGAACATTACCATTATAATGTGGATCTTGCACCCAATCGCACACAACTGCAAGACATGACTCAGCGTAACAATGAGTCATTCAAAGAATACGCACAATGGTGGAGAGAACTTGATGCACGGGTTCAGCCGCCATTGCTTCCTAAAGAGTTAACATACATGTTTTTAAACACACTGGAGGACAAATATATGGACCGGATGATGGGAGCTAGTTTTCCCAGTTTCTCTGAAATCGTGTCTGTAGGAGAAAGGATTGAGAGCCAGCTGAAGAAGGGCAAAGGAGCAGCCACTTCTGCAAATGTTGGCAAGAAACCTTATCCTAATTTCCAAAAGAGGAGGGAAGGAGAAGCCAATGCTATTATGAGACGAAGAGCCAGCTTGCCGTATAACATGTCTTATGGGCATGTGGCTAATATTGCACCAGCTCCATATCAACCACAGGCTCCACAACACCAATAATATCAGCAGGTTCCTGCACAACAGCCCAATCTGCAATACAGACGAAATGGTCCAGCGCAGAGGCATCCTAGACCAAAAAGGCACATTGATCCGGTCCCCATGCCTTACAAAGATATCTTTAATCAGCTGAACCAACGCGGACAACTGACTTTGAGGGATTTAAGACCAGCCACCTTCTCTTACCCTCCAAATTATGATGCTAATGCCACCTGCGAATTCCACAAAGGTGCGCCTGGACACACTATAGACAAATGTTATGCATTTCAAAATCACGTGCAGGATTTGGTGGAGTCAAAGGATCTAAATTTTACTCCAAGAGGCCCAAATGTCAAAACCAACCCCATGCCACCTCATGGAGGAGCGGCTGTTAATGTCGTGGAAGAGGAAGACGAGTGTGAGTTAATCCTAAAGGCAGAAGACATTCAAACTCCAATGGCTAAGATTGGGGAATAATTGGAAAAATCAGGTTTGATGTTGGTGAAAGATGAAGGTGTTGATCATTCCGAGGAAGATATCAGGGAGTGTCTGCAAGGACTCCTCAATCAAGGTTTGATACAGATCGAAAGACGAGGAAAGAAGAAAAGAATGGTGGCTGCAATCGAGGTGTATTATGATGCGCCTCAGACTCCAAACAATGTTACTCCTATAGTTATGGAATATCTGATTCCCTACACTGGGGAGAATAACCAAGTTGTACCTTGGAGTTATGAACCGGTGAACGCTAGACAAGGACAGAGGAGGCAGCCCATCAATATTGAATTTCTCGTTGTAACATCCATTGTCGGACCAAGTGGGATGACTCGTAGTGGACGAGTGTTTGCACCAAGACCAATAGAGCCGTCATCCAATCAAAAACAAAAGACAACTGCTGCACCGGTTGTGACTCCTGTCCTTCAAGGGTCACCAATAGATCCATCGTCTCCGAAAGCTGCATTCACTCAGAAGGTGGCAGAAGAGTTCTTAAGGATTATCAAGAAAAGCGACTACAAGGTAGTCGATCAGCTGAATCAGACTCCCGCCAAAATATCTATGCTAGCTTTATTACTCAGTTCTGAAGCACATAGATCATCTTTGCTGAAAGTGCTAAGTGCGGCCCACATTACCAAAGACATTACGGTAGCCCAATTCGATGACGTCATAGCCAATGTTACCACTGGTAACTTCCTTGGCTTTAATAATGAAGAGCTCACTGCTGATAAGAAAAACCATAATAAGGCCTTCCACATCTCCATAAGATGTGAAGATACGTTGTTGTCGAGGGTGTTGGTGGATACTGGTTCCTCCTTAACTGTGATGCCAAAGACGACGTTAGAAATAATGCCCGTGCAAGGAGTGGTGATGAAGCCGAGCACATTGATAGTAAAAGCCTTTGATGGTTCCAGGCGTGTGGTTATAGGAGAGGTGGATCTCCCGATCAAGATAGGACCTGCATTTTTCACCATTACTTTCCAAGTAATGGATATCCATCCTGGGTATAGCTGTCTCGTGGGAAGACCATGGATTCATAACGCATGGGCCATTACGCCTACTCTCCATCAGAAACTGAAGTTCCCTATGCAGACCCGAATAGTGGTGATTGGAGGCAAAAAAGATATACTGGTGAGTCATTTGACCTCATTCCGATATATTAATGTTGAAGGCGAAACCGTTGAGACACCGTTTCAATCTTTTGAAATAGTGAGTATGTTGGCAGTACAACGAGATTCTGAGTACCAATAGCCATCAATGTCAATGGCATCCCTGAAGGAAGCTTTGGCTGTCTTGGAAATGGGAAACACACAGGGCTGGGGCAAAGTTGTCGAGGTGCAAGATAAAAGAGACATGTATGGCATTGGCTATCAGCCATCTTCTAGCGCAACAATGGTCTCTGCATATGAAGAGCATGGTCAATTTCCTCGGGTGAGTGATGCATTTACAAGTGCCAGATACATCTTTGAAGATCATGCTACAATGATCTCGGACGAAGACTATCATGAAGTGACTTGTAAATGGATTCGTCAAGCCAATCCAGGGGAGGAATTAGAGAATTGGAGGACTGTCGAGATTCCTCAGTTTATTTACCCTAAAAAGTAATTCTGCTTCTTTTTCAAAACCATATGCTCTGCCCAAGGCATATTGGAATGTTGTCGGGCCACCAATGTTTTAAAACTTTGATTATCAATATAATAAATCGACAATTTGCATTCAATATTTGTTCTCTTTCTTTCGTTTTTTTTCTTTCATAATAAAATGGCAATGTTTTAATGCACACACTTTCTAAAATAAATGCATAAATCATAAACATGTAGAAACACCACCGAGGTCCTTGATGACGACACTGCTATGGTCCTATATGACTTCGATTGTCCGATCAACCAAGCGGAGGAAGAAGGCGAGGAAGATTGTGAACTCCCTTAGGAGCTAGCCCGACTACTCAAACAGGAAGAGAAGGTCATCCAACTGCATCAAGAAGACATTGCGGTTATCAACCTGGGATCTGAGGAGGATAAACGAGAAGTGAAGATAGGCGCCTCTCTGCAAGCTAAAGTGAAGGCAAAATTGATAGAGCTCCTTCATGAGTATGTCGACGTGTTCGCATGGTCATATCAGGATATGCCTGGGCTAAATACTGATATTGTCGTACACAAGTTGCCACTCAAGGAAAAATGTCAGACAGTCAAGTAGAAGTTGAGAAGAACTCGTCCAGACATGGCCCTCAAGATTCGGGAAGAAGTAAGAAAGCAATTTGACGCTGGATTTCTGGCAGTAGATAAATACCCACAGTGGATCGCCAACATCGTACCAGTTCCAAAGAAAGATGGAAAGGTCCGCATGTGTGTTGATTACAGAGACCTGAATAGAGCTAGTCCTAAAGACGATTTCCCACTACCTCACATCGATGTATTGGTGGATAATACAGCTCAATTTTCAGTGTTCTCTTTTATGGACGGTTTCTCCGGATATAATCAGATCAAAATGGATCCAGAAGACATGGAGAAGACCACGTTCATCACGCTGTGGGGAACTTTTTGCTACAAAGTGATGCCATTCGGACTCAAAAATGCTGGAGCAACATATCAATGTGCCATGGTAACGCTCTTTCATGATATGATTCATAAAGAGATTGAAGTTTACGTTGACGATATGATTGCTAAATCCCAAACAGAGGAAGAACACATTGTTAACCTGCAAAAGTTGTTTGTATGATTAAGAGAGTTCAAGCTCAGACTTAACCCGAATAAGTGCACATTTGGGGTTCGATCCGGAAAGTTGCTAGGATTCATTGTGAGTCAGAAAGGGATTGAGGTTGATCCTGAAAAATTCAGAGCCATTCAGAACATGCCTGCGCCAAGAACTGAAAAGGAAGTCAGAGGTTTCCTTGGAAGATTGAACTACATTGCCAGATTTATTTCGCATCTCACTGCTACTTGCAAACCGATCTTCAAGATCTTAAGAAAGGATCAAGCAATTGAATGGAATAATGAATGTCAAATAGCCTTCGATAGAGTTAATGAGTACTTGCAAGAACCACCAATATTGATACCTCCTGTACCCGGAAGGCCTCTCATCATGTATATGATAGTTCTTGATGAATCCATGGGTTGTGTGATGGGGCAACAAGATGAGACTGGCAAGAAGGAGCATGCCATCTACTACTTAAGCAAGAAGTTCAATGATTGTGAAACGAGGTATTCAGCACTTGAGAAGACTTGTTGTGCTCTCGCATGGGCTGCCAAACGTCTCAGACAATATATGTTGACCCATACGACATATTTGATTTCCAAGATGGATCCTCTTAAATATATATTTGAGAAACCAGCTCTCACTGGTAGGATTTCCCGATGGCAAATGCTTTTGTCAGAGTACGGTATTCAATATGTCACTCAGAAGGCCATCAAAGGCAGCGTACTAGCAGATCATCTCGCCCACCAACCTGTGGAGGATTACCAACCCTTGAAGTTTGACTTTCCGGACGAGGATATCATGTTGATTAAAGATTATGAAGAACCTGGACCTGACGAAGGGCCTGAACCAGGGGAGCGATGGACTCTCATGTTCGATGGTGCTGCTAATGATCGTGGTTGTGGAATTGGGGCAGTATTGACATCTCCTAAGGAGTTTCATATACCTTTTACAGCTAAGCTTTGTTTTCCGTGCACGAACAATGTGGCTGAATATGAAGCATGCATTATGGGACTAGAAGAAGCCATTAATCTGAGGATTAAAACACTCGATGTATATGGTTACTCGGCTCTGGTGATATATCAAACTACAGGAGATTGGGAAGTAAGATGTGATCATCTAATTCCGTATCGGGATTATGTGTTGAAGTTACTTCCCAGGTTTAGTGATATTACTATCACCCATGTGCATCGTAGTGAAAACCAAATGGCTGGCGCTCTGGAAACACTGGCATCTATGTACCAGCTAATTTGGCCTAATCATCAACCTTCCATTGATCTCAAGCGTTTTGAAGAACCTGCTCATTGTCTGACTGCTGAAGAAGAATCAAATGTCAAGCCTTGGTTCTATGATATCAAGCGTTACTTGGAGAAGAAAGAATACCCAGAAGGTGCTTTGAGTATGGATAAAAGAACGCTAAGAAGATTGGCCTCAAATTTCTTTCTGAATGGGGAGGTCTTGTACAAGAGAAATCATGACATGATCCTACTCTGATGTGTAAATGAACGGGAGGCAGAACAAATCATAAAAGAGATACATGAAGGACTGTTTGGTACTCATATGAGCGGGCATACCATGGCGAATAAAATCCTTAGAGCAGGATACTATTGGCTGACGATGGAGGCTGATTGTTATGCTCATGTCTGAACATGCCACAAATGCCAAATTTATGCTGACAAGGTGCACATACCTCCCACTCCATTGAACGTCTTGACTTCGCCATGGCCTTTCTCCATGTGGGGAATAGATATGATTGGGATGATTGAACCAAAGGCTTCAAACGGGCATAGGTTTATACTTGTTGCTATAGACTACTTCACTAAGTGGGTCGAAGCCGCCTCTTACGCTAATGTTACCAACCAAGTGGTTGATTGCTTCTTGAAGAATAACATCATATGTAGATACGGGGTTCCTCACCTGATCATTACTGACAACAGGTCAAATCTCAATAACAAAACAATAGAGGAGTTATGTGCCAGTTTCCAAATTGAGCATCATAATTCAACCCCATACAGACCCAAGATGAACGGAGCTGTCGAAGCTGCAAACAAGAAGATCATTCAGAAAATGGTGATCACGTATAAGGATTGGCATGAGATGCTACCTTTCGCGATGCACGGTTACCGTACCTCAGTATGCACTTCGACAGGGGCAACCCCTTATTCTTTGGTATATGGCATGGAAGTTGTCCTCCCAATAGAAGTTGAAATTCCCTCAATGAGAGTTCTAATGGAAGCTAAATTAGACGAAGCAGAATGGGTCCGAACAAGGTTTGATGAGCTCAATCTTATTGAAGAAAAGCGTATGACGGCACTGTGCCATGGACAACTTTACCAGAGGCGTATGAAGAAAGCTTTTGACAAGAAAGTGCGTCCTCAGACCTACTAGGAAGGTGATTTGGTGCTCAAACGAATCACCACCATGTACAGAGAACCCAGGGGCAAGTGGGCGCCTAATTATGAAGGACCATTTATGGTGGTGAGAGCTTTCTCCGGAGGTGCCTTGATCTTTGCGAGTATGGACGTCGAAGAACTATCTACCCCCGTGAAAGCAAATGCAGTCAAGAGATATTATGCCTAAAAGAGTGGAATAAAAAGCCGCTAAGTCGAAAACCTGAAAGGGAGACTTAGGCAAAAATGGCTATCCCGGTAGACTGAAAACCCGAAAGGGCGGTCCAGGCAAAAATTAAGGATGAAAATAAAAAAATCTAGGCCGCTGAGTTGAAAACCCGAAAGGGTGGCTCAGGCAAAAAAGGGCGTCCCGATGGATTGAAAACCCGAAAGGGCGATCCAGGCAAAAGTTAGGGACTAATTCCAAGGCAAATATTGTATTCTGTACACCCACTTGACTCTGGGGAGCTACAAAAGAGAAAGATCAATCCAATCATCTTCCTACAAAGTTTAACTGATGAGATTTTCAGAGATATAGGGACCATAGCAGTGTCGAAACTCAACAGGATCTCATTTATTTTCATTGCCATTGTATTTTCCCTGCACAACAATTACCTCATTAAGGAATTGCATCTGTATGTACATTCATACCCTTCATGGGTTTTAGCAATGAAAAAGAGAAATTTCTCATCAAAAATTGTGCTCAATCATTTTTACTTTATCTGTTTGTTTGCAAAATGTTTTTATCATTGATAAACTTTGTTTTGAAATTTTGGTAAAAAATAATGACAATGTTTGAAAAGTAGTACAATTATCTTTTTGGTTGACAGAAGGGATTTGACAGTTTTCCCATTGATTAACATTAATATCATTGCCAGTTACCATGATTGTTTCAGCACAGATAGCATATCCATTGACGAATGTTAAACTTCAGTCGGAATTTTGCCAGGGGCACTCATGCTTTTCTTCTTGTTGCTTACAACTTTATCAGGGTCTCGTGTACCAAGTGTTGGAAAATCTAATACCCTCCACCACCTCCCAAAGTCCAATATTCATTGGCAACCACCAAAAGGCTTAAAGTCCACCACATTGGCATCCTTCATAAAACAAAAGTCCAATTTTTATTGGTGCTCTCTTGTTTCCAAAAAGTCCACTATGGTGGCAACTACCAGAAAGCCAAAATCCCAACCATGTTTGGCACACCTCTCCAAGGTCCACTTTGTTGGCAACCACAAAAAAGCTAAAAGTCCACCACGTTGGCATTCATCCATCCAAAGTCCAATACTCTTGGCGATTACCGATAACTTATCTCCAGCATATACAACCATTTGCATTGTCACAAGCATGGCATACATAACATTCTTGTCCGAAAACAAGAATGTCATCAAACACAATCATATTAATCATTAGCATATAACAAAGCATTTGCATTAGAATCATTAATCATTGCATTCTCACATGAATCATTGTACATCATACAATGTGCAACGTCATATCAAGATAGCATAGCAGGATCCAGGACATGCATCCAGGGCCTTTCTCTCAAAGTCGGCGGTATTCCTTTGAAAGGAGCTAATATCCCGCATGTGCTTGCGGATTTCTATTCCCCAGCAAATCATTCTTCAACTTTATAGTTGATAGTGATGATGCCCACCATCTTCATTTTTGTTGCTCTCCAAGCAGAGAGTATCCTGAATGATTGATCGAGATACTACTTTGGCATTCTCCAAAGAACCTTAATCGAAAAGGTACTGATTCGCAAGATCCGAAGAGTCTCATGTTCAAAAGATATTGTTCTAGTATCACTGAAGATCCTTGAATATAAGGAACTGCTTTGCATGATCTGGAAAATCTTATACCATGTTATAGTAAGGATACTGATTTGGCATTCTCCGAAGAACCTTAATTGAAAAGGTACTGCTTCGCAAGACCCGAAGAATCTCATGTTGTGTAGAGATACTGCTCTAAGTATCCCTAAAGTGCCTTTATTGGTAAGGTACTGCTTTGATGGACTAGAGAATCTCATTGTTCGAGATACTGCTTTGGAATCCTCCGAGGAACCTTGAATCAAAAAGGTACTGCTTTGCTTGGACTAAAGAATCTCATGTTATGGTAGAGATACTGTTCTAGTATCACCGAAGAGCCTTGACTGAAAGGAACTGCTTCGCTTGACCTAGAAAATCTTGCACCATTTAGTCGAGATATTGTTCTAACATCCCCAAAGAGCCTTCATTGGTAAGGTACTGCTTTGATGAACTAGAGAATCTCATTGTTTGAGATACTGCTTTGACATTCTTCGAAGAGCCGTTATGTTTAAGGAAATGCTTTGCAAGAATCAAAGAATCTCAGGTTGTAGATAAGATACTATTCTAATGTCATTGGAGATCCTTGACCGAAAGGAACTGCTTCGCATGATCTAGAAAATATCGTGCCATTGTTCAAGATGTTTCTTTGAGTATCACCAGAGAACCTTGAGTGTGAGGAGCTGCTTTGTTGGACCAGAGAATATCATTATTTAAGATACCAATTTGGACATTTCCCGAAGAGCCTTTATTGTTAAGGAACTGCTTCGCATGACCCAAGGAATCACACGTTTTGTTAAGATCTTGTCCCCGAAGAAACCATAATTCATAAGGGACTGCTTCGTACGACTTGGAGAAATTTATTCATCAAATTGGGATACTGCTTTGTTAGTACGAAGAATCTCATACATTTTGTACTTTTTTCCAATCTTATCCTCATATCCCTTTCAGTGGTGTCGCATTTTCTCTCTTGTCGGACAAATTTCGGGGTCTTTTTATATCTAATCGACTTCTACCCTAAGAAGTTTGAACTCCATGCAGCAGTTCACTCCCTCGGTCTAAGTCAATTAGATAAGGGCATCTGTCATGCCCCAAATTTGTCCTATCCATATAATTTTACTTTCCTTCGTGTTTTTATTTTTATGTTACTAATCACTATTCAAAACAAACAAAATCTGTGTGTGGGTTGTTTTACTTGTCTTATTAGATGGATAGGCTCGGGGTATGCAACTTGGCTACCAATTTTCAAGGTTATTTAGCTTCATCCATTTCAAAGGAGATTGGAAATTAGCATTCATGGAAATTCTTTTCACTCAAGGGGAGATTCCTAATTCAAGGCATAATCATGTTTGCGTTGGGATTCTTTGGAAATTGACTTGTAAAACATGTTAATTAAGTTTTTAGCATTTGTTTCTTCAAGAGAAAACAAAAACTATGCCATAGTTCATCATGTTTCTGCATGGTGCCTTGTATTGTAGTTGTAAAGAAGACCATCATATGTTAAGAGGCAAAGTGGAGAGAAAGTGGGAAGTGATACATAGTGATATGTAATTTGCGAGATTCCTTCAAGTGGATTTTCGGGCCATTCGAGTTTTGTTTTTCAAGTGGTATCCAAATTTAATTTTTTTAGCCAAGCAATGATTGAATTGTTGCAAGTGGCATTTAATGCTATGATCATTTTTTTTCTCAAGTAAACAAGGCCAAACAAGTATAGCAAAAGAGTGCACAGGTTCATTCCAAATGGAGAAAGTTATGCCTACCACAAATATTGTGGAAGTAATATTAAGGATCTTTGATTTAGAAACTCAAAACATCATTCAAGAAAAAAAACTGAAACATTTTTTATCAAAAGTCAGATTACAAGTCCAAGATTGATTCAGCTACTACTTACAAAGGCAGTCATGCTGCAAGTTACAAGTGAGGATAAAAACAAGTTTGCAAAGTGTTAAATTGGGAAATGTATCCAACTGCAGGTTCCTCTCAATTGCAGTCAATGAAGAAGGAGTGATTCTTGCAGTTTCCTTGGGTCTTCTTTTCCAAATCTTTACCTCCAAGATACTCCTCCACAAGCATTTGTTTTAAAACCTGTTAACAAAACGAGAGTTAAGAAAGTGAGGAAAGCAACATCACATAGCAGTGCAGAGTTAATTAAGAGAAAAATGTAAAAAGAAATACAAGTTATACAAAGATACTTCCCGAAGTTTCACATAACAAATCATGATCATCAAGTATTACCTCATGGACAAAGCTTCTTTCCAAAGTCTTCAAGTCGAAGCCAATAAACGCAGGACAAACCTTCATGAGCATCTTCTGTTAAATGTTTTTGCAAATCAAAGTTGTTGTTAAAATTATATAAATAAAAAACATGAAGGTTGTGTCAGCAGCCAAATATCAGCATCAGAGTCCAAGTAATACCAGAAATAATGTGAAGAATGTCATGGAATGTTAATCAAATGCGAGCATATCTCAAATCTTTCCTCACAGTAAGCAATCTCAGTGAACATGATACTTGAGCCCTACATTGTCAAGCCTTTTCCAAAGCATCATCACACTGCAAGGTTCAAGCCTTGAAATCTTTTCTCCACTTGCGAAAAATTCATAAGGTTATCTCAATACTACTCCACCAAATAATTTGTAAGCTTACCTTAAGTCTCCGTTAATTCTACACCAAGGCACCCAAAAATAAAAGACCGTGTGTACCTAACGAAATGAAGAATATTGACATGAGATAGATAAAGCCATATGCGATAACTTGAAACACCAAACCAGAAATCAAGTCATTTTTTCAAAATCAGAGTGTTCAGAATAAAAAGTATTATGTAGCAAATGTGAAATAAGAGTTGATTACCATGATACTAAGCACAAACGGTGGCCCTCAATGTTTTCACCCAAGTGTCCTTAGCTAGCAAGCCTTTCCATGTGAACTCAAGGACAATAAAACTTAGAAGAATCATGCAACAACAAGGGTACAATGATGGGGATCCGCTACCTGCCGATGACCAAAAATATGTGCTTGAGAATGTCTTGGAACATCATCCAGATAAAGAAACGAAAATGGGTGGTGGAATCGATCATGTTATGGTTTGAAAACACAGCAATTTTCAGGACAGCAGATGCTTGTATGTGGTTTTAAAAGATGGTAAAAAAGAAGACCTTTCGTACCGCAAGTGCCTGGAAAACTTAGTCAGGAAGAAATATCCAGACACTGCTGAATCTTTCTGCGGCAAGTATTTCAAGAAACCCCAACCCCGTGTCAAGAGGGACTTGACGCCAAATCTAGCAGGGGAGCAGCCTGCAACTCCAAACCGAGCAGGGGAGCAGACCTCAATTCTGACTCCAGCAAGGGAGCAGCCTGCAAATCCAAACCGAACAGGGGAGCAGACCTCAATTCTGACTCCAGCAGGGGAGCAGACCTCAATTGCGACTCCAGCAGGGGATCAACCTGTAACTTCAAACCCAGCAGGGGAGCAGCCTGCAACATCAAACCCAGCCAAAAGATCAGCACCAAAATCACATTGAAGATACAGATAAAAAGACCTATGGAATGTGCAGACTAAATGTTAATGTTTAGACCTTTGAGGGTGACCAATCCACAACTGTGACGAACCTGCAGAAAAATCAAGTCCTACATGAAACATATCATAACCTTGTCAACAATAAATCGGCAAATTGAGCATTAATGCAGTTGATGGGATTCTAATAAAAAAGTTGAATGAATTCAAAATTGATAGAATATGTTTTACTCATGTTTTCATCCTCTTGCTATTCAGTCACAAATACTCCTCAAATCCTCTTCAAATCTCCTCCTCGCCATGAGTATACATGAAAGCAAACGAGAAAGTTAACAAGAGGCTACAATGCAGACTGGGAGCAAGGCAATATGATAGATGGAAGAAAGTGTTATCTGACTATCAAGAAAAATAGAAGCTATCACTCAAGTACAACCTCCATGTTTCTTCAACAATATCATAACCTGTCAAGATGAATGAACCAGATTGAGAAAAGAGAAGCTTGTTAGTATGCACCAATATGACTAAATGCAAGCAAGGGATTAAATAAAATAGGTCACCATTTTCACAAGCATAGAAGAAAAGGCCTTGATCACAACAGTTGCAAAAGTCATCATAATGCAAGTTTCAAAACAAGATAACACAGTCGTTCACATTTGTAAACCAAAACCAGGGAAATTCAAAGATTAAGTGACAGAGAGGAGTCAAAAACAGGAAGTTTGGAAAACCAGGGTCCACACACTCTAGAAACCTTTCACAACAGACAAATTTCAAACCGTGACTCACCAAATTTGGTCCCCACAAAATTGTATGGAAATTTGTTTTAACGGTCCCCTGAAAATCACAGCTCACGCCCACACGAGAGAACGAATATTCCTCAAAGAAAATTCCTCAACCTCACACGATTTTCAGATTATTCACGCGTACCAACTTCACCAAATTTTTACACTATAAAAACGCCAATCATTGGCAATCAAAGGACCGACATCTGAAAACCCTAAAAGAAAAGAAGGCAGCAAAAACATTCACCAAGAACCCTAATCACTAAGAGCTCGAGTCAGACACATTTCAACTATGATTTTCACACTGAAAATCAGAGTTTGAAAAGCTAAGCCTCACCGATTCAAGTCGGAGACTCACGAAAGCAGAAAGCAAGAAGGAAAGGATTGTAGCGGAAAGGAAAACGAGATATTACCTCAAAGCAAGTTTGAACAACATTTCTTCAGTTGAGGTAGTTTTCTCTCACCTTTGTTTATTCGCTTCTGATGTTGATCTTATATGATGTAAAAGGTTGAGCATAATGACAATGGGGTTTTGGGTCTTTATCGATTGGGATTAGGGTTTACTTGACTGATGTGTGTTTGCGTGGGTTTGTATTGGCGATGATGACGACGATGCGACGATGTCCGTGTCATTTTTGGACACTGTGACTGAACCGTTGAGTTTGAGGTTAGAAAATTTGAAAGGAACATTGAAGGTTTCTCTGAGTTTTTTGCTTATTTATTTCGATCATAAAAAAGGAAGAACCAGAGATGCAGTTGTTTATGTTAAATGTATAGATGATGTCGTTTATCTTTTTTCTAGCCAGACTACGTGTCTGTTCCTTTCTTAAGGTGGCCATTGGTTTTCTGTTAGAATTTAATCTCTTTTATTGTTTTTCACTGCCCAATGATAGCTCATGAATGGTGTCATTAATTGATAGTGACAATGTGTAAACGGGCAAATAAAAAGTGGTTTCCCCATTATTCCATGTGCTTCTCAATGTGACTGTTTATGATCCGTTGGGATCTAATGCTTGAATCTCTTTTGGATACAGTGGTCCATCACAAGATTGATGGTTTGATTGGTGGATAAAGTCAGATCTAATGATCTGACGATTTTGATCTGTTCCACTCTTTTGGTCATTTTTTTCCAAAGTCTTTGGTAAACCCTAAATTTCGTGTGGGCTTTTATGCTTCTGGGCCTAGAATATTTCTGATTTCACCCCTTATTTTTACCACAACAAAGCTCATCTTTTATTTGTATTTTATTTTGTTTTAATCATCTTTGTATAAAAAGATCTATAAAAAAAACCAAAAAAACATTTTTATTAATTAATTAATTTTCAAATATTCTTGTTTAATATTATTCATTAATTTATTAATTAATTTTATTAAATAATTTTATTTTATTAATTAATTAATTCCTTTCTTCTTTGACATAAAAAAAAACTCAAAAGTATTTTCAAATCTTAATTTCTTCATTTTCATTTGATTAATTCATTTTCAATATAAAAATACCAAAAACATTTTCATAGATTAATTTAATTAAATGTTTTATTTAATTAGATTAATTAATTTGATAATTAATCTAATTAAATATTTCCATTTAATTTGATTAATTAATTTTTCACCTTTGCTTGATATTATGCGTGTGATGAATGTTTGCGTATGCTCGATCCTCCTTGCTTGTGATATAATGATATGACTGCTTGTGTGATTACTATTGCATTTTTGACGATAAATTGCTAAGTAAAAAATGAACGCACACTAAGACTAATCATTTCAAAGATAAACAAAATCTTTGGTCCAACGCAAGGTGAATATCCATACACACTTCACTTCATACACACACGTAAGTCGATCATTCCTTGATCGCCATCTGCACTACTTTGCACCTTACACCTTTCTCAACATTTTCCAACTTAATTGAATCAACGCATTGCGTTTGTTTTCCATAGCTAGTCTTTAGCTTAGTTCCTCAATTTTGTGAGCCGAGCGCATTGTGCCTCGCTAACAAACCAACAGATAAACTCCCATTTGCATTCACCTCAAACTTCAAAAATCGAAATGTTACTTTTTTAGATCCAAACCCTTGATTCAACATCAATCGGGCTTAGGAAATAAAACACTTCAATAATACGAGAAGAAATTGTACGCCACGAGCCTTAAGCGGTAGAAAGGAGGATAACGAGCTCTCGTTACTCGCTCCGATTATTTCGACGCAAGACGCTCGTCTTGTTGGACGGAATAAACTATCCATAGTCTTTAGTGCAATTCGACTCCTAAATCCTTTCATCGAAGAAAGGTAATAAAACAAACATCCATGACCCATATCAGGCCGAACTACGAAGCTCTGACTTTCCCATTGCACAAGGGAATACGTAGGCACGAGGATCTCAATCCTTGCCGAGCCCCTAGGATCAATAAACCAATTAGTTTAGCAAGTAATTCTTAAGCATAGACATCCCTTCGCGCGTGACAACTTAGATGGTTCCCATCGAGTACGATGGATGTAGGGGGTGCTAATACCTTCCCCCTACATAACCGACTTCCGAACCCAGGCAATGGTTTGCGAAGACCTTGTCTCATCCTTTTTTTTCCCGAGTTTTATCTATATTTTCCCTTTCCCTCTTTGGGAATAAATAAAATTAGGTGGCGACTCTCATGTCAGCCCAGCCGCGACCGCGTTTGCGAGGATCGTATTTTTCGAGGTACGACACCCAGTTTCTTGACTGATGAGGATTCAAGAAAGCTTCTGACTTTGGCAAGTGTCTCAATAGCCAACAGTAGAAGAGAGGTGCACAACATCTGACTAATCTTCCCCTTTGCTTCTCATTTCTCTGATGGACTGAGTAATAGAAATCTCCTAGCAAGGTAGGAACTGGATTCTTCAGCAGGAAGAGATAGATGGCATTCTTGCTTACAAACTTAGGCTCGTCTGCAAACAAGATGATACCATATATGCTAAGGGCCAGGAGAGCACAAACAGTTTCCCACTGCCCTGCTGCAGCATGACTGGTGACTTGAGTAATCAAGAAGTCCAAATGGAGGCATGGGATTCCAGCCTTGGTGGTCATATTCTGATCAATGATAGTGGGTTCTAATACAGAGCCTTAGATATATCCTCATTCCTGGGAGCAGTCATCTCAGGGTTGAAGGGAATCCCCTTCCTAATAGGGACACCCAACAACATGGAAAACTCTTTTAACAAAGGGCCCAACTGAAAGTCTGGAAAGGTAAAACATCTGAGAGGAGGGTCATAGAACTGAAGGCAAGTGTGGATCATACTCCTCTATGATGCATCCAAGTCCATGATCATGTCCATAATGCCACCATAATGTTCCCTGAATAAAGGGACATGATCAGGAGTGATGAGTGTCTGAATCTGCCTGATGCCTACTAGAGAGGGCTCAAAGAAATGATAAGTAATGTTACTCTTCCTGGATGGGTCCATACTAATAATGGATGCTGATGAAGATGACTAAAGAGAAATACTGATGAAGAACACTGATGAAGGTGCTGAAGAGAATCTCTGATGAAGATAGATGATGAAGATGGCTGATGCAGATGAACAGTCAAAACCAAACCAAAGATAAGATGTGGATACCCTGTAAAACAAATAGACAAATGTTAAAATGATGCAAAATTATGTATGCAGAATGATATGCAAGGGTTTGTGATCAAGTGCTGAATCTGGTATCTGCCTTGATAAAGGTCCATGTGTGTTCATAAGTCCAGATGGAGGCTAGAGAACCAGCAACCAGGTGGGGGACTCAAATAAAGAGTCACAAGTCCAGGGTTTCATAAGATCAGTCCAAAATGATGTGACCTTAAAACAAATCTGGTGACAGGGTATGATGAGGCCAAGGGTTCCTGCAAACTTGTAAACATCCCAACCCCCTCACAAGTATTGTTCTAGAACAAGGATCCTCAAACTTGGATCAGTTATGAGAAGTGTAAACACTTCTAACCCGGAGGTACAGTGTTTACATTAATCATAAAGGATCCTCCTCTAATTCACCTCAGATGCTGAAGGTCATAAAAAGGTCATCCAAACTTAGCAGGCTTCCCAAATAGCCCTAGTACTACAGGAAATCCGTAGCACAGAGTTCTCAAGAAGAAACCCATGTCTGAATCGTGTTTCATATTCCCGTACCAGACCGAAATGGAATGGGAAAGAATATAAAGCCACTATATCCTATGTGTCACTCAGCCTCCCGGTATGGAACCTTACTCACTGAATATCCCTCCCACCAAGGCAAACAACTGATCCAGCACAATGATATGATGACAATAATATGGAATGCAATAAAACCGTAAATGAAGCAATAAATAAAGCTATACAAAAAGCAATAAATAAAGCAATAAACAAAAAACACATATAGAACATAACACACCCCATAAACACAAATCAAACAAGCGCTAGGAGAAACCCACAAAAATAACCAGAAGCCCTGGTTGCAAGATAGGATCCCCAGCAGAGTCGCCAAGATGTCGCTCCCCCGAAAAGACACTAGGGTCCCATGGTGCAGACGCGAACGGTCGGAGAAAAGAGAAAATGTAAATGAAGTGAATAGAGCCGCCAGCTAGGCATTTTTATCCTGAAGGAAAGGTAATGCTGCATAAACCTAGAAAGAGATGGATAAGACGGTTGCGAACCAAAGAAACTGAGAAAGGGGGTTAGTTACAACCTGGGAAGGTATTAGCACCCAGATTGTCCGTCGTACTCGACGGTATCCACGCTTACAAGATTGGGTTTAAAGGGGTAGTGTATGTGATGTCTGTGTGCAAAAGCTAAGAATGAATGTACAGGTGTCAGTGCAAAAGGGTGAATGCTCAGGAACTGAGGCTTAGAAAGAAAGCTGAAAGAGGGGGATGACAAAGAGAATTTTGTTCGATAACTGTTAAGTTATGCCTACGTATCCTCGTGTGCATTGAGGAAGTCAGAAGACCGTAGTTCGACTCGAAGAGACTGAAGAATAAATTGATTGTGAACTTCTTGCTTGCCTATGCTCAAGTGTATGACTCGTCTAGCTCGAGTGCTAACTGTCTTGCATTAGACGGAAGAAGCAAGTTCTTGTTTATGAATGAGTGTGATGAGAAAAGAATCCCGAAGGAGACGATTATTGTTTGTTTTTGGTGTTTTCAGTTTTGTTATTGTTTTTGGTGTTTTGCATAAGTTAATGAGTTTAAGCCTAAATCAAGGGATTGTAAACTCATTATATCCTCCCTGCTTAGGCATAATGATCCTACTTAAGTATGAGATAAGCATCTCAACTTAATTACCATGATGATGTAGGATTATGATCATTAACCTACTTGTGATAATTTAGATGTTTTTGGGTTTTTGTTTAGTGTTAAGTAATGAGTTTAATCTCTAATCACAGATTAGTGAACTCATTACACCATCCTAATAGAAGGATAATAGATGAAAACACTTAAGCTGAGGAAGATACCTCAACTTAATCCATGGTTAGGGATTAAATTCATTATATAACAAGCCTTTATTAAGTGGATTTTAATTAAAGGATGAGATTAAGAAGTGGGTTTTATGGTTTGTAAGACAACTTGAGGGGGACTTGTCCATTAAACCTAGGGTTAGTCCCTCTTAACCAAAAGGAAGAGATGGAACCCTGATGTAAGGCCCAAGTTACAAGCTTAAGTCTTGATCATTATTAGGTGTTTTGATTAAGAGGTGTAAACAAAATTAAAGGTTTAACACTAAGGATTAAATTTATACACTCCATCCTAAGAGAAGGATGCAGGCATAACCCTAATTCCAAAGTCCTAAAACTTTAAGAGTTTAGTCTCTGATTATTGAGATGAGAAGAGAGACTCAAGGAGACTAAAAGCTAAAATACTAAGGGGGACTATACACAACCCTAAAAGTTATCATGCTTGGGTATCCTATGGTTTGTTAGGCTTAAGAGAAAAGATCTTCAAGTTCACCAATAGAAGAAGCAGATGAAAAGAGAAGGAGAAAGAAGAATAAGTTACTTACTTCCTGAAGAAGATAAGTAACTTAAAGAAAGAAAGTAGGAAGGATGGAACATAAGTGAATAAGTTCACTTCAAGGACATGTAAAAATGCATATCAATGAGATAAGAAGAGGTGGGAAGTGAAGGCAAATCCACTTCCCAAATAACTTTCCAAAGGTACCTGAAATGTTAGTATGAATGCATAAGACATAAAGCATAAAGAAATGAATTGAAATGAGATGTGAAGACCAAAGTTAGAAGTGATTATGCAATGCAAATGGCATTAAGATGATGCAAAGTCATACAACATGCATATGAATGTTCATACAAAGATGAGATGTCATGAAAGCATGTTTAGAAGCTTGAAAACACATGGATGTTTATGAAATGCAACGAATGCAAGACATAGCAAATGAATGAAGAAATGATCAAGCAATGCTCTAACATGTCCTAAGATGTCTAAGATGACATATGAATGCTTGAAATGTCATGGCAAGTTCACATGATGATGATATGCAAAAGTAAATGCAAATGAACATGAGAAGAAATTGAAATCAAGCTTAATCAAACCCTAACCCCATATAAGATCACACCCCAAAGGAGAAGGTCAGAAGCTAACCCTATTGAAATTTATGGATTTTCTAAGTTTGCTAGGGTTTTTGGGTGATTCTTAAAGGAAAATGCAAATCAAATTGAAAATGCAAGATAAATTCATGAGAAAAATAATCTAGAAACTACATATAATAAGCGAAACAACGCAAAAAGAATCAAGTTCAAACTCATCATGATTAGGCAGAAGTGAAGTTTTCAAGTTAGGGTTAGAAAATATGATTTTTAAGAACCCTAATTCAAATAAAATTGTGAAATTATGATCAAAACTAAAAAGAAATTTGTATGATGAGTTTGAAAATGTTTCTAAATGTATTGGAATGGGTCATGATTTTTTGGTGATTTTTAGAAACCTAAATGTACTTTTAATTAATTAAAATCTATTAATTAACTAAAAATAACATTTAAATATTTTAAAAATACTTTTTTAATGCAAAAAATAAAATAAAAATCATTTTTGGGTTGAGAAAAATATTTGGATCAGAAATGCAAAAGATCATATTTTTGTGATGTTTTTAACTATTTTAAATTAAATATGCAAAAGAAATGAACAAAAATGAATTAAAAATGAAATAAAGGGAAGTCAATTAATCTGAGGGTTGAGGTTTAAACTGGGCTTGACTGCGCGCGCAGATGGAGGGCCTGGATTGAAGCTGGCTAATTATTCTAATTAACTTAATTAATTAAAATTTAAACTTAAGTGAAATGATCTGAACCACACACACACGCGGGAAGCCAGATCCAATGGTCCAAATTTAAACTGAAGACTAAACCCTAATTAGGAACCCTAATTACTCTCAGGTGACCGGAGCTAGCTCCGATCATCTTCTCCGGCCAGACCTTCAACCTAACTTCTTCCCTAGGCTAAATCAAACCCTCTAAAGCTCCAGAAATGATCCTCTAACATCCCTAAGCATGAATCCAGCACCAAATAACATTTATGTTTCAATAATCATGCGAATCGAATCAAAAACAAAATTACGGGCAAAGTTTCAGAACATCATGAAATGCTTATTTCTCAACCATTTTCAAAAGTAAACATATCAGGATGATCAGTGCATCATGTAGAATTAGTTTGTAACCTAAAAAACATGTTCTAGATAAATTGTTCTTGAGGTATACCTAAGATGAAAATTTTAATCCCTGAGCTTTCTGGCCTCTTTCTTGGTTCAATCCACCTCCAATGAACCTCCTGATGATGTTACAATGCTTAGAACAAGTTTGCGTGGCTTGGTTTGAGAGGTACAACTCCTCTGCACCAGGAATCGTGTTTTGGTTTGGCTGTGTTTTAGGGCTTTTCAGAGGGTGTTTTGTGTTCTATGGACCATTTGGAGATGATTGGTGAAGTTTGTTTTGAGGTTTGCTGGCTGGTTTGTGCAATTTGAAGAGATGAAGCTCTATGGTGATTTTTGGGATTCTGAGTTATGTTGTATTTCAGGCTCCAAGAAGATATGAGATGAGGTCCATGAGGCATGTATGTGAAGTCTTGATTGGTCAGAAGAGTTGTTGTGGCTCAGCTTGATTGGTATGGGCAAGTTGCAAAAAGTCAAAAGTTCTTGTACCTTAGGCATGGGCCATGGCAGAGCTGGCTCAATGGGGTGTCTGGCCTCAGCAAGATTCATGGATATCCATATAATCAAAGTTATGCAGCTGGCACAAGTGGATGAAGCCTTTCCAAGCATTTTGCAACTTTTCCCTCTTTGAGAATTTCATGAAAATGACTTGTGGAAACTTGCAATCCAAGGCACAATTTTGGTTCAAATGCATTGCACTATGTTTGTATGATGCCTAGCAATCAATTAGAGGTCATGAAATGGCTTGGAACTTGAATTTGCAAAAAAATCCTCTTTGGAATGAACTTGAAAATTATAGGATTTTTGCCAACTTTGAAAGGCCATATCTTGAGTTCTAGGATGAATCAAGACATGTTTTACTACTTTTTGAAAAGGGAAAGACCTAATCTACAACTTTCATGCCCAAGAATTTTTCATTTGAAGCATTTTTGGTCATGAAAGAGGAGGTTGAAAATCTTTCCCAAAATGGAAAGTTTCCATTACAAGTTATTTCCAAAAATGGTAAGTTTGCATTTAGCCCAAAATTCCTCAACTTTGTGAACTTACAACCAATTATAAGATCAAATAAAGATCATAGAGACTCAAAATGATGATGATGACCCTTTGGTACCCTTGTTGGGGGCCTCAGATGCCCTGATTTTGACTTTACTTGCTCACGAAGTTACCCAATGATCAGATGACTTCCACAAAGAATTTATTTATCAAACTTGGTACACATGATCCTTATAACATATTAAGAACAATAGAAACAAGAATGACCAAAAAATTTGGAGTTAAGGCCTCTGAAATCAAAACCCTAATTTTGGTCATCTGTAAAGGAAAACCCTAGCTCTGCTTCCATGCCTTTGCCATTCTTTGTGATCTCTTGACTTTCATGAACTTTGGGGAGAATATTATGATCATGGAACACACATGGACCCTCTTGGAATGCTTCAATACCATTGGGATGGCTTAGATTTATTCTTGGATTTCTCAGATCACAAACCCTAGATGCAGATGAAATGAAACTATGCAGATAAAACAAATATGCAATATGAGATGGTATACTTATGCTAATTCAAAAATGAAAGATCACAAGCCATGGTGTGAGAAAAAGTGAGGGAAAATTTGGGGTGTTTACAATAGGCTTCATCCCCAGCACCAATTACTGTGAACTGTTCATCCTGAGGATCTTCCTTTAGGACACAATCTCCTGCATTTCCTTGGGTATTTCCGATAACATTGATTTCAGGATTGAGGTGGGGCCCAAATTCTGGAGGATTTGTTCGCGGATGCCCGTGATCGTTGTTACTAGTACCTCCAATTCCTAGATGATTCTCCTCTGGAGTTTTCCGCTCGACTAACTCTCTCAATCTTTCTTGGCTTTGAGCCAACCCAGTCATCACTGCCATGAACTGGTTCATCTGAGCCCTCGTCTCAGTTCTCTCATTAGCCATCTGAGTTTGTCAGTCAAATCTAGCTGAACTTGATCCATCTGAACTCTTAGAAGGTTGTGTCTTGTAGGATACCTATGGACTCTATTGATGGGGAAGACCCTTCTACGAGAAATGTTTCCTGAAACACACAACAAAGTGAGAAAACAACAACAAAAACACCTACAAAACAAAGAATGAGATTAGCATGCAATGCAGTATGTCTATTTGTCTTCCAAGGGTATCCGGTTTGGCTCTTTGGTTTTGACCTTCCAGACCTCTGGGAATGAAGATGTTGAAGAGAAATGAAATTCACAAGCAGATCCAGGTAATACATTACAAAATGCCAAAATACATAGTTTATGATTACAACAAGTTCCCATGGTGGGTCAAAATACAATTAAGTTTAAGAAATACAACAAAATCATCATGGAGAATTAAAGTACACCCAAAATAAAATACAAGTAAAGGAAATCAGACATCCAGCCCAAAGTCATCCTCCTTGACTTCCTTCAGGAGAGCATCAGTTACTGGTCCAACTGGATGCTCTGTGATGGTCCTGATGAGAAGGTTCCTGGTTGCAATGGCATTTGTCAACTTCTGGTACTTGTCTTGTTCTTTTGATCTCTTCAACCTTGCCCGGAGTTTCAGCTCGGAGATTTCCTTCTGTGCTGCTAGGAGTGCTTCTTGACTCTTCTTCTCACTGGCTTCCAGCTGCTCAATCTTAGCCTATGTCTTCTGATCTTCTTACAGACGAGCTTCAGTGATCCCGATCCATCTAGTCTGACTTTCTTCTAGGTATTGCTCAGCTCTGGCCTTCTCAATCTTGGCTTCTTTGCAAGCATTCTTCAATACCAACTCCCCTGCTCGGGCTTTTCTAATGAAGTCCTCTGCCTTCTCTATCTTGGTCACATGCTCGATACGGAGCTTCTCTAACCTCTCAATGTCCAGACAACTATCATTCCTTTCCCAAAGGGTCTTCTTCAGATCTTCAGAAAGCTGGGTATTCCTCTCTTTCAGCTTCTCAAACTCTTCCAAACTGACTGTAGCTACAGGCTCAACTACTGATGGCCCTGGCACATCTTCCAGGGTGAATGACATGCGGGTGATCTGTCCTCTGATGCGAGACCATTCAATGTACTGAGCTGAAGCTATGTTGTTACACTTCCCTAAAATGGCAGTCCTTTTAGTTTGTATGTTATCCCAAGCTCAGGCTGCTTATTGGATGATGGAATGATTACTCTGAACAGCACAGTAAAGGGTCTCTGCTAAGTCTTGCTCCTTTGGTGGATGTACCAATGCATACCCTAACTGTCTTCTGAAAAGCAAAGGATTGTAATTGATGCAACCCTTCACTCCAATAAGAGGTACATTAGGATATTGTCCACAGCTTGTAATTATGTTCATGCCCTTGGTGTTCTGAGTACACCACCTGATGTCTTCTGAAGTGAGGGCAATCATTCTCTTGGCCCAATTCCTTAACTGATGTGGATTCAGGAAAGCTTTTGTCTTTGGCATATGTTTCATCAACCAACTGTAGAAAAGAGGTGCACAACATCTGACCAGTCTCCCTCTCTACTTCTCATTCCTTTGATGCACTGAGTAGTAGAAATTCCCTAGCAAGGTAGGAACTGGATTCTTGAGTATGAAGATATGGATAGCATTCTTGCTTACAAACTTAGGCTCATCTGCAAACAAGATGATACCATATATGATGAGGGCTAGGAGAGCACAAATAGTTTCCCACTTTCCAGTTGCAGCATGACTGGTAGCCTGAGTGATTAAGAAGTCCAAATGAAGGCCTAGGATTCATGCCTTGGTGGTCATATGCTGATCAATGATAGTAACTTCCAAATGTAAAGCTTTGGTTATGTCTTCATTCTTAGGAGCAGCCCTCTCAGGGTTTAAAGGAATTCATCTTCTGATATGGACACCCAACAACATAGAATACTCTTCCAATAGAGGACCTATTTGAAAGTCTGTAATACCTCAAAATTTGCCCTCTCATTTCCTCAACATTTTGTGTAGCATTTTGTATTCATAGCTTCATAAAATAACCAAAAACATTGCATCAAATATTGCATAGCTGAGGCATAGGCATGTGATCAATGATCGGAGCAACTGAAGGCATTACAAGGGCAATCATAGGGCCACAAAGCTTCCCAACCTTGTGCAACAGGGTTCACAATATCCCACAAGTCTTCACTTGGAGCCACGAGCCATGGAAAGATTTGATTTGATCGAAGGAGGCGAACAGTGCAATATTTCCTGATGAAAATGCCAAATTAGGGTTTCACTCCTACTGGGCTTCTGCATGAAGTTTTGATTCAAAAGGGAGTCCTTTTTATTATATATGATGTCAAGTACCTAGGGTTCAAATCTCGTCCACAAATTCATTTTGGAGGGGGTTCGACTAGCCAGACGATGGAAAATCGAGGAATCGGGGAAAAGGCAACCGAGCTAGGTAAAAAGGGTCGACTCTGGACTTTTAAGATCGAAATCATGAAATTAGGGTTACGATGATCCTATGGCTCAAATTTGGTCAAGAAATGATGGAGGAATCATAAAAAAAATCAAAGGAAAAAATCATTTGAAAAGTGGTTGGTTTTGCATTTCCCTCCACTTTTCCTTCCACTTTCTTTCCACACTTCCTTTCATTCTTTCCCTCTTGTTTTTCCATTTCAATTCCACTCCATTTCCCTTAGAAACTTCCACCATGTTCTACCATCTTCTAGAGTGTTCCAAGGAATATTCCCTTTTCCAACCCTAACCCTAACTAACTACCAAACCTAATTTTGGATCCCAAGCCTAATTTTTGGGCCCCAAACCCAAACCTAGCTCCAAGCCTAGTCTCTATATATTCATTAATCACTTCATTGGTGGGGGTTCACACAATTTTCCAATTTTTCACTCTTTCACAATCACTTTTTCTCTCTCACTTTTCCTCCTTTTTCCCTCCTTTCACTAAAGCTTTTTTGAATAAGCTCTTCAAGTTTCACATTGAAACTTGAAGATCTTAAAGCTTAAGCCTTCAACCTTCATTGATTGTGGATTATAGAAGAAGAAGCTACTGATTTTTGTGAGGATTTTGGCTTATCAGAAACGCACGAAGGTTCAAGCATCAAGAACGCATTTATTTTGCGGTTTCTCGGTTTCTCTCGGTTTTCTCTTCGATCAAGCTCCGATTCTTGCAACAATTACTGAAGCACTTCTCTGATTCTTAGGTTGGTGATCTAAATCACTTCTTCTTTAAGTTATTCTCTTCATCTCGCCATTTCGGCATTCTTTAAGCGCTTTTTGTGTTGCTTGTAATCGTTTTCGTTTCGATTATGTTTTGCTTGCGTTTTGTGATTTTTGTTGGTTTAGAATTTAAAGTGTTGATAGCTATAGGTTATATAATGTGTAAATAATCTCCAATTAAGTAGAAATTAGTGTTAGCATGTTCCTAGATATGTTAGGGATCATTAAAAGTGAGTTTGTGGCCAAAAGAACTTATTTCAAAGACTTTTTTTTCAATTCTGTTCAGCGTTAACCGGTTAACGCATTGGGTTAACCGGTTAACGCGTGCGTTTAGCCACAAATTAGTGCTGTATAGGGTCCGTTAACCGGTTAACGCATATGGTTAACCGGTTAACGCTGTTGTTTTTTTGGTTTTTAGCTTATTTGATTGCTTAGTCCTAGGTCCTAGTGCCTCTAATGTTCATACATGTTTAGGTATTGATTTTAGGGAATTTTTGGGTCCATTTCCAGTAGCTCATTCCCCCATTTCGAGTCATTTTGACACGATTCCGTTCATGTCGCATATTATGCATTTTTGTGTTTCTTTTTGCATAGATTGAGTTCTTGCATATTGTTGCCATGTTTATGCATCATTAGGCATATAAATAATCATGTTGCATTCTGTTTTTACATGTTGCATTAGATCATTTTGCATTTCATTATGTTGATGTATGTTGCATGTTGCATAATCATGTATGTATGTGCATTTGGTTGCATTTTGTTGCATACTTGATCACATCATCGATATCTTTCAATTCTGAATTTTGCTTTGAGTTTAGTATGTTTGTTTGAGCTATCATATTGCATATTCACAATCAATAATCCTCATGTTCATATACCATGTTCATGTGTTACATTTTTGCATTACTTGTTGCATAATCAAACATGTAATGTAGTCTTGCATAATTCTTCAAAAATGTTCATGTTCTTGCATTTATATATGTTGATTTATGTCCAAATGTATGTTCATGATCAAGTTGATGCATTTTTCATTAAGTTTGTGCATTAAAAATGAAAATAATCAATTATGGATTTTACATTTCATAGCTGTTGTTACATATAGGTGCTGTAAAATGTATGATGTTTGTTGTGTGCATGCTGTATTTGATCTTTTACACCTACTTTTCCATGCTGCATGCTGGCTGTAAAAAGTTGTTTGTGTTATGCATTGCTTTCATAGCTGATTGTGTTTTTGAGTGCTGTAAATAGTTGCTGAATTTTGGTTTAGCATAGTTTAGGCACCCTTAAACCTAAAATAGAGTCTAGTTTAGGTCCAAGTTGCCTTAGGATTTAATTAGGGTGTGTTTGCTTATTATTTTTAATAAAATGCACATTAACCTTTGTTTTGTAGAGGGGAAGATTGAGGTAAGTTTCCTTCACTCTATCCTTTTTTTTTATGCATTTGATTTGCATTTAATTCTTTTTTTCCTTCCATACTTGTATTTGGTAGGATTTCCCCCTTTGTTAGAATCAACTTAACTTCTATAGGAAGTAAGTTGCATTCTATTCTTTTCTTCCTTAGGATTAGAAAACCTCACTAACCATTAGGATTTCCCTTTTGTAAATAAATAACTTAGGGTTGGTCTTAGTTCCCCTTAGTTTTTGTCCTTTTCCGACTTGAGTCATTCTTTCTCTCCTCACAAAGAAAATTATAAAACACTTAATAAAAACCGAATGTTCTCATGCGACACGAGACTTTGTTGTGGAGTTCTTATACGCGTCCCGTTTTGGGGCGAGGTGTAAGTACTTCCCGCGATGGATAGGTCTTAGTATGAGAATGTTCACAAAAAAATTCAAAAACATTTCTCATAAAAGACAAAAAAAATAATAAGCGACTTTCCTGTGGGAATTCTTTTCTCATCTCATTCACTCTGAACGCGAACTCGCGACGACTTGTCTCGCATGCAAGATAGTAAATGCACTCGTATCAGACGAGCCTGCAACACCTGAGCATAGACATACTGTTGCACCCCAAAATTTGCCCTCACAAGACAAGACTTTGTGTACTAAGAGGTTCACAAGGTTCACAAGACATCTCATGATGTTCACAAGGTTCACAAAGTTCACAAATAGTCAGAAAGTTTGACAATTCTCTCAGACAATGCCTCCTCCTAAGCAAGACATCCAAAACTAGGGTTTTGACTTTAATCAGGCTAAATGGACTTCCAAGACTTCAAGTGAGCTTAATAGCATCCTATATGTGTTCAAGAATCCCCATGTCAAGTTTCAAGACTTTTCTCAAAGGTTTGCTCAGTCAGATGATCAGATAAGTTAGAATCAGTCAAAGTAGTTAAAAAGTCAAACTGAGGTCAACTGTGGTCAAACCAAAGTCAAACTTCATGATTTTTTTGCCAACACCAAGTATATGAAGTAAAATTCATCATTTGATCAAGGGTTGATCATGATTCATCAAGGAGATTTCAGATCATCAAGAATCAGGAGTTTCTAAATTAGGGTTTCCTCAGGAAAAGTCAACTAAACTTTGACCAGCCATAACTTTCACATGCTTCATCAAATTTTTCCCATCCAAAGCTCATTTTGAAGGAAATTGAATTCTATACAACTTTGTGTCTCACAAGCCAAGCGCAAAAATGCTTCATTTGGAAGGTATGAGCTAAGACATTAAAGGTCCTTTTGAAAGTCAACAAAAAGTCAACAACTTCAAAAGAGCATAACTTGAGAATGGTAAAAGATATAAACATGAAACCAATGGGGATGGTTAGAGGACTCTTTAAGATTTCCAAAATGTCCAAGAACACCCTCATAGCATTAAAATTGAAGGATTTGTGCCCTTGCAAAGTTGGGAAATTTTTGGGAGGTTTATGAAGCAAATAGGGTCTTAAAACCAAATTCTTCCAAATGGGCTTGCAATTTTGTGATCCAAACTTCAACATGACATCATGCACGACCCAATCCTCATTTATTCAGATTTTTATTATTTTTTATTTTATTTATTTTGATTTTATTCATTTAAAACCATTTTAAATCAAAATAAAATATGAAAATTGAATATTTAAAAGTGATTCTTCTTCTAGAAACTCTTAATGACCATTTAAATTGATTTGATGCTATCCAAATTCGTGCTAAGGCATTATAGCATGAAAATATTTGATTTTTTGACTAATTTGGCAAGGAGATTTCTTCACACTCTAGGTATCCATTAAGCCCACAAATCCACCACTTTTCTGACCTAATTCCATTCTTCTATAAGTATACAAACTACACAAACACAAAGACACGAATTTGCAGCCTCTAAGACATATTACAAACTTCACCAAAATCACAAAAATTCAATTTTTCGGTTTCCATATTGGAGGAGGTTTCAAGGTATTTTGAGAACATCACAAGCTTCCTTAAGCTTCCCTGAATCGAAACCAATCCTCACATGCCTTTGAATCATGTCATAATGCATAACCCGGAGCATATATGTTCTTAAAATATTTTTCTTCGATTCATTGAATTTGCTTGTTTATAATGAATTTTGGCTATGTATTAATGTTTGTTGTTGTCTATAGATGGTTTCTGGATTGTTTGGTGAAGAACCATGGCCGAATCATGAAAACACCATACTTAGGGTTTAAAGCTTCAAATTAAGGTTCTTTGATTCACTTAATATAAATGACTTTTGATGACATAATTGAATTGTACAGGTCACAAGGAATCTAAAGATGTCTTTAATTTCATGTAATTGTACTGGTTGTGTATGATTTGAAAAACACAGGTTTTGTACGCATGAAGATTCGCAGGAAATTTCCCAACAAATTTCGCAGGAAAACCTGCGAAATTCCAAGGAAGAAGATGAAGTCAGCGCGCCAAAATTCATGTTTAAAATTTGTTATAATATTTTATGATGCGTTGTTGGTATTATATCAGAACAAGTTGCTAGCTCAGTTGGTTGGTGTGCGTATGCGTGATGTTCAAGGTCCTGGGTTCGAATCCCCCAGGCCTTTTTGCTTTGTTGTTTTTATTTTGATTTTTCTAGGATACGCATAAAAGAATATGAAGGCAACATGTTATCATCAAACGCGCATTGGCCTGGTGGAGGACTGGTTGGTCTTGGGGATTGCAAAGCCTAGGGCCTGGGTTCGAATCCCAGCCCCAGGTATGTTTTTGTTCATATTTTCTTCCATTTTATTTTTGTTTAATATATATTATAATTAATTTAATTAATGATAAATACTTAAAATAAAATGTTTATATTATTTTGTATGATTTTAAATTCATATTTTTTTCTTAAAATTAAACTTTATTATTAAAATTATTTAATATTTATTCTATTATAAATTATTAATATTATATGTTGTGTATAAATTAATTAATTAATTAACCCTAAAAATTTTATATGTAAAAAACCTAATTTTTTTTTATATAAACCCTAATAATATTTTTTTTAAACCCTAATTATTTTGTAAATAATTAATTTATTTGTTTATTTTAATTTTATAATTTGTTCATATTATATGTAGTTTTCTAATTTAAATAATTTAATAGTAAACCCTAATCTATTTTTTCTAAATAATTAAAAAACCCTAACTTTATTTTATGAATTTAATTTATTATTTTGTATGCTTATAATCAAATATTTTCATAATATGTATATAAAATTAAATAATTAGACTATTAAGTTATATTTATTAGTATATAATTATTATTATTTATTTCTCTTATTAAAAAATCTCAAAAAAATAATTAGTTATTTAAAATTGAACTTTTAATTCATTATTATATTATTATGCTAATTTTTTCTCTTATATTTATTTTGTTTATTACTAACCCTCTTATATTTATTTATTTTTGTTTATTACTACTAATCCATTTAATTATTTATTTGCTTATTTTAATTATTTCAATTATAATGTAATTGTATCTAATATGTAATAGTTGTAGAATAATTTTTATTTTTTTAATGCCATGGTTAATAAAATAGGGAGTGTAAGACATGTTTTGTATTTAAAAATTGAATTTAGATCATTAATCTCAAGATAAATATTTGAATTGGTACACTCACACACGTAAGTCGATCCTGGATCGCCATCTCACTTCTTAAGGGTTACCTCTCAAGTTGCCTAAACAAAAGGTCAAGTAAGGTGTAAAGCAAAGTCCCTTCTCTCATATCATCTAGTCCCTTAACAGATAAAAAGATCAAGTCCCTTCATGGTTGCCTTCGTAATGATCTTGTCCCTTTCGAATAAAGATGATAAGTCCCTTCGAATTGCTTATACACCTTACAGTTGCCTAAATAACAGTTGTCCCTTCACTTGTCCCTCACACATCCAAGGTAATGACTACCTATTCCTTAATAATAGGGATAGTCTTACCATTTAAAGGATATTTAAGAACAGAAAAGACTTAACTTAGGGCAGGTTCCTCTTATATACTTGCTCACTTTTCAAAAACATTTCAAACACTTCACATTTTTTAAACAATTTTCAAAACAAAGTCTTTATATATATCCGTACATGGATCATTATAAAGTACTTAAGAAAATTTCTAAACACACACTACACTTCTCAAAAACATTTTAAAGTGAGCTAAGTAACTAAGAGCCCATGGATAACCATGGATGTAAAGGGTGCTAACACCTTCCCTTTACATAACCGACCCCCCGAACCCAAAAATATTTTAAGGTCTTTCCTGTTCTTTTATGCCCTTTCCTTTTGGATAAAATAAAAGTCGGTGGCGACTCTTGCTATCCGCAACATTTAACTAAAGTCAGTTCTCCCACCGTGTTACAGAACTGGCGACTCTGCTGGGGATTTAATAAAAGAGGGGTACCCTTAGGAATTAGATCACTTTAAAATTGTTTGCCTTGTTTGCTTTATACTTATATGTTTGGGTGCTCTTATGTGTGAAAGATCCTAACCTGGATCTAGTGTACCTTAGGTAAATGGCAATAGACCAAGGAAACTGTACGGCGTATACTGATATGGTTGATCTGGTGGCCATAGTTAGTGTGACTTCTTGGTTGGTGCTTATGTTCCTTAAGTCAAGTTGAGGATAATATGAGGCTACCATATGTTGTAAATACACTAACTAACTTTTAGAACCCTAGTTATCCCATCTTGGCCTTTAGAAAGTAGTGAGATAATCGGCTTTGGTGAAGACTGAAGTTGGTTGATACTCGATACTACGCTCATTGAGATTCTAAACTTGGAGGGTTTTGGTTGGCAAGTAAGTTGCCTACTGAATAACCACCCTTGTAAATGATCAATGATATTGAGATCCCTTAGAACCTGGTTACTTTATAGGACATGATGAACCAACTAAACTTTAGGGGAAGGTACTTACCTTTGAACCTCATGCAAGCCTTTAAACCTAAGACTATGGTGTGACTTGTTTGTGTGTGCCACATGTTTGTGATTGAGCATAACATCATGACATCATCATGCATCATATGCATAGCATTTTCACTAACCATTTCAAGGACCAAAGGATTTATCTTTGTTCTTTGTTGCAGGTCATGGCTTCTACTCGTAGGAATACTATCAGGATCAACTTTGTAGGAATGCCTCCTAAGCTTAAGGAATTGGTTTCTCAGGTTTCTGAAAGCTCCCAGTTCATTAAGAGACATGGTCACCTGCTAGATCTAGTCACTTCAGGGTTCAATGAAGACATGATGAGTGTTATGTTTCAATTCTTTGATCCTAAGCACCATTGCTTCACATTCCCCGACTATCAGCTGGTTCCTACAATGGAAGAGTTCTCCAAACTATTGGGTATACCTATCCTTGATCAGAGACCCTTCACAGGCTTGGAAAAAGAGCCTAAACCTGAAGTCATTGCTGCATCTCTACATCTGAAAAAGTCAGACATTGTTCTAGAAACGAGAAGCGGAGTTAAGGGTATTCTTGCTAAGGTATTGATAGAGAAGGCTCAAGTGTTCTTGAAGGCTACGAGCTATGATGATTTTGAGTAGATCTTAGCCTTGCTGATTTATGGCTTAGTGTTGTTCCCCAATCCAGATCAGTTCATAGACGTTCATGCCATCAACATATTTCTGAGTCACAATCCAGTGCCTACATTGCTTGGAGACATTCTGCACTCTCTTCATACTCGTACTACAAAGGCACGAGGAACTCTGATGTGTTGCATACCTTTACTATCTAGGTGGTTTATTTCTCACCTTCCTCGATCAGTGATGAAGAATGAACAAGGGTTCAGGTGGTCTAAAGGGATCATGTCACTCTCTCATTCAGATATCCATTGGTGCTCCAGATCTATGGAGAATGTCACTATCATTGACCGTTGTGGGGAGTTTCCTAATGTGTTGCTTCTAGGCATAAGAGGAGGCATTACTTACAACCCTTCTTTAGCTTTACGACAGTTTGGTTACGCTCGGAGTGATGGTCCACATGACATGTTGATTCAGGGTATTGTGTTTGACTACGACAACTATCTGCAAGGTTACCATCAAAGGTTTATACGAGCATGGGGGAAAGTGAACAAGGTTGACAGCAAGACTCTGGAACCCAAGTACACTATTCCTATGGAAGCTTACCTCAGATGGGTGCGATCTCGTGCTCAGACTCTTATGATGCCATATCCTGCCATCCTTCCAGTTACTATGGAGCCTGTTGCTGAAGGGGATACTTCTTATACCATCCTTCACCCAGACATGCCCACTGACATGGAAGACTTACAGAGGTCCTGGATCCAGTTGAAGGAGCAAATGGATACTTGTTAATGCTATTATTTTATGATTGGCATTATGTTTGGTAAAACTAATATGGCTGGAAAGTGTTGAATAAGAAGTTCCATATGTTAAATTAACATGGTATAGATTCTAGAAGAACATGTCAAACATGATGTCCTGACATGGTGGCACAGATAAATGTGGTTATAATAATTGGAAGATGTCAAAGAAGATGTTGAAACATCTGCAAATGTCATGACATAATTACTGTCATATGTTACAGTCAGATGTCAAAGAAGATGTTGAAACATCTGCAAATGTCATGACAGAATTACTGTCATATGTTACAGACAGATGTCAAAGATGATGTTGAAACATCTGCAAATGTCATGACAGATGTCAAAGAAAATGTTGAAACATCTGCAACTGTCATGACAACATTACTGTCATGTGTTACATATAGATATCAAACAAGAAGTGTTGAACTTAGTTCAGGATGTCACACCAGATGTTGTGACACTGTCAAACAGAGTAACAGTTAATGAACTTAAGTCAAGATATCAGGATGTCACACCAGATGTTGGGAAATTGTATCAGTTAATGATATAAGTTCAGTTTACAGGATGTCACATCAGATGTTGTGACATTGTATTAGTAAATGAAGTAAGTTTAGTTTTTCAGGATGTCCCAACAGATGTTGTGACATCTCAAACCTGCTACCAGAATTAATTAATGTGTAACAGAACTGAGTAAATTCAGGGGAATCTATCTGGAATTAATTGGAAAGAGATAAGCAATACAAGGCGCATCTTTAGGGAGATTAGTTATCTGATTTCAGTATAACAGAATAACTAATTCACCTTGAATTAAGGAGGTAACAAACTAACTAACCCTAATTCAAAGTGATGACAGTGGGATTTATCAGATCTGAATTATGCAGAATATTCTGGAGATATTATGCAATCATATGTGGCGCTAATTTAAAGGGTGCTGATTTAGAAGATCTTAAAGACTCAATTTAAAGTGAAGACAAATATTGAAAAATATAGGTTTCTATATTTAGAGATATTTTAGGAGTTTTTAGATTTGAAGATCTTTTGGAATATTTGTAGCAGATTTTTTCTGCATATTTGTAGCAGCTATTGTTGTGATTGTTTAGGCCCAAATCTAGTTGGGAATAGGTTATAAAAGAAACCTTGTGTAACACCCCAAATTTGCCCTCTTCATTTTAAGCATCATATCGCATCATAGTCATCATAACGGATCATGTCTTTAGCATTTTGCATAGAAAAATGAGGCATAACACTCACATGTTCCAACATAGGGCATATGACCAACCATCTGGAAATTTCGAAGCACCGCAGATAAAAATCAAGAGCATGGTGACCAGGCAAAAATTTCACAGGATCACTCTGCACAAGCTCTGTACCATGTTCAAAGCTTAAAAAGAATGAAAGGATCAAAATCAGCTTGAAACGGCGGGCGCCGGCATCATTTTTGAAGTTTCCCACCAAAAGGGGGGAAATTCAAATTTTGCATGCGTTAACCGGTTAACGCATATGGTTAACCGGTTAACAGCTGCGAAATTTGAATTTCCAGCAGCAAATTTCAGCATGTGGTTTTGGCTCCATTTTCCAATTTTCTGATTTTTATTCATTTGAATTTCATTTGAATTTAAGAAGGATCTAGAGCATGTACCCAAACCTCTTGCCAACCCTAGATCCAAATCACACTACCCAAACCATAATTTTGGATCCCAAACCAAAATTTTGGGCCCCAACCCTAAATCATATTTAATCATTTCTCTCCAAACCAAAGGATCTCTCACTCAATTTTCACTCTCATTTCTGAATTTTCATTCCTCTCACTCACAATTCTCTCACTTTTCTCTCCCAATTTTCCAAATTACTCAAAGTTCCTCTTTGAAGATCACACAACCTTGCCTTGAGGTGTGTAGATCTTGGAACTAGACCTCCATCCATAGTTTCATTACATCTTTTTGCTGGTTTAATTGGTGATTCAGATCTGGTTTGGGATCTAGAAGTGCTTTTGGATCAAAATTCTGCATCAAGAGCTTGATCTTGCATTTATTTTGCATGGAGGGTGGAGATTAGCATCGGATCTTCAAGGTTTTGCGCGAGATCTATCATTTTCAGCATAATCAACAATTACCAAAGCATACCTCCGCTTTGTAGGTTGGTTTAATTTCAGATCCAACTCTGTTTTTAGCTTATTTGCATTGCTTGTGCTTTAGATCCACCATGTGTTTGTGTAATTGATTGTGTTGCATGATTTGATTGGTTGATTGGTATCCGGATCCGATTGTTAGTGTTCATGAGCATAATGTTATGGATTGATGTGCATTGATCTATTTTTTCCATGTGTAATTGAGTGCTGGTCTGGTGCAGCTTATTTGAATAAGCTGTTTTTGAGCTGCTGTTTCTGCAGGAATTTGCTGCTGTTTTTACAGTGTTAACCGGTTAACGTATATGGTTAACCGGTTAACGCCCTGTTTTTCTGCGTGTTTTGTGCAGGTTTTGACTGGTTAACCGGTTAACGCATATGGTTAACCGGTTAACACTGATGCAGAATGGTTTTTCAGGGCTGTTTTGAGTTTGTTTGATCCCTTTGCTTGTGCTAATTGCCATGACTCATTGTATGATCATTAATCATGATGTTTAGGGTGATTTGCTTGCTGTTTGATGTATGCTTTCATGTTTTCGACGCGTAAGTCGTGCATTCGCAATGTTTGGCATGTTGTTTGACTTTTGTTTTCAAGAACCTTTGAGCATGTTTAATTCCATGTTTGTGGTGATTGATTTGCTGGATTTTGCTAACATGTCAGGGGCTCATGGTAAGAGAAGTGTGGATGCTTATCCACATTTCAACTTTTTCATCTTTCCTCTTTTGGATATTTGAACTAACCCTTTGTTGTTGGGCTTAGGCCTTTCTCATCCTTTCTTCTATCTTCTTTCTTCCTTCTTCATTAGGATAGAAACCTCACAAACTCTAGGACATCCATGCATGCTAACTTAGGATAGAAACTTCCCTCTAGTTTTTTTTCCTTTTGCTCTTTTGGTTCTCTCTCTTCTCATCTTCAAACTTAATTTTAATTCATTTAATAAAGGTTGAGTACTTTCATGTGACATGAGACTTTGCTATGAGATGCTCACATGCGTTCCATTTCGGGGCGAGGTGTGAGTCATCACTCGTGGTGGATAGGTCTTAGCATGAGTACCTCACAAAGAAAAACTAAAAAACACTTCTTAACCAAAAAACCACAAAACACTTAATAATGATAATAGGTTAGTGTGCCTGAGCCTTCATTTGTGGGACTAGCTTTGGGGATTTCCTCCATCGATAGGTGTGCCTCTTGCGCATTCCATTTCGGGATGATGTGAGATGTACACATCCCATTGAGTAAGACTTAGGTACACTCACCTATGCAAACTTCACTCATAAAAGCTTCTAAAAAACACCAAACAAACAATAAAGCGTCTTTCCTTCGGGAATTCTTTTCTCATCTCCTTCGCTCCGTCCGCGAACTTGCTCCTACTTGTCATCTTGCAAGACGGTTACGCACTCGTCGTCCGAGCCTGCAACACCTGAGCAATGGCATAGGCAGTTCAAGCCTTAATTCACAAGCAATTTCCTTTTAGTACCCCTAGTTAGGGGAACTACGGCGTCTCTGATCCTCATTATCCCGATGAGGTACGTAGGCAGCGGGGTAGGGCCCGTTCGAGCACAATCTTTATTTTCCCTACATTTTTCCTTCATCTCTTATTTCAGTTCTTTTCCAGTTCTAGTTTCTTTTCATTTTCATTTTCTTTTGCTGCATCTTTCATACCCTCACCCTTTGAAACAGTTTCTTTTGCAAGCGTGGATCCCGTCGGGTACGGCGGATGATCTGGGGTGCTAATACCTTCCCAGGTCATAACCGACTCCCGATCCCAGTCTCTTTGGTTCGCAGGACCCGTGTCCTTCCTTTTCTTTCTTCTGGTTTGTGCAGCATTACCATTCCCTCTCTTCGGGATAAAAATGCCTGGCTGGCGACTCTATTCTTTTTCCGCGCCACTTTCGCGTTTGTACCAGGATGGAAATCCTCGGGAGCGACAGCTTGGCGACTCTGCTGGGGAATATTACCAGAGAATCTCTGGTTCCCCTGTGAGTCTATCCTAGCGCTTGTTTGTTTCTGTTTCTTTGGGTGATGTTTGTTTGATGTGGCTTGTTGTATTTTATTGTTGTTTATTTACAGCTTTATTTACAGCTTTATTTACAGTTTTCAGTATTTATTTTCCGCATCATATATCATACTGGACTGTCTGGACTGGTTTTCTGTTTGGCGGGATGGGTGATACTGTTTCTGAGAGATAAGCCAAGTACCCGGCTTGAGTGCACCCTAGGATTAGAAGTGGGCATATTGTACTCGCATGTGGCATGATGAGTGGCGATGTGTTTCACGCCCAGACTGCGACCGTCTTGGAAATATCTTGTGTGGGGATTTCCTCCACTTCGGGATAGGACCTTGATAGTTATGTGCATCTGGGGACCGATCATTGAGAACCTTTGTGGAAACAACCCTCTCCAGTGGTGACAGTGGCAGACCACATTCTGTGGCAAACCCATTCGCACCCGAGGGTCCATTGGGAACTCGCATAGGATGGCCTGGTTCTCTTATAGGAACTCAGTCAAAGCATCTGGTCGTATGACATTAGTACTGTATCCTACGGGCTGAATGTGCTATTGTTTCTCGATTTCAGCGCTTGAAGCTGAGGACTTATAAGGGATGCTTGTTTCTCCCGGACTCAGCTGAGGCCTCCCTGCGTAGTACATAATGCCTAACCGATTCCCTGATTTGGTCATGAGCCATTTCTCGGAAATGGTGAAAGTATTATTGCTATTCGGCTTTGAGAGTCCGTGATGTTTGACCCGGAGCACACCCGTGAGACTGGGGATGGGTTTACAGGTTTGCAGGAACCCTTGACCTCATCATACCCTTGTTATCAGTGCAGTTCATGTTCATGATATAGTCACTGTGGTTCTGAAGTTCTGGTTTTCTGGTTCCGGTATTCGTGATATTATGGTCCAGAGATTCTCTTCAGAGGGTTATGACTATCAGAGAGTGTGATTCAGTGGATTTTTGGGTTGTCAGTTGTTCAGAGGGGCTTTGTCAGTAGCCGGACTCCAGATGGTCCCAGTTGGTCATATGCCCTTGCATTTGCATATGCATTGCATCATTGCATCATTAATCATGGTTTTGTTTTCATTCACAGGTTCATATCTCTGCTTCCGGTTCCGGTATTCTCTTCAAAGATGGAAGATCCTCGCAAGCAGAATATTCATTTCAAGTTCTTTGATGTCAAGATTGATTTGCTGAAGAAGATGGTAAAGTTGATTACACCCAATCAGGTAGAGAGATTCAGAAAAGCCTACGGGAGTATTCTTGATGTGGTGATAGAGTTAGATCCTTCAGAGAGGAGTGCCATTCATACGTTGCTTCAGTATTATGACCCTCAGCTCCGTTGCTTCACCTTTCCTGATTTCCAATTGGGCCCTATGCTGGAGGAGTATGCTTTGATTCTGGGTGTGCCAGTTCAAGATCAGATTCCTTTCAATTCTGAGATGAGTAGACCAGCACCGGAGGCTATTGCAAAGGCTCTTTATTTGAGCCCCGCTACTGTGAAGTCTTTGACCATTATCAAAGGAGGTGTGTCTGGGTTTTCTTTGGAGGTGATGGTAAAGAAGGCGGAAGAATTGGCTGTTGAAGAAGAATGGGATGCTGTGTGTGCTATTTTGGCTCTGTCTATCTATGGCATCATTTTGTTTGCTGATATGGAGAGGTTCATCGATATAAACGCCATACATCTCTTTTTGCTGAAGAATCCTGTGCCTACCTTACTCGGGGATTTGTATTACTCGGTTCATTACAAGACTGAAAAGAAGAGGGGAGGTTTGGTTCGTTGCTGTGCTCTATTATTTCACATGTGGTTCATGAGGCATTTGCCTAGTACGGGAGTGTTTAGTGACCATAGCTTGATATGGGCCCAGAAGCTGGAAAAGTTGCTTGCCAAGGATGTTAGATGGTTCACTCAAAGGCTGTAAGGGGCACGTTTTATTACCAGCTGCGGAAGTTATCATAGTGTGCCTTTGTTGGGAGTAACTGGAGGGATTAATTACAATCCAATCTTGTTAAGAAGACAATTAGGATACGCCTTGAGAGATGTGCCTGAAGATTTGAAGCTGACCCCCATTTTCTACTTTTCCGTGAAAGATAATATGCCCTTAGTGAGGAAGGTCGCGGGGGCTTGGAAAAGCATCAAAGGAGAAGGAATAACTAGTTTCGGGAAGTGCAACAATCAGACGTTCCCAGGGTACGAAGCTTGGTTGAAAGACAGAGCCAGAAGAGTTTTGTTACCATTTTCAGCACCAGTTGCTGAGTCCATTGATACTGTGCCTTTAGAGGAATTCGAGAAGTTAGAAGCCCAGTTACATGCAGTTAGAGTTGAAAATACCGAGATGGTAAGCTTGTATCACCAAGCTAACAGGGCCAAGAAGGAAGCTGAGGAGAAGTTGCTGAAGGTACAGACGACTTTGGAGGCTAAGGAGAAAGACTTTGCAGGAAAAGAAGCGCATTTCCGCAGGTTGGGGATGATGGAAGCCCAAAGAGAAGTTGAGCGCAAGAAGAAGTCAAAGACCCTTAGAGATGCTCGTCAGTCTATTGTCTGGTTGAAGGGACAAAGAGAGCAGGAGTTGAAGCAGTATAAAGAAAAAGAAGAATTCTTCGAGACCCAGATGGCTTACAAGAAAGAAGAGGTGGAGCAGGCCCACAGGATTCGCAGAGAGAAGACTCAGCAGCTCGCAGACAGTCAGCAAGCCCTCGAAGCAGCTCTTAAAGAAATTGAAGACCTCAAGTTGATAGCAGGAGTCAAGAAGGTCAGGTCTGATGATGGAGTTTCAGGATTCTCAGGCGGCGGTTATGCTTCTTAGTTTGTTTTCTTTGTATTTGGATTACCTACAGGCCTGTTGTAGGAGTCCTAGTTGTTTGTTTTTCTTTGTAAGAGCTCGTACTCTATGAGGAATTCTGTTTTATTGTGCCTATTGGGCTGATCTATGTTATGATGTTTCTCACCATTTCTTGGTTTGCTTGATATTATGGTCTGGATGTGGTTTTCCGCAAAGGTTTCTGAAAGTCGAGGATCAGTACCCATCTGGTTTTCTTTGCTAAATACCGGAGCCGGGGCATAAGTGACTTGTGTTTGGAAACATAAACAACTGCATTGCATCCATATAACCTGTTTGTTGTTTTGCAGGTAGTGTCTCGGTTACTAACGTATTTTGTGTTACAGGCGCAATAGCTCCTCGAAAAGTTCGAGGTCAACCAACAGTGCACAGATACCCAACTAAGATTAACAGAGAGCGGGTCATGGATCAAATGCAGGCAGATTTGGCAGATCTAAGGCAGAGGATGGACAATTTCATGACGTTGATGGCCGGTATGGGGCAGAATCAAGAACGTTTGCGAGAGATGGTGGAGAATCAGAATCGGAACGCTGCTGCTGCTGCTAATGCTGATAATCATGCCGGTGCGGGCGCACGACAGGCTGGACCTCAAGTTATACAACCAGGGGCGACCGTAGTCAATGACGGGATGCATAACATTCATGTGGATCACCAGGATGACCAGTTCACTTTGCTTGATGAGACCGAGGGTCAAGGGGTCGAAATGAACAAGAGGTTTGAAGAGATGGCTGAGCAAATCAAGGCTATTCAGTCCCAGAGTTCTTTGGGATTCGATATAACAGACTTGGGCTTGGTTCCGGGAGTCAGGATTCCGTACAAGTTCAAAGTTCCTACTTTCGAGAAGTACAACGGCACTGCTTGCCCAAAAACCCATCTGCAATCATATGTTGGAAGAATTGCTGCGCATACAGACGACGAAAAACTGTGGATGTATTACTTTCAGGACAGTTTGGTGGGAGCTTCTCTTGAGTGGTACATGAAGCTCAGCAGGGTCAATGTCAAGAGCTGGAAAGATCTTGCTGAGGCCTTTGTGAGGCAATACCAGTATAACATGGACATGGCTCCGAATCGCACCCAGTTGCAACATATGGCTCAGACAGCAAAAGAAGGCTTCAAAGAGTACGCTCAGAGATGGCGTCAGCTAGCTGCCAGGGTGCAACCACCTTTGTTAGAGAATGAGATGGCCGATATGTTTATGGGGACCCTCCAGGGGGTATTTCTTGAAAGACTGGCGTCAAGTTCTGCTACAAAGTTCAACGATATTGTCATTGCGGGAGAAAGGGTTGAAACGCTGTTGAAAATGGGGAAGATACAAGACCCCGGTGCTAGTAGTTCAGGTGGAGCGAGGAAAGCTTTTAGCGGACCTCCGAGAAGGCGAGAAGGTGAGACCAATGCTGTATTTGGCCGAAGCCAGGGCCGTGGTTACAGAAGACCTTATGGGCATGTGGCTGCTGTCACTATTCCTGCAGCTCCCGTACAACAAATGCTACCTCCACCACAACAACAGCAGCAACAGCAACAACCTAGAGCCAACTACCAGCAAAGACCTTATCAGCCGAGGCCGACTCGTCCTGCTAACAGAGTGATTGAAGCTATTCCAATGACATATGCTGCTTTGTTGCCGAGACTACTGGATTTGAACCTTATTCAATTAAGGACTTTGGCACCACCACCTCCTGGAGAGCTTCCAGCTGGTTACGATGTCAACGCGCGATGCGCTTTTCATTCAGGGGCACCCGGGCACTCAACCGAGAAGTGCAGGGCGCTACATCACAAAGTTCAAGATCTCGTGGATTCAAAGGCAATCAACTTTGCGCCACCACCGAATATCAACTCGAACCCTATACCTAATCATGGAGGGGCAAGAGTTAATGCTGTTGAGCGTGACGACAAGTTGAGTTTGGTACTGAGTATTGATGAAGTCAAGACGCCGTTGAAAGTGGTGAAAGAGAGACTGTTGAAGGGTCAAGTGTTTCCTGGTTGTTCTCTCGATTGTGAAGACTGTATAAGTGTTGCGAATGGCTGCGAGAAATTGAAGACGGGTTTGCAAGAGTTGATTGATGTCGGGTCCCTGCAATTTAGCAAGATTAGTAATGAAAAGGCTGATGATGTGTCAACCATTACTATCTTCTACGATGAAGCTGATATGCCCGTCAGACAAGGGCCGGTTACCGTTTACGCTCCTCAGATTAGTCCTGTGACTATAACTGTACCTGGGCCAATGCCGTATAATGATGATAGAGCCATTCCGTGGCATTACGGTTCTGATGTCTATGTGGCGGGACAGAAGATGGAGAGTAGACCTGTTGCTGATTTGACCATTGAGAATGTGGGAGGTGTTGGAGGTTTTACTCGAAGTGGCCGTTTGTTTGCTCCTCCTGCACTGAGAAAGGATCCCGAGGCCGAAGCTTCATCTAAAGACAAAGGAAAGCAGACTGCGAATGATGAGTCAGATACTCCTGTGGCTGGGCAGGAGACGTTTGAGAAGGAGGTAGAGGAATTTATGAAGATCATCAAAAGGAGTGACTACAAGGTGGTTGACCAACTGAATCAGACGCCTTCGAAGATTTCTATCTTGTCACTGTTGATGTGCTCACCCGCGCACCGAGAAGCCTTGCTGAAAGTACTTCAAATGGCTTACGTTCCTCAAGAGATTACGGTCAATCAACTCGAAGCTGTTGTCGGGAGTGTCAATGCTAGCCATGGCTTGGGCTTCACTGATAGAGATCTCACTGTGGAAGGAAGAAATCACAATAAGGCACTGCATATCACGATGGAATGCAGGGGCGCTGTGTTATCCCATGTTCTTGTGGACACAGGCTCTTCTTTGAATGTGCTCCCGAAAAGGGCATTGATGAAGCTTGACATTGACGGGGTTATCCTGACACCGAGTGATCTAGTGGTTAAAGCTTTCGATGGTTCAAGAAGATCAGTTTTCGGAGAGGTTGAGTTGCCTGTTAAGATAGGCTCTCAAGTCTTCAAGAGTGTCTTCTATGTCATGGATATCCAGCCTGCGTATAGTTGCTTGTTGGGCAGACCGTGGATACACGCAGCTGGAGCTGTCACCTCAACTTTACACCAGAAGCTTAAGTATGTGGTGGATGGCCAGGTCATCACAGTTTGCGGGGAAGAAGATATATTCGTCAGCCACCTGTCGACATTTAAATATGTAGAAATGGACGGAGAAATTCACGAGACTTTGTGCCAAGCGTTTGAGGCAGACGTCAGTATTTTGACTCCGGTGAAGAAAAACAACGAAGGCACGTCAATTCATTCTTATCGGGAAGCAAAGGAGGCCGTCCAATCAGGAAATGCCCAAGGCTGGGGCAAGCTACTGGAGGTGGAAAAGAAGGGTGACAAATTTGGCTTAGGGTATCAACCTGGAGGGTCTACTCAGAGTGGTAAGGCTGTTGCGTTCACAAGTGCTGGGTTGCTCAACCGTGATCAAATCTGTATGACAAGTCAAGACGGAGATGGTGACCGAGACTGGGACAACAATTGGATCCGCCCGTGTGCACCCGGTGAGGAGCTAGGAAATTGGTCTGCTGAGGACATCGTTCAAGTCACCTGGCTCTCAAAGTAATTGTTTGTTTCCTTTTATTAGCATACTGCATTGTCAAATCCAGCATTCTGCCCAAGATGCTTGGATCCATTGTATTGGGCCACCATGTTTTGTTTCGCATTGTTATTTTTGCTATGAAATAAAAGGACATTTTCAGACAAACTGTGTTCCCTTTCTTTGTTTTTAAACTTTTTCACAAAAAAAAAAAACAATATAAAAATGGCAATGTGTTTTTCTTTTTTGCTTTGTGTTAGCGTCTCTTTTCAAAATAAGCAGATTCTGAATAAGCACATCATTTGTGCAGTGCTGATCATCCGGATTCCATGGATAACGTTCCTGCTATGACTATGCATGACTTCGATAATCCAGTCTACCAAGCTGATGAAGGGGTTGAGGAAGACTGTGACCTCCCTGAAGAATTGGTCAGATTGTTGAAACAGGAGGAACGAATTATTCAGCCTCATCAAGAAGAGATTGAGACCATCAACATTGGTAGTGAAGATGCGAAGAAAGAAATCAAGATAGGGGCCAATCTGCAGGCCGACGTCAAACAAGAGCTGATCAGTATGCTGAGAGAGTATGTAGATATCTTTGCTTGGTCATATCAAGATATGCCAGGGTTGGATACCGACATCGTGATGCATAAGCTACCCCTGAGGGAAGACTGTCCTCCTGTAAAGCAAAAGTTGAGAAGAACTCGCCCGGATATGGCGATGAAGATCAAAGAGGAGGTGCAAAAGCAGTGGGATGCCGGATTCCTTGCCGTGACTAGTTATCCGCCTTGGGTAGCTAACATCGTACCAGTGCCTAAAAAGGACGGCAAGGTCCGGATGTGCGTTGACTATAGAGATTTGAACAGAGCAAGCCCGAAGGATGATTTTCCGTTGCCACACATCGACGTGTTGGTCGACAATACTGCTCAATTCTCAGTGTTCTCCTTCATGGATGGATTCTCCGGTTATAATCAGATAAAAATGGCGCCGGAGGACATGGAGAAGACAACGTTCATTACCCCGTGGGGAACATTCTGCTATAAGGTCATGCCCTTTGGTCTGAAGAATGCCGGGGCAACTTATCAACGGGCGATGGTCACATTGTTCCATGACATGATCCACAAGGAGATCGAATGTTATGTGGATGATATGATTGCAAAGTCCAAAGACGAAGAGGAGCATTTGGTTAATTTGAAGAAGCTGTTTGACAGATTGATCAAGTACAAGCTGAGGTTGAATCCGAACAAGTGCACTTTCGGAGTGCGTTCTGGAAAGTTGCTGGGTTTCATTGTAAGTCAAAGAGGAATTGAGGTAGATCCTGCTAAAGTGAAAGCAATTCAAGATATGCCTGCACCAAAGACAGAAAAAGAAGTGCGCGGGTTCTTAGGTAGATTGAACTACATTTCTCGGTTCATATCTCACCTAACGGCCACGTGCGAACCGATATTCAAATTGCTAAGAAAAGAGCAGACGGTCAGGTGGAATGATGATTGCCAAAGAGCTTTCGACAAAATAAAGGAATACTTGCAGGAACCTCCAATTCTGATGCCTCCAGTGGAGGGGAGACCATTAATCATGTACTTGACCGTGCTAGAAGGGTCGATGGGGTGTGTGCTCGGCCAACATGACGAGTCTGGTCGAAAAGAGTACGCCATTTATTACCTTAGCAAAAAGTTTACCGACTGTGAATCCCGATACTCACTGCTCGAGAAAACTTGCTGCGCTTTGGTATGGGCTGCTCGCCGACTGAGGCAGTATATGTTGACCCATACCACACTTCTCATTTCCAAGATGGACCCCGTCAAGTACATCTTTGAGAAACCAGCATTGACCGGAAGGGTTGCTAGGTGGCAGATGATTTTAACGGAATACGACATCCAGTACACTTCTCAGAAAGCCATCAAAGGAAGTGTATTGTCGGAATACCTTGCTCAGCAACCTCTTGAGGATGACTATCAGCCGATGAGATTTGATTTCCCTGATGAGGACATCATGTACCTCAAAACAAACGATTACGAGGAACCACTTCCGGAGGAGGGAACTGATCCTGAATCCAAATGGAAGTTGATGTTTGATGGGGCTGTCAATATCAATGGTCGTGGAGTTGGTGCCGTACTCATTACTCCTGAAGGTGTCCATTTACCCTTCGCTGCCAGAATTACTTTTGGCTGCACCAACAATGAAGCGGAATACGAGGCGTGTGTAATGGGAATAGAGGAGGCAATTGATCTTCGGATTAAGAACCTCGACATATTCGGAGATTCAGCCCTCGTCATTAACCAAATTACCGGCAAGTGGTATACACATCAAGAGCATCTAGTTCTGTACAGGGATTATGCTAGAAAACTGTTGACATTCTTCACGACAGTTGAGCTCAAATACATACCACGGGACGAAAATCAATTTGCCGATGCTTTGGCTACTCTTTCTTCGTCGATTAAAGTCATGTGTTGGAACTTTGTGCCCAGAATTGACATCTCCAGGCTTGACTCTCCCGCTTATGCTTTCTCTGTAGACGCCGTGTCTGATGAGAAACCTTGGTATTTTGATATCAAGTTATTCCTGGAGAAGCAAGAATACCCAACAGGGGCATCTTCCAAAGACAAAAAGACCTTGAGACGACTCGCTGCTAGTTTCTTCTTGAACACAGACGGGGTTTTGTATAAGAGGAACTTCGACATGGTCTTGCTCAGATGCGTGGATAGACACGAAGCAAGCTTGTTGATGCAGGAAGTCCATGAAGGATCTTTTGGTACCCATGCAGGAGGGCATGCTATGGCAAGGAAACTGCTGAGATCAGGGTATTACTGGATGACAATGGATGCAGACTGTTGTTCATTCGCCCGAAAGTGCCACAAGTGCCAAATATATGCAGATAAAGTGCATGTTCCGCCTAACCCGCTGAATGTCATGTCATCTCCTTGGCCTTTCTCTATGTGGGGCATTGACATGATCGGGAAGATCGAGCCAACTGCTTCGAACGGTCATCGCTTCATTCTGGTCGCGATTGATTACTTTGCCAAGTGGGTAGAAGCAGCGTCTTATGCCAACGTCACTCGTCAAGTGGTGGCAAGATTTCTGAAAAGAGATATCATATGCAGATATGGAGTGCCCGAGAGGATCATTACTGATAATGGTTCTAATCTCAACAACAAGATGATGGCAGACTTATGTCGGGACTTCAAAATACAGCATCACAATTCTTCTCCTTACCGACCAAAGATGAATGGTGCGGTAGAGGCAGCTAACAAGAATATCAAGAAGATTGTGCAGAAAATGGTTGTCACCTACAGGGATTGGCATGAGATGTTACCGTTTGCTTTGCATGGGTACCGAACGTCGGTCAGAACGTCGACAGGGGCAACTCCCTTCTCTCTGGTGTATGGTATGGAAGCAGTCCTGCCTGTTGAAGTAGAGATTCCTTCACTGCGCGTGATGATGGACGTCAAACTGGATGAGGCTGAATGGGTGCGTGCTCGTTACGATCAGCTATGTCTAATTGAGGAAAAGAGATTAGCGGCTATCTGTCATGGTCAGCTTTATCAGAGGAGAATGAAGCGGGCATTCGACCAACGAGTACGTACTCGAGAGTATCAAGTGGGAGAGCTTGTATTGAAGAGGATCGTTCCTCCAGGTTCAGATAACAGGGGCAAGTGGACCCCGAACTACGAAGGACCATTCATAGTGAAGAAAGTATTCTCAGGAGGAGCGCTGATGCTCACCACTATGGATGGAGAAGACTTCCCATCTCCTGTTAACTCGGACGCAGTTAAAAAATACTTCGCATAAAGAGACCCGCTGGACACAAAAACAGAATGTAAGTCCAGGCAAGAAAAGGGCATCCCGGCGAGCTAAAAACAGAATAAAAAGCTCGGGCAAAAATTAGGGAATATAAAAAAAAAAAAAAAAAAAAAATGTACACCCGCTGAGTTGAAAAGCCGCATTGGACAGCTCAGGCAAAAAAGGGTATCCCGGTGGATTGAAAACCCGAGAGGGCGATCTACGCAAAATAAGGGAACAAGCGAACAACTGCGATCCGAGTCATCTGAACCACCTCATCGTTTCGTACAGTTTGACAATATCGGAAGGATAGGAAACAGTCCCCTCGTCTTCTCAGAAAGCCAAAACAGAATGGAGAGTCTTGAAGACATGCAGGTCATAGCAGAAATGGAACTCCTTGGAATGCCGCGTACGTTGCCATTAGGATAATTTCTTTTCTCAATTTTTATAGTGGCTACCTCTTTCCAGGTGGTTGCTTCCCGATGTAAATCTTTGCCTATTCAGAGGCCATTCAATAAAAATAATATTCAGTCAAAAAGCTGTGTGTGTGTATTTTTGTTTGCAAAACGTCCTGAATTTTCGGCAAAAATAGCATTGCATCTAAACATGGTGATATTTTTGAAAAGAAAACTGACATGCAGGGAAACTGTAACCCTCTTTGAGCGTCGGGTGACGATGGATGAACCGATCATTCCATGCAAATCCCCGGGACACGCGTGTGTTTTCTGTTGTTGCAGGTTGCAGGTTGGCGTCACATTCTCGCAAGCGATTTAATACTCCCCGACAGAGTACCTCCCCAGTCGAGTACTTCACCAGTAGGGTATCTCCCCAAGCAAAGATTTCCTTTCCCAGCAGGTATCTGAAGACTGGCATCTCCAGCAGAGATTTTTTCTCCAAGCAAGCCTTGACAGCCGCCCAAGCAAGCTTTTCTTCCCCAGTGAAGTAGCATTTCATTCTTCCTCAGCGGAATATATCCAGCAGGTGCCCGAAAGCCTGACATCATCAAAGATGGAATTAGTAGTCCATTATCCCCATAAGAGTATGCCTATCAGGTACCTGAAAGCCTGGTATCCCCTCAGAGTCTTGAACCATCAAATGCTCTCCCCAGCCAGAGTATTTGCCCAAGAAGCTTCCCCAGCCAAGTCTGAAGATGTTCCTGTCCCCACAGCGTTCATATTTGATTATCACTGCCGGTAGTGAAATGTTCCCCAATAAAGTCGTCGTACTTTGGGTATTTGATGATACAGCCAGGTATTCATCGTCTCAGTCAGAATGTGTATCCAGACATCTTGACTTGTATTCCCCTGCAGAGTCGTATCTCTTATTGCCGATCAGGCATCCGTTTGTTGCTCGTCTGCAATCTTCAACACTTGTATGTGTTATCTCTAAACAGAATTATCCCCAGCAGTAATGTATCATGTGTTATTGCTGCGCGTTTGCATCTTTCAACACTCGTATGTGTTAGCTCGGTGGTATTGCTCGTTTGCTTTCCCCAGTAGAGTCTATATCTACTAGCACTCGTCTGTGCTCGCATCTTTATTTGATGCTCATCCTCTTTCAGCACTCGTCCGTGCCTTTTCCCCAGCAGTTTCCTCTTTATTTGAGGTACTCTCCAGCAATCTTCTGTGCTAGCATCTTTGTGTGATGACCATTCGCAGCTCTCGGCACTCGTCCGTGCTTGTTATTCTTTGAAGTTTTCTCTCCCCAGCGAAGTTGCCTGTACTCGTTGATGCGCGTATCTTCATTTGGTGCTCGTCCGCATCCCTGCAGCACTCGCCCGTGCATGTCGTTCCTCTTTATTTGAGGCGTATCCCCAAGAAAGTGGCCAGTACTCGTCCGTGCTCGCATCTTTATTTGATTGCTCGACCGCCTCTCTTAGCACTCGTATGTGCTCGTTACTCCTTCGAAGATTGCTCGGCCGTATCTTTCGGCGCCCGTCCGTGCCTGTCATTGCTGCTCGTCTGCAACTCTTCAACACTCGTCTGTGTTCTGATATGATTTTGGTTGTTGCTCGTCTGCAAATTCCAGCACTCGTCTGTGCTTGGAGATGTCCCCAGCATCGTCTGCAACCTCCCCAACACTCGTCTGTGTTTGGTATTGGATCCTTCGTTGCACTCGTATGTGCCTTGATATGTATTCTTTGTTGTTGCTCGTCTGCAACTGCCCAGCACTCGTCTGTGTTTGGTTGAAGCTCGTCTGCTTTTATCCCCCAGAAGTCGTTTGTGTCTTGAAGCTCGTCTGCTTTGCCTGGATACTCGTCTGTATCGTCCTCAGCACTCGTCTGTGCTAGCTTGCACCTGAATGTGAAGATATCTCTGTGACTACTTCAAATGCTCGTCTGTGTTTGAACTTCTGGTATTCGTCTATACCAGCGGCTGATACTCGTCTGTATCATCGCCTGAAGCACTCATCTGTGTTTCTCAGATCATCGTCTGATACTCGTCCGTATCATTGACTTAGGGCACTCGTCTGTGTTATCTGGATGATCACCCAATACTCGTCTGTATTGAAGGGGTTTCGAATCCTGACAGTGGGAATTAAATGTCGAAATGGTTACCGGTCCTGGCGTAACAGGTAAATCCGAAGGAGGCTCGTCTGTCTCAAGCACCAATTATGGTAGCTGCACCTGGCGTAACAGGTTTGCTCAGAAGACTCGTCTGTCTTGTACCATATATCCGCGGATAATATATGAAGAAGGTTCGTCTACCTTGATTGCATGTCTATCCCACAGACTTATATGCATTCCCGGAGCCTGCGTAAGGGTTATCCGAAGAAGACTCGTCAGTTTTATTCCACTTATCTGCGTAAGGATTAGTGAAGGAGATTCGTCTATCTCAGGATATTTTGAAGACCCTTGAGGGCTCGTCCGCTCTCTACACCTGGCGTCACAGGTCATTCAAAGACTCGTCTGTCTCAGATTGTCGTATTGCAGTGTTTTGAGGACTCGTATGTCCAGCTCCTGGCGTCACAGGATTGTTTGAAGACTCGTCTGTCAACATGTCTTTATTTCAGCTATCAACCTTAGCTTGGAAGAAGCTCGTCCGCTTCTTTCTCCCCTGCAGTCCCCAGAGCGTCATCTGGTCGGGTTTATTTCCCGGTGTTGCATTCTTCGTCAGAGTGCAAATTTCTGGTCTTCTTGGTATTCAATCACAGTTTATCTCGAATGTCCGATAGCCCGTACTATCGTCCTTTTCAGATTAACTGATGATTGAATAGGGGCAGCTGTAACACCCCAAATTTGCCCTCTTCATTTTAAGCATCATATCGCATCATAGTCATCATAACGGATCATGTCTTTAGCATTTTGCATAGAAAAATGAGGCATAACACTCACATGTTCCAACATAGGGCATATGACCAACCATCTGGAAATTTCGAAGCACCGCAGATAAAAATCAAGAGCATGGTGACCAGGCAAAAATTTCACAGGATCACTCTGCACAAGCTCTGTACCATGTTCAAAGCTTAAAAAGAATGAAAGGATCAAAATCAGCTTGAAACGGCGGGCGCCGGCATCATTTTTGAAGTTTCCCACCAAAAGGGGGGAAATTCAAATTTTGCATGCGTTAACCGGTTAACGCATATGGTTAACCGGTTAACAGCTGCGAAATTTGAATTTCCAGCAGCAAATTTCAGCATGTGGTTTTGGCTCCATTTTCCAATTTTCTGATTTTTATTCATTTGAATTTCATTTGAATTTAAGAAGGATCTAGAGCATGTACCCAAACCTCTTGCCAACCCTAGATCCAAATCACACTACCCAAACCATAATTTTGGATCCCAAACCAAAATTTTGGGCCCCAACCCTAAATCATATTTAATCATTTCTCTCCAAACCAAAGGATCTCTCACTCAATTTTCACTCTCATTTCTGAATTTTCATTCCTCTCACTCACAATTCTCTCACTTTTCTCTCCCAATTTTCCAAATTACTCAAAGTTCCTCTTTGAAGATCACACAACCTTGCCTTGAGGTGTGTAGATCTTGGAACTAGACCTCCATCCATAGTTTCATTACATCTTTTTGCTGGTTTAATTGGTGATTCAGATCTGGTTTGGGATCTAGAAGTGCTTTTGGATCAAAATTCTGCATCAAGAGCTTGATCTTGCATTTATTTTGCATGGAGGGTGGAGATTAGCATCGGATCTTCAAGGTTTTACGCGAGATCTATCATTTTCAGCATAATCAACAATTACCAAAGCATACCTCCGCTTTGTAGGTTGGTTTAATTTCAGATCCAACTCTGTTTTTAGCTTATTTGCATTGCTTGTGCTTTAGATCCACCATGTGTTTGTGTAATTGATTGTGTTGCATGATTTGATTGGTTGATTGGTATCCGGATCCGATTGTTAGTGTTCATGAGCATAATGTTATGGATTGATGTGCATTGATCTATTTTTTCCATGTGTAATTGAGTGCTGGTCTGGTGCAGCTTATTTGAATAAGCTGTTTTTGAGCTGCTGTTTCTGCAGGAATTTGCTGCTGTTTTTACAGTGTTAACCGGTTAACGTATATGGTTAACCGGTTAACGCCCTGTTTTTCTGCGTGTTTTGTGCAGGTTTTGACTGGTTAACCGGTTAACGCATATGGTTAACCGGTTAACACTGATGCAGAATGGTTTTTCAGGGCTGTTTTGAGTTTGTTTGATCCCTTTGCTTGTGCTAATTGCCATGACTCATTGTATGATCATTAATCATGATGTTTAGGGTGATTTGCTTGCTGTTTGATGTATGCTTTCATGTTTTCGACGCGTAAGTCGTGCATTCGCAATGTTTGGCATGTTGTTTGACTTTTGTTTTCAAGAACCTTTGAGCATGTTTAATTCCATGTTTGTGGTGATTGATTTGCTGGATTTTGCTAACATGTCAGGGGCTCATGGTAAGAGAAGTGTGGATGCTTATCCACATTTCAACTTTTTCATCTTTCCTCTTTTGGATATTTGAACTAACCCTTTGTTGTTGGGCTTAGGCCTTTCTCATCCTTTCTTCTATCTTCTTTCTTCCTTCTTCATTAGGATAGAAACCTCACAAACTCTAGGACATCCATGCATGCTAACTTAGGATAGAAACTTCCCTCTAGTTTTTTTTCCTTTTGCTCTTTTGGTTCTCTCTCTTCTCATCTTCAAACTTAATTTTAATTCATTTAATAAAGGTTGAGTACTTTCATGTGACATGAGACTTTGCTATGAGATGCTCACATGCGTTCCATTTCGGGGCGAGGTGTGAGTCATCACTCGTGGTGGATAGGTCTTAGCATGAGTACCTCACAAAGAAAAACTAAAAAACACTTCTTAACCAAAAAACCACAAAACACTTAATAATGATAATAGGTTAGTGTGCCTGAGCCTTCATTTGTGGGACTAGCTTTGGGGATTTCCTCCATCGATAGGTGTGCCTCTTGCGCATTCCATTTCGGGATGATGTGAGATGTACACATCCCATTGAGTAAGACTTAGGTACACTCACCTATGCAAACTTCACTCATAAAAGCTTCTAAAAAACACCAAACAAACAATAAAGCGTCTTTCCTTCGGGAATTCTTTTCTCATCTCCTTCGCTCCGTCCGCGAACTTGCTCCTACTTGTCATCTTGCAAGACGGTTACGCACTCGTCGTCCGAGCCTGCAACACCTGAGCAATGGCATAGGCAGTTCAAGCCTTAATTCACAAGCAATTTCCTTTTAGTACCCCTAGTTAGGGGAACTACGGCGTCTCTGATCCTCATTATCCCGATGAGGTACGTAGGCAGCGGGGTAGGGCCCGTTCGAGCACAATCTTTATTTTCCCTACATTTTTCCTTCATCTCTTATTTCAGTTCTTTTCCAGTTCTAGTTTCTTTTCATTTTCATTTTCTTTTGCTGCATCTTTCATACCCTCACCCTTTGAAACAGTTTCTTTTGCAAGCGTGGATCCCGTCGGGTACGGCGGATGATCTGGGGTGCTAATACCTTCCCAGGTCATAACCGACTCCCGATCCCAGTCTCTTTGGTTCGCAGGACCCGTGTCCTTCCTTTTCTTTCTTCTGGTTTGTGCAGCATTACCATTCCCTCTCTTCGGGATAAAAATGCCTGGCTGGCGACTCTATTCTTTTTCCGCGCCACTTTCGCGTTTGTACCAGGATGGAAATCCTCGGGAGCGACACCTTGTAACCTAGTTTAGAATGAACCCAATCAACCGAAAATGTAAACATTATTAGGGTTGTGTTCTTGTGGCAGCCGTGCGTAACAAGGAACTCTATTATGGCTGTTTCACTTGTGATTCTCGAAGCTTGTAAGCAAGAGAAGTATTGTGTCTTGATTGAAACTTTTAAGTAAGATCAAGCTGTTGTGTTTGAAGTGTGACTTCAATTTTATTAATCATTGTAAAAGATCACTGTGTGATTGAGGGGGAGTGAGTTGGTACTCATATCTAAGTTGTATCTTAGGTAGAAATTGCATTGGGTAGATATTAAGTGAAAGATTAAACTGGGTGGTTTAAGTCTAGAATTAATATTACTTATAGTGGATTTCCTCCTGGCTTGGTAGCCCCCAGATGTAAGTGTGGAGATACACTGAACTGGGTTAACAATTCTGTTGTGTTCTTTATATCTTTTATGTTTTATGCAGTACCTGAATTGAATGTCCTATCAGATGTCATAACATCCTGAAGCATGTTTGACTCTGATATATCAGAATTATTTAAGTACTGATATGTATGCCTTACCATGTTTATAAGTAACAGATAACATGTCTCAACATCATATTCGACATCTGAGTCTGTCATACCAGAATTTCAATTGGTATCAGAGCAGGCATCCTGGTCTGTTTCTGGATGAGATCTAAGGGGGATACTTTCTGGTTCATGGTAAAGGAAGAAGGATGATATAATGAAAAGTTGTTGGAACTTGAGAGGTTCATATTGAATTTTTAATGGTCCCTAGAAGTGGAGGATGGACTATTCATCATATGGTGTATATTGGACCAGTCTGGTGTTATCAGGGCTGGAAATTTGCTGGTGAATTGCTGTGTAGCTATGATGTCAGACAGAATGTCCTGACATCTTGGTTCAGAGAATTCTATATTTGAAGGAGGCTTGTATTTTGTTTTCTGTGAGGTTTGGGTTCAACTTCTGTACTGCTGCATGTGCCTCTGATATTTTCTGAAGTTATACCAAGTTTGTGTGTTACTTGGATTAGATGCACTGTGGTTGGGAAATGTTCTGGTTGTTCTTGTATGGGGAGTTATATCTGTATCTGAATTGATGATCATACAATTTATAAGGAATTGCTCTATTATTTATGATGTGTTATGTTTGATAGTTGTTTCCCAGTACTTCCTACAAAGGCTGTTGTAAAACTTCAGTTCATAATGTCAAGTTTGATGTTCTATCATGTGATTACAGAACTGGAGAACACTTAGTTCAGAATGTTGTGGTTCTTGATGAAAGAAGAGGTTGGAGCCAAAACAAAAGAGTATAGCTGGAGAAAATCTCTTGTGAAGATACATGTTTATGATTGTCTAAATCATGAACTGAAGGAAGTTTCGTCAAGAAAGAAGCTGAATTGATATGTCAATCCTAATGGCTTGACACCACACTACACATCAACAGTTTATGGTAAATGTTGAATCAAAGACCTAAAAGATTGTTTTTTTTAGGATTTCTGAAGCTATGAAGCTGAATACTCCTTGAGATGCTACTGTCTATTGTATGTGTGCAAAGTATCTTTCATAATGTTATAGCACTTCAGTTGGAGCTGATTGAAGAAAAGATAGTAATCTTGAAAGCAATAATGTTTCAGAACCAAGCTTAGTTTTGTGTTCCAGAAGAAGGAAACTGGTGTGATATCCTGCTAACATGATGGATGCTTTGGGTGCTAGACAAATGTGTGATGATCACATATGTTTGGAACCTACTCCTAACCTGGAAGAGGAGGCATCTATGCTACATGTTGAAGACTTAGATAATGACTCTGACACAGAGATCATTGCTTCTGTGGACCCTAGCATAGCCAAAAGGCTTAGGGCTAGAAAGGAAAAGAAGACTGCAGGACATTCAACTCCTGAAAAGAAGCAGCCTACTCCAAAGAAAGACAAGGCCAAAGTGGTATTTGGTCCTACTAAACAATGGAGCAAGGTGAATACCCAAAAGAGGAAAGCTGTAACTCCACCAGATTCAGATGTTGAAGAGGATGTTCGAACATCCCAACCAAAGAAGAAACCATCACCCTCAAGGTCCACCTCTGCTGTTCCAGAAGCTCCTCTGGACAATGTTTCATTCCATCATGTGTCAAGTGTGAGCAGATGGAAATTTGTATACCAAAGAAGGGTAGCACTTGAAAGAGAGCTGGGCAGCAATGCACTTGAGTGCACTGAGGTAATTGACCTAATTTCTTCTGCTGGTTTATTCAAAACAGTATCAAACTTTTCACCTTGCTATGAGCTGCTAGTCAAGGAATTCAGTGTCAACCTACAAGAGGACTGTGCTGAAGGTAAATCAGATGAATTCAGAAAAGTCTATGTAAGAGGGATATGTGTGGAATTCTCTCCTAGGGTTATCAACCATTATCTAGGGAAAGAATCTGATGGACCTAATGAGCTGGGTAAGACAGATAACCAGGTGTGCAAGGTCATTACTGCCAATCAAGTCAAAGCTTGGCCAGTCAAGGGTAAACTTTCTGTTAGCTTGCTAACAAGGAAGTATGTAATGTTGCATAGGATTGGCACTGTAAACAGGGTCCCTACCAACCATACTTCTTCAATAGCAACTGGATTGGGCAGATTCATATATGTTGTGGGCACCCAAACAAAGCTGGACTTTGGGGCTTACATCTTTGATCAAACCCTAAAGCATGCAGGAACATCAGCAACAATCTTCCCATTGCTTTTCCCTCTCTGCTATGTGGAATCATACTAAGCCAGTATTCAGGTATCCTCACTGAGAAGGATTCAGTCTGCAAAAGAAAAAGTCCTCTGGCCTTCCATTACAAACTTTTCTTGAGCCATCATGCTGCTGATGTTGAAGCTTCCACTAGGACATCTGCTGGACCTTCAAAAGCAAAGACTCCCATATCCAAAGCTGCCTTGATTGCAGATCTAAAGAACACTTGCAAAAAGCTGGATGCCAGGAAGAAAAAGCTTGAGGAAGTAATTCAAAGGCTGGAGCTGGAAGAGGTTGCTCAGAATACTGATGAATCTGATGATGAATCTGAAGATGAAAAAGCTTCTAAATGTATCTACAAATGTGGGTGATAAATGCATGACTTTGGTCATGATTAAAGCTAGCAATGTGACCAACAATTGCTAGAAGCAAGGGAAGAATGTCAGATTGGGAAGCTGATCAGAATGGTTGTTGAACTGGTAGTCTCTTCCACTACTAGTCATGGATAGTGGCAGTATGAACCCTTTGTAGCAAGCAAACTAAGAGCATCTATTTTGGAATATAAAATCAAGTGTGGATATTTATCAGTTGTGCTCTTTGTATGTTCATCAGGGGTGTGAAATTGAGAATTAGTGGAATTTATGCTCAACTGGAGTATTGTTTATCCATGACATGAGGAGATCTTGCTAATCTTATCTGGAGCTAACCTTAAAATCCTTCAAAATTAAAAGATCAGATTGTGTAGAACTATCTGATAAGGTATTATACAAGGATTTAAGATCAATTGTTGTTTGTGGAGTTCATAAATATTTGATTGATTATCCTTGTGATTCAAGATTGGTGATGTTCAAAAAGATGTTGGAACATCTTATCATCAGAGTTTGTGCAGAATCATGGGAGAGGCATTGCATAAGCTGTAGCATTGGCTTCAGTCTTGTGTGACAGGAGTTATGTATTTTTGGAAAGTTTCTTGGCAAGAACTGGTCTGGATATTGTTGATTCTGAAGATGGAGATGAAAGACCATGAACATATCATAATCTTGATGACTACTTGGATTGGTTTATTTCTGATCTAGGTGTAGTCCAGAATGCTCATCATGGAGTTAAGATAGGTGGCGATATCATAAATTTGTTTAGACTGCCTTACTCAAGGAAAGGTGGCATCCTTGGTATAGTTATGAGGTGTAGTTCTTAACTATTCCTTCTGAATAATCAGACAGTGGCAGGTTTGAAGACTTTGGAGAAACATTGGAAGTTTCTCATCAATATGTGTTATTGGTAGGAACTTCTGCAAAACCAATAGAATGGAGGTTGTTTACTCAAACTTGATGGATAAATCAAGTCTATGAGAGCATGGAACTCTTGTTCTATAAAGGAAGGAGGTTCTTTCAAGTGGCAGAAGAAGGACCTGAATTTAACAGATTGATGTGGGCTAATAATGTTTAAACATCTAGTTCAACATCAGAGTCTAATTGGTGAAGTGACACATAAATCAAGATAAAATGATCTATAGGGATTGAATGCTTCATAAGGCCTTTTATCTTGACAGCTTGGTGAAGATCAACTTTATTGATCAGGATATCTTTGGAAGATTTATTATAAACGTGAAGAAGACAAAAGTGGCAATTGGCTTTTTCATATGAGGATTCATAAAGGAGGTTATCAAAATGTGGTAATTGGTTGATCTTTAAAGTGGATTCGAAGAATCAAGATAATCAGAGTGTGGCAGCTGGTTGTTCTTGAGGATTGTCTTGGAACAAATTGCTCTTGGGCAGAGGAGTGATGAGTTGAAGAATCAAGAGGATTTATTCTTCTTGAAGGTGGATGAGAGTTTATCACTCTTTCTGGATTTCTGATTCTAACTGGTGGCACAGTGTAGTTGAAGATTTTCAGTTCTTGGATTACTATGCTATAGTAAGTCCAGTTGGTGGAGCACATCTAGGATCATGGTGATAAGGTCTTGGTGTATGAAAAATGTTCTAACTAAGTGTTAGTACATTATCTGGGGTGTTTATCTACATGGTTTCTATTATTAGACTACCTAATCATATGGGAGAATGATGAAGTAGATGATCTATATTGGAAGAAACATGTAGAAGAGACTGAAGTATATCAGGTATTGATTGCTTGGAAGTTTGTTTGTGGACATTCATTCTAATGTCAAGAACCTGTGTGCTAGAAGATGTTCATCTTGTGTAGTCTGTGGTAACTACAAACCCAGAAAGGAATCAGGTATGCCTTGGTACAAGAAGTGAATGTGTTCAATTGGGAATTGAACAGAGGGGGAGCTCTTGAAGACATGAAGATGCGTCTTATGTTTTCCTTTCATCAATGTACAGAGAAGCATGGAGTATCCTAGATATGGGGAGTGTGTTACAAGTATGTGCACTTGATTTTGTGGTGTTAAGGGGGAGTAATACCTTAACCAGATAAGGAGTATCCTAAGAGTCTAGAAGGCTATATTATATAAAGCTGCTCTCTGCAGTTTATGTTTGATTCTTGAGGAATTGTGAAGCTTGTGTGTGTTTCAAGCTTATGGAGATTATATACCTCTATTTTTATGGTACCTTTGTCTTTTTATGGCTAAAAAGGGGGAGAAGTAATAGTGTGAGGTCTGATATGAAGATGTGATGTTAAGGAACTTCTACATAAGGTACTACTACACCTGTATGTAAATTAGTTTTAGCCAAAATAAGCCAAAGGGGGAGATTGTTAATGCTATTATTTTATGATTGGCATTATGTTTGGTAAAACTAATATGGCTGGAAAATGTTGAATAAGAAGTTCCATATGTTAAATTAACATGGTATAGATTCTAGAAGAACATGTCAAACATGATGTCCTGACATGGTGGCACAGATAAATGTGGTTATAATAATTGGAAGATGTCAAAGAAGATGTTGAAACATCTGCAAATGTCATGACAGAATTACTGTCATATGTTACAGTCAGATGTCAAAGAAGATGTTGAAACATCTGCAAATGTCATGACAGAATTACTGTCATATGTTACAGACAGATGTCAAAGAAGATGTTGAAACATCTGCAAATGTCATGACAGATGTCAAAGAAAATGTTGAAACATCTGCAACTGTCATGACAACATTACTGTCATGTGTTACATATAGATATCAAACAAGAAGTGTTGAACTTAGTTCAGGATGTCACACCAGATGTTGTGACACTGTCAAATAGAGTAACAGTTAATGAACTTAAGTCAAGATATCAGGATGTCACACCAGATGTTGGGACATTGTATCAGTTAATGATATAAGTTTAGTTTACAGGATGTCACATCAGATGTTGTGAAATTGTATCAGTAAATGAAGTAAGTTCAGTTTTTCAGGATGTCCCAACAGATGTTGTGACATCTCAAACCTGCTACCAGAATTAATTAATGCGTAACAGAACTGAGTAAATTCAGGGGAATCTATCTGGAATTAATTGGAAAGAGATAAGCAATACAAGGCGCATCTTTAGGGAGATTAGTTATCTGATTTCAGTATAACAGAATAACTAATTCACCTTGAATTAAGGAGGTAACAAACTAACTAACCCTAATTCAAAGTGATGATAGTGGGATTTATCAGATCTGAATTATGCAGAATATTCTGGAGATATTATGCAATCATATGTGGCGCTGATTTAAAGGGTGCTGATTTAGAAGATCTTAAAGACTCAATTTAAAGTGAAGACAAATATTGAAAAATATTGGTTTCTATATTTAGAGATATTTTAGGAGTTTTTAGATTTGAAGATCTTTTGGAATATTTGTAGCAGATTTTTTCTGCATATTTGTAGCAGCTATTGTTGTGATTGTTTAGGCCCAAATCCAGTTGGGAATAGGTTATAAAAGAAACCTTGTAACCTAGTTTAGAATGAACCCAATCAACCGAAAATGTAAACATTATTAGGGTTGTGTTCTTGTGGCAGCCGTGCGTAACAAGGAACTCTATTGTGGCTGTTTCACTTGTGATTCTCGAAGCTTGTAAGCAAGAGAAGTATTGTGTCTTGATTGAAACTTTTAAGTAAGATCAAGCTGTTGTGTTTGAAGTGTGACTTCAATTTTATTAATCATTGTAAAAGATCACTGTGTGATTGAGGGGGAGTGAGTTGGTACTCATATCTAAGTTGTGTCTTAGGTAGAAATTGCATTGGGTAGATATTAAGTGAAAGATTAAACTGGGTGGTTTAAGTCTAGAATTAATATTACTTATAGTGGATTTCCTCCTGGCTTGGTAGCACCCAGATGTAAGTGTGGAGATACACTGAACTGGGTTAACAATTCTGCTGTGTTCTTTATATCTTTTATGTTTTATGCAGTACCTGAACTGAATGTCCTATCAGATGTCACAACATCCTGAAGCATGTTTGACTCTGATATATCAGAATTATTTAAGTACTGATATGTATGCCTTACCATGTTTATAAGTAACAGATAAGATGTCTCAACATCATATTCGACATCTGAGTCTGTCATACCAGAATTTCAATACTTTCGAGGCTCATTACAAAGCAAGTCAAGAAAGAATCCTTGAGTTAACAAAGCAACTTCACGAGGAGCGGAACCTCAACTCATACCTCAACACAAAGAGGAAATGTCCATGGGAGACTTAAAATCCCATCTCTTGTATTTATTTCATTTCATTTTGTAAGCCCAAGGGGCAAACAAATTTATTACTAATAAAAATTTACTTTCTTGTTTATTTAAGCAAATTTAAATTCTGCGGTCCTTGAAAACATTGCATACGCATTTGCATATCATATCACTGCATCACAGGTTTCTTATGTATAGGTTTCTTATCTTCTCGCTGTTTATTTCAGCAACGGCTCTTGAACAAACAGTTAAAGATCTCCAGGCACAAAATGCACAGTTCCAAGAGCTGATCCTGAACTTGTCCAAGGGGCAGGATGAATTGAAGACACTGCTGGCCAAGAAGACTAAGAAGACTAGAAGGTCAGGAGGCCTGATCAACATGGGAAGAAGGTTCAGAGGTCCTGTCAAGACCAAAGAACAGGTAGAAGATTATGAGTCTGAAGAGTCTGAGAAAGAGGGAGGCAGTCTCCATAATACAATGGGGGACTCTGATTCTGAAGCTAACTACTATCATGAGCCTAATGAAGATAAGTTCAAGATGCTGGTGGATAGAATGGATGCTATGGAATTGCAAAAGTCATCTGGGCTGGATTTTGAAGACCTGAGTTAGATATCTGGGGTGGTTATATCCATTGGTTTCAAGGTTCCTACTTTCGTAGTTTATGATGGTGTCTCTTATCCCAAGCTGCATCTAAGATCTTAAGTCCGGAGAATCCAACCCCATATTGCTGATAAAAAGTTGTGGATCCATTTCTTCCAAGAGAGCTTGTCTGGAGCTCAATTGGAGTGGTACTATCAGTTGGAGAGTGTCAACATCCGGGATTGGAATGATCTTGCTGAAGCCTTTTATAAGCAATATCAATACAATGCTGATCTAGCCCCTACTCGCATGCAACTACAAAGCATGTCTATGGGTGCTAAAGAAAATTTCAAGGAGTATGCTCAGAAGTGGAGAGATTTGGCTGGTAGAGTGCAACTCCCTCTAACTGACAGGGAGTTAGTTGATATGTTCATGTGTACGTTGAATGGTCCTTTTAACAGTCATCTCATTGGAAGCTCATCATCTGGCTTCACTGAGTTGATAATGACAGGAGAGCGCGTAGAAAGTGGTATAAGGAGTGGCAAGATCCAAGTGGGTGCTTCTTCTTCAAATACTTCAAAGAAGCCTCCCAATGGGAAGAAAGAGTCAAATGTTGTTTATGGTCAACCTGATCGTAATAGGAGGCATCATTCTGTGAGTGCAGTTCATATCTCCAATCCAACTCCTGCAACACCAGAGCCACCCCAGGGAAATCAACAGAGGCCTAGAAGGCAGTTCACTAAGATCAACATGTCACTGGCCCAGGCCTTGCAACACTTGTTGAAGGGTGAACTTATCACTTTGAGAGACCCTCCTCAGAATCCCAATGTTACCTCTCCCAGGTACAATCCTAATGCACGATGTGCATATCATTCTAATTGTCAGGGACATGATACCAATAGTTGCTGGGTATTGAAGAATAAGATTCAGGATATGATTGATGCTGGAGAAATTGAGTTCGACCCTCCGGGTACTCCAAATGTGATTACTGCTCCCATGCCAAATCATGAAAAGACTGTTAATGCCATTGATGAAGTTTCACATATTTCCTCAGTCGCAGATTTAACTACACCATTGTCTGTTATTAAGAAGAAGTTGGTACAAGCTGGGTTCTTTCCAGGTTGTCATGAAGATTGTGTCTATTGTGCTTATAAGCCGGATAGTTGCTGGAGATTGAAGGACGGAATTCAACGCCTCATGAATAATTACACCATAGTGTTTGAGAGGACCCTACCTTCTGTGGAGAGTATGGTTGAACATATAACTAAAGGTGCGAAGGTTGAAGAGGTGGATATGGTTGATAAAGTGCCGGTGAGGATTACTTCCAAGGGCCCTGTCAAAATCACTCATAAGGGTCCAATTAAGATTACTGCTGAAGGCCCTGTGAAGGTTGTTGCTGAAGCTAGAGTGGCTCCTATGATCATTACCACTCCTGGTCATATTCCGTACACTTCTGATAAAGCTGTGCCTTGGCATTATGGTTTCGATGTTTATATCCATGGTGTTAAGCAGGAATCCTTAGTTGATACACCTGTTGCTGATGAAAACCTTGATGTTGATAATATTGCTGGATCTAGTAAGATCACACAAAGTGGAAGAGTTTTCTCTCCTCCAGTTACCTCCAAGAATGCAGTTACTCCAACTACTACCTCTACTGCTGATACTCGGGGCAAAGGTCCTGTATTGAACCTATACAAACTGATGTGCCAACTGCTGATGATCTTTCTAAGCAAATGGAAGAAGTATTGAAGATCATTCGCAAGAGTGATTATGACATTGTTGATCAATTGGGGCATACTCCCTCCAAGATTTCTATGTTGTCTTTGTTGTTATGTTCTGAGGCTCATGCCAAGGCCTTGATTAAATTTTTGAAGACTGCTCACGTGCCAAATGAGATATCTGTAGATCAGTTTGAAAATTGTGTCGCACACTTGACCTATGATAATGGGTTAGGTTTCTCCGATGCTGATTTGACTCCTGCTAAGAGGGATCATAACAGGGCTCTACATATCTCTATTGAATGTAGGGGCACTACCCTGTCACATGTGTTAATAGACAATGGTTCCTCTTTGAATGTGTTGCCCAAAGAAGTTCTGAATAAGCTTAGTCCTGAAGATGTTGTGTTGAGGCCCAGTAATATAGTGGTGAAGGCTTTTGATGGCTCGAGAAGAGTGGTGCACGGAGAAATTGATCTCCCAATCAAAGTAGGTTCTCAGGTCTTCAATGCTACTTTTTATGTAATGGATATTCGTCCGTCATATTCTTGTTTACTTGGGCGTCCCTGGATCCATGGGGCAGGTGCTGTGACTTCTACTTTACATCAGAAGCTGAGATATCCAGTAGAAGGAAAAGTTGTCACTGTTTACGGAGAGGAAGGATATATAGTTAGCCATGTGAACACCTTTAAATATCTTGAAGTGGAAGGTGAATATGTTGAAACTTCATGCCAGACGTTTGAAGTAGTTCCTTGGGTTGTTAATAATTATGAAGCTCCTCCTGTTGTCAAGAAAGTTCCTGTGGTCACCAGAGTACCTCCTACAATGGCCTCCCTTAAAGATGCTAGAGCTGTGGTGGATGAAGGTGGTTGTACTATTTGGGGTCAACTTCCTGACATTCCTTACAAATCTGACAAATTTGGTTTGGGTTTCACTGCAGAGTCCCAGAAGGCTGTTCGTCATGCTCGTGCTGTTCGTATCACCAATCAGGGGATTATGAAAGATCAGATCAATGTTGTGGGTGACTATGATGAAGACTACAACTTGGATGCTTGGATTTTTCCTACTGTGGGTGCTGGGCTTAATAATTGGAAAGCTGAAGATGTTATTCCTATCTCCTTTAGTCAGGAGTAAATACTATTACTGTGTTGTTACTCTTAAAGTTTGTAATTTTTGAACAATTAAAACTCTTAAGCCTTGTACCTTACCCGGGGCACAATGGTGTGCTTATTACGGGATGTCATTTCATTTGCATACTTCATTCAATAAAAATCAGTGGACGTTTCGTTTTCGTAAATATGGTGTTCCTTGTCTTTCTTTTCTTTTATTTTTCTTTTGTCAGCTATGTGTTCTTACACACACCCACATCACTAAATGCAGATCCTTATCCACTCTGGATCTTGTTGATAACAGTTCTACTATTGCCAATTATAATTTCGAGAATCCGATCTATCAAGCTAAAGATGGAAATGAGGACGATTGTGAAGTACCTATAGAGCTTGCTAGGTTGTTACAACAAGAAGAGAAAGCTATACAGCCACATGAAGAGCCAATCGAAGTTGTGAATCTGGGAACTGAAGAAAACAGGAAAGAAGTCAAGATAGGGGCTGAATTAGAGGATAGTGTCAAGATCAGATTGATTCAGATGTTACATGACTATGTGGAGATTTTTTTTTGGTCCTACGAAGATATGCCAGGGTTGGATACAGACATTGTGGTTCACCGTTTACCGGTAAAAGAAGATTGTCATCCAAAGAAGCAGAAGGTTCGTCGCATGCGTCCTGAAATGTCAGAGAAGATTAAAGCAGAGGTAATGAAACAGTTTGATGCAGGGTTCTTAGCTGTGACTTCTTATCCTCAATGGGTTGCAAATGTGGTGCCGGTACCTAAGAAAGATGGTAAGGTACGTATGTGTGTAGATTACAGGGACTTGAACAAAGCCATCCCCAAAGATGACTTTCCACTTCCTCATATTGATGTTCTGGTAGACAACACTGCTCAGCATAAGGTATTCTCTTTCATGGATGGTTTTTCTGGTTACAATCAAATCAAGATGGAACCTGAAGATATGGAGAAGACAACATTTGTTACACAGTGGGGCACCTTTTGCTATAAAGTGATGCCATTTGGTTTGAAGAATGCCGGGGCAACATATCAGTGTGCTATGGTGGCTTTGTTTCATGATATGATTCATCATGAGATAGAGGTGTATATGGATGATATGATAGCCAGGTCCCAGAATGAAGAGCAACACCTTGATCATCTGCATAAGTTGTTTGAGAGGTTGAAGAAATACAAGTTGAGATTGAACCCAAACAAGTGTACCTTTGGAGTTAGATCTGGTAAACTCCTAGGTTTCATTGTCAGTGGAAAAGGTATTGAAGTAGACCCTGCTAAAGTGAAAGCTATACAAGAGATGCCAGCTCCCCGTACTGAGAAGGAAGTTAGAGGTTTCTTGGGACGATTGAATTACATTGCAAGATTTATTTCCCAATTAACTGCTACCTGTGAGCCAATCTTCAAGTTGTTGAAGAAAGATCAGGTAATGGAATGGAATGATGAGTGCCAGACTACCTTTGTTGAAATCAAGAAATATCTGCTAGAACCTCCAATATTGATGCCACCAGTTGATGGAAGACCCTTGATTATGTACTTAACAGTATTAGACAACTCAATGGGGTGTGTGTTGGGGCAACATGACGAGTCTAGTCGAAAAGAGCAGGCAATATACTACCTTAGCAAAAAGTTTACCGACTGTGAAACAAGATACTCACTGCTCGAGAAAACTTGATGCGCTTTGGCATGGGCTGCTCGCCGACTAAGACAGTATATGTTGACTCATACTACCTTATTGATTTCGAAGATGGATCCAATCAAGTACATATTCGAGAAACCTGCTCTCTCCGGAAGAATAGCAAGATGGCAAATGATCTTGACAGAATATGACATACAATATACTACTCAGAAGGCCATTAAAGGAAGTGTTGTAGCTGATCATTTGGCTCATCAAGCAGTGGATGATTATCAGTCAATGAGTTTTAAGTTCCCTGATGAAGACATTATGATTATTACTAAAGAACCTGGACAATATGACGGACCTGAACAAGGATCCCGATGGACTATGGTTTTTGATGGAGCTTCTAATGCACTTGGTAATGGTGTTGGTGTTATGATCAGTTCCCCTGAAGGTTGTCATACCCCGATTACTGCAAGACTTTGTTTCTATTGTACCAATAACATGGCTGAGTATGAGGCATGTATACTGGGTATCAAAGCTGCCATTGATATGAAGATTCAGTTCCTTGACGTGTATGGAGATTCAGCCCTGGTAGTAAGTCAGATTAAAGGAGAGTGGGATACCAAGCATGATAACCTCATCCCTTACAGAGAGTATGTGTTGTCTTTGATCCCACATTTTAAAGAGATTACCTTTGGACATATCCAACGAAGAGAGAATCAGTTGGCAGATGCCTTAGCCACCATGGCATCCATGTTTGAGATTAGCTGGGATGATGAAGCTCCCAAGATTACTATTGATAGATTTGAGAAGCCTGCATATTGCAATGAGATTGACACTGAAGAAACAGAGGAGAAGCCTTGGTTCTATGAAGTGAAAAGATATTTTGAAGTTCAAGAGTTCCCTGAAGGGGCATCTGTCAAAGATAAGAAGTTTCTGAGAAGGTTTTCTGCTAAGTTCTTTTTGAGTAATGGCATTCTGTACAAGCGTAATCATGATTCAACTTTGCTTCGTTGTGTGGATAAGAAGGAAGCAACCGAGATTATGGAAGATATGCATGATGGGATCTTTGGCACTCATTCTAGTGGTCATACTATGGCAAAGAAGATATTGAGAGCAGGTTACTATTGGTCTACCATGGAAGCTGACTGCTATCAACATTCCAGAACATGTCACAAGTGTCAAATCTATGCTGATAAAGTACATATACCTCCATCACCATTGAATGTGTTGACTGCTCCTTGGCCTTTTGCCATGTGGGGCATTGATATGATTGGTGAGATCAAGCCTACTGCTTCTAATGGGCATCGTTTCATCCTGGTTGCTATTGATTACTTTACAAAGTGGGTGGAGGCAGCTTCATTTTTATCTGTTACTAAGAATGTGGTGGCTCGATTTATTAAGAATAATCTCATATGTAGGTATGGAATCCCTGAAAGGATTATTACTGACAATGGCTCTAATCTGAACAACACTATGATTACTAATCTTTGCATGCAATTCAAGATTAAGCATCACAACTTTTCTCCGTATCGTCCGAAGATGAATGGGGCAGTTGAAGCTGCTAATAAGAATATCAAGAAGATTATACAGAAGATGACTGTCACTTATAAGGATTGGCATGATATGTTGCCATTTTCTCTTCATGGTTATCATACTACAATATGTACTTCAACAGGGGCAACCCCATTCTCCTTAGTCTATGGTATGGAAGCAGTTTTGCCCATTGAAGTTCAGATCCCCTCCTTAAGAATTATGAAGGATGCAGGCTTGGATGAAGATGAGTGGATTCAGACTCGACTTGACCAGATAAATTTGATTGATGAGAAGAGGTTAGCAGCTGTTTGTCATGGCCAGATGTACCAGAAACGAATGATCAAGGAACAAGAAGGTTAAGCCAAAGGTATATCAGGCTGGTGACTTGGTAACTAAGCGTATCATATTACCACAGGGTGATCCTAGGGGCATGTGGACTCCTACATATGAAGGACCATTTGTGGTTAAAACAGTATTCTCAGGAGGTGCCATGATACATAATGCATCTCATACTATACATGCATACATAATGCATAAACTAATATTATCTTGCAGAATGTTATATACATCATGATATTTGCATTGAACTAATCTTGTTTTTCAGATTAATTCTCCAGCAGACGAACTTTATCAACAACTTATTATCTTGGGATATCGTTTATCTTCTCGAAGGCTATCTTGAGACGTTGTTTATCTTCTCAAAAGCCATATTGTTACCTTGGGCCGTTGTTTATCTTCCCAAAGGTTATCTCATTATCTTGGGACGTCGTTTATCTTCCCGAAGGCTATCTTGAGACGTTGTTTATCTTCTCAAAAGCCATATTGTTATCTTGGGACGTCGTTTATCTTCCTGAAGGCTATCTTGAGACGTTGTTTATCTTCTCAAAAGCCATATTGTTACCTTGGGCTGTTGTTTATCTTCCCAAAGGTTATCTCATTACCTCTGGACGTTGTTTATCCTCCTGAAAGCTATCATGACTTTGGGCCGTTGTTTATCTTCCCAAGAGTCATATCATTACCTTGGGTCGTTGTTTATCTTTCCAAAGGTAATATTGGGACGTTGTTTATCTTCCCAAAAGCTATATCTTCATACTTTGGACTACTTTATTCTCCAAGAGGTAAATTTGAAGAACTTTTCTCCAAGTGGAATCTTTAAGCCCACTCAAGCACATACAACTAATAATCAGTATTACTCTAGGCACTGGTGAGCGCAAATTTTTGGGCTTTTGTGTTCAATCCCCTTCAATCTTCCAGGTCACGAATGGTACATATACCAATCTAACCCCTCAGGTTTCAGAAAATTGAACAGGGGCAGCTGTTGCACCCCAAAATTTGCCCTCACAAGACAAGACTTTGTGTACTAAGAGGTTCACAAGGTTCACAAGACATCTCATGATGTTCACAAGGTTCACAAAGTTCACAAATAGTCAGAAAGTTTGACAATTCTCTCAGACAATGCCTCCTCCTAAGCAGGACATCCAAAACTAGGGTTTTGACTTTAATCAGGCTAAATGGACTTCCAAGACTTCAAGTGAGCTTCATAGCATCCTATATGTGTTCAAAAATCCCCATGTCAAGTTTCAAGACTTTTCTCAAAGGTTTTCTCAGTCAGATGATCAGATAAGTTAGAATCAGTCAAAGTAGTTAAAAAGTCAAACTGAGGTCAACTGTGGTCAAACCAAAGTCAAACTTCATGATTTTTTGCCAACATCAAGTATATGAAGTAAAATTCGTCATTTGATCAAGGGTTGATCATGATTCATCAAGGAGATTTCAGATCATCAAGAATCAGGAGTTTCTAAATTAGGGTTTCCTTAGGAAAAGTCAACTGAACTTTGACCAGCCATAACTTTCACATGCTTCATCAAATTTTTCCCATCCAAAGCTCATTTTGAAGGAAATTGAATTCTCTACAACTTTGTGTCTCACAAGCCAAGCCCAAAAATGATTCATTTGGAAGGTATGAGCTAAGACATTATAGGTCCTTTTGAAAGTCAACAAAAAGTCAACAACTTCAAAAGAGCATAACTTGAGAATGGTAAAAGATATAAACATGAAACCAATGGATTTGGTTAGAGGACTCTTTAAGCTTTCCAAAATGTCCAAGAACACCCTCATAGCATTAAAATTGAAGGATTTGTGCCCTTGCAAAGTTGGGAAATTTTTGGGAGGTTTATGAAGCAAATAGGGTCTTAAAACCAAATTCTTCCAAATGGGCTTGCAATTTTGTGATCCAAACTTCAACATGACATCATGCACGAACCAATCCTCATTTATTCAGATTTTTATTTTTTTTTATTTTATTTATTTTGATTTTATTCATTTAAAACCATTTTAAATCAAAATAAAATATGAAAATTGAATATTTAAAAGTGATTCTTCTTCTAGAAACTCTTAATGACCATTTAAATTGATTTGATGCTATCCAAATTCGTGCTAAGGCATTATAGCATGAAAATATTTGATTTTTTGACTAATTTGGCAAGGAGATTTCTTCACACTCAAGGTATCCATTAAGCCCACAAATCCACCACTTTTCTGACCTAATTCCATTCTTCTATAAGTATACAAACTACACAAACACAAAGACACGAATTTTCAGCCTCTAAGACATATTTCAAACTTCACCAAAATCACAAAAATTCAATTTTTCGGTTTCCATATTGGAGGAGGTTTCAAGGTATTTTGAGAACATAACAAGCTTCCATAAGCTTCCCTGAATCGAAACCAATCCTCACATGCCTTTGAATCATGTCATAATGCATAACCCGAAGCATATATGTTCTTAAAATATTTTTCTTCGATTCATTGAATTTGCTTGTTTATAATGAATTTTGGCTATGTATTAATGTTTGTTGTTGTCTATAGATGGTTTCTGGATTGTTTGGTGAAGAACCATGGCCGAATCATGAAAACACCATACTTAGGGTTTAAAGCTTCAAATTAAGGTTCTTTGATTCACTTAATATAAATGACTTTTGATGACATAATTGAATTGTACAGGTCACAAGGAATCTAAAGATGTCTTTAATTTGATGTAATTGTACTGGTTGTGTATGGTTTGAAAAACACAGGTTTTGTACGCATGAAGATTCGCAGGAAATTTCCCAACAAATTTCGCAGGAAAACCTGCGAAATTCCAAGGAAGAAGATGAAGTCAGCGCGCCAAAATTCATGTTTAAAATTTGTTATAATATTTTATGAAGCGTTGTTGGTATTATATCAGAACATGTTGTTAGCTCAGTTGGTTGGTGTGCGTATGCGTGATGTTCAAGGTCCTGGGTTTGAATCCCCCAGGCCTTTTTGCTTTGTTGTTTTTATTTTGATTTTTCCAGGATACGCATAAAAGAATATGAAGGCAACATGCTATCACCAAACGCGCATTGGCCTGGTGGAGGACTGGTTGGTCTTGGGGATTGCAAAGCCTAGGGCCTGGGTTCGAATCCCAGCCCCAGGTATGTTTTTGTTCATATTTTCTTCCATTTTATTTTTGTTTAATATATATTATAATTAATTTAATTAATGATAAATACTTAAAATAAAATGTTTATATTATTTTGTATGATTTTAAATTCATATTTTTTTTCTTAAAATTAAACTTTATTATTAAAATTATTTAATATTTATTCTATTATAAATTATTAATATTATATGTTGTGTATAAATTAATTAATTAATTAACCCTAAAAATTTTATATGTAAAAAACCTAATTTTTTTTATATAAACCCTAATAATATTTTTTTAAACCCTTATTATTTTGTAAATAATTAATTTATTTGTTTATTTTAATTTTATAATTTGTTCATATTATATGTAGTTTTCTAATTTAAATAATTTAATAGTAAACCCTAATCTATTTTTTCTAAATAATTAAAAAACCCTAACTTTATTTTATGAATTTAATTTATTATTTTATATGCTTATAATCAAATATTTTCATAATATGTATATAAAATTAAATAATTAGACTATTAAGTTATATTTATTAGTATATAATTATTATTATTTATTTCTCTTATTAAAAAATCTCAAAAAAATAATTAGTTATTTAAAATTGAACTTTTAATTCATTATTATATTATTATGCTAATTTTTTCTCTTATATTTATTTTGTTTATTACTAACCCTATTATATTTATTTATTTTTGTTTATTACTACTAATCCATTTAATTATTTATTTGCTTATTTTAATTATTTCAATTATAATGTAATTGTATCTAATATGTAATAGTTGTAGAATAATTTTTATTTTTTTAATGCCATGGTTAGTAAAATAGGGAGTGTAAGACATGTTTTGTATTTAAAAATTGAATTTAGATCATTAATCTCAAGATTAATATTTGAATTGGTACACTCACACACGTAAGTCGATCCTGGATCGCCATCTCACTTCTTAAGGGTTACCTCTCAAGTTGCCTAAACAAAAGGTCAAGTAAGGTGTAAAGCAAAGTCCCTTCTCTCATATCATCTAGTCCCTTAACAGATAAAAAGATCAAGTCCCTTCATGGTTGCCTTCGTAATGATCTTGTCCCTTTCGAATAAAGATGATAAGTCCCTTCGAATTGCTTATACACCTTACAGTTGCCTAAATAACAGTTGTCCCTTCACTTGTCCCTCACACATCCAAGGTAATGACTACCTATTCCTTAATAATAGGGATAGTCTTACCATTTAAAGGATATTTAAGAACAGAAAAGACTTAACTTAGGGCAGGTTCCTCTTATATACTTGCTCACTTTTCAAAAACATTTCAAACACTTCACATTTTTTAAACAATTTTCAAAACAAAGTCTTTATATATATCCGTACATGGATCATTATAAAGTACTTAAGAAAATTTCTAAACACACACTACACTTCTCAAAAACATTTTAAAGTGAGCTAAGTAACTAAGAGCCCATGGATAACCATGGATGTAAAGGGTGCTAACACCTTCCCTTTACATAACCGACCCCCCGAACCCAAAAATATTTTAAGGTCTTTCCTGTTCTTTTATGCCCTTTCCTTTTGGATAAAATAAAAGTCGGTGGCGACTCTTGCTATCCGCAACATTTAACTAAAGTCAGTTCTCCCACCGTGTTACACATACGCAGTTCAAGTTTTAAAAAACAGAAACAAATAGTTCCCGCCTTAGGTAGGCGAACTACGTCGACTCTGATCCTCATTATCCCGATGAGGTATGTAGGCAGCGGGGTAGGGCCCGTTCGAGCGCATTCTTTATTTTCCCTACATTTCCCCTTTATTCTCATTCCTTTCTCATTTCCATTTTCCTTCCAGTTAGCAGTTCTTATTCAGCAGCATTCTTATTTCTCACCCTTTGAAACAAAACAAACAAGTGTGGATCCCGTCGAGTACGGCGGATGGATTGGGGTGCTAATACCTTCCCAGTTCGTAACCGACTCCCGAAACCAGATCTTTGGTTTGCAGGACCTTGTCCTTTCCTTCTTCCTCAGGTTTGTGCAACATTACCTTTCGCATTCATTCGGGATAAAAATGCATGGCTGACGACTCTACCTTTTTCGCGCCACTTTTGCGTTTGTACTACGATGAAAATCCCGGGAGCGACAGCTGGCGACTCTGCTGGGGATCGAACCCAGAATCTCTGGTTTCCCTTGTAGAGTCAATCCTAGCGCCTGTTTGGTTTTGTTTCTTTGGGTGTTTATCTGTGTGTTGTTGTGTGCTTTAGTTTAGCTTTACTGTTTTTATTTACAGTTTTTACTTTACAGCTTTACTTTACATCATTTATTTACTGTTTTCAGTATTTATTTTCCATGCATCATATTATACTGGACTGTCTGGCTGTGCTGGTTTTCATTTTTTCTGTGGGATGGGATTTACTGTGAGATAAGCCAAATACCCGGCTTGAGTGCACTATAGAATTAGCGTGGACACGTTGTACTCGCATGTGGCATGATGAGTGGCGATGTGTTTCACACCCAGACTGCGACCGTCTTTGAAATATCTTGTGTGGGGATTTCCTCCACTTCGGGATAGGACCTTGATAGTTATGTGCATCTGGGGACCGATCATTGAGAACCTTAGTGGAAACAACCCTCTCCAGTGATGACAGTGGCAGACCACATTTGTTGGCAAACCCACTCGCATCCGAGGGTCCATTGGGAACTTGCATAGGATGGCCTGGTTCTCTCATAGGAATCCAGTTAAAGCAAATTGTTCGTATGACGGTAGTATTATACCCTTCGGGAATAATGTACTATTGTTTCTCAACTCAGTGCTTGAAGCTGGGGACTTGTGAGGGATGCTTGTTTTTACGGACTCAACTGAGACCTCCCTGAGTAGTACATAATGCCAAACCGATTTCCTGATTTGGTCATGAGCCATTTCTCGGAAATGGTGAACGTATTATTGCTATTCGGCTTTGAGAGTCTGTGATGTTGACCCGAGTAGCACACCCGTGAGATTGGGAGGGGTTTACAGGTTTGCAGGAACCCTAAGACCTTCAGCATACCTGCTTTGCCTTTGGTTCAGTTTTGTGATCTGGATTTCTGGTTCTAAGATATGGATCCCGGATCAGAGGGATTGTTATTGTGATATGTGGATATTGTGACCTTGCACCGACACCTGATTATATGATTGGCACATCACAGACGCTTCACCAATCACATGCCTCGCCTTGCATAAGCATCATATCATCATTAATCATTTGTGTTTCTTTTATTCTCAAGGTCTGCATTACTCCCGATTCCTGGTCATATCATTGCTTCAGGATGGAAGACGTCAGAACGTCCCTGTATTTGAACATCACTTGGGTCTTCTTCCCAATTATTATTCTCTTAATACCAGGACCGGAAAAGGGAAATCCTTGGGAATAAAAGGAACACATTGCATTGCATACACATCATTTGCATTTCTTCTTTGTTTTTGCAGGTTTTCTACAGGATGCTTAATTTATCTGTGTTCACAGGCAAAGATTGCGAGGGCCGCCAAGACCCGACATCCCCGACAAGATATTCTGCATCGCTACGCAACTCGCAACAACCAGAGGACAGTCATGGATGATATGCAAACAGAGCTTAATGAGTTTCGCACCAGAATGGGAGAATTCATGGTGATGATGCAAGGGATGGCTCAGGGACAACAAGAGTTAAGGAATGCAGTTCAGGAGCTCAACCCTCCTCAGACTAATATCCATGTAACCACTCCTGACGTCCAAGTGACTCCTCCCAACACCAACAATGGCCCAGGTGGACCTCAAATTCCAGAGCAGGGCACAATGAATTTTATTCTGATACAAGACAAGCAGGATGATCAGTTCCCTTCTTTCAACAATGACATGGGGTTCGGCGGAGAAGGAAATCTCCAAGACTTTTTTATACTTGCTGAGAAAGTCAAAGCCCTCGAGTGTAGAGACAATTTGGGGATAGATGTGTCTGACATGGGTCTAGTCCCCGGGGTGGTTATTCCTCACAAATTCAGGCCACTGACTTTTGAAAAGTATAACGGTAGCTCCTGCCCAAAGACTCACTTGCAGGCATTCTACCGAAAAATTGCTGCCCATACTCGGGATGAAAAGCTCTGGATGTATTACTTCCAGGATAGTCTCTCCGGAGGGTCCTTGGAATGGTACATGAAGCTAGAGAGAAGCTCTGTGAGAAGCTGGAAGGAATTGGGAGAAGCATTCCTCAAGCAGTATCAGTATAACATCGACATGGCGCTCAGTCGCACTCAACTTCAAAGTCTGACTTAGAAGAATTCCGAGAGCTTCAAATATTACGCACAAAGGTGGCGTGAAGTGGCTGCTAGAGTGCAACCGCCTTTGCTGGAGAGAGAAATGGTAGACTTGTTCCTGGATACCCTCCCTGGGCATTTCATGGAAAGGCTAGTTGGATGTTCCTCAAGTGGGTTTTCAGATATCATCTTGACTGGCGAGAGGATAGAAAGTTGGATCAAGCAAGGGAAGATTCAGAACGGGGGCGCTTCGAGTTCTGGTGGTAAGAAGCCCTTCGTGAAGAGAAGAGAAGGAGAGACTGGTGCAGTGTACGCGCAGAGGGGAGGAAGTAACAGAGGGTTTTATCACCAAGTGGCCCCTGTCACTATCTCAGCTCTACCTGTTCAACAGCAAGTCCAACAACCACAGCAACAACGCTAGCAAGGGTATCAACAAAGAGCTCATCGTCCATATTATCCCCAAAAGCCTAGAGAAAGACATTTCGAAGCTCCGCCGATGTCCTATTCACAGCTTTTGAAGAATCTTCTACAACTTCAGATGGTTCGACTCCGAACTCTACAACCCCCGAAGCCGGGTCAAATCCCCGAGGGTTATGATACAAATGCCATATGCGAATTTCATTCCGGAGCTCCCGGACACACCACAGAGAACTGCAAAGCACTGAAGCATACTGTTCAAGACTTACTGGATTCTAAGGCAATCAACTTTGCTCCTACTCCTAATGTAACTCAGAACCCCATGCCTCCTCACGGAAGTACGGTTAGGGCAGTTGATGAAGGAGAAAATTTAAACTTGGTGCGCGATGTCAAAGACCTGCAGACTCCATTGATTGTTGTTAAAGTCTGTTTGTCACAAAAGGGTATTTTTCCTGGGTGTGAAGTTGATTGTCCGGGATGTACTGAAGCTATAAATGGTTGTGAGCAGTTGAAAGCAGGGATCCAGAGCATGATTAATGAAGGAGTGTTGCAGTTTGACAGGGTTGTAAAGGAAAGCAAAGTCTCTACAATAACCATCTTCTACGATCCATCTCAAGTTCCTCCGCAGGCCAGAGTAGCACCGATAACCATCACTACTGCAGGACCAGTACTGTATCAGAATGATAAAGCCATTCCCTGGAATTATGGTGGTGAAGTATACTGTAACAGCCAGAAGCAAGAGTTGGCCACGTCTAGTACAACCCTGGTTCAATTGGAAAATGTTGGAGTAGGGGGCTTTACCAGAAGTGGGAGACTATTCACGCTGGAAACACTAAGAAATAGTGTGATACCACCCAAAGACACCGCAGAAGCCCAGGCTAGGGCGAGAGGGAAGCAACCAGTGATTGTCAACGATCCTGCACCAGCAACTGATCCAGACATTACCTTTGATAAAGAAGATGAAGAATTTTTGAGGATTATCAAAAAGAGCGACTACAAGATTGTGGACCATCTGCAGCAGACTCCGTCGAAGATTTCCATCTTGTCCTTGCTCATGTGTTCTGATTCTCACAGGAAGGCTCTCTTGAATATTCTGAACAAGGCGTACATGCCTCAGGATATTTCAGTAAACCAGTTGGAAGCAGTGGTATCTAGTGTCAATGCCAGTCACGGATTGGGTTTCACAGACTTGGATCTAACTACTGAAGGGCGTGCTCATAATAAGGCATTGCATATCTCTTTAGAATGTAAAGGTGCGGTACTCTCTCACGTGTTGGTAGATACTGGATCGTCGTTGAATGTCTTGCCCAAGAAAGCACTGATGAAGTTGGATTATGATGGAGTAGTTCTAAAGCCCAGCGACCTAGTAGTTCGAGCGTTTGATGGGTCGAGGAGATCGGTGTTTGGGGAGGTGGATTTACCAATTAAAGTAGGTCCAGAAATCTTCAATACCACGTTCTACGTAATGGATATACAGCCTGCATACAGATGTTTGCTCGGAAGACCTTAGATACATTCAGCGGGGGCAGTATCATCCACACTTCATCAAAAGCTAAAGTTCATCTAGGAGGGTCAAATGGTGACTGTCAGTGGGGAAGAAGACATTTTTGTTAGTCATCTAGCTTCATTCAAATATGTGGAGATGGATGGCGAAATAGTTGAGACCCCATGTCAGGCTTTTGAGCCCTTGAAGACTGAACAAGCGTCCGCCGTGGCGGCTTCTCCTAAAGAACCGAAGAAAGGGGTTTCCATAGCCTCTTATAAGAAAGCTCTTGAGGTGGTAGAATCAGGGATACGAGAAGGCTGGGGCAGTCCGGTAGAAGTGCCTGAAAAGAAAGATATGTTCGGAATTGGTTATCATCCTGGTGTCGCTCCCGATAAATGGTACATGGCCCAAATAAAGGTACAGACGCAAACGGTCGGCGAGAGGGACAATGAGAACACACAACAGTGAACTCACTGGAAAGGAAAAGAGTCGCCAGCTAGGCATTTTTATCCCGGAGGAAAGGCAATGCTGCATAGACCTAGAAAGACACGGATAAGACGGTTGCGAACCAGAGAGACTGAGAAAGGGGGTTGGTTACAACCTGGGAAGGTATTAGCACCCAGATTGTCCGCCGTACTCGACGGGATCCACGCTTAAAAGATTTGTGTTTTAAAGGGGTAGTGTCAGTGCAATTTGTGTGTAAAAGGGCTGGAAAACAAAATGTACAGGTGTCAGTGTAAAGGAAGTGTGAAGTGTATAAATGATGTGTCAGTGTAGGAACAAGAATGAAATGCTCAAGAATATGAGGCCAAAAGAATAAAGCTGCAAAGAGGGGGAATATACAGAGACTTTTGTTCGATAACCGTTAAGTTATGCCTACGTATCCTCTCGTGCAATGAGGAAGTCAGAACACCGTAGTTCGACCCAAAGAGACTGAAGGATGATTTGACTTGTGAACTGCTTGCTTGTCTATGCTCAAGTGTATGACCTGTCTGGCTCAGGTGCAAACTGTCTTGCATTAGACGGAAGAAGCAAGTTCTCGTTTGTGAATGAGTATGATGAGAAAAGAATCCCGGAGGAGACGATTATTGTTTGTTTTTTTGTGTTTTCAGTCTTTTATTGCTTTTGAAAGTTTGTCATAAGAAAATGAGTTTAAGCCTAAACCGGGGGTTAGTAAACTCATCACATCTTCCCTCTGATTAGGGGTAATGAGAATACTTTAAGTGTGAAGTCAGCATCTCACACTTAATCACCCTGATGTAGGATTAAGATCATTAACCTACTTGTGATTATTTAGATGTTTTTGTTGTTTTTGTTTAGTTTTAAGTAATGAGTTTAAGCCATAATCAAGGATTTAATGGACTCATTACACCATCCTAATAGAAGGATAATAGATGAGAACATTTAAGCTGAGAAAGACTCCTCAACTTAATCCATGATTAGGGATTAACCTCATGACAAAACAAAGCCTTTATTAAAGTCGATTTTAGTTAATGATAAGATGAAGAAGTGATTTTTATGGTTAGTAAGACAACTTGAGGGGGACTTGTCCATTAACACTAGCGTTAGTCCTTCTTAACCAATTAAGGAAGAATTAGAACCCTAATGCAAGGCCCAAGTTACAAGCTTGATGTCTTGATGATTATTAAGTGAATTGATTAAGGAGTTAAACACATTAAGGGTTTAACACTTAGGATTAAAGTTATACACTCCATCCTAATAGAAGGATGCAGGCATAAGCCTAATCACAAAGCCTTAAAGCCTTTAGGGTTTAGTCCTTGATTATGAGGTGAGAAGAGAAGACTTAATGAGACACAAAGGTAAAATCTAAATGGGGGGACTAATCAAAACCCTAATTATTGTCATGCTTGGTTGTTCCTAAGGTTTGTGAGGTTACCAAGAGAAATCTTTAGAGGAACCACCAGGAAGCAGATGAAAGGAGCAAAGGAAGCAAAGTAACTTGCTTCATTTAAGAAGACAAGTTGCTTGAAGAAAGAAAGTAAGGAGAAGAAGAAAGAGCAAGCTCAATCTCAAACACAAGACAAAATGCAGCAATGATGCATAAAAGAGATGAAAAGAGATTGTGAGAAGTGAAGGCAAATTCACTTCTCAAAGTAACTTACCACCTGAAAAGTTAATGAAAGAAATGCAATGCTATGCAAAATGAGATGAAATGACATGATGCAAATCAAAACCAGAAGCATAAGTATGATGCTAATGATGCTATGAGATGATGCAAACATGGACCAAGGCATGAGGATGATCATACAAACATGTGGATGCAAGAGAAGCATGCTTAGAACCATGAACATACATGAAAAGTTATGGAATGCAAATGGCATACAACATGGCAAATGAAAGATGAAATGATCAAACATACCTCTAATATGTCTTAAGATGTCTAATTAATTAAATGGATGCACAAAATGTCATGGCAAATCATGGTATGCAAGCAAATGCAAGATGAATGCAAAAGGAAACCCAAATTAGGGTTTATGATCAATGCACAAAACAAAAACCAAAACCAGAAGCAAACATCAAGATAAAAAATTGAAAATGAATTCAAGGAAACCCTAAACCTATACAAACTCACTTCCCAAAGGAGGGGTTCTAACTCTTAACCTAATGAAAGTTATGAATTTCCTAAGATTACTAGGGTTTTGGGGTGCATCACAAAGAAAAATACCAAACAAATTGAAAATGCAAGATCAAATCAAACCAATTTTATCCTATAAACTACATGCTATTCTAAACACAATGCAAAAAGAATCAAAGTCCAACTCATCATGGTTAGGCAGAAGTGATTTTTGGAAGTTTGGATCAAAATAATGCATCAAAATGATTTTAATTCCATGAAAAATTCTCAAAATGCATCAAGATCAAAAAATAAATTTGGTTTGAGGGTTGGACAATGTTTCTAAATGTTTTTAAATGTTTCATGAATTTTTTGGTGATTTTTAAATACTTAAAAGTATTTTTAATTAATTAATTCTCATTAATTAATTAAAAATAAACTTTTAAATATTTAAAAATACTTTTAAAATGCAAAAAATGAAAATAAAAATATTTTTGTGTTCTGAAAAATAATGAAAACCTTGACAAAAATTTTCATAATTTTTAAACATTTTTTGCTATTTTAAATAAATTGGAGAAAAGAAATGAAATAAAATGAAATAAAATTGAATTAATTGAAAAGTAAACCAATCCAACGCATGAGATTCAAAGCTGGGGGGAAGAGGTTGACTTGGCGCGTGAATCAAGGGTCAGGGTCCTTTCTGGCTAAATCAAGTTTTACAAATTAATTAATTGGGATTAATTAGGTTAAGTGAGATTAGGGCAAAATGGATGCATCTGGGCCACACATACACGCGCCAAGTCAAATAAGTCAACAGATCCAACGCACTGAATTCAAACACTAATTAATTACAGGGATTAGGGTTAACAACATTCAGGTGACCGGAGGGAAGCTCCGGTCATCTTCTCCGACGGGTTGAAAACCCTAGATCATGATTCAGGCCACCAATCATCAAATTAAACACAGCAAAATGATCCTCTAACATCCTAGAACAAAAATCATCCCTCAAACAACATTTAAACTTCAAGAATCAGACAAATCGAAGAAATCTTTTTTTACGGGTGAAATTTCAGAGCATCAGTAAATCCTCATTTTTCACTCATTTTCAATTCTAAGCACATCCCCATGACCAGCAAGACATACACTATCAATTTATGACATAAAATGCAAGCTCTGTGAGAAAAAGTTCATGGCCATACCTGAGGTGGAAGCTTCTGATTCTGGGCTTTCTGGGCTGTTCTTTGGTGCAAACTCTCTCTAATGGTCCCCCTTGTGCTAATGGCAGGCTTGGATAGAGTTTAAACAGGCTATTTTGAGAGGTTCAATTCTGGTGTATCAGAAAATGAGGTCTGTGTATGTGATGTTTCAGGCTCTATCAATGGTTGATTATGGTTCCTTTGAGTGTGTTTTATTTGTTGGTGAAGAGAAATGAGGTGTTTGATGGTTGTGGAAGGTGATTCGAAGAAGTGAAGTTCTTTGACAGTTTTTGTGAAGGCTGTGTTCTGGCTTGCTTCAAGGGCCAATGATGTGCTATAACTCTCCCAAGATGTGTGAATAGCCTGTGGAGCAGGTCAGTAGGGGTGGCTGCTTACTGTTCCATGAGTATGGGAGTTTTGGCCAAAAAGTCAAGTTGGCTTGTACTTGCAGCATGGGCTATGGCAGCAGCAGTTTGAGGTCATGTCTTGCTTCAGCTTGGGTTAAGGATGACCCTTAGATTGCTTGTAGCTGACTGCAACATATGGATCATGAGCTATGCTAGCTTTTGCAACTTGCCCACTTGGTGTTTTCTCATGATTTTGTGCCATATACATGAGACACTTCTTGCTGAATTTTGTAGCATGGAACTTCTTTTAGTCATGGAAATGTATATAAATCATTTAGTGATCACACAACTCATGGGAAGATGATTTTGCCAAGAATCCTTCTTTGCACTCTTATGGAAAATGCCTTATGGAAATGTGAAATTCAAAGCAAATGAATGGGAATCCCCTTGGGCCAATTCTGTTTTTGGGTCATGTATGATCATGTGATGAAGTTTTGAAGTCATTTTGAAGTCAATAGTGAAATTCTGTGATCAGGTATGAGATGTCCTAAGAGATGTCCCAACACTTAATAGGACATTTGACAGATTTAACCAAAACTTAAACAGCAAGAAAAGTAAACAACACAGAAGTTTGTTAACCCAGTTCAGTGTATAACCACACCTACATCTGGAGGCTACCAAGCCAGGAGGAAATCCACTATTAGTAATATTAATTCTAGACTTAAACCACCCTGTTTAATCTATCACTTAATACTTACCCAATGCAATTTCTACCTAAGACTCACTTAGATAAGAGTACCCTACTCACTCCCCCTCAATCACCCAGTGATCAAGTTTACAAGTTTACAAAAGTTGAAGACATCCTTCAAACAATAACAGCTTGATCTTACTTCACAGTTTCAATCAAGTCACAAATGCACTTTTGCTTAAAAGCTTATAAAGTGGTACATAAAAACAACTTGCTATTAAAACACTAGACACCCTATTTAGTCTTCTGAAATTCGTACTCAATTCTATGAGTTTCTGTTGTTTAAATAGGTATCTGAATTTTGGGCTTTCTGTAGAATGATCCAGCCCTAATGTGCAGCAACTGTCACCTTGAATTTAGGGTTTGTTACCTCCTATATTCTAGGTGCATTAGGTCTTCTGTTTTAATCTGAATCTTCAATTTAAAACTCCCTACAGATGCGCCTTGTTCTGTTTTTATCCAGCATTAATTAATTCCAGATAGTTCTCCTTAAATATCTCTGATCTGTTAATCAATAATTAATTCTGGTAGCAGGTCTGAGATGTCTCAACATCTGTTGGGACATCCTGACAAAACTGAACTTAGTCATTTACACAATGTCCCAACATCTGATGAGACATCCTGAAATAAGTTCACATACTCTGTTTGCTAATGTCCCAACATCTGATAGGACATTCTGAACTGAATTTAACATTTCTTGTTTGGTCAAAAATTCTGCCAATTCTTAAACATCTACAAACTCCCCCTTTGGCTAATTTTTGGCTAACATTTTTTTTTGGTTTTCAGAGTGCAGCAGAAGTTCCTTTTATCAGAGTATGTCATTACTTTTCTGTTGATTTTTATTTGAGATTACTCCCCCTCAAACATATATGTGTCCAGTCTTGTTGCAACAGAAATACACACTGATTCAGTTCAGAAGCAAACAAATTTTTCATTCATTTAAACAGCAATTACATTTGATGTTGTTCTCCCCCTTGGTAGACACAAAATTAGGGGCCAAAGACACTATTACTGTCATTACATTGCTGTCATTACATTTGCCTCACAAACATTGATCACTCAGATGCATCATTCTCAGTTTCTTCCTCCACTTCAGTGTCTTCAGCAGCTTCACTTGCTTCATCAGCTTCACTGTCTTCATCAGATGCAGCATTCTGATCTTCTTCACTTTCCAACCTTTTGATGATTTCCTCAAGCTTCTGCTTTCTAGCTTCAAGCTCTTTGCAGGTGCTTTTGAGTTCAGCAATTAAAGTCTTCCTGGAGATTGGATTCTTAGCAGTGGAGGGACCAGCAGATGTCCCAGAAGGTGCTTCAACATCTGCAGCATGGTGACTTAGGAATAATTTGTAGTGAAAAGCCAGGGGGCTCTCTCTCTTGTAGACTGTGTCCTTCTCATTTAAAATTCCAGGGTATTGACTTAGAACAATACCACACAGCAATGAAAGAAAAGCTATTGGTAGCTTTGTTGCAGAAGAGCTGGCATGCTTCATGGTTTGATCAAAGATGAAAGCTCCATAGTCCATTTTGGTTTGAGTTCCAACAGCATATATAAATCTGGCTAGACCAGTTGAGATTGAGGAAGTGTGGTTTGTAGGCACCCAATTAGCAGTTCCAATTCTGTTCAGCATGGCATACTTTCTGGTAAGCATGCTCACAGAGAGCTTTCCCTTCACAGGCCATGCCTTGACCTGGTTTGCAGTGATCACTTTACAAACTTGATTATCTGTCTTACCTAATTCATTGGGTCCATCTGTTTCTCTTCCTAGATACTCATTGATGATTTGAGGAGAAAACTGTACACATTTACCTCTAACAAAAACTTTTCTAAACTCAGAAGACTTACCATTTGAGCAATCCTCCTGAAGATTCACAATGAACTCTTTGACAAGAAGTTCATAGCAGGGAGATAGGTCTGAGACTGTTTTGAATAGTCCTGCAGCAGAGATGAGGTCTATCAGTTCTGTGCACTCAAGTGCATTGCTGCTTAGTTCTCTTTCCAAGGCAACCCTTCTTTGGTACACATATTTCCACCTGTTGACACTGGAGACATGATGGAATGATATGTTGTCCAAGGGAGCTTCTGGAACAACAGTTGAAGCTCTAGCTGGTGCTGGTTTCTTCTTGGGAGGAGATGTTGGGACATCTGATCCAACATCTGAATCTGATGGTGTTGCAGCTTTTCTCTTCTGGGTTTGAACTTTGCTCCATGGTTTTGTAGGACCAAAGGTAGCTTTAGCTTTGCCTTTCTTTGGACTAGCCTTCTTCTTCTCAGGGATGACAGGTTCAGCTTGCATCTTTCCTTTCCTGGACCTTAGTCTTTTAGCAATGCTGGGTTTCACAGATGATATGATCTCTGCATCAGAGTCCTGTTCCAGATTGACCACTGGAGGAGATTGAGCAACTTCCTCTTCAGCTGGTTGATCAGCAGGGATTTGATCTTCATTTGAGCCTTGAGCCTGTTCTTCAGAGACCTCTTCATCATTTTCTTTTGAGGCTTTGTCCTCAGTTTGTTCCAGATCAACATCAGATGAGTTCTTTTTCTTACCTTCAGATGTTCCAACATCTGTTGGGACATCTTGTTCTGCAGCAATGTCCTCTGTATCTTGAGCTGGTTCTTCTTGAGGTGCAGGAATGGTGTTCAAAGGAACAGAGATCCCTCTCACCACTCTTTGTTCAGAGAAGACTTGGTTGACAATCTCCTTGATGGAATCATCAACATATTTGGAGTATTTTGAGGACATGTTAGCAGGAGAGGGAATGCCTTTATAGTGTGAGAGGCGCTTCCCCTGAGCTCGTCCAATGGTGTTGATGACATTGGCACAACAGAGATTGGAGTGGCATGAACCACGTCTTCCTTGTTGAGAATTTCCTCAGCTGTTTTAGGGTTTTGAGACATTGTTGAGGAAGATGGATGAACAGCTTTAGGGTTTATGATTTCTGAAGGATTGAGAGTTAATGTGATTCGCTTGTGATGGTATGATGAGAATCTTGATAGCTTCTTATAAGTAGTTACTAAATAAGTAGCCGTTACAGTCCAAATGATTAGGAATGGAATTCCCAAGGATCTTGTCCAGACTGGCTTTGCCATCTGGAACTTATGCCATGCAATGTCATATGACATGTTGGCACATCTCATTAACTGCTAAATATCACATAAACAGATTCCAAGTTTACCCCTTAAGTTCTCAAATTGTGTAGCATCCAATGCTTTGGTAAAGATATCAGCTAATTGTAGATCTGTAGCAACATGCTCCAATGAAATCACCTTCTCTTCTACAAGATCTCTGATGAAATGATGTCTGATATCAATATGCTTTGTCCTGCTATGTTGAATGGGATTCTTTGATATGTTGATTACACTTAAGTTGTCACAGTACAATGTCATGACATCCTGTGGGACATTGTACTCAGTGAGCATCTGCTTCATCCAAACCAACTGAGAACAACTGCTACCTGCTGCTATATACTCAGCTTCAGCTGTAGATAATGACACACAATTCTGTTTCTTACTGAACCAAGAAATCAGATTGTTTCCTAGAAAGAAGTATCCTCCTGAAGTGCTTTTTCTGTCATCAGCACTTCCTGCCCAATCAGCATCACAAAAGCCAGTGAGAATTGGTTTGCAACCATGAAAGTACATTATGCCATAGTCACAAGTACCATTAACATATTTAAGGATTCTCTTGACTTGATTAAGATGACTGACTTTTGGATCAGCTTGATATCTTGCACAAACTCCTACTGCAAAAGCAATGTCTGGTCTGCTAGCAGTCAAGTATAACAAGCTTCCAATCATGCTCCTGTATAGGCTTTGATCTACATTCTCACCCTTTTCATCTTTAGTCAGCTTCAAATGTGTGGGGGCAGGAGTTCTCTTGTGAGCAGCATTTTCCATTCCAAATTTCTTGACTATGTTCTTGGAATACTTGCTTTGTGAGATGAACATTGAGTCTTCCATTTTCTTTATTTGCAGCCCAAGAAAGTAGGTTAATTCTCCTACTAGGCTCATTTCAAATTCAGATTCCATCTGCTTGACAAAATGTTTGACCATCCTGTCAGACATCCCACCAAAGACAATGTCATCAACATATATTTGTGCAATCATGACATTTCCTTCTTCATCCTTAATAAACAGGGTTTTATCAATCCCACCTTTTCTGTATCCTTGCTTGATAAGATATGTGGTTAGTCTTTCATACCATGCCCTTGGAGCTTGCTTCAGACCATAAAGTGCTTTCTTTAATTTGTATACATGATTTGGACAGCTTGGATCAACAAATCCTTTAGGCTGTTCTACATATACTTCTTCATTAAGATAACCATTAAGAAAGGCACTTTTCACATCCATTTGAAATAGCTTGAACTTTAAGATACAAGCAATTCCCAACAGTAGTCTTATTGATTCAAGCCTTGCTACTGGTGCAAAGGTTTCATCAAAATCTACCCCTTCAATTTGAGTGTATCCTTGAGCCACAAGTCTAGCTTTGTTCTTTGTAACAATTCCTTGTTCATTTGACTTGTTCTTATACACCCATTTTGTACCAATCACATTTATGTCATCAGGTCTAGGTACAAGATTCCACACTTCATTCCTTGTGAATTGACCTAATTCCTCTTGCATAGCACAAATCCAGTATTCATCAGTGAGAGCTTCCTTGACATTTTTAGGTTCTATTTTGGAAACAAAACACGAACCTGAAATCACTTCTCTTGATCTAGTGCTTACACCTCTGTTGGGATGACCAATTATTAAATCTTTGGGATGATCCTTCTGTATTCTGATGGAGGGAGGTTTGCTTAAATCTTCTGAACTTGTATCATTTTGAGTGAAGTTATATTGATCATTCTTTTCTTCAGGTTCAATCTTGATATCAGCAGATGTTCCAACATCTTCTGGGACATCTGTAGAAGCATCATCAATTATCACATTTATGGACTCCATGATAACCTTTGTTCTGTAATTAAATACTCTATATGCTCTGCTGTTTATAGAGTATCCAAGGAAAATCCCTTCATCACTTTTAGGATCCATTTTTCTCCTTTGCTCCCTATCTGCCAGAATATAGCATTTACTTCCAAACACATGAAAGTACTTCACAGTGGGTTTTCTGCCCTTCCAGACTTCATATATTGTGGACAGGGTTCGTTTTCTCAAGGTAACTCTGTTATGGATGTAGCAGGCAGTGTTCATAGCTTCAGCCCAGAAATACAGAGGTAACTTTTTAGCATGGATCATAGCTCTTGCTGATTCTTGAATAGTTCTATTCTTCCTTTCAACAATCCCATTCTGTTGAGGAGTGATAGGAGAAGAATACTCATGATTGATTCCTTCTGAAGAGCAGAAATCTAAGAACTTTTGATTCTCAAATTCTTTTCCATGATCACTTCTTATTCTGATCACACAGCTGGATTTTTCCCTTTGCAATCTTTGACATAATTCTTTGAATACATCAAATACATCTGACTTTTCTTTGATGAAGTTTATCCATGTATATCTTGAAAAATCATCAACCACAGCATATGCATACCTCTTACCACCAAGGCTTTCAACTTGCATAGGTCCCATGAGATCCATATGTAACAATTCCAAAACTTTGGAAGTTGTCAGATGTTGGAGCTTTGGATGGGACATCTTGGTTTGTTTGCCTATTTGACATTCACCACAGATTTTGCCATCATCAATCTTCAGTTTAAGGATACCTCTTACAGCATCCATAGATATGATCTTCTTTATGCCTCTGAAATGAAGATGACCTAGCCTTTGGTGCCATAGTTTTACTTCTTCTTCTCTAGCTAGAGAACAAGTTGAAGTGGGACTGAAGTCTAGTGGCTCCCACATGTAACAGTTGTCTTTAGACCTTGCACCTTTCATGACAACTTCTTGCTCTTGGTTAGTCACTATGCATTCAGTTCTTGTAAAGTTTACACTGTATCCTTGATCACATAGTTGACTTATACTGATCAGGTTAGCAGTTAACCCTTTAACTAGCAATACATCATCTAGTCTTGGAACATCTTGACAGTCCAAGGTTCCAACTCCTTTGATCTCTCCTTTAGCTCCATCTCCAAAAGTTACATACCTGGATGAATGTGATTTTAAGTTTACTAACAAATTCTTCAATCCAGTCATGTGTCTTGAACATCCACTGTCAAAGTACCAGTCTTCTTTAGCTGATACTCTCAGAGATGTATGTGCTATGTATGCAGTATTTTTCTTTGACCAAATGAGTTGAGATTTCTTTTGATGCCTCTGCCCTGTGTGTTGTTCAGCTGATCTCCAAGCTTGATTGTTGATCTGGTTCTTGAGTATGTGGCTTTGATCAGTCTGAATGTCAGCTTTTGGTCTCCAAACCTTCTTGATGACCTCTGTCTTCTGCTTAGGAGGTTGCTGATTTCTTTGATGTCTATGCAGCACCTTTTTAATACCTTCTACTTTCTGTTTGGAAGGTTGCTGATACATCTGATTTGGATATCCATGTAGCTTATAACAGTGAGGTTTGATATGCCCAAATCTTCCACAGTGATGGCATCTCCATCTTTGATACTTCTTTTTCATTTTGTTCTTTCCAGAATGTTGAGACATCTGTTGGAACATTATGTTTGTCTTTGTGTTCTGATGTTGAAGCATTTGTTGGGACATCTTGTTTGACTGTGTAATTTTTGAAGTAGCTTTGCTAGAGCTGGCTTCATCTCTGTTATATCCCAGTCCACTTTTGTCCCCTGAATGTTTATTATTGCAGAGAATAACATCCAGTGTATTTGAGCTGCTGTTCATCATTCTAACAGATTTGGACATATGTTCCAGCTTAGAATTGAGAAGAGTTACTTCACTTTTCAAGGTATCAATGATTACTTGATCACTTGCTTTTTCCTCTTCTAGTACTTCATTCTGCTTCTTTAGCTTTATAACCTCACTACATATTTCAGAGCTTCTTTTGTATAGATCTTTGAATGCTTGCTCAAGTTGTTCATAAGTAAGCTCTCCACAACTGGAATCACTATCATATTCACACAGTCCAGCTAAAGCAGTAATATGCTTAGCTGATTCTTCTTCTGAATCTCCTCCTGAGTCTTCATCAGACCAGGTTACAGATAGTCCCTTCTTTTGTCTTTTTAAGAAGTTAGGACATTCCTTCTTGATGTGTCCATATCCTTCACATTCATGGCACTTGCTTCCTTTTTCTTGACTGGTCTTTTCAGCAAGATTTGATCTTCTGTTAGCATCATAGGTTCTCTTGTTTTCAGAAGAGTTTGTGAATCTTCCACTGGAATTTGATTTACCTTCCATACCTCTGAGAATCTGTTTGAACTGTCTTGCAAGCATAGCAATGTTGTCTGACAGGCTCTTATCATTTTCTGGTTCATTATCTTCTTCTTCATCAGTATTTGACACCAATGCTATGCTTTTGTTCTTTTTAACATGTGTGTCATTCATTCCCATCTCAAAAGTTTGAAGGGAACCAATGAGTTCTTCAGCTTTCATGGAACAAATGTCTTGAGCTTCTTCTATTGCTGTGACTTTCATGTCAAATCTTTTTGGCAAAGATCTGAGAATCTTCCTTACAAGCTTTTCATCAGTCATCTTTTCTCCCAAGGCTCCAGAAGTATTGGCTATATCCAAGATGTTCATGTAGAACTCATGAATTGATTCATCTTCCTTCATTCTCAAGTTTTCAAACTTGGTGGTGAGAAGTTGAAGTCTTGACATTTTTACTTTTGATGTTCCTTCATGAGTTGTCTTGAGGGTATCCCACACATCTTTGGCCAGCTCACAATGATGCACCAGTCTGAAAATATTTCTATCAATGCCATTGAATAAAGCATTTAGGGCTTTTGAGTTGCCTAGTTCTGAATCTTCTTCCTCTTTACTCCATTCTTCTTCAGGTTTCAGAACTTTTGATCCATCTTTGGTGTCTTGGACAGGATGTTTCCATCCAACATTTACTGCTCTCCATGCCCTGTTGTCAAGAGATTTTAAGAATGCAATCATTCTTGGCTTCCAGTAGTCATAATTAGATCCATCCAGAATAGGTGGTCTATTTACTGACCCTATATCTCTGTCCATGTTATAGAATTTGTTTTCCCTAGATCTCACCCAGTATAAACAGGCAGGGTGCCTGCTCTGATGCCAATTGAAATTCTGTGATCAGGTATGAGATGTCCTAAGAGATGTCCCAACACTTAATAGGACATTTGACAGATTTAACCAAAACTTAAACAGCAAGAAAAGTAAACAACACAGAAGTTTGTTAACCCAGTTCAGTGTATAACCACACCTACATCTGGAGGCTACCAAGCCAGGAGGAAATCCACTATTAGTAATATTAATTCTAGACTTAAACCACCTTGTTTAATCTATCACTTAATACTTACCCAATGCAATTTCTACCTAAGACTCACTTAGATAAGAGTACCCTACTCACTCCCCCTCAATCACCCAGTGATCAAGTTTACAAGTTTACAAAAGTTGAAGACATCCTTCAAACAATAACAGCTTGATCTTACTTCACAGTTTCAATCAAGTCACAAATGCACTTTTGCTTAAAAGCTTATAAAGTGGTACATAAAAACAACTTGCTATTAAAACACTAGACACCCTATTTAGTCTTCTGAAATTCGTACTCAATTCTATGAGTTTCTGTTGTTTAAATAGGTATCTGAATTTTGGGCTTTCTGTAGAATGATCCAGCCCTAATGTGCAACAACTGTCACCTTGAATTTAGGGTTTGTTACCTCCTATATTCTAGGTGCATTAGGTCTTCTGTTTTAATCTGAATCTTCAATTTAAAACTCCCTACAGATGCGCCTTGTTCTGTTTTTATCCAGCATTAATTAATTCCAGATAGTTCTCCTTAAATATCTCTGATCTGTTAATCAATAATTAATTCTGGTAGCAGGTCTGAGATGTCTCAACATCTGTTGGGACATCCTGACAAAACTGAACTTAGTCATTTACACAATGTCCCAACATCTGATGAGACATCCTGAAATAAGTTCACATACTCTGTTTGCTAATGTCCCAACATCTGATAGGACATTCTGAACTGAATTTAACATTTCTTGTTTGGTCAAAAATTCTGCCAATTCTTAAACATCTACAAATAGAATGCTTGGTACATGAATTTGCAAGTTTTCCAATTGGTGCATAACTTGAAATTTAGTGATTTTAGCCAACTTTGATGAACCATAACTTTTGATCCAAAATGAATTAGGTCATGTTCTTGTACTTTTTGAAAAGGGAAAGATCTATTCTACAACTTTCATGACTAAAGTTTTTTCATTTGAAGCTTTCTTGAATCAAAAAGTAAGGGTTGAAAAAGTTGCATAAAATGACATTTTCATGAAAAGTCAAACTTGCCCAAAAAGTCAACTTTGCAAAAACTTGAGATTCTTGAATTTTGTGAACTTCCAACTTCTTCCATGATCAAATAAAGATCATATACAATCAAAATGATGAAGATCACCCCTTGGTTGGGTCATTGAGGGCCTCAGATACCCTAATTTTGCACTGACTTGTCTAGAAAGTCAACCTTTGATCAAATGACTTCCCCATGGAATTTCTTCATGAAAATTGATATGCATACTCCCTATACCATATAGAGATCAATAGAAACAAGAATGACCAAAAAATTTGGAGTTATGGCCTTTGAAACCAAAACCCTAATTTTAGGTCAACTGTGCAGTCAAGCCTGGCTCTGCTTCCATACCAATCCCAGTTCTTGTGATTCTTTGTCATTCTTGACTTTGAGAGGATATAATATGATGCTTGAACATCCATGGACCTCTTTGAAGTGATAGATGACCTTTGGAGTGGCTCAAGAAGCTCCTGGATTGCTCAGATCACAAACCCTAGATGCAGATGACTTAGAACCAATGCAGTGGATCAAAAATGTGATATGAGATGTCATGATTGATGTTTATGCATATGAAATGATCACAAGCCATAGTGTGAATGGGTGAGGGCAAATTTGGGGTGTTTACACCTGGGAAGTCATCATCCGGACTAAATGATAGAGGTTGTCAAAGCCCGATCACTTTCACGAGTGCGGGAATGGTAGACTATGGAAACATCAGTGTTGTGCAGGATGACGCAGTCGATAGTGACTGTGACATAGATAAATGGATCAGGCCTGCTGCTCCAGAGACTCAGCTCAGCAATTGGACATCAGAAAGGCTTATTTCAGTTACCTCTTTCGAAGAGTAATAATTTTTGTTTCTGCTTCTCCTGTATTCAAGCACTATGTCTTGCCCGGGGCATAGTAGCTCTTTGTAAGGGTTCGTTTGTTCTTAACACAATCATAAATAAAGTTGACATTTCGCATTCATTCATGTTGTTCTTTGTCTTTCATTTTTGCATTTTTGTTTTTCAAAAAAAGAAAGAAAAGTTTTAAAATGGCAATGTTTCTCATTTTCTCAAACCTTTTCTAAAGCCTTGCATGAATCACCATTCATGCATGTGCTCGTCACCGGATCTTATCAATAACGACCCTGTTATGGCTGAGTATGACTTCGACAATCCAATTTATCAAGACGATGAGGAAGGTGAAGAGGATTGCGAACTACTTGAAGAATTGTCCAGACTGCTTAAACAGGAGGAGAAGATGATTCAGCCGCACGAAGAAGCTGTCGAAGTAATAAACCTGGGTACTGAAGAAGACAAGAAATAAGTCAAGATCGGGGCTGCATTAGAAGGATCTGTCAAGACTCGTTTGATTGCTTTGCTTCGAGAGTATGTTGATGTCTTCGCATGGTCCTACCAAGATATGCCTGGTTTAGACACTAACATTGTGGTACACAAGCTGCCTCTCAGAGAAGATTCTCCTCCAGTAAAGCAGAAGTTGAGGCGCACACGTCCCGACATGGCAATTAAAATAAAAGAAGAAGTACAAAAACAGTTTGACGCTGGCTTCTTGGCCGTGACCAGTTACCCTCTGTGGGTTGCCAACATTGTGCCGGTTCCCAAGAAAGACGGTAAAGTCGGGATGTGTGTAGACTACAGGGATTTGAATAGGGCCAGCCCCAAAGACGACTTCCCTCTACCTCACATAGATGTGCTCGTCGATAATACTGCTCAGTTTTCCGTGTTCTCCTTCATGGACGAATTTTCTGGCTATAATCAAATTAAGATGTCTCCCGATGACATGGAAAAGACAACCTTCATCACTCCTTGGGGCACTTTCTGTTACAAGGTCATGCCTTTTGGTTTGAAGAATGCAGGAGCCACTTATCAACGGGCGATGGTGGCGCTATTTCACAACATGATCCATCATGAAATTGAGGTTTATGTTGATGATATGATAGCAAAATCCCAGACGGAGGAAGAGCACTTGGTTAATATAGCAAAGTTGTTTGACAGACTTCGGAAGTTCAGACTGAGGTTGAATCCGAATAAGTGTACCTTCGGGGTCCGTTCTGGCAAATTACTCGGCTTCATTGTTAGTGAGCGAGGAATTGAGGTCGATCCAGCCAAAGTGAAAGCCATACAAGAAATGTCTGAGCCGAAGACTGAAAAGCAAGTGTGTGGCTTCTTAGGGAGGCTAAACTACATTGCACGGTTTATCTCTCACCTAACGGCCACGTTTGAGCCTATCTTTAAGCTTCTAAGGAAGAATCAGGCCATTAAATGGAACGAAGACTGCCAGCAAGCCTTTGACCGAATCAAAGAGTACCTGCTAGAACCTCCCATTCTTATGCCTCCAGTGCCAGGGAGACCTTTGATTATGTATCTTACCGTTCTTGAAGGATCAATGGGATGTTTGCTGGGTCAACAGGACGAGTCTGGTCGAAAAGAGCACGCCATTTATTACCTTAGCAAAAATTTTACCGATTGTGAGACAGGCTACTCACTACTCGAGAAAACTTGTTGCGCTTTAGCATGGGTTGCTCGCCGACTGAGACAGTACATGCTGACTCACACTACTCTCTTAATCTCCAAAATGGATCCTGTGAAATACATCATTGAAAAGCCAGCTCTGACAGGAAGAGTAGCCCGGTGGAAAATGATATTAACAGAGTATGATATACATTACACTTTACAAAAGGCGATCAAAGGAAGTGTGTTATCAGAATACTTGGCTCAGAGTGTTCGGGCGACTTTACTGGGGAGTATCGACACGGATGGGTGCCAAGGAGAGTATATACTGGTGTTTGTGAATGTGAGGCAACTGCTTTTGCTGGGGAATCTCCGCTAGGGATTTTTGGGGGGGAGTCTGTATGATGACGGATTGTCATTATTCACAAGTGTTTGATTCAAAACATGGCTTATGATTATGCTATATGCTTGATTTTTGCCGTAATGCTCCGTACTAGACGGAATGCTACGCTTTGTGGGTGAATATGATGCGAATGCTATGATTATGCAAAGATACCCAACCGGGATCCGGATCCCGTTGCTACGAAGATCTTTGGCCGATCTGCTTGAAATGGACATCCCATCTGGGGGTGAGATCATTGGTAGATCTGATGAGATGATATCTTCCTGGGGATATGGGTCAATGATAGACCTATCTCGGTAATGAGGGGACCCAGATGGGGTTTGTAGAAGCTTTCGTCACTCTGTTGTGGTTCTTTCATGCGTTGCTCTTCTGGATAGAGGCTGAAGCTTTGTGGGGAGATGGTTCCCTGACTTTTGTATTTGGCTGAGGATGAAATGGCAACTCGGCTGGGGAGAAAGAGAGATCACTGAAAGATCTTCTTAGAGATTCTGTTGAGGAGGATTCTTGACTCAGCCGGGGATATGGGCGCCTTCTGGTATTGCCCTGTTGGAGAAGTGATGCCTGGCAACTCTGATGGGGATGAGTGATAAGTGGCAACTCAGCTGGGGAGAAGACACTTTGGGTACTAAGGCTGAGTGTCGATTTGTCAGCTTGCTGGAGTGAAGCTTTCATGCCCCAAGTTGCATTCTGGATACCTGCAATCCTGCAAAGATAGGGAAACGCACAAGTAATCCCGAGGTATCCTTTACTGGATTCCGTCATAGGAGTTTAGACATTTCTGAGAGTAAGTATACTTCCTGCAAGCATGCGGCTTTTATTATATTTTTGAAGATAAGCATCTGTATTTATGCAATCAGTTTTTTTTCTTAAGACATCAGACATTTTTTGCAAATAAAATGTACAAAACGAAACATGACTGAAAATCTGATTTTATTAATTCATGTGCCCTGAATTGGCAAGATACAGTCAAAGAAACAAATCCCCTGAAATGAGGAGATCGTTACAAATTGAGAAACAAAATGCTGGCAATGTTGACGACGCTTTAAGGAGCTTCCTCTTTTGCTATGACTCGTATGACTTTTGACGTTCTTCTCGCCTTGTTTTCTGAAGAAGGCTAATTCTGAAAGAAACTTGATCCTTTTGAAGCTCAACAGGTTGTAAGTGATACAGACGAATTCAGAGTGCAGTTGTTCGCTTATTCCCTTATTTTGCATGGATCGCCCTTTCGGGTTTTCAATCCATCGGGATACCCATTTTTGCCTGAGTTGTCCAATGCGGCTTTTCAACTCAGCGGGTGTACGTTTTTTGTTTATTTTCCCTTGTTTTTTCCCGAGTCTTTTATTCTGTTTTTGACTCGCCGGGATGCCCCATTTTTGCCTGGACTTACATTCTGTTTTATGTCCAGCGGGTCATTTTTATGCGAAGTATTTTTTAACTGCATCTGAATTCACAGGGGACAGGAAGTCTTCACCATCCATGGTGCTGAGCATCAGTGCTCCACCAGATAAAACTTTCTTTACTACGAATGGTCCTTCATAATTTGGAGTCCATTTGCCCCTGTGGTCTGTATGAGGAGGAAGGATTCTCTTCAGCACAAGATCTCCTACTTGGTACTCTCGGGGCCTGACTTTCTGATCGAAGGCTCTCTTCATTCTCTTCTGATATAACTGCCCATGACAGATTGCAGCCAATCTTTTCTCTTCAATCAAACTCAGTTGTTCGTATCGGGACCGAACCCATTCTGCTTCATTCAATTTAACATCCATTAACACCCGTAAGGAGGGTAATTCAACTTCAACTAGTAGGACTGCCTCCATACCATAAACAAGCTGATACAGTGTTGCCCCAGTGGATGTCCTGATTGACGTGCGGTACCCATGCAAGGCAAATGGTAGCATTTCATGCCAGTCTTTGTAGGTGACTACCATCTTCTGCACAATCTTCTTGATATTCTTATTAGCTGCCTCAACAACGCCGTTCATCTTTGGCCTGTAAGGAGAAGAATTGTGGTGTTGAATTTTGAAGTCCCGACATAAATCCGTCATTATTTTGTTGTTCAAGTTGGAACCATTATCAGTAATGATTCGCTCGGGAACTCCGTATCGACAGATGATATCTCTTTTCAGAAATCTGGCTACCACTTGTCTTTTAACATTGGCATAGGAAGCTGCTTCGACCCACTTGGTGAAATAATCGATGGCAACCAGGATGAACCTGTGGCCATTCGAAGCAGTCGGCTCAATCTTTCCAATCATGTCAATACCCCACATGGCAAAGGGACAAGGTGAAGACATCATATTCAAAGGATTGGGAGGCACATGCACCTTATCCGCATAAATCTGGCATTTATGGCATTTTCTGGCATAGGCGCAACAGTCAGCATCCATTGTGATCCAGTAATAGCCCGACCTTAACAACTTCTTGGCCATGGCATGCCCTCCCGCATGGGTACCAAAGGATCCTTCGTGCACTTCACGCATTAACAAATCTGCTTCTGTCTTATCAACGCATCTGAGGAGTACCATATCAAAGTTTCTCTTGTATAGGGAGCCATCAGTGTTCAAGAAGAAACTACCAGCAAGCCTTCTCAAAGTCTTCTTATCATTGGAAGATGCCCCAGGTGGGTATGCTTGATCCTCCAAGAAGCACTTAATGTCATGGAACCAAGGCTTATCATCTTTGACAATGTCTGCTGCGAATACATATGCTGGTCTGTCAAGTCTAGACACTGAGATTTGCGGTACAAAGTTGGCGGCCTGAACTTTGATCATGGACGAAATGGTAGCCAGAGCATCTGCAAATTGATTCTCGTCCCGAGGGATATACTCAAGCTTGACTGTTGTAAAGAAAGTCAATAACCTCCTTGTATAATCCCTGTAAGGTATCAGATGATCCTGGTGGGTGTACCATTTGCCGTTGGTTTGATTAACTACCAGAGCTGAATCTCCGAACACGGTCAATGTCTTGATCCTGAGGTCAATGGCTTCCTCAAGACCCATAATGCAAGCTTCATATTCAACTTCGTTGTTAGTGCAGTTAAAGGTGAGTTTTGCCGAGAAAGGCATGTGGACTCCCTTAGGTGTAATGAGTACTGCACCAACACCACGACCATTCATGTTAACAGCCCCATCAAACATCATAGTCCATTCTTCCTCCGGGTCGGGCCCTTCAGTGTGAATAGGCTCTTCATGATCTTTTGCTTTTATGAACATGATGTCTTCATCAGGGAAGTCAAATCTCATAGGCTGGTAATCATCAATAGGTTGCTCAGCAAGATATTCGGACAATACACTGCCTTTGATGGCTTTCTGAGAAGTGTACTGGATGTCATATTCTGTGAGGATCATTTGCCATCTTGCAACCCGTCTGGTAAGTGCTGGCTTCTCAAATATGTACTTAACTGGGTCCATCTTTGAGATCAACAAAGTAGTGTGGGTCAACATATACTGTCTTAGCCGGCGAGCAGCCCACGCTAAAGCACAGCCAGTTTACTCGAGCAGTGAATAACGTTGTTCACAGTCGGTAAACTTTTTGCTTAGGTAGTATATTGCATACTCTTTTCGACCAGACTCGTCATGCTGGCCCGGCACACACCCCATTGACTCTTCTAATACTGTCAAGTACATTATCAGAGGTCTTCCTTCAACTGGAGGCATAAGGATTGGAGGTTCTTGTAAGTATTCCTTGATCGTGTCAAAAGCCTTCTGGCAGTCTTCGTTCCACCTGACCGTTTGTTCTTTTCTCAACAATTTGAACAAGGGTTCACAGGTTGCTGTAAGGTGAGATATGAACCGTGAAATGTAGTTCAATCTTCCTAAGAACCCTCGAACTTCCTTCTCTGTCTTCGGTGCAGGCATCTCTTGAATAGCTTTGACTTTATCAGGGTCAACTTCAATCCCTTTCTCACTTACAATAAATCCCAGCAGCTTACCAGATCGCACCCCGAATGTGCACTTGTTGGGATTCAACTTCAGTTGGTACTTCCTCAGACGCTTGAATAATTTTAGCAGATTCACCAGATGGTCTTCTTCATTGAGGGACTTGGCAATCATGTCATCCACATAACATTCAATTTCTTTATGGATCATATCGTGGAATAATGTTACCATAGCCCATTGATATGTCGCACCGGCATTCTTGAGCCCAAATGGCATTACTTTGTAGCAGAACATGCCCCAGGGTGTGATGAAGGTTGTCTTCTCCATGTCTTCAGGTGACATTTTAATCTGATTGTATCCTGAAAATCCATCCATGAAGGAGAATACCGAGAACTGAGCCGTATTATCCACCAATACATCAATGTGAGGTAATGGGAAATCATCCTTCGGGCTGGCTCTGTTCAGATCCCGGTAGTCAACACACATCCTAACCTTGCCGTCTTTCTTAGGAACAGGTACTATATTAGCAACCCACGGTGGATAGCTAGTCACAGCAAGGAACCCGGCGTCCCATTGCTACTGTACCTCTTCCTTGATTTTCATTGCCATGTCTGGGCGAGTACGGCGCAGTTTCTGCTTAACCGGTGGGCATTCTTCTCTTAAAGGCAGCTTGTGCACAACAATGTCGGTGTCCAACCCTGGCATGTCTTGATAAGACCAAGCAAACACGTCCACATACTCTTGCAGCAGGTCCATCAGTTGTCTCTTCACTGAGTCTTGTAAGCAGGCCCCGATTTTAACTTCTTTCACGTCTTCATCTGTACCAAGATTAATTGTTTCTACCTCCTCCTGATGAGGAGTGATAACCTTCTCCTCTTGTCTCAACAATCTGGCTAGCTCTTCAGGAAGCCCATATTCTTCTTCAACCCCTTCATCAGCTTGATTGATCGGATTGTCAAAGTCATACAAAGTCATAGCCGTGCTGTTGTCGGTGCGGTCTGGAAGGCACTCTCTGCAAGGGTTCAGTTTGTTCATTTTAGTGATTTGATTTTAATCTTGTTTAGAAAAGTGAAATAAAGTTGTCATTTTGAAAACACTGCCATTTATTTTTGTACAAAAAGAAAAATGGAAAAAAACAGTGAGCGGGAAAAGAAAAGGACTCATTTGCAAAAGATGTCTGATATTTCATTGATTAATCTTGTTGCACAAAAATTACAGATGGCCCGATTACAAAATGAGTCTTGTCATCTTGGGCAAGATGCAAGACTTTGATGCATGCTATAAAAATACAGGAAATAATAATTACTCTGCATGAGTAACTCTTATAATTTCCTGGGAAGACCAGTTTGAGATACCGCTCCCCGGGATCTTTGGACGAATCCAACTTTCCAGGTTGCGGTCGCTTTCATCCTCGTCTTCCAAATTGTTGACAGCATCAGGGGTGAGCATTCCCCCACTAACAAAGTTGGGCTCCTTAGCAGCCTCTGCTTGATCTTGTTGAGTTGGTTTGTAACCCAACCCAAATCTATCTTCTTTCTTCTCCACAGGTAACAATTTGCCCCAGCCTTGGGCAGTTCCTTCTTCAACAACCTTCCGGGCTTGTTGGTAAGATGTCATTGAGGTTCCAGGTACAGCAGATGTTTCATTTATGTTCAAGGCCTCAAACCCTTGACTCATCGTTTCGTGGATCTCCCCATCCATCTCAATGTATTTGTATGTAGCCAGATGGCTAACAAAAATATCCTCCTCTCCACAGATAGTAACGACTTGACCTTCCCACTCGAATTTTAACTTCTGGTGAAGGGTTGAGGTCACGGCGCCAGCGGCGTGAATCCATGGCCTACCCAATAGACAGCTGTAGGCAGGCTGTATATCCATCACGTAGAAGGTCGTTTTGAAAGCTTGTGGGCCAATCGTTATAGGCAACTCAATCTCGCCCAAAACCGATCTCTTAGAACCATCAAAGGCTCTCACTACCAGGTTGCTGGGGCGTAATGCCAATCCGTCATACTCTAGCTTCACAAGGGCTTTTTTAGGTAAGACATTGAGGGATGATCCTGTGTCTACCAGCACATGGGAAAGAACTGCACCTTTACATTCCATGGTGATATGCAAAGCCTTGTTATGATTGCGGCCTTCCGTAGTCAAATCAGTGTTGGTGAACCCTAGCCCATGACTAGCATTAACATTTCCAACTACAGCTTCCAACTGATTGACGGTGATCTCTTCTGGCACATAAGCTGCGTGCAAGACTTTTAGTAGTGCATTCCGATGAGCCTCGGAGCACATAAGCAATGATAGGATTGAGATCTTGGAAGGCGTCTGGTGAAGCTGGTCCACTATTTTGTAATCACTCTTCTTGATGATTCTCATGAACTCATCAACTTCTTGATCAAAAGGTGTTTTTAAAGCTTCTTTAACAATCTGTTCTTCTTGCACCAAGCTCTTCCCTTTTGCCTTGGCAGCAGCTTCTGCTTCGGCAGTGGGTCCTTGAGTTTGTGGAGCAAAGAGACGTCCGCTTCGAGTGAAGCCTCCGCCTCCTCCCACATTGTCTATTTGTGGTGCAGGGGTTGATGATTCAAGAGTGATTTTCTGTCCTCCGCAGTATAGATCAGAGTCGTAATGCCAGGGGATGGCATTACTGCTTTCATAAGGTACTGGCCCAGGCACCGTGATGGTGACTGGGCTGATGGCAGCTGCAGAAGGGACTGTAATAGTTTGTGGATCATAGTATATTGTGACTGGTGCTCTGATGGGAGTGGCATTTTGCAAGTTGTAAGCAGAATCATTTTCAGGATCATAGTAAATTGTAACTGTTGAAACATTTGCTGCTAAAGTTGTAGGAGACATTGTTGGAAGGATGGGTTTTGTTGTTGTAGGAGTTTCTGAATGAAGTGGTGCTGAAGTTGTAGAAGGGATGTTTGCTGATATTTGGTCCGTTGAAGTAACAGATGAAGCATTTGTTGATGAGATCGAAGAGTTGCTTGGAACAATGGTTGTTGTATTTGTAGAAGATTCGGGAATTACTGTTAAGGAGATTGCTGGATTGGTAGGAATTGATGTTGTGATTTGAAGCAGGTCACTCTGGATGAGACCATCTATGCCATCTCTCAAGTTATCGCAACCATTCACTGAAATGTTGCAATAAGCACACCCTAGTTCACATCCTGGGAACATTTGACATTCGAGGAGTTGAGCTTTGATCTCTACCAACGGTGTCCGAATCTGACCCACACTAGTTATCAAATAAGACGGCTTGTCTTCTTCAATAGCATTGATTTTGGGACCTCCGTGGTTTGGCATAGGGTTCTTATTAACATTTGGTGGTGGTGCAAAATTCAGAGCCTTAGAGTCTACCAAGTCTTGTACCTTCGTGTGCAAAGCTTTGCACTTTTCTGTACTATGGCCAGGTGCATTTGAATGAAAAGCACATCTGGCGTTGGAGTCATAATTTCTAGGCAAACTGGCAGGATCTGGAGGTGCCAACGTCCTTAGCTCAACCAGGTTGAGTTTCAGGAGTTGTGGCAGTAATGTGGCATATGGCATAGGGATCGGATCGATCACCCTATTGGCCTGAGAAGGTCTCTGTTGGAACGGTCTTTGCTGATTGTTGTTGTTGGTGTTGTTGTAGTTTCTCCGAGGAGGATACTGAGTTTGTTGCTGATAACTTGGTTGCGGTTGTTTATAAGCTGGTTGTGGATGAACTGGAGCGGGAATGGTGACTGCTGCCACAGACCTATGAACATATTGGGGTCTGCCCCTGTTAGCATGGATAGCATTGGTCTCACCAGTTCTTCTTGGGCCTACAAAAGGCTTCCTCGTGTTGCTGGATGAGCTGGCACCGTTGTCAGAAATTTTGCCCATCTTTAACAGGCTCTCAATTCTTTCTCCAGCTATAACGACATCTGCAAAGCTGGTAGAAGAGAAAGCAGCCAGCCTGTCAATGTATGTTCCTTGGAGGGTGTTCATAAACATATCTGCCATCTCTCTTTCTGACATAGGTGGCTGGACAGCAGCAGCCAACTGCCTCCACCTTTGGGCGTACTCGCGGAAGCTTTCCCTGGATGACTGTGACATTCCCATTAGGAGGGTCCTGTTGGGTGCCATATCCAAATTATACTGGTATTGTCTGATGAAGGCCTCTGCCAAGTCCTTCCAACACCTGATGGTCGCTCTAGTCAAATGTGAGTACCATTCCCTTGAAGCTCCTGTTAAGCTATCCTCAAAATAAAACATCCATAGCTTCTCGTCCATGGTATATGCCTTCAACCTTCCCAAAAAGGATTGTAAGTGGGTCTGTGGGCAGGAAGTCCCGTTGTATTTCTCAAAATAAGGAGGCTTAAACTTATGGGGAATCCTGACCCCGTCCACTAAGCCCATGTCCATCACATCAAAACCCAAAGAGTTTTGAGACTCCAAGGATCTTAATTTTTCAGCAATTTCATCCAGCCTTCTGTCATAGGCTTCTTCCCCAGCACCCATTACTGTGAACTGATCCTCCTGGGGGTCTTCTTGCAGCACTCTGCCTGCAGTGGCAGTCCCTTGAACATTAGCAGGAATGTTGATCTCTGGATGAAGGTGGGGTCCAAATACAGGGGGGTTGACATGAGGTTGGACCCTCTCATTGTTGCTTGTCCCAGCAGTCCCTATATGGGGATCTTCCTGATTCTTCCTTTCTACCATTGCCCTCAATCTTTCTTGGCTCTGAGCTATGTTGTTCATCACTTCCATAAACTGCGTCATCTGAGTTCTCATTTCCAATCTTTCATTGGCCATTTGGTTTCTGACCTCTGCAAGGTCCTGTTGTACCTGGTCCATCTGTATGCCCGGAAGATTGTTACGGGTTGGATATCGGTGTGGACGGTTGAGTGGAAATACCCGACGTCGAGAAATAGTTCCTGAATATCACAACAGAGTTAGAAACAACAACAAAATAGACCTACAAAACAAACAAAGGGTTAGCATGCAATGCAGTATGCTTATTTGTTTCCAAGGTATCCGGCTTGGCTCTTGGTTTTGACCTTTCCAGACCCTTGAAGATGCTGTTGATGTTGCTTTTGAAGTAAACTCAGATGGAACAAACTGATACATATATTACAAAAGGCAAATGGTACATAGTTTGTTCTTTTACAAAACATACCCTCTGAGGGGTCAAAATACATCATAAGAAAATAAAAGTACATGAAATGAAAGCAACAACAAGCAAAAGTCAAACACCAAGACCAAACTCATCTTCCTGAACTTCCTTGAGAAGTGCTTCAGTCACAGGATCAGCTGGACGCTCCGTGAGATTCCCTATAAGGAGATTCCGGGTAGTAACAGCTGCAGTTAGCTTCTTGTGTTGACTCTGGTCCTTTGACCTCTTCACTCCAGCTTTGATCTTCAGCTCTGAGATCTCCCTCTGGGCTGTTGCCAGGGCTTCCTGCTGCTCTTTTGCACTAGCTTCCAGCTGCTCTATCTTGTCCTGAGTCCACTTATCCTCCAGAGTACGAGCTTCGGTGATCCTGACCCACCTAGCTTGACTCTCCTTCAGATACAAGTCTGTCCTGGCTATCTGGAACTGGGCTTCCTTGCAGGCATTCTTCAAGATCTGTTCTCCAGCCCTAGACTTCTTGATGTAATCCTCAGACTTCTCAATTTTAGCCAGATGCTCCACCTTCAACTTTTCCAACCTTTCAATATCCAACCTTCCATCACCCCTCTCCCAGAGGGTCTTCTGTAAAGCCTGAGTCAACTTCTCATTTCTCTCTTTCAAGCTCTCAAATTCCTCTAAGCTGACAGTGGCAGGAGGTGGTGCTGAGGATGGTCCAGTTATATCTTCCATGGTGAAGGGCATCCCAGAAAATTGAGCCCTGGCATGGGACCACTCATAGTATTGTGCTGATGCCACATTGTTGCACTTCCCCAGAATGGTTACTCCTTTAGTTTGAACATTGTCCCAGGCCCAGGCTGCCTGCCTGACAATAGCCAGATTAGGCTTGTTCTCACAGTAAAGAGTCTCATCCAAGTCTTATGCCTTAGGAGTGTGGACCAATGCATAGCCCAGTTGTCTTTTGAACAGCAGAGGCTTGTAATTAATGCAACCCTTAACTCCTATCAGGGGTACATTGGGAAAATGCCCACAACTGGTAATGATATCCCTGCCCTTGGTGCTTTGAGTGCACCACCTGATATCAGCTGAAGTCAGAGCAGTGAGTCTTCTAGCCCAGTTTCTCTGCTGATGAGGGTTCAAAAATGCATCTGTCTTGGGCAAATGCTTGAGAAGCCAAGTATGGAACAAAGGAGCACAGCACCTCACTAATCTTCCTCTTTGCTTTTCATTCCTCTGGTGCACTGAATAGTAGAAATCCCCTAATAAAGTGGGCACTGGGTTCCTCAGAATGAAAAGATGGATTGCATTCTTGCTAATGAATCTAGGCTCATCTGCAAATAATATAATCCCATATATGCTCAGGGCCAATAAAGCACAGACTGCTTTCCACTCTCCCAAAGAAGCTTTTAGGGTAGCGTGAGAGATCAAGAAATCCAGATGCAGGCCAGAGATTCCATCCTTAGTAGTCATATGCTGCCCAATCAGAACTGGTTCCAGATGCAATGCCTTTGTTATCTCCTCATTACTTGGGAAAGCCATCTCAGGGTTGAAGGGGACTCCACCCCTGATAGGTATACTAACCAATGATGAGTATTCCTCCAATAAAGGTCCCAACTGGAAATCCTGAAAAGTGAAACACCTTAGAGGAGGATCATAGAACTGCAGGCAAGTATGAATCAAGCTCCTCTGTGAAGGGTCCAAATCCATAACCACATCAAGTATGCTTCCATAGTGTTCCCTGAAGAGTGGTATATGGTCTGGAGTAATCAGGGTCTGAATCCTCCTGATGTCAGCTAGCTCAGGCTGAAAGAAGTGGTAGGAGATGTTACTCTTTTTAGGTGCCATGATGTTGAGGATGAATTGAGACAGGTGCTGATGATAACACTGAAAATGGGCCACTGACTGGCTGGTGCAGGTGACTGAAGCAGGTAGCTGATAGCTGAAGCAGATGCTGATGAAGATAGGTCTATACTGATGATGGGGTCAAAACCAAGCCAAAAATGAAGATGGATACCCTGAAAAACAAATAAACAAATGTCAAAATGATGCAATGATGATGTATGCAAATGATATGCAAGGGTTTGTGACTGAGCTGGATCTGATCAAGTGCTCTGATATAAGTCCAGGTATGTTCAAGAAATCCAGATGGAGGTCTATAAGTCCAGTAACCAAGGTGGGGGACTCAAATAAAGAGTCACATGTCCAGGGTTTAGAATCACAAGAACTGTTCCAACATGGAGTACTCTTAATCATACAAAGTAACAGGGTATGCTGAGGTCAAGGGTACCTGCAAACCTGTAAACAGCCCAACCCCCTCACAGGTGGTGTTCTAAAACAAGGATCCTTAGACTTGGATCAGTTATGAGAAGTGTAAACACTTCTAACCCGGAGGTACAGTGTTTACAATAACCATAAAATTTCCTCCTCTAATTCACCTCAGTTTCTGAAGGTCAAAACTAAAGGTCATCCAGACTTAGCAGGCTTCCCAGATAGCCCTAGCATTGCAGGAAATCTGCAACACAGAGTTCTCAAGAAGAAACCCATATCTGAACCGTGTTTCATATTCCCGCACCAGACCGAGATGGAATGGGAAAGAATATGAACCACTCTAGCCTAGGTGTCACTCAGGTCCCACGTATAGGACCTCAACTCCCAATAGAACTCCACCCACCAAAACAAACAAACAGATCCAGCCAGCACAGTATGACAGTATGATATATGCAAAGCAATAAAGAAAGCAGTAAAACAACTGTACATAAAGCAATAACAAAAATATAAGCACAGATAGAACATAACACCCCAGTAAACACAAATCAATCAAGCGCTAGGAGGAACCCACAAAAAGAACCAGAAGCCCTGGTTGCAGTATAAGGGTCCCCAGCAGAGTCGCCAAGCTGTCGCTCCCGATAAATGGGACATGGCCCAAATAAAGGTACAGACGCGAACGGTCGGCGAGAGGGAAAATGAGAACACACAGCAGTGAACTCACTGGAAAGGAAAAGAGTCGCCAGCTAGGCATTTTTATCCCGGAGGAAAGGCAATGCTGCATAGACCTAGAAAGACACGGATAAGACGGTTGCGAACCAGAGAGACTGAGAAAGGGGGTTGGTTACAACCTGGGAAGGTATTAGCACCCAGATTGTCCGCCGTACTCGACGGGATCCACGTTTTAAAGATTTGTGTTTTAAAGGGGTAGTGTCAGTGCAATTTGTGTGTAAAAGGGCTGGAAAACAAAATGTACAGGTGTCAGTGTAAAGGAAGTGTGAAGTGTATAAATGATGTGTCAGTGTAGGAACAAGAATGAAATGCTCAAGAATATGAGGCCAAAAGAATAAAGCTGCAAAGAGGGGGAATATACAGAGACTTTTGTTCGATAACCGTTAAGTTATGTCTACGTATCCTCTCGTGCAATGAGGAAGTCAGAACACCATAGTTCGACCCAAAGAGACTGAAGGATGATTTGACTTGTGAACTGCTTGCTTGTCTATGCTCAAGTGTATGACCTGTCTGGCTCAGGTGCAAACTGTCTTGCATTAGACGGAAGAAGCAAGTTCTCGTTTGTGAATGAGTATGATGAGAAAAGAATCCCGGAGGAGACGATTATTGTTTGTTTTTTTGTGTTTTCAGTCTTTTATTGCTTTTGAAAGTTTGTCATAAGAAAATGAGTTTAAGCCTAAACCAGGGGTTAGTAAACTCATCACATCTTCCCTCTGATTAGGGGTAATGAGAATACTTTAAGTGTGAAGTCAGCATCTCACACTTAATCACCCTGATGTAGGATTAAGATCATTAACCTACTTGTGATTATTTAGATGTTTTTGTTGTTTTTGTTTAGTGTTAAGTAATGAGTTTAAGCCATAATCAAGGATTTAATGGACTCATTACACCATCCTAATAGAAGGATAATAGATGAGAACATTTAAGCTGAGAAAGACTCCTCAACTTAATCCATGATTAGGGATTAACCTCATGACAAAACAAAGCCTTTATTAAAGTGGATTTTAGTTAATGGTTAGTAAGACAACTTGAGGGGGACTTGTCCATTAACACTAGGGTTAGTCCTTCTTAACCAATTAAGGAAGAATTAGAACCCTAATGCAAGGCCCAAGTTACAAGCTTGATGTCTTGATGATTATTAAGTGAATTGATTAAGGAGTTAAACACATTAAGGGTTTAACACTTAGGATTAAAGTTATACACTCCATCCTAATAGAAGGATGCAGGCATAAGCCTAATCACAAAGCCTTAAAGCCTTTAGGGTTTAGTCCTTGATTATGAGGTGAGAAGAGAAGACTCAATGAGACACAAAGGTAAAATCTAAATGGGGGGACTAATCAAAACCCTAATTATTGTCATGCTTGGTTGTTCCTAAGGTTTGTGAGGTTACCAAGAGAAATCTTCAGAGGAACCACCAGGAAGCAGATGAAAGGAGCAAAGGAAGCAAAGTAACTTGCTTCATTTAAGAAGACAAGTTGCTTGAAGAAAGAAAGTAAGGAGAAGAAGAAAGAGCAAGCTCAATCTCAAACACAAGACAAAATGCAGCAATGATGCATAAAATAGATGAAAAGAGATTGTGAGAAGTGAAGGCAAATTCACTTCTCAAAGTAACTTACCACCTGAAAAGTTAATGAAAGAAATGCAATGCTATGCAAAATGAGATGAAATGACATGATGAAAATCAAAACCAAAAGCATAAGTATGATGCTAATGATGCTATGAGATGATGCAAACATGGACCAAGGCATGAGGATGATCATACAAACATGTGGATGCAAGAGAAGCATGCTTAGAACCATGAACATACATCAAAAGTTATGGAATGCAAATGGCATACAACATGGAAAATGAAAGATGCAATGATCAAACATACCTCTAATATGTCTTAAGATGTCTAATGAATCAAATGGATGCACAAAATGTCATGGCAAATCATGGTATGCAAGCAAATGCAAGATGAATGCAAAAGGAAACCCAAATTAGGGTTTATGATCAATGCACAAAACAAAAACCAAAACCAGAAGCAAACATCAAGATAAAAAATTGAAAATGCATTCAAGGAAACCCTAAACCTATACAAACTCATTTCCCAAAGGAGGGGTTCTAACTCTTAACCTAATGAAAGTTATGAATTTCCTAAGATTACTAGGGTTTTGGGGTGCATCACAAAGAAAAATACCAAACAAATTGAAAATGCAAGATCAAATCAAACCAATTTTATCCTATAAACTACATGCTATGCTAAACACAATGCAAAAAGAATCAAAGTCCAACTCATCATGGTTAGACTGAAGTGATTTTTGGAAGTTTGGATCAAAATAATGCATCAAAATGATTTTAATTCCATGAAAAATTCTCAAAATGCATCAAGATCAAAAAAGAAATTTGGTTTGAGGGTTGGACAATGTTTCTAAATGTTTTTAAATGTTTCATGAATTTTTTGGTGATTTTTAAATACTTAAAAGTATTTTTAATTAATTAATTCTCATTAATTAATTAAAAATAAACTTTTAAATATTTAAAAATACTTTTAAAATGCAAAAAATGAAAATAAAAATATTTTTGTGTTCTGAAAAATAATGAAAACCTTGACAAAAATTTTCATAATTTTTAAACATTTTTTGCTATTTTAAATAAATTGGAGAAAAGAAATGAAATAAAATGAAATAAAATTGAATTAATTGAAAAGTAAACCAATCCAACGCATGAGATTCAAAGCTGGGGGGCAGAGGTTGACTTGGCGCGTGAATCAAGGGTCAGGGTCCTTTCTGGCTAAATCAGGTTTTACAAATTAATTAATTGGGATTAATTAGGTTAAGTGAGATTAGGGCAAAATGGATGCATCTGGGCCACACATACACGCGCCAAGTCAAACAAGTCAACAGATCCAACGCACTGAATTCAAACACTAATTAATTACAGGGATTAGGGTTAACAACATTCAGGTGACCGGAGGGAAGCTCCGGTCATCTTCTCCGGCGGGTTGAAAACCCTAGATCATGATTCAGGCCACCAATCATCAAATTAAACACAGCAAAATGATCCTCTAACATCCTAGAACACAAATCATCCCTCAAACAACATTTAAACTTCAAGAATCAGACAAATCGAAGAAATCTTTTTTTACGGGTGAAATTTCAGAGCATCAGTAAATCCTCATTTTTCACTCATTTTCAATTCTAAGCACATCCCCATGACCAGCAAGACATACACTATCAATTTATGACATAAAATGCAAGCTCTGTGAGAAAAAGTTCATGGCCATACCTGAGGTGGAAGCTTCTGATTCTGGGCTTTTTGGGCTGTTCTTTGGTGCAAACTCTCTCTAATGGTCCCCCTTGTGCTAATGGCAGGCTTGGATAGAGTTTAAACAGGCTATTTTGAGAGGTTCAATTCTGGTGTATCAGAAAATGAGGTCTGTGTATGTGATGTTTCAGGCTCTATCAATGGTTGATTATGGTTCCTTTGAGTGTGTTTTATTTGTTGGTGAAGAGAAATGAGGTGTTTGATGGTTGTGGAAGGTGATTCGAAGAAGTGAAGTTCTTTGACAGTTTTTGTGAAGGCTGTGTTCTGGCTTGCTTCAAGGGCCAATGATGTGCTATAACTCTCCCAAGATGTGTGAATAGCCTGTGGAGCAGGTCAGTAGGGGTGGCTGCTTACTGTTCCATGAGTATGGGAGTTTTGGCCAAAAAGTCAAGTTGGCTTGTACTTGCAGCATGGGCTATGGCAGCAGCAGTTTGAGGTCATGTCTTGCTTCAGCTTGGGTTAAGGATGACCCTTAGATTGCTTGTAGCTGACTGCAACATATGGATCATGAGCTATGCTAGCTTTTGCAACTTGCCCACTTGGTGTTTTCTCATGATTTTGTGCCATATACATGAGACACTTCTTGCTGAATTTTGTAGCATGGAACTTCTTTTAGTCATGGCAATGTATATAAATCATTTAGTGATCACACAACTCATGGGAAGATGATTTTGCCAAGAATCCTTCTTTGCACTCTTATGGAAAATGCCTTATGGAAATGTGAAATTCAAAGCAAATGAATGGGAATCCCCTTGGGCCAATTCTGTTTTTGGGTCATGTATGATCATGTGATGAAGTTTTGAAGTCATTTTGAAGTCAATAGAATGCTTGGTACATGAATTTGCAAGTTTTCCAATTGGTGCATAACTTGAAATTTAGTGATTTTAGCCAACTTTGATGAACCATAACTTTTGATCCAAAATGAATTAGGTCATGTTCTTGTACTTTTTGAAAAGGGAAAGATCTATTCTACAACTTTCATGACCAAAGTTTTTTCATTTGAAGCTTTCTTGAATCAAAAAGTAAGGGTTGAAAAAGTTGCATAAAATGACATTTTCATGAAAAGTCAAACTTGCCCAAAAAGTCAACTTTGCAAAAACTTGAGATTCTTGAATTTTGTGAACTTACAACTTCTTCCATGATCAAATAAAGATCATATACAATCAAAATGATGAAGATCACCCCTTGGTTGGGTCATTGAGGGCCTCAGATACCCTAATTTTGCACTGACTTGTCTAGAAAGTCAACCTTTGATCAGATGACTTCCCCATGGAATTTCTTCATGAAAATTGATATGCATACTCCCTATACCATATAGAGACCAATAGAAACAAGAATGACCAAAAATTTTGGAGTTATGGCCTTTGAAACCAAAACCCTAATTTTAGGTCAACTGTGCAGTCAAGCCTGGCTCTGCTTCCATACCAATCCCAGTTCTTGTGATTCTTTGACATTCTTGACTTTGAGAGGATATAATATGATGCTTGAACATCCATGGACCTCTTTGAAGTGATAGATGACCTTTGGAGTGGCTCAAGAAGCTCCTGGATTGCTCAGATCACAAACCCTAGATGCAGATGACTTAGAACCAATGCAGTGGATCAAAAATGTGATATGAGATGTCATGATTGATGTTTATGCATATGAAATGATCACAAGCCATAGTGTGAATGGGTGAGGGCAAATTTGGGGTGTTTACACCTGGGAAGTCATCATCCGGACTAAATGATAGAGGTTGTCAAAGCCCGATCACTTTCACGAGTGCGGGAATGGTAGACTATGGAAACATCAGTGTTGTGCAGGATGACGCAGTCGATAGTGACTGTGACATAGATAAATGGATCAGGCCTGCTGCTCTAGAGACTCAGCTCAGCAATTGGACATCAGAAAGGCTTATTTCAGTTACCTCTTTCGAAGAGTAATAATTTTTGTTTCTGCTTCTCCTGTATTCAAGCACTATGTCTTGCCCGGGGCATAGTAGCTCTTTGTAAGGGTTCGTTTGTTCTTAACACAATCATAAATAAAGCTGACATTTCGCATTCATTCATGTTGTTCTTTGTCTTTCATTTTTGCATTTTTGTTTTTCAAAAAAAGAAAGAAAAGTTTTAAAATGGCAATGTTTCTCATTTTCTCAAGCCTTTTCTAAAGCCTTGCATGAATCACCATTCATGCATGTGCTCGTCACCGGATCTTATCAATAACGACCCTGTTATGGCTGAGTATGACTTTGATAATCCAATTTATCAAGACGATGAGGAAGGTGAAGAGGATTGCGAACTACTTGAAGAATTGTCCAGACTGCTTAAACAGGAGGAGAAGATGATTCAGCCACACGAAGAAGCTGTCGAAGTAATAAACCTGGGTACTGAAGAAGACAAGAAAGAAGTCAAGATCGGGGCCGCATTAGAAGGATCTGTCAAGACTCGTTTGATTGCTTTGCTTCGAGAGTATGTTGATGTCTTCGCATGGTCCTACCAAGATATGCCTGGTTTAGACACTAACATTGTGGTACACAAGCTGCCTCTCAGAGAAGATTCTCCTCTAGTAAAGCAGAAGTTGAGGCGCACACGTCCCGACATGGCAATTAAAATAAAAGAAGAAGTACAAAAACAGTTTGACGCTGGCTTCTTGGCCGTGACCAGTTACCCTCCGTGGGTTGCCAACATTGTGCCGGTTCCCAAGAAAGCCGGTAAAGTCGGGATGTGTGTAGACTACAGGGATTTGAATAGGGCCAGCCCCAAAGACGACTTCCCTCTACCTCACATAGATGTGCTCATCGATAATACTGCTCAGTTTTCCGTGTTCTACTTCATGGACGAATTTTCTGGCTATAATCAAATTAAGATGTCTCCCGATGACATGGAAAAGACAACCTTCATCACTCCTTGGGGCACTTTCTGTTACAAGGTCATGCCTTTTGGTTTGAAGAATGCAGGAGCCACTTATCAACGGGCGATGGTGGCGCTATTTCACAACATGATCCATCATGAAATTGAGGTTTATGTTGATGATATGATAGCAAAATCCCAGACGGAGGAAGAGCACTTGGTTAATCTAGCAAAGTTGTTTGACAGACTTCGGAAGTTCAGACTGAGGTTGAATCCGAATAAGTGTACCTTCGGGGTCCGTTCTGGCAAATTACTCGGCTTTATTGTTAGTGAGCGAGGAATTGAGGTCGATCCAGCCAAAGTGAAAGCCATACAAGAAATGTCTGAGCCGAAGACTGAAAATCAAGTGTGTGGCTTCTTAGGGAGGCTAAACTACATTGCACGGTTTATCTCTCACCTAACGGCCACGTGTGAGCCTATCTTTAAGCTTCTAAGGAAGAATCAGGCCATTAAATGGAACGAAGACTGCCAGCAAGCCTTTGACCGAATCAAAGAGTACCTGCTAGAACCTCCCATTCTTATGCCTCCAGTACCAGGGAGACCTTTGATTATGTATCTTACCGTGCTTGAAGGATCAATGGGATGTGTGTTGGGTCAACAGGACGAGTCTGGTCGAAAAGAGCACGCCATTTATTACCTTAGCAAAAATTTTACCGATTGTGAGACAGGCTACTCACTACTCGAGAAAACTTGTTGCGCTTTAGCATGGGTTGCTCGCCGACTGAGACAGTACATGCTGACTCACACTACTCTCTTAATCTCCAAAATGGATCCTGTGAAATACATCATTGAAAAGCCAGCTCTGACAGGAAGAGTAGCCCGGTGGAAAATGATATTAACAGAGTATGATATACATTACACTTTACAAAAGGCGATCAAAGGAAGTGTGTTATCAGAATACTTGGCTCAGCAGCCAATCAATGATTATCAACCCATGAGGTTCGAGTTTCCGGATGAGGACATCATGTTCCTCAAGTGAAAAGACTATGAAGAACCACTTCCGGAGGAGGGGCCAGACCCTGAATCCAAATGGAAGTTGATGTTTGACGGGGCTGTGAACATGAATGGAAGTGGAGTAGGTGTTGTTATCATCTCGCCAGAAGGGGTCCATACACCTTTAGCCGCTCGGTTGACTTTAGAATGCACTAATAATGAGGCAGAGTATGAAGCTTGTATCATGGGGATTGAAGAGGCAATCGACTTGCGAGTCAAAAACATCGAAATCTTCGGAGATTCTGCTTTGGTGGTGAATCAAGTCAATGGCAAATGGTTGGTTCATCAACCTCACTTGGTTCCTTATAGGGATTATGTCAGGAGGCTGTTAACTTTCTTCACCAAAGTCAAGCTGGATTATATTCCTCGAGATGAAAACCAATTCGCCGATGCTCTAGCAACTTTGTCGTCCATGATTAAAGTTTGTCAAGAGAATTTCGTGCCTCGAATTACAGTCTCCCATCTTGAAAGACCTGCTTATGTCTTTGTAGTCGACAATGGTGAAGATAACAAGCCTTGGTATCATGATATCAAGCAATTATTGAAGGCTCAAGAATACCCGGCTGGGGCATCTAGTAAGGATAAGAAGACCCTTAGAAGACTGGCAGGAGGTTTCTTCTTGAATCAAGATGACGTGCTGTATAAGCGAAACTTCGAAATGGTTCTGCTCAGATGTGTGGATAGACACGAAGCAGACCTGTTGATGCAGGAAGTCCATGAAGGCTCCTTTGGTACCCATGCTGGAGGACATGCTATGGCCAAGAAATTGTTGAGATCGGGATATTATTGGATCACCATGGAATCCGATTGCTGTAAGTACTCCCGTAAATGCCACAAGTGTCAAATTTACGCTGATAAGGTCCATGTGCCTCTGAATCCGTTGAGTGTCATGTCTTCACCATGGTCGTTCGCTATGTGGGGCATTGATATGATTGGAAAGATCGAGCCGATAGCTTCTAATGGTCATCGCTTCATCCTGGTTGCTATAGATTATTTCACGAAGTGGGTCGAAGTGGCATCTTACACCAATGTCACTAAACAAGTGGTAACCCGGTTTATTAAAAGAGACATCATTTGCCAGTACGGAATTCCTGAAAGGATCATTACTGATAATGGTCCTAATCTCAACAACAAGATGATGGCTGATTTGTGTCGAGATTTCAAAATAGAGCATCACAACTCTTCTCCATATTGTCCGAAGATGAATGGCGTCGTCGAGGCGGCCAATAAGAACATTAATAATATTGTGCAGAAGATGGTTGTGACATACAAAGATTGGCATGAGATGCTACCATTTGCGTTGCATGGGTACAGAACGTCAGTACGTACTTCAACAGGGGCAACCCCGTTCTCACTGGTGTATGGTATGGAGGCAGTCCTACCAATTGAAGTGGAAATCCCCTCGTTGAGGTTAATGATGGACATTAAGCTAGATGAAGCTGAGTGGCTCCGATCCAGATATAATCAATTGAGCCTCATTGAAGAGAAACGTCTAGCAGCTATATGCCATGGACAGTTGTATCAACGGCGGATGAAGCCGGATTTTGACAAAAAGGTGCGACCACAGAGGTACATGCCAGGTGACTTAGTGCTGAAAATGATTCTTCCTTCTCTTAACGATCACAGGGGCAAGTGGACACCCAACTATGAAGGACCGTTCGTGGTTAAAAAGGTTTTCTCAGGTGGAGCCTTGATGCTAACAACCATGGACAGAGAAGACTTCCAATCCCCTGTTAACGCAGACGCAGTAAGAAAATACTTCGTGTAAAAAGGACCCGTTGGATAAAAACAGAATAAAGATCCAGGCAAAAATGGGCATCCCGGCGAGCCAAAAAAAGAATAAAAGGCTCGGGCAAAAGTTAGGGAAATCTTGAAAAAATGTACACCCGCTGAGTTGAAAATCCACATCGGACAACTCAGGCAAAAAAGGGTATCCCGGTGGATTGAAAACCTGAAAAGGCGATCCACGCAAAAGAGGGATTAACACGAACGACTGTGATCTGCGAGATCCGTAGCTTATCTATAGTTGAGGCTATCCTGAGGGTTGAAGATCAGTTCAACTACTTTTCACAAGAGGCAGAGCGAGCGGAGCGTCTTGAAGACATATGAGCCATAACCGAGTTGAAATTTGATAAGATCCACTTCTCACATTACCAATAGGATAGTTTGTTTTCCTTTTTGGCTGTTCCCTCTTTCTAGGGAACTGCTTCCTTTGTATTGCCTATTCATGGTCATTTTTCCGAATCAATAAAAAATTCAACTTCAGTCAGCTTGTGACTATCTGCTTCTCGTTTTTGTTTTTCATCTAGCATTGATTGATTGCGAAAACGTCCAGCAAATTGTTATTTACATTGTGTTGTGAACATTTGAATGCTTTCTAACTCGTGCAGTGGACAGAAACATTTGATACAACTCCGAAAGGGTGTCGAGATGCCCAGATAATGATTCATATTACGAGCCTGGGGCAGGAAGGTCCCAAACTAACTCTCCATGTTGCAGGCACTATCGATTGTGTTCATGCAGGTACATGTACAGGTGTTGCTAACAGAGCTAAAAGTAAATCCCCAGTGAAGTCGCCGGAGCAAGAGAAGGTGTCTCCCAGGGTGTCTCCAATCATCCCCAGTAAAGTGGAATTTGAAATCTCCCCAAGCAAGGTAGCAGGATGTGGGTGTCACCCCCAAGCAGAAGTTTCCCTTCAGACAGGGGCAATTCTCAGTAGTATAAGGAGTGTCTTTCCTCCCCAGCAATTGCCTCCTCAGCAGTGTCATGCCTTTGGTTCCCAGCCAAGTCAGTAGGTCCTCACTTCCCCACCAGAGTTCAAGAAGAGTCCATCTCCAGCAGGGTCTTGGCGCTCCAATCTCAAAGTCCAATTTATTTTTGGCAATGGTGGCTGCTCAGAGCCGGGGTATCATTGACAGTCTTCCCTGCAGAGTCGTTTCCTCCTCATTAGGATGGATCAGATCAGTGCAGTGATTAGCACTTTCCCCACAAAGTCGTTTCCTCCTCATCAGGATGGACCAGATCAATGCAGTGATCACCAGTTCTTCCTAGTCAAGCCATCTGGGATACTTGCAGTCTCCTTTTAAGGAGATCCTTTACATTTTGCATTTAGTAATCATCATTACATTTGCATCCTCCAAAGCGTAGCATTTCCATCATCATGGAGCATTACGCCATAAATTCAAACATATGCATGCCAGCATGGGCCAGTTTTAAGGTATATTACGATAATCTTCTCAACCTGAAGTACTCCGCACAGAGGATACCAATATCATTTTTCAGACATCCTTGTCTTTTCAAGTCATTGTTTCCGCGTCTTGTTTGGTACAACAGTCGCGTCGTAGGCTCTCGTTTTGTACAACGGTCCTGTTTGTCGGGGCTCTCGTTTATGTACAACGATCCTATTCCATCTTGTCCTATTTCCTTTGTTGTTTCTGGTTATCGACTGAGGCTGGTATACCATTGCGTCTCCATTCGAGGATGGTTTCGTGTTAGATCCGAGGATCTCTTTTGAGAATTGTCATTCGAGGATGGCATTCTTTTCTTCAAGTCCTTCTAAGGTTGGTCTTGTTGTTGTGGCTATCACTCGAGGGTGATAGACCATTTTGAGCTTATTGATTGAGGTTAGTTTGTCTCTTTTGCAAAGTCTGTCTGAGGTCAGTCTTTGTTGTTTCTGGTTATCGACTGAGGCCGGTATACCATTGCGTCTCCATTCGAGGATGGTTTCGTGTTAGATCCGAGGATCTCTTTTGAGAATTGTCATTCGAGGATGGCATTATTTTCTTCAATTCCTTCTGAGGTTGGTCTTGTTGTTGTGGCTATCACTCGAGGGTGATAGACCATTTTGAGCTTATTGATTGAGGTCAGTTTGTCTCTTTTGCAAAGTCTATCTGAGGTCAGTCTTTGTGTTTCTAGGTATCGACTGAGGCCGGTATACCATTATGTCTCTATTCGAGGATGGTTTCGTGTTAGATCCGAGGATCTCTTTTGAGAATTGTCATTCGAGGATGTCATTCTTCCGGATATTTTATTTCCCACATTTCAAATTTCCAGGTTTTATTCAAGTATTCAATCACTCCATACCTTAAACATCTTAAAGCTCTCGCAATTATTCGTTCAGGCCTGCAGATTATTGAATAGGGGCAGCTGTAATATCTCAAAATTTTCCCTCTCATTTCCTCAACATTTTGTGTAGCATTTTGTATTCATAGCTTCATAAAATAACCAAAAACATTGCATCAAATATTGCATAGCTGAGGCATAGGCATGTGATCAATGATCAGAGCAACTGAAGGCATTACAAGGGCAATCACAGGGCCACAAAGCTTCCCAACCTTGTGCAAAAGGGTTCACAATATCCCACAAGTCTTCACTTGGAGCCACGAGCCATGGAAAGATTTGATTTGATCGAAGGAGGCGAACAGTGCAATATTTCCTAATGAAAAGGCCAAATTAGGGTTTCACTCCTACTGGGCTTCTGCATGAAGTTTTGATTCAAAAGGGAGTCCTTTGTATTATATATGATGTCAAGTTCCTAGGGTTCAAATCTCGTCCACAAATTCATTTTGGAGGGGGTTCGACTGGCCAGACGATGGAAAATCGAGGAATCGGGGAAAAGGCAACCGAGCTAGGTAAAAAGGGTCGACTCTGGACTTTTAAGATCAAAATCATGAAATTAGGGTTACGATGATCCTATGGCTCAAATTTGGTCAAGAAATGATGGAGGAATCATACTAAAAAAATCAAAGGAAAAAATCATTTGAAAAGTGGTTGGTTTTGCATTTCGCTCCACTTTTCCTTCCACTTTCTTTCCACACTTCCTTTCATTCTTTCCCTCTTGTTTTTCCATTTCAATTCCACTCCATTTCCCTTAGAAATTTCCACCATGTTCTACCATCTTCTAGAGTGTTCCAAGGAATATTCCCTTTTCCAACCCTAACTCTAACTAACTACCAAACCTAATTTTGGATCCCAAGCCTAATTTTTGGGCCCCAAACCCAAATCTAGCTCCAAGCCTAGTCTCTATATATTCATTAATCACTTCATTGGTGGGGGTTCACACAATTTTCCAATTTTTCACTCTTTCACAATCACTTTTTCTCTCTCACTTTTCCTCCTTTTTCCCTCCTTTCACTAAAGCTTTTTTGAATAAGCTCTTCAAGTTTCACATTGAAACTTGAAGATCTTAAAGCTTAAGCCTTCAACCTTCATTGATTGTGGATTATAGAAGAAAAAGCTACTGAGTTTTATGAGGATTTCGGCTTATCGGAAACGCACGAAGGTTCAAGCATCAAGAACGCATTTATTTTGCGGTTTCTCGGTTTCTCTCGGTTTTCTCTTTGATCAAGCTCCGATTCTTGCAACAATTACCGAAGAACTTCTCCGCTTCATATGTTGGTGATCTAAATCACTTCTTCTTTAAGTTATTCTCTTCATCTCGCCATTTCGGCATTCTTTAAGCGCTTTTTGTGTTGCTTGTAATCGTTTCCGTTTCGATTATGTTTTGCTTGCGTTTTGTGATTTTTGTTGGTTTAGAATTGAAAGTGTTGATAGCTACAGGTTCTATCATGTGTAAATAAGCTCCAATTAAGCTTAAATTAGTGTTACCATGTTCCTAGATATGTTAGGGATCATTAAAAGTGAGTTTGTGGCCAAAAGCACTTATTTCAAAGACTTTTTTTCAATTCTGTTCAGCGTTAACCGGTTAACGCATTGGGTTAACCGGTTAATGCGTGCGTTTAGCCACAAATTAGTGATGTCCAGGGTATGTTAACCGGTTAAAGCATATGGTTACCGGTTAACGTTGTTGTTTTTTTGGTTTTTAGCTTATTTGATTGCTTAGTCCTTGGTCCTAGTGCCTCTAATGTTCATACATGTTTAGGTATTGATTTTAGGGAATTTTTGGGTCCATTTCCAGTAGCTCATTCCCCCATTTCGAGTCGTTTCGACACGATTCCGTTCATGTCGCATATTATTTTATTTTTGTGTTTCTTTGTGCATAGATTGAGCTCTTGCATATTGTTGCCATGTTTATGCATCATTAGGCATATAAATAATCATGTTGCATTCTGTTTTTACATGTTGCATTAGATCATTTTGCATTTCATTATGTTGATGTATGTTGCATGTTGCATAATCATGTATTTATGTGCATTTGGTTGCATTTTATTGCATACTTGATCACATCATCCATATCATTCAATTCTGAATTTTGCATTGAGTTTAGTATGTTTGTTTGAGCTATCATATTGCATATTCACAATCAATAATCCTCATGTTCATATACCATGTTCATGTGTTACATTTTTGCATTACTTGTTGCATAATCAACCATGTGACGTAGTCTTGCATAATTCTTCAAAAATGTTCATGTTCTTGCATTTATATATGTTGATTTATGTCCAAATGTATGTTCATGATTAAGTTGATGCATTTTTCATTAAGTTTGTGCATTAAAAATGAAAATAATCAATTCTGGATTTTGCATTTCATAGCTATTTTTGCATATAGGTGCTGTAAAATGTATGTTGTTTGTTGTGTGCATGCTGTATTTGATCTTTTACACCTACTTTTCCATGCTGAATGCTGGCTATAAAAAGTTGTTTGTGTTATGCATTGCTTTCATAGCTGATTGTGTTTTTGAGTGCTGTAAATAGTTGTTGAATTTTGGTTTAGCATAGTTTAGGCACCCTTAAACCTAAAATAGAGTCTAGTTTAGGTCCAAGTTGCCTTAGGATTTAATTAGGGTGTGTTTGCTTATTATTTTTAATAAAATGCACATTAACCTTTGTTTTGTAGAGGGGAAGATTGAGGTAAGTTTCCTTCACTCTATCCTTTATTTTTATGCATTTGATTTGCATATAATTCTTTTTTTCCTTCCATACTTGTGTTTGGTAGGATTTCCCCCTTTGTTAGAATCAACTTAACTTCTCTAGGAAGTAAGTTGCATTCTATTCTTTTCTTCATTAGGATTAGAAAACCTCACTAACCATTAGGATTTCCCTTTTGTAAATAAATAACTTAGGGTTGGTCTTAGTTCCCCTTAGTTTTTGTCATTTTCCGACTTGAGTCATTCTTTCTCTCCTCACAAAGAAAATAATAAAACACTTAATAAAAACCGAATGTTCTCATGCGACACGAGACTTTGTTGCGGAGTTCTTATACGCGTCCCGTTTCGGGGCGAGGTGTAAGTACTTCCCATGATGGATAGGTCTTAGTATGAGAATGTTCACAAACAAATTCAAAACATTTCTCATAAAAGACAAAAAAACAAATAATAAGCGACTTTCCTGCGGGAATTCTTTTCTCATCTCATTCACTCTGAACGCGAACTCGCGATGACTTGTCTCGCATGCAAGACGGTAAATGCACTCGTATCAGAATAGCCTGCAACACCTGAGCATAGACATACGCAGTTCAAGTTATAAAAAACACAAACAAATAGTTCCCGCCTTAGTTAGGCGAACTACGTCGACTCTGATCCTTATTATCCCGATGAGGTACGTAGGCAGCGGGGTAGGGCCCGTTCGAGCAAATTCTTTATTTTCCCTACATTTCCCCTTTATTCTCATTCCTTTCGCATTTCCATTTTCCTTCCAGTTAGCAGTTCTTATTTAGCAGCATTCTTATTTCTCACCCTTTGGAACAAAACAAACAAGCGTGGATCCCGTCGGGTACGGCGAACGGATTGGGGTGCTAATACCTTCCCAGTTCGTAACCGACTCCCGAACCCAGATCTTTGGTTTGCAGGACCTTGTCCTTTCCTTCTTCCTCAGGTTTGTGCAACATTACCTTTCGCATTCATTCAGGATAAAAATGCATGGCTGGCGACTCTACCTTTTTCGCGCCACTTTCGCGTTTGTACTAGGATGAAAATCCCGGGAGCGACAGCTGGGAAAGTGAAACATCGGAGAGGAGAGTCATAGAACTGGAGACAGGTGTGAATCATGCTCCTCTGTGATGCATCCAAGTCCATGATCATGTCCATAATACCACCATAATGTTCTCTGAATAAAGGAACATGATCAAGAGTGATAAGGGCCTGGATCTGCCTGATGCCTGCCAGAGGGTACTCAAAGAAATGGTATGTGATGTTGCTCTTCCTGGTTGAATCCATACTGACAATGGATGCTGATGAAGATAACTGAAGAAAAATATCTGAATAATAGCTGATGAAGTGTTGGAGAAGATGTCTGAACAGAAGAACGATCAAAACCAAACCAAAGAAGATGTGGATACATTGTAAAACAAATAAACAAGATGTTAAATGATGCAAAATGATGTATGCTGAATGATATGCAAGGGTTTGTGATCAGGTGTTGGATTGTCAGTTGCTTTTGATAGGGTCCATGAGTGTTCAGAAGTCCGGATGAAGGCCTGAGAACCAGTAACCAGGTGGGGGACTCAAATATAGAGTCACAAGTCCAGGGTTTCATAAGATCAGTACAAAATAGTGTAACCTTAAAAAAATATCAGTAATAGGGTATGTTGAGGCCAAGGGTTCCTGCAAACTTGTAAACAACCCCACCCACTCACATGTATTGTTCTAGAACAAGGATCCTCAGATTCGGATCTATTATGAGAAGTGTAAACACTTCTAACCTGGAGGTACATTGTTTACCCTAATCATAAAGAATCCTCATCTAATTCACCTCAGATGCTGAAGGTCATCTAAAAAGGTCATCCATACTTAGCAGGCTTTCTAGATAGCCCTATTACTATAGGAAATCTGTAGCACAGAGTTCTCAAGAAGAAACCCATGTTTGAACCGTGTTTCATATTCCCGCACCAGACCGAAATGGAATGGGAAAGAATATGAAGCCACTCTAATCCTATGTCTGTCGCTCAGGCCTTGTGTTGGACCTTTCTCACTGGAATACCCCTCCCACCAAGGCAAACCAACAAATCCAGCACAAATATGACATGATAATGAAATGCATAAAACAGTAAATAAAAGTGATAAAGTAAGTGCGGTAAATAAAGTTGTACATAAAGTAATAAATAAAGAAAAAGTAAAAGCACACATAGCACATAACACCCCCATAAATATAAATCAAACAAGAGCTAGGAGAAACCCACAAAAAGAACCAGAAGCCCTGGTTGCAAAGGAACATGTCCCCAGCAGAGTCGCCAAGTTGTCGCTCCCGAAAAGACTTTACGTCCCCGGTGTAGACGCAAACGGTCGGTGATGTTGGAGGTTGAGGTTGAATAGAGTCGCCAGCTAGGAATTTTTATTCCGAAGGAAAGGTAATGCTGCATAAACCTGGAGGGGTATGGATAAGACGGTTGCGAACCAGAGAAACTGAGAAAGGGGGCTGGTTACATGTTTGTGTTTAAAAGGGGTAGTGTATGTACAAAGTGTCAGTGCAAAAGGAATGTGAGTGCTTAAAGACTGAGGCTTAGAAAAGAAAGCTGAAAGAGGGGGAAGACACAGAGACTTTTGTTTGATAACTGTTAAGTTATGCCTACGTATCCTCTCGTGCAATGAGGAAGTCAGAACACCGTAGTTCGACTCAAAGAGACTGGGTAATTTTGATTGTGAACTGCTTGCTTGCCTATGCTCAAGTGCATGACTCGTCTGGCTCGAGTGCTAACTGTCTTGCATTAGACGGAAGAAGCGAGTTCTCGTTTATAGAGTGAGTGTGATGAGAAAGGAATCCTGGAGGAGACGATTATTTTTTGTTTTTTGTGTTTTTAGTTTTTTTTAGTTTTTTTTGGTGTTTTGCATAGGATAATGAGCTTAAGCCTAAATCAAGGGTTGTAAATTCATTATATCCTCCCTGATTAGGGATAATGAGCCTACTTAAGTGTGAGATAAGCATCTCAACTTAATTACCATGATGATATAGGATTAAGATCATTGACCTACTTATGATTATTAAGATGTTTTTGTTTTTTTGTTTAGTGTTAAGTAATGAGTTTAATCTCTAATTAGGGATTAGTGAACTCATTACACCATCCTAAGAGAAGGATAATAGATGATAACACTTAAGCCAAGGAAGATACCTCAACTTAATCCATGGTTAGGGAGTAAATTCATTAGATGACAAGCCTTTATTAAGTGGATTTTAATTAAAGCAAGAGATTAATAAATGAGTTTTAAGTTTGTAAGACAACTTGAGGGGGACTTGTCCATTAAACACTAGGGTTAGTCCCTCTTAACCAAAAGGAAGAGATAGAACCCTAATGTAAGGCCCAAGTTACAAGCTTATGTCTTGATTATTATTAAGTGTTTTGATTAATAAGTATAAACAAATTAAAGGTTTAACACTAAGGATTAAAGTTATACACTCCATCATAAGATAAGGGTGCAGGCATAACCCTAATTCAAAGTCCTAAAGCTTTAAGTGTTTAGCCTCTGATTATGAGATGAGAAGAGAGACTCAAAGGAAAAAAGCTAGGGGGACTATATACAACCCTAAAGATTATCATGCTTGGATATCCTATGGTTTGTGAGGCTTAAGAGAAAAATCTTCAGGAATCCACCAAGGAAGAAGAAGCAGATGAAAAGAGAAGGAGAGAAAGAATAAATTACTTAATTCATGAAGAAGTAACTTAAAAGAAAGAAAAGTAAGAAGGAGAGAGCATAAGTGAATTAAATTCACTTCAAAGACAAATAAATTATGCAAATGAAGAGATGAGAAGAGATGGGATGTGAAGGAAAATCCACATCCCAAACAACTTACCATAAGCCCCTGAAATGTTAGTATGAATACATAAGACATAAAGCAAAAGAAAATGAGATGAATAAATATGCAAAGACCAACACTAGAAGTGTGTATGCAAGGAAAATGTTTTATGAGATTATGCAAAGTCATACAAGATGCATATGAATGATGATACAAGGATGAGATGCAATGGAAGCATGTTTAGATGCATGAAAACACATGGATGTCCATGAAATATAATGAATGCAAAGCATAGAAAATGAATGAAGAAATGATCAAGCAATATTCAAGCATGTCCTATGATGTCTAAGATGTCATAAAAGTGAATGAAATGTCATGGCAAGTTCATATAATGGAGCTATGCAAAGGTGAATGCAAATGAACATGAGAAATTAGGGTTTTAAGACAACATGAGATGCACATGACCAAAACAGAAACATTCATCATGATAAAAATTTGAAATTGAACTCAAACAAACCCTAAACAAACACAATATCACTCACCAAAGGAGAAGGTCAGAAACTAATCCTAGGCAAAGTTATGAAATTTCTAAGTTAACTAGGGTTTTTGGATGCTTCTAAAGGGGAAAATGCAAATCAAATTTAAAATGCAATGAAAAATCATGAGATAAATAACCTAGAAACTAGATGCAATATGTGAAACAATACAAAAAGAATCAAGTTCAAACTCATCATGGTTAGGCAGAAATGAATTTTTCAAGTTTGGGTTAAAAAATGTGACTTTTAAGAACCCTAATTCAAAGATAATTGTGAAAATATGATCAAACCTAAAAATAAATTTGTATGGTGAGTTTGAAAATGTTTTTAAATGTATGAGAATGCTTTATAAATTTTTTGGTATTTTTAGAAACCTAAATGTATTTTTAATTAATTAAAATCAATTAATTAATTAAATAAAACATTTAAATGTTTTAAAATACTTTTTTAATGCAAAAATTAAAATAAAAAATGTTTTTGAGTTAAGAAAAATAATTGAAATAAAAATGCAGAAAATGAGATTTTTTGAAAGCCTTTTGCTATTTTAAAATAAATGTGGAAAGAAAATGAAATAAAATGAAATTAAAATCAAATAAAATGGATGTAATCTAATCTGAAGGTCAGGATTCAAAAGGGGGAAGACTACGCGCGTGATCCTATGGCTAGGATTGAATCTGGAAAATTATTTAATTAAACCTAATTAATCTAATTAATTAATAATTAGGGTTTTAATGAACTGATCCTGGCCATCCAGAAACGCGCTAAACAAGATCCAAGGGACTAAATTTAAACTGAGCTGATTAACCCTAATCCTAACCCTAAACATTTTTAGGTGACCGGAGCAAGCTCCATTCATCTTCTCCAGCAACACCAAATCCCTAAGTCTCTCTACAAGCTACCCCAAGCCCCTAAAATCTCCAGAATCAACCCCCAAACAACTTTAAACAAGAATCAAGCTACAACATTCATTTATATTGCATCAATCATGGGAATCAAACAAAAATATTTTTCACGGGCAAAGTTTTAGAAGATCAATACATGCTTAATACTCAACCATTTTCAAAACCAAACACATCATGATGATCATAGGAGCATGTAGATTGATATTGTAACTTAAAAAACAACTTCTGAAAAATTTGTTCTTAATGATTACCTGAGTTGAAGCTTTTCAGTTTGGAGCTTTCTGACCCCCTCCTTTGTGCAAAACCACTCCACTTGATCCCTTGATGCTTGTGGAGAGCTTAGAACAAGCTTTTGAATGGCTAGTTTGTGGTGTTTGGTTCTGGTGTGGCAGAAATCATATTTCTGTTTGGGAGTGTTTCAGGCCATTTTGATGGTTGGTTTGTGATCCTTATGATGTGTGGAGATGATTGGTGGAAGAATATTTGAGGTTTGATGCTTGTGTGATGAGATTCGAAGAGATGAATGTTTTGGGGTTTTTTTGTGAAACTGAGCTTAGGGTTGCATTCAGGCTTGAGTGTCTTGTGTAATGAAGTCCATGATGTTAGTATATGCCAATGGGATTTATCAGAAAGTTGTTGTGGCACAGGCTGATTGGTATGGGAGGTTTTTGCAAAAAGTCAAGATTGTGTACTATGAGATATGGGCACGAGTCAGAGCTGGCTTGGGGGCTTGTCCTGCCTCATCTTGCATCAAGGATGGACTTTGGATCAGATTTCATGAGCTGGAACACTTGGATCATGTGATAGCATAGATTTTGCAACTTTCCCTCTTTGAGAATTTTGTGAAAATGGCTTATGGAAACTTGCAATCCAAGGCATAATTCTGATCAAGGCAAGTCATGTGATGTTGTTATGATGCTTAGAGGTCAAATCGAGGTCATGAAAGTGCTTAGAACTTGAATTTGCAAAAATCCCTCTTTGGCATGAACTTGAAAAGTATAGGATTTTTCCCAACTTTGAAAGATCATATCTTGAGTTCTAGGATGAATCAAGAGGAGTTCTTGTACTTTTTGAAAATGGGAAAATCCAATCTACAACTTTCATGTTTAAGGATTTTTCATTTGAAGCATTTTTTATCAAGAAAAAGGAGGTTGAAAGTCTTTCCCAAAATGGAAAGTTTCCATTACAAGTCATGTCCGAAAATAGCAAGTTTGAAAATGGCTTGAAATTATTCAATCTTGTGAACTTTTAACCACTTATAAGATCAAATAAAGATCATAGAACCTCAAATTGATGAAAATGACCATTTGGTTCCATTGATGGGAGCCTCAAATGCTCTGATTCTAACTTTTCTTGCACAACAAGTCACCAATTGATCAGATGACTTCCACAATGAATTTCTTCATCAAATTTGGTACACATGATCCTTATAACATATTAAGACCATTAGAATCAATAATGACCAAAAAATATGAGGTTAAGGGCCTCAAACCCAAAACCCTAATTTTAGTTCATTTGTGCAGGAAATCTTCAATCTGCCTGGACCTCTGTGCAATCCTTTGTGATTTTGTGACTTCAAAGACTTCTTGGGGATATAATAATATCATAGACCACTCATTAACCCTCTTGGAATGCTTCAAGGCCTTTGAGATGGCTCAGATCACTTCTTGGATTGTCCAGATCACAAACCCTAGATGCAGATGAAATGAACTATGCAGTGAGATGGTATGCTCATGCAATGCTATATGAAAAGATCACAAGCCATGATGTGAGAAAAAGTGAGGGAAAATTTGGGGTGTTTACAATATTCATCAATTGCATTACACTCATCTTCTATCCATCATTATTATCATCTTCTGATCATCATTCATGGAGGAATCAACTTAAATGCTCAAGGAGAGGTGTGTCTACAATCTCTGCATTTTTCCAATTCATAAAGGATTCAAGCACATTGAGCTTCTATTGCACTCAGTTAAGGATCAAGAACAAATGTGAAGCACAAAAGGAATCTCCTCTCTGGTTTTCTGCAATATTTGAATATCTGCGATTCACAGGTTTCAGGCAATCTCCCCTTGCACTATTTTGTTCATTTTATGCTTGTTTTATGTTGTTAGAAGCTTATTAGAAGCATTGATTATCTGGCTAGTTGGTAGGCCTCTTAGAGGCATAGTTGCAGTTTTTAGGTTGAAATTTGGTCCCTTCGATCTTGCTTATTCTTGCATGAGAAATGAAATCCAAAGCCAGATTAGTGATGTGTGAAGCATGAGGAATAAAATGATGGTCTTGTTTTTCATTTTCATGGCGTTTAGAGGAAACCCTAGGTGAGGAGTGACTGGAGAAGATGATCGGAGACTAGCCTCGACCATCTGAACAATAGCCCTAATTTAATTAGAACAACATGTCATGACCATTAGATCAACTCCATCCAACGTCCCACATCACGCCAGCAAATAAATGATTCACATGAGACTCACGTGCATTGTTTTGTGGATAAATCCTCAGCATACTATAAACACCCCCACGCATATTGTACAAAGCCCATTCTGGTTGTTTTTGTTGCTAAATCCACCCCCCAGACCCAATCATTAAATCAACTCACTTCATTTTTATTTCTTTTTTATCTTTAATTCATTTTTCGTTTCTGATTTTTAAAAATACGAAACCTCATAAAAAATTCCAAATTAATTCATGTGAGGTCTTTACATTTTTTCCTAATTTTTTATAATTTTTGTTCATATTTTTCTTTTATTTTTTAATTAGAATTAATTTCCCAATGAATTAATTTCTTTTTTCCCATTTTCTGACCAATCCATTTGTCCATTTTCTTTCTCCCAAACCACAAACAATAAATTGTCCATTTTTTTTGCATTAGTCAGAAGACTCGTTGAATTTCTTCAACATATTTTTGTTTTGATTTTTAGGTCATTATAAGTCAAGTTTTGGTCTCATTCTTTCACACATACGCCTATGAACCCTAATTCACTTCTACACTTCATTTGACCACCCAAAATGAATCATTTTTGTGAGATTTTCTAGATGCAAGTCACCCTCGGGATTTTGTATTCAAGTGTCAATTTTCATAATTTTTCATGACCATTTAGTATTTTTCCAAGTTGCTTGGTCCACAAGTCACATTTTTGTTCATTTCTTCCACCTCCTTTGGTCTCATTAGCATAAGGAATTCATGCCATTACTTTGATGTCCTAATTTTGAGTCTCTTAGGTCTTAGTGGATGTCTTTAAGTGTTAAGTATAATCCTTGGGTCTTCACCTTTGATTTTTAGGTTTGCCTTGAGTCTTAAGTCACATATGTCCCATTTTAACCTAATCTCACTTCTCCTTCCATCTTAGCCATCTCAAATTCCATTTGTGTATGAGTTAACTTCATTTTGTCTTTGTTTTGAGTCTCATAAGTGTTTTGTGGCCATTCTCACATGTTCATCTCAATTGTAGAACCTTTTGCATCTTTTTGAACTTCACTTGTCACCTAAAGGACTTTAAAACCCTAATTTGAACACCTAGTCTTAGTGTTGTACCCCAAAATTTTCCCTCCCACAATAAAGACAATATCTCTCAAGACTTCTAAATGATCACAAGGTCCTCAAGACTCTCAACTGGTCAAGAAGTATGGAAGTTTCCTCAGACAATGCCTCCTCCTAAGCCAAGTGTCCAAAACTAGGGTTTTTTGTTTCTTCAGGTTAAAATGAGTTTCAAGACCTCAAGTGAGCTTCATAACATCCCACATGTGATCAAGAATCCCCATGTCAAGTTTCAAGGCTTTCCCAATAAGTTTGCCCAGTCAGATGATCAGATATGCAAAAATCAGTCAAAGTAGTTAAAAAGTCAAACTGAGGTCAACTGTGGTCAAACTAAAGTCAAACTTCAAGATTTTTTTGCCAACATCAATATTATGAAGTAAAATTTATCATTTGATCAAGTTTTGATCATGATTCATCAAGGAAGTTTCAGATCATCAAGAATCAGGAGTTTCTAAATTAGGGTTTTCTTAAGAAAAGTCAACTGAACTTTGACCAGCCATAACTTTCACATGCTTCATCAAATTTTTTCCATCCAAAGCTCATTTTGAAGGAAATTGAATTCTCTACAACTTTATGTCTCACAAGCTAATCCTAAAAATGCTTAATTTGGAAGGTATGAGCTAAAACATTATAGGTCATTTTAAAAGTCAATAAAAAGTCAACATCTTCCAAAGGGCATAATTTGAAAATGGTAAAGGATATGGACATGAGACCAAAGATGTTGGTTATAGGACTCTCTAAGATTTCCAAAATGTCCAAGAACACCTTCATAGCCTTAAAATTGAGGGATTTTTGCCTTTGCAAAGTTGGGAAAATTTTGAGAGGTATATTGAGCAAATGGGGTCTTAAAACCAATTCTTTCTACATGGGCTTGCACTTTTGTGATCCAATCTTTACCATGACATCATGCACGACCCAATTCTCATTTATTCATATTTTTATAATTTATTTTATTTTTATTTTTATTTTATTCATTAAAAATCAATTTAAATCAAAATAAAATATGAAAACTCAATATTTAGATTTGATTCTTGTTCTAGAAACTTATAAACACCATTTAAAGTGATTGGATGCTATCCAAATTCGTGCTAAGGTATTATGGCATAAAAATATTTGATTTTTTGACCAAATTGGTAAGAGGATTTCTTCACACTCAAGGTATCCAAAAAGCCAACAAAGTAATATGTTTTTTGACCTAATTTGACTCTACTACATAAGCATAAGAGAACCACTGCAAGAGGGGACGAAGATTGGCACAAGAGAGGCATTGTTCAAACTCAATTTTTTCTAAAAAAATTTCAAATTCGGTTTACCACTTACAGGCCATATCAAAGTGTTTTGAAGGTTTAAACATGATCCTTGAGGATCCTTGATGTTATCCCATTGCTTTGCATCATCAAGAAGTCATCCATATGCATAAACTGAACTTCGATATTCATGTTTTTCTTGTTTTTCGATTCTGAATATTCACATGTTTTCAATGAATTTTGACTTTGATTTGTTGTTTGTGATGATCTATAGACTGATTCTGGACAGGTTTATTGAAGTTCCATGGCCAAACCCGTGTTATGCCATTGTTAGGGTTTCGGAAATTCAAATTTGGGATTCTTAGCTCCAAGCGATTTCACATGAAATTAATGCCTTATTTGGACTTATGAGGTTTCTTTTAGTTGATTGTTGTGACTGGATTAAATTTATATTGCATAATATGATTGATTGTATATGCAGGACATGTAGTGACGAACAAAATCCGTCACTATATGCTTTAGCCACAGACACCCGTAGCTAGAAGTAAAGTGGACGGTTCTGGAAAGAAGATGATCCTGCGCGCGTTTTCTTTGAAATTCAAATTTTTTATTTATCTTATAATTATGTGTTTACGTTTATTAACACCAGATACGCGTTGGCCCAGTGGACGGAGGGAGTGTGAACGAAGCAAAGGGCGTGGGTTCAAACCTGGCCTCCAACATTTTTTTTTGAACTTTTTTCTTTTATATTAGCTTCATTATATTATGTTTTGTTCTTATTTCATTATCACCAGCGTACAGCTGGTCCAGTGGAGTGCAGGGAGGTTGGTTAGCAGAAGGACCTGGGTTCGACTCCAAGATCCCTCATTCTTTTTTTTTTGTGGAATATTTTTCTTTTCTTCTTTATTTTCATAATTTAATTATTTTATTATTATATTATATTACTTAATTATCTTATTAACTAATTAACTAATTAAATAACTCCAATTTTAACTTAAGTATATTATATCATAAAATATTTTTGTAAATAAATATTAATTATTCTTTCTACAAAATTTTTATTATAGTATTAATTTTTGTTACATATATAATTTGTAAATAAATATTTAAAACCTTAATTACTTAAAAACTCTAATTATTTTCTAAAACCCTAATTTTCCTATTAATCATAATAAACTTAAACCATAATTAGAATATTTTCATAATAACTTAATAATTTTTTTTATATCTTGTAAATACTTTATTCTTATTATTATTTAAATATATTATTTCTTTTAATTAATTTCTAACTTAAAAAAAAAATCTAACTTATTAACCCTAATATTTTATTTTAATATTTTCATCTTGTTATTCTCTTTGCTTTATTATTTATTTAATGTTGCTTTATTATTCTATATTTAATTCTTATTTTATTTATCTTATTAGAAAAAAATGTATAGGTTATTATATTGTAATTTATTTTCTTGCTCGATTATTTTGTAACTGCCCCTAAGCCATGTAATAACGTAGATTTTATATTTCCGTATTTTATTTACTTTATTATAATTGCTATGGTTAGTAATTTTAGGGTGAGTATAACCTAAATGTAATTAAAATTAACTTAAAAAATTAATTTAAAATAAATATTTGAAAATAAACACTCATACACATAAGTCGATCTTTGATCGCCATCTTACACTTCCTAGGATATTCCTCTTGGTTGCCTTAAAATAATATGGTCAAGTCCCTCGAAAAGGGGGTGTCTTAAGCAAAGTCCCTCCATAAATAAATCATCTAGTCCCTCCCAGATTTAAAAGATCAAGTCCCTACGATGTTGCCTACGATAATGATCTTGTCCCTTCGATAAAAGATGATAGTCCCTCCCAGGTTGCTAAAGACACCCTTCAGTTGCCTTCATTGACCATACGATGACCCTACGCATGTCCCTTAAATACATCCAAGGTAATGACTATCTATTTCTTAATAATAGGGATAGTCTTACCATTGAAAGAACATACGAGAACATGAAAGACTTAATCTAGGGTAGGTACCTCATAATTACTTGCTCACTCTTCAAAAATACTTTTCCAACCTCACAATATTTTCAAAACATTTTCAAACAAGACTTTGTATACATCCATACGAGGATCATGGATATAAAGGGTTCTAACACCTTCCCTTTATATAACCTACCCCCCGAACTCAGGTCTTTAAAAATAGGTTTTTCCCGTTCTTTTATGTCCTTTCCACTTGGATAAAATAAAAGTTGGTGGCGACTCTTGCTATCCGCAACATTTATAGAAAGTCAGTTCTCCCACCGTGTTACACTTAGGATACCTCTTAACCCATCATTTGTGAATATTTTCCAAATCTAATTTCCATTCTAATTTGTTGTCAAGCCTCTGGTTTTTGTATGGAGAGGTCAAGTCCCTTTGGCAACTTTTGAATTTACTCCTAAGTCATTTTGTTTCATCTTTAGAACCATATTTCTATATGCATTCTCCCACCTTTTAATCTCATATTTGAATACCTTTAACTTGAATCTCTTCTTTCTCATTTGATATATTCATTTCCTTCACTTCCATATAGTGTTAAGTTCTGGATTTTTCATTTACCTTTGATCTTAGGAGATTTTGGTTTGCTAAACACTTAGGTTACCCTTTCAACTTTATTCTTATGTCTCATTAGGGTTTAGTAGTACTTTAGGGAATAGTTTGACTTTAATTCAACTAATCCCTTTAGATACTTTTAAATTAATTTAGCTACTGACTTTTTAAGTGTATTACTTCATAGGATACCTTAAACTTAGGTATTAACCTTAGAAGTTCACTAACATCTTTCTTAGGTTAGTATCAGCTCTTAATTGAAGGTTGCCATGTTATAATTGTTCATATTACTTCATCATGCTAACATTTTTTTTGTAGGGGGGAGATGAGGTAATCATCCTTCATTCCTTTTCTAATGCATGTAATTGTGTTTGCCTTAGCACTTGTTGCTTTGTTCATAGGTTCCCTTTTGTTTTTTAGATTCAACTTAACTTCCTTAGGAAGTAAGTTGAACTTTAACTTGCTCTTATTTCCCTTAGGTTAGATTACCTCACAAACCATAGGATCACCTTTTGTACATAATAAGATAATTTAGGGTTGTGTCTTAGTCCCCCATTAGCTTTGACCTTTTCCTCTTGAGTCTTCTTCTCTCATCTTCAAACAAAAATCCAAAAAGACTTAATAAATGCATGAAAGGATCTCTTGTGTATAAAAAGGTGATAGGTCAGAAAGTTGTTGGTGGCCTATGGTGATTGGTATGAGTCTTTGGCCAAAATGTCAAACTTTGTGTAAGAGAGGTATGGGCTCATAGCTAGCCAAGGACAAATGGGGTGTCCTGCGCAGCAAGAAGTGTGGAGGTCCTTAGGATCATTTGTGAAGTCAGCAAGCAAGTGGATTCATCCTTGAGTGAGGTTTTGCAACTTGCTCCATTCTTGGCCCTTTTGAAATTTCTTGTTCCATAAGTCACAAAAATAATCAAACTCTTGGTGAATTCTGATCTTTAGGCATTGGCTCATGTTTGTATGAAGATTAGAAGTCCATTTGATAGCACAATTTGCTTTGGCAAGTGATTTTGCAACTTTGCCTCTTTGGTAGAAAACTTCAAATTTTGTGATTTTAGCCAACTTTGACAAGCCATAACTTTTGATCCAAAATGAATTAGGTCATGTTCTTGTACTTTTTGAAAAGGGAATGATCCATTATACAACTTTCATGACCAAAGTTTTTTCATTTGAAGCATTTTTGAATCAAAAAGCAAGGGTTGAAAAAGTTTCCCAAAATGGCAATTTTCAATATAAGTCAACTTTCCCAAAAAATTCAACTTTGCAAATGACTTGAAATTCTTCAATTTTATGAACTTCTAACATATTCTATGATCAAATAACGATCATACATAATCAAAATGATGATGAACACCCTTTGGTTGGGTCATTGGGGGCCTCAGATGCCCTGATTTTGCACTGACTTGCTTAGAAAGTCAACCCTTGATCAGATGACTTCCCCATTGAATTTCTTCATGAAAATTGATATGCATGATCCTTATACCATATAGATACCAATGGAAACAAGAATGACCAAAAAATTTGGAGTTATGGCCCCTGAAACCAAAACCCTAATTCTAGGTCATCTGTGTAGTTAAACCTGGCTCTGCTTCCATGCCATTCTCAGTTCTTGTGATTCTTTGGTATTCTTGACTTTGAGAGGATATAATATGATGCTTGAACATACATGGACCCCTTTTAAGTGATTGATGACCTTTGGAGTGTCATTAAGTGGCTCTTGGATTGCTTAGGTCACAAACCCTAGATGCAGATGACTTAGAAACAAAGCAGTGAATCAAAAATGCAATATGGAATGCTATGATTGAACTTATGCACATGAAATGATCACAAGCCATGGTGTGAATGGGTGGGGGCAAATTTGGGGTGTTTACAGATGTTCTGTAAGATTACTAAGGATTATTAATTGATTATAGATACAATTAGAGGTTAATAATAATATGATTTAACGGTTGTTGTTGAATAAATTTGGATGATGAGTTTATGGATGTTAAGACAAGATGGTTAAGATGGTTTTACCCCGTTGTGATAAGTATATTTGATGTAGGTCTTATGACCAATGATGTTGGGATGATTTAAGATGATGTGATTGAATGATGTTTACGATGTTTGATTGTGTTGTATGCCATTTTTTTCATACCGAATACATGTGCATTATTAAGATGGCCTGGATTGGCAAACACGATATTTACGATGAAGACTTATGTCTTTCAGATGCCCACCTAACTGGCATGAATTTTAAGATGGGAGTTCGCTCTGAATGGTACCACATGCATGCATTGTCGAGTCGCATTTGAATTGCATTATTGAATGATTATTGAGATGTTATGGATGTTATGACGATACAATGTTTATGAAGAATATGATGTGAATGGGTGATAGAATGACGTTAACTTGTGTATGTTGATTATTATATCCTGTTTATAATTGTCGATAGCTCACCCCTTCAGTTTGAATGTTACCCTCGGTTGGTAACGTGCAAGTAATCCCGAGTAGCGTGGAGTTTCCGTTAGATGGTTTGAGTCGTTGGTCGCTCTGATATGTAGCACTTTGGGGGGATTAGTGAATGCATGAATTTGATTGTATTGTGTTTTGATTTTGATTGGATTTAAGATTTTTCTTTTGGGAGATGATGTTTTGAATTTACGAAGAATTATTTATGAAGTTGATTGAATTTGAGTTTTTGTGATTAAATGATTCTGCTGCGTATTGAAAGATGATAATTGTTATTTGATATACTATGATAATGATGTTTTGAGAAGGAGAAATGTGATACCCTATTTTGTTGAACTCTGATTTAATTATAATTGTTGTGGGTAGAAATGGGGTGTTACATTAGTGGTATCAAAGCAGGTCGGCCTGTCCGGTCATGTTATTGAGTCGTAGTTGTTTAACAATCGAGTATTGTTAGTTTTGTATTGATCTTTGCTTTTGTTGTGGTGTTAAAGTTGATATGGTTGGAAGACACGAAGCTGCTATGGCTGCTGCAATGCAAGCAATGGCTCAAGCTGTGTAGAACTTACCAAATGCTGCCGAGAATGAGGGATCTCGTAGTTTGGTGACTTTCCAGAGGGAGAATCTGCCTACTTTCAAGGGTAAGTATGACCCTGATGCAGCATTGGAATGGTTGAAGGAGATTGAAAGGATCTTCTGAGTGATGGATTGTACCGTAGCACAAAAGGTTCGCTATGGTACACATATGTTATCACTTGAGGCTGACGACTGGTGGTTAGAGACTCGTGCAAGATTGGAAGCGGCAGGTGATGAGGTCATTTGGGTTGTTTTCCACATGGAGTTTATGAGAAAGTAGTACCCTAAAGATGTTCGTGGTAAGAAAGAGTTTGAATTCCTTGAGCTGAAGCAAGGGAATATGTCAGTGACTGACTATGCTGCAAAGTTCGTTGAATTGTATATGTTTTATCCACATTATGAAGGTGCTGGAGAATAATTCTCTAAGTGCATCAAATTTGAGAATGGGTTGCGTTTCGAGGTTAATAACGTTGTGGGGTATCAGATGATTCAAGTGTTTTCTGATCTGGTTGATAGTTGTAGGATCTTCGAGGAGGATAATAATTCTCATTATAAGATTGTGAATGACAGGAGGAGCAAGCATCAACAAAATCGTGGCAAGCCTTATGATGTTTCGGCTGGCAAGGATAAGCATAGGATTGCTTCTAGTCAGAGAACTAGTGGGGGAGATGCTCCTGCTAGCATTGTTTGTTTCAAGTGTGGCCAAGCTGGTCACAAGAGAAATGTTTGTACTGCTGAGGTTAAGAGGTGTTTCCGATGTGGCAAGATTGGGCAAACAGTGAATGACTGTAAGCATAAAGATGTAGTATGTTTTAATTACAGCGAAGAGGGACACATTGGTAGCAAGTGTCAAAAGCCGAAGAAAGCTCAGACAGGAAAAGAGTTCGCATTGGCAGGAACTCAGACCGCTAGCGAGGACATGCTTATTAGAGGTACATGTTTCATTAATAGTATTACTTTAATTACTATTATTGATACTGGTGTGACGCATTGTTTTGTTTTTGCTGATTGTGTTAAGAGATTGGGTCTTACGTTGTCTGCCATGAATGGAGAGTTAATCGTCGAGATTCTGGCTACGGGATCAGTGACTACTTTTCTTGTGTGTTTGAAATGTCCTTTGTCGATATTAGATAAATATTTCTTGGTTGATTTGGTTTGTCTGCCGTTGACTGGAATGTATGTAATCCTAGGTATGAATTGGTTAGAGTATAACTATGTTCATATAAATTGTTATCGTAAGTCAGTGAGGTTTTTTACTCCGAAAGAGGAAGGAGTTGGGTTATTGTCTTTCAGAGAATTGCAGAAATTGATGAAAGAGGAAGCTCAAATGTTTTCATTGATGGCGACTTTGTCTATTGTAAACAAAGCTCAGATTGAGGAACTGCAAGTGGTAAGTAATTTTCCTGAGGTGTTTCTTGACGAAATCCCTAATGTGCCTTCAGAAATGGAAGTTGAATTTATGATTGATCTTGTACATGGTACTAGACCTGTTTCTATGGCACCGTATCAGATGTCTACGTCAGAATTATCAGAGTTGAAGAAGCAGTTAGAAGAGTTACTTGAGAATAAGTTTGTAAGGCCGAGTGTATCATCGTGGGGAGCTCCAATATTGTTAGTAAAAATGAAAGATGGAAATATGAGACTATGTGTGGATTATAGACAATTGAATAAAGTAAATATCAAGAATAAGTATCTGCTTCCGAGGATTGATGATTTGATGGATTAGTTGGTAGGTGCATGTGTATTCAGCAAAATAGATTTGAGGTCGGGTTACCATCAAATCAAAGTGAAAGATGAGGATATTCAGAAGACTGCATTCAGAACACGATATGGACATTACGAGTATTAGGTGATGCCTTTTGGTGTTACCAACGCGTCGGGAGTATTCATGGAGTACATGAATCGTATTTTTCATACGTATCTAGATCGTTTTGTGGTTGCATATATTGATGATACTCTGATTTACTCTAAGTCATAAGATGAACATAAAGAGCATTTGAGGACGGTGTTGGAAGTTTTGAGAGAGAAGAAGTTATATGCAAAGTTGTCCAAGTGTGAATTCTGGTTGAAGGAAGTCAGTTTTCTTGGTCATGTAATTTCAGGTTGTGGTATTTCAGTGGATCCTTCTAAAGTAGAAGTTGTGTTACAATGGGAAACTCCAAGATTGGCTACAGAGATTAGGAGCTTTTTGGGGTTAGCTAGTTATTACAGAAGATTCATTGAAGGATTTTCTAAGTTGGCACTTCCATTGACTAGATTAACTTGCAAGAATAAAGCTTTTGTTTGGGATATTCGTTGCGAAGAGAGTTTTACAGAGTTAAAGAAGAGGTTAACATCGGCTCCGGTTTTGACATTGCCTAATCCAGATGAACCGTTTGTGGTGTATTGTGATGCTTCATTGATGGGATTGGGAGGTGTGCTTATGCAGAATAATAAGTTTATTGCATATCCATCGAGGGAGTTGCAGGTGCATGAAAAGAATTATCCTACGCACTATTTGGAACTTGATGCAGTTGTTTTCGTACTGAAGATTTGGAGGAATTATCTTTATGGTTCACGATTTAAAGTGTTTAGCAATCATAAGAGTCTAAAGTATCTATTCGATCAGAAAGAATTGAATATGAGACAATGCAAGTGGTTGGAATTGTTGAAGGATTATGATTTTGGTTTGAATTACCATCCAGGTAAGGCTAATGTTGTAGTTGATGCTTTAAGCCGAATGACTTTGCATATGTTGACAATGATGATTAAAGAGCTAGAGTTGATCGAGCAATTCCATGATATGAGCTTGTTTTGCAAAGTGACATTGTAGAGTGTGAAGTTGGGTATGTTGAAGATTAATAATGATTTTCTGGATAGTATCATAGAGGCCCAGAAGTTAGATGTAAAGCTAGTAGATATTATGGTTAGATATGGTAAGTCAGAGAAGAGTGATTTCAAGATGGATTCAAATGGTGTTTTGAGATTGCATGATTGAATTTGTATTCCTGTTGATGCATATATGAAAAAGAGTATCCTTGAAAAAGGCCATAGAAGTAATTTGAGTATTCATTCGGGAGCTACAAAAATGTATCAGGATTTGAAGAAGCTGTTTTGGTGGACTGGTATGAAGGAAGATATAACACGTTTTGTGTACGCCTGTTTGACTTGTCAGAAGTCGAAGGTTGAGCATCAGAAGCCTGTTGGGTTGATGCAAGCGTTGGAAATTCCAGAATGGAAATGGGATAACCTATCTATGGATTTTGTTACAGGGTTGCCTAATACTGCAAGAGGACACAATTCGATTTGGGTGGTTGCTGATAGGTTAACAAAGTCGACTCACTTCATTCCTATAAATATCAGTTTTCCGGTGTCTAAGTTGGCAGAAATATATGTTAGAGTAATTGTGATGTTGCATGGTGTTCCGTTGAGTATTGTGTCGGATAGAGATCTGAGGTTTACGTCAGAGTTTTGAAAGAGTTTACAAGAGGCATTAAGTACTACGTTGAGGTTGAGTTCAACTTATCATCCTCAGACAGATGGACAGGCTGAGAGGACTATTCAGTCGTTGGAATATTTGTTGAGAGCATGTGTTCTTGAGTAGGGAGGTTCGTGGGATACTTATCTTTCATCGATAGAATTCACATATAACAACAGTTATCATTCTAGTATTGGAATGGCACCTTTTGAGGAATTTTATGGTTGAAGATGTAGGACTCCGCTATGTTGGCATGAATATGGTGAAAGTGTAGTGCTTGGACCTGAGATAGTTCGAGAGACTACATAGAAGACCAAGTTGATCAGAGAAAAGATGAAAGGATCTCAGAGTAGACATAAGAGTTACCATGATAAGCGAAGAAAAGATTTAGAATCCCAAAATGGTGAGCATGTGTTTCTGAGAGTTACTCCTATGACCGGTGTTGGAAGAGCTTTGAGGTCTAAGAAGCTTACTCTGAGATTTATTGGTCCGTATCAGATTTTGGACAAAGTTGGAAAAGTTGCTTATCGAGTGGCCTTACCGCCTAATTTGTCGAATTTGCATGACGTGTTCCACGTTTCGCAACTCCGGAAGTACGTTCCCGATCCGTCGCACATTGTTAGTATCGATGATGTACAAGTACAAGATAGTCTCACTGTGAAGACTATGCCGATACGTATTGAGGATTGTGAGATGAAAACCTTGCGAGGCAAGGAGATCACATTAGTGAAAGTTGTTTGGCTAGGAGTTGCAGGAGAGAGTATGACGTGATAATTAGAAAGCAAGATGCAAGAGTCTTATCTTGAGTTGTTTGATCGAGGTAAGACTTTCGAGGACGAAAATGTTCTAGTGGGGGAGAGTTGTAATGCCCATATTTAATAAATTTATTTAATTAAATTATTTTAAGTAAATTTGTTGTTAATTGCAATGTATGATATTTGATGATAAGATGATTAATCGATCTAAGTTGTTTTAAGTTGATATAAGAGTTAGACTTTTTGGGGAGGTATTTGTAGTAACGTTGAGAGGTGTAGATAGAAGCCCATTAGTGAATTAATTAAATGATTTTAGTAATAATAATAATAGTATTATTTTTAAGACATTTTAATTAAGATAAGGAAAATGAGATTAGTAAGGGTTTAGAGAGACTTTAAGGCATAATCAGAATTTGAGTGAAGAACGAGTTTTGGGAGATCAAGAGCTAGGGCTAAGGAATTTTGAGAAGATTTTCGTAGGAATTTTCACCCGTAGATTCGAGCTGCATTCAATCCAAAGGTAAGGGTGGGATTCGTATCTTATAACTGGGAAAATAATATGTATGTATTGGTGAGGGTTATTTAGATTCATATTGATTCTGTTTGTATGATGTTGTTGTTTGATTTTGTATGAATATGATGAATCGATTATTGAACAACTGCTGTGAATCCGCTGTTGATGGTTATTGTGCATATATGTTCTGAGATTGTGAGATTGAACTGTGACGAATTTGAATTAGATGATGATATTAGGATGATAAACTGGTGTAGTAATGATAGATGAGTAACAAGATAATGAATTAGTAGTCTAAAACATGATAGAAACCCAATTATGACTGAATTGGAGTGATAAGATGTTAGACTCGTAGTAGAGAGTGAACTGAGATGGTCTATGTTGGTTTGCATAAGAGAACTGGTCTTATGCGTATGATATCAGGCATTACGCGTAACACCTGGTGGTTATGCTACCTGTTACGCGTAATGGAGGTGGGTTTTTAGGCCCCTCTGGCCATTTGCGTACAGTACGTGTAAGGGCGTACAAAGTTACGCATATGGGTGGCCTGATACACATGAGGTACGCATTTGAGCAGCGGTAATGCATTTTTGTGATTTCGTAGCGTTTCGCCTACCGATTCACGTATGTTCCTTGTTTTAATGTTCTATAATATGACTAAGGATTATAAGTTGATGATAGATACAATTAGAGGTTAATAATTATATGATTTAACGGTTGTTATTGAATTAATTTAGATGATGAGTTTATGGATGTTAAGATAAGATGGTTAAGATGGTTTTACCCCGCTGTGATGAGTATATTTGATGTAGGTCTTATGACCAATGATGTTGGGATGATTTAAGATGATGTGATTGAACGATGTTTAATTGTGTTGTATGCCATTTTTTTCATACTATATACATGTGCATTATTAAGATGGCCTGGATTGGCAAACACGATGTTTACAATGAAGACTTATGTCTTGCAGATGCCCACCTAACTGGCATGAATTTTAAGATGGGAGTTCGCTCCGAATGGTACCACATGCATGCATTGTCGAGTCGCATTTTAATTGCATTATTGAATGATTATTGAGATATTATGACGATACGATGTTTATGACGAATATGATGTGAATGGGTGATACAATGACGCTAACTTGTGTATGAATATTATTATATCATGTTTATAATTGTCGATATCTCATCCCTTGTGTTTGAATATTACCCTCGGTTGGTAACGTGCAGGTAATCCCGAGTAACGTGGAGTTTCCGTTAGATGGTTTGAGTCGTTGGTCGCTCTGATACGTAGCACTTCGTGGGGATTAGCGAATGCATGAATTTGATTGTATTGTGTTTTGATTTTGATTGGATTTAAGATGTTTCTTTTGGGAGACGATGTTTTGAATTTACGAAGAATTATTTATGAAGTTGATTGAATTTGAGTTTTTGTTATTAAATCCCTGCGTATTGAAAGATGATAATTGTTATTTGATATACTATGATAATGATGTTTTGAGAAGGAAAAATGTGATACCCTATTTTGTTGAACTCTGATTTAATTATAATTGTTGCAAGTAGAAATGCGGTGTTACAGCTTGCACCACTTTTGTTGTTTCATGTGGCTCCTGCCATATTTTTATGTGGCTTGCGCCACTTGGGTGTCTCCAACCCCCTATACCGATCTCTGCAATTTCTAATCATCGTCCTCGATCACAGTTTTTCCATGAACATTTCAACGTAAAAATTATCAACATTAATTCAACATAATCAAAAACTACTTTTTAATCAACCAAAAATCATAATCGGACAACCAATTTTATACCAACAACCATTGCAACAACAAAATACAGATTATTCATAACAATATCGAAATCAACAAAATACATAACAACCTAAACCACCCAAATCTCAATATTATTTATCAAACCCGGTTATAAAGATCGAACCCCACCCTTACCTAAATCGGTGGCCGCTCGAATCTTCGATCGTCTTTCCGTTTTGATTTTCCGACAGTGACTTCTCGTAACCGTTTTCTCCATTTTTCCTCGTTCTACAATTTTTCCCGATTCCATCTTCTTACTAAAACTTGTACTTGATTAATTCTTTATTTTTATTCTGACTAATTCATTTTTAACAAATTCTCCTTTTTCCTTCTTTTTATTAATTTAAATAATAATAATCCAATTATAATTAATGAGCCTAATTCTTAAACCCCCTTTAATTGCTAATTCCGACGAAATTCAAGCCCATTAACCAACACACTCCAATATCCAATAATATCACTTATAATATTATTTCCTCGACTTTCCGACTTAATATTCTGATTTAAAGACTTAATTCACCACAATGCTAAATCAACCGAATAATAATTCACGACTAAATACTTATTCCCGACTTAATCTATTAACTTCTGATTATCAACAAAATGGTCCAAACAATTCTAACAACATATCCAACAATACCCGAAGATTATTCCGTACCGTTTTCCACAACTTACATCAACTTAATTAATTAAATTCGACTTAAACCAACTTATAATTATCAACATAATATTCTGATATTTTGGAAATCATTTAAATTAACGCGACTTAACACAACATACCACAATTATATTTAATTAAATAATTAATTAAATAAACGGGAGTTACAACTCTCCCCCACTTAGAATATTTTCGTCCTCGCATAATCAACTCCGACTAATCAACTCTCATATCCGAAGGCAACCTACGCATACTACAAACAATAATTTCACAACTTTAATGGTAACAACAACACGAACAACTCTCAAGCGATGCACTTGATAACTATTAACATAACACGACGAGTAACCAACTCACCAATTCACCAGTTTAAGGACTCAAACACAACAACATAGAAACACACAACTTAAACACAACGTTAATACAACTAAGCTACCAACATCATTGTCATTCACCTACGAATAACTGCACTACACCACGCGTTCGCGACACACTCTAATTACTTGCATACTACCAAGTTTACTGAGTTTAACTCCAACTTCCAATCATAAAAATCTAAATATCAACAAATCCTCCGACTTAATCCTTTAAAATTTCGTTCCAATAGGTATTCTAACTCTTGTAGTTACCAAATACTTCCAACTTAGGTCCATAAGACAACAATTTTGAACATTCAGCGTAATTACAACGACGACTACTTCCCAATCTTGAATAAGATATACTTACACTTCCCAATTGTAACACCCCAAAATTTTACCTCTCATTTTCATGGCATTTAGCATATCACATTGCATTCATAAGTCCATATCCTTGCACACAAAAATTGAATCATAACATTCATGGTTGAGGCATAAGGTTTGTGATCAATGACTGATGAAATTGATGACCATCCAAAAGCAATGAAAGGGTCACATGGCTTCTAAACAATGCTCAAAGGGTTCAAAACATCCCACAAGATCTCAATTGATTCCTCAAGTCTTAGAAAGAGGTGGATTAATCAAAGATTTCAAGTAGTGCAACACCTCATAATAAAAGGACTGAAATTAGGGTTTCTGATTAAAGAGCCTTCCCAAGGAAATTTTGGTTCAAACTTGATTTCATTGTTTTCAACATGATGTCAAGTATCTAGGGTTGAAATATCACCCATTGAATCATTTCAGAAGGTTTTCAACTGGTCAGTTACTTGAAAATCAAGAAATTGGGGAAAAGTCAATTGTGTTGAGGAAAAAGTCAACTCCTGACTATTGGGGGTCAAAATCATGAAATTGACGTTACAAGGAGTCCATGGACAAAATTTGATCAAGAAATGATGGAGGAATCATCAAAAATCAAGAAAATCAAGACTTACCATTTTTGGAAAATTAGGGTTTCCAAATATGGCAAGTTTTGGTCATTTTTCAGTCAAGTTCAAGAGAGGCCTTCTCCCAAAATAAAAGTCAAACAAAAATTACACTTGGACTGTTTGAAAGAGGGCATACTAAGCTTCAAATCCATAGGTGGAACATGTTCATGGGATTAAAATTGAAGAAGTTATGATCAATTAAAGTTTGATCAAACTAGGGCAAAAACCAAGTCAGGCCTTGCATCATGCGCGCGCCAGGCAATGCATTTTCACAAACATGTGGTGTGCAAGAAGTATGGTCCAATTGATCCATCAAGATGACCTCAAATGAAATTTTTTCCAACATCAAGGTTGTTCATTGTTGCATTATCTATAACTTTCATGTTGGAAGATTTTTCATATGATCAATTGTGTGAAAGTTATGTTGGTCCAAAGAGAGGTGTCAATCCTGATCAAGTCACAAGGCATTTTGTGCAAGGAAAGCCAAGTCATGTAGGCCAATTATGCAGCATTATGGCATGATGTTCAATGGTATATTTGAGGTACTTATAGGTCTTATTCCATGAGGGATCAAACTCCAAACTTGTTGTATACAACATTTACTTCAAGTTAAGCACAAGAATTACATCATTTGATAGCTTGAGCATGAAGAAAAATTCCATGGAAGTTCATCACATGTCATCTGATTTCTTGCTTGATAAGGCAATGATGCAACGCATAATCCTAACTCAGTTCAAATCCTTTGCTTCATTCAGCTTGCTATGATCACAAGTACATCACATTTGGAGTGCATCATCTCATGTATGCATGATCACACCAAGTATCATACACTCTTTGAAAATCAAGCCAATTTCAAACATAGCAAACATGTTGCAACATTGTGATTAAGTCAACTCCATTGCACTCCACTAACCCTCATCATAAGTAACATGAGCATTACCATACATGATCAAATTCGAGCAAGCTGAATTCAGTTACACCATTGCACTTCACACCTTCATTTTGATCCTTACACCATAGTTAACTAACCTAACTAAGATTCTAACTGTTAATCCACGCTGGTTAACTCTTAACCTCACATATATAAACTCGTCCATAACTTAATTATAACAGCCACTCCATTTGATCAAAATCACACCAAAAATTCATCAAGTTCTCTCTGAATTTTCATTGGTTTGGCTCGGAATTTTTCTTAGAGAAAGCTTCAAAGTTCATCAATACATATCAATCTTCCATTATTCATCATCATCATCAACTTGTGCATGTTCTCCATAGTTGAATTCATCAATTTCCTCAAGAACAAGTTTCTGCATCTTTGATAATTCAGCAAGATTCCACAAACTTTGAGTGTTTATTTCACTCCTTTAAGGATCAAGGGCAAGCATAGAGCATAGATAGATCCTCCTATCTGGTTTTCCTCAACAAAATCAATCATTGCATCTCAGGTTTTCACCTTGATTCTCATGGCTTGATTTCATGCTTTTTGGTTGTTTTTGTGATGTTTGAAGCTTGATAGAAGCATTGCAACACTTGGCAAGTTGATAGGTATTATAGATTCTTAATTTCAGATTTTAGGTTGGAAATTATTTGCTTCGATTTGCATTATTGGTGAGGGATAAATGAAAACCAAACTTGGATTTGAGATTTACTCGGTGAGAGGAACAAGATAATGGTCTTAGATTCCATTTTAGTAAGGTTTTAAACATTACCCTAGATGCAGGTCACCGGAGAAGATGACCGGAGGTCTTCTCCGGTGACGGAACAATGCCCTAATTCCGATCTTCAACTTTATAACATAGCCACACGATCATCTTAATCTTGCGTCCCACATTTTGTCACCACATTAATAAGGCATGTGGACCTCAAGTGGTAACATAAGTGACCTGAGTCATCACGCGTGTGTCATCCACCCTCATACCATATGCCTTTCAATATGATCCATGGGATTTGTGTACTTTGACTTTTGATGTACGTGTGGGATTGATCTGAGGGCCCTGATGGAGTCAAACATTGACTGAATTCTACCATAAGCCTTGTGATCAACTCATTTTTGAGTGGGCTTCCAATTGATTTTCACGCCCCCAGTCTCATAAGCCCATATGTTTTGAACTAATTTCCATTTCTGAATACACCCTCCATCAATTCCTTTCAATTTAAATTCCATTTAATTTCCACTTCAATTTTCATTTTATAAAAATACCAAATATTATCCAAAAATCACCAAATAATTCAGGGATCAATTATAACATTTCTCCAAATTTCTCAATTTTTTTTAATTTCATTTTTTATTATTTTTGAGCCAGAATTAATTTCCCATTTTATTTCTTTTTGAATTTTCTCATTCTTGACCACTTGTTCTTCACAAATTAATATCTCCCAAATGAAAAATGATCTTAATCCCATTCTTTTTTCCCTAATCAGAGGACACATTAAAGTTCCTAAAAATATTTTTTTTCCTTCATATTTTTTATGTCATGGTTGGTCATGTTTGAGTCATTTATTTGAGTTTCATCATTCAAAACCCTAATCCTCTTTGTGCATTTTTTTGATTGAGTTAAATTCCAAATTTTTGTGAGATACTTCAGAGGTTTGTTACCCTGTGGATTATGACTTTGAATCCTGATTTTCATATTTTTTCCATGTCATTAGATATTTTTTTGGTACCTTGTTCCGCAAGCTACATTTTAGGGTTTATTTTTCTCATCCTTCTAATTCAATTTTGGTAAGGCATTTATGCCATCCATTTGAGATACTTAATTTGAGTTCTTAATATCCCATTTGATTTTTTTAAGTCACTTGTGTCCATTATAGGTCTTTGACTTTGATTTTTTGGGTTACTTGTACCTTAAGTTTCATATGTGTTCATGTATGTCTCCTTTGCCCTAATTCACATACTTCATTCATCTTAACATTTCTAAACCAACTTTGTGAATATGGTATCCATGTTATATCACTCTTATACATATTATAAATGTTGCACATCCATTGTTACATCTTCACTTCAAGTATTGAGTCAAATTGCTTCATTTTGTATCCTTTTGTACATTAAAACTTCAAAATCAAACTTCTTTGTCCCTTAACCCTAAAACACTTCATAAAAGTTCAATTGTGGTTAATTTTTGAGTTTAATCTCCATTTCATATTGTAATACCTCAAAATTTGCCCTCATTCTTTTTACCACTGACTGGCTTACCGATTTGCATTTCATCTGCATGTTCCATTAGGTCATGGCAGTCGCAATCACACATTTGCATCGAACTCCTAAGGCATGGGATCAAAACATTTTTCGGGGAGCTGATTTCTTTATTTAGTGGTGATTTATCTAACATTAAATTTAATATAGAGATGAAGGTTAATTTCACTGCATCATGAGCTTCTTTCTAGCGAAGCTCATCCAGCTACAGGGTTTTTATTTGCCAAGATTCACCGGGTATCCAGTTTATACACCTTTAAAGGTTTCTCATAACTTTCCTTTTGTGGGAAGATCACATGATTTCGGGTATAAGTTGATAGAAGTTCACAAGATATTGCTTGAGGATCCATTATGGTCGAGGTTATTTGAGGCTTAATATCCAAGTTTGGTTTGTGTTGAGAAAATCAAATTGCAATTAGTGTGGTTTGTGTTTAAGATTTAGCTCCAAAGTTCTTAAAATATAAGTTGGGTCCGTCGGAGGATTCATGTATATGAATTGCTCAAAGTCAAAGTAAAAGTATGTGTGATTTCGGGATCATTCAAGGTAGGGCCTCTTATGGGTTAAAACTCAATACTCATTGTTTATCTTTTCGCGTGCTTCTCGATATGTTCTTATGGATATTGATCGGATACCTTGTTGCACCAATTTTATTTTCTTAAAACATATTGGAGGAGTATGTTGTATTTTTCTTGTTGGCATGAGGAAACCCGTTTCTACTATCTTTGGAGTAGTGTTTTACATTGGGTTGATACACCTATTTTCAAAGTTCACTTAGGGAAGATTTTCAATGTTTCTTATGTGTCTTTATAAGAGGTCTTGTGGAGCATGTTTGTGGCATTAAGCATAATGGTCTTGATTCTTATAACAGTAGAAGAGCAATACAAGAAAAAACAGGGGAAGGTGACCGAAAGTGCAACAAAAGAAAAAAAACTGAAATCAATAACCTAAAAATGCTGAAAATTGAGTTAGAAAAAAAAGAAAGTACAGTTACTGTTACTGAGGTTAATTACTACAGAAAATGAGAAAGAAGCTTCAACAGGTGAAAACATCTAACCCCCACGGATTACTTTCCCAACCCCCAAATTCACATTCACACCCCATATGCACTTGTTATGAATACTGAATTGGGCCTTCAGCCCATGGTCATGTTATTCACACCGCCAAATCGCTATTTACACCCCCTCCCTGCGAAATCCAGCAAGGAAATGGGCCTCAGGCCGTCGTTTGTTATCTGCACCATTTCTTTCATTCTTCACACCCCCTTCTGCGGGCCTTATGTGAATCATTGGGCTTTATATCCATGAAAGTGTTAACTGCACTACATATTCACCTATTGCAACCCCTGTTTCTAGATTATTTTATAAATATTTGTTAGTAATATCTTGTTAAAAAATGTGTAATTATTTCCTTGATAGTTAATTTTTGTGGATTAATATATTAATCCATTTCTTAACTATTTTCAATTAGAATTTTTGTCATTATTTTATTTGTTTTGGATTAATTTTGGATTAAATTGTTCATGAGTTTTAATGATCGGTAAGAATCGATTTTGGTTATGGTGGAGCTTCACAAAGCAATTATGGAAGATGAGCATTTATTTTTCCCATGGAGATTACAAGGCCTTGGATGGATTTTTTGGATTTCTTTTATGTGAAGAATCGTTACTTTGATCAAGTAAGTAATCTCGATTCTCCACTTTTAAGCATCATTATAGTTGTATGCGGCTTAGGACCATATAACTTAAGGTGAATATTGAGTCCTCCCACCTGATTCATTGGATATATTTTTTATTTTTGATGATATGTAACGATTTCGGAACTTAGGGATTAGGTTACGAACCATTAGGATCGCTTCCTTTCACTTCCCCTTAAAACACCTTTTTTGCCCGTTTCGTCGCAATTATTAAAAATATTTTTAGGTGGGATAAAATTCTGGAAATATTCATGAGTTATCCTCATCCTATTAATTAATTTTTCATAATTGTTTTTCCATATTTGGTTGTTTTAATAATTAATTTGGATTTTAGATCATAAGCTGTCCCAAAAAGGAGTGTTTTGACATAAGGGACCAAAACCAATTTTTCCCCATAGGTGTGAGACCTATTTTTTGTATGTGATTAATAACTGGAATTTGTGACATTTTGATGCTCCTTAGGAATTTTTTTCATAATTTTTAGTGCCCTTTTTGATCCACTTTGTGGAGTTGTTTTTCGGCGATCATGCCTTGCTATACCAATCGTTAAGTAATTGTTTTGGCACTTTGGTGCATAACTTTGTAAAATCCTTTTAGACCATGTAATATAATGACTTCAATATTCCATGGATTTAATTTCATAATTTTTAAAGCCTTTTTTCTATTTTTTCATGTCAACTAGATCATAGGGTGATTTATATGTTTATTTGCTCCATATCCTAGGATTTAGCAAGGCATTCATGCCATTTGCTTGGAATAATTTTTGATAAATTTTAGGAGTTGATTATAGGTCATTTGTATGTCTTTAATTCCAGTCATAGGTCATTTTTTGAACCATACTCATTTGGTTTGTTTTGGTGTTTCAAAGTGCATCTTTATGTGAACTAATTTTAACCTAAACTCATTTCTCTTCTCCTCTAATTGTTAACATGAATTATGTGGGAATCATAAATGCCTATTCATGCATTCTAATTGCATCTCATACATTGTATTCTACTGACCCATAATCATTTCATGCATATTCATATGCCATTCATCTTTAACTTGCATCATTTGTGATCTTATGCGATGTTTGCTCATTTGTTCTCACATCTTATTCTCATTGCTCCATATGCCTAATACATTGCATCCATGATTATATGTTCATTCATCCTCATTCATAAGAATTCAATACTGACTTTGATGTTCATTTCATGTATTAATTCATGCTTGTAAGCCATATGCATTCATACTTCATCCATAAACCCTAACTTGCATTTAGGTGAACTTAGGTGAACGTTTTGTACATAGTTTGACATAGTTTAATCTTGTGAGGTATCCTATCATACTTAGGGACCTATAACATGTAGCTACTGAATTTAGAAGTCATTTAACCTTTAGGTACCTTCACCTTTAGACTTAGGTCTTATTTTGAACCTTAGTTCCATTTTAGGACGTTTATGGTGCTTAATCACTTTTATGCTTTGATTTTACTTTCAATATGCATTGTCATGCTAACTTTTATTTTGTAGGGGGAAAGATTAAGGTAAGTTTCACTTCATTCCTATCTCTTATGCATTATAGTTGTGTTTGCCTTAGCACTTGGTGCTTTCTTATAGGTTTTCCCATTCTTTAGAACCAACTTAACTTCATTAGGAAGTAAGTTGAGTTCTAATTCTATCTTATTCTTTTCCTTTTCTTTCTTAGGATTAGAATACCTCATTAACCATAGGACCACCATTTTAATAAATAACTTAGGGTTGTGTCTTAGTCCCCCTTAGTTTTTCCCTTTTTCCATTTGAGTCTTCTTTCTCGTCTTCAAGCAAAATCCAAAAAGACTTAATAAATGCATGAAAGGATTCATTGTGTATAGCCTTATTCCCTGGGGCACTTGCACTCATTCCATCTTGGAGTGGTGTAAGCTTGTCTAGCATGATGTACAAGTCTCATCAAGGGGTTTTTTCACAAAGAAAACATAAAATATACTTCTTCACAAAAGCAACAAAAACACTTAATAAAGTTCAACAAGCTAGTGAACTTAAACCCTAATCCTAGGAAACCAGTCTTGGATAAACTCTCCTTGCTGGGTGTGCTTGTTCTATTATTCCATCTTGGAATGTAGTAGCAAGTACACATTCCATGGAAAAGAGTTTGAATTCACTTCCTTATGCCAAATTCATACAAAAACTCTTAAAAGGCAAAAACAAATAATAAGCAACTATCCTGCGGGAACCTCTCTTCTCATCTCATTCACTCATAACGCGAACTCGCGATGACTTGTCTCGCATGCAAGACGGTAAACGCACTCGTACCAGACGAGCCTGCAACACCTGAGCATAAACATAAGCAGTTCCAGTGCATAAAAAACACAAACAAATAGTTCCCGCCTGGTTAGGCGAACTACGTCGACTCTGATCCTCATTTTCCCGATGAGGTACGTAGGCAGCGGGGTAGGGCCCGTTCGAGCACATTCTTTATTTTTCCTACATTTCCCCCTTTCTTTCCATTCTCTTTTCTTATTCCTTTCTCATTTCCATTCCCATTCCAGTTAGCAGTTCATTTGTTCAGCAGCAGTTATATTTTTCTCACCCTTTGAAACAAACAAACAAGCATGGATCCCGTTTGGTACGACGGACGATCTGGGGTGCTAATACCTTCCCAGGTCGTAATCGACTCCCGAACCCAGATCTTTGGTTTGAAGGACCTTGTCCTTTCCTTCTTCCTCAGGTTTGTGCGGCATTACCTTTCCCGTTCCTTCGGGATAAAAATGCCTGGCTAGCGACTCTACCTTTTCCGCGCCACTTTCGCGTTTGTACTAGGATGAAAATCCCGGGAGCGACAGTTGGCGACTCTGCTGGGGATCGAACCCAGAATCTCTGGTTTCCCTTGTAGAGTCAATCCTAGCGCCTGTTTGTTTTTGCTTTCTTTTGGTGTTTATATATGTGTGCTGCTGTGCTTATTTATTGTTTTTGTTTACAGTTTACTTTACAACTTTATTTACTATTTTCAGTATTTATTTTCACATGCATCATATGCTGGACTGTGCTGGTTTTCATTTTTTCTGTGGGATGGGGTTACTGTGAGATGAGCTCGTAACCGGGGCTCGAGTGCACCCTAGGACTTAGAGTGGTTCCACTTTGGCTTCATGGCATCTTGCTATGTTGGTAGTAGTGAGTTCCACACCTTGACTTACGACCTTCTCGGGAACGTATTGATACCAGAATCTTTCTGGGTTAATACGCTACCTTGATAGTTATGTGCAGTCAAGGGACCGATCATTGAGAACCTTTGTGGAAACATCCCTCTCCAATGATGACAGTGTCAGACAACATTTGTTGGCAAACCCACTCGCATCCGAGGGCCCACTAGGAACTCGCATAGGATGGCCTGGTTCTCTCATAGGAATCTAGTCAAGGCAAATTGTTCGTATGACGATAGTATTGTACCCTTCAGGATGAATGTACTATCGTTTCTTGATTCAGTGCTTAAAGCTGAGGACCGATGAGGGATGCTTGTTTCCTTGGACTCAGCTGAGGCCTCCCTGAGTAGTACATAATGCCAAACCGATTCCTTGATTTGGTCATGAGCCATTTCTCGGAAATGGTGAACGTATTATTGCTATTCGAATTTGAGAGTCCGTGATGTTGACCCGAGTAGCACACCCGTGATATTGGGAGGGGTTTACAGGTTTGCAGGAACCCTAAACTTCAACATACCCACTTTGCTAGTATTGTTCAGTGTTCTATGGTTCTTTGATTCAGAGATCCGGGATTTCTATTCAGAGAAATTGTTATTGTGATTACCATTGTGACCCTGATATTGTGACTGTTATTATGACTCGCCACAGACACTTGGCTCGTTATTCAACTTCAACACCATCAGTGACTATTCTATTATGTGATTCAGTTCTACAGTTATTGGGTTCTCACTTATGGGGGTCTATACAAAGATGGTGCTTCTATTATGGTTCTATTCAGACACTTGACTCATTGCTCAACATCGGCACCAGCATCAGACTATTGTTCACATGCTTGTTGCATACATGACATCATATCATTCCAGCACACATGTTCAGTTATTTCCGAGGATCACATATCTGAATCATGCCATTGGACTTTTTCTGTGTCAAAATTTGAATCAAAGCAGATAGATTCCTTAGAAATGACTGAGCATAGCATTTGCATACATCCTTGCATTCATGACAGGTGTTCAGAGACTGATTATTATCTTGACTTGGTTTCCCTTCTAAATGACCAACTTGAATCACATTCATCAAGGTATATATTTGAAGCAACTCTGGGCGGAGGTTACCAAAATGAAGACCCAGCCGGGGTAATTCATGCAAAGGTGCAAGCTTTATTTCAAAGTCAGAAGCTGCTGAAAGAGGAAGTCAACCAGATGAAGACTCAGATGAGTTTGGTTATGGAAATTTCGAACGAAGCTATTTTCATCCCTAGTGAGGGGAACTACGCTGCTCTGATTCTCCATTGGTAAATGGAGATACTGTAAACACCCCAAATTTGCCCTCACCCATTCACACCATGGCTTGTGATCATTTCATATGCATAAACACAATCATATCACCTCATATCTCATTTTTGATTCACTGCATAGTTTCTAAGTCATCTGCACCTAGGGTTTGTGATCTGAGCAATCCAAGAGCTTATTGAGCCACTCAAAAGGTCAACAATCACTTCAAAGGGATCCATGTGTGTTCAAGTATCATATTATATCTTCCCAAAGTCAAAAATGCCAAAGAATCACAAGAACTGGGATTGGCATGGAAGCAGAGCCAAGTTTGACTGCACAGTTGACCTAAAATTAGGGTTTTGGTTTAAGAGGCCATAACTCCAAATTTTTTGGTCATTCTTGTTTCCATTGGTCTCTATATGGTATAGGGAGTATGCATATCAAGTTTCATGAAGAAATTCCATGAGGAAGTCATCTGATCAAGGATTGACTTTCTGGACAAGTCAGTGCAAAATCAGGGCATCTGAGGCCCCCAATGACCCAACCAAGGGGTGATCTTCATCATTTTGAGTGTATATGATCTTTATTTGATCATGGAAGAAGGTTGAAGTTCACAAAATTCAAGAATTTGAAGTTTTTGCAAAGTTGACTTTTTAGGGCATGGTTGACTTTTAAGGAATTTGTCAATTTAGGTCATTTTTCAAACCCTACTTTTTGATCCAAAAATGTTTCAAATGGAAAAAACTTTGGTCATGAAAGTTGTAGAATACATTTTTGCCTTTTCAAAAAGTACAAGAACATGACCTAATTCATTTTGGATCAAAAGTTATGGTGTGACAAAGTTGGCAAAAATCACTAAAATTCAAAGTTTCTACCAAAGAGGTATTTTGCAAAATGACTTGATCAAGTGTTCTAAGGCTATCAAATGGACTTATAATTCACATAACATGATCATGTAACATCTAAAGTTCAGATTGAACCAAAGAATTGCATGTTTGTATGGCCTTGGGAGCAAGATAGTTTCACATGAACCAAAAGAGAGCAACTTGCAAAACCAATGATCACACTTCACCAACTTGCTGCATTGGCCTTTGAACCAGCCATAGCCTCTCACCTCATCTTGCTGCGCAGCCCATGCCCCTTGTACCAAGCTAGAACTCAAGCCATGCCTCTCTTACAACAAAGTGGACTTTTTGCAAAAGTGAACTTACCAATCAATAAAGGCCAGGTCACATCATCTGACCTATGAGATTATTTTATACTATCCATTTGCTGGCCATAACACTCAAGAAGCAAGGTTGAAACAGAACACAACATCACATACACAACATCACCCTCATTTGCATCTCTCTTCGAATCTCTCTGCATAGTTCACAAACATTAAAACAAGTTTCACGAATCATCTCACCATACTTCATTGAGCCCAAACCAACAAAGAACCAAGCCTGAATCCAGCAAGAACATTGTTTCTCCATTTTCACCCCAATCTGCAGTTTCCTTCGAAACATCTTCCACAGGCCATAAACACTCAAACAAACTCCACAAACCTTCTCAAAACGTCACCCTGATCACAAAGAACCACTCACATTGGCCTGAAACAGCCTGAATCACCATCACCATTTTCAACTGAGCTTGAGCAGAAGCTGTTCAAACTCTTCAACTAGCCAGCATAAATCTCTTCCAAGCATTCAAGCATCATCAAGGGGTCATAAGGAGTGGATTTCACAAGGAGGGGAGGTCTGAAAGTTACCAGGGTGAAAGCTTCGAAACTCAGGTAGCTCAAGAACATTTTTTCCAGAAATCATTTTTAAAGTTCTTAAGTTGTTCTATATGTTCTCCTGATCACTCTGATGTTATTAGTTTTGAAAATGGTTGAGAGATGAGAGTTTAATCAGCCTCTGAAACTTTTTTGCCCTAGTTCTTGTTTGCTTCGATTCAGCCATTCCAGGAAAAATAAATTTGTTTTGATTGGGGGTTTTGATTCGTGAGTGAGTGGGAATCATTTCTGTGTTTTTAGATTTTGTTTTAGATGCGTTTTAGAGGAGTTTGAGGTTTGGGGTGAACGGAGAAGATGACCGGAACACTGTTCCGGTCATCTGAGAGTGATTAACGGCGTAATTAGGGTTTAAGCATTAATTAGCCAGGTTTGAATTCTGGCCCTTGGATGTGGCGCCAAGTCAAAACGCGCGCATGTGAGTTTGAATGAGAACCATCAGATCTGTTGACTTTTACTTTTTCAGTTTAAAATCCATTTATTTTCTTATTTATTTCATTTGTTTTGCATAATTTATTTAAAATAGTAAAAATTGTTTAAAAATTATGAAACTTTTTCTCAAGAGTTTCATTAATTTTTATGACACAAAAATATTTTTATTTTCATTTTTAGCATTAAAAATGTATTTTTAAATATTTAAAAGTTTATTTTTAATTGATTAATGGAAATTAATTTATTAAAAATACTTTTAGGTATTTAAAAATCACCAAAAAATTCATGAAATGTTCTAAGACATTTAGAAACATTGTCCAACCTTCAAACCAAATTTATTTTTTGATCTTGATGCATTTTAAGAATTTTTCATTGATTTAAAATCATTTTTGTGCATTATTTTGATCCAAAGTTCAAAAAATCATTTCTGCCTATCCATGAAGAGTTGGACATTGATTCTTTTTGCATTGCATTGTGTTTAGCATGTAGTTTGTGAGATTAAATGGCCATGATTTGATCTTTCATTTTCCATTTGTTAGGTAATTTTCTTGTTTAGGAACCCTAAAAACCCTAGAAAACTTGTAAAATTCATAACTTTCATTAGGTTAAGAGTTGAGACCTCTCCTTTGGGCATTGGGTTAGTATAGGATTAGGGGTCCTTTGAGTGGAATTTTCAATTTTTTGTAATGTTGTTTGCTTCTGATTTTGGTTTGTGTTTGATGTATGATTCATAAACCCTAATTTGAGCTTCCATTTGCATACATCTTGCATTCTCTTGCATAACATGACTTGCCATGACATTTCAAGCATCCATTTGATTCATTTGACATCATAAGACATATTGAAAGCATGTTTGATCATTGCATCATGTATTTGTCATGTTGTATGTCATGTGCACTTCATAACTTTTCATGTATGTTCATGGTTCTTAACTTGTTTCATTTGCATTCATGAACTTGTATGACCATTTCCATGTGCTGCCTCATGTTTGTAGCATCTCATAGCATCATTAGCATCATGTATATGCTTCTGGTTTTGTTTCTCATCATGTCATCTCATCCCATTTTGCATTGCATTGCATTCCTTTTCTAACCTTTCAGGTGGTAAGTGACTTTGAGAAGTGAATTTGCCTTCACTTCTCATAACTTTTCTTTTCATCTCTCTTGCATCCATTGCTGCATTTTTGTTTGTGTTTGAGTTTGAGCTTGCTCATTCCTCTTCATCTTACTTTCTTTCCCCAAGTGACTTGACTTCTTGAATGAAGCAAGTTGCTTTGCTTCTCTTGATCCTTTCATCTGCTTCCTGGTGGTTCCATTGAAGATCTTCTCTTGTAAACCTCACAAACCTTAGGAACAACCAAGCATGACAATGATTAGGGTTTCGATTAGTCTCCCCTCATAGTTTTACCTTTGTGTCTCTTTTGAGTCTTCTCTTCTTATCTCATAATCAGGGACTAAACCCTAAAGGCTTTAAGGCTTTGTGATTAAGCTTATGCCTGCATCCTTCTCTTAGGATGGAGTGTATAACTTTAATCCTAAGTGTTAAACCCTTAACGTGTTTAAATCTCTTAATCAATTCACTTAATATGTATCAAGACATCACACTTGTAACTTGGGCCTTGCATTAGGGTTCTAATTCTTCCTTAATTGGTTAAGAAGGACTAACCCTAGTGTTAATGGACAAGTCCCCCTCAAGTTGTCTTACAAATCATAAAATCCACTTCATCATCATATCATCAAGTAAAATCCACTTAATCAAAGGCTTGTTTTGTCATGAGTTTAATCCCTAATCATGGATTAAGTTGAGGAGCTTTCCTCAGCTTAAACATTCTCATCTATTATCCTTCTCTTAGGATGGTGTAATGAGTCTGTTTAATCCTTGATTATGGCTTAACCTCATTACCTAACACTAAACAAAAACACCAAAAACATCTAAATAATCACAAGTAGGTTAATGATCTTAATCCTACATCAAAGGTGATTAAGTGTGAGAATCTGACTTCACACTTAAGGTACTCTCATTACCCCTAATCAGAGGGAAGATGTGATGAGTTTACTAACCCATTGGTTTAGGCTTAAGCTCATTGACTTATGACAAACTCCAAAAAACAATAAAAGACTGAAAACACAAAAACAAACAATAATCGTCTCCTCCGGGATTCTTTTCTCATCTCATTCACTCATAAACGAGAACTCGCTTCTTCCGTCTAATGCAAGACAGTTTGCATCTGTGCCAGACAGATCATACACTTGAGCATAGGCAAGCAAGCAGTTCACAAGTCAATTCATCTTTCAGTCTCTTTGGGTCGAACTACGGTGTTCTGACTTCCTCATTGCACGAGAGGATACGTAGGCATAACTTAACAATTATCGAACAAAAGTCTCTGTATATTCCCCCCTCTTTCTAGCCTCATTCTTTAGCCTCATGATCTTGAGCATTTCACTCTTGTTTTTACACTGACACCTGTACATATTTCCAGCTCTTTTACACACAAATTGCACTGACACTACCCCTTTAAAACACAAATCTTTTAAGCGTGGATCCCGTCGAGTACGGCGGACAATCTGGGTGCTAATACCTTCCCAGGTTGTAACCAACCCCCTTTCTCAGTCTCTCTGGTTCGCAACCGTCTTATCCATGTCTTTCTAGGTCTATGCAGCATTGCCTTTCCTCCGGGATAAAAATGCCTAGCTGGCGACTCTATTCATCTCCAGTGAGTTCACGGCTGTGTGTTCTCATTGTTCTTTTCGCCGACCGTTCGCGCTTGTACCGGGATGCAAATCTTTGGGAGCGACAGCTTGGCGACTCTGCTGGGGAACCTTATACTGCAACCAGGGCTTCTGGTTCTTTTTGTGGGTTCCTCCTAGCGTTTGATTGATTTGTGTTTATGGGGGTGTTATGTGCTTATTTGTGTTTGTATATGTTTTATTTATTGCTTTATGTACAGTTTGTTTTATTACTTTCTTTACTGCTTTACATATATCATACTGTCATGCTGTCTGGCTGGATCTGGTTTTGCTTTGGTGGGTGGGTGTTCTATTGAGAGTTAAGGTCCTATACCTGGGACCTGAGTGACACCTAGGCTAGAGTGAATCATATTCTTTCCCATTCCATCTCGGTCTGGTGCGGGAATATGAAACACGATTCAGATATGGGTTTCTTCTTGAGAACTCTGTGTTGCAGATTTCCTGCAATGCTAGGGCTATCCGGGAAGCCTGCTAAGTCTGGATGACCTTTTAGTGTTGACCTTCAGAAACTGAGGTGAATTAGAGGAGGAACTTTTATGGTTATTGTAAACACTGTACCTCCGGGTTAGAAGTGTTTACACTTCTCATAATTGATCCAAGTCTGAGGATCCTTGTTTTAGAACACCACCTGAGAGGGGGTTGGGCTGTTTACAGGTTTGCAGGTACCTTGACCTCAGAATACCCTGTTACTTTGACTTGATTAAGAATACTCCATGTTGGAACAGTTCTTGTGATTCTAAAACCCTGGACATGTGGCTCTTTATTTGAGCCCCCCCACCTTGGTAACTGGATTTATAGACCTCCATCTGGAATTCTTGAACATACTTGGACCTATATCAGAGTTTTTGATCAGATCCGGCTCAGTCACAAACCCTTGCATATCATTTGCATACATAAACATTGCATCATATTGACATTTGCTTATTTGTGTTTCAGGGTATCCATCTCCATTTGGTTTTGGTTTTGACCCCATCTGCAGTATTTGACCCATCTTCATCGGCATCTGCTTTAGTTATCAGCTATTTATTCCAGTCACCTGCACCAGCCAATCAGTGGCCCTTTCTTCAGTATCATCAACAGCACTTGTCTCTACTCATCCTCAGCATCATGGCTCCTAAAAAGAGCAACATCACCTACCACTTCTTCCAGCCAGAGCTATCTGACATCAGGAGGATTCAGACCCTGATCACTCCAGATCACATACCATTGTTCAGGGAACACTATGGGGATATACTTGATATGATTATGGATCTGGACCCTTCACAGAGAAGCCTGATCCACACTTGCATTCAGTTTTATGATCCCCCATTGAGATGTTTCACTTTTCAAGACTTTCAGCTGGGCCCTTTATTGGAAGAATACTCATCATTAGTTGGTATACCTATCAGGGGTGGAATCCCTTTCAACCCTGAGATGGTCTTTCCTGGTAATGGAGAAGTAGCAAAGGCTTTGCATTTGGAACCTGTTCTAATTGAGCAGCATATGACTTCTAAAGCTGGAATCCCTGGCTTTCATCTGGATTTCTTGATTTCTCAAGCCACCCTGAAAGCTTCTTTAGGAGAGTGGAAAGTTGTCTGTGCTTTATTGTCCTTGAGTATATATGGAATTGTGTTGTTTGCAGATGAGCCTCGATTCATTAGCAAGAATGCAGTCCATCTTTTCATCTTGCAGAACCCAGTACCCACTTTATTGGGGGACCTCTACTATTCAGTGCATCAGAGGAATGAAAAGCAAAGGGGAAGATTAGTGAGGTGTTGTGCTCCATTGTTCCATACTTGGCTTCTCAGGCATCTACCCAGGACAGATGCATTTTTGAATCCTCATCAGCAGAGAAACTGGGCTAAGAGACTCACTGCTCTAACTTCAGCAGATATCAGATGGTGCACTCAAGGCACCAAAGGCAGGGATATCATCACCAGCTGTGGGCAGTTTCCCAATGTGCCCCTAATAGGAGTTAAGGGTAGTATCAATTACAACCCTCTGCTGTTCAGAAGACAACTGGGCTATGCACTGGTCCACATTCCTAAGGCACAGGACTTGGTTGAGACTCTTTATTGTGAGAACAAACCTAATCTGGCTATTGTTAGGCAGGCAGCTTGGGCCTGGGATAATGTTCAAACCAAGGGAGTAACCATTCTGGGGAAGGGCAATAATGTGGCATCAGCACAATATTATGAGTGATCCTATGCCAGGGCTCAATTCTCTGGAATGCCCTTTACCATAGAAGATATGCCTGAATCATCTTCAGCACCACCCCCGGCCACTATCAGTTTGGAGGAGTTTGAGAGCTTGAAGGAAAGAAATGAGAAGTTGACCCAGGCTTTGCAGAAGACCCTCCGGGAAAGGAGTGATGGCAGGATGGAGATTGAGAGGCTAGAGAAGCTGAGAGTGGAGCATCTGACTAAGATTGAGAAGTCTGGATATTATATCAAAAAGTCTAAAGCTGGAGAACAAATTCTGAAGAATGCTTGCAAGGAAGCCCCGTTCCAGAGAGCAAGGACAGACTTGTATCTAAAGGAGAGTCAGGCCCGGTGGGTCAGGATCACCGAGGCTCGTACCCTGGAGGACAAGAGGGTCCAAGACAAGATGGAGCAACTGGAAGCTAGTGCAAAAGAGCAACAAGAAGCCCTGGCAGCAGCCCAGAGGGAGATATCAGAGCTGAAGATCAAAGCTGGAGTGAAGAGGTCAAAGGACCAAAGTCAGCACAAGAAGCTAACAGCAGCTGTTACGACCCGGAATCTCCTCATCAGGAATCTCACGGAGCATCCAGCTGATCCTGTGACCGAAGCACTTCTCAAGGAAGTTCGTGAGGATGAGTTTGGTCTTGATGTTTGACCGTTTGTTTGTTGTTGCTTTCATTCCATGTACTTTTATTTTCCTGTAATGTATTTTGACCCCTCAGAGGGCTTGTATTTGTAAACAAACTATGTACCATTTTGCTTTTGTAATGTATGTTTTAGTTTGCTCTATCCAAGTTTCACTTCGAAAGCAACATCAACAGCATCTTCAAGGGTCTGGAAGGGTCAAAACTGAATGCCAAACCGGATACCTTGAGAACAAATAAGCATAACTGCATTGCATGCTAACCCTTTTGTTTGTTTTGTAGGTTTTTGTTTTATTGCCACTAACTCTGTTGTGATGTTCAGGAACTATTGCTCGGCGCCGGGTATTTCCCCTCAACCGTCCGCACCGTTATCCGACCCGTAACAATCTTCCGGGCATTCAAATGGATCAGATGCAGCAGGACCTTACTGAGGTCAGAAATCAAATGGCAAATGAAAGGCTAGAAATGAGGAATCAGATGACTCAGTTTATGGAAGTAATGAACAACATGGCTCAGAGCCAGGAAAGATTGAGGGCCATGGTGGAAAGGAAAAATCAAGAAGATCCACATATAGGGACTTCCGGCACCAGCAACAATGAAAGGGTCCAACCTCATGTTAACCCCCCTGTATTTGGCCCCCACCTCCATCCTGAGGTCAACATCCCTGCAAATGTTCAAGGGACTGCCACTGCAGCCAGGGTACTTCAAGAAGACCCCCAGGAGGATCAATTCACAGTAATGGGTGCTGGGGAAGAAGCCTATGATAGAAGGCTGGATGAGATAGCTGAGAAATTGAGGTCCTTAGAGTCTCAAAACTCTTTGGGTTTCGATGTCATGGACATGGGCTTGGTAAACGGGGTCAGGATCCCCCATAAGTTTAAGCCTCCTTGCTTTGAAAAATACAACGGGACTTCATGCCCCCGGACTCATTTACAATCATTTTTGGGGAGGCTGAAGGCCTATACTATGGATGAGAAGCTCTGGATGTTCTATTTCGAAGACAGCTTGACAGGAGCTTCAAGAGAATGGTACTCTCACTTGACAAGGGCAACTATTAGATGCTGGAAGGACCTGGCAGAGGCCTTCATCAGACAGTATCAGTACAACTTAGATATGGCACCCAACAGGACCCTCCTAATGGGAATGTCACAGTCGTCAAGGGAAAGTTTCCGAGAATATGCTTAGAGATGGAGGCAACTGGCTGCTGCTGTTCAGCCACCTATGTCTGAAAGGGAAATGGCGGATATGTTTATGAGCACCCTTCAGGGGACTTACATTGACAGGCTGGCTGCTTTCTCTTCCACTAGCTTTGCAGATGTTGTCATAGCCGGGGAGAGAATTGAAAGCCTATTGAAGATGGGTAAGATCTCAGACAACGGTGCAAGCTCGTCCAGTAGTACAAGGAAGCCTTTTGCAGGCCCAAGAAGAACTGGAGAGACCAATGCCATCCACGCCAACAGGGGCATGCCCCAATATGTTCACAGGTCAGAGGCAGCAGTCACCATTCCCACTCCAGCTCATCCTCAGCCAACTTATCAACCTCCGCAGCAAAACTATCAACAACCTTAGTATCATCAACAGAATCAGTATCCTCCGAGAAATTACAACAACAACAACACCAACAACAATAACCAGCAAAGGCCATTCCAACAGAGGCCTTCTCAAGCCAACAGGGTAATCGATCTGGTCCCTATGCCATATGCTACATTGCTGCCACAACTCCTGAAACTCAACCTAGTTGAGCTAAGGACGTTGGCACCTCCCGATCCCAACAGTCTACCCAGGAATTATGACTCCAACGCCAGATGTGCTTTTCATTCAAATGCACCTGGCCACAGTACAGAAAAGTGCAGAGCTCTGCATATGAAGGTACAAGACCTGGTAGACTCAAAAGCTCTGAATTTCGCACCGCCACCCAATGTCAACAAAAATCCAATGCCAAACCACGGTGGTCCCAGAATTAACGCTATTGAAGAAGACAAACCGTCTTATTTAATAACCAGTGTGGGTCAGATCCGGACACCGTTGGTAGAAATTAAGGCTCAGCTCCTCGAATGTCAGATGTTCCCGGGGTGTGAGTTAGGGTGTGCCTACTGCAATATTTCAGTGAACGGGTGCGATAACCTGAGAAATGGCATAGACGGTCTCATTCAGAGTGGCCAACTTCAGATCACCACGTCATTTCCTACAAATACAGCAATCTCATCGGCAACAACTCCAGAACCTCCTACAACTGCAACAACCATTGTTCCCGACAATTCTTCGGCTTCATCAACAAGTACTTCATCTATTATCTCAACTGATCAGTTATCAACAAATTTTTCTTCTACAACTCCAGCACCACTCCATTTTGAAACTCCTACAACAACAACATCCATCCTTCCACCAATGTCTCCTACAACACCAGCAACAAATCATGAAGATGTCTCAACTGTCACAATATTCTACGATCCAGAAAACAATTCTGCCTACAATTCAGAAGGTGCTGCTCCCATCAGAGCACCAGTCACAATTCATTACGATCCACAGACTATCACAATTCCTTCCGCAGCTGCAGTCAGTCCAGTCACTATCACGGTGCCTGGACCAGTACCTTATGAAAGCAGCAATGCCATCCCGTGGCATTACGGCTCTGACCTGTACTGTGAAGGACAAAGAATCACTTTTGAATCATCAACCCCTGCACCACAAATTGACAATGTGGGAGGAGGCAGAGGCTTCACTCGAAGCGGACGTCTTTTCGCTCCACAAATTCAGAGACCCACTGCCGAAGCAGAAGCTGCTGCTAAGGCAAAAGGAAAAAGCTTGGTGCAGGATGAGCAAGTTGTTAAGGAAGCTTTGAAAACACCCTTCGATCAAGAGGTTGATGAGTTCATGCGAATCATCAAGAAGAGTGATTATAAAATAGTGGATCAGCTTCATCAGACGCCTTCCAAGATCTCAATCTTATCATTGCTTATGTGCTCCGAAGCCCATCGGAATGCACTACTCAAAGTCTTGCACGCAGCTTATGTGCCTGAAGAGATCACTGTCAATCAGCTAGAAGCTGTAGTTGGAAATGTTAATGCTAGTCACGGACTAGGGTTCACCAATACTGATTTGACAACGGAAGGCCGCAACCATAACAAAGCCTTGCACATAACCATGGAATGTAAAGGTGCTGTCCTTTCCCATGTGCTGGTGGACACGGGGTCATCCCTCAATGTCTTACCTAAAAAGGCCCTGGTGAAGCTAGAATATGACGGATTGGCGTTGAGACCCAGCAACCTGGTGGTGAGAGCCTTTGATGGTTCGAAGAGATCGGTTCTGGGAGAGATTGAATTGCCCATAACGATTGGCCCGCAGACCTTCAAGACGACCTTCTACGTGATGGATATACAGCCTGCCTACAGCTGTCTATTGGGTAGGCCATGGATTCACGCCGCTGGCGCCGTGACCTCTACCCTTCACCAGAAGTTAAAATACGAGTGGGAGGGTCAAATCGTTACAATCTGTGGAGAGGAGGATATTTTTGTCAGCCACCTGGCTACCTATAAGTATATTGAGATGGACGGGGAGATCCATGAAACAATGAGCCAAGGTTTCGAAGCCTTGAATGTCAATGAAGCATCTGCTGTGCCTGGTACTTCAATATCATCATACCAACAAGCCCGGAAGGTTGTTGAGGAAGGAACTGCCCGAGGCTGGGGCAGACTGCTATCGGTGGAGAAGAAAGAAGACAGATTTGGGTTGTGTTACAAACCAACTCAACAAGATCCGACAGAGGCTGCAAAGGAGCCCAACTTTGTGAGTGGGGGGATGCTCACCCCTGATGCTGTCAACTGTTTGGAAGACGAGCTGGAAGAAGAACGCAACCTGGAAAGCTGGATTCGTCCGAAGATCCCGGGGAGCAGTATCTCAAACTGGTCTTCCCAGGAAATTATAAGAGTTACTCATGCAGAGTAATTATTATTTCCTGTATTTTTATAGCATGCATCAAAGTCTTGCATCTTGCCCAAGATGACAAGACTCATTTTGTAATCGGGCCATCTGTACTTTTTGTGCAAACAAGATTAATCAATGAAATATCAGACATCTTTTTGCAAATGAGTCTTTTTCTTTTCCGCTCACTGTTTTTCCATTTCTCTTTTTGTACAAAAAATAAATGGCAGTGTTTTCAAAATGACAACTTTATTTCACTTTTCTAAAATAAGATTAAAAGCAAATCACTAAAATGAACAAACTGAACCCTTGCAGAATGTGCCTTCCAGACAGCACCGACAACAGCACGGCTACGACTTCGTATGACTTTGACAATCCGATCAATCAAGCTGATGAAGGGGTTGAAGAAGAATATGAGCTTCCTGAAGAGCTAGCCAGGTTGTTAAGGCAAGAGGAAAAGGTTATTACTCCTCACCAGGAGGAGGTTGAAGTGATTAATCTTGGTACAGATGAAGACGTAAAAGAAGTTAAAATCGGGGCCTGCCTGCAAGACTCAGTGAAGAAACAACTGATTGACCTGCTTCAAGAGTATGTGGACGTGTTCGCTTGGTCTTATCAAGATATGCCAGGGTTGGACACTGACATTGTTGTGCACAAGCTGCCTTTGAGAGAAGAATGCCCGCCGGTCAAACAGAAGCTGCGCTGTACTCGTCCGGACATGGCAATGAAAATCAAAGAAGAGGTACAAAAGCAGTGGGACGCCGGGTTCCTTGCTGTAACTAGCTATCCGCCGTGGGTTGCTAATATTGTACCTGTGCCTAAGAAAGACGGAAAAGTAAGGATGTGTGTTGACTACCGGGATCTGAATAGAGCCAGCCAGAAAGATGACTTCCCATTACCTCACATCGATGTATTGGTGGATAACACGGCTCAGTTTTCGGTATTCTCCTTCATGGACGGATTTTCAGGATATAATCAGATCAAGATGTCACCTGAAGACATGGAGAAGACAACTTTCATCACACCCTGGGGCACGTTCTGTTACAAGGTGATGCCATTCGGATTGAAGAATGCTGGTGCAACATATCAACGGGTTATGGTGACATTATTCCACGATATGATCCATAAAGAAATTGAATGTTATGTGGATGACATGATTGCCAAGTCCCTTACAGAAGAAGACCACCTGGTAAATCTGCTGAAGCTATTCAAGCGTCTGAGGAAGTACCAACTAAAGCTGAACCCCAACAAGTGCACGTTCGGGGTGCGATCCGGTAAGCTGCTGGGTTTTATTGTAAGCGAGAAAGGGATTGAAGTTGACCCTGATAAAGTCAAAGCCATCCAAGAGATGCCTGCACCGAAAACGGAGAAAGAAGTTCGAGGGTTTTTAGGACGATTGAACTACATCTCACGGTTCATATCCCATCTCACTGCAACCTGTGAACCTTTGTTCAAGCTGTTAAGAAAAGAACAGACGGTCAGGTGGAACGACGATTGCCAGAAGGCTTTTGACAAGATCAAGGAATACCTGCAAGAACCACCAATCCTTATGCCTCCAGTTGAAGGAAGACCTCTGATAATGTACCTGACAGTATTAGAAGAGTCGATGGGGTGTGTGTTGGGCCAGCATGACGAGTCTGGTCGAAAAGAGTATGCAATATACTACCTAAGCAAAAAGTTTACCGACTGTGAACAGCGTTATTCACTGCTCGAGAAAACTTGCTGTGCTTTAGCGTGGGCCGCTCGCCGACTAAGGCAATATATGTTGACCCACACTACCTTATTGATCTCAAAAATGGATCCAGTCAAGTACATATTTGAGAAGCCAGCTCTTACCGGACGGGTTGCAAGATGGCAAATGATCCTCACAGAATATGACATCCAATACACATCTCAGAAAGCCATCAAGGGCAGTATATTGTCTGAATATCTTGCTGAGCAACCTATTGATGATTACCAGCCTATGAGATTTGACTTCCCTGATGAAGACATCATGTTCATAAAAGGAAAAGATCATGAAGAGCCTGTTCACACTGAAGGGCCTGACCCGGAAGAAGAATGGACTATGATGTTTGATGGGGCTGTTAACATGAATGGTCGTGGTGTTGGTGCAGTACTCATTACACCCAAAGGAGTTCACATGCCTTTCTCGGCAAAACTCACTTTCAACTGCACTAACAACGAAGCTGAATACGAAGCTTGCATTATGGGTCTTGAGGAAGCCATTGACCTCAGGATCAAGACATTGACCGTGTTCGGAGATTCAGCTCTGGTAGTTAATCAAACCAATGGCAAATGGTACACACACCAGGATCATCTGATACCTTACAGGGATTATACAAGGAGGTTGCTGACTTTCTTTACAACAGTCAAGCTTGAGTATATCCCTCGGGACGAGAATCAGTTTGCAGATGCCCTGGCTACCATTTCATCCATGATCAAAGTTCAAGCTGCCAATTTTGTACCTCAGATTTCAGTGTCCAGACTTGACAGACCAGCATATGTGTTCGCTGCAGATGTTGTTAAAGATGATAAGCCTTGGTTCCATGACATTAAATGATTCTTGGAGGGTCAAACATACCCACCTGGGGCATCATCCAATGATAAGAAGACATTAAGAAGGCTTGCTGGTAGTTTCTTTCTGAACACTGATGGGTCTTTATACTAAAGGAACTTTGATATGGTACTCCTCAGATGTGTTGACAAGACGGAAGCAGATTTGTTGATGAATGAATTGCACGAAGGATCCTTTGGTACCCATGCTGGAGGGCATGCCATGGCTAAGAAATTGTTAAGATCAGGTTATTACTGGATCACAATGGATGCAGACTGTTGTGCTTATGCCAGAAAATGCCACAAATGCCAGATCTATGCAGATAAGGTGCATGTGCCTCCCAATCCTTTGAATATAATGTCTTCACCCTGGCCCTTTGCTATGTGGGGCATTGATATGATTGGCAAGATTGAGCCAACTGCTTCAAATGGCCACAGGTTCATCCTGGTTGCCATTGACTATTTCACCAAGTGGGTTGAAGCAGCCTCATATGCAAACGTTACAAGGCAAGTGGTAGCCAGATTTCTAAAGAGAGATATCATCTGTCGATACGGAGTTCCCGAGCGAATCATTACTGATAATGGTTCCAATCTAAACAACAAAATGATAGTAGAACTGTGCCGGGACTTCAAGATTCAACATCACAATTCTTCTCCTTACAGGCCAAAGATGAATGGCGCTGTTGAGGCAGCGAATAAGAATATCAAGAAGATTGTGCAGAAGATGGTAGTCACCTACAAAGACTGGCATGAGACGCTACCGTTTGCTTTGCATGGGTACCGCACATCAATCAGAACATCCACTGGGGCAACACCGTATCAGCTTGTATATGGTATGGAAGCAGTCCTACCTGTTGAAGTTGAATTACCCTCCCTGCGGGTACTGATGGATGTTAAACTGAGTGAAGCAGAGTGGGTTAGGGCCCGATTTGAACAACTGAGTCTGATTGAAGAGAAGAGGTTGGCTGCAATCTGTCATGGGCAGTTATATCAGAAAAGAATGAAGAAAGCCTTCGATCAGAAAGTCAGGCACCGAGAGTACCAAGTAGGAGATCTTGTGCTGAAAAGAATTCTCCCTCCTCATACAGACCACAGGGGCAAATGGACTCCAAATTATGAAGGGCCATTCGTGGTCAAGAAAGTTTTCTCTGGTGGAGCGCTGATGCTCAGCACCATGGATGGTGAAGATTTCCCGTCCCCTGTGAATTCAGATGCAGTTAAAAAATACTTCGCATAAAAATGACCCGCTGGACATAAAAACAGAATGTAAGTCCAGGCAAAAATAGGGCATCCCGGCGAGTCAAAAACAGAATAAAAGACTCGGGCAAAAATAAGGGAAAATAAACAAAAAATGTACACCCGCTGAGTTGAAAAGCCACATTGGACAGCTCAGGCAAAAATGGGTATCCCGATGGATCGAAAACCCGAAAGGGCGATCCATGCAAAATAAGGGAATAAGCGAACAACTGCATTCTGAATTCGTCTGTATCATCTACAACTTGGTAAGCTTCGAAAGGATCAAGCCTCAGCCAGAATCAACATTCTTCAGAAAGCAAGATGAGAAGAACGTCAAAAGTCATACAAGTCATAGTGAAGAGGAAGCTCCTTAAAGCGTCATCAACACTGCCAGCATTTTGTTTCCCAATTTGTAACAATCTCTTCATTTCAGGGGATTTGTTTCTTTGACTGTATCTCGCCAATTCAGGGCATATGAATTAATAAAAATCAGATTTTCAGTCATGTCTCGTTTTGCACATTTTATTTGCAAAAAATGTCTGATGTCTAAAAAACTGATTGCACAGAATACAGATGTTTTATCCTCAAATAAAAAGCGTGCTTGCAGGAAATATACTTACTCTCAGAAGTGCCTAACTCCTATGACGGAATCCAGTAAGGGATACCTTGGGATTATCTTGTGCGTTTCTCCATCTTTTTCAGGGTTGCAGGTATCCAGAAAGCAACTTGGGGCATGAAAGCCTCATCCCAGCAAGCTAACAAATCAACACTTAATTTTAGCACCCGAAGTGCTCTCTCCCCAGCTGAGTTGCCTCTCATGACTTCCCCCAACTGAGTTGTCATTTCCCCATCAGAGTTACCAGGCATCACGGAAGGCGCCCATATCCCCGGCTGAGTCAAGGATCCTCTTCAACAGAATCCCTAGGAAGGTCTCTCAATGATCTCTTTTCCTCCCCAGCCGAGTTGCCATCTCGCCCTCAGCCAAGCACAAAAGTCAGAGAGCTATCTCCCCACAGAGTTCCAGCCTCTATCCAGAAGAGCAGCGCATAGAAGATCACAACAGAGTGAAGAAAGCTTCTACAAACCCCAGCTGGGTCTCCCATTTATTAGGATAGGTCTATCGGTGACCCGTATCCCCAAGCAGATATCATATCATCAGATCTACCAACGATCTCACCCCCAGCTGGGATGTCCATTTCAAGCAGATCGGCCAGAGATCTTCGCAGCAACGGGACCCGGATCCCGGTTTGGTATCTTTGCACAATCATAGCATTCGCATCATATTCACCCACAAAGCGTAGCATTCCGTTTTAACACGGAGCATTACGGCAAAAATCCAACACACAACATAATCATAAGCCATGTTTTGAACCAACGCTTGTGAATAATGACAGTTCATCAACGTACAGAAAAATCCCCACCAGGTTCCCCAGCAAAAGCAGCTGCCTCACCAATATATACTCCTTTTGACGCCCGTCCGTGTCATCACTCCCCAGTAAAGTCGCCTGAACACTCCTTACAAACAAGGTCACCTGTATTACAGATACTTCCTGACGCCCGTCCGTGTCATACCCCAGCAGAAAGCCGAAGACATCCTCTTTGCACTCACATATACCTTTATACACTTTCTCGACACCCGTCCGTGTCATATCCCCAGCACAGTCGCTTACACTTTTACAACCCATATACTTGTTGATATCATACTATTCTCCTTTTGACACTCGTCCGTGTCACCTTCCCCAGCAGATAAGTACTCATACCACTCATACCTATACAGATACTCGTCCGTATCTTGTATATACTTATATATCCCCACAGATTCAACACTAGTCCTTGTTCTTTGTTAACCCGTTGGTACTCGTCCGTACCATCATCTCTGAACATGCGTCAAGCGTTTGTTTCTACATGATACTCGTCCGTATCATAGTCTCAAGGATGCTCGTCCGCATCTCTAATCCATACACCGTGTCAAACACTTTTGTCCTCTTGAATATAGATACTCGTCTGTGTCTATTATTCCCCAAGAGAATCCTCTCAGATTCAACACTCGTCCGTGTTCTTTGCTAACCAGTTGATACTCGTCCGTATCATCATCTTTGAACACGCGTCAGTATTTGTTTCTACCCGATACTCGTCCGTATCGTAGTCTTAGGGATGCTCGTCCGCATCTTTAATCTGTACACAACACCAAACAATTATACCTTTTGTTTCTTGGATATAAACACTCGTCCGTGTTTACTATTCCCCAGTAGATCGCCAACAAAGTAATATTTCTTCTTATCTGACACTCGTCCTGTGTCATGATAAACCCTGAGAGCAGCCGTACCCTGCTAGGTGGTCGTCCTCCACCTCTTGATGGTCGTCCTCCATCATGCTCATCCGATGGCCGTCCCCATCGTTGATTTTAGCAGCCGTCCCCTGCTAGGTGGTCGTCCTCCACCTCTTGTCCTTCATCAATTTTATCCAATGGCCGTCCCCATTGTTGATTTTGGTTATCTGACATTCGTCCTATGTCATGACTAACCTTGAGAGCAGCCGTCCCCTGCTAGGTGGTCGTCCTCCACCTCTTGATGGTCGTCCTCCATCATGCTCATCCGATGGCCGTCCCCATCGTTGATTATTTCGGCAGCCGTACCCTGCCAGGTGGTCATCCTCCACCTTTGATGGCCGTCCCCATCATGATTTCTTATCCCCAACAGAGCAGCTGTCCCCTGCTAGGTGATCGTCCTTCACCTTTGATGGCCGTACCCCATCATCTGTTTATTTCATTTATTCTTTAACCCGATGGCCGTCCCCGTCGTGGTCCCTTTTCTTTTTCTTTTCTAGCCCGATGGCCGTCCCCATTGTCGGTTACCCTGCTTTATGAACTTGATGGCCGTCCCCGTCACGTTTCATTGATCCCCAGAGGATTTTACAGCTTTATCTTGATGGCCGTCCCCATCATAACCTTACTTTTCCCCGCTAGTCGGCCGTCCCCGTCTTGGCTTTACCCTTTATCTCCAGCATGTCGGCCGTCCCCGTCATTGCTTTATTTTCAGCACTTTCCCCAGCATGTCGGCCGTCCCCGTCATTGCTCTCTACCCAGCAGTCGTCCTCTGCTCGACGGTCGTCCTCCGTCGCCCACACTTTACAATATACTTTATTTCCCTTTACAATCTTCATTCCGTGAGTGCAAATTTTGGACTGTCTTTGGTATTCAACCACAAGTTATCTTGTTTGCCTGTTAAGCCGTTGCTTACATCCTGCACAGCTAACTCATGTTTGAATAGGGGCAGCTGTAAACACCCCAAATTTACCCTCACCCATTCACACCATGGCTTGTGATCATTTCATATGCATAAACACAATCATATCACCTCATATCTCATTTTTGATTCACTGCATAGTTTCTAAGTCATCTGCACCTAGGGTTTGTGATCTGAGCAATCCAAGAGCTTATTGAGCCACTCCAAAGGTCAACAATCACTTCAAAGGGATCCATGTGTGTTCAATTATCATATTATATCTTCCCAAAGTCAAAAATGCCAAAGAATCACAAGAACTGGGATTGGCATGGAAGCAGAACCAAGTTTGACTGCACAGTTGACCTAAAATTAGGGTTTTGGTTTCAGAGGCCATAACTCCAAATTTTTTGGTCATTCTTGTTTCCATTGGTCTCTATATGGTATAGGGAGTATGCATATCAAGTTTCATGAAGAAATTCCATGAGGAAGTCATCTGATCAAGGGTTGACTTTCTGGACAAGTCAGTGCAAAATCAGGGCATCTGAGGCCCCCAATGACCCAACCAAGGGGTGATCTTCATCATTTTGAGTGTATATGATCTTTATTTGATCATGGAATAAGGTTGAAGTTCACAAAATTCAAGAATTTGAAGTTTTTGCAAAGTTGACTTTTTAGGGCATGGTTGACTTTTAAGGAATTTGTCAATTTAGGTCATTTTTCAAACCCTACTTTTTGATCCAAAAATGTTTCAAATGGAAAAAACTTTGGTCATGAAAGTTGTAGAATACATTTTTCCCTTTTCAAAAAGTACAAGAACATGACCTAATTCATTTTGGATCAAAAGTTATGGTGTGACAAAGTTGGCAAAAATCACTAAAATTCAAAGTTTCTACCAAAGAGGTATTTTGCAAAATGACTTGATCAAGTGTTCTAAGGCTATCAAATGGACTTATAATTCACATAACATGATCATGTAACATCTAAAGTTCAGATTGAACCAAAGAATTGCATGTTTGTATGGCCTTGGGAGCAAGATAGTTTCACATGAACCAAAAGAGAGCAACTTGCAAAACCAATGATCACACTTCACCAACTTGCTGCATTGGCCTTTGAACCAGCCATAGCCTCTCACCTCATCTTGCTGCGCAGCCCATGCCCCTTGTACCAAGCTAGAACTCAAGCCATGCCTCTCTTACAACAAAGTGGACTTTTTGCAAAAGTGAACTTACCAATCAATAAAGGCCAGGTCACATCATCTGACCTATGAGATTATTTTATACTATCCATTTGCTGGCCATAACACTCAAGAAGCAAGGTTGAAACAGAACACAACATCACATACACAACATCACCCTCATTTGCATCTCTCTTCGAATCTCTCTGCATAGTTCACAAACATTAAAACAAGTTTCACGAATCATCTCACCATACTTCATTGAGCCCAAACCAACAAAGAACCAAGCCTGAATCCAGCAAGAACATTGTTTCTCCATTTTCACCCCAATCTGCAGTTTCCTTCGAAACATCTTCCACAGGCCATAAACACTCAAACAAACTCCACAAACCTTCTCAAAACGTCACCCTGATCACAAAGAACCACTCACATTGGCCTGAAACAGCCTGAATCACCATCACCATTTTCAACTGAGCTTAAGCAGAAGCTGTTCAAACTCTTCAACTAGCCAGCATAAATCTCTTCCAAGCATTCAAGCATCATCAAGGGGTCATAAGGAGTGGATTTCACAAGGAGGGGAGGTCTGAAAGTTACCAGGGTGAAAGCTTCGAAACTCAGGTAGCTCAAGAACATTTTTTCCAGAAATCATTTTTAAAGTTCTTAAGTTGTTCTATATGTTCTCCTGATCACTCTGATGTTATTAGTTTTGAAAATGGTTGAGAGATGAGAGTTTAATCAGCCTCTGAAACTTTTTTGCCCTAGTTCTTGTTTGCTTCGATTCAGCCATTCCAGGAAAAATAAATTTGTTTTGATTGGGGGTTTTGATTCGTGAGTGAGTGGGAATCATTTCTGTGTTTTTAGATTTTGTTTTAGATGCGTTTTAGAGGAGTTTGAGGTTTGGGGTGAACGAAGAAGATGACCGGAACACTGTTCCGGTCATCTGAGAGTGATTAACGGCGTAATTAGGGTTTAAGCATTAATTAGCCAGGTTTGAATTCTGGCCCTTGGATGTGGCGCCAAGTCAAAACGCGCGCATGTGAGTTTGAATGAGAACCATCAGATCTGTTGACTTTTACTTTTTCAGTTTAAAATCCATTTATTTTCTTATTTATTTCATTTGTTTTGCATAATTTATTTAAAATAGTAAAAATTGTTTAAAAATTATGAAACTTTTTCTCAAGAGTTTCATTAATTTTTATGACACAAAAATATTTTTATTTTCATTTTTAGCATTAAAAATGTATTTTTAAATATTTAAAAGTTTATTTTTAATTGATTAATGGAAATTAATTTATTAAAAATACTTTTAGGTATTTAAAAATCACCAAAAAATTCATGAAATGTTCTAAGACATTTAGAAACATTGTCCAACCTTCAAACCAAATTTATTTTTTGATCTTGATGCATTTTAAGAATTTTTCATTGATTTAAAATCATTTTTGTGCATTATTTTGATCCAAAGTTCAAAAAATCATTTCTGCCTATCCATGAAGAGTTGGACATTGATTCTTTTTGCATTTCATTGTGTTTAGCATGTAGTTTGTGAGATTAAATGGCCATGATTTGATCTTTCATTTTCCATTTGTTATGTAATTTTCTTGTTTAGGAATCCTAAAAACCCTAGAAAACTTGTAAAATTCATAACTTTCATTAGGTTAAGAGTTGAGACCTCTCCTTTGGGCATTGGGTTAGTATAGGATTAGGGGTCCTTTGAGTGGAATTTTCAATTTTTTGTAATGTTGTTTGCTTCTGATTTTGGTTTGTGTTTGATGTATGATTCATAAACCCTAATTTGAGCTTCCATTTGCATACATCTTGCATTCTCTTGCATAACATGACTTGCCATGACATTTCAAGCATCCATTTGATTCATTTGACATCATAAGACATATTGAAAGCATGTTTGATCATTGCATCATGTATTTGTCATGTTGTATGTCATGTGCACTTCATAACTTTTCATGTATGTTCATGGTTCTTAACTTGTTTCATTTGCATTCATGAACTTGTATGACCATTTCCATGTGCTGCCTCATGTTTGTAGCATCTCATAGCATCATTAGCATCATGTATATGCTTCTGGTTTTGTTTCTCATCATGTCATCTCATCCCATTTTGCATTGCATTGCATTCCTTTTCTAACCTTTCAGGTGGTAAGTGACTTTGAGAAGTGAATTTGCCTTCACTTCTCATAACTTTTCTTTTCATCTCTCTTGCATCCATTGCTGCATTTTTGTTTGTGTTTGAGTTTGAGCTTGCTCATTCCTCTTCATCTTACTTTCTTTCCCCAAGTGACTTGACTTCTTGAATGAAGCAAGTTGCTTTGCTTCTCTTGATCCTTTCATCTGCTTCCTGGTGGTTCCATTGAAGATCTTCTCTTGTAAACCTCACAAACCTTAGGAACAACCAAGCATGACAATGATTAGGGTTTCGATTAGTCTCCCCTCATAGTTTTACCTTTGTGTCTCTTTTGAGTCTTCTCTTCTTATCTCATAATCAGGGACTAAACCCTAAAGGCTTTAAGGCTTTGTGATTAAGCTTATGCCTGCATCCTTCTCTTAGGATGGAGTGTATAACTTTAATCCTAAGTGTTAAACCCTTAACGTGTTTAAATCTCTTAATCAATTCACTTAATATGTATCAAGACATCACACTTGTAACTTGGGCCTTGCATTAGGGTTCTAATTCTTCCTTAATTGGTTAAGAAGGACTAACCCTAGTGTTAATGGACAAGTCCCCCTCAAGTTGTCTTACAAATCATAAAATCCACTTCATCATCATATCATCAAGTAAAATCCACTTAATCAAAGGCTTGTTTTGTCATGAGTTTAATCCCTAATCATGGATTAAGTTGAGGAGCTTTCCTCAGCTTAAACATTCTCATCTATTATCCTTCTCTTAGGATGGTGTAATGAGTCTGTTTAATCCTTGATTATGGCTTAACCTCATTACCTAACACTAAACAAAAACACCAAAAACATCTAAATAATCACAAGTAGGTTAATGATCTTAATCCTACATCAAAGGTGATTAAGTGTGAGAATCTGACTTCACACTTAAGGTACTCTCATTACCCCTAATCAGAGGGAAGATGTGATGAGTTTACTAACCCATTGGTTTAGGCTTAAGCTCATTGACTTATGACAAACTCCAAAAAACAATAAAAGACTGAAAACACAAAAACAAACAATAATCGTCTCCTCCGGGATTCTTTTCTCATCTCATTCACTCATAAACGAGAACTCGCTTCTTCCGTCTAATGCAAGACAGTTTGCATCTGTGCCAGACAGATCATACACTTGAGCATAGGCAAGCAAGCAGTTCACAAGTCAATTCATCTTTCAGTCTCTTTGGGTCGAACTACGGTGTTCTGACTTCCTCATTGCACGAGAGGATACGTAGGCATAACTTAACAGTTATCGAACAAAAGTCTCTGTATATTCCCCCCTCTTTCTAGCCTCATTCTTTAGCCTCATGATCTTGAGCATTTCACTCTTGTTTTTACACTGACACCTGTACATATTTCCAGCTCTTTTACACACAAATTGCACTGACACTACCCCTTTAAAACACAAATCTTTTAAGCGTGGATCCCGTCGAGTACGGCGGACAATCTGGGTGCTAATACCTTCCCAGGTTGTAACCAACCCCCTTTCTCAGTCTCTCTGGTTCGCAACCGTCTTATCCATGTCTTTCTAGGTCTATGCAGCATTGCCTTTCCTCCGGGATAAAAATGCCTAGCTGGCGACTCTATTCATCTCCAGTGAGTTCACGGCTGTGTGTTCTCATTGTTCTTTTCGCCGACCGTTCGCGCTTGTACCGGGATGCAAATCTTTGGGAGCGACAGATACGTATGCAGGAGATCATGAGATCTTTCCGACCAACCTTATCTATTAACTTTATCAACCTCTTCCCTCCAGATGCCATTTGTCAGCAGCCAACCTGAGCTTCCCAAGAGAGTCCTAGGACCAAATCATATGGGTAAAGGCCAGAAAAACTTGAGAAGAATTTTGATCATATTCCGAGGTCGTACGTTCAACGAGTTTCCTCGTTTGCTCAGATTCAAACTGATGGAGTTAGTCGCATCAGGATCATCTCCGATAAAGCTTCCTTTGGGGTTTCAATGCCAAGTATGATTATCATTCCGGGGCACCTGGCCATTTAATTGAAGATTGCAAGTCTTTCAGAGACAAAGGTAAATACAAGGTCGCGAATTTGATTGACTCCAAAGACTATTGTGTTCGCACCAGGTAAAGGTGGGAATATGGCACCGAACCAGTAATAGAATGAACATCCAGACTGCTGACTGCTGAAAGTCTCCAAGAGCAATAAATCCAGACGGAGTCAGGCCTCCTCAATAATGGCAACCACGATGGGAATGCTAGATGCAAGTACCACTCAGGGGCATTTAGGCATACCATTTGACAACTGTGATGCGTTCAAGGTGCAAAATTTGATCGACTCAAAGGTCATCATGCCAGAAAGTCTGCTCACATATTGAAGTCTCCTCATCAAATGGACCTCCCAGTTTGCAAGGGCATCTTCAGAAGCAATAAGTCCAGACGGATTCAAGTCTCCTCAATGAAGGCAATGTTCAACTTCCTTACTGCATTTTCATTTGTAGTTTCTATTGTTTGTTTAAAATTTTGTGTTGCTCCCAAAGATTTTTATCCCGGTACAAGCACGAACGGTCGGAGAAAGAGAGAACATGAAGATGAACTGAAAAGAGTCGCCAGCTAGGCATTTTTATCCCGAAGGAAAGGTAATGCTGCATAAACCTGGGAAACGATGGATAAGATGGTTGCGAACAAGAGAAACTGAGAAAGGGGGTTGGTTACAATCTAGGAAGGTATTAGCACCCGGATTGTCCTTCGTACTCGATGGGATCCACGCTTGAAAGTTTGTGCTTAAAGGGGTAGTGTCAGTGTTATTCTGTGTGCAAAAGCTGGAAAAGAATGCAAGTGTCAGTGCAAAAGAAATGTAAGTCAAATAAAGGAGTGTCAGTGTAAGGAAATAGTGCAATGCTCAAGACAATGAGGCTTTAAAGGATAATGCTGAAAGGGGGGGAATATACAGAGACTTTTGTTCGATAACCGTTAAGTTATGCCTACGTATCCTCTCGTGCAATGAGGAAGTCAGAACACCGTAGTTTGACTCAAAGAGACTGAAAGGTAAATTGACTAATGAACTGCTTACTTGTCTATGCTCAAGTGCATGACCTGTCTGGCTCGGGTGCAAACTGTCATGCATTAGACGGAAGAAGCGAGTTCTCGTTTGTGAGTGAATGAGGTGAGAAAAGAATCCCGGAGGAGACGATTATTGCTTGTTTTTTGTATTTTTAATCTTTTATTGCTTTTTGTGTTTGTCATAAGTTAATGAGCTTAAGCCTAAACCAAGGGTTAGTAATCTCATCACATCCTCCCTCTGATTAGGGGTAATGAGAATACCTTAAATGTGAAGTAAGCACCTCACACTTAATCACCATGATGTAAGATTAAGATCATTAACATACTTGCATTTATTTAGATGTTTTTGGAGTTTTTGTTTAGTGTTAAGTAATGAGTTTAAGCCATAATCAAGGATTTAATGGACCCATTAAACCATCCTAATAGAAGGATAATAGATGAGAACATTTAAGCTAAGGAAGATACCTCAACTTAATCCATGATTAGGGATTAACCTCATGACAAAAAAAATCCTTTATTAAAGTGGATTTTAGTTAATGGTAAGATTAAGAAGTGATTTTTAGGGCTTGTAAGACAACTTGAGGGGGACTTGTCCATTAACACTAGGGTTAGTCCTTCTTAACCAATTAAGGAAGAATTAGAACCCTAATGCAAGGCCCAAATTACAAGCTTGATGTCTTAGTGATTATTAGATGGATTGATTAAGAGATTTTAAACACATTAAGGGTTTAACACTTAGGATTAAAGTTGTACACTTCATCCTAATAGAAGGATGCAGGCATAACCTTAATCACAAAGCCTTAAAGCCTTAAGGGTTTAATCCCTGATTATGAGATGAGAAGAGAAGGCACAAAAGATGACACAAAGGTAAAACTAATGGGGGACTAATCAAACCCTAATTTTGATCATGCTTGGGTATTCCTAGGGTTTATGAGGCTTGCAAGAGACCTTCAAGGAGAGCCACCAAGGAAGAAGCAGATGAAAGGAGGAGAAGCAGAAGAAACAAGTCAACTTACTTCACTTAAGAAGATAATTTTCTTGAAGAAAGAAAGTGAGAAGGGAACATGAATGAGAAAGCTCACTCTAATACAAAGATAAAATGAAGCAATGAATGCATAAGAGAGATGAGAAGAGATTGTGAGAAGTGAAGGCAAATTCACTTCTCAAACACTTACCACCTGAAAAGTTAGCAAAAGGAAATGAAAATGAAATGAATGCAAGGATGCAAACCAAAACCAGAAGCATGTTCAAGATGAAAATGGTGCTAAGATATGATGCAAATGTATGTCATGAGATGTGAATGATCATATAAGGGATGAAGATGCAAATGAAGCATGAAAGGAGGCATGAAAGTTCATGAATGCACATGAAATGAAATGAAAGCATAACATGGAAAATGGATTATGAAATGATCAAACATGAATATAATGTGTCCTAGGATGTCTTAAGAGTCATGTGAATGCATAAAATGTCATGGCAAGTTCATGGATGCAAGCATATGCAAGATGTATGCAAGATAAGATGAGAAATTAGGGTTATATGAACATGTGAGATGCAAAACTCAAAGACAGAAGCAAATGACATGATAAAAAATTGCAAATGCAATCAAAGGAACCCTAAACCTATACTAGGTTACCATCCAAAGGGGGAGGTCAGAAGCTAAACCTAAAGGAAGTTATGAATTTCCTAAGTTTCTAGGGTTTTAAGGATGATCCTCAATGTAAAATGCCAAACAAATTGAAAATGAAAGATAAAAATGAAACAAAAATATTTTTAGAAACTAGAAGTCATGCTTAGAACAATGCAAAAAGAATCATTCACAAACTCAACTTGGTTTAAAAGTTATGAATTTTTGAAGTTAGGGTTAGAAAATGAACAATTTAAGAACCCTAATTCAAATAAAAAATGTCAAAGTGTGATCAAAACCAAAAAGAAATTGTGTGGTGAGTTTGTAAATGCTTCTAAATGTTTGAAAATGTTCTCTGATTTTTTTTGTGATTTTTAAATACTTAAATGTATTTTTAATTAATTAAAATCAATTAACTAATTAAAAATAACATTTAAATGATTTAAAAATATTTTTTTAATGCAAAAATAAAAATAAAAATATTTTTGGGTTCTGAAAATTAATAAAAAGTTTGATAAAACTTTTCAGAATTTTTTGACTATTTTTACTATTTTTAAAAATTCGTACAAATTAAATAAGAAAAAAATTTAATTTAATTAAATAAATGAAAGTATGCAGAATGGGTGGTGTGGATTGAATCTGGGCTTGAACAGGTTGACTGGGCGCGCATCTGGACGGCCCACGTTTAAACTGAGCTAATCTCACTTAAAATATTAATTAAACCTAATTAAACTTAAGTGAACCAATCTGGTCCACACAATGCACGCGGGAAAGCTTGATCTAACGACCCAAATTTAAAAAGTGCCCTAAATCTTATTAATTAACCTAATGACTTTCAGGTGGCCGGAAATGGCCTCCGGTCATCTTCTCCGGCCACACTCTCCCCTGAAAATCTCTATCTCACTCCCTAGGCTACAAAATCATGCCAAAATCTCCAGAACTCATCTCCTAACATCAAATAACAAGAATCCAGCATCATAAACAATTTATTTCACTCACACAAAGAGAATCGAAGAAGAACAAATTTAGGGAAAAAGTTTCAGAGCAACATAAAATGCTTGTTTCTGGCTCATTTTCGAAAATAAATACATCCCCATGATTAGGGCAACACATAGAACAACATTCTAACAAGAAAAGAAGGTTCTGGAAAAATTGTTCATCATGTTACCTGAAGTTGAGCTTTCGAATTCTGGGCTTTTTGGCCTTTCTCCTTGTGCTTTTCTACTCCAATGAGCCCCTTGATGCTTCTGGCAAGCTTGAAATAAGTTTGTATGGAGTGTTTTGAACCTTTCAGTTCAGGGGTGGTGAAAATCGTATTTTGGTTTGAGGTGGTTTCAGGCTGTTTTGATGGGTGGGAAATGATCAGTGATGAATTTGAAGATGAATGGTGGAAGAAGTTTTAAGTTTTAGTGGTTGAGTTGTGAGATTCGATAGAAAATGCAAGAGGGAGAGTTTTGGTGAACTATGGCAATGTTGTGGTTTCAGGCTTGCTTCTTGTGTGTTTTGAGTTTCATTTTGTCCACATATCAAGCTGTGATAGGTCTGTGGAGTTGGTGTGGGTTATGCTGATTGGTATGGCCTTCTTGTAAAAAAGTCGACAAAGTTGTACTTGGAGGTATGGGCTGGTTCAGGCCAAGGACAAAGGGGTGTCTGGTGCAGCTGGGATTGAGGATGTCCATAGAAATCACTTTGAGGCAAATCAACAAGTTTGTGAAAGGTTATGGGAGGTTTTGCAAATTTGTGAACCTTTGGCCCTTTTGAGATTTCTTTATGTGCAAGTCATGAAATTTGGGAATTCTTGGGCCAATTCTGAGTTTTAGGCAATGTGTTATGTTTTTATGGTGATTAGAAGTCAATTTGAAGTCACAAAATGGCTTGGCATGAGGTTTTGCAAAATTCCCTCTTTGGCATGAAACATGAAATTATGTGATTTTTGCCAACTTTGGAAAGCCATAACTTGAGTTCCAAAATGAATTAGGACTTGTTATTGTACTTTTTGAAAATGGAATGATCCAATCTACAACTTCCATGACCAACAATTTTTCATTTGAAGCATTTTTGGTTGAGAAAGAGGAGGTTGAGAAACTTTCCCAAAATTGAAAGTTTACATTACAAGTCATTTCCATTTTTGGAAACTTTTGGTTTAGCCCACTTTTATTCAAATTTGTGAACTTCTAAGCACTTCAATGATCAAATAAGGATCATATAACTTCAATTTGATGAAAAATCCACTTTAGGTCCATTGATGGGGGCCTCAGATGCCCTTATTTGGCTCTGACTTGTTCAGGAAGTTGCCCAGTGATCAGATGACTTCCACAATGAATTTCTTCATCAAACTTGGTATGTATGATCCTTATAACATATTGAGAACATTAGAAACAAGAATGAGCAAAAAATTTGGAGTTATGGCCTCTGAAACCAAAACCCTAATGTTAGGTCATCTGTGTAGTTAAACCCTAGCTCAGCTTCCATGCTTTCTCAGTTCTTGTGATTTTCTGACTTCCTTGATCTTGGGAGGATATAATATGATGTTTGAACATACATGGACACTATTGAGATGATTGAAGACCTTTGGAGTGGCTCAGATGGCTCATGGATTTCTCAGATCACAAACCCTAGATGCAGATGACTTTGAACTAATGCAGTGAAGTAAAAATGCAACATGAGATGATATGATTGAACTTATGCAAATGAAAAGATCACAAGCCATGGTGTGAACTTAGTGAGGTAAAATTTGGGGTGTTTACAGCTGCCCCTATTCAAGCATGAGTTAGCTGTGTAGGATGTAAGCGACGACTTAACAGGCGAACAAGATAACTCGTGATTGAATACCAAAGACAGTCCAAAATTTGCACTCACTGGGTGTAAAGAAGAAAAGGGATACAGATTGTAAAAGAAAGTACAATATGATTATCAAGTGCGAGCGATGGAGGACGACCATCGAGCAGAGGACGACTGCTGGGGATATAGCAATGACGGGGACGGCCGACATGCTGGGGAAATAAAATAAACAAGGTTCTCTGGGGATTAAAATAAAGGCAGTGATGGGGACGGCCATCGGGTTCAAGGGATAAATGAAATAATGATGAGGGACGGTCATCAGAGGTGAAGGACGATCACCTAGTAGGGGACGACTGCTCTGTTGGGGATAAGGATGAGGGACGGTCATCCAATGTCGAAGGACGATCACCTAGCAAGGTACGGTTGCCGAAAATATCACGACATAGGACGAATGCCGGATAGAAAAGGTCGACGATGGGGACGGCCATCGGATAAGCATGATGAAGGACGAGCATCAAGAGGTGAAGGACGATCACCTAGCAGGGTACGGCTGCTCTCGGGGTTTATCATGGCATAGGACGAATGTCTGATAACAAGATCAATGATGGGGACGGCCATCGGATAAAGTGACGAAGGACGATCATCAAGAAGCTGAAGGACGATCACCTAGCAGGGTACGGCTACTCAATATCACGACATAGGATGAATGTCGGATGGAAAAGGGTTCCAATAATGGAGACTCCGCTGGGGGAATGATGAGGGACGGTCATCAAAAGGTGAAGGACGATCACCTGGCAGGGTACGGCTGCCGAAAGTATCATGACATAGGACGAACGTCAGATAGAAAAGAAATTTTGCAGGAGATTTGCTGGGGAATAGTAAACACGGACGAGTGTTTATATCCAAGAAATAAAAGGTATAAGTGTTTGACGCTATGTATAGATTAAAGATGCGGACGAGCATCCTTAAGACTATGATGTGGACGAGTATCAGTAGAAACAAACGCTGACGCATGTTCAGAGATGATGGTACGGACGAGTACCAACTGGTTAACAAAGAACACGAACGAGTGTCAAATTTGAGGGGAGATAAGTGGTGTATACAAGATACGGACGAGTATCTGTATGAGTAAAAATAAACCCGAGTGAGACACGGATGAGTGTTCAACTTGCTGGGGAGAGTGACACGGACGAGTGTCAAAAGAGAAAGTCTATTAAGTTATGAACTTATAGAATGCAAAAGGTGTTCTGGCGATCTGTGGGGACTGTGAGTCTTTATATACAAGGGATGGAATATTGGTATGCACAGGTGACTGATTCAAAACATGACTTGTGATTACGCAATATGTTTGATTTTTGCCGTAATGCTCCGTACTAGACGGAAAGCTACGCTCTGAGGTGATTTATGATGCGAATGTTATGATTATGCAAAAGGTACCGATCCGGGATTCGGATCCTGTTGCCTGTGGAGATCTCTGATTGATCAGCTCGAAAGAATAATATCCCAGCTTGGGATGAGATCATTGGTAGATCTGATAAGATGTATGACTCTGTTTGGGGAAATAGGTCACTGATAGACCTATCTTTGTAATGAGGAGCCCAGCTGGGGATGTGGAAGCTTTCGTCACTTTGTTGTGTGGGAAATTCAGACATTTGCTCTTCTGGGAGAGGCTGGAGCTCTGTGGGGAGATGGTTCCCTGTCTAGCACTCTGTTTGGGGAAGAAAAGATCACTGAACGATCTTCCTGTAGATTTCTGTGGGGATCCTGCCGAGGATGAGGATATCTGACAACTCAGCTGGGGGAAATGAGCATCTTCTGGTACTGCTCTGAAAGATGCACTGGAGATGTGATGCCTGGCATCTCTGATGGGGATAAGGCATTTCCGGTGCTATTTGGAAGATGTGCTGAGGAAATAATGATTTGGCAGCTTCGCTGGGGAAAACCCTTCATGCCCCATGTTGCACTTTGAATACCTGCAATCCTGTTGTAAACACCCCAAATTTTCCCTCACCCATTCACACCATGGCTTGTGATCTTCTCATATACATAAGTTCACTCATAGCATCTCATACCACATTTTTTATTCACTGCATTGCTCCTAGGTCATCTGCATCTAGGGTTTGTGATCTGGGCAATCCAAGAGCCATTTGAGCCACTCCAAAGGTCATCAATCACTCCAAAGAGGCCCATGTATGTTCAAGCATCATATTGTATCCTCACAAAGTCAAGAAAGTCAAAGAATCACAAGAACTGAGAAAGGCATGGAGGCAGAGCCAGGTTTAACTGCACAGATGACCTGAAATTAGGGTTTTGGTTTCAGAGGCCATAACTCCAAATTTTTTGGTCATTCGTGTTTCTATTGGTCTCTATATGGTATAGGGATCATGCATATCAATTTTCATGAAGAAATTCCATGGGGAAGGCATCTGATCAAGAGTTGACTTTTTGAGCAAGTCAATGCAAAATCAGGGCATCTGAGGCCCTCAATGACCCAACCAAAGGGTTTTCATCATCATTTTGATTATGTATGATCTTTATTTGATCATAGAAGATGTTATAAGTTCACAAAATTGAAGAATTTCAAGCCATTTGCAAAGTTGACTTTTTGGGAAAATGACTTGTAATGGAAACTTGCCATTTTGGGAAACTTTTTCAACCCTTGCTTTTTGATTCAAAAATGCCTCAAATGGGAAAGCTTTGGTCATGAAAGTTGTAGAATGGATCATTCCCTTTTCAAAAAGTACAAGAACTTGTTCTAATTCATTTTGGATAAAAAGTTATGGTTTGTCAAAGTTGGGAAAAATCACATAATTTCAAGTTTTCTACCAAAGAGGCAAAGTTGCAAAACCATTTGCCAAGACAAATTGTGCTATCAAATGGACTTCTAATCTTCATACAAACATAAACCAAGGCCTAAGTATCAGATTGCATCAAAAGTTTACTCATTTTCATGGCTTGTGGATCAAGAAATTTCAAAAGGGGCAAAGTGGAACAAAGTTGCAAAACATCCTTCAAACCCTAATCCACTTGCTGGCTGGCGTCAAAACTGATCCTATGGTCCTCCTCACTTCTTGCTGCGCAGGACACCCCTCTTGTCCTTGGCTAGCCATGAGCCCATACCTCTCTTACACAAAGCTTGACTTTTTTGCAAAAGACCCATACCAATCACAATAGGGCACAACCACTCTTCTGACCTACCCAAGATTGATAAGTGGACCAAATGCATCACAACACACCACACAACTCATGCTGAAGCTCTCCCCAAGCCATAGTTCAAGAAACTCACCCCTTATGCATTTTTCTTCGAATCATACAGCACAAGCATCAAACACAAAAACAAACTTCACAAAACATCTCAGCATGTCTCACTGATCATCCCTAACCCTTCACCTTGCCCTGAAACTCCCTGAAATCAAAACACGATTTCCTCACTTCACTGAACAGAACTTGCTCAATCTCACAAACCAGCCATTTTAAACTCCAGCCAAGCATTGCAAGCTTCTCAGGAGGTTCATTAGAGGCGTTTTGGATCAAAGGGCCAGCCAGAAAGTTCCAAAGATCAAAGCTCCAGTTCAGGTGAGCTCAAGAACATTTTTTCCAGAAACATGTTTTTAAGTTCCTAGATGATTCTCTATGCTTCACTGATCATGTTGATATGTTTTGTTTCGAAAATGATTGAGTATTGAGTATGTATGAAGCTTCTGAAACTTTTTTGACCTAAATGCATTTTGTTTCGATTCAGCTTTAATATGAGAAATAATGTGTTTTGATTGTTGATTCTTGCTCTATGATGTTTGGGGATGGATTCTGGGCAGAGAGATTAAGCTTTAGTGACCTGGGGAGGAAGATAGCAATTTTCAGGGAGACATGTGGCCGGAGAAGATGACCGGAGGTCATTTCTGGCCACCTGAGGGTCATTAAGCCCTAATCACGTCATTAATGAGACTTTGAATTCTGGTCGTAGATGCGTTTGACTTTGTTTGACCCGCGCGCGTTTTGATGGCCAGGATGCATCATTAGAAACCCTAACCTTGTTTAATTAATTAAAATCCAGTTTAATTAATTCATAAACCATTTTAGCCAGATTTGAATCTGGGCCCTTGGATCTGGCGCGCAGTCAACCAGTCCAAACCCAGATCAAATCCTGGCCATCCCTTGCGCATACTTTCATTTTTTTTATTTATTATTTCATTTAAATTGTTTTATCTTTCATATTTTATTTAAAATAGCAAAATACCTTTAAAAATTCTGAAATTTTTTGTCCAAGGTTTAATTAATTTTCAGAACCCAAAAATATTTTTATTTTTATTTTTTGCATTAAAAATCATTTTTAAATCATTTAAAAGTTTATTTTTAATTAATTAATGAAAATTAATTAATTAAAAATACTTTTAGGTATTTAAAAATCACAAAAAAATTCACATAGCATTTAGAAACATTTATAAACATTGTCCAACTCTCAAACCAAATTTATTTTTTGATCTTGATGCCTTTTGATAATTTTCTTTGGAATTAATTTCATTTCAAGGCAATATTTTGTTTCAAACTTCAAAAATTCACTTCTGCCTAACCATTGAGAGTTGGACAATGATTCTTTTTGCATTGCATCTTGCATAACATGTAGTTTATAGGATAAAATTGGCATGAATTGATCTTGCATTTTCATTTTGTTTTGCATTTTTCTTGACAAGGTACCTTAAAACCCTAGCAATCTTAGGAAATTCATAACTCTCACTAGGTTGAGGGTTGGATCCCCTCCTTTGGGCAGTGAGTTTGTGTAGGTTTAGGGTTCCTTTGATTGCATTTTCAAATTTTTATCATGTCATTTGCTTCTGGTTTTGGATTTTTGCTTTGTGTGATGCATGTAACCCTAATTTATGCCTTCCTTTGCATCCATCTTCCATTTGCTTGCATACCATGACTTGCCATGACATTTTATGTATTCATTTGATTCATGATACATCTTAGGACATATTAGGGTCATGTTTGATCATTGCATCTTGCATTTGCCATGTTATATGTCCATTACATTTCATAAATTTTCATGTACACCCATGGTTCAAAACATGCTTCTCTTGCATCCATATGTTTGTATGATCATTCTAATGCCTTGCCTCATGTTTGCATCATCTCTTAGCATTATTAACATCATACTTATGCTTCTGGTTTTGGTTTTCATCATGACATTGCATCTCATTTTTGCATTGCATTTCATTTCTTTACTAACTTTTCAGGTGGTAAGTTGCAATGAGAAGTGAATTTGCCTTCACTTCTCACCATCTCTTTTCATCTCTCTTATGCATCATTGCTGAATTTTTGTATGTGTGGGGGATTGAGCTTGCTCATTCTTGTTCATCTTTCTTTCTTTCTTCAAGCAACTTGTCTTCTTAAGTGAGGCAAGTTGTTTAGTTTCCTTCTGCTTTTTTCTCCTTTCATCTGCTTCTCTCCTTGGTGGCTCTTTGAAGATTCTTTCTCTTTCAAACCTCACAAACCTTAGGATCTCCAAGCATGATAATAATTAGGGTTTGATTATTCCCCCCATTAGTTTTACCTTTGTGTCATCTTTGAGTCTTCTCTTCCCATCTCATAATCAAGGACTAAACCCTAAAAGCTTTAAGGCTTTGTGATTAAGCTTATGCCTGCATCCTTCTATTAGGATGGAGTGTATAACTTTAATCCTAAGTGTTAAACCCTTAATGTTGTTTAAATACTTTAATCAATTCACATAATAATCATCAAGACATCAAGCTTGTAACTTGGGCCTTGTATTAGGGTTCTAATTCTTCCTTAATTGGTTAAGAAGGACTAACCCTAGTGTTAATGGACAAGTCCCCCTCAAGTTGTCTTACAAACCATAAAAATAATTTCTTCATTCTATCATTAATTAAAATCCATTTAATAAAGGCTTTGTTTTGTCATGAGGTTAATCCCTAATCATGGATTAAGTTGAGAAGTCTTTCTCAGCTTTAAATGTTCTCATCTATTATCCTTCTATTAGGATGGTGTAATGAGTCCATTAAATCCTTGATTATGGCTTAAACTCATTACTCAACACTAAACAAAAACTCCCAAAACATCTAAATAATCACAAGTAGGTTAATGATCTTAATCCTACACCATGGTGATTAAGTGTGAGATACTGACTTCACACTTAAGGTATTCTCATTACCCCTAATCAGAGGGAAGATGTGATGAGTTTACTAACCCATTGGTTTAGGCTTAAGCTCATTAACTTATGGCAAACTTTCAAAAGCAATAAAAGACTGAAAATATCAAAAAACAAACAATAATCGTCTCCTCCGGGATTCTTTTCTCATCTCATTCACTCATAAACGAGAACCTGCTTCTTCCGTCTAATGCAAGACTGTTTGCACCTGAGCCAGACAGGTCATACACTTGAGCATAGACAAGCAAGCAGTTCATCAGTTAATTTATCTTTCAGTCTCTTTGGGTCGAACTACGATGTTCTGACTTCCTCATTGCACGAGAGGATACGTAGGCATAACTTAACTATTATCGAACAAAAGTCTCTGTATATTCCCCCTCTTCCAGCATTATTCTTTTAGCCTCATTATCTTGAGAATTTCACTCTTGTTTCTACACTAACACTTCTCTTATACACTTCACACTTGTTTTACACTGACACTTGCATTTTTTCCAGCTTTGATACACAAATTGCATTGACACTACCCCTTTGAAACACAAATCTTTCAAGCGTGGATCCCGTCGAGTACGGCGGACAATCTGGGTGCTAATACCTTCCCAGGTTGTAACCAACCCCCTTTCTCAGTCTCTCTGGTTCGCAACCGTCTTATCCATCCTTTCTTAGGTTTATGCAGCATTACCTTTCCTTCGGGATAAAAATTCCTAGCTGGCGACTCTATTCATCCTTCCTCTTTCGCCGACCGTTCGCGTCTGTACCCCTTCTGACCTTGAGGTGTCACTTGGTGGGAGCGACACCTGTTATGACAAAGAAACGCACAAGTACCCCAGGGTATCCCTTACTGGATTCCATCATAGGAGTTTAGACACTCTTGGGAGTAAGAATATATTTCCTGCAAGCATGTGATTAGAAAGGCACATCTGTTTTTATACAAATATTATATCAGGGATATCGGACATTTTTGCAAACGAGATAGAAAATGTACAAGACGAGATATGACTGAAAACTCTGATTTTATTAATTTGGGTGCCCTGAATTGGCAAATACAGTCAGAGAAACAAATCCCTTGAAATGAGGAGATTGTTACAAATTGAGAAAAATTGAAGGTGTTGGCAATGTTGACGACGCTTTAGTGAGCTTCCCTTTTGCTATGACCTGTATGACCTTGACGTTCTTCTCATCCTGCTTTCTGAAGAAGGATGATTCTGACCGATGCTTTAACCTTTCTAAGCTTGCTATGTTGTAAGTGATACATACAAATTCAGAATGCAGTTGTTCGCTTATTCCCTTATTTTGCGTGGATCGCCCTTTTGGGTTTTCAATCCACCGGGATACCCATTTTTGCCTGAGCTGTCTGATCGGAAAATAGCAAGTGTACTATTTTTACCGATGTAGTAATAGAAGTGAATAACCCCAAATATCGATCTCAAGGACTGCTTAATAAAATAAGTTCTTAATGATTAATTTCAATTGGACAAAAGTTATGATTTAAAGGTTTGAATTTAGATTAAATAAACTAAAGATATTAAAACGCAGACTAAAACAAAGAGTTTTCACTAATATGAAAGTAATGCCAGGGACGGTGTATGATTCGTAGTGCAATGACTCAATGGTTTTATAATTTTACAGAGATATGCTTTAAAAAGTGTCTTTCCTAAGTCGATAATGTTTTCCAAAATTCCTTTAAAGAAAAACCTTTGGTATTCTTCCTCGACTTTGATTCCTCAACGGTCAAAGAAGAATATCAAGCAATAATTCTGACATAAAAAGGTTTTCACAAAAATATCCCAATTCCTCAGTAATATTTATCACGATAAAATTTATGCAACAAGGTTAGGATGGTTGGTCAGATCAAATCCTAACCACGATCAATTATCCCATTTTCCAACAAAGACAAAGCGTTAAGGACGTTGTATAAAATAAAGAAACGAAATTAAAAGCATAATCTCAGAATGAAGAATTCAAATAGTCATTACATAAAGCAAATCAGGGACACCCCCCTGGCATTGGGGGGTTTAGCCACTCATGTTCATAATGGAAATAAAAACAGAGCAGGAAAATTAAGACATTACAATTAACGTAGGATTCGTCGGATCGTCAATCGCTTCCGCACTTGATCAATCCTCCTTCTCCCGTATTCGTTCTAATCCCAAAATCCCTAAATCAAAAGTGGTTCATTATAGTAATAATTGTCAAATATAAATCAGTCTTCTAAAACACCGCGAAAAGTCCGGAGTACCCTTGCAGCAACAAAACATAAGATTTTCTTCTGGTCTTCACAACACGGGCTGTGTTGTGTAACACGGGCACCCGTGTTGTGCCTCTGGTTCAGCCCAAATGCTTTTCTTCATCAGATGCTATGACACGGGCCGTGTTGTACAATACGGGCACCCGTGTCACAGCTCTGACTTTCTCCTTTCCTTAACAAATCTCCGTGTCTTCTGGTATTCATAACACAGGCCGTGTTGTACAACACTGGCACCCGTGTTGTACAACACTGGCACCCGTGTTGTGCCTCTGACATCCCATTTTGCTGTCATCTTTCATGCTTGGATCATCTCTTCGGACGCGTCGAACAACCGATTACATATTGACCTGAAAACATAATAAAAAACAACCACATAACCGATTCCACAGAATAAAATGATTAAAACTAACTTGCATGCTATATTAAGAAAACTACGACGAAACATGAACGAAATACTTCAAACAAACACAATTAGACTCAAAGGACACTGAAAATCGGCTTGAAAACTACAACTAAATATCACTGATCAAACTCCCCTAAACTTGAATTCTTGCTTGACCTCAAGCAAATATCGTGTATTTATACCTTAAAACACTAGCAAGATGAATTATGATACTCATACGTGGATCCTTTGTTCCAAGTCACCCAATAAGTTCTTTTTGGTACTTCTCTCTCAGTAAAGGTATTACACAAACACTACACCGTGGAAAACCCCGGATCTGAATCTCCTTTTCGGTAACCTCTCCGAATATGCTTCGGGCTTAGGTCTTATTTCTCGATTTTCAACCCTTTTCATTCGGACAATCACTTTTAAGGCTTTTTATGATTTTCACTATGTGTACAAAATTGATCCCCTTTTTAATTGTTGGCACCGATTTTTCTTTGTCCCTTAGGGAAACATTTATGTTCAACCGCCGTTAGGTTGAATAACCTGGTGAGGGTTACCCAACTTAGAAGGATCGATCGTTCTAATGTTTTTATTCATTTTTTTTTCGGTGCCTTCAAGCCTTTTTTTTTTCTTTTGGATCAACTTTGCACACACAATTATTATAGATAAAGCCAGATATATCAATAGAAACTACTTCGGGTTCACTTCTCAGATCAAAGTACCATGGCACGAATCTACATGTCGAACTCGTTCCTAATTCCGGAGACTCAGTGTGTTCATGTGGTACCTACACATTAAAATTTTTCCATTTTTTCTCATCGGGTTTCTTTTCACTCAAATCCTATATACTTTCTCATTATTCACTCGCAACACACAACAGGTCAACTCAGGGGTGTTTATCAAATAACACATAGCTATAATTTTCAAGCCGACACTACGACACTACTAAAAATAAACATAGATTAAAACAAAACAAACAAAAACATGAAAACTAAACCCCCCCACACTTGAACTCAACAGTGTCCACACTGTTGAAGAACCAATGTCGGAGGGGACTCACAACTATCACTGCTCAGGTGGAAATCCATGAAGCCTCATCTGCTGCATCCATGAATGCAACTCATCGATGAGGTCCCCTTGCCGGGTCTGCTCTTTGATCATTTCGTCCCACTGCTCCTTGGACACACTCCACTGACCGGTTGCTTGGGTTGATGATCCACCAGCAGTTTGAACTGGGACTTCTTCAGCTTGGTTCCCTTCATCCTCCTCACCTGAAAAATACTCATCAAACTGATCGTTTCCACCCTGCATAGGGTCCTCATACAACCAGTTAGCTCTATTGTCTATAGTAATCAAATTAGGCGCAGGTAAAGAAATCAAATGGCGGTTCCGAGTCATCACTGAGTAATAATTATGACAACTCTTTATCATACCTTGGTTTATTAAGGTTTCAAGATCAATTTTGGTCTTACCTGTCACTGCAGGTACTTCAAGAAACCTATCAGCATACCCAAGATGTTCAGCAATTTGCGTAATCATCCCTCCAACAGAGATCTCACCAGAGGCAGCATTGGCTACCCGCTTCAGGTGGTCTGCTGTGAAGGCCGCAACGTTGATCAGCTCATCATTTGCCATACCATACAGGAAATACAACTCTCTCAGTGTAGCCACTCCTGTGCTATCGCCCCGGCAGAAAAGGGTATAAGCCAACCCTTTCTGAGCATACCTAAAGCATGGGTTATGAATACATGAAGCTTTTGCCGCCGACGCGGCATACTCGGTACTGCCGGTGATATCTTTCCAGAATTCTCCTGCCACAAATGTACTCGGCGGTGCACCAGGCCCGTAAATTGGAAGATCTAATATCTTTCCCAAATCAGCAACTGACATCACATGATCATTGTTAAATAGGCAAAACTTCAAAGTATCGAAGTACTCTGTGTCTGATCCGGTCCACGTATGCTTGAGCTGAAACTGTAAAGAACTCAAAAATTCCAAGGTTATGCGCTCAAAAGTTGGCGCTTCATACAACATAAAATTTAGCATGCCAATACTGTGAAGCATTCTATGAACTTCGAATTTAAGCCCTAGATTTTCAAGAGTTTCATTACACATATATTGGGCAGGTATCAATTTACGCCTTACCAACTTTGAATACTTTGCTTGATGCTCCGGGTCCTCAAACAAAATGCCATGAGCATTAGGCATTCGGTGTGCTCGCTTACGGGGGCGAGAAGATTCGGCAACACTCTTACCGGTATCCTTTCGAGGAGGCATTGTTCTCACCTGCACAAATTAAGCACACGAAAAAAAATCGAAAGATTAGAGAAATCTGTCACCGTAGAAGTGACGATGGAGGGCTAGGGAACACTTTTTGTGAACGGGGTAGTGTGTTTTGGTGAGTGGGTTATGGAGAAAATGAAGCTTTTATGAAGAATGAAAATGGGGTTAGGGTTCTTGAAAGAGAATGGAGGTTGAAGAAGATGAAGGTTTATGATAAATGAGTGGTTAATGAGCCACTAATTAGAAGTTATGATAATAACCACGTGGGACCCACTGAAATAAAGTTGGGAAGTTTAAAAATTTTCAAAATTTGGCTTCCCGCATGCGCAACACGGGCCGTGTTGTACAACACGGGCACCCGTGTTGCATCCCTGGTGCTCCTCAAAGTCTCAGCAAAAGAACCTCTTCTTCAGACCTTGCAACACGGGCCGTGTTGCACAACACGGGCACTCTTGTTGCATCCCTGGATCTTCTTCAGATTCTCACAAAAAACCAGAGTTCTTCTGCACTTTGCAACACGGGCCGTGTTGCACAACACGGGCACCCATGTTGCACCCCTGATTTTCACTTTTTCATGATTTTCTGATCTTCCTTGCCCGACATCCAACCTCTTTCTTTCCTTCTCAGAACCAGTGATACACACAACCTACAAAACTGAAACAAACAAAAGTAAGAATGATAAAATCGTGGGTTGCCTCCCACTTAGCACTGCGTTTAACGTCGCATGGCTCGACGGTCCGTCATCCTACTGAGTAAGACGAGTGACATTCACATCACCAGTAGTCTGGCCTTTGAAGTATGGCTTTAATCTCTGCCCGTTCACTTTGAAAATATCTCCATTGGTCTGATTTTTAATTTCGACGGCTCCGTGAGGAAATACCTTGTGAACTACAAAAGGTCCCGACCATTTAGACCTTAGTTTGCCTGGGAATAGCTTCAACCTTGAATTGTACAGAAGGACCATTTGTCCTTCCCAAAACTCTTTTCTTTGAATCCTTTTATCATGCCATTTTTTCATTTGCTCTTTGTAAACTTTAGCATTCTCATACGCCCGATTCCTGAATTCTTCTAACTCGTGAAGTTGAAGAATCCTTGAACTTCCAGCTTTTGACAAATCCATATTAAGATACTTAGACGCCCAAAAAGCTTTGTGTTCAAGTTCCAATGGTAGGTGACATGCCTTTCCGTAAACCAGTTGATATGGTGACATACCGATAGGCGTTTTGAAAGCCGTTCGGTACACCCATAAAGCGTCATCCAACTTAATAGACCAATCCTTTCTAGATGAATTCACTGTTTTTTCCAGGATTTGTTTCAGTTGTCTATTTGACACCTCAACTTGGCCGCTTGTTTGGGGGTGGTATGGAGTAGCTATCCGGTGTTTAACATTGTACTTTTGCAGCAGCCTCTCCATGAGGTGATTCAGGAAATGTGTTCCTTCGTCGCTTATTAGTGCTCTCGGGACACCGAACCTTGCAAAGATGTTTTCTTTCAGAAATCTCACCACAACCTTAGCATCATTGGTGGGCAATGCAACAGCCTCCACCCATTTGGACACATAATCCACTGCTACCAAAATATAGTTTTTTCCGAATGATGGTGGAAACGTCCCCATGAAGTCTATCCCCCATACATCGAATAACTCAACCTCGAGCATAGAGTTTTGGGGCATCTGGTTTCTTTTTGATATATTCCCAGTCCTCTGACATCTGTCACACGCTTTCACTAATTCTTGAGCATCCTTAAATAAAGATGGCCAGTAAAGTCCGGATTGAAGGACTTTAGCTGTTGTCCGATCACCACTGAAATGTCCACCATACTCAGAGTTGTGACATGCTTTCAGCACATCTTTTTGTTCTTCGTCTGGTACACATCTTCTTACAAGGCCATCCACCCCTCTTTTGTAGAGAAACAGATCGTCCCATAGGTAAAACCTGCAGTCATGAACAAACTTTTTCCTTTTGTTAGAATCAAAATCGTCGGGTATAATACCGCCAACGAGGTAGTTTGCATAATCTGCAAACTAAGGCACCCCAATAACAGCTAGGATGTGTTCGTCAGCGAACTCATCCTTTATTGGGCGCTGCTCTTCAGTCTCCTCAATTGGTGACATCCGAGACAGATGATCTGCTACAGTGTCTTCACACCCTTTCTTGTCACGGATCTCCACATCAAATTCCTGAAGGAGTAAAATCCACCTCAACAGCCTGGGCTTTGAATCCTGCTTAGCAAAAAGATATTTCAAAGCAGCATGGTCAGTGTAAACAATCACTTTTGAACCCAACAGATATTGCCTGAATTTATCGAAGGCATACACAACCGCTAGCAACTCCTTCTCGGTAGTTGCATAGTTTATCTGTGCAGGGTTCAAAACATGACTAGCATAATAAATCACATGAAGCAATTTCCCTCTTTGCTGTCCAAGAACAGCCCCTACCGCAATGTCACTAGCATCGCACATAATCTCAAAGGGTAGGGACCAATCAGGAGCAATAACAATAGGTGCAGACACTAATTCCTTTTTAAGTGTTTCAAAAGCATCGATGCACTCCTTATTGAAAACAAAAGCCTTATCTTTAACCAACAAGGTAGTTAAAGGTTTGGCTATCTTTGAGAAGTCTCTTATGAACCTGCGGTAAAAACCCGCATGTCCCAAGAAGCTTCTTATACCTTTCTTGTTAATTGGCGGTGGCAGCTTCGAGATCACTTCCACTTTGGCTTGGTCAACTTCGATCCCTTTTTGTGAGATCTTGTGACCAAGAACAATGCCTTCTCGCACCATGAAATGACATTTTTCCCAGTTCAATATTAAATTGCTTTCTTGACATCGCTGCAAAACAAGTGAAAGGTTAGATAAACAGTGATCAAATGAGGATCCGAACACGGAGAAATCGTCCATGAACAATTCCATGTGTTTTTCTAGCATATCTGCAAAAATGGATGTCATGCATATTTGGAATGTAGAGGGGGCATTACATAACCCAAATGGCATCCTTCTATATGCAAAAATGCCATAGGGACATGTAAACGCCGTTTTCTCTTGGTCCTCTGGTGCAACAGCAATTTGATTGTATCCGGAGTACCCATCAAGAAAACAATAGTAATCATGTCCCGCTAGTCTTTCCAACATTTGGTCAATGAATGGAAACGGAAAATGGTCCTTTCTCGTAGCCAAATTCAATCTTATATAATCAATGCACACTCTCCATCCAGTAACAGTTCTAGTAGGAATCAACTCATTCTTTTCATTTGTTATAACAGTTGTTCCCCCCTTTTTGGGCACCACATGTACCGGACTCACCCAAGCACTATCGGATATAGGATAGATTAATCCCGCATCCAATAGCTTAACACCTTCTTTTCGCACTACCTCCTTCATCACCGGATTCAATCTCCTTTGGGGTTGCACAACCGGTTTGTGATCCTCTTCCATAAGTATTTTATGCATACACACCGTAGGACTTATACCTTTAAGGTCTTCAATCTTCCACCCAATCGCTTTCTTGAATTTCTTAAGGACTTCAATTAACTTGTCTTCTTGCATACCTTTCAAATTAGCGCTAATAATAGCGGGACATTTTTCTTCCGTGTCAAGAAAGACATATTTGAGATTCTCGGGTAGTTGCTTCAATTCTGGTATTTTTGGCTTGTCTTTGCCTTCATCAACCGTTATAGGTTGCCTCAACTCTTCTCACCGGTGCATTCTAACTCTTTTAAGGATAGGTTGAGTTTCAAGCATAGCTACCACTTCCATATCACTATCTCCAACTTCCTTATCATCTTCAAAAATGGACATACTCAGCACCCTCTCTAGAGGCAATTGGGACACACTTTCTAGATGCTCACTAGCTTTCATCTGTTCTAACACTTGTATGTTACTACTAGTGCCCATATCATCTTTATACTTCAAAGTGTTCCTAACATCAATTTTCAACTCTTCATCGTACACCTTCAACGTTAGTGTTCCCCCTTCCATATCTATCATGACTCTCCCCGTTTCTAAGAAAGGTCTTCCCAAAATCAAGGGAATTTCTTCATCTTCAGGCATTTCAAGGATCACAAAGTCAACTGGAAACACAAATTTGTCCACTCTAACCAGGACATCATGGACAACTCCATATGGCCGCTTCACCGAATGGTCCGCGAATTGGAGAGTCATCCTAGTGTCTTGAACAACACCAATACCCAACTTTTTATAGATGGATAAAGGCATTAAACTGATGCTCGCTCCCAAGTCAATGAGAGCTCTCTTGAACGATCGGTCACCGATAGTGCATGGGATGGTGACAGCTCCTCTATCTTTTTTCTTCACCGGAATCTTTAGTCCCTGCAAAATAGCACTACAAGTTTCGGTTAGAATAATAGGTTCAGCTCCCATAGTCCTCTTTTTAGCAATGATATATTTCATGAACTTTTCATAAGTGGGCATTTGTTCAAGTGCTTCAAGCAATGGAATATTCAGCTCCATCTTTTTGAACAAGTCAAGGAATTTCTCAAAATTCTTTTCTTGCTGCCCTTTCTTCTTGTTTCTTGTAGGATATGGAAGTTTGACCACCGGTTTTGGTTCAACTGCTTTTTCTTTAATGACCGGTGTTGGGGTAACTTCTTTTTCTTTATCAACCTCTTCATTTTCTTTGATTTCCAGTTCCACCTCAATCATTTGACTTTCACCTTCAGAATTTTCTTGAACCTTCTCACTAACTTTACCTCTTCGCGTTGTGACTGCATTTACTTTGTGATTATCTCTAGGATTTGTTACAGTAGCACTAGGAAGAGTCCCTGGAGCTTGTGGAATGGCGAGGTGTTGGGCAATTTGGCTCATTTTCACTTCAAGATTCTTTATAGAGGCTCTAGTATTCTTGAAGTTACTCCTTATTTCTTCTTGAAATTGACAATTGTGAGTTGCCATCTTTTCAATGGCAATTTCCCAATCAGCTTTTCTTGACACTGGAGGTTGATATGGTTGTTGTTGGGGCTGATACTGTTGTTGGCCTTGAACCGGTTTTTGGATGTTCCCTTGATGATCTTTCCAAGAGAAATTTGGGTGATTTTTCCACCCCGGATTATACGTGTTGGCATACGGATTGTTTTGCCTCAACATACTAATTTGTTCAACCTGTTCTTGAGTTGCCAAACAGTGCATGGCAAAGTGAGGTCCACAACATATCTCGCAAATCACCGCTTGAACGGGTTCAACCTGAGCAACTGTTTGAGTTCCCAAATTCATCTTCTTTAACCTTCTTTCAACTTCTGCGGCAATTTGATCTTCCATTTTTACAACCTGCTCTGTCAGCTTTAGATCAATTTTTCCATCTGGTTGACTCACTGTGCGATCGTATAATTCAAGGTGTTCATTGGCAGCAATGGCTTCTATGATTCTTTTAATACCTGTGGCTGTTGAAAAGTTTGTTGAGCCACCAGCAGCAGTATCAATAAGCTGCTTTGTCTTGAGTCGCAACCCATTCACAAAGTTTTGCATCTGCTCGGTCGCGTCCATATTATGAGTAGGACACGCAGTCAAACACCTTTTGAATCTTTTATAAGCATCTCCAAGTGATTCACCCTCTTTTTGTTTAAAATTGACTATATCATATCTTTTCCGGATGAACACTGAAGCAGGAAAGTATTCGTTAAGGAAAGTTGTTTCCATCTCTTGCCATGTTGTGATACTCGCTGCGGGAAGAGAGTAGAACCACTCTTCAGCGTCGTCGGTAAGTGTGAATGGAAACATCACAAGTCGTTTTGCCTCCTCTGAATGACCTTCGATCTTCAAAGAAGTTGTAGTAGTAAGAAATCTCTGAAGATGCTTATTTGGATCCTCATTGATCCTTCCGGAGAAAGGCTTGCTCTCTAACTGGCGGATAGTAGATGGATGTAACTGAAAGTGTGCTACATTCACCGGTTGATTAACAATCGTCATCCTGTTAGGTTGAGCATTTTCCCCTCCGTAATCCCCTAAGAGTCTCTCTGCAACAGGTTGATTCCCTGCCATGTTGTTGAATTCTGGGTCAGTTTCTCTGTTTGAATCAAAGTCACTGTGCTCCGAGTGAACGGATATATAGTCCTCAATTTCCTGATACGGGACACTTGAACCAGTCTTAGCCAGACTATCAATTCTTGCCTTGCGGCGTCTCTCGTGCAAAGCTCTTTCTGGTTATGTGTCAAAAGAAAATTTAGCTGAGGCCTGACCTCGCATAAACAGTTAGACACGAGTTAGAAAACAAAATTTCAATAACACTAAAATGATATACAGAGAAAAAAGGTAAAATTTTAGTCGCAGAGCAACAAAATTCCAATTGATATAACACAAACAACTTAATTCTTTGGCAGTCCCCGGCAACGGCGCCAAAAACTTGATCGGAAAATAGCAAGTGTACTATTTTTACCGATGTAGTAATAGAAGGGAATAACCCCAAATATCGATCTCAAGGACTGCTTAATAAAATAAGTTCTTAATGATTAATTTCAATTGGACAAAAGTTATGGTTTAAAGGTTTGAATTTAGATTAAATAAACTAAAGATATTAAAACGCAGACTAAAACAAAGAGTTTTCACTAATATGAAAGTAATGCCAGGGACGGTGTATGATTCGTAGTGCAATGACTCAATGGTTTCTTAATTTTACAGAGATATGCTTTAAAAAGTGTCTTTCCTAAGTCGATAATGTTTTCCAAAATTCCTTTAAAGAAAAACCTTTGGTATTCTTCTTCGACTTTGATTCCTCAACGGTCAAAGAAGAATATCAAGCAATAATTCTGACATAAAAAGGTTTTCACAAAAATATCCCAATTCCTCAGTAATATTTATCACGATAAAATTTATGCAACAAGGTTAGGATGGTTGGTCAGACCAAATCCTAACCACGATCAATTATCCCATTTTCCAACAAAGACAAAGCGTTAAGGACGTTGCATAAAATAAAGAAACGAAACTAAAAGCATAATCTCAGAATGAAGAATTCAAATAGTCATTACATAAAGCAAATCAGGGACACCCCCCTGGCATTGGGGGGTTTAGCCACTCATGTTCATAATGGAAATAAAAACAGAGCAGGAAAATTGAGACATTACAATTAATGTAGGATTCGTCGGATCGTCAATCGCTTCCGCTCTTGATCAATCCTCCTTCTCCCGTATTCATTCTAATCCCAAAATCCCCAAATCAAAAGTGGTTCATTACAGTAATAATTGTCAAATATAAATCAGTCTTCTAAAACACCGCGAAAAGTCCGGAATACCCTTGCAGCAACAAAACATAAGATTTTCTTCTGGTCTTCACAACACGGGTTGTGTTGTGTAACACGGGCACCCGTGTTATGCCTCTGGTTCAGCCCAAATGCTTTTCTTCATCAGATGCTATGACACGGGCCGTGTTGTACAACACGGGAACCCGTGTCACAGCTCTGACTTTCTCCTTTCCTTAACAAATCTCCTTGTCTTCTGGTATTCACAACACGGGCCGTGTTGTACAACACTGGCACCTGTGTTGTGCCTCTGACATCCCATTTTGCTGTCATCTTTCATGCTTGGATCATCTCTTCGGACGCGTCGAACAACCGATTACATATTGACCTGAAAACATAATAAAAAACAACCACATAACCCATTCCATAGAATAAAATGATTAAAACTAACTTGCATGCTATATTAAGAAAACTACGACGAAACATGAACGAAATACTTCAAACAAACACAATTAGACTCAAAGGACACTGAAAACCGGCTTGAAAACTACAACTAAATATCACTGATCACTGTCCAATGCGACTTTTCAACTCAACGGGTGTACATTTTTCTTTATTTTCCCTTATTTTTGCCCGAGTCTTTTATTCTGTTTTTGACTCGCCGGAATGCCTTATTTTTTCCTGGACTTACATTTTGTTTTTATGTCCAGCGGGTCATTTATGCGAAGTATTTTTTAACTGCATCTGAATTCACAGGGGACAGGAAATCTTCGTCATCCATAGTAGTGAGCATTAGTGCTCCACCAGAGAAAACTTTCTTTACGATGAATGGACCATCGTAATTTGGAGTCCATTTGCCCCTGTGGTCTGTATGAGGAGGAAGGAATCTTTTCAGCACAAGATCTCCTACTTGGTATTCCCGAAGCCTGACTTTCTGATCGAAGGCTTTCTTCATTCTCTTCTGATATAACTGCCCATGACAGATTGCAGCTAATCTCTTTTCTTCGATCAGATTCAGTTGATTGTACCGAGATCGGACCCATTCTGCTTCATTCAACTTGACATCCATCAGTACCCGCAACGAGGGTAATTCAACTTCAACAGGTAGGACTGCCCCCATACCATACATAAGCTGATACGGTGTTTCCCCAGTGGATGTATTGATTGATGTACAGTACCCATGCAAGGAAAATGGTAGCATTTCATGCCAGTCTTTGTATGTGACCACCATCTTCTGCACAATCTTCTTGATATTCTTGTTAGCTGCCTCTACAGCGCCATTCATCTTTGGCCTGTAACGAGAAGAGTTGTGATGTTGAATCTTGAAGTCCCGGCACAGTTCTGCCATCATTTTGTTGTTCAAGTTGGAACCATTATCAGTAATGATTCGCTCGGGCACTCCATACCGACAGATGATGTCTCTCTTCAGGAATCGGGATACCACTTGCCTGGTGACATTCGCATATGAAGCTGCTTCGACCCACTTGGTAAAATAGTTAATGTCTACCAGGATTAATTTGTGGCCATTTGAAGCATTCCGTTCAATCTTACCAATCATATCAATGCCCCACATGGAAAAGGGCCAAGGTGACGACATCACATTCAGAGGATTCGGAGGCACATGCACTTTATCTGCATAAATCTGGCATTTGTGGCACTTTCCGGCATAGGCACAACAGTCTGCATCCATTGTGATCCAGTAGTAACCTGATATTAACAATTTCTTTGCCATTGCATGTCCTCCAGCATGGGTACCGAAAGATCCTTCATGCACCTCGTGCATTAGGAGGTCTGCTTCTTTCTTGTCAACACATCTAAGCAGAACCATGTCAAAGTTTCTCTTGTATAACGAGTGTCGCTCCCACCAAATGACACCGGGCCAGAAGGGGTACAGACGCGAACGGTCGGCGAAAGAGAAGAAAAGAAAAGAGTCTCCAGCTAGGCATTTTTATCCCGAAGGAAAGGTAATGCTGCATAAACCTAGAAAGATATGGATAAGACGGTTGCGAACCAGAGAAACTGAGAAAGGGGGTTGGTTACAACCTGGGAAGGTATTAGCACCCAGATTGTCCGCCGTACTCGACGGGATCCACGCTTGAAAGTTTGTGTTTAAAGGTGTAGTGTCAGTGCTATTTTGTGTGCAAAAGCTGGAAAAGAATGCAAGTGTCAGTGTAAGGAAAGAATGCCAAGCTCAGGACAATGAGGCCTAAAGAATAATGCTGGAAGAGGGGGAATGGACAGAGACTTTTGTTCGATAATTGTTAAGTTATGCCTATGTATCCTCTCGTGCAATGAGGAAGTCAGAACACCGTAGTTCGACTCAAAGAGACTGAAGAATAAATTTACTGATGAACTGCTTACTTGTCTATGCTCAAGTGTATGACCTGTCTGGCTCAGGTGCAAACTGTCTTGCAATAGACGGGAGAAGCGAGTTCTCGTTTGTGAGTGAAGGTGATGAGAAAAGAATCCCGGAGGAGACGATTATTGTTTGTTTTTTGTGTTTTCAGTCTTTTATTGCTATTGGAATTTGTCATAAGAAAATGAGCTTAAGCATAAACCAAGGGTTAGTAAACTCATCACATCCTCCCTTTGATTAGGGGTAATGAGAATACCTTAAGTATGAAGTAAACACCTCATATTAATCACCATGATGTAGGATTAAGATCATTAACCTACTTGCATTTATTTAGATGTTTTTGGTATTTTTGTTTAGTGTTAAGTAATGAGTTTAAGCCATAATCAGGGATTTAATGGACCCATTACGCCATCCTAATAGAAGGATAATAGATGAGAACACTTAAGCTGGGAAAGGCTCCTCAACTTAATCCATGATTAGGGATTAACCTCATGACAAAACAAAGCCTTTATTAAAGTGTTTTTTAGTTAATGGCAAGATTAAGAAGTGAATTTTATGATTTGTAAGACAACTTGAGGGGGACTTGTCCATTAACACTAGGGTTAGTCCTTCTTAACCACTTAAGGAAGAATTAGAACCCTAATGCAAGGCCCAAGTTACCAGCTTGATGTCTTAGTGATTATTAGATGGATTAATTAAAGTATTTAAACACATTAAGAGTTTATCACTTAGGATTAAAGTTATACACTCCATCCTAGTAGAAGGATACAGGCATAACCCTAATCACAAAGCCTTAAAACCTTTAAGGTTTAGTCCTTAATTATGAGATGAGAAGAGAAGACACAAAAGATGACACAAAGTTAAAACTAATGGGGGGACTAATCAAACCCTAATTGTGATCATGCTTGGATGTTCCTAGGGTTTATGAGGCTTACAAGAAGATCTTCAAGAGAAAAGCCACCATTGAAGAAGCAGGATGGAAGGAGAAGAAGCAGAAAGAAGCAAGTCAACCTACTTCACTTAAAAAGATAAGTTGCTTGAAGAAAGAAGGTGAGGGAGATGCATGAATGAGCAAGCTCACTCTAATTCACAAGTAAAATGTAGCAACGAATGCATTAAAGGGATGAGAAGAGATTATGAGAAGTGAAGGCAAATTCACTTCTCAAGCACTTACCACCTGAAAAGTTAGCAACAAGAAATGAAATGAAATGAAAATGAGATGAAATGCAAAGATGAAAACCAAAATCATAAGCATATTCATGATGCAAATGATGTTATGGGATGATGCAAAAGCATACCAAGAGATGTGGATGATCATACAAGCAATGAAGATGCAAATGAGACATGAAAGGAAGCATGAAAGTTCATGAAAACTTATGAAATGCCATGGATGCATAACATGGCAAATGGATGATGCAATGATCAAACATGATGCTGATATGTCCTAAGATGTCTCATATGTCATGTGGATGCACAACATGTCATGACAAGTTCATGTATGCAAGCATTTGAAGAATGAATGCAAATGAAGGCAAAGATTATGGTTTATGTACAAGATGCAATGCAAAATTCAAAATCAGAAGTAAATGACAAGATAAAAAAATTGAAAATGGGATCAAAGGTACCCTAAACCTATACAAGTTCAATGCCCAAAGGAGGAGGTCAGAAGCTAAACCCTAAAGGACTTATGATTTTTCTAAGTTTGCTAGGGTTTTAAGGCACCTCACAAGGAAAAATGCAAAACAAATAAAAAATGAAAGATAAATTCATGCCAATTTTATTCTAGAAACTACATGATATGTGGGATGCAATGCAAAAAGAAACCATTATCAAACTCTTCATGGTTAGGCAGAAAAGATTTTTCTAAGTTAGGGAAAAAATATTGATTTTTAAGAACCCTAAATCCAAAGAAAAATGTCAAAATGGATTAAGAACCAAAATTAAATTTGTATGAATGGTTTGATAATGTCTCTAAATGTGTCAAGATGCAATGTGATTTTTTTGGTGATTTTTAGAAACTTAAATGGTATTTTAATTAATTAATTTCCATTAATTAATTAAAACAAACATTTAAATATTTTAAAAATACAAATTTTATGCAAAAGATAAAATAAAAATTATTTTCAGAATGAGAAAAATATTTAAAATCATGATGCAAAAAATGAGAATTTTTGAAAGTGTTTTGCTATTTTAAATAAAATGCAAGAAAATGAAATAAAAAATAATTTAAATGGAAAAGTCAACAGATCAAAGGGCCAGGGTTTAAACTGGGGACGCGGGAATTGACTAGCGCGCGCATCTGGATGGCTGACAATCAAACTTCACTAATTATGCAATTAAACCCTAATCTGAACCCTAATGACCCTCAGGTGACCGGAACAGTGTTCCGGTCATCTTCTTCGGCCAGTTCAAAAACCTAACTTCTTCCCTAGGTAATTTTAAACTCTCTAAAACTCCAGATCACATCTTCTAAACACCCTAAGCAAGAATCAAACACGAAAATTCATTTATCTTTCAACATAAACAAGAATCGAATCAAACAAGTTTTTAGGTCAAACTTTCAGAGACATGGTTCAGGCTCAAAACTCAATAATTTTTAAAACCAAAAAGCACAGCGTGATCAGTGAATCATAAGCAACATTTATATGGCATAAAAAACGATTTCTGGAAAAAAAATGTTCTTGGTGATACCTGAACTGAAGCTTTCGAAAATGGCATTGGCTGGATGCTTCTTTGCCTCAAATCAACTTCAATGACCCCCCTGAAGAGTTTGCAATGCTTGATTGGATTTTATATGGACCCTATGTGAAGTTGGCTGAAGCTCAGTTCAAGAAATGTGAAAATCGTGTTTTTGATTTGAGGTGTTTCAAGGCAAAATGAAAGGTGGGAAATGATCAGTGATGAATGTGGAGTTGAATGGTGGAAAAAGTTTTGAGTTTTGATGGTTGAGTTGTGTGTTTCGAAGAGAAATGCATAAGAGAGGATTTTGGTGAATGCTGAGTTCTTGGAGGTTTCAGCTTGTGTTGTGTTGTGTGTTGAGTTCTTGAGGTCCACATATTATGTTCTGATTGGGCAGAGGGTTGGTAATGTCACAGTTTGATTGGTATGGGCAAAGATGCAAAAAGTCAAGATCTTGTGTACCATAGGTATGGCTCGGGTTAGAGGAGATCTTAGTGCTTGTCCTGCTTCAGCTTAAGTCAAGGAAGGCCTTTGGATCTGATTTTGTGAGCTGGATGGTCTTGATCAAGAGTTTTCAAGGTTCTTGCATATTTCCCTCTTTGGAATTCCTTGTGAACCAAGGTAAGGAAACATATGAACTCTTGGGCAATTTGCAACAAAATGGACCACATGAAGTTGTTATGATGCTTTGAGATCACTTAGCAACTAATCCAATCATTAGAAGTCCCTTTTGCAAAAATTCCATTCTTGAAGATTTATGAGAAATGCCTTATGGTGACTTGTAATTCAAGGCATGAAGCTTCGTGAATTGGTGAAAATTCTGATTTTTAGGTCATATGTGATGTTTGTGTAATGGTTAGAAGTTACTTTGAGGTCACACATTGGTTTGACATGAGTTTTTGCAAGTTTCCCTCTATGGTACATAAGTGAAATTTTGTGATTTTTTCCAACTTTGCAAGGCCATAACTTGAGTTCTATGATGAATTAGATCAAGTTCTTGTACTTTTTGAAAAGGGAATGATCCAATCTACAACTTTCATGACCAAGAATTTTTCATTTGAAGCATTTTTGAATCAAAAAGAGGAGGTTGAAAAACTTTCCCAAAATGGCAAGTTTGCATTACAAGTCACTTTCCCAAAATGGCAACTTTGCAAATGGCTTGAAATTCCTCAATTTTGTGAACTTATAACTTATTATAAGATCAAATAAAGATCATATACACCCAAAATGATGGAGAAGACCCTTTGGTTGGATGATTGGGGGCCTCAGATGCCCTGATTTTGCACTGACTTGTTCAAGAAGTCATCTATTGGTCATATGCCTTCCCCATTGAATTTCTTCATGAAAATTGGTATGCATGATCCTCATATCATATATAGACCAATAGAAACAAGAATGACCAAAAATTTTGGAGTTATGGCCTCTGAAACCAAAACCCTAATTTTAGGTCATCTGTGCAGTTAAGCTTGGCTCTGCTTCCATGCCTTCCTCAGTTCTTGTGATTTTCTGACTTTCTTGATTTTGGGAGGATATAATATGATGCTTTAACATACATGGACCCTCTTGAGATGATTGAAACCCTCGGAGTGGCTTAGATGGCTCTTGGATTGCTCAGATCACAAACCCTAGATGCAGATGACATAGAACCAATGCAGTGAAGCAAAAATGCAATATGAGATGATATGATTGAACTTATGCAAATGAAAAGAATCACAAGCCATGTTGAAATGAGTGAGGGCAAATTTGGGGTGTTTACAACGAGCCATCAGCATTCAGGAAGAAACTACCAGCCAACCTTCTTAATGTCTTCTTACCATTGGATGATTCCCCAGGTGGGTATGTTTGATCCTCCAAGAAGCACTTGATGTCATAGAACTAAGGCTTATCATCTTTAGCAAGGTCTGCTGAGAATACGTATGTTGGTCTGTCAAGTCTGGATACCGAAATTCGAGGCACAAAGTTGGCAGCTTGAACTTTGATCATGGATGAAATGGTAGCCAGAGCATCTGCAAACTGATTTTCATCTCGAGGGATATACTCGAGTTTGACTGTTGTGAAGAAAGTCAGCAATCTCCTTGTATAGTCCCGGTATAGAATCAGATGCTCCTGGTGAGTGTACCATTTGCCGTTGGTTTGATTGATTACCAGAGCTGAATCTCCAAACACAATTAAAGTATTGATCCTGAGGTCAATGGCTTCCTCAAGACCCATAATACAGGCTTCGTATTCAGCTTCATTGTTAGTGCAGTTAAAAGTGAGTTTTGCCGAGAAAGGCATATGAACTCCCTTAGGTGTAATGAGTACTGCACCAACACCACGACCATTCATATTAATAGCCCCATCAAACATCATAGTCCATTCTTCTTCTGGGTCAGGCCCTTCAGTGTGAACATGCTCTTCATGATCTTTTGCTTTTATGAACATGATGTCTTCATCAGGAAAGTCAAATCTCATAGGCTGGTAATCATCAATGGGTTGCTCAGCTAGATAATCAGACAGTACACTGCCTTTGATGGCTTTCTGAGATGTGTACTGAATGTCGTATTCTATGAGAATCATTTGCCATCTTGCAACCCGTCCGGTAAGTGCTGGCTTCTCAAATATATACTTGACTGGATCCATCTTGGAGATCAATAAGGTAGTGTGGGTCAACATATACTGCCTTAGTCGGCGAGCAGCCCACGCTAAAGCACAGCAAGTTTTCTCGAGCAGTGAATAACGTTGTTCACAGTCGGTAAACTTTTTGCTCAGGTAGTATATTGCATACTCTTTTCGACCAGACTCGTCATGCTGGCCCAGCACACACCCCATTGACTCTTCTAATACTGTCAAGTACATTATCAAAGGTCTTCCTTCAACTGGAGGCATAAGAATTGGAGGCTCTTGTAAGTATTCCTTGATTTTGTCAAAAGCCCTTTGGCAGTCTTCATTCCACCTGACCATTTGTTCTTGCCTTAACAACTTGAACAAGGGCTCACAGGTTGCTGTAAGGTGAGATATGAACCTTGAAATGTATTTCAATCTACCTAGAAACCCCCGAACTTCTTTTTCAGTCTTTGGTGCAGGCATTTCTTGAATGGCTTTGACTTTGTCAGGGTCAACTTCAATCCCTTTTTCACTTACAATAAATCCCAGCAGCTTATCGGATCGCACCCCGAATGTGCATTTGTTGGGGTTTAGCTTCAGCTGGTACTTTCTCAGACGCTTGAATAGCTTTAACAAATTCAACAGGTGGTCTTCTTCTGTGAGAGACTTGGCAATCATGTCATCCACATAACATTCAATTTCTTTGTGGATCATGTCGTAGAATAATGTTACCATAGCCCGTTGATAAGTGGCACCAACATTCTTCAGTCCGAATGGAATTACCTTATAACAGAATGTGCCCCAGGGTGTAATGAAAGTTGTCTTCTCCATGTCTTCAGGTGACATCTTGATCTGATTATATCCTGAAAATCCATCCATGAAGGAGAACGACGAGAACTGAGCCGTATTGTCGACCAATACATCAATGTGAGGTAATGGGAAGTCATCCTTCGGGCTGGCTCTGTTCAGATCCCGGTAATCCACACACATTCGTACTTTGCCATCCTTCTTAGGCACAGGTACAATGTGTAGATGTCTTGAATTGGCAGAATTTTTGACCAACAAGAAATGTTGAATTCAGTTCAGAATGTCCTATCAGATGTTGGGACATTATCAAACAGAGTATATGAACTTATTTCAGGATGTCTCATCAGATGTTGGGACATTGTGTAAATAACTTAAGTTCAGTTTTTCAGGATGTCCCAACAGATGTTGAGACATCTCAGACCTGCTACCAGAATTAATTATTGATTAACAGATCAGAGATATTTAAGGAGAGTTATCTGGAATTAATTAATGATGGATAAAAACAGAACAAGGCGCATCTGTAGGGAGTTTTATATTGAAGATTCAGTTTAAAACAGAAGACCTAAAAGCACCTAGAATCTAGGAGGTAACAAACCCTAATTCAAGGTGGAAGCTGCTGCGCATTAGGGCTGGATCATTCTACAGAAAGCCCAAAATTCAGATACCTATTTAATTAACAGAAACTCATAGAATTGAGTACGAATTTCAGAAGATCAAATAGGGTGTCTAGTATTTTAATAGCAGGTTGTTTTTATGTACAACTTTATGAGCTTTTAAGCAAAAGTGCATTTGTAACTTGATTGAAACTGTGAAGTAAGATCAAGCTGTATTGTTTGAAGGATGTCTTCAATTTCAGTAAACTTGTAAACTTGATCACTGTGTGATTGAGGGGGAGTGAGTAGGGTACTCTTATCTAAGGTGTGTCTTAGGTAGAAATTGCATTGGGTAGTTATTAAGTGATAGATTAAACAGGGTGGTTTAAGTCTAGAATTAATATTACTTATAGTGGATTTCCTCCTGGCTTGGTAGCCTCCAGATGTAGGTGTGGTTATACACTGAACTGGGTTAACAAACTTCTGTGTTGTTTACTTTTCTTGCTATTTAAGTTTTGGTTAAATCTGTCAAGTGTCCTATCAAGTGTTGGGACATCTCTTAGGACATCTCATACCTGATCACAGAATTTCAATTGGCATCAGAGCAGGCACCCTGCCTATTTATACTGGGTGAGATCTAGGGAAAACAAATTCTGTAACATGGACAGAGATATAGGGTCAGTAAATAGACCACCTATACTGGATGGATCTAATTATGACTACTGGAAGCCAAGAATGATTGCATTCTTAAGATCACTTGACAACAGGGCATGGAGAGCAGTAAATGTTGGATGGGATCATCCTGTCCAAGACACCAAAGATGGATCAAAAGTGCTGAAACCTGAAGAAGAATGGAGTAAGGAGGAAGAAGATTCAGCACTAGGCAACTCAAAAGCCTTAAATGCCTTATTCAATGGCATTGATAGGAATATTTTCAGACTTGTGCATCATTGTGAGCTGGCCAAAGATGTTTGGGACACTCTCAAAACAACTCATGAAGGAACATCAAAAGTAAAAATGTCAAGACTTCAACTTCTCACCACCAAGTTTGAAAACTTGAGGATGAAGGAAGATGAATCAATTCATGAGTTCTACATGAACATCTTGGATATAGCCAATACTTCTGGAGCTTTGGGAGAAAAGATGACTGATGAAAAGCTGGTAAGAAAGATTCTCAGATCTTTGCCAAAAAGATTTGACATGAAAGTCACAGCAATAGAAGAAGCTCAAGACATATGCTCCATGAAAGTTGAAGAACTCATTGGCTCCCTTCAAACTTTTGAGATGGGAATGACTGAGACAAATGTTAAAAAGAACAAAAGCATAGCATTGGTGTCAAATACTGATGAAGAAGAAGATGATGAATCAGAAAATGGTAAAAGCTTATCAGAAAACCTAGCTATGCTTGGAAGACAATTCAAACAGATTCTCAGAGGAATGGATGGCAAATCCAAATCCAGTGGAAAATACACAAACTCTTCTGAGAACAGGAGACCTTATGATGCTAATAAAAAGTCAAATTATGCTGAAAAGACCAGTCAAGAAGGAATCAAGTGCCATGGATGTGAAGGATATGGACACATCAAGAAGGAATGTCCTACCTTCTTAAAAAGACAAAAGAAGGGACTATCTGTAACCTGGTCTGATGAAGACTCAGGAGGAGATTCAGAATAAGAATCAGCTAAGCATATTACTGCTTTAGCTGGACTGTGTGAATATGATAGTGATTCCAGTTGTGGAGAGCTTACTTATGCAGATCTTGAGCAAGCTTTCAAAGATCTATACAAGAGAAGCACTGAAATATGCAGTGAGGTTATAAAGCTAAAGAAGCAGAATGAGGTATTAGAATATGAAAAAGCAAGTGATCATGTAATCATTGATACCTTGAAAAGTGAAGTAACTCTTCTCAACTCTAAGTTGGAACATATGTCCAAATCTGTTAAAATGTTGAACAGCAGCTCAAATACACTGGATGTTATTCTCAGCAATAATAAACATTCAGGGGACAAAAGTGGACTGGGATATAACAGAGATGAAGCCAGCTCTAGCAAAGCTACTGCAAAAACTACACAGTCAAACAAGATGTCTCAACAGATGCTTCAACATCAGAACACAAAGACAAACATAATGTTCCAACAGATGTCTCAACATTCTGGAAAGAACAAAATGAAGAAGAAGTATCAAAGATGGAGATGCCATCACTGTGGAAGATTTGGACATATCAAACCTCATTGTTATAAGTTGCATGGATATCCAAATCATATGTATCAGCAACCTTCCAAGAAGAAAATAGAAGTTACCAAGAAAGTGCTGCATAAACATCATAGAAATCAGCAACCTCCTAAGCAGAAGACTGAAAACTTCAAGAAGGTATGGAAACCAAAAGCTAGCACTGAAGCTGATCAAAGCTACAAGAACAAGATCAACAATCAAGCTTGGAGATCAGCTGATAAACAACACACAGGGCAGAGGCATCAAAAGAAATCTCAACTCATCTGGTCAAAGAAAAGTACTGCATACATAGCACATACATCACTGAGAGTATCAGCTAAAGAAGACTGGTACTTTGACAGTGGATGTTCAAGACACATGACTGGATTGAAGAATTTGCTAGTAAACTTAAAATCACATTCATCCAGGTATGTGACCTTTGGAGATGGAGCTAAAGGAGAAATCAAAGGAGTTGGAACCTTGGACTGCCAAGATGTTCCAAGACTAGATGATGTGCTGCTTGTTAAAGGTTTAACTGCTAACCTGATCAGTATAAGTCAGTTATGTGATCAAGGGTACAGTGTAAACTTTACCAAAACTGAATGCATAGTGACTAACAATGAACAAGAGGTTGTCATGAAAGGAGCCAGATCTAAAGACAACTGTTACATGTGGGAACCACAAGACTTCAGTCTCACTTCAACCTGCTCTCTAGCTAAAGAAGAAGAAGTGAAACTGTGGCACCAAAGACTAGGTCATCTTCATTTCAGAGGCATAAAGAAGATCATATCTGTGGATGCTGTAAGAGGTATTCCTAAACTGAAGATTGATGATGGCAAAATATGTGGTGAATGTCAAATAGGAAAGCAAACCAAGATGTCCCATCCAAAGCTCCAACATCTGACAACTTCCAAAGTTTTGGAACTTTTGCATATGGATCTGATGGGACCTATGCAGGTTGAAAGTCTTGGTGGTAAGAGGTATGCCTATGTTGTGGTTGATGACTTTTCAAGATATACATGGATAAATTTCATCAAAGAAAAGTCTGATGTATTTGATGTATTCAAAGAGTTATGTCAAAGATTGCAAAGGGAAAAATCCAGCTGTGTGATCAGAATAAGAAGTGATCATGGAAAAGAATTTGAGAACCAAAAATTCTTAGATTTCTGTTCTTCAGAAGGAATCAATCATGAATATTCTTCACCAATCACTCCTCAACAGAATGGGATTGTTGAAAGGAAGAATAGAACTATTCAAGAATCAGCAAGAGCTATGATCCATGCTAAAAAGTTACCTCTATACTTCTGGGCTGAAGCTATGAACACTGCCTGCTACATCCATAACAGAGTTACTTTGAGGAAAGGAACCTTGTCCACAATATATGAAGTCTGGAAGGGCAGAAAACCCATTGTGAAATACTTTCATGTGTTTGGAAGTAACTGTTATATTCTAGCAGATAGGGAGCAAAGGAGAAAAATGGATCCTAAAAGTGATGAAGGAATTTTCCTTGGATACTCTATAAACAGCAGAGCATATAGAGTATTTAATTCTAGAACCAAGGTTATCATGGAGTCCATAAATGTGATAATTGATGATGCTCCTACAGATGTCCCAGAAGATGTTGGAACATCTGTTGATATCAAGATTGAAGCTGAAGAAAAGAATGATCAATATAACTTCACTCAAACTGATACAAGGACAGAAGAATCCAGCAAACCTCCCTCCATCAGAATACAGAAGGATCATCCCAAAGATTTGATTATTGGTGATCCCAACAGAGGTGTGAGCACTAGATCAAGAGAAGTGATTTCAGGTTCTTGTTTTGTTTCCAAAATAGAACCTAAAAACATCAAGGAAGCCCTCACTGATGAATACTAGATTTGTGCTATGCAAGAGGAATTAGGTCAATTCACAAGGAATAAAGTGTGGAATCTTGTTCCTAGACCTGATGACATAAATGTGATTGGAACAAAATGGGTGTATAAGAACAAATCAAATGAACAAGGAATTGTTACAAAGAACAAAGCTAGACTTGTAGCTCAAGGATACACTCAAATTGAAGGGGTAGACTTTGATGAAACCTTTGCACCAGTAGCAAGGCTTGAATCAATCAGACTGCTGTTGGGAATTGCTTGTATCTTGAAGTTCAAGCTATTTCAAATGGATGTGAAAAGTGCCTTTTTAAATGGCTACCTTAATGAAGAAGTATATGTAGAACAGCCTAAAGGATTTGTTGATCCAAGCTGTCCAAATCATGTATACAAACTAAAGAAGGCACTTTATGGTTTGAAGCAAGCTCCAAGGGCATGGTATGAAAGACTGACCACATTTCTTATCAAGCAAGGATACAGAAAAGGTGGGATTGATAAAACCCTATTTGTTAAAGATGAAGAAGGAAATGTCATGATTGCTCAAATATATGTTGATGACATTGTGTTTGGTGGGGTGTCTGACAGGATGGTCAAACATTTTGTCAAGCAGATGGAATCTGAATTTGAAATGAGCCTAGTAGGAGAGTTAACCTACTTTCTTGGTCTGCAAATAAAGCAAATGGAAGACTCAATGTTTATCTCTCAAAGCAAGTATACCAAGAACATAGTCAAGAAATTTGAAATGGAAAATGCTACTCATAAGAGAACTCCTGCCCCCACACATTTGAAGCTGACTAAAGATGAAAAGGGTGAGAGTGTAGATCAAAGCTTATACAGAAGCATGATTGGAAGCTTGTTATACTTAACTACTAGCAGACCTGACATAGAATTTGCAGTAGGTGTATGTGCAAGATATCAAGCTGATCCAAAAGTCAGTCATCTCAATCAAGTCAAGAGAATTCTTAAATATGTTAATGGTACTTGTGACTATGGCATAATGTATTTTCATGGATGTAAACCAATTCTCACTGGCTTCTGTGATGCTGATTGGGCTGGAAGTGCTGATGACAGAAAAAGCACTTTAGGAGGATGCTTCTTTCTAGGAAACAATTTGATTTCTTGGTTCAGTAAGAAACAGAATTGTGTATCCTTATCTACAGCTGAAGCTGAATACATAGCAGCTGGAAGCAGTTGTTCTCAGTTGGTTTGGATGAAGCAAATGCTCACTGAGTACAATGTCCCACAGGATGTCATGACATTGTACTGTGACAACTTAAGTGCAATAAACATATCAAAGAATCCTATCCAACATAGCAGGACCAAGCATATTGATATCAGACATCATTTCATCAGGGATCTTGTAGAAGAAAAGGTGATTTCATTGGAGCATATAGCTACAAATCTGCAGCTAGCTGATATCTTTACCAAAGCATTGGATGCCTCACAATTTGAGAACTTAAGGGGCAAACTTGGAATCTGTTTATGTGATATTTAGCAGTTAATGAGATGTGCCAACATGTCATTTGACATTGTATGGCATAAGTTCCAGATGGCAAAACTAGTCTGGACAAGATCCTTGGGAATTCCATCTCTAATCATTTGCACTGTAACGGCTACTAATTTAGTAACTGTTTATAATCAGCTATCAAGATTCTCATCATACTATCACAAGCGAATCACATTAACTAGCTATTCTCCAGAAATCATAAACCCTAAAATTGTTCATCCATCTTCCTCAACAATGTCTCAAAACCCTAACACAACTGAGGAAGTTCTCAACAAGGAAGACGTAGTTCATGCCACTCCCATCTCTGTAGTACCAATGCAATCAACCCCATTGGACGAACTCAGGGGAAGCGTTTCTCACACTAAAAAGGCAAGAACTCCAAAGAGAGCTAAAGATCAGGTACGCAGCAAAGCAAAAGGCATTCCCTCTCCTGCTAACAGGCCCCCAAACTATTCAAAATATGTTGATGATTCCATCAAGGAGATTGTCAACCAAATTCTTTTTGAACAAAGAGTGGTGAGTGGAATCTCTGTTCCTTTGAACACCATGCCTGCACCTCAAGAAGAACAAGCTCAAGCTGCAGAGGACACTCCTGCAGAACAAGATGTCCCAATAGATGTTGGAACATCTGAAGATGAGAAAAAGGACTCATCTGATGCTAATTTGGAACAAACTGAGGACCAGCATAAGGCCTCAAATGAAAATGATGAAGAAGTCTATGAGAATCAGACCAGAGCCTCAAATGAAGATCAAATCCCTGCTGATCAACCAGCTGAAGAGGAGACTGCTCAATCTCCTCCAGTGGTCAACCTGGAGTAGGACTCTGACACAGAGATCATAGCCTCTGTTAAACCTAGCATAGCCAAAAGGCTCAGGTCCAGGAAAGGCAAGATGCAAGCTGAAGCAGCAATTCCTGAGAAGAAGAAAGCCTCTCCAAAGAAAGGAAAAGCTAAAGCCACTTTTGGGCCATCAAAACAATGGAGTAAAGTCCAAACTCAGAAAAGGAAAGTTGTCACCCCATCTGACTCAGATGTTGAATCAGATGTCCCAACATCTCCTCCCAAGAAGAGACCAGCCCCATCTAGGGATTCAACAGCTGTTCCAGAAGCTCCATTAGACAACATATCTTTCCACCATGTCTCTAGTGTGAACAAGTGGAAGTTTGTGTACCAAAGAAGAGTTGCCCTAGAAAGAGAACTGAGCAGCAATGCACTTGAGTGCACTGAACTGATTGACCTCATCTCTGCTGCAGGACTATTCAAGACAGTCTCAGATTTCTCTCCCTGCTATGAACTTCTTGTCAAAGAGTTCATTGTAAATCTTCAGGAGGATTGTTCAAATGGTAAGTCCTCTGAGTTCAGAAAAGTGTTTGTGAGAGGTAAGTGTGTTGAGTTCTCTCCTCAAATCATAAATCAATACCTAGGAAGAGAAACAGATGGACCCAATGAGCTAGGTAAGACATATAATCAAGTCTGTAAGGTGATCACAGCAAACCAGGTCAAGGCATGGCCTGTGAAGGGAAAGCTCTCAGTGAGCATGCTTACCAGAAAATATGCCATGCTGAACAGGATTGGTACAGCTAACTGGGTGCCTACCAACCACACCTCTTCAATCTCCACTGGTCTGGCCAAATTCATCTATGCTGTGGGAACTCAAACCAAGATGGAATATGGAGCTTACATCTTTGATCAGACCTTGAAGCATGCCAGCTCCTCTGCAACAAAGCTTCCAATAGCTTTTCCATCATTGTTGTGTGGTATAGTGCTCAATCAATACCCTGGCATTCTCACTGACAAGGATACAGCATGCAAAAGAGAAAGCCCCCTGGCTTTTCACTACAAGTTATTCCTCAGTCATCATGCAGCAGATGTTGAAGACCTTCTGGGACATCTGCAGGTCCTTCAACTGCTAAGAATCCAATCTCCAAGAAGGCTTTAATTGCTGAACTCAAAAGCACCTGCAAAGAGCTTGAAGCTAGAAAGCAGAAGCTTGAGGAAATCATTCAAAGGTTGGAGAGTGAAGAAGACCAGACAGCTGCCTCTAATGAAGACAGTGAAGCTGATGAAGAAACAGAAGCTGATGAAGAAACTGAGAGTAATGAATCTGAGTGATCAATGTATGTGAGGCATATGTAATGACAGCAATGTAATTCTGGACTAGTGTCTTTGGCTCTAAATTTTGTGTCTACCAAGGGGGAGAACAACAACAAATTGTAATTGCTGTTTAAGTATGAATAAAAAAAAAATTCTGTTTGTTTGCTTCTGAACTGAATAAGTTTTTTTCTGTTGCAACAAGATTGGATACATATATATATTTGAGGGGGAGTAATCTCAAATAAGAATCAACAGAAAAGTAATGCTATACTCTGATAAAAAGAACTTCTGCTGCACTCTGAAAACCAGAAAAGATGTTAGCCAAAAATTAGCCAAAGGGGGAGTTTGTAGATGTCTTGAATTGGCAGAATTTTTGACCAACAAGAAATGTTGAATTCAGTTCAGAATGTCCTATCAGATGTTGGGACATTATCAAACAGAGTATATGAACTTATTTCAGGATGTCTCATCAGATGTTGGGACATTGTGTAAATAACTTAAGTTCAGTTTTTCAGGATGTCCCAACAGATGTTGAGACATCTCATACCTGCTACCAGAATTAATTATTGATTAACAGATCAGAGATATTTAAGGAGAGTTATTTGGAATTAATTAATGATGGATAAAAACAGAACAAGGCGCATCTGTAGGGAGTTTTATATTGAAGATTCAGTTTAAAACAGAAGACCTAAAAGCACCTAGAATCTAGGAGGTAACAAACCCTAATTCAAGGTGGAAGCTGCTGCGCATTAGGGCTGGATCATTCTACAGAAAGCCCAAAATTCAGATACCTATTTAATTAACAAAAACTCATAGAATTGAGTACGAATTTCAGAAGATCAAATAGGGTGTCTAGTATTTTAATAGAAGGTTGTTTTTATGTACCACTTTATGAGCTTTTAAGCAAAAGTGCATTTGTAACTTGATTGAAACTGGGAAGTAAGATCAAGCTGTATTGTTTGAAGGATGTCTTCAATTTCAGTAAACTTGTAAACTTGATCACTGTGTGATTGAGGGGGAGTGAGTAGGGTACTCTTATCTAAGGTGTGTCTTAGGTAGAAATTGCATTGGGTAGTTATTAAGTGATAGATTAAACAGGGTGGTTTAAGTCTAGAATTAATATTACTTATAGTGGATTTCCTCCTGGATTGGTAGCCTCCAGATGTAGTTGTGGTTATACACTGAACTGGGTTAACAAACTTCTGTGTTGTTTACTTTTCTTGCTATTTAAGTTTTGGTTAAATCTGTCAAGTGTCCTATCAAGTGTTGGGACATCTCTTAGGACATCTCATACCTGATCACAGAATTTCACAATGTTTGTAACCCACCGCGGATAACTAGTTACAGCAAGGAAACCGGCGTCCCACTGCTTTTGTACCTCTTCTTTTATCTTCATGGCCATATCCGGACGAGTACGGCGCAGCTTATGTTTTACTGGTGGACAGTCTTCTTTCAGTGGCAACTTGTGCATAAAAATATCGGTATCATGACCTGGCATATCCTAATAAGACTAGGCAAAAACATCAACATACTCCCGAAGCATTTCAATAAGTTGTTCTTTCACTGAATCTTGCAGACGGGCCCCGATTTTCACTTCTTTCAAGTCTTCTTCCGTACCAAGATTAATCGTCTCAACTTCCTCCTGGTGAGGAGTGATAACCTTCTCCTCTTGTCTCAACAACCTGGCTAGCTCTTCAGGTAGCTCATAATCTTCTTCAACCCCTTCATCGGTTTGATTAATCGGATTGTCAAAGTCATACGAAGTCATAGCAGTGTCGTTGTCGGTGCAGTCTGGAGGGCACTCTCTGCAAGGGTTTAGATTTTTTCATTTTAGTGATCAATTTTATCTTGCTTAGAAAAAGTGAAAATGAAGTTATTATTTTGAAAAACATTGCCATTTTATTTTTGTACAAAAAATGAAAAATGAAAAACAGTGAGCGAGAAAAAAGAGACTCATTTGCAAAAGATGTCCTGATATTCATTAATTGATCGTTTATACAAAATACAAGATGTCCCGATTACAAAATGAGCCCTGACATCTTGGGCAAGATGCAGGACTTGATGCATGCTTAAAGACAGGAAATAATAATTTCTCTACAGGAGTAACTCTTAGAATTTCCTGGGAAGACCAGTTTGAGACTTGGTTCCCCGGGATCCTTGGACGTATCCATTTTTCCAGGTTGCGTTCGTCTTCTTCCTCGTCTTCCAAACTGTTCACAGCATCCGGGGTAAGCACTCCCCTGCTGACAAATTTGGGCTCCATTGCAGCCTCTGGTTGATCTTGTCGAGTTGGTCTATAACCCAACCCGAATCTGTCTTCTTTCTTTTCAACTGGCAGCAACTTGCCCCAGCCTTGAGCGGTACCCTCCTCAACAACCTTTTGGGCCTGTTGATATGAAGTGATGGAGGTTCCAGACACAACAGATGCTTCATTGATGTTAAGGGCCTCAAACCCCTGACTCATGGTCTCATGGATCTCCCCATCCATTTCTATGTACTTGTACATTGCCAGCTGGCTAACAAAAATATCCTCCTCCCCGCAGATGGTGATGATTTGGCCTCCCACTCGAATTTTAACTTCTGGTGAAGGATAGACGTAATAGCGCCAACGGCGTGGATCCAGGGTCTACCCAACAGACAGCTGTAGGTCGGCTGTATGTCCATCACAAAGAAGGTAGTTTTAAAGGTCTGCGGGCCAATCAACACAGGTAAATCGATCTCTCCAAGCACCGATCTTTTAGAGCCATCAAATGCTTTCACCACCAAATTACTTGGGTGCAATGCCAAGCCATCATACTCCAACTTCACCAGGGCTTTCTTTGGGAGAACATTGAGTGAAGACCCAGTGTCCACCAGTACATGAGAAAGGACAACACCTTTGCATTCCAAGGTGTTGTGCAAAGCCTTGTTATGGTTGCGCCCCTCCGTTATTAAATCAGCATTTGTAAAGCCCAGTCCATGACTGATGTTGACATTTGCAACCACAGTTTCTAACTGATTAACAGTAATCTCTTTCGGCACGTATGCTGCGTGCAGGACCTTCAACAATGCATTCTTGTGGGCTTCATAATACATTAGCAATGATAATATAGAGATTTTGGAGGGGGTTTGGTGAAGCTGGTCCACCACCTTGTAATCACTCTTCTTTATAATTCTCATGAACTCGTCTACCTCTTGCTCAAAAGACGTCTTCGGATTCTCTTTAGCAGTTGACTCTTCAGATACCACATTCTTTCCTTTCGCCTTAGCAGTAGCTTCTGCTTCAGCATTGGGCCTTAGTGTTTGTGAGGCAAAAAGGCATCCGCTTCTGGTGAAGCCTCTGCCTCCCCCAACATTATCAACTTGTGGTGAAGAGGTTGATGAATCTAGAGTGATTTTCTCCCCGTTGCAGTAGAGATCAGAGTTGTAATGTCAAGGTATGGCATTACTGCTTTCATAAGGGACAGGCCCAGGCACCGTAATGGTAACCGGACTGATTGTTGCGGCGGAAGGAACTGTGATGGTGTGCAGATCGTAGTAGATTGTAACCGGAGATCTGACAGGAGGTGTTGCAGTTTGTTGTTGGGATGAACATTCGCTGGGTCATAATAGATCGTGACCGTTGAGACATCTTCATTAGTGTTCGCTGGTGTTGTAGGAGATTCCGTTGATAAGATGGGTGTTGATGTTGTAGAAGTAAATGTTGTTGAACTTCGATCTGTTGAAATAATGGATGGAGTAATTGCTGGAGTTGTTGACGAATCAGTGGGAATGATAGTTGTTGCTGTTGTAGGAGGATATGTTCTTGCTGAAGAAAGGATTGTTGATGTTGTAGAAGAATCCATCGTTGCAGAAACCAGAGTTGCTGAAGGAGCTGTCGAAATGATTTGCAAGATCCCATCTCTGATGAGGCTATCTATGCCAAACCTTAGCTTCTCACAACCATTAATAGAAGTCTTGCACAATTCACAGTAGGCCCCACAACCCGGGAACACTTGACATCTTAAAAGTTGAACTTTGACTTCAGCCAGTGGTGTTTGAATCTGTGCAACATTATCAATCAATGCAAATGGTTGGTCCTCTTCTTTGGCATTAATCCTGGGCCCACCATGATTAGGCATAGGATTTTTGTTAACATTCGGAGGGGGTGCAAAATTGAGAGCTTTGGAATCGACCAGATCTTGGACTTTCATTTGCAAGGCTCTGCACTTCTCAGTATTGTGACCAGGTGCGTTGGAGTGAAAGGCACACCTGGAATTAGCATCATAATTCTTCGGGAGATTGAGAGGATCTGGTGGTGCCAACATCCTTAACTCAACTAGGTTAAGCTTCACGAGTTGTGGCAATAAAGCAGCATAAGGCATAGGGATAGGGTCAATCACCCTGTTTGCTTGAGATGGCCTCTGTTGAAAGGGGCGCTGTTGTTGGTTGCTATTGTTGTTGTAAGCTCTTTGTTGCGGAAAATGAGATGGTTGCTGATAGTGATGTTTTTTTTGTGGTTGATATGATGGTTGTTGTGGAACTGGAGCCAGAATGGTAACAGCTGCTATGGATCTGTGAGAATACTGGGATCTGCCCCTGCCTGCATGGATTGCATTTGTTTCACCCGCCCTTCGGGGTCCTGCAAAAGGTTTTCTGGGGTTGTTGGAGGAACTTGCACCATGGTCAGAGATTTTGCCCATCTTCAAAAGACTCTCAATTCTCTCACCAGCTATAACTACATCGGAGAAACTGGTAGAGGAGAAAGCAGCAAGTCTATCAATATAAGTTCCCTGCAAGGTGTTCATAAACATGTCAGCCATCTCTCTTTCTGACATGGGTGGCTGGACAGCAGCAGCAAGTTGTCTCCACCCATACGCATAATCCCGAAAGCTTTCCCTCGAAGATTGAGACATGCCCATTAGAAGAGTTCTATTGGGGGCCATGTCTAGGTTGTATTGGTACTGACGGATGAAGGCCTCGGCCAAGTCTTTCCAACACCTTATGGTGGCCCTTGTCAGATGCGAATACCATTCTCTTAAAGCCCCAGTCAGACTGTCCTCAAAATAGAACATCCATAACTTCTCATCCATGGTATAAGCCTTGAGTCTCCCCAAGAAAGATTGCAGATGAGTACGCGGGCAAGAGGTACCATTATATTTCTCAAAGCAAGGGGGTTTAAATTTGTGGGGAATCCTTACCCCATCTACCAGCCCCATATCCATCACGTCAAAGCCTAAAGAATTTTGAGATTCCAAAGACCTCAGTTTTTCAGCAATCTCATCCAACCTTTTATCATATACTTCGTCCCCAGCTCCAATAACAGTGAATTGTTCTTCTTGGGGATCTTCTTGCAGGATTCTGCCCCCAGCAGCATTACCTTGAACATTCCTCGGGATATTAACATCTGGATTCAGATGGGGCCCATACTCTGGTGGGTCAATACGAGGCTGCCCTGTTCATTATTGCTGGTTCCCCCTGTTCCAAGATGGGGCTCTTCAGGTGTCTTTCTTTCTACCAGCTCTCTCAGCCTTTCTTGACTCTGGGCTAAGCCAGTCATCACAGCCATAAACTGAGACATTTGGTTTCTCATTTCGACCATTTCATTCACCATTTGATTTCTGACCTCATTCAGATCCTGCTGTACCTGCTCCATCTGAATGCCTGGAAGGTTGTTACGAGTTGGGTACCGGTGTGTGCGGTTGACAGGGAACACTCGGCGACGAGCAATGTTTCCTGAAAGTACAACAAAGTGAGAAACAAAATAATGAACAAAAACCTACAAAACAAAGAAAATGTTAGTATGCAATGCAGTATGCTTATTTGTTTTCCAAGGTATCCGGTTTGGTTCTTGGTTTTGACCTTTCCAGACCTCGAGGAAGATGCTTGAGAAAAGAAGCCCAATGAAAACAAACTAAATATATTACAAATGATGAAAAATACATAGTCTGTTTTACAATACATGCCCATGGTGGGTCAAAAATACAACAAAAAGGAAAAGTACATCAAAAGAAAAGAACAACAAGCAAAGAAGAATCAGACATCCAATCCATAATCATCTTCCCTGACCTCCTTCAGGAGTGCCTCCGTCACCGGACCAGCTGGATGCTCTGTAATGGTCCTAATGAGGAGGTTCCTAGTAGCAATGGCAGTAGTCAGCTTCTTATGCATGTCTTGATCTTTTGATCTCTTTAATCCTGCTCGTAGCTTCAACTCTGATATCTCCTTCTGAGCTGCCAACAAAGCTTCTTGCTGCTTCTTCTCATTGGCCTCCAGCTGCTCAATCTTGGCCTGAGTCCTCTGGTCTTCTTGTGCACGAGCTTCGGTGATCCTGATCCACCTAGCCTGGCTCTCTTCCAGGTAATGCTCAGCCCTAGCTTTCTGAATCTTGGCCTCCTTACAGGCATTCTTCAATATTTGTTCCCCAGCCATTGCTTTCCTTATGTAGTCCTTTGTCCTTTCAATCTTGGTAAGATGCTCAGTCTTGAGTCTTTCTAACCTTTCAATGTCCAGACGACCGTCATTTCTTTCCCAAAGAGTCTTCTTCAGGGCCTCAGATAGCTGATTATTCCTCTCTTTCAGCTTTTCAAATTCCTCCATGCTAACAGTTGTTGTAGGTTGTATTGTAGATGGTCCAGGTGTGTCTTCCAAAGTGAAAGGCATTCTGGTAATCTGAGCTTTAGTACGGGACCAATCTGAGTACTGAGCTGAAGCAACATTGTTACATCTTCCAAGGATGGCTATCCCCTTTGTCTGGATGTTGTCCCAAGCCTAGGCAGCTTGCCTGACAACAGCTAAATTAGGTTGCACTTCACAGTATAGGGTCTCAGCCAAATCCTGTCCTCTGGGAGGGTGAACTAAGGCATATCTCTCTTAAATAGTAAAGGGTTGTAGTTGATGCAACCTTTTACTCCTATTAGAGGCACATTAAGGTACTGACCACAGCTGGTGATAATGTCCTTGCCTTTGGTGCTCTGGGTGCACCATCTGATATCATCTGAGGTTAAGGCAATGAACCTTTTGGCCCAATTCCTCTGCTGATGTGGGTTCAAGAAAGCATCTGATTTAGGCAGGTGTCTGAGTAGCCAAGAGTAGAACAAGGGAGCACAGCATCTGACCAACTTCCTTCTTTGTTTTTCATTTCTCTGATGGATGGAGTAGTAAAAATCTCCTAGCAATGTAGGCACTGGATTCCTCAGCAGAAACAAGTGGATAGCATTCTTACTGACAAATTTAGGCTCATCTGCAAACAATATAGCCCCATATATGCTGAGGGCTAAAAGTGCACAGACTGCCCTCCATTCTCCCAATGTAGCCTTCAGGATGGCCTGAGAAATCAAAAAGTCCAGGTGTACACCAGGAATCCCAGCTTTTGTTGTCATGTTTTGCTCAATAAGGGCAGGCTCCAGGTACAATGCCCTTGTTATTTCTTCACTTCTGGGAGCAGTCATCTCTGGGTTGAAGGGGATCCCTCCTCTGATAGGCACTCCAATCATCAAAGAAAACTCCTCCAATAGAGGCCCCATCTGAAAGTCTGGAAAGGTGAAGCACCTGAGTGGAGGGTCATAGAACTGCAAGCATGTGTGAATCATGCTTCTTTGAGAAGAATCAAGATCCATAACCATATCCAAGATACCCCCATAGTTCTCTCTGAACAGTGGGATGTGGTCAGGGGTGATGAGTGACTGGACCTGCCTGATACCAGTCAATATGGGCTCAAAAAAGTGATAAGATATGTTGTTCTTCCTGGGAGTAGCCATGAGTGCTGATGAAGAAGCTGAAGTCAAATGCTGATGAAGATCACAGACTGGAATGCTGGAGGTAAGTCTCTGACAGACCGATGCAGGTGAGTCTCTGATAGACTGAAGGAGGTGCTGAAGGAGATGGTTGAAACAGATGCTGAAGCAGATAACTAAAGCAGAGGTCTAAGCAATAGAAGGGGTCAAAACCAAAACCAAGATATAATGAGGTGGATACCCTGAAAAACAAATAAACAAATGGTAAATGATGCAATGATGATATATGCAAATGATATGCAAGGGTTTATGATCAAGAGCAGGATCTGATTATCTGTCTTGATATAAGGCCCATGTATGTTCAAAGGTCCGGATGGAGGCTCAGAAATCCAGTAACCAGGGTGGGGGACTCAAATAAAGAGTCACATGTCCAGGGTTAATCACAAGAACTGTCCAAGGTGGAGTATTCTTAAACAAAACAGTAACAGGGTATGATATGGCCAAGGGTTCCTGCAAACCTGTAAACAACCCAACACCCTCACATGTAATGTTCTAGAACAAGGATCCTCAGACTTGGATCAGTTATGAGAAGTGTAAACACTTCTAACCCGGAGGTACAGTGTTTACAATAACCATAAAAGATCCTCCTCTAATTCACCCCAGATTCTGAAGGTCATAATAAAGGTCATCCAGACTTAGCAGGCTTCCCATATAGCCCTAGCACTACAGGAGATCTGTAGCGCAGAGTTCTCAAGAAGAAACCCATATCTGAACTGTGTTTCATATTCCCGCACCAGACCGAAATGGAATGGGAAAGAACATGAACCACTCTAGCCTAGGTGTCACTCAGGTCCCAGGTATAGGGCCTTAATCTCTCAATGGAACCCCACCCACCAAAATAGAAAACCAGATCCAGCAATGACAATATGAAATATGCATAAGACTGTAAAAGAAAGCAATAAATAAGGTTGTACATAAAGCAATAAATAAAGCAAATAAACAAACACAATTAGCACATAACACCCCAGTAAACACAAATCAAACAAGCGCTAGGAGGAACCCACAAAAAGAACCAAAAGCCCTGGTTGCAGTATAAGGATCCCCAGTGAAGTCGCCAAGTTGTCGCTCCCAAAGATTAGCATCCCGGTACAAACGCGAACGGTCGGCGAAAGAGAGAACATGAAGATGAACTGAAAAGAGTCGCCAGCTAGGCATTTTTATCCCGAAGGAAAGGTAATGCTGCATAAACCTGGGAAAAGATGGATAAGACGGTTGCGAACCAGAGATACTGAGAAAGGGGGTTGGTTACAATCTGGGAAGGTATTAGCACCCAGATTGTCCGTCGTACTCGACGGGATCCACGCTTGAAAGTTTGTGCTTAAAGGGGTAGTGTCAGTGCTATTCTGTGTGCAAAAGCTGGAAAAGAATGCAAGTGTCAGTGCAAAAGAAATGTAAGTGAAATAAAGGAGTGTCAGTGGAAGGAAAGAGTGCAATGCTCAAGACAATGAGGCTTTAAAGGATAATGCTGAAAGGGGGGGGAATATACAGAGACTTTTGTTTGATAACCGTTAAGTTATGCCTACGTATCCTCTCGTGCAATGAGGAAGTCAGAACACCGTAGTTCGACTCAAAGAGACTGAAAGGTAAATTGACTGATGAACTGCTTACTTGTCTATACTCAAGTGTATGACCTGTCTGGCTCGGGTGCAAACTGTCTTGCATTAGACGGAAGAAGCGAGTTCTCGTTTGTGAGTGAATGAGGTGAGAAAATAATCCCGGAGGAGACGATTATTGCTTGTTTTTGGTATTTTTAATCTTTTATTTCTTTTTGTGTTTGCCATAAGTTAATGAGCTTAAGCCTAATCCAAAGGTTAGTAATCTCATCACATCCTCCCTCTGATTAGGGGTAATGAGAATACCTTAAATGTGAAGTAAGCACCTCACACTTAATCACCATGATGTAAGATTAAGATCCTTAACATACTTGGATTTATTTAGATGTTTTTGGAGTTTTTGTTTAGTGTTAAGTAATGAATTTAAGCCATAATCAAGGATATAAGGGATCCATTACACAATCCTAATAGAAGGATAATAGATGAGAACAATTAAGCTGAGGAAGATACCTCAACTTAATCCATGATTAGGGATTAACCTCATGACAAAACAAAGCCTTTATTAAAGTGGATTTTAGTTAATGGTAAGATTAAGAAGTGATTTTTAGGGTTTGTAAGACAACTTGAGGGGGACTTGTCCATTAACACTAGGGTTAGTCCTTCTTAACCGATTAAGGAAGAATTAGAACCCTAATGCAAGGCCCAAGATACAAGCCTGATGTCTTAGTGATTATTAGATGGATTGATTAAGAGATTTTTAACACATTAAGGGTTTAACACTTAGGATTAAAGTTATACTCCATCCTAATAGAAGGATGCATGCATAACCTTAATCACAAAGCCTTAAAGCCTTAAGGGTTTAATCCCTGATTATGAGATGAGAAGAGAAGACACAAAAGATGACACAAAGGTAAAACTAATGGGGGACTAATAAAACCCTAATTGTGATCATGCTTGGGTATTCCTAGGGTTTATGAGGCTTGCAAGAGACCTTCAAGGAGAGCCACCAAGGAAGAAGCAGATGAAAGGAGGAGAAGCAGAAGAAACAAGTCAACTTACTTCACTTAAGAAGATAAGTTGCTTGAAGAAAGAAAGTGAGGAGGGAACATGAATGAGCAAGCTCACTCTAATACAAAGATAAAATTCAGCAATGAATTCATAAGAGAGATGAGAAGAGATTGTGAGAAGTGAAGGCAAATTCACTTCTCAAACACTTACCACCTGAAAGGTTAGCAAAAGGAAATAAAAATGAAATGAAAATGAAATGAATGCAAGGATGCAAACCAAAACCAGAAGCATGTTCAAGATGAAAATGGTGCTAAGAGATGATTCAAATGTATGTCATGAGATGTGAATGATCATATAAGGGATGAAGATGCAAATGAAGCATGAAAGGAGGCATGAAAGTTCATGAATGCACGTGAAATGAAATGAAAGCATAACATGGCAAATGGATGATGCAATGATAAAACATGAATCTAATGTGTCCTAGGATGTCTTAAGAGTCATGTTAATGCATAAAATGTCATGGCAAGTTCATGGATGCAAGCATATGCAAGATGTATGCAAGATAAGATGAGAAATTAGGGTTATATGAACATGTGAGATGCAAAACTAAAAGACAGAAGAAAATGACATGATAAAAAATTTAAAATGCAATCAAAGGAACCCTAAACCTATACTAGGTTACCATCCAAAGGGGGAGGTCAGAAGCGAAACCTAAAGGAAGTTATGAATTTCCTAAGTTTCTAGGGTTTTAAGGATGATCCTCAATGTAAAATGCAAAACAAATTGAAAATGAAAGATAAAAATGAAACAAAATTATTTTTAGAAACTAGAAGTCATGCTTAGAACAATGCAAAAATAATCATTCGCAAACTCAACTTGGTTTAAAAGTTATGAATTTTTGAAGTTAGGGTTAGAAAATGAACAATATAAGAATCTTAATTCAAATAAAAAATGTCAAAGTGTGATCAAAACCAAAAAGAAATTGTGTGGTGAGTTTGTAAATGCTTCTAAATGTTTGAAAATATTCTCTGATTTTTTTTGTGATTTTTAAATACTTAAATGTATTTTTAATTAATTAAAATCAATTAACTAATTAAAAATAACATTTAAATGATTTAAAAATATTTTTTTAATGCAAAAATAAAAATAAAAATATTTTTGGGTTCTGAAAATTAATAAAAAGTTTGATAAAAATTTTCATAATTTTTTGACTATTTTGACTATTTTTAAAAATTCGTACAAATTAAATAAGAAAAAAATGAAATGAAATTAAATAAATGAAAGTATGCAGAATGGGTGGTGGGGATTGAATCTGGGCTTGAACAGGTTGACTGGGCGCGCATTTGGACGGCCCACGTTTAAACTGAGCTAATCTCAATTAAAATATTAATTAAACCTAATTAAACTTAAGTGAACCAATCTGGTCCACACAATGCACGCGGGAAAGCTTGATCTAACGGCCCAAATTTAAAAAGTGCCCTAAACCTAATTAATTAACCTAATGACTTTCAGGTGGCCGGAAATGATCTCCGGTCATCTTCTTCGGCCACACTCTCCCCTGAAAATCTCTATCCCACTCCCTAGGCTACAAAATCATGCCAAAATCTCCAAAACTCATCTCCTAACATCAAATAACAAGAATCCAGCATCATAAACAATTTATTTCACTCACACAAAGAGAATCGAAGAAAAACAAATTTAGGGCAAAAGTTTTAGAGCAACATCAAATGCTTGTTTCTGGCTCATTTTCGAAAATAAATACATCCCCATGATCAGGGCAACACATAGAACAACATTCTAACAAGAAAACAAGGTTCTGGAAAAATTGTTCATCATGTTACCTGAAGTTGAGCTTTCGAATTCTGGGCTTTCTGGCCTTTCTCCTTGTGCTTTTCCACTCCAATGAGCTCCTTGATGCTTCTGGCAAGCTTGAAATAAGTTTGTATGGAGTGTTTTGAACCTTTCAGTTCAGGGGTGGTGAAAATCGTATTTTGGTTTGAGGTGGTTTCAGGCTGTTTTGATGGGTGGGAAATGATCAGTGATGAATTTGAAGATGAATGGTGGAAGAAGTTTTAAGTTTTAGTGGCTGAGTTGTGAGATTCGATAGAAAATGCAAGAGGGAGATTTTTTGTGAACTATGGCAATGTTGTGGTTTCAGGCTTGCTTCTTGTGTGTTTTGAGTTTCATTTTGTCCCCATATCAAGCTGTGATAGGTCTGTGGAGTTGGTGTGAGCTATATTGATTGGTATGGCCTTCTTGCAAAAAAGTCAACAAAGTTGTACTTGGAGGTATGGGCTGGTTCAGGACAAGGACAAAGGGGTGTCTGGTGCAGCTGGGATTGAGGATGTCCATGGAAATCACTTTGAGGCAAATCAACAAGTTTGTGAAAGGTTATGGGAGGTTTTGCAAATTTGTGAACCTTTGGCCCTTTTGAGATTTCTTTATGTGCAAGTCATGAAATTTGGGAATTCTTGGGCCAATTCTGAGTTTTAGGCAATGTGTTATGTTTGTATGGTGATTAGAAGTCAATTTGAAGTCACAAAATGGCTTGGCATGAGGTTTTGCAAAATTCCCTCTTTGGCATGAAACATGAAATTATGTGATTTTTGCCAACTTTGGAAAGCCATAACTTGAGTTCCAAAATGAATTAGGACTTGTTCTTGTATTTTTTGAAAAGGGAATGATCCAATCTACAACTTCCATGACCAACAATTTTTCATTTGAAGCATTTTTGGTTGAGAAAGAGGAGGTTGAAAAACTTTCCCAAAATGGAAAGTTTACATTACAAGTCATTTCCATTTTTGGCAACTTTTGGTTTAGCCCACTTTTCTTCAAATTTGTGAACTTCTAAGCACTTCAATGATCAAATAAGGACCATATAACTTCAATTTGATGAAAAATCCACTTTGGGTCCATTGATGGGGGCCTCAGATTCCCTGATTTGGCTCTGACTTGCTCAGGAAGTTGCCCAGTGATCAGATGACTTCCACAATGAATTTCTTCATCAAACTTGGTATGTATGATCCGAATAACATATTGAGAACATTAGAAACAAGAATGACCAAACAATTTGGATTTATTGCCTCTGAAATCAAAACCTTATTTTTAGGTCATCTGTGTAGTTAAACCCTAGCTCAGCTTCCATGCTTTCTCAGTTCTTGTGATTTTATGACTTCCTTGATCTTGGGAGGATATAATATGATGTTTTAACATACATGGACCCTCTTGAGATGATTTAATACCTTTGGAGTGGCTCAGATGGCTCATGGATTGCTCAGATCACAAACCCTAGATGCAGATGACTTTGAACCAATGCAGTGAAGTAAAAATGCAACATGATATGATATGATTGAACTTATGCAAATGAAAAGATCACAAGCCATGGTGTGAACTTAGTGAGGGGAAATTTGGGGTGTTTACAATTTGTATGCATGCATGAAACTTATTTGTTTTTGAATGATAACCATAATAAAATACACATGTTTTCCTTGAAGTAATCCATTCGTATTCACTCATGATTTTGGGTATGTGCATTGCAATACCAACTGTTGTGCGTAAACTCTATCAGGGAGGATGACGAAATGAAAATTCAAAAACTCTAATTGTGTGCTTTTGAGAAAGACCCTGTTGGCGATGTACAGGCATTGTTTCAAATCCTAAACACCGGAGATATAAGGGAGATAAACCCTCGCCAACCCATTTGAGCCTTGAAGTGGGAGTTTCTTTTTGCATGAAAAAAACCTTTCATGTAACCCATGGGCAGGGTAGGCGTCAGTTAGTTTGACCGGGCGTTCAAATTTCAAAAAGGAGTGCACATCTGAGGATCCATTGCCTTTCGTTGTACCAAATTAAGAGGTCCAATGACCCGAAACCACAATGGTTATCCCAAGCAAGAGGTCCAGAGATCGGAAACCACAATGGTTATCCCTCATCAACCAAGAAGTGAGACAGTCACGACCCTTTCAAAGCAATCAAGACAACCAATGTCATAAGATTTGTTCAAAAAAAAGGATTTGAAAAAAAATAAATGAAAAAGCCCGCTAAGTCGAAATTTGAAAACAAACGACTTAGGCAAACGTTAGGGCATCCCGCTGGACTCCATAATCAAAGATTCACAAGAATCAGTCCAGGAAAAAGTTAGGGATAAGAAAAAAATGCAAAAGCGAAAGACGAAAAGGATTACACAAGAAAGATCCTTGAACAAGAAAAAAATCGTGTAGCACAGACACGAAAGACAAAGGGGTGACTGACTCCCAACAACAACCTGCTTGGTGCTTAAACCGTTAGTGTAATTGGTTCCTTAACCATCACAAAACCCTTTTTGAGAGGTGAGCGCTTGTGAAAGTTAGCTGAACATAGGAATGGAGAACATCACGAAGAGGGGTGGGTACCTATAAACTTCGAGCCTATATCCTTTATTTCTATAACCGTGAACCAGGCCACGATACAACCCTCAAAAGTCCTAACTGAAGCAGGGTTATTTCAAGAGCATACTACCACAAGATCACGTTCCTGACTCCTATGCGTTGGGCTAAAAGTTCTTTGTTGGTGTTGCATGTGCATGCTTTTATCCAAAAATAATGTCATATCTTAACCAGTGATTTGTTCACAAAGGTTTACGACATCTTTTTACATTAAAACTTCAAGATTAACATGTGTGTTGCATTAGAATTTTCATTCTCAAAATAAACATTTTCTGCTTGCATACATTTGTTTGGCATCATAAAGTTCACGTATGGGATCTCAGTCTAGAAGCTTAATCTTGCCAAGTTGAGAAGTATGAAACTTCCGAAGGTCAATCTATCGAGATGCACTTTTCCTAAAAACTCCATTGAGTGGGGACTTTCCCAACCAGTCGTGGTAAGATCCAGCCAATCCGGGGCAATCATGTCGAGCAATCTCTTCAAAATTCAGCCAAGCTGGGGTAATCACTTCGAGATTCAAATCTCTCAAAGAGCCATCAGGCGGAGGCATTATTCAAATTTCAACCAAACTGGGGTAGTTACTTCGAGATCCAATCTTTCAAAGAACAATTGGTATGGGTGTTTTCTTCAAAACACAGTTGTAACACGGTGGGAGAACTGACTTTAGTTAAATGTTGCGGATAGCAAGAGTCGCCACCGACTTTTATTTTATCCAAAAGGAAAGGGCATAAAAGAACAGGAAAGACCTTAAAGATTTTTGGATTCGGGGGGTAGGTTATGTAAAGGGAAGGTGTTAGCACCCTTTACATCCATGGTTATCCATGGGCTCTTAGTTACTTAGCTCACTTTAAAATGTTATTTTGAGAAGTGTAGTGTGTGTTTAGAAATTTTCTTAAGTGCTTTATAATGATCCATTTACGGATATATATATGAAGCCTTTGTTTTGAAAATTGCTTGAAAAGTGTGAAGTGTTTGAAATGTTTTTGAAAAGTGAGCAAGTACATAAGAGGAACCTACCCTAAGTTAAGTCTTTTCTGTTCTTAAATATCCTTTAAATGACAAGACTATCCCTATTATTAAGGAATAGGTAGTCATTACCTTGGATGTATGAGGGACAAGTGAAGGGACAACTGTTATTTAGGCAACTGTAAGGTGTATAAGCAATTCGAAGGGACTTATCATCTTTATTTGAAAGGGACAAGATCATTACGAAGTCAACCATGAAGGGACTTGATCTTTTTATCTGTTAAGGGACTAGATGATATGAGAGAAGGGACTTTGCTTTACACCTTACTTGACCTTTTGTTTAGGCAACTTGAGAGGTAACCCTTAAGAAGTGAGATGGCGATCCAGGATCGACTTACGTGTGTGAGTGTATCAATTCAAATATTTATCTTGAGATTAATGATCTAAATCCAATTTTAAATACAAACATGTTTTACACTCCCTATTTTACTAACCATAGCAATTAAAAATAAATAATAAAAATTATTCTACAACTATTACATAATAGGTACAATTACATAATAATTAAAATAAGCAAATAAATAATTAAATGGATTAGTAGTAATAGACAAAAATAAATAAATATAAGAGGGTTAGTAATAATAAATAAATAAATAAATATAAGAGGGTTAGTAAATCAATATAATATAGAAATAAATTTAAAAAGTTCAAAAATTAAATAAATAACTATTTTTTTAAGAGAATTTAATAAAAGAAATAAATAATAAGTATTATATACTATAAATATGATTAATAGTTCTAATATTTTAATTTTATGTACATATATAAAAATAATAAATTAATTTAATAAAATAAAGTTAAGGTTTTTTAATTGTTTAGAAAAGAATAAATTAAAGTTAATTATTTAATCCAATCTTAGTTACATTATTTATATAAAAACTAAACATAATAATAATATAAACAAATTATAAATAAATATATACAATTTAAAATTTACAAACACATAAATTAATATTCATAATTATAATTAGGTTTTTTTGATTATTTAGAAAAATAAGTTAGAGTTAGTTAATTAATTAAATTATTTACATATGAAAGCTATATTCAATAATAATTATAAAAAAATTATAAAATAATATACATAATTAAAATTTACAAATAAATAAATTAAGATTTATAATATAATTAAGGTTTATAAAAAATATTAGGGTTAATATAAATAATTTAGGGTTTATGAGTTTAGAAAATAGAAATAGGGTTTTATTTATTAATTTACCAAAACAAATCCATTTATTTACCAATTATATATATATATATATATATATATATATATATATATATATATATATATATATATATATATATATATATATATATATATATATATATATATATATATATATATATATGAACATATAATATATAGATAAAAATAATTAAATTTTGAAAATAAATTTTGATGAAAATTGATTTTTTTAAGTATAAGAAATAATGTATATTTATTTTATAATTTAAGAAATTAATTAAATTTAATTATAAAATATAAACAAAATAAATAAGAGAATAAAATAAAAAAAAAAGAAAGAAAACATGCCTGGGGCTGGGATCGAACCCATGCCCTGGGCTTTGCCACCCTTAGACGTACAGGGTTACCACTGGGCTGCCTGCGCATTGTGAACATGATCTCAACAACAATCCTTTTATTATATGACCTGCAAAAATCATGAAAAAACAAAATAACACAAAAAATGGCCTAATGGGAATCGAACCCAGGGCAGAGAGCTTTTACACGCACACATCCACCATCTGAGCTACGCATGCGTTGTGAAACAAACTTCAAACAATTACATAAAATATTAAAACGAATTTTCAAATTAGAAATTGGCGCCTTTGGACTTCATCTTCTCCAAATTACCTGCGAATCTTGTTGCGAAGTTTGTCACGAATTTTCCTGCGAATCTCATAATATATAGAACCTACGAATTTCGAATATCAACAAAACAGTACAATTTTTACAAATTGATTAGTGAAACATGATCCTCACAGTCTATACAATCAAACCATGTCTTTTAAATTCATTTATATTCAGTGAATCATGAAACCCCAAATTCGAAGGTGAAACCCTAACTATGGCACTTCCTTGTTCCTGCACTTAAGCTTCAATCAAATGGTCCAGAAACATTCTAAACATCCAAACAAACAATAATATAAGATCAAACCATGCTTATAATGCATAAATATTCGAAATCGAAAATTAAGAAAAACCAAAAGAAACGAATTCGGTTTAAGCAATTCAGGATGTTTTGAATGCAATGAATGGTTGGGATTGCATCAGTGATGTTCAAAGAACATGTTTGAACCTTTAGAATGCTTTGAGAGAGCCTCTAAGTAAGACTCCGAATTGAGAGTTTTTTGATGAATTTGAAAATTTGGAACTGGTTCTTGATGCAGCAAATTCGTGTCCCCTGCATTGTGATCCATTATTTGTATATATATGAATGATATTAGGTCAAAATATGTGATTGTTCTTTGGACTTTTTGGATCAAGGAGATTGAAAAAGATCATGCCTTAAATTTCAAATATTCCTTGATACAACCTTTCTATCTTAAGACAATCACCATAATTTTCATATCAATCTGATCCAAACAACATTTATGATTTTCTAGAAGCAATATCTCATTCAAATATTTGATTTATATATTTTATTTTGATTTAAAATGGTTTTAAATGAATAAAATAAAAATAAATAAAAATAAAAATAATAAAAATCTGAATAAATGAGGATTTGGTCGTGCATGATGTCATGTTAAAGTTTGGATCACAAAATTGCAAGCCCATTTGGAAGAATTTGGTTTTAAGGCCCTATTTGCTTCATAAACCTCCCAAAAATTTCCCAACTTTGCAAAAGCACAAATCCTTCAATTTTAAGAATATGAGGGTGTTCTTAGACATTTTTAAAAGCTTAAATAGTCCTCTAACCAACCCCATTGGTTTCATGTCCATATCTTTTACCATTCTCATGATATGCCCTTTTGAAGTTGTTGACTTTTTGTTGACTTTTAAAAGGACCTATAATGTCTTAGCTCATACCTTCCAAATGAAGCATTTTTGGGCTTGGCTTGTGATACACAAAGTTGTAGAGAATTCAATTTCCTTCAAAATGAGCTTTGGATGGGAAAAATTTGATGAAGCATGTGAAAGTTATGGCTGGTCAAAGTTCAGTTGACTTTTCCTATGAAAACCCTAATTTAGAAACTCCTGATTCTTGATGATCTGAAATCTCCTTGATGAATCATGATCAACCCTTGATCAAATGATGAATTTTACTTCATATACTTGATGTTGGCAAAAAATCATGAAGTTTTACTTTGGTTTGACCATATTTTACCTCAGTTTGACTTTTTAACTGCTTTGACTGATTTTGACCTATCTGATCATCTGACTGAGCAAACTTTTGGGAAAAGTATTGAAACTTGTCATGGGGATTCTTAAACACATATAAGATGTTGTGAATCTCACTTGAAGTCTTGGAAGTCCATTTAGCCTGATTAAAGTCAAAACCCTAGTTTAGGATGCATTGCTTATGAGGATGTATTGTCTGAAGGAATTGTCAAACTTTCTGACTATTTGTGAACTTTGTGAACCTTGTGAACATTATGAGATGTCTTGTGAACCTTGTGAACCTCTTAATACACAAAGTCTTGTCTTGTGAGGGAAAACTTTGGGGTGCAACAGCTGCCCCTGTTCAATTTTCTGAAACCTGAGGGGTTAGATTGGTATATGTGTCAGTCGTGACCTGGAAGGTTGAAGGGGATTGAACACAAAAGCCCAAAAATTTGCACTCACTGGTGCGTAGAGTAATACTGATTACTAGTGGTATATTCTTGAGTGGGCTTGAAGATGCCACTTGAGATGGGCTCAAAGATGCCATCCGGAGAGAAGATCTTCAGATATATTTCTTTGAGAGGAAAGCAATGCCACATATGAAGATCTAGCCTTTGGGTGGATAAACAACGGTCCAAGGTAATGATATGGCTTTCGAGAAGATAAACAACGTCCCAAAATAGCCTTCGGGAAGATAAACGATGTCCCAAGATAATGAGATAACCTTTGGGAAGATAAACAACGGCCCAAGGTAACAAGTTGGCTTTTGAGAAGATAAACGACGTCTCAAGATAGCCTTCAGGAAGATAAACGACGTCCCAAGATAATGAGATAACCTTTGGGAAGATAAACAACAGCCAAGGGTAACAAGTTGGCTTTTGAGAAGATAAACGACGTCTCAAGATAGCCTTTGGGAAGATAAACGACGTCCCAATATAATGAGATAACCTTTGGGTAGATAAACAACGGCCCAAGGTAACAATATTGCTTTTGAGAAGATAAACGACGTCTCAAGATAGCCTTCGGGAAGATAAACGACGTCCCAATATAATGAGATAACCTTTGGGAAGATAAACAACGGCCCAAGGTAACAAGTTGTTGATGAAGTTTGTCTGCTGGAGAATTAATCTGAAAAACAAGATTAGTTCGATGCAAATATCATGATGTATATAACATTCTGCAAGATAATATTAGTTTATGCATTATGTATGCATGTATAGTATGATGCACTTAAGTAATGTATTATGTACTTATGGATATATATATGTTATGGTATGATGTAAATGATGTATGTATGCATCATGCAGCTTGAAGCGTCTAGATATCTTCGTATAACAACTGCTGGCCAGGGAAAATAAATCCCGATTTGTTGCTGAAGAATATGAGGAACTCGTTCCTGTCTCGTTTGATAATATAATATTCATAACCTCCCGTCTTCGTTCGATAGTAAGGTATTCATAACCTCTCGTCTTCGTTCGATAGTAAGGTATTCATAACCTCCCGTCTTCGTTCGATAGTAAGGTATTCATAACCTCCCGTCTTCGTTCGTCGTACTCCTATTGAAAGAATAAATTCCCGACTATCCGTCTGAGGATAAAAGAGATGGATATAAATTCCAGGGGAGATATGACTCGAAGTATTTATGAAGATGGATTTGTCCTACTGGGGGACTTGTAACTATCTGGTAGGGATGAACCGGCGAAGCTTCGTTGAATTCCTTCCCTCGTTCGTCCTTAGTAAATACTATTACTGCATTTCATGCATTTCTGGTAAACACCAATCATATTAAGTATTTTATGCATTTCTGGTAAACATCAATCATATTCAAAAGCATGCATACATTCAAACACAACCAATGGACGTTTCGCTTATGTAAATAGGGTAAAAGTAAATCTAGATTCAAAGATGGAATTTTATTTATATCACAAAGTGACCTATACATAGGCAAGTTTGTACAAGGAGACAGAAATCCTAGTAAGAGGAATTTGTCATAACAAGTTTTACAAAACAAGGAAAATCAGCTATGTAGGAAATAATCCTATTGAGTTTCAATTCTACTATTGCCATTATCTTCAAGCATCTCATCTTCTGTTGTTGAGACGGAAACGATTGGATTGATCTTTATCTATTCGAGCTTGAGTAAGTAACACAACTGGTTATAGTTTCATGGGTGATCCAAACGAGACATAGTCATATGCTTTAATCCCTAACTTTTGCCTGGATTGCCCTTTCAGGTTTTCAATCCACCGGGATACCCTTTTTTGCCCAAGCCGCCTTTTCAGGTTTTCGACTTGCCGGGTGTACATTTTTTTATATATATATCCCTAATTTTTGCCCGAACCCTTTTGGTTCGCCGGGATGCCCTTATTTTTGCCTAGGCCAGTCAACCTAGCGGGTCTCTTTTTATGCGTAGTATTTTTTAACTATGTCTGCGTTTACAGGCTGCGGGAAGTCTTCACCATCCATAGTAGTAAGTATCATGGCACCTCCTGAGAATACTGTTTTGACCACAAATGGCCCTTCATATGTAGGAGTCCACTTGCCCCTAGGATCACCCTGTGGTAATATGATACGCTTGATTACAAAGTCACCAGCCTGATATACCTTTGGCTTAACCTTCTTATTAAAAGCCTTAATCATCCGTTTCTGGTACATCTGGCCATGATAAACTGCTGCTAACCTCTTTTCATCAATCAAATTTATTTGGTCAAGTCGGGTCTGAATCCACTCATCTTCATCCAAGCCTGCATCCTTCATAATTCTTAAGGAGGGAATCTGAACTTCAATGGGCAGAACTGCTTCCATACCATATACTAAGGAGAATGGGGTTGCCCCTGTTGAAGTACGTATTGTAGTATGATAACCATGAAGAGAAAATGGTAACATCTCATGCAAATCTTTGTAAGTAACAGTCATCTTCTGTATAATCTTCTTAATGTTCTTATTTGCAGCTTCAACTGCCCCATTCATCTTTGGACGGTACGGAGAGGAGTTGTGATGCTTAATCTTAAACTGCGTGCAGAGATCAGTAATCATAGTGTTGTTCAGATTAGAGCCATTGTCAGTAATAATCCTTTCAGGGATGCCATACCTACATATGAGATTATTCTTAATGAATCGAGCCACCACATTCTTAGTAACAGATGCAAATGAAGCTGCCTCCACCCATTTTGTAAAGTAATCAATAGCAACCAGGATGAAACGATGCCCATTAGAAGCAGTTGGCTTGATCTTGTAAACACCCCAAATTTCCCCTCACCCATTCACACCATGTCCTGTGATCTTTTCATATGCATAGGTTCAATCACATCATCATATTGCATTTTTGCTTCACTGCATTGTTTCTAGGTCATCTGCATCTAGGGTTTGTGATCTGAGCAATCCAAGAGCCACTTGAGCCATTCCAAAGGTTATTAATCACTTAAAAGGGGTCCATGTATGTTCAAACATCATATCATATCCTCACCAAGTCAAGGAAGTCAAAGAATCACAAGAACTGAGAAAGGCATGGAAGCAGAGCCAGGCTTAACTGCACAGATGACCTAGAATTAGGGTTTTGGTTTCAGAGGCCATAACTCCATATTTTTTGGTCATTATTGTTTCTATTGGTCTCTATATGATATGAGGATCATGCATATCAATTTTAATGAAGAAATTCAAAGGGGAAGGCATCTGATCACAAGATGACTTTTTGAGCAAGTCAGTGTAAAATCAGGGCATCTGAGGCCCCCAATGACCCAACCAAAGGGTGTTCTTCATCATTTTGAATGTTTTTGATCTTTATTTGATCATAGAAGATGTTGTAAGTTCACAAAATTGAAGAATTTCAAGCCATTTTCAAAATTGCCTTTTTGGGAAAGTGACTTGTAATGTAAACTTACCACTTTGGGAAAGTTTTTCAACCTCCTCAAATTGATTCAAAAATGCTTCAAATGAGAAAACTTTGGTCATGAAAGTTGTAGAATGGATCATTCCCTTTTCAAAAAGTACAAGAACTTGTTCTAATTCATTTTGGTTCAAAAGTTATGGCTTGTCAAAGTTGGCAAAAATCACATAATTTCAAGTTTTGTACCAAAGAGGCAAAGTTGCAAAACCTCTTGCCAAGGCAAAAGTGACTTCAAATGGACTTCTAACCTTTGCACAAACATGAATCATGGCCTAAAAATCAGATTGCACCAAAGAACCTCCCATTTTCATGACTTATGCTTCAAGTAATCACAATAGGGCCAAAAGATCACAAAGTTGCAAAACCTCACACAAACCCTAATCCACTTGCTAATTGGCCTCAAGACTGATTCTATGGCTCTCCTCAATCCTTGCTGCGCAGGACACCACTTTTTCCTTGGCCTGCCATTGACCCATACCTCTCTTACACCTAGACTTGACTTTATACAAAATGGCCCATACCAATAAGCATAGGCCACACCAACTCTACAGACTTATCACAGTGTGATAAGTGGACCAAAAGCAACTCAAAGCAACACACACACAAGCCTGAATCCACAGCATTGCTAGAGTTCAAAAAAATCCCCCATCTTGCATTTTCTATCGAATCCCATAACTCAGCCATCCATTCCTCAAATTTCTTCCACCATCCATCTCAAAACACTCCACTGATCATCCCTGACCCCTAAAAGCAGCCCAAAACCACCATAAACAGAAATACGATTCTCACCACCCCTGAACTGGAAGCTTCAAAATCCTCCATATAAACTCATTCCAAGTTCACCAGAAGTTTCAAGGAGTCCATTAGAGTGGAAAAGCACAAGGCAGAAGGTCAGAAAGTCCAGGAGTCGAAAGCTCAACCTCAGGTAACATGATGAACAAATTTTCCAGAACCCTGATTTCTTGTTAGAATATTGTTCTATGTGTTGCCCTGATCATGGGGATCTATTTATTTTTGAAAATGAGTCAGAAATGAGCATTTTGTGTTGCTCTGAAACTTTTGCCCTAGAATTTGTTTCCTTCGATTCTCACTGTGTGTTTAATATAAATTGTTTTTGGCCCTGGATTCTTGTTACCCATTGTTGGAGGATTGATTCTGGAGATTTGGAGGTCTTGGGGATGCGTTTTGGGTGATTCAGGTGAGGGAGATGACCGGAGAAGACGACCGGAGCTTATCTCCGGTCGCCTGAGTTTAATTAGGGATAAGTGTAATTCATTAGCAACTTTAAATTTAGGCCCTTGGATCTGCCTTCCCGCGCGTGAATGAGTGGGCTGGATCTTGTCATTAAGCCCTAATCAGTGTTTAATTAAATTAACCTAGGATTAATTAATTATAAAATAAAATTAGCCAGGTTTGAACTTGGGCCATTGGATGTGGCGCCAAGTCAACCTCTCCTAGCCCAGACTCAATCTGATCCCTTCATTTTGCATACTTCTCAATAATTCAATTTTTATTCATTTATTTTATATTTAACTTGTACGAATTATTTAAAATAGCTAAAATCATTTAAAAATTATGAAAAATTTTGTCAAAGATTTCATTAATTTTTAGAACCCAAAAATATTTTTATTTTTATTTTTTGCATTAAAAATCATTTTTAAATCATTTAAATTTTTATTTTTAATTAGTTAATGAAAATTAATTAATTAAAAATACATTTAGGTATTTAAAAATCACCAAAAAATTCACATTGCATTTAGAAACATTTAGAAACATTATCAAACCCTCAAACCAAATTTCTTTTTTGATCTTGATGCCTTTTGATCATTTTCATTGGAATTAAATTCATTTTAAGGCAATATTTTTGTGCAAACTTTGAAAAATCCATTCTGCCTAACCATTGAGAGTTTGATGATGGTTCTTCTTGCATTGCATCCTTCATGGCATGTAGTTTATAGGATAAATTTGGTTTGAATTAATTTTGCATTTTTCATTTTGTTTTGCATTTTTCTTGGTGAGGTACCCCAAAACCCTAGTAATCTTAGGAAATTCATAACTTTCACTAGGTTAAGAGATAGATCCCCTCCTTTGGGCAGTGAACTTGTATAGGTTTAGGGTATCTTTGATCCCATTTTCAATTTTTTTGTCATGTCATTTTCTTCTGGTTTTGGATTTTTGCATTGCATGATGCATGTAACCCTAATTTGTGCTTTCCTTTGCATCCATCTTTCATTTGCTTGCATCCAATGACTTGCCATGACATTTTGTGCATCTACATGATTCATAATACATCTTAGGACATATTAGAATCATGTTTGATCATTGCATCTTTCATTTGCCATGTTATATGTCCATTGCATTTCATAACTTTTCATGTACATCCATGGTTCAAAGCATGCTTCATCTGCACCCATGTCCTTGTATGATCATTCTCATGTCTTGCCTCATGTTTGTATCATCTCTTAGCATCATTAATATCATATAAATGCTTCTGACTTTGGTTTGCATCATGACATTTCATCTCATTTGCATTGCATTTCATTTCTTTTGGCTAACTTTTCAGGTGGTAAGTTGTTTTGAGAAGTGAATTTGCCTTCACTTCTCACAATATCTTCTCATCTCTCTTGCATCTTTTCTGCATTTTATCTTGTGTATTAGAGTGATCTTGATCATTCATGTTCATCTCTTACTTTCTTTCTTCAAGCAACTTTTCTTCTTAAGTGAAGCAAGCTGTCTTGCTTCCCTCTGCTTCTTGCTCCTTTCATCTGCTTCCTTCCTGGTGGTTTCTCTGAAGATCTTCTTGCAAACCTCACTAACCCTAGGAATAACCAAGCATGATCACAATTAGGGTTTTGATTAGTCCCCCATTTAGCTTTTACCTTTGTGTCATCTTTGAGTCTTCTCTTCTCATCTCATAATCAAGGACTAAACCCTAAAGGCTCTAAGGCTTTGTGATTAAGCTTATGCCTGCATCCTTCTATTAGGATGGAGTGTATAACTTTAATCCTAAGTGTTAAACCCTTAATGTGTTTAAATCCTTTAATCAATTCACATAATAATCATCAAGACATCAAGCTTGTAACTTGGGCCTTGCATTAGGGTTCTAATTCTTCCTTAATTGGTTAAGAAGGACTAACCCTAGTGTTAATGGACAAGTCCCCCTCAAGTTGTCTTACCAACCATAAAACTCACTTCTTAACCTTACCATTAACTAAAATCCACTTTAATAAAGGCTTTGTTATGTCACGAGGTTAATCCCTAATCATGGATTAAGTTGAGGAGCCTTCCTTAGCTTAAATGTTCTCATCTATTATCCTTCTATTAGGATGGTGTAATGAGTCCATTAAACCCTTGATTATGGCTTAAACTTATTACTTAACACTAAACAAAAAAAACAAAAACATCTAAATAAATGCAAGCAGGTTAATGATCTTAATCCTACATCATGGTGATTAAGTGTGGGGTGTTTACCTCATACTTAGGGTATTCTCATTACCCCTAATCAGAGGGGGGATGTGATGAGTTTACTAACCCAATGGTTTAGGCTTAAGCTCATTAATTTATGACAAACTCCAAAAGCAATAAAAGATTGAAAACACAAAAACAAACAATAATCGTCTCCACCGGGATTCTTTCCTCATCATCTTCACTCACAAACGAGAACTTGCTTCTTCCGTCTAATGCAAGACAGTTTGCACCTGAGCCAGACAGGTCATACACTTGAGCATAGATAAGCAAGCAGTTCACAAGTCAATTTATCTTTCAATCTCTTTGGGTCGAACTACGGTGTTCTGACTTCCTCATTGCACGAGAGGATACGTAGGCATAACTTAACAGTTATCGAACAAAAGTCTCTGTATATTCCCCCTCTTCCAGCATTATTCTTTAAGCCTCTTTATCTTGAGCATTTCATTCTTGTTCTTACACTGACACTTCACTTATACACTTCATACCTCTTTTACACTGACACTTGCATTCTTTCCAGCTTTGATACACAAATTGCACTGACACTACCCCTTTAAAACACAAATATTTTAAGCGTGGATCCCGTCGAGTACGGCGGACAATCTGGGTGCTAATACCTTCCCAGGTTTTAACCTACCCCCTTTCTCAGTTTCTCTGGTTCGCAACCGTCTTATCCATCTTTTCTTAGGTTTATGCAGCATTACCTTTCCTTCGGGATAAAAATGCCTAGCTGGCGACTCTATTCATTCCTTTCTCTTTCGCCGACCGTTCGCGTCTGTACCCCATTTGACCTATCCTCATTTGGTGGGAGCGACAGCTTGGCGACTCTGCTGGGGACCCTTATACTATAACCAGGGCTTCTGGTTCTTTTTGTGGGTTCCTCCTAGCGCTTGTTTGATTTGTGTTTACTGGGGTGTTATGTGCTAATTGTGTTTATATAGTTTGCTTTATTTATTGCTTTATGTACAGCCTTATTTATTGCTTTCTTTACAGTTTTCATGTTTCATACTGTCATTATCATTGCTGGATCTGTTCTTCTGTCTTGGTGGGTGGGGTTTCATTGAGAGTTTAAGGTCCTATACCTGGGACCTGAGTGACACCTAGGCTAGAGTGTTTCATGTTCTTTCCCATTCCATTTCGGTCTGGTGCGGGAATATGAAACACGATTCAGATGTGGGTTTCTTCTTGAGAACTCTGTGCTACAGATTTCCTGTAGTGCTAGGGCTATCTGGGAAGCCTGCTAAGTCTGGATGACCTTTATTATGACCTTCAGAAACTGAGGTGAATTAGAGGAGGATCTTTTGTGGTTATTGTAAACACTGTACCTCCGGGTTAGAAGTGCTTACACTTCTCATAACTGATCCAAGTCTGAGGATCCTTGTTTTAGAACATCACCTGTGAGGGGGTTGGGCTGTTTACAGGTTTGCAGGAACCCTTGGCCACATCATACCCTGATACTTGTTTTGATTAAGAGTACTCCATTTTGGGACAGTTCTTGTGATTAACCCTGGACATGTGACTCTTTATTTGAGTCCCCCACCTTGGTTACTGGATTTCTGAACCTCCATCTGGGCTTCTTGAACATACATGGACTTATATCAAGACAGATAAATCAGATCCAGCTTGATCACAAACCCTTACATATCATTAGCATACATCATCATTGCATCATTTAACATTTGTTTATTTGTTTTTCAGGGTATCCACATTATATCTGGCTTGGTTTTGACCCCTTCATCTGCATAGACCTCTGTTTCATCAGCTATCTGCTTCAGCTATCTTCATCAGTTGTTTGCTTCAGTTACCTTCATCATTATCAGCTTATCAGTGGCCCATCTCCAGTACCAGTCTTGATCTTCATCAGCACTTGTCTTCAGCTCTTCATCAGCAGTCATGGCTCCCAGGAAAAGCAACATTTCTTACCATTTCTTTGAGCCTGTGTTGACTGGTATCAGGCAGGTCCAGTCACTTATCACTCCAGACCACATCCATTTATTCAGAGAGCATTATGGAGGTATCCTTGACATGGTTATGGACTTGGACCCTTCTCAGAGGAGCATGATCCACACCTGCCTACAGTTTTATGACCCTCCTTTGAGATGTTTCACATTTTCAGACTTCCAGCTAGGACCTCTGTTGGAGGAATTCTCATCATTAATTGGAGTACCTGTCAGGGGTGGGATCCCCTTCAACCCAGAGATGACTTCTCCCGGCAATGGAGAGGTGGCAAAAGCACTGTACCTGGAGCCTGCCTTGATTGAACAAAGCATGACAACAAAAGCTGGAATCCCTGGTCTTCACTTGGACTTCTTGATTTCTCAGGCCATTCTGAAGGCTTCCTTGGGAGAGTGGAGGGCAGTCTGTGCATTGTTAGCCCTCAGCATATATGGGGTTATACTGTTTGCAGATGAGCCCAAATTTGTCAGCAAAAATGCCATTCACCTATTTCTTCTGAGAAACCCAGTACCCACATTGTTGGGAGATTTTTATTATTCCATTCATCAGAGGAATGAGAAGCAAAGAGGAAAGTTGGTGAGATGTTGTGCTCCTTTGTTTCACACCTGGCTGCTCAGACACCTGCCTAAGTCAGATGCATTCCTGAATCCCCACCAACATAAGAACTAGGCTAAGAGACTCATTGCTTTGTCTTCAGATGATATCAGATGGTGCACCCAGAGCACCAAAGGCAAAGACATCATCACTAGCTGTGGGCAATACCCAAATGTACCTCTGATAGGAGTAAAGGGTTGCATCAACTACAATCCTTTACTGTTTAAGAGACAACTGGGCTATGCTTTGGTTCACCCTCCTAGAGTGCAAGATTTAGCTGAGACCCTGTATTGTGAGATAAAGCCTAATCTAGCTGCTGTCAGACAAGCATCCTGGGCTTGGGACAACATCCAGACAAAAGGGATGGCTATTCTTGGGAGGTGCAATAATGTTGCTTCAGCTCAGTACTATGACTGGTCTCATGCTAGAGCTCAGATTACTGGAATGCCCTTCACCATTAAAGATATAACTGAACCATCTACAACTCAGCCAGCAGCAACTGTTAGCCTGGAAGAGTTTGAGAAGCTGAAGGAAAGGAATGAGAATCTGTCTCAAGCACTGAAGAAGACCCTCTGGGAAAGGAGTGATGGTCGTCTGGACATTGAGAGGTTGGAGAAGCTTAAGGTGGAGCATCTGGCCAAGATTGAGAAAACAGAAGACTACATCAAGAAAGCAAGAGCTGGGGAACAAATATTGAAGAATGCTTGCAAAGAGGCCAAGTTTCAGAAGGCTAGGACTGATCTCTATTTACAAGAAAGTCAGGCTAGGTGGGTCAGGATCACTGAAGCCCGGACACAAGAAGATCAGAAAACTCAGGCCAGGATTGAACAGTTAGAGGCCATCGAAAATAAGCAACAAGAAGCTTTGCTGGCAGCCCAGAAGGAGATTTCAGAGTTGAAGCTTAGGGCTGGATTGAAGAGGTCAAAGGATCAGGACAGGCACAAGAAGCTGACCACTGCCATTACCACCAGAAACCTCCTCATCAGAAACATCACAGAGCATCCTGCTGGTCCAGTGACTGAGGCACTTCTGAAGGAGGTTAAGGAGGATGAGTTTGGACTTGATGTCTGACCTTTTGGTTGTTGTTGTTTTCATTTAATGAACTTTTCTTTTGTTTTGTATTTTGACCCTTCAGGGGCATATGTTGTAAAGACAAACTATGTATTGTTCAGTATTTGTAATATATTTTAGTTTTTTTCCATTGTGGGGTTTCTTTTTCTCAACAACATCAAAGCATCTTCCTCAGGGTCTAGAAAGGTCAAAACCAAGAACCAAGCCGGATACCTTGGAAAATAAATAAGCATACTGCATTGTATACTAACTTTTGTTTTGTTTTGTAGGTTTTTGTTATTAGTTTGTTTGTTACTAACTCTGTTGTGGTTCAGGAATTATTGCTCGCCGCCGGGTGTTCCCTCTCAACCGTCCGCACTGGTATCCTACTCGCAACAACCTTCCTGGTATCCAAATGGACCAAGTACAGCAAGATCTGACTGAGGTCAGAACGCAGATGGCTAATGAAAGAGTGGAGATGAGGAACCAAATGGCTCAATTCATGACTGTAATGACTGGTTTAGCCCAGAGCCAAGAAAGGTTAAGGGCATTGGTAGAAAGACAAACCCCCGAGGAACCTCATCCTGGCACTGGAGGAACCAGCAACAATGAGGGAGGTCAGCCTCATGTTAACCCACCAGTATTTGGACCTCATCTGGATCCGGAGGCCAACATCCCAAGGAACGTACAAGGCAACACTGCTGCAGGCAGGATCTTGCAAGAAGATCCTCAAGAAGAGCAGTTTACTGTAATGGGAGCTGGAGATGAAGTCTATGATAGGAGGTTTGATGAAATTGCTGAGAAATTGAGATCTTTGGAGTCTCAAAACTCCTTGGGTTTTGATGTGATGGACATGGGGCTAGTGGATGGGGTGAGAATTCCCCACAAGTTCAAACCCCCGTGCTTTGAGAAATACAATGGAACTTCTTGTCCACGAACCCACCTGCAGTCTTTTCTGGGAAGACTTAAAGCCTATACTATGGATGAGAAGCTGTGGATGTTCTACTTTGAAGACAGTTTGACTGGGGCTTCAAGAGAGTGGTACTCACACTTGACCAGAGCTACTATCAGATGCTGGAAGGACCTAGCTGAAGCCTTCATCAGACAATACCAATATAATCTGGACATGGCTCCTAACAGGACCCTCTTGATGGGAATGTCTCAATCCTCCTGGGAAAGCTTCAGGGAATATGCCCAAAGGTGGAGACAGCTTGCTGCTGCTGTCCAACCACCCATGTCGGAAAGAGAAATGGACGACATGTTCATGAATACTCTGCAAGGAACATATATTGATAGGCTAGCTGCCTTTTCTTCCACCAGTTTTGCTGACGTAGTCATAGCTGGGGAAAGGATTGAAAGCCTTTTGAAGATGGGTAAGATTTCTGATAATGGTGCAAGTTCGTCCAGTAATCCCAGGAAGCCTTTTGTGGGACCTAGAAGAACCGGTGAGACAAATGCCATTCATGCCAACAGGGGCAGACCTCAGTATGTTCATAGATCAGTGGCAGCTGTCACAATTCCAGCTCCGATTCCTCAGCAACCAGCATATCAACCACAACAACAACCACATTATCAACAGCAAGTTCAGTATCCGCCACACAGAACCTACAACAACAACAACAGCAATCAATAACAAAGACCTTTTCAGCAAAGACCGTCACAGGCAAATAGGGTGATTGACCCTATCCCTATGCCTTATGCTGCCTTATTGCCACAACTCCTGAAACTCAACTTGGTTGAATTAAGGACATTGGCACCACCAGACCCCTCCAATATTCCGAGGAATTATGATGTCAACGCCAGATGTGCTTTCCACTCCAATGCACTTGGCCACAATACGAAAAAATGCAGGGCCTTGCAAATGAAATCCCAAGATCTGGTGGATTCTAAAGCCCTCAACTTTGCACCCTCTCCAAATGTCAACAAGAACCCCATGCCTAATCATGGAGGGCCAAGAATTAATGCCATTGAGGAAGACAAGCCATCTGTCTTGATCACCAGTGTTGGACAAATTCGAACACCTTTGGTCGAAATTAAAGCTCAGCTTCTAGAGTGTCAGATGTTCCCCGGGTGTGAGCTCGGTTGTGGGTATTGCAACATTGCAGTCAACGGGTGTGATAATTTAAGAAGCGGCATAGATGGTCTTATCAAAGATGGCATACTTCAGATCTCAACAACGGCGCCTACAAATCCAACAATTCCTTTGACAACAATTCCTGATTCTCCTACAACTGCAGCAACAATCATTCCTACCGATTCGTCAATATCATCAACAATGGCTTCGTCCATCACTTCAACAAATCAAATGTCAACAACCCTTTCTTCTACAACATCAGCATCCATTTATTCAACCGAATCTTCTACAACACCAGCAGAAATTAACGAAGATATCTCAGCAGTCACCATCTACTATGATCCATCAAATGTTCCTCCAAACAACAACTTTCAACAACAAACAGTGGCACCTCATGCCAGGTCACCAGTCACAATTTACTACGATCCGCACACCATCCCAGTACCCTCCTCTGCTGTAGTCAGTCCAGTTACTATCACGGTGCCTGGACCAGTTCCATATGAAAGCAGTAATGCCATACCTTGGCATTATGGCTCTGATCTCTACTGCAATGGGGAGAAAATCACTTTGGATTCTTCAACCTCTTCTCCACAAATTGATAATGTTGGGGGAGGCGGAGGCTTCACCAGAAGCGGACGCCTTTTTGCCTCACAAACTCAGAGGCCTAATGTGGAAGTCGAAGCTGCTGCCAAGGCAAAAGGAAAAAGTGTGGTATTTGAAGAGCCGGCTGCCAAAGAAACTCAGAAGACATCTTTTGAACAAGATGTAGACGAGTTTATGAAAATCATAAAAAGAAGTGATTACAAGGTGGTGGATCAGCTTCACCAAACTCCCTCAAAGATCTCCATATTATCCCTTTTAATGTGTCCTGAAGCTCACAGGAATGCATTATTGAAAGTCCTGCACGCTGTAAACACCCCAAATTTGCCCTCACCCATTCACACCATGGCTTGTGATCATTCTCATATGCATAAACACAATCATATCATCTCACATTTCATTTTTGATTCACTGCATAGTTTTCAAGGCATCTGCACCTAGGGTTTGTGATCTGGGCAACCTCAAAGCTTCTTGAGCCATTCCAAAGGCCACCAATCAACTCAAAGTGGTCCATGTGTGTTCTTATGTCATATTCCATCTCTTCAAAGTCAAAATTGCAGAGGAATCACAAGAACTAGGGTTTGAGTGGATGCAGAGCCAGGTTGAACTGCACAGTTGACTGAAAATTAGGGTTTTGGTTTCAGAGGCCATAACCCCAAATTTTTTGGTCATTCTTGTTTCCATTGGTCTCTATATGGTATAGGGAGTATGCATATCAATTTTCATGAAGAAATTCCATGGGGAAGTCATCTGATCAAGGGTTGACTTTTCAGACAAGTCAGTGCAAAATCAGGGCATCTGAGGCCCCCAATGACCCAACCAATGGGTGATCTTCATCATTTTGAGTGTATATAGTCTTTATTTGATCATGGAATAAGGTGGAAGTTCATAAAAATCAAGAATTTAGGGTTTTTGCAAATGTTGACTTTTTGGGCATAGTTGACTTTTCAAGAATGCATCATTTTATGTCATTTTTCAAGCCTTGATTCATGATCCAAAAATGCTTCAAATGGAAAAACTTTGGTCATGAAAGTTGTAGATCTCATCTTTCCCTTTTCAAAAAGTACAAGAACATGATCAAACTCTTCTTGGGTCAAAAGTTATGGCAATGCAAAGTTGGCTAAAATCACTAAAATTCAAGTTATGCACCAAATGGAAATTTTGCAAAAAAACTTTGAACCAATGCATCATGTGACCTCTAATTCATTTCAAACCATTACACAAACATTCTCTAAGTCCTAAAAATCAGAATTGGATCAAGTTTGCTCATATTTTGGTTCATGTAACAAGATTTTCTTTCATGGGAACCATAAAGCAACAAGTTGCAAAACCACTCATTTCACTTCCTACAAACTATGACATTGGATGCTGACTTTGGCTAGCCTCTCACCTCACCCTTTGCTGCGCAGCCCATGCCATGTACTTGCCAAGATCATGAGCCATGCTTCTCTTACACATTATTTGACTTTTTGCAAAAGTTGCCTTACCAATCAATAAAGCACATGTCAAATCAATTGACCAATGAGAGAGAGTTATGTGGACAATTTGCAAGCAAAGCATAAGGGCAAGCAAGGCTGAAACTCATTCATACACAACATACACAAAACACTCCCCTTTTGCAAGTTCCTTCGAATTTCTCTCCACAGCCTGAAAACACTCAAGCTTCCTTCATCATCCAACTCAACACACTTCATAGACAAGAAACCACCAAAGCTCAAGCCTGAAACAAGCCTGAATACTCCATAACCATCCTTCACCTCAGCCTGCATTTTCTATCGAATCTCTCTCCACAAGCCACAAACATCCAAACAAACACCACAGACCTTCTCCATTCATCCTCAGGATCACAAACCATCACTCACCATGGCCTGAAACCTCCAGAAACACTATTGCCATTTTTGATCAAGCTGAAGCAGTTCCTTTCGAATCTCATTATCCAGCCAACTTAAATCCTTTTTGAGCATTCAAACATCTTTGGGGGATCAAGTGGAGCAGATTGCACAAGGAGAGGTGGCCAGAAAGTTCCCAAACTGAAAGCTTCGAATCTCAGGTAGCCTGAAATTTATTTTTCCAGAATTGGTTTTTTAAGTTACAAACTTGTTCTTCATGTCTTGCTGATCATTCTGGTACCATTGGTTTTGAAAATAGTCTTGAAATGAGCATTTAATTTGTTTCTGAAGCTTGCGTGACCTAGAACTTTTTCCTTTCGATTCAGCTTATTTAGGAAATATAAATTTGTTTTAGGATAGGGTTTTGATTCGTGAGGATGTGAGGATCATTTCCCAGTTCTTGTTTTTCATTTTTGATGCGTTTTGAGGGATTTGGGAAATTTTCAGGGGGGAGCTGGCCGGAGAAGATGACCGGAAGTCTTCTCCGGCCACCTGAGTTTAATTAGCCCTAATCTGAGTGATTAATGAAGTTTGAATAATACCCCTTGGATGTGTTGACTCGCGCGCATCTGGACGCCCAGGATCTCTCTATTTTGCCCTAATCTTAAGTTGACTTTATTAATTCAGATTAATTAATTTTTAATTGGGATTAATGAAGTTTGAATGTCAGCCTTTAGATTGCGCGCGCAGTCAACAAACTTCTCCCCAGATCAAATCCTGGCCATCCCTTGTGATTACTTCTCATTTTCATTATTTTTTATTTCATTTTTTCTCATTTGTTTTGTACAATTTATTTAAAATAGCAAAAATGTTTTAAAAATTATGAAACTTTTTGTCAAGAGTTTCACTAATTTTTAAAACCCAAAAATATTTTTATTTTATTTTTTATCATTAAAAAAGTATTTTTAAATATTTAAAAGATTATTTTTAATTGATTAATGGGAATTAATTAATTAAAAATACTTTTAGGTATTTAAAAATTACAAAAAAATTCATGAAATGTTCTAAGACATTTAGAAACATTGTCCAACCTTCAAACCAAATTTCTTTTTTGATCTTGATGCATTTTAAGAATTTTTCATTGAATTAAATCATATTTTGTGCATTATTTTGATCGTGGATTCAAAAATTCATTTCTGCCTATTGGTGAAGGTTGTGACATTGATTCTTTTTGCTTTGTCTTTTGTTTAACATTTAGTTTCTAGGATAAAAAGACCTTGAATTGTTCTTGCATTTTCAAATTGTTTGGCATTTGTTTTGTTAAGAACCCTAAAAAACCCTAATAACTTGCAAAAATCATAACTTGAGTTTGGTTGAGAGTTGAGAGCTCCCCTTTGGGCAGTGGTTCATCATAGGCCTAGGATTTCTTTGAGTGCCATTTTCCATTTTTACTTTAGGGTTTTGCTTCTGTTTTTGGTTTGTGTTTGATGTTTGATCCATAAACCCTAATTTGGGCTTTCTTTTGCATCCTTCTTGCATTCTCTTGCATAACATGATTTGTCTTTGCATTTTGTGCATGCTTATGATTCATTTGACATCTTAAGACATGTAGAAAGCATGTTTGATCATTGCATTGCATATTTGCCATGACATTTGTCTTGTATGCCTCATAGCTTTCATGCTTGTTCATGCTCCTTAGCTTGCATCATTTGCATTCATGATCTTGTATGAACATCCCCATTGCCTTGCCTCATGTTTGCAGCACCTCATAACATCATAATCATCATCAACATGCTTCTGGTTTTGCTTAGCATCATATCATTTCATCTCATCTTGCATTGCATTGCATTTCTTTCTAACATTGCAGGTGGTAAGTAACTTGAGAAGTGGATTTGCCTTCACTTCTCATGCCTTTTCTTTTCATCTCTCTTGCATCCATTGCTGCATTTCTATTTGTGTTTGAGTTTGAGCTTGCTCATTCTTCTCCTTCCCACTTTCTTTCTTCAAGTGACTTGACTTCTTGAATGAAGCAAGTCATTTTGTTTCTCTTGATCCTGTTCATCTGCTTCCTGGTGGCTCCTCTGAAGATTGTTCTTGCAAACCTCACAAACCTTAGGATCAACCAAGCATGACAATGAATTAGGGTTTTGATTAGTCCCCCCGTAGTTTTACTTTTGTGTCTCTCTTTGAGTCTTCTCTTCTCATCTCATAATCAGGGACTAAACCCTAAAGGCTTTAAGACTTTATGATTAAGTTTATGCCTGCATCCTTCTCTTAGGATGGAGTGTATAACTTTAATCCTAAGTCTTGAACCCTTAAGGTGTTTAAATCTCTTAATCAATTCACTTAATAAATATCAAGACATCACACTTGTAACTTGGGCCTTGCATTAGGGTTCTAATTCTTCCTTAAGTGGTTAAGAAGGACTAACCCTAGTGTTAATGGACAAGTCCCCCTCAAGTTGTCTTACAAATCATAAAAAACACTTCATCATCATATCATTAATCTAAAATCCACTTAATAAAGGCTTGTTTTGTCATGGGTTTAATCCCTAATCATGGATCAAGTTGAGGAGTCTTCCCCAGCTTAAACATTCTCATCTATTATCCTTCTTTTAGGATGGTGTAATGAGTCTGTTTAATCCTTGATTATGGCTTAACCTCATTACTCAACACTAAACAAAAACACCAAAAACATCTAAATAATCACAAGTAGGTTAATGATCTTAATCCTACACCAAAGGTGATTAAGTGTGAGAATCTGACTTCACACTTAAGGTACTCTCATTACCCCTAATCAGAGGGAAGATGTGATGAGTTTACTAAATCCATTGGTTTAGACTTAAGCTCATTAACTTATGACAAAATCCAAAAACAATAAAAGACTGAAAACTCAAAAACAAACAATAATCGTCTCCTCCGGGATTCTTTTCTCATCATCTTCACTCGCAATCGAGAACTTGCTTCTTCCGTCTAATGCAAGACAGTTTGCATCTGTGCCAGACAGATCATACACTTGAGCATAGGCAAGTAAGCAGTTCACAAGTCAATTCACCTTTCAGTCTCTTTGGGTCGAACTACGGTGTTCTGACTTCCTCATTGCACGAGAGGATACGTATGCATAACTTAACGGTTATCGAACAAAAGTCTCTGTATATTCCCCCTCCTTCCAGCTTTATTCTTAGCCTCATTATCATGAGCATTTCACTCTTGTCCTTACACTGACACCTCATCTATACACTTCACACTTCTTTTGCACTGACACCTGTACATTCTTTTCCAGCTATTTTACACACAGATTGCACTGACACTACCCCTTTAAAACACAAATCTTTTAAGCGTGGATCCCGTCGAGTACGACGGACAATCTGGGTGCTAATACCTTCCCAGGTTGTAACCAACCCCCTTTCTCAGTCTCTCTGGTTCGCAACCGTCTTATCCATCTCTTTCTAGGTCTATGCAGCATTACCTTTCCTCCGGGATAAAAATGCCTAGCTGGCGACTCTTTTCATCTCCAGTGAGTTCACGGCTGTGTGTTCTCACTGTTCCCTTCGCCGACCGTTCGCGTCTGTACCTTCATCTGATCAATTTTCATTTGTCGGGAGCGACAGCTTGGCGACTCTGCTGGGGACCCTTATATTGCAACCAGGGCTTCTGGTTCTTTTTGTGGGTTCCTCCTAGCGCTTGATTGATTTGTGTTTACTGGGGTGTTATGTGCTTATTTGTGTTTGTATATTTGTATTTTGTTTATTGCTTTATGTACAGTTGATTTATTGCTTTCTTTATAGCTTTATATTTTTCATACTGTCATACTGTGCTGGCTGGATCTGGTTTTTTCTTTGGTGGGTGGGTTTTCCATTGAGAGTTAAGGTCCTATACCTGGGATCTGAGTGACACCTAGGCTAGAGTGAATCATATTCTTTCCCATTCCATTTCGGTCTGGTGCGGGAATATGAAACACGGTTCAGATATGGGTTTCTTCTTGAGAACTCTGTGTTGCAGATTTCCTGCAGTGCTAGGGCTATCTGGGAAGCCTGCTAAGTCTGGATGACCTTTTAGTATTGACCTTCAGAAACTGAGGTGAATTAGAGGAGGAATTGTTATGGTTATTGTAAACACTGTACCTCCGGGTTAGAAGTGTTTACACTTCTCATAACTGATCCAAGTCTGAGGATCCTTGTTCTAGATCACCACCTGTGAGGGGGTTGGGCTGTTTACAGGTTTGCAGGTACCTTGACCTCAGAATACCCTGTTACTTTGACTTTGTTAAGAATACTCCATGTTGGATAGTTCTTGTGATTCTGAACCCTGGACATGAGGCTCTTTATTTGAGTCCCCCCACCCTGGTTACTGGATTTATAGACCTCCATCTGGAATTCTTGAACACACATGGATCTATACCAAGGCAGTTAATCAGATCCAGCTCAGTCACAGACCCTTGCATTTCATTTGCATACATACTCATTGCATCATATTAACATGTGCTTATTTGTCTTTCAGGGTATCCATTTTCATCTGGTTTTGGTTTTGACCCCATCTGTTATATTGACCTATCTCCACCAGCATTTGCTTCAGTTTGTCAGCTATACTTCAGTTACTTGCACTAGCCAGCCAGTGGCCCACTCCTCAGCATCTTCATCAGCACTTATCCTACTCAGTCTTCAGCATCATGGCTCCAAAGAAAAGCAACATCACTTATCATTTCTTCCAACCAGACTTGTCAGACATCAGGAGGATCCAAACCCTGATCACCCCAGATCACATTCCTTTGTTCAGAGAGCATTATGGGGATATACTGGACATGGTTATGGATCTGGACCCTTCACAGAGGAGCCTCATCCACACCTGCATTCAGTTCTATGACCCCCCATTGAGATGTTTCACCTTTCAAGACTTTCAGTTGGGGCCCCTATTAGAGGAATACTCATCATTGACTGGTCTGCCCATCAAAAGAGAAATCCCTTTCAACCCTGAAATGGTCTTTCCCAGCAATGGAGAGATAGCAAAAGCTTTGCACCTGGAACCTGTATTGATTGAACAACACTTGACCTCTAAAGCTGGGATCCCTGGATTTCATCTGGACTTCCTGATTTCTCAAGCTAGTTTGAAAGCCTCTCTGGGGGAGTGGAAAGCTGTTTGTGCTCTGTTGGCCTTAAGTGTGTATGGAATTGTGCTGTTTGCAGATGAGCCTCGATTCATCAGCAAGAATGCAATCCACTTGTTCATCCTGAAGAACCCTGTGCCAACTTTACTGGGTGATCTCTATTACTCAGTCCATCAGAGAAATGAGAAGCAGAGGGGAAGACTAGTGAGGATTTGTGCTCCATTATTCCATGCTTGGTTTCTCAGGCATCTACCCAGGACAGATGCATTTCTCAATCCTCATCAGCAAAGCAACTGGGCTAAGAGACTCACTGTCCTAACTTCAGCAGATATCAGATGGTGTACTCAGAGCACCAAAGGCAGAGATATGATCACCAGCTGTGGGCACTTTCCCAATGTGCCCTTAATAGGAGTCAAGGGAAGTATCAATTACAACCCTCTGCTGTTCAGAAGGCAATTAGGCTATGCACTGGTCCACACTCCCAGGGAACAAGATTTGGTTGAGACCCTCTACTGTGAGAACAAGATTAGTTTGGCTGTTGTTAGGCAGGCTGCTTGGGCCTGGGATCATGTTCAAACCAAGGGAATCACCATTCTAGGGAAGTGCAATAATGTGGCATCAGTCCAATATTATGAGTGGTCCCATGCTAGGGCCCAATTCTCTGGAATGCCCTTTACCATAGAAGACATGCCTGAGTCATCTTCAGCACCACCCCCTGCCACTATCAGTTTGGAGGAGTTTGAGAGCTTGAAGGAAAGAAATGAGAAGTTAACTCAAGCCTTGCAGAAGACCCTCAGAGAGAGGAGTGAAGGTGTGAGGGAGATTGAGAGATTGGAGAAGTTGAGAGTGGAACACTTGACTAAGATTGAGAAGTCTGGAGATTATATCAACAAGTCTAAAGCTGGTGAACAGATTCTGAAGAATGCTTGTAAAGAAGCCCAGTTCCAAAGAGCAAGAACAGACTTGTATTTGAAGGAGAGTCAGGCCAGGTGGGTCCGGATCACTGAGGCCCGTACTCTAGAAGACAAGAGAGTTCAGGACAAGATGGAGCAGATGGAAAAAGCCCTGGCAGCAGCCCAAGAGGAAATGTCAGAGCTGAAAATCAAAGCAGGATTGAAGAGGTCTAAGGACCAAAGTCAGAGCAGGAAGTTGGCTGCAGCTGTTGCAACAAGAAACCTTCTCATCAGAAGTCTCACGGAGCATCCGGCTGATCCTGTGACCGAAGCACTTCTCAAGGAAGTTCGTGAGGATGAGTTTGGCCTTGGAGTTTGATCATTTGCTTGTTGTTGTTTCTATTCCATGTATTTTTGCTTTTTGTGATGTATTTTGGCCCCTTTGAGGGTTTGCGTTGTAAAATGAACAAGGTGTATTATTTCACGTTTTGTAATATATTTGTTTTAGTTTTCATCTGGGTTACATCAAAAGCAACTTCAACAGCATCATCTTCAAGGGTCTGGAAGGGTCAAAACTGAAGGCCAAACCGGATACCTTGAGAACAAATAAGCATAATTGCATTGCATGCTAACCCTTTTGTTTGTTTTGTAGGTTTTGTTGTTGCTAACCTCTGTTGTGATGTTCAGGAATTATTGCTCGCCGCCGGGTATTTCCTCTCAACAGGCCTCACAGGTACCCAACTAGAAGCAACCTTCCGGGAATTCAGATGGATCAGATGCAACAAGACCTTACGGAGGTCAGAAACCAGATGGCAAACGAAAGGTTAGAGATGAGAACGCAGATGACGCAGTTCATGGAAGTTATGAACAACATGGCTCAGAGCCAGGAGAGACTGAGGGCCATGGTGGAGAGGCAAAATCAAGAGGAGCCTCATGTAGGAACTGCTGGCACAAGTAACAACGAGAGGGTCCAACCTCATGTCAATCCCCCAGTTTTTGGACCCCATCTCCATCCGGAGGCCAACATCCCAGTCAACATTCAAGGGACAGCCACTGCAGCCAGAGTACTTCAAGAGGATCCTCAGGAGGACCAGTATACAGTAATGGGTGCCGGAGAAGAAACATATGATAGACGATTGGAAGAAATAGCTGAGAAGTTGAGATCACTGGAGTCTCAAAATTCTTTGGGCTTCGACGTCATGGACATGGGTTTGGTAGAAGGGGTCAGGATTCCCCACAAGTTCAAGCCTCCATGCTTCGAAAAGTATAATGGGACTTCATGCCCCCGGACTCATTTGCAATCATTTCTGGGAAGGTTGAAGGCCTATACAATGGATGAGAAATTGTGGATGTTCTATTTTGAAGATAGCTTGACTGGAGCATCCAGGGAATGGTATTCCCATCTGACAAGAGCAACTATAAGATGCTGGAAGGACCTGGCAGAAGCCTTCATCAGACAGTATCAGTATAATCTAGATATGGCACCCAACAGGACCCTCCTAATGGGAATGTCACAGTCTTCGAGGGAGAGCTTCAGAGAATATGCTCAAAGATGGAGGCAATTGGCTGCTGCCGTTCAACCACCAATGTCTGAGAGAGAAATTGCAGACATGTTTATGAACACTCTTCAGGGAACCTATATTGACAGGTTAGCTGCTTTCTCTTCCACTAGCTTTGCGGATGTTGTTATAGCTGGGGAGAGAATTGAAAGCCTGTTAAAGATGGGAAAGATCACAGACAATGGTGCAAGCTCGTCCAGTGGTACAAGAAAGCCTTTTGCAGGCCCGAGAAGAACTGGCGAGACCAATGCCATTCACACCAACAGGGGTAGGCCCCAATATGCTCAGAGGACAATAGCAGCAGTCACTATCCCTGCTCCAGCTCATCCTCAGCCAGTCTATCAACCTCATCAACAAAACTTCCAACAACAACCTCAATATCATCAGAATCAATATCCTCCAAGGAACTTCAACAACAACTCCAACAACAACAATCAACAGAGGCCATTCCAACAGAGGCCCTCTCAAGCTAACCGAGTGATCGACCCGATCCCAATGCCGTATGCTGCCTTGCTGCCACAACTTCTGAAACTCAACCTGGTTGAGCTAAGAACGTTGGCACCTCCGGATCCCAACAGTCTACCAAGGAACTATGACTCCAATGCTAGGTGTGCTTTCCATTCAAACGCACCTGGTCACAGTACAGAAAAATGCAGGGCTCTGCATATGAAGGTACAAGACTTGGTAGACTCCAAGGCTCTGAATTTTGTACCTCCGCCCAATGTCAATAAAAACCCAATGCCAAACCATGGTGGTCCCCGAATTAACGCTATTGAAGAAGACCAACCGTCTTATTTGATAACTAGTGTGGATCAGATCAGGACACCATTGGTGGAAATCAAAGCTCAACTCCGTGAAAACAATATATTTCCAGGGTGTGAACTAGGGTGTCCCTATTGCAATATTTCATGGAATGGGTGCGAGGACCTGAGGAATGGCATTGACAGCCTTATTCAGAGTGGTCTGCTGCAGATCACTACATCATTTCCGACAAATCCGGCAACTTCATCAACAACGGTTTCAGACCCTCCTACAACTACATCAACTATTGTTCCCGACAACTCATCAGCAACATCAGCAAGTACTTCACCTGTCCTTCCAAATGATCAGTTTACAACAGTTTCTCCTGCTACAACTTCAGCTTCATTCCATTTCGACTCTCCATCAACAACAACAACAGTCCTTCCAACAGAACCTCCTACAACACCAGCAATCAATCATGAAGATGTCTCCACTGTTACCATATTCTACGATCCTGAAAATAATTATGCCTACCATTCAGAAGGTGCTGCTCCCACCAGAGCACCAGTTACAATCTTTTATGATCCACAAACAATAACAGTCCCTTCAGCAGCAGCAATCAGTCCAGTCACTGTCACGATGCCTGGACCAGTACCATATGAAAGCAATAGGGCCATCCCTTGGCACTATGGCTCTGACATATACTGCGAAGGAAAAAGAATCACTCTTGAAACATCAACACCTGCACCACAAGTAGATAATGTGGGGGGAGGCGGAGGCTTCACTCGAAGCGGACGTCTCTTCGCCTCACAAGTTCAAAGACCTACAGCCGAAGCAGAAGCTGCTGCCAAGGCAAAGGGTAAAGGCCCGGTGCAGGAAGATTCAGCTGCCAAAGAAGCCCTGAAGACTCCATTTGATCAGGAGGTTGATGAGTTTATGCGGATCATCAAAAAGAGTGATTATAAAATTGTGGATCAACTTCACCAGACGCCATCCAAAATCTCCATCCTCTCACTGCTTATGTGCTCCGAAGCCCATCGGAATGCACTACTTAAAGTCTTGCACGCAGCTTACGTGCCTGAGGAGATTACTGTCAACCAATTGGAAACCGTGGTTGGTAATGTTACTGCTAGCAATGGGCTAGGGTTTACCAATTCTGACTTGACAGCGGATGGTCGTAACCACAACAAAGCCTTGCACATAACCCTGGAATGCAAAGGAGCTGTCCTTTCTCATGTGCTGGTGGACACAGGTTCTTCCCTGAATGTCTTACCGAAGAAGGCTCTGGTGAAGCTTGAATATGATGGATTGGCATTGAGACCCAGCAACCTGGTAGTAAGAGCCTTTGATGGTTCGAAGAGATCGGTTCTGGGAGAGATTGAGCTGCCCGTGACAATTGGCCCACAGACCTTTAAAACTATCTTTTATGTGATGGACATTCAGCCCGCCTACAGCTGTTTGTTAGGTAGACCCTGGATTCACGCCGCCGGCGCAATAACGTCTACCCTTCACCAAAAGTTAAAATTTGAGTGGGAAGGTCAAGTTGTCACAATCTGTGGAGAGGAGGACATTTTTGTTAGCCATCTGGCTACTTATAAATACATTGAGATGGATGGAGAGATCCATGAAACAATGAGCCAAGGTTTTGAAGCCTTGAACGTCAATGAAGCATCTGCTGTGTCAGGGATCTCCATGTCATCTTACCAACAAGCCCGGAAGGTTGTTGAAGAAGGAACTGCCCTAGGCTGGGGCAAGGTCTTAGCTGTGGAGGAAAAGAAGGACAAGTTTGGGTTGGGTTACAAACCAACTCAACATCAAGCGAAGGCTGCTGCAGAGCCAGGTTTTGTCAGTGGGGGGATGCTTACCCCTGATGCTATCAACTGTCTGGAAGACGAGCTGGAAGAGGAGCGCAATCTGGAGAATTGGATTCGTCCGAAGATCCCGGGGAGCAGTGTCTCGAACTGGTCTTCCCAGGAAATTATAAGAGTTACTCGATCAGAGTAATTATTATTTCCTGTATTTTTTATAGCATGCATCCAAGTCTTGCATCTTGCCCAAGATGACAAGACTCATTTTGTAACCAGGGCCATCTGTACTTTTGTGCAAACAAGATTAAATTAATGAAATATCAGACGTCTTTTTGCAAACGAGTCTTTTTTCTTTTATGCTCACTGTTTTTCCATTTTTCTTTTTGTACAAAAAAATAAATGGCGGTGTTTTCAAAATGATAACTTCATTTCACTCTTTTCTAAAGCAAGATTAAAATCAATCACTAAAATAAACAAACTTAACCCTTGCAGAGAGTGCCTTCCTGACAGCACCGACAACAGCACGGCTATGACATCGTATGACTTTGACAATCCAATCAATCAAGCTGATGAAGGGGTTGATGAAGAATATGAGCTTCCTGAAGAGCTAGCCAGGTTGTTGAGACAGGAGGAAAAGGTTATTACTCCTCATCAGGAGGAGATTGAAGTGATTAATCTTGGTACAGACGAAGACGTGAAAGAAGTTAAAATCGGGGCCTGCCTGCAAGACTCAGTGAAGAGACAACTGATAGATCTGCTTCAAGAGTATGTTGATGTGTTTGCGTGGTCGTATCAAGATATGCCAGGGTTGGATACCGACATTTTTGTGCACAAGCTGCCTCTGAGGGAAGAATGCCCACCAGTTAAACAGAAGCTGCGCCGAACTCGCCCAGACATGGCTATGAAAATCAAGGAGGAAGTACAAAAGCAATGGGACGCCGGGTTCCTTGCTGTGACTAGCTATCCACCGTGGGTTGCTAACATAGTACCTGTGCCTAAGAAGGACGGCAAAGTAAGAATGTGTGTTGACTACCGGGATCTGAACAGAGCCAGCCCGAAAGATGACTTCCCATTACCTCACATTGACGTATTGGTGGATAACACGGCTCAGTTCTCGGTATTCTCCTTCATGGATGGATTTTCAGGATATAATCAGATCAAGATGTCACCTGAAGACATGGAGAAGACAACATTCATTACACCCTGGGGCACGTTCTGTTACAAGGTAATGCCATTCGGGCTGAAGAATGCTGGTGCCACATATCAACGGGCTATGGTGACATTATTCCATGATATGATCCACAAAGAAATAGAATGTTACGTGGATGATATGATCGCCAAGTCCCTTACAGAGGAAGATCACCTGGTAAATCTGCTCAAGTTATTCAAGCGTCTGAGGAAGTATCAATTGAAGCTGAACCCCAACAAATGCACATTCGGGGTGCGATCCGGTAAGCTGCTGGGCTTTATTGTAAGCGAGAAAGGGATTGAGGTTGACCCTGATAAAGTCAAAGCTATTCAAGAAATGCCTGCACCGAAAACTGAGAAAGAAGTTCGAGGGTTCTTAGGTCGATTGAACTACATCTCACGGTTCATATCTCACCTCACAGCAACCTGTGAACCCTTGTTCAAGCTGTTAAGAAAAGAGCAAACGGTCAGGTGGAACGAAGATTGCCAGAAGGCTTTTGACAAGATCAAGGAATATCTGCAAGAACCTCCAATCCTCATGCCGCCAGTTGAAGGAAGACCTTTGATTATGTACTTGACAGTATTAGAAGAGTCGATGGGGTGTGTGCTGGGCCAGCATGACGAGTCTGGTCGAAAAGAGTATGCAATATACTACCTAAGCAAAAAGTTTACCGACTGTGAACAGCGTTATTCACTGCTCGAGAAAACTTGCTGTGCTTTAGCGTGGGCTGCTCGCCGACTGAGACAGTATATGTTGACCCACACTACCTTATTAATCTCAAAAATGGATCCAATTAAGTACATTTTCGAGAAGCCAGCTCTTACCGGACGGGTTGCAAGATGGCAGATGATTCTCACAGAATACGACATACAGTACACATCTCAGAAAGCCATCAAGGGCAGTGTACTATCTGAATATCTTGCTGAGCAACCCATTGATGACTACCAGCCTATGAGGTTTGACTTCCCTGATGAAGACATCATGTTTATTAAAGCGAAAGATCATGAAGAGCCTGTTCACACTGAAGGGCCCGACCCGGAAGAAGAATGGACTATGATGTTTGATGGGGCTGTTAACATGAATGGTCGTGGTGTTGGTGCAGTACTCATTACACCTAAAGGAGTTCACATGCCTTTCTCGGCAAAACTCACTTTCAACTGCACTAACAACGAAGCTGAATACGAAGCTTGCATTATGGGTCTTGAGGAAGCCATTGACCTCAGGATCAAGAAGGTTAATGACTTTCTTCACAACAGTCAAGCTTGAGTATATCCCTCGAGACGAGAATCAGTTTGCAGATGCTCTTGCTACCATTTCATCCATGATCAAAGTTCAAACGGCCAACTTTGTACCTCAGATTTCAGTATCGAGACTTGACAGACCAGCATATGTATTCGCAGCAGATGTTGTCAAAGATGATAAGCCTTGGTTCCATGACATTAAGTGCTTCTTGGAGGATCAAACATACCCACCTGGGGCATCTTCCAATGATAAGAAGACTTTGAGAAGGCTTGCTGGTAGTTTCTTTCTGAACACTGATGGGTCTTTATACAAGAGGAACTTTGACATGGTACTCCTCAGATGCGTTGATAAGACAGAAGCAGATTTGCTGATGCATGAAGTGCACAAAGGATCTTTTGGTACCCATGCAGGAGGGCATGCCATGGCTAAGAAGTTGTTAAGATCAGGCTATTACTGGATCACGATGGATGCCGACTGTTGTGCCTACGCCAGAAAATGCCATAAATGCCAGATTTACGCAGACAAGGTGCATGTACCTCCCAATCCTTTGAACATCATGTCTTCACCATGGCCCTTTGCCATGTGGGGCATTGATATGATTGGCAAGATTGAGCCAACTGCTTCAAATGGTCACAGATTCATCCTGGTCGCCATTGACTATTTCACCAAGTGGGTTGAAGCAGCCTCATATGCAAACGTCACAAGGCAAGTGGTAGCCAGATTTCTGAAGAGAGATATCATATGTCGGTATGGAGTGCCCGAGCGAATCATTACTGATAATGGTTCCAACTTGAACAACAAAATGATGGCAGAGCTGTGCCGGGACTTCAAGATCCAACATCACAATTCTTCTCCTTACAGGCCAAAGATGAACGGCGCTGTCGAGGCAGCAAATAAGAATATCAAGAAGATTGTGCAGAAGATGGTAGTCACATACAAAGACTGGCACGAAATGCTACCATTTGCCTTGCATGGGTACCGCACATCAATCAGAACATCCACTGGGGCAACACCGTATCAGCTTGTATATGGTATGGAAGCAGTCCTACCTGTTGAAGTTGAACTACCCTCGTTACGGGTATTAATGGATGTTAAACTGAGTGAAGCAGAATGGGTACGGTCCCGATTCGAACAATTGAGTCTGATCGAAGAGAAGAGATTGGCTGCGATCTGCCATGGACAGTTGTATCAGAAACGAATGAAGAAAGCCTTCGATCAGAAAGTCAGGCACCGAGAGTACCAAGTGGGAGATCTTGTGCTGAAAAGAATCCTCCCTCCTCATACAGACTACAGGGGCAAATGGACTCCAAATTATGAAGGACCATTTGTTGTAAAGAAAGTTTTCTCTGGTGGAGCACTGATGCTCAGCACCATGGATGGTGAAGATTTCCCGTCCCCTGTGAATTCAGATGCAGTTAAAAAATACTTCGCATAAAATGACCCGCTGGACACAAAAAAACAGAATGTAAGTCCAGGCAAAAATAGGGCATCCCGGCGAGTCAAAAACAGAATAAAAGACTCGGGAAAAAGTAAGGGAAATAAATAAAAAATGTACACCCGCTGAGTTGAAAAGCCGCATTGGACAACTCAGGCAAAAATGGGTATCCCGATGGATTGAAAACCCGAAAGGGCGATCCATGCAAAATAAGGGAATAAGCGAACAACTGCATTCTGAGTTCGTCTGTATCACCTACGACTTGGTAAGCTTCCAAAGGATCAAGCTTCAATCAGAATCAACTCTCTCCAGAAAGCAAGACGAGAAGAACGTCATTGTCATACGAGTCATAGCAGGAGAGGAAGCTCCTCAAAGCGTCGTCAGCATCGCCAGCACTTTATTTCTCAATTTGTAACAATCTCCTCATTTCAGGAGATATGTTTCTTTGACTGTATCTTGCCAATTCAGGACACATGAATTAATAAAATCAGATTTTCAGTCATGTTTCGTTTTACATTTATGTTTTGCAAAGAGTTGTCTGATATCTCTAAAAATACAATTGCATAAGTACAGATGCCCTTCTCTAAAAAATAAAAACACATGCTTACAGGGAATGTGATTATTCTCGAAAGTACTTGACTCCTACGACGGAATCCAGTAAGGGATACCTCGGGACCTTTTGTACGTTCCATTATCTTTGCAGGATTGCAGGTATCCAGAACGCAACCTGGGGCATGCAGGTTACGTCTCAGCAAGTAGGCGAATCATTATCAACCCGGTCTACCTTCCACATGGCACTAGAAGGTGCCCATTTCCCCAGCGGAGCTGCCAAATCAGCATACACTCGATCTCAGCGTCCGAAATGCTCTATCCCCAGCTGAGTTGCCTCTTGTTGCTCTCCCCAGCTGAGTTGCCTCTCACTTCCCCAGCCGGGTTGCCATTCTTCCTTAACAGAATACAGAAATCAGGGAATCACCTCCCCACAGAGCTTCAAGCCTTTATTCAGAAGAGCAACGCACGAAGAGATCACAACAGAGTGAAGAAAGCTTCTACAAACCCCAGCTGGGTCCCGTATTATAAGGATATGTCAACCAGTGACATATATCCCCGAGCAGATACATCATCAGATCTACCAATGATCTCATCCCCAGCTGGGATGTTCACTTCAAGCAGATCAACCAGAGATCTTCGCAACAACGGGATCCGAATCCTGGATCGGTGCCTCTTTGCATAATCATAGCATTCGCATCATATTCACCCCCCAGAGCGTAGCATTCCGTCTAATACGGAGCATTACGGCAAAAATCAAATGCATAGCATAATCATAAGTCATGTTGTGAATTGAACACTTGTGAATACAGATTACTTTCCCCAAGAGTCCCCATCAGAGCCCCAGCGAAAGCAGCTGCCTCACAATCACAAACACCAGTATATACACCTTTTGGCACCCGTCCATGTCATCTTTCCCCAGTAAAGTCGCCTGAACACCCTTTACAAACAAATCACCCGTACTACAGATACGTCCTGACACCCGTGTCAAATCACCAGCAGAAAGCCAAAGACATCTTCTTTGCACTCACATATACCTATATACACTTTTCTTGACACCCGTCCGTGTCATATCCCCAGCGCAGTCACCTAGATACTTGTTAATATTATACTTTTCTCTCTTGACACTCGTCCGTGTCACTCTCCCCAGCAGATAAACACTCATCTAAACAATACAATACTCACCACTCATGGTACGCTTATACAGATACTCGTCCGTATCTTGTATACGTCATCACTCATAACCCCACAGATTCGGCAGTAGTCCTTGTTCTTTGTTAACCAGTTGATACCCGTCCGTATCATCATCCCTGAACATGTGTCAGTTTGTTTCTACATGATAATCGTCCGTATCATAGTCTTAGGGATGCTCGTCCGCATCTTTAATCCATACACTGTGTCAAACACTTATGTCTTCTTGAATGTAGATACTCGTCCGTGTCTGTTATTCCCCAGAAGAGTCCTTACAGATTCGACAGCAGTCCTTGTCCTTTGTTAACCAGTTGATACTCGTCTGTATCATCATCTATGAACATGTGTCAGTTTGTTTCTACATGATACTCGTCTGTATCATAGTCTTAAGGGTGCCCGTCCGCATCTTTAATCTATACACAATACCAAACACTTATACCTTTTGTTTCTTGGGTGTAAACGCTCGTCCGTGTTTACATTATCCCCAGTAGATCACCAACAAATTTTCTTTTTATCTAACACTCGTCCTGTGTTATGATACCTTTGAGAGCAGCCGTACCCTGCTGAGTGGTCGTCCTCCACTTCTTGATGGTCGTCCTCCATCATGCTCATCCGATGGCCGTCCCCATCGTTGATTTTCTATCCGACATTCGTCCTATGTCGTGATGTTTAGCAGCCGTCCCCTGCTAGGTGGTCATCCTCCACCTCTTGATGATCGTCCTTCATCATTTTATCTAATGGCCGTCCCCATTGTTGATTTTGGTTATCTAACACTCGTTCTGTGTTATGGCAAACCCCGAGAGCAGCCGTCCCCTGCTGAGTGGTCGTCCTCCACTTCTTGATGGTCGTCCTCCATCTTGCTCGTCCGATGGCCGTCCCCATCGTTGACCTTTTCTATCCGATGGCCGTCCCCATCGTTGATATTTTCGGCAGCCGTACCCTGCCAGGTGGTCGTCCTCCACCTTTGATGGCCGTCCCCATCATATTTCCTTTCCCAACAGAGCAGCCGTCCCCTGCTAGGTGATCGTCCTTCACCTTTGATGGCCGTACCCCATCATCTGTTTATTTCATTTATTCTTTAACCCGATGGCCGTCCCCGTCGTGGTCCCTTTTCCTTTTAGCCCGATGGCCGTCCCCATCGTTGGTTACTTCACCTTTATGAACTTGATGGCCGTCCCCGTCATGTTTCATTAACTCCCAGAAAATTTTACAGCTTTACCCTGATGGCCGCCCCCATCATATTTTGACATTCCCCAGCTAGTCGGCCGTCCCCGTCTTAGCTTTACCTTTTATCCCCAGCATGTCGGCCGTCCCCGTCATCGCTTTGCTTCCTGCACTTTCCCAGCATGTCGGCCGTCCCCGTCATCGCTCTTTACCCAGCAGTCGTCCTCTGCTCGACGGTCGTCCTCCGTCGCCCACACCTTACAATATACTTTATTTTCTTTTACGATCTATATCCCTTTTCTTCTTCATTCTGTGAGTGCAAATTTTGGACTGTCTTTGATATTCAACCACAAGTTATCTTGTTTGCCTGTTAAGCCGTTGCTTACATCCTGCACAGCTAACTCATGATTGAATAGGGGCAGCTGTAAACACCCCAAATTTGCCCTCACCCATTCACACCATGGCTTGTGATCATTCTCATATGCATAAACACAATCATATCATCTCACATTTCATTTTTGATTCACTGCATAGTTTTCAAGGCATCTGCACCTAGGGTTTGTGATCTGGGCAACCTCAAAGCTTCTTGAGCCATTCCAAAGGCCACCAATCAACTCAAAGTGGTCCATGTGTGTTCTTATGTCATATTCCATCTCTTCAAAGTCAAAATTGCAGAGGAATCACAAGAACTAGGGTTTGAGTGGATGCAGAGCCAGGTTGAACTGCACAGTTGACTGAAAATTAGGGTTTTGGTTTCAGAGGCCATAACCCCAAATTTTTTGGTCATTCTTATTTCCATTGGTCTCTATATGGTATAGGGAGTATGCATATCAATTTTCATGAAGAAATTCCATGGGGAAGTCATCTGATCAAGGGTTGACTTTTCAGACAAGTCAGTGCAAAATCAGGGCATCTGAGGCCCCCAATGACCCAACCAATGGGTGATCTTCATCATTTTGAGTGTATATAGTCTTTATTTGATCATGGAAGAAGGTGGAAGTTCATAAAAATCAATAATTTAGGGTTTTTGCAAATGTTGACTTTTTGGGCATAGTTGACTTTTCAAGAATGCATCATTTTATGTCATTTTTCAAGCCTTGATTCATGATCCAAAAATGCTTCAAATGGAAAAACTTTGGTCATGAAAGTTGTAGATCTCATCTTTCCCTTTTCAAAAAGTACAAGAACATGATCAAACTCTTCTTGGGTCAAAAGTTATGGCAATGCAAAGTTGGCTAAAATCACTAAAATTCAAGTTATGCACCAAATGGAAATTTTGCAAAAAAACTTTGAACCAATGCATCATGTGACCTCTAATTCATTTCAAACCATTACACAAACATTCTCTAAGTCCTAAAAATCAGAATTGGATCAAGTTTGCTCATGTTTTGGTTCATGTAACAAGATTTTCTTTCATGGGAACCATAAAGCAACAAGTTGCAAAACCACTCATTTCACTTCCTACAAACTATGACATTGGATGCTGACTTTGGCTAGCCTCTCACCTCACCCTTTGCTGCGCAGCCCATGCCATGTACTTGCCAAGATCATGAGCCATGCTTCTCTTACACATTATTTGACTTTTTGCAAAAGTTGCCTTACCAATCAATAAAGCACATGTCAAATCAATTGACCAATGAGAGAGAGTTATGTGGACAATTTGCAAGCAAAGCATAAGGGCAAGCAAGGCTGAAACTCATTCATACACAACATACACAAAACACTCCCCTTTTGCAAGTTCCTTCGAATTTCTCTCCACAGCCTGAAAACACTCAAGCTTCCTTCATCATCCAACTCAACACACTTCATAGACAAGAAACCACCAAAGCTCAAGCCTGAAACAAGCCTGAATACTCCATAACCATCCTTCACCTCAGCCTGCATTTTCTATCGAATCTCTCTCCACAAGCCACAAACATCCAAACAAACACCACAGACCTTCTCCATTCATCCTCAGGATCACAAACCATCACTCACCATGGCCTGAAACCTCCAGAAACACTATTGCCATTTTTGATCAAGCTGAAGCAGTTCCTTTCGAATCTCATTATCCAGCCAACTTAAATCCTTTTTGAGCATTCAAACATCTTTGGGGGATCAAGTGGAGCAGATTGCACAAGGAGAGGTGGCCAGAAAGTTCCCAAACTGAAAGCTTCGAATCTCAGGTAGCCTGAAATTTATTTTTCCAGAATTGGTTTTTTAAGTTACAAACTTGTTCTTCATGTCTTGCTGATCATTCTGGTACCATTGGTTTTGAAAATAGTCTTGAAATGAGCATTTAATTTGTTTCTGAAGCTTGCGTGACCTAGAACTTTTTCCTTTCGATTCAGCTTATTTAGGAAATATAAATTTGTTTTAGGATAGGGTTTTGATTCGTGAGGATGTGAGGATCATTTCCCAGTTCTTGTTTTTCATTTTTGATGCGTTTTGAGGGATTTGGGAAATTTTCAGGGGGGAGCTGGCCGGAGAAGATGACCGGAAGTCTTCTCCGGCCACCTGAGTTTAATTAGCCCTAATCTGAGTGATTAATGAAGTTTGAATAATACCCCTTGGATGTGTTGACTCGCGCGCATCTGGACGCCCAGGATCTCTCTATTTTGCCCTAATCTTAAGTTGACTTTATTAATTCAGATTAATTAATTTTTAATTGGGATTAATGAAGTTTGAATGTCAGCCTTTAGATTGCGCGCGCAGTCAACAAACTTCTCCCCAGATCAAATCCTGGCCATCCCTTGTGATTACTTCTCATTTTCATTATTTTTTATTTCATTTTTTCTCATTTGTTTTGTACAATTTATTTAAAATAGCAAAAATGTTTTAAAAATTATGAAACTTTTTGTCAAGAGTTTCACTAATTTTTAAAACCCAAAAATATTTTTATTTTATTTTTTATCATTAAAAAAGTATTTTTAAATATTTAAAAGATTATTTTTAATTGATTAATGGGAATTAATTAATTAAAAATACTTTTAGGTATTTAAAAATTACAAAAAAATTCATGAAATGTTCTAAGACATTTAGAAACATTGTCCAACCTTCAAACCAAATTTCTTTTTTGATCTTGATGCATTTTAAGAATTTTTCATTGAATTAAATCATATTTTGTGCATTATTTTGATCGTGGATTCAAAAATTCATTTCTGCCTATTGGTGAAGGTTGTGACATTGATTCTTTTTGCTTTGTCTTTTGTTTAACATGTAGTTTCTAGGATAAAAAGACCTTGAATTGTTCTTGCATTTTCAAATTGTTTGGCATTTGTTTTGTTAAGAACCCTAAAAAACCCTAATAACTTGCAAAAATCATAACTTGAGTTTGGTTGAGAGTTGAGAGCTCCCCTTTGGGCAGTGGTTCATCATAGGCCTAGGGTTTCTTTGAGTGCCATTTTCCATTTTTACTTTAGGGTTTTGCTTCTGTTTTTGGTTTGTGTTTGATGTTTGATCCATAAACCCTAATTTGGGCTTTCTTTTGCATCCTTCTTGCATTCTCTTGCATAACATGATTTGTCTTTGCATTTTGTGCATGCTTATGATTCATTTGACATCTTAAGACATGTAGAAAGCATGTTTGATCATTGCATTGCATATTTGCCATGACATTTGTCTTGTATGCCTCATAGCTTTCATGCTTGTTCATGCTCCTTAGCTTGCATCATTTGCATTCATGATCTTGTATGAACATTCCCATTGCCTTGCCTCATGTTTGCAGCACCTCATAACATCATAATCATCATCAACATGCTTCTGGTTTTGCTTAGCATCATATCATTTCATCTCATCTTGCATTGCATTGCATTTCTTTCTAACATTGCAGGTGGTAAGTAACTTGAGAAGTGGATTTGCCTTCACTTCTCATGCCTTTTCTTTTCATCTCTCTTGCATCCATTGCTGCATTTCTATTTGTGTTTGAGTTTGAGCTTGCTCATTCTTCTCCTTCCCACTTTCTTTCTTCAAGTGACTTGACTTCTTGAATGAAGCAAGTCATTTTGTTTCTCTTGATCCTGTTCATCTGCTTCCTGGTGGCTCCTCTGAAGATTGTTCTTGCAAACCTCACAAACCTTAGGATCAACCAAGCATGACAATGAATTAGGGTTTTGATTAGTCCCCCCATAGTTTTACTTTTGTGTCTCTCTTTGAGTCTTCTCTTCTCATCTCATAATCAGGGACTAAACCCTAAAGGCTTTAAGACTTTATGATTAAGTTTATGCCTGCATCCTTCTCTTAGGATGGAGTGTATAACTTTAATCCTAAGTCTTGAACCCTTAAGGTGTTTAAATCTCTTAATCAATTCACTTAATAAATATCAAGACATCACACTTGTAACTTGGGCCTTGCATTAGGGTTCTAATTCTTCCTTAAGTGGTTAAGAAGGACTAACCCTAGTGTTAATGGACAAGTCCCCCTCAAGTTGTCTTACAAATCATAAAAAACACTTCATCATCATATCATTAATCTAAAATCCACTTAATAAAGGCTTGTTTTGTCATGGGTTTAATCCCTAATCATGGATCAAGTTGAGGAGTCTTCCCCAGCTTAAACATTCTCATCTATTATCCTTCTTTTAGGATGGTGTAATGAGTCTGTTTAATCCTTGATTATGGCTTAACCTCATTACTCAACACTAAACAAAAACACCAAAAACATCTAAATAATCACAAGTAGGTTAATGATCTTAATCCTACACCAAAGGTGATTAAGTGTGAGAATCTGACTTCACACTTAAGGTACTCTCATTACCCCTAATCAGAGGGAAGATGTGATGAGTTTACTAAATCCATTGGTTTAGACTTAAGCTCATTAACTTATGACAAAATCCAAAAACAATAAAAGACTGAAAACTCAAAAACAAACAATAATCGTCTCCTCCGGGATTCTTTTCTCATCATCTTCACTCGCAATCGAGAACTTGCTTCTTCCGTCTAATGCAAGACAGTTTGCATCTGTGCCAGACAGATCATACACTTGAGCATAGGCAAGTAAGCAGTTCACAAGTCAATTCACCTTTCAGTCTCTTTGGGTCGAACTACGGTGTTCTGACTTCCTCATTGCACGAGAGGATACGTAGGCATAACTTAACGGTTATCGAACAAAAGTCTCTGTATATTCCCCCTCCTTCCAGCTTTATTCTTAGCCTCATTATCATGAGCATTTCACTCTTTTCCTTACACTGACACCTCATCTATACACTTCACACTTCTTTTGCACTAACACCTGTACATTCTTTTCCAGCTATTTTACACACAGATTGCACTGACACTACCCCTTTAAAACACAAATCTTTTAAGCGTGGATCCCGTCGAGTACGACGGACAATCTGGGTGCTAATACCTTCCCAGGTTGTAACCAACCCCCTTTCTCAGTCTCTCTGGTTCGCAACCGTCTTATCCATCTCTTTCTAGGTCTATGCAGCATTACCTTTCCTCCGGGATAAAAATGCCTAGCTGGCGACTCTTTTCATCTCCAGTGAGTTCACGGCTGTGTGTTCTCACTGTTCCCTTCGCCGACCGTTCGCGTCTGTACCTTCATCTGATCAATTTTCATTTGTCGGGAGCGACACACGCAGCATACGTGCCAGAGGAGATCACTGTTAATCAGCTAGAAACTGTGGTGGCAAATGTCAACACCAGCCATGGGTTGGGCTTCACCAATGCTGACTTAACAACTGAGGGACGTAACCACAACAAGGCTTTACATATCACCCTGGAGTGCAAGGGTGTTGTTCTATCTCATGTACTGGTGGACACTGGGTCGTCACTCAATGTTCTACCAAAGAAAGCCTTAGTGAAGCTAGAATATGATGGCTTGGCACTGCGTCCGAGTAATTTGGTGGTGAGAGCATTCGATGGCTCTAAAAGATCAGTGCTTGGGGAGATTGATCTGCCTGTGATGATTGGCCCGCAGACCTTCAAAATTACCTTCTATGTGATGGACATTCAGCCGGCCTACAGTTGTTTGTTGGGTAGACCCTGGATCCATGCCGCTGGCGCTGTTACGTCTACCCTTCACCAAAAGCTGAAATTCGAGTGGGAAGGCCAGATCATCACCATCTGTGGGGAAGAAGACATCTTTGTTAGCCATCTGGCTACGTACAAGTACATAGAAATGGATGGGGAGATCCATGAAACTATGAGCCAGGGATTTGAGGCCCTAAACATTAATGAAGCATCTGCTGTACTGGGAACTTCCATGACGTCTTATCAACAAGCCAGGAAGGTTGTTGAAGAGGGTACTACCCAAGGCTGGGGCAAGCTGCTGCCTGTAGAAAAGAAGGAAGACAGATTTGGGTTGGGTTACAAACCAACTCAACAAGATCAATCAGAGGCTGCAAAAGAGCCCAATTTTGTCAGCGGGGGAATGCTCACCCCGGATGCTGTGAACAATGTGGAAGACGAGGAAGAAAGCGACCGCAACCTGGAGAGCTGGATACGTCCAAGGACCCCGGGGAGCCAAGTCCTTAACTGGTCTTCCCAGGAAATTATAAGGGTTACTCCTGCAGAGTAATTATTATTTCCTGTATTTTTAAGCATGCATCAAGTCTTGCATCTTGCCCAAGATGTCAAGACTCATTTTTTAATCGGGCCATCTTGTAATTTTGTGCAAACAGATCAATCAATGAATATCGGACATCTTTTGCAAATGAGTCTTTTTCTTTTCCGCTCACTGTTTTCCATTTTTCTTTTTGTACAAAAATAAAATGGCAATGTTTTCCAACATGATAACTTCATTTCACTTTTTCTAAACAAGATTAAAATCGATCACTAAAATGAACAATCTAAACCCTTGCAGAGAGTGCCTTTCAGACTGCACCGACAACAACACAGTTATGGCTTCGTATGACTTTGACAATCCAATCAATCAAGCTGATGAAGGGGTTGAAGAAGATTATGAGCTTCCTGAAGAGCTAGCCAGGTTGTTAAGGCAAGAGGAGAAGGTTATTACTCCTCATCAGGAGGAGATTGAAACGATTAATCTTGGTACGGAAGAAGATGTGAAAGAGGTTAAGATCGGGGCCTGCCTGCAAGATTCAGTGAAGGAACAGCTGATTGACATGCTTCGGGAGTATGTGGATGTTTTTGCTTGGTCTTATCAGGATATGCCAGGGTTGGACACCGATATTGTTATGCACAAGCTGCCTTTAAAAGAAGACTGCCCACCGGTAAAACAGAAGTTGCGCCGTACTCGCCCGGATATGGCAATGAAGATTAAAGAAGAGGTACAAAAGCAGTGGGACGCCGGTTTCCTTGCAGTGACTAGTTACCCGCCATGGGTCGCTAATATTGTACCTGTGCCTAAAAAGGACGGCAAGGTGAGGATGTGTGTGATTTACCGGGACCTGAACAGAGCCAGCCCAAAAGACGACTTCCCTTTACCTCATATTGATGTATTGGTGGATAATACGGCTCAGTTCTCGGTGTTTTCCTTCATGGATGGATTTTCGGGATACAATCAGATCAAGATGTCACCTGAAGACATGGAGAAGACAACTTTCATCACACCATGGGGCACATTCTGTTATAAGGTGATGCCATTTGGACTGAAGAATGCTGGTGCCACTTATCAACGGGCTATGGTGACATTATTCCATGACATAATCCATAAAGAAATCGAATGTTATGTGGATGACATGATTGCCAAGTCCCTCACAGAAGAAGACCACTTAGTAAATCTGTTGAAGTTATTCAAGCGTCTGAGGAAATACCAACTAAAGTTGAACCCCAACAAATGCACATTTGGGGTGCGATTTGGTAAGCTGCTGGGCTTTATTGTAAGTGAGAAAGGGATTGAAGTTGACCCTGATAAAGTCAAAGCCATTCAAGAAATGCCTGCACCGAAGACTAAAAAAGAAGTTCGAGGTTTCTTAGGTAGATTGAACTACATTTCACAGTTCATATCTCACCTTACAGCAACCTGTGAACCTTTGTTCAAGCTGTTAAGAAAAGAACAAATAGTCAGGTGGAACGAAGACTGCCAGAGGGCTTTTGACAAAATCAAGGAATACTTACAAGAGCCTCCAATCCTTATGCCTCCAGTTGAAGGAAGACCTCTAATCATGTACTTGACAGTATTAGAAGAGTCAATGGGGTGTGTTTTGGGCCAGCATGACGAGTCTGGTCGAAAAGAGTATGCAATATACTACCTAAGCAAAAATTTTACTGACTGTGAACAACGTTATTCGCTGCTCGAGAAAACTTGATGTGCTTTAGCGTGGGCTGCTCGCCGACTGGGACAGTATATGTTGACCCACACCACTTTATTGATCTCAAAAATGGACCTAGTTAAGTACATATTTGAGAAACCAGCTCTTACCGGACGGGTTGCAAGATGGCAAATGATTCTCACAGAATATGACATTCAGTACACATCTCAGAAAGCCATCAAGGGCAGTGTATTGTCTGATTATCTTGCAGAGCAACCCATTGATGATTACCAGCCTATGAGATTTGACTTCCCTGATGAAGACATCATGTTCATAAAAGCAAAAGATCATGAAGAGCCTGTTCACACTGAAGGGCCTGACCCAGAAGAAGAATGGACTATGATGTTTGATGGGGCTGTTAATATGAATGGTCGTGGTGTTGGTGCAGTACTCATTACACCTAAGGGAGTCCACATGCCTTTCTCGGCAAAACTCACCTTCAACTGCACTAACAACGAAGCTGAATACGAAGCTTGTATTATGGGTCTTAAGGAAGCCATTGACCTCAGGATCAAGACTTTGACTGTGTTCGGAGATTCAGCTCTGGTAATCAATCAAACCAACGACAAATGGTACACTCACCAGGATCATCTGATACCTTACAGGGATTATACAAGAAGGTTATTGACTTTCTTCACAACGGTCAAGCTTGAGTATATCCCTCGAGACGAAAATCAGTTTGCAGATGCTCTGGCTACCATTTCATCCATGATCAAAGTTTAAGCTGCCAACTTTGTGCCTCGGATTTCAGTATCCAGACTTGACAGACCAGCATACGTATTCTCAGCAGATGTCGCTAAAGATGATAAGCCTTGGTTCCATGATATCAAATGCTTCTTGGAGGATCAAACATACCCACCTGGGGCATCTTCCAATGACAAGAAGACATTAAGAAGGCTAGCTGGTAGTTTCTTCCTAAATACTGATGGTTCCCTGTACAAGAGAAACTTTGATATGGTACTCCTCAGATGCGTTGATAGGGCAGAGGCAGACTTGTTGATGCACGAGGTGCATGAAGGATCCTTTGGTACCCACGCTGGAGGGCACGCAATGGCTAAAAAATTTCTAAGATCGGGCTATTATTGGATCACAATGGATGCAGACTGTTGTGCTTATGCCAGAAAATGCCATAAATGCCAGATTTATGCAGTGCATGTGCCTCCGAATCCTCTGAATATGATGTCTTCACCTTGGCCCTTTGCCATGTGGGGCATTGATATGATTGGCAAGATTGAACCGACTGCTTCAAACGGCCACAGATTCATCCTGGTTGCTATTGACTATTTTACCAAGTGGGTTGAAGCGGCTTCTTATGCAAATGTTACGAGGCAAGTGGTAGCCCGATTTCTGAAGAGAGATATCATCTGTCGGTATGGAGTGCCTGAGCGAATCATTACTGATAATGGTTCCAACTTGAACAACAAAATGATGGCAGAACTATGTCGGGACTTCAAGATCCAACACCACAATTCTTCTCCTTACAAGCCAAAGATGAACGGCACTGTCGAGGCAGCTAATAAGAATATCAAGAAGATTGTGCAGAAGATGGTGGTTACCTATAAAGACTGGCATGAAATGCTACCGTTTACCTTGCATGGGTACCGAACGTCAATCAGAACATCCACTGGGGAAACACCGTATCAGCTTGTGTATCGTATGGAGGCAGTCCTACCTGTTGAAGTTGAATTACCCTCCCTACGGGTATTGATGGATGTTAAGCTGAATGAAGCAGAATGGGTCCGATCCCGATACGAACAACTAAGTCTGATTGAAGAAAAGAGATTGGCTGCAATTTGTCATGGGCAGCTGTATCATAAAAGAATGAAGAAAGCCTTCGATCAGAAAGTCAGGCTCCGAGAGTACCAAGTAGGAGATCTTGTGCTGAAAAGACTCCTCCCTCCTCATACAGACCACAGGGGCAAGTGGACTCCGAACTATGAAGGACCGTTCGTAGTGAAGAAAGTTTTCTCAGGTGGAGCACTGATGCTCAGTACTATGGATGGTGAAGATTTCCAGTCCCCTGTGAATTCAGATGCAGTTAAAAAATACTTCGCATAAAATGACCCGCTGGACATAAAAACAAAATGTAAGTCCAGGCAAAAACAGGGCATCTCGGCGAGTCAAAAACAGAATAAAAGACTCGGGCAAAAATAAGGGAAAATAAATAAATAAATGTACACCCGCTGAGTTGAAAAACCGCATTGGACAACTCAGGCAAAAATGGGTATCCCGGTGGACTGAAAACCCGAAAGGGCGATCCACGCAAAATAAGGGGATAAGCGAACAACTGCATTCTGAATTCATCTGTATCACTTACAACATGGCAAGCTCCGAAAGGTTCGAGCATCAGTCAGAATCAGCCTTCTTCAGAAAGCAAGACGAGAAGAATGTCAAATTTCATACGAGTCATAGCAAAGGGAAGTTCCTTGAAGTGTCATCAACATTGCCAGCTCTTTTGTTTCTCAATTTGTAACAATCTCCTCATTTTAGGGGATTTGTTTCTATGACTGTATTTGCCAATTCAGGGCACGCAAATTAATAAAATCAGATTTTCAGTCATGTTTCGTCTCGTACATTTTATTTTCATTTGCAAAATGTCCGACGTCCTTGAGATATTGATTGCATAAATACAGATGTTTCCCTTCTCAAAATACGTGCTTGCAGGAAATATATTTGCTCCCGGGAGTGTCTAGACTCCTGTGATGGAATCCAGTAAGGGATACCTCGGGGTACTTGTGCGTTTCTTTGTCTTTACATGTTTGCAGGTAATTCAAAGCACAACATGGGGCATGAAGGTTTCTTCCCAGTAGGCTGCCAAATCATCGTTTCCTCAGCGCACCTTCCAAGCAGCACCGGAGATGCTTGCTCCCACAAGAGTTGCCAGGCATTACTTCTCCAACATTTCCTTCAAAAAAAAAGCAGCACCAAAAGGTGTTCATATCCCCAGTTGAGTTGTCAAGAATCATCCTCAGCAGGATCCCCCACAGAAGTCTCTAGGAGGATCTTTCGGTGATCTTTCTCTTTCCCCAGCCAAGTGCGTAGACAGGGAACCATCTCCCCACAGAGTTTCAGCCTCTGTCCAGAAGAGCAACACCTAAAGATCTCACAACAGAGTGAAGAAAGCTTCTACAAACCCCAGCTGGGTCCCTTATTACCAAGTTAGATCTATCAGTGATCTACTTCCCCAAGCAGAGTCATATATGCCAGATCTACCAACGGTCCTATCCCCAGTTGGGACTTTCACTTCAAGCAGATCAGCCAGAGATCTTCACAGCAACGGGATCTGAATCCCAGATCGGTATCTTTGCATACTCATGGCATTCGCATCATATTTTCCCCACAGAGCGTAGCATTCCGTCCAATACGGAGCATTACGGCAAAAATCAAACATGTTGCATAATCATGAGCCGTGAGCCGAGCTGAACACTTGTAAATACCGACAATCCATCAACAATATACAGAATATTTCCCGATTCCCCGCCAGAGAGCCAAAGCATTTGCCTTACACTCACGAATACGGATACACACTCCTTTTGGCACTCGTCCGTGTCACCACTCCCCAGTAAAGTCGCCCGAGCGTTCTTTACAAACAGACACTTATATATTACAGATACTCTTTTTGACACTCGTCTGCGCCATATACCAGCAGAAAGCTAAAATGTCCCCTTTGCACTCACAACATATGTGTACATACATATACAACTCCTCGATACCCGTCCGTGTCATGCTCTCCCCAGCGAGTTAAACACTCGTCCGTGTTTCACTCATACTTGTTACTCATCATCTTTTTTTACTCATACAGATACTCGTCCGTATCTTGTATATACCACTTAAATCCCCTCAGATCCGACACTTGTCCGTGTTCTTTGTTAACCAGTTGTTACTCGTCCGTATCATCATCTCTGAACATGCGTCAAGCGTTTGTTTCTACTGATACTCGTCCGTATCATATTCTTAAGGATGCTCGTCCGCATCTTTAATCTATACACCGTGTCAAACACTCATGTCTTCTTGAAATTAGACACTCGTCTGTGTCTACTATTCTCCAGAAGAGTCCTAGCAAATCCCATTAATTTATTTCTATCTGACATTCGTCCTATGTCATGATACCTTTTCGGCAGCCGTACCCTGCCAGATGATCGTCCTTTACCTTGTTGATGATCGTCCTTCATCACCCCCATTGGAGTCTCTATTCATTAGAACCCCTTCTTATCCGACATTCGTCCTATGTCGTGATATTTTTAGCAGCCATCCCCTGCTAGGTGATCGTCCTTCACCTCTTGATGATCGTCCTTCATCATTTTATCCGATGGCCGTCCCCATCGTCGACCTTTTTATCCGGCATTCGTCCTATGTCGTGATACTTTTTGGCAACCATACCTTGCCAGGTGATCGTCCTTCACCTTAGATGACCGTCCCTCATCTTATCCCCAACAGAGCAGCCGTACCCTGCCAGGTGATCGTCCTTCACCTTTGATGACCGTACCTCATCATTTACCTCTTCAGCCCGATGGTCGTCCCCATCATTTACCTATTAATCCCCAGAGAGTCTCGTTCCTTTGCCTGATGGCCGTCCCCATCATAATCTCTTATATCCGCAGCTTGTCGGTCGTCCCCGTCATTGCTTCATCCCCAGCAGTCGTCCTCTGCTCGGCGGTCGTCCTCCGTCGCCCGCACTGTTAAATATACTTTATTTTTCCTTTACAATCTATATCCCTTTTCTTCTTCATTCTGTGAGTGCAAATTTTGGACTTTCTTTGGTATTCAACCACAAGTTACCTTGTTTGCCTGTTAAGCCGATGCTTACATCCTGCACAGCTAACTCATGTTTGAATAGGGGCAGCTGTAAACACCCCAAATTTCCCCTCACCCATTCACACCATGGCTTGTGAACTTTTCATATGCATAGGTCCAATCACATCATCATATTGCATTTTTGCTTCACTGCATTGTTTCTAAGTCATCTGCATCTAGGGTTTGTGATCTGAGCAATCCAAGAGCCACTTGAGCCATTCCAAAGGTTATTAATCACTTCAAATGGGTCCATGTATGTTCAAACATCATATCATATCCTCACCAAGTCAAGGAAGTCAAAGAATCACAAGAAATGAGAAAGGCATGGAAGTAGAGCCAGGCTTAACTGCACAGATGACCTAGAATTAGGGTTTTGGTTTCAGAGGCCATAACTCCAGATTTTTTGGTCATTCTTGTTTCTATTGGTCTCTATATGATATGAGGATCATGCATATCAATTTTCATGAAGAAATTCAAAGGGGAAGGCATCTGATCACAAGATGACTTTTTGAGCAAGTCAGTGTAAAATCAGGGCATCTGAGGCCCCCAATGACCCAACCAAAGGGTGTTCTTCATCATTTTGAATGTGTTTGATCTTTATTTGATCATAGAAGATGTTGGAAGTTCACAAAATTGAAGAATTTCAAGCCATTTGCAAAATTGCCTTTTTGGGAAAGTGACTTGTAATGTAAACTTACCACTTTGGGAAAGTTTTTCAACCTCCTCAAATTGATTCAAAAATGCTTCAAATGAGAAAACTTTGGTCATGAAAGTTGTAGAATGTATCATTCCCTTTTCAAAAAGTACAAGAACTTGTTCTAATTCATTTTGGTTCAAAATTTATGGCTTGTCAAAGTTGGCAAAAATCACATAATTTCAAGTTTTGTACCAAAGAGGCAAAGTTGCAAAACCTCTTGCCAAGGCAAAATGTGACTTCAAATAGACTTCTAACCTTTGCACAAACATGAATCATGGCCTAAAAATCAGATTGCACCAAAGAACCTCCCATTTTCATGACTTATGCTTCAAGTAATCACAAAAGGGCCAAAAGATCACAAAGTTGCAAAACCTCACACAAACCCTAATCCACTTGCTAATTGGCCTCAAGACTGATTATATGGCTCTCCTCAATCCTTGCTGCGCAGGACACCCCTTTGTCCTTGGCCTTCCATTGACCCATACCTCTCTTACACCTAGACTTGACTTTATGCAAAATGGCCCATACCAATCAGCATAGGCCACACCAACTCCACAGACCTATCAAAGTGTGATAAGTGGACCAAAAGCAACTCAAAGCAACACACACACAAGCCTGAATCCACAGCATTGCTAGAGTTCAAAAAAATCCCCCATTTTGCATTTTCTATCGAATCCCATAACTCAGCCATCCATTCCTCAAATTTCTTCCACCATCCATCTCAAAACACTCCACTGATCATCCCTGACCCCTAAAAGCAGCCCAAAACCACCATAAACAGAAATATGATTCTCACCACCCCTGAACTGGAAGCTTCAAAATCCTCCATATAAACTCATTCCAAGTTCACCAGAAGTTTCAAGGAGTCCATTAGAGTGGAAAAGCACAAGGCAGAAGGTCAGAAAGTCCAGGAGTCGAAAGCTCAACCTCAGGTAACATGATGAACAAATTTTCCAGAACCCTGATTTCTTGTTAGAATATTGTTCTATGTGTTGCCCTGATCATGGGGGTCTATTTATTTTTGAAAATGAGTCAGAAATGAGCATTTTGTGTTGCTCTGAAACTTTTGCCCTAGAATTTGTTTCCTTCGATTCTCACTGTGTGTTTAATATAAATTGTTTTTGGCCCTGGATTCTTGTTACCCATTGTTGGAGGATTGATTCTGGAGATTTGGAGGTCTTGGGGATGCGTTTTGGGTGATTCAGGTGAGGGAGATGACCGGAGAAGACGACCGGAGCTTATCTCCGGTCGCCTGAGCTTAATTAGGGCTAAGTGTAATTAATTAGAAACTTTAAATTTAGGCCCTTGGATCTGCCTTCCTGCGCGTGAATGAGTGGGCTGGATCTTGTCATTAAGCCCTAATCAGTGTTTAATTAAATTAACCTAGGATTAATTAATTATAAAATAAAATTAGCCAGGTTTGAACTTGGGCCATTGGATGTGGCGCCAAGTCAACCTCTCCTAGCCCAGACTCAATCTGATCCCTTCATTTTGCATACTTCTCAATAATTCAATTTTTATTCATTTATTTTATATTTAACTTGTACGAATTATTTAAAATAGCTAAAATCATTTAAAAATTATGAAAATTTTTGTCAAAGATTTCATTAATTTTTAGAACCCAAAAATATTTTTATTTTTATTTTTTGTTTTTAAAAATCATTTTTAAATCATTTAAATGTTTATTTTTAATTAGTTATTGAAAATTAATTAATTAAAAATACATTTAGGTATTTAAAAATCACCAAAAAATTCAAATTGCATTTAGAAACATTTAGAAACATTATCAAACCCTCAAACAAAATTTCTTTTTTGATCTTGATGCCTTTTGATCATTTTCATTGGAATTAAATTCATTTTAAGGCAATATTTTTGTGCAAACTTTGAAAAATCCATTCTGCCTAACCATTGAGAGTTTGATGATGGTTCTTCTTGCATTGTATCCTTCATGGCATGTAGTTTATAGGATAAATTTGGTTTGAATTAATTTTGCATTTTTCATTTTGTTTTGCATTTTTCTTGGTGAGGTACCCCAAAACCCTAGTAATCTTAGGAAATTCATAACTTTCACTAGGTTAAGAGATAGATCCCCTCCTTTGGGCAGTGAACTTGTATAGGTTTAGGGTATCTTTGATCCCATTTTCAATTTTTTTGTCATGTCATTTGCTTCTGGTTTTGGATTTTTGCATTGCATGATGCATGTAACCCTAATTTGTGCTTTCCTTTGCATCCATCTTTCATTTGCTTGCATCCAATGACTTGCCATGACATTTTGTGCATCCACATGATTCATAATACATCTTAGGACATATTAGAATCATGTTTGATCATTGCATCTTTCATTTTCCATGTTATATGTCCATTGCATTTCATAACTTTTCATGTACATCCATGGTTCAAAGCATGCTTCATCTGCACCCATGTCCTTGTATGATCATTCTCATGTCTTGCCTCATGTTTGTATCATCTCTTAGCATCATTAATATCATATAAATTCTTCTGACTTTGGTTTGCATCATGACATTTCATCTCATTTGCATTGCATTTCATTTCTTTTGGCTAACTTTTCAGGTGGTAAGTTGTTTTGAGAAGTGAATTTGCCTTCACTTCTCACAATATCTTCTCATCTCTCTTGCATCTTTGCTGCATTTTATCTTGTGTATTAGAGTGAGCTTTCTCATTAATGTTCATCTCTTACTTTCTTTCTTCAAGCAACTTGTCTTCTTAAGTGAAGCAAGTTGTCTTGCTTCCCTCTACTTCTTGCTCCTTTCATCTGCTTCCTTCCTGGTGGTTTCTCTGAAGATCTTCTTGCAAACCTCACTAACCCTAGGAATAACCAAGCATGATCACAATTAGGGTTTTGATTAGTCCCCCATTTAGCTTTTACCTTTGTGTCATCTTTGAGTCTTCTCTTCTCATCTCATAATCAAGGACTAAACCCTAAAGGCTCTAAGGCTTTGTGATTAAGCTTATGTCTGCATCCTTCTATTAGGATGGAGTGTATAACTTTAATCCTAAGTGTTAAACCCTTAATGTGTTTAAATCCTTTAATCAATTCACATAATAATCATCAAGACATCAAACTTGTAACTTGGGCCTTGCATTAGGGTTCTAATTCTTCCTTAATTGGTTAAGAAGGACTAACCCTAGTGTTAATGGACAAGTCCCCCTCAAGTTGTCTTACCAACCATAAAACTCACTTCTTAACCTTACCATTAACTAAAATCCACTTTAATAAAGGCTTTGTTATGTCATGAGGTTAATCCCTAATCATGGATTAAGTTGAGGAGCCTTCCTTAGCTTAAATGTTCTCATCTATTATCCTTCTATTAGGATGGTGTAATGAGTCCATTAAACCCTTGATTATGGCTTAAACTTATTACTTAACACTAAACAAAAACAACAAAAACATCTAAATAAATGCAAGTAGGTTAATGATCTTAATCCTACATCATGGTGATTATGTGTGGGGTGTTTACCTCATACTTAGGGTATTCTCATTACCCCTAATCAGAGGGGGGATGTGATGAGTTTACTAACCCATTGGTTTAGGCTTAAGCTCATTAATTTATGACAAACTCCAAAAGCAATAAAAGATTGAAAACACAAAAACAAACAATAATCGTCTCCTCCGGGATTCTTTCCTCATCATCTTCACTCACAAACGAGAACTTGCTTCTTCCGTCTAATGCAAGATAGTTTGCACCTGAGCCAGACAGGTCATACACTTGAGCATAAATAAGCAAGCAGTTCACAAGTCAATTTATCTTTCAGTCTCTTTGGGTCGAACTACGGTGTTCTGACTTCCTCATTGCACGAGAGGATACGTAGGCATAACTTAACAGTTATCGAACAAAAGTCTCTGTATATTCCCCCTCTTCCAGCATTATTCTTTAAGCCTCTTTATCTTGAGCATTTCATTCCTGTTGTTACACTGACACTTCACTTATACACTTCATACCTCTTTTACACTGACACTTGCATTCTTTCCAGCTTTGATACACAAATTGCACTGACACTACCCCTTTAAAACATAAATCTTTTAAGCGTGGATCCCGTCGAGTACGGCGGACAATCTGGGTGCTAATACCTTCCCAGGTTGTAACCAACCCCCTTTCTCAGTTTCTCTGGTTCGCAACCGTCTTATCCATCTTTTCTTAGGTTTATGCAGCATTACATTTCCTTCGGGATAAAAATGCCTAGCTGGAGACTCTATTCATTCCTTTCTCTTTCGCCGACCGTTCGCGTCTGTACCCCATTTGACCTAGCCTCATTTGGTGGGAGCGACAGATCTCACCAATCATATCAATGCCCCACATGGCAAAAGGCCAAGGAGTAGTCAACACATTCAATGGTGATGGAGGTATATGGACTTTATCAGCATAAATTTGACATTTGTGACACGTTCTGGAATGTTGATAGCAATTAGCTTCCATGGTAGACCAATAGTAATCTGCTCTCAAAATCTTCTTTGCCATGGTATGACCACTAGAATGAGTGCCAAAGATCCCATCATGCATATCTTCCATAATCTCTGTTGCTTCCTTCTTATCCACACAACGAAGCAAAGTTGAATCATGATTACGCTTGTACAAAATTCCATTACTCAAGAAGAACTTAGCAGAAAACCTCCTCAGAAACTTCCTATCTTTGACAGATGCCCCTTCAAGGAACTCCTGAGCTTCAAGATATCTTTTCACTTCATAAAACCAAGGCTTCTCCTCTGTTTCTTCAGTGTCAATCTCATTGCAGTATGCAGGCTTCTCAAATCTATCAATAGTAATCTTGGGAGCTTCATCATCCCAGCTGATCTCAAACATGGATGCCATGGTGGCTAATGCATCTGCCAAATGATTCTCTCTTCGTGGAATATGTCCAAAAGTAATCTCTTTGAAATGTGGGATCAAATACAAAACATGCTCTCTGTAAGGAATGAGGTTATCATGCTTGGTATCCCAATCTCCTTTGATCTGACTTACTACCAGGGCTGAATCTCCATACACATCAAGGAACTGAATCTTCATATCAATGGCAGCTTTAATACCCAGGATACATGCCTCATATTCAGCCATGTTATTGGTACAATAGAAACAAAGTCTTGCAGTAATCGGGGTATGGCAACCTTCAGGGGAACTGATCACAACACCAACACCCTTACCAAGTGCATTAGAAGCTCCATCAAAAACCATAGTCCATCGGGATCCTTGTTCAGGTCCGTCATATTGTCCAGGTTCTTTGGTAATAATCATAATATCTTCATCAGGGAACTCAAAACTCATTGACTGATAATCATTCACTACTTGATGAGCCAAATGATCAGCTACAACACTTCCCTTAATGGCCTTCTGAGTAGTATACTGTATATCATATTCTGTTAAAATCATTTGCCATCTTGCTATTCTTCCGGAGAGAGCAGGTTTCTCAAATATGTACTTGATTGGGTCCATCTTTGAAATCAATAAGGTGGTATGAGTCAACATATATTGTCTTAGTCGGCGAGCAACCCATGCCAAAGCGCAGCAAGTTTTCTCGAGCTGTGAGTATCTTGTTTCACAGTCGGTAAACTTTTTGCTAAGGTAGTATATTGCCTGCTCTTTTCGACCAGACTTGTCATGTTGCCCCAACACACACCCCATTGAGTTGTCTAATACTGTTAAGTACATAATCAAGGGTCTTCCATCAACTGGTGGCATCAAAATGGGAGGTTCTAGCAGATATTTCTTGATTTCATCAAATGCTGTCTGGCACTCATTATTCCACTCCATTACCTGATCTTTCTTCAAGAACTTGAAGATTGGCTCACAGGTAGCAGTTATTTGGAAAATAAATCTTGCAATGTAATTCAGTCGTCCCAAGAAACCTCTGACTTCCTTCTCAGTACGGGGAGTTGGCATCTCTTGTATCGCTTTCACTTTCGTAGGATCTACTTCAATTCCTTTTCCACTGACAATGAAACCCAGGAGTTTACCAGATCTAACTCCAAAAGTACATTTGTTTGGGTTCAATCTCAACTTGTACTTCTTCAATCTCTCAAACAACTTACGCAGATGATTAAGATGTTGCTCTTCATTCTGGGACCTGGCTATCATATCATCCACATACACCTCTATCTCATGATGAATCATATCATGAAACAAAGCCACCATAGCACACTGATATGTTGCCCCTGCATTCTTCAAACCAAATGGCATCACTTTATAGCAAAAATTGCCCCACTGTGTAACAAATGTTGTCTTCTCCATATCTTCAGGTGCCATCTTGATTTGATTGTAACCAGAGAAACCATCCATAAAATAGAATACCTTATGTTGAGCAGTGTTGTCTACCAGAACATCAATATGAGGAAGTGGAAAGTCATCTTTGGGGCTGGCCTTGTTCAAATCTCTGTAGTCTACACACATACGTACCTTACCATCTTTCTTAGGTACTGGTACCACATTTGCAACCCACTGAGGATAAGAGGTCACAGCTAAGAACCCTGCATCAAACTGTTTCATTACCTCTGCTTTAATCTTCTCTGACATTTCAGGACGCATGCGACGAACCTTCTGCTTCTTTGGACGACAATTTTCTTTTACTGGTAAACGGTGAACCACAATGTCTGTATCCAACCCTGGCATATCTTCGTAGGACCAAGCAAAGATCTCCACATAGTCATGTAACATCTGAATCAATCTGCTCTTGACACTATCCTCTAATTCAGCCCCTATCTTGACCTCTTTCCTGTTTTCTTCAGTTCCCAGATTCACAACCTCGATTGGCTCTTCATGTGGCTGTATAGATTTCTCTTCTTGTTGTAACAACCTAGCAAGCTCTACAGGTACTTCACAATCGTCCTCATTTCCATCTTCAGCTTGATAGATCGGATTCTCGAAATTATAATTGGCAATAGTAGAACTGTTATCAACAGGATCCAGAGTGGATGAGGATCTGCATTTTAGTGATGTGGGTGTGTGTAAGAACACATACCTGATAAGACAAAATAAATGAAAAGAAAGACAAGGAACACAATATTTACGAAAACGAAACGTCCACTGATTTTTATTGAATGAAGTATGCAAATGAAATGACATCCCGTAACAAGCACACCATTGTGTCCCGGGTAAGACACAAGGCTTAAGAGTTTAATTGTTCAAAAATTACAAACTTTTAAAAGTAGCATCACAGTAATAGTATTTACTCCTGACTAAAGGAGATAGGAATAACATCCTCGGCTTTCCAATTATTGAGCCCAGCACCCACAGTAGGAAAAATCCAAGCATCCAAGTTGTAGTCTTCATCATAGTCACCCACATCATTAATCTGATCTTTCATAATCCCCTGATTGGTGATACGAACAGCACGAGCACGACGAACAGCCTTCTGGGACTCTGCAGTGAAACCCAAACCAAATTTGTCAGATTTGTAAGGAATGTCAGGAAGCTGACCCCAAATAGTACAACCACCTTCATCCACCACAACTCTAGCATCTTTGAGGGAGGCCATTGTAGGGGGTACTCTAGTGACCATAGGAACTTTCTTAACAACAGGAGGAGCTTCATAATTATTAACAACCCAAGGAACTACTTCAAACGTCTGGCATGGAGTTTCAACATATTCACCTTCCACTTCAAGATATTTAAATGTGTTCACATGGCTAATCATATATCCTTCCTCTCCGTAAACAGTGACAACTTTTCCTTCTACTGGATATCTCAGCTTCTGATGTAATGTAGAAGTCATAGCACCTGCCCCATGGATCCAGGGACGCCCAAGCAAACAAGAATACAAAGGACGAATATCCATTACATAAAAGGTAGCATTGAAGACCTGAGAACGCACTTTTATTGGGAGATCAATTTCCCCATGCACCACTCTTCTTGAACCATCAAAAGCCTTCACCACTATATTACTGGGCCTCAACACAGCATCTTCAGGACTAAGCTTATTCAAAACTTCTTTGGGCAACACATTCAACGAGGAACCATTGTCTATTAACACATGAGACAGGGTAGTGCCCCTACATTCAATAGAGATATGTAGAGCCCTGTTATGATCCCTCTTGGCCAGAGTCAAATCAGCATCGGAGAAACCTAACCCATTATCATAGGTCAAGTGTGCAACACAATTTTCAAACTAGTCTACAGAAATCTCATTTGGTACGTGAGCAGTCTTCAAAAATTTAATCAAGGCCTTGGCATGAGCCTCGGAACACAACAATAAAGACAACATAGAAATCTTGGAGGGAGTATGCCCCAATTGATCAACAATGTCATAATCACTTTTACGAATAATCTTCAGTACTTCTTCCATCTGCTTAGAAAGATCATCAACAGCTGGCACATCAGTTTGTATAGGTTCAATAACAGGACCTTTGCCCCGAGCATCAGTAGTGGAGGTAGTAGCTGGAGTGACTGCATTCTTGGAGGTAACTGGAGGAGAGAAAACTCTTCCACTTCGTGTGATCTTACTAGATCCAGCAATATTATCAACATCAAGGTTTTCATCAGCAACAGGCGTATCAGCTAAGGATTCCTGCTTAACACCATGGATATAAACATCGGACCCATAATGCCAAGGCACAGCTTTATCAGAAGTATACGGAATAGGACCCGGAGTGGTAATGATCATAGGAGCCACTCTAGCTTCAGCAACAATCTTCACAGGGCCTTCAGCAGTAATTTTAATTGGACCTTTACGAGTGATTTTTACATGTCCCTTAGAAGTAATCCTTACCGGCACTTTATCAACCATATCCACCTCTTCAATCTTCGCACCTTTAGTTATATGATCAACCATACTCTCCACAGAAGGTGGGGTCCTCTCAAACACTATGGTGTAATTATTCATGAGGCGTTGAATTCCGTCCTTCAATATCCAGCAACTATCCAGCTTATAAGCACAATAGACACAATCTTCATGACAACCTGGAAAGAACCCAGCTTGTACTAACTTTTTCTTAATAACAGTCAATGGTGTAGTCAAATCTGCAACTGAGGAAATATGTGAAACTTCATCAATGGCATTGACAGTCTTTTCATGATTTGGCATGGGAGCAGTAATCACATTTGGAGTACCCGGAGGGTCGAACTCAATTTCTCCAGCATCAATCATGTCCTGAATCTTATTCTTCAATACCCAACAACTATTTGTATCATGTCCCTGACAATTTGAATGATATGCACATCGTGCATTAGGATTGTACCTGGGAGAGGTAACATTGGGATTCTAAGGAGGGTCCCTCAAAGTGATAAGTTCACCCTTCAACAAGTGTTGCAAGGCCTGGGCCAGTGACATGTTGATCTTAGTGAACTGCCTTCTAGGCCTCTGTTGATTTCCCTGGGGTGGCTCTGGTGTTGCAGGAGTTGGATTGGAGATATGAACTGCACTCACAGATTGATGCCTCCTACTACGATCAGATTGACTATAAACAACATTCGACTCTTTCTTCCCGCTAGGGGGCTTCTTTGTAGTACTGGATGAAGAAGCACCCACTTGGATCTTGCCACTCCTTATACCACTTTCTACGCGCTCTCCTGTCATTATCAACTCAGTGAAGCCAGATGATGAGCTTCCAATGAGATGACTGTAAAAAGGACCATTCAACGTGCACATGAACATATCAACTAACTCACTGTCAGTTAGAGGGGGTTGCACTCTACCAGCCAAATCTCTCCACTTTTGGGCATACTCCTTGAAATTTTCTTTAGCACCCATAGACATGCTTTGTAGTTACATGCGAGTCGGGGCTAGATCAGCATTGTATTGATATTGCTTATAAAAGGCTTCGGCAAGATCATTCCAATCACGGATGTTGACACTCTCCAACTGATAGTACCATTCCAATTGAGCTCCAGACAAGCTTTCTTGGAAGAAATGGATCCACAACTTCTTATCAGCAGTATGGGGTTGGATCCTCCGGACATAGGACCTCAGATGCAGCTTGGGACATGAAACACCATCATACACTACAAAAGTAGGGACCTTGAAACCAATGGATATAACCACCCCATATATCAAACTCAGATCTTCAAAATCCAACCCAGAAGACTTTTGCAATTCCATAGCATCCATTCTATCCACCACCATCTTGAACTTATCTTCATTAGGATCATGATAGTAGTTAGCTTCAGAATCAGAATCCCCCATTGTATTATGGAGACTGCCTCCCTATTTCTCCGACTCTTCAGACTCATAATCTTCAACCTATTCCTTGGTCTTGACAGGACCTCTGAACCTTCTTCCCATGTTGATTAGGCCTCCTGACCTTCTAGTCCTCTTAGTCTTCTTGGCCAGCGGTGTCTTCAATTCATCTTGTCCCTTGGACAAGTTCAGGATCAGCTCTTGGAACTGGGCATTTTGTGCCTGGAGATCTTTAACTGTTTGTTCAAGAGCCATTGCTGAAATAAACAGCGAGAAGATAAGAAACTTGTACACAATAAACCTGTGATGCAGTGATATGATATGTGAATGCGTATGCAATGTTTTCAAGGACCGCAGGATTTAAATTTACTTAAACAATCAAGAAAGTAAACTTTTATTAGTAATAAATTTGTTTGCCCTTTGGGCTTACAATAAGAATGAAATGAAATAAATACAAAAGATGGGGTTTTAAGTCTCCCATGGACGTTTCCTCTTTGTGTTGAGGTATGAGTTGAGATTCCGCTCCTCATGAAGTTGCTTTGTTAGCTCCAGGATTCTTTCTTGACTTTCTTTGTAATGAGCCTCGAAAGTATCCCTTTGCTCCTTCAACTGGATCCAGGACCTCTGTAAGTCTTCCATGTCAGTGGGCATGTCTGGGTGAAGGATGGTATAAGAGGTATCTCCTTCAGCAACAGGCTCCATAGTAACTGGTAGGATGGCAGGATATGGCATCATGAGAGTCTGAGCACGAGATAGCACCCATCTGAGGTAAGCTTCCATAGGAATAGTGTACTTGGGCTCCAGAGTCTTGCTGTCAACCTTGTTCACTTTCCCCCATGCTCGTATAAACCTTTGACGGTAACCTTGCAGATCGTTGTCGTAGTCAAATACAATACCCTGAATCAACATGTCATGAGGATCATCTCTCCGAGCGTAACCAAACTGACGTAGAGCTAAGGAAGGATTGTAGGTAATGCCTCCTCTTATGCCTAGAAGTGGCACATTAGGAAACTCCCCACAACGGTCAATGATAGTAACCTTCTCCATAGATCTGGAGCACCAATGAATATCTGAATGAGAGAGTGACATGATCCTTTTAGACCACCTGAACCCTTGTTCATTATTCATCATTGAGCGAGGAAGGTGAGAAATAAACCACCTAGATAGCAAAGGTATGCAGCACATCAGAGTTCCTCGTGCCTTTGTAGTACGAGTATGAAGAGAGTGCAGGATGTCTCCAAGCAATGTAGGCACTGGATTGTGACTCAGAAATATGTTGATGGCATGAATGTCTATGAACTGATCTGGATTGGGGAACAACACTAAGCCATAAATCAGCAAGGCTAAGATCTCCTCAAAAGCATTATAGCTCATAGCCTTCAAGAACACTTGAGCCTTCTCTATCAACACCTTAGCAAGAATACCCTTAACTCCGCTTCTCGTTTCTAGAACAATGTCTGACTTCTTCAGATGTAGAGCTGCAGCAATAACCTCTGGTTTAAGCTCTTTTTCCAAGCCTGTGAAGGGTCTTTGATCAAGGATAGGTATACCCAATAGTTTGGAGAACTCTTCCATTGTAGGAACCAACTGATAGTCGGGGAATATGAAGCAATGGTGCTTAGGATCAAAGAACTGAAACAGAACACTCATCATGTCTTCATTGAACCCTGAAATGACTAGATCCAGTAGGTGACCATGCCTCTTGATGAATTGGGAGTTTTCAGAAACTTGAGAAACCAATTCTTTAAGCTTATGAGGTGTTCCTACAAAGTTGATCCTGATAGTATTCCTACGAGTAGAAGCCATGACCTGCAACAAAGAACAAAGATAAATCCTTTGGTCCTTGAAATGGTTAGTGAAAATGCTATGCTTATGATGCATGACGATGCTATGATGTTATGCTCAATCACAAACATGTGGCACACACAAACAAATCACACAATAGCCCTAGGTTTGAAGGCTTGCATGAGGTTCAAAGGTAAGTACCCTCCCCTGAAGTTTAGATGGTTCATCCTGTCCTACAAAAGTAACCAGGTTCTAAGGGATCTCAATATCATTGATCCTTCACAAGGGTGGTTGTTCAGCAGGCAACTTACTTGCCAACCAAAACCCTCCAAGTTTAGGATCTCAATGAGCGTAGTATCGAGTATCAACCAACTTCAGTCTTCACCAAAGCCGGTTATCTCACTACTTTCTAAAGGCCAAGATGGGATAACTAGGGTTCTAAAAGTTAGTTAGTGTATTGACAACATATGGCAGCCTCATATTATCCTCAACTTGACTTAAAGAACATAAGCACCAACCAAGAAGTCACACTAACTATGGCCACCAGATCAACCATATCGGTATACGCCGTACAGTTTCCTTGGTCTATTGCCATTTACCTAAGGTACACTAGATCCGGGTTAGGATCTTTCACACATAAGAGCACCCCAACAGATAAGTATAAAGCAAACAAGGCAAACAATTTTAAAGTGATCTAATTCCTAAGGGTACCCCTCTTTTACTAAATTCCCAGCAGAGTCGACAGTTCTGTAACACGGTGGGAGAACTGACTTTAGTTAAATGTTGCAGATAGCAAGAGTCGCCACCGACTTTTATTTTATCCAAAAGGAAAGGGCATAAAAGAACAGGAAAGACCTTAAAGATTTTTGGATTCGGGGGGTAGGTTATGTAAAGGGAAGGTGTTAGCACCCTTTACATCCATGGTTATCCATGGGCTCTTAGTTACTTATCTCACTTTAAAATGTTTTTTTGAGAAGTGTAGTGTGTGTTTAGAAATTTTCTTAAGTGCTTTATAATGATCCATGTACGGATATATATGAAGCCTTTGTTTTGAAAATTGCTTGAAAAGTGTGAAGTGTTTGAAATGTTTTTGAAAAGTGAGCAAGTACATAAGAGGAACCTACCCTAAGTTAAGTCTTTTCTGTTCTTAAATATCCTTTAAATGGCAAGACTATCCCTATTATTAAGGAATAGGTAGTCATTACCTTGGATGTATGAGGGACAAGTGAAGGGACAACTGTTATTTAGGCAATTGTAAGGTGTATAAGCAATTCGAAGGGACTTATCATCTTTATTCGAAAGGGACAAGATCATTACGAAGGCAACCATGAAGGGACTTGATCTTTTTATCTGTTAAGGGACTAGATGATATGAGAGAAAGGACTTTGCTTTACACCTTACTTGACATTTTGTTTAGGCAACTTGAGAGGTAACCCTTAAGAAGTGAGATGGCGATCCAGGATCGACTTACGTGTGTGAGTGTACCAATTCAAATATTTATCTTGAGATTAATGATCTAAATCCAATTTTAAATACAAACATGTTTTACACTCCCTATTTTACTAATCATAGCAATTAAAAATAAATAATAAAAATTATTCTACAACTATTACATAATAGGTACAATTACATAATAATTAAAATAATTAAAATAAGCAAATAAATAATTAATGGATTAGTAGTAATAGACAAAAATAAATAAATATAAGAGGGTTAGTAATAATAAATAAATAAATATAAGAGGGTTAGTAAATCAATATAATATAGAAATAAATTAAAAAAGTTCAAAAATTAAATAAATAACTATTTTTTAAGAGAATTTAATAAAAGAAATAAATAAGTATTATATACTATAAATATGATTAATAGTTCTAATATTTTAATTTTATGTACATATATAAAAATAATAAATTAATTTAATAAAATAAAGTTAAGGTTTTTTAATTGTTTAGAAAAGAATAAATTAAAGTTAATTATTTAATCCAATCTTAGTTACATTATTTATATAAAAACTAAACATAATAATAATATAAACAAATTATAAATAAATATATACAATTTAAAATTTACAAACACATAAATTAATATTCATAATTATAATTAGGGTTTTTTGATTATTTAGAAAAATAAGTTAGAGTTAGTTAATTAATTAAATTATTTACATATGAAAGCTATATTCAATAATAATTATAAACAAATTATAAAATAATATACATAATTAAAATTTACAAATAAATAAATTAAGATTTATAATATAATTAAGGTTTATAAAAAATATTAGGGTTAATATAAATAATTTAGGGTTTATGAGTTTGGAAAATAGAAATAGGGTTTTATTTATTAATTTACCAAAACAAATCCATTTATTTACCAATTATATATATATTTAATAATATGAACATATAATATATAGATAAAAATAATTAAATTTTGAAAATAAAGTTTGATGAAAATTGATTTTTTTAAGTATAAGAAATAATGTATATTTATTTTATAATTTAAGAAATTAATTAAATTTAATTATAAAATATAAACAAAATAAATAAGAGAATAAAATAAAAAAAATAAAAAAAACATGCCTGGGGCTGGGATCGACCCATGCCCTGGGCTTTGCCACCCTTAGACGTACAGGGTTACCACTGGGCTGCCTGCGCATTGTGAACATGATCCCAACAACAATCCTTTTATTATATGACCTGCAAAAATCATGAAAAAACAAAATAACACAAAAAATGGCCTAATGGGAATCGAACCCAGGCCAGAGAGCTTTTACACGCACACATCCACCATCTGAGCTACGCATGCGTTGTGAAACAAACTTCAAACAATTACATAAAATATTAAAACCAATTTTCAAATCAGAAATTGGCGCCTTTGGACTTCATCTTCTCCAAATTACCTGCGAATCTTGTTGCGAAGTTTGTCACGAATTTTCCTGCGAATCTCATAATATATAGAACCTACGAATTTCGAATATCAACAAAACAGTACAATTTTAACAAATTGATTAGTGAAACATGATCCTCACAGTCTATACAATCAAACCATGTCTTTTAAATTCATTTATATTCAGTGAATCATGAAACCCCAAATTCGAAGGTGAAACCCTAACTATGGCACTTCCTTGTTCCTACACTTAAGCTTCAATCAAATGGTCCAGAAACATTCTAAACATCCAAACAAACAATAATATAAGATCAAACCATGTTTATAATGCATAAATATTCGAAATCGAAAATTAAGAAAAACCAAAAGAAACGAATTCAGTTTAAGCAATTCAGGATGTTTTGAATGCAATGAATGGTTGGGATTGCATCAGTGATGTTCAAAGAACATGTTTGAACCTTTAGAATGCTTTGAGAGAGCCTCTAAGTAAGACTCCGAATTGAGAGTTTTTTGATGAATTTGAAAATTTGGAACTGGTTCTTGAGGCAGCAAATTCGTGTCCCCTGCATTGTGATCCATTATTTGTATATATATGAATGATATTAGGTCAAAATATGTGATTGTTCTTTGGACTTTTTGGATCAAGGAGATTGAAAAAGATCATGCCTTAAATTTCAAATATTCCTTGATACAACCTTTCTATCTTAAGACAATCACCATAATTTTCATATCAATCTGATCCAAACAACATTTATGATTTTCTAGAAGCAATATCTCATTCAAATATTTGATTTATATATTTTATTTTGATTTAAAATGGTTTTAAATGAATAAAATAAAAATAAATAAAAATAAAAATAATAAAAATCTGAATAAATGAGCATTGGGTCGTGCATGATGTCATGTTAAAGTTTGGATCACAAAATTGCAAGCCCATTTGGAAGAATTTGGTTTTAAGGCCCTATTTGCTTCATAAACCTCCCAAAAATTTCCCAACTTTGCAAAAGCACAAATCCTTCAATTTTAAGGCTATGAGGGTGTTCTTGGACATTTTGGAAAGCTTAAATAGTCCTCTAACCAACCCCATTGGTTTCATGTCCATATCTTTTACCATTCTCAAGTTATGCCCTTTTGAAGTTGTTGACTTTTAAAAGGACCTATAATGTCTTAGCTCATACCTTCCAAATGAAGCATGTGAAAGTTATGGCTGGTCAAAGTTCAGTTGACTTTTCCTATGAAAACCCTAATTTAGAAACTCCTGATTCTTGATGATCTGAAATCTCCTTGATGAATCATGATCAACCCTTGATCAAATGATGAATTTTACTTCATATACTTGATTTTGGCAAAAAATCATGAAGTTTGACTTTGGTTTGACCATATTTGACCTCAGTTTGACTTTTTAACTACTTTGACTGATTTTGACCTATCTGATCATCTGACTGAGCAAACTTTTGGGAAAAGTCTTGAAACTTGTCATGGGGATTCTTAAACACATATAAGATGTTGTGAAGCTCACTTGAAGTCTTGGAAGTCCATTTAGCCTGATTAAAGTCAAAACCCTAGTTTAGGATGCATTGCTTAGGAGGATGCATTGTCTGAAGGAATTGTCAAACTTTCTGACTATTTGTGAACTTTGTGAACCTTGTGAACATTATGAGATGTCTTGTGAACCTTGTGAACCTTGTGAACCTCTTAATACACAAAGTCTTGTCTTGTGAGGGCAAATTTTGGGGTGCAACAACAGTCAGTCATAGGTGATCACTTCAAGGCTCGTACTGGGGCAGGCCACCCCAAGAGCACTAGAAGTTACTTTCTCATGAAGACGGTTAATCAGAAGCACCTACCCAGAGTTCAAAATACTGGGGCAGAATATCTCACGGTGATATGAGGTTTTTCATGAATCCTCGTGAGGCAAATTCTTTCACAGACTATGCAATCTGGGGCAGTTATTTCGAGATCCGACGAATCTCTCCAAGAGTTTGAAGACACTGAGGCATTTTGTATGTCATGTTTTCTGTAAAATCCTCTTGATACACTTTTCTTCCGATGGACCTTAATCTGAGGCGAGTTGAAAATTGAAAAGAACCATTGTTCACTCATGATTAGTTGACAATCTATCAACCCAGGGGTTGGAAGCAAAGCCATTGTTAGCATAGTACTTCAAGAGTTGTTTCATCAGCAGGCTTCATCGATCAGAATTCCTTCTCCAGTAGTGTAGCAAAGGGAAAGTTGCTTCCCGAGCAGAAGGGTATCATTGTTTCTCATACCCAGCGAGATGCAACTTAAATTCTTATCTTCAGCAGGAAGCTTTATCATTGACATCCTCCATCATCCCCAGTAGAGTTGGAAGTTGAAATCTCCCCCAGAAAGGCAGCAGAAGGTTAGTGCCATCCCCAAGCAGAAGTTTCCCTTCAGACAGGGGCAATCCCCAGCAGTACAAGGAGTGTCATTCCTCCCCATCAGTTTTCTCCCTCAGCAGTGCCATGCCTTTAGTTTCCAGCCAATTCAGGAGGTCCTCACTTCCCCCATCAGAGTTCAAGAAGGGTCCCTCTCCAGCAAGGTCTTGGCGCTCCAATCTCAAAGTCCAATTTATATTTTGGCAATGGCGGCTGCTCAGAGCCGGTGCATCATTGACAACTTTCCCCGCAGAGTTGTCTCCTTCTCATCAGGATGGATCTAGATCAATGCAGTGATCACCAGTGCTTCCCAGTCAAGCCATTTGGGATACTTGCAGTCTCCTTATCAGGAGATCTCTTTGCATTTGCATTTAGTAATCATCATTACATTTGCATCCTCCAAAGTGTAGCATTTCCATCATTATGGAGCATTACGCCATAGAAAAATTCAAACATATGCATATGAAGCATAAGCTAGTTGTGGTACCATGCGCAAACGCCTGAAACGTTACATCTCCAATCAGACTGAAGTATTCCCCACAGAATGCAACTTCATTTCCCAGTGTGGTTATTTCTACCAAGTCTTGTTTGTTATCCCTAGTTGAGTCTTGTTTCATTACAAAAAACTCATTTTTTCGTGTCTCCATTTAAGTACAATAGTCTCGGCTTTGGGTCTTGTTTCAGTACAACAGTCTCATTCTTTCACTTCCCCGTTTCAGTACAGCGGTTTCATGTCGGGTTATCATTTAAGTACAATGATCTCGTTCTTTTTGGTCTCGTCTCAGTATGATGGCTTCATTTTCTTGGTTATGGATCGGTTGATGCCATTTCCTAGTTAGATTGGTTGATCTTTATTTGAGTTGTAAATCGGTTGATATTACTTCTCTTCGAGTCGTAAATCGGATGATCTTACGTTCTCCTTTTTCGGGTTATGAATCTGTTGATACCATTTCCTGTTAGATCGATTGATCTTATTTGAGTCGTAAATCGGTTGATGTTGCTTCTCTCATTTGTCTTTCCAAGCCCTGTTTTGTACAACAGGCTCCTTCTTTCGTGGCTTGGTCCTGACCAGCAGTCACGTGTTTTCTTTATGGCTTGGTCCTGCCCACCAGTCATATTGATTGAGTTCCATTCCGCTAATGGTCTCGTTAAGCCCTGTTTCGCCAACAGGCATCTTCCGTGGCTTGGTCCTGCCCAGCAGTCACGTGTTTTCTTTATGGCTTGGTCCTGCCCAGTAGTCATATTGATTGAGTTCCATTCCGCTAATGGTCTCGTTAAGCCCTGTTTCGCCAACAGACATCTTTCGTGGCTTGGTCCTGCCCAGCAGTTGCGTTTTCTTCCTTTATGGCTTGGTCCTGCCCAGCAGTCATATTGGTGAGTTTCTATTCCGCTAACGGTCTCGTTAAGCCTTGTTTCGCCAACAGGCACCTTCTGTGGCTTGGTCCTGCCCAGCCAGTCGCGTGTTTTTCTTTGTGGCTTGGTCCTGCCCAGCAGTCGCATTGTTGAGTTCCCTTTCGCTAATGGTCTCGTTAAGCCCTGTTTCACCAACAGGCACCTTCGTTGTGGCTTGATTCGTTCAGAAGTCACAGTGCAGGTTATCACATTGATTCAATTCCGCCTTGTTCTTTTTCCGCTACCTATTCAGAGGTCAAAACAAAAACATAAATAAATAAATGGGCAGATGGAATTTCTATTACCCTCAGTGTGCAAATTTTCAGGTTTCATTCGAGTATTCAATCACTCCATACCTTGAATGCCTAAAAGCCATCTCTATCATCCATTCAGGTCTGCAGATGATTGAATATGGGCAGCTGTAATACCTCAAAATTTGCCCTCATTCTTTTTACCACTGACTGGCTTACCGCTTTGCATTTCATCTGCATGTTCCATTAGGTCATGGCAGTCGCAATCACACATTTGCATCGAACTCCTAAGGCATGGGATCAAAACATTTTTCAGGGAGTTGATTTCTTTATTTAGTGGTGATTTATCTAACATTAAATTTAAGATAGAGATGAAGGTTAAGTTCACTGCATCATGAGCTTCTTTCTAGCGAAGCTCATCCAGCTACAGGGTTTTTATTTGCCAAGATTCACCAGGTATCCAGTTTATACACCTTTAAAGGTTTCTCATAACTTTCCTTTTATGGGAAGATCACATGATTTCGGGTATAAGTTGATAGAAGTGCACAAGATATTGCTTGAGGATCCATTATGGTCGAGGTTATTTGAGGCTTAATATCCAAGTTTGGTTTGTGTTGAGAAAATCAAATTGCAATTAGTGTGCTTTGTGTTTAAGATTTAGTTCCAAAGTTCTTAAAATATAAGTTGGGTCCGTTGGAGGATTCATGTATATGAATTGCTCAAAGTCAAAGTAAAAGTATGTGTGATTTCGGGACAATTCAAGGTAGGGCCTCTTATGGGTTAAAACTCAATACTCATTGTTTATCTTTTTGCGTGCTTCTCGATATGTTCTTATGGATATTGATCGGATACCTTGTTGCACCAATTTTATTTTCTTAAAACTTATTGGAGGAGTATGTTGTATTTTTCTTGTTGGCATGAGGAAACCCGTTTCTACTATCTTTGGAATAGTGCTTTACATTGGGTTGATACACCTATTTTCAAAGAGCACTTAGGGAAGATTTTCAATGTTTCTTATGTGTCTTTATAAGAGGTCTTGTGGAGCATGTTTATGGCATTAAGCATAATGGTCTTGATTCTTATAACAGTAGAAGAGCAATACAAGAAAAAACAGGGGAAGGTGACCAAAAGTGCAACAAAAGAAAAAAAACTGAAATCAATAACCTAAAAATGCTGAAAATTGAGTTAGAAAAAAAAGAAAGTACAGTTACTATTACTGAGGTTAATTACTACAGAAAATGAGAAAGAAGCTTCAACAGGTGAAAACATCTAACAGTGTTCAGAAATCCAGTTACAAGTTTTAACTGAATTCAGTTACAACCTTCAATAGAAATAACAGAAAAAAATGCAGTTATACCAGAGAAAAATTCAGGAAAAATCAGTTACAATTGTAACTGATATATAACAGGAAAAGAGAGAATAACAAAGGGGACCGATTTCTACAATCTTTTCAATCAATTATCTTCAATAAAAACTCAGAACCAATCCAGAAAAGGGGTTTTTCCCTCTCCAATCTCTTCTTCATCATCATAACATATGCGTTCTGCATCTGGCATCTATCTTCAACCTTCACAACCTTTTTCCTGCAATAGACCCAACCACAATCGACATAAACTCATGGCAATTTCAGAAGAAGAAAAATTCAACGAAAGAAGATAGGATGAATCCGAAAATTAATAGTTACAAACCTTCATTAATCCTCAAAGAGTCTGCAGAAACTCCATACAAAGATCTCTCTCTGAAGTTCTTCAGCAGGCCACCAATATTCATCCTCTCCAACAAACTTCGACCTCCATCATCGATCAATCCCGCTTCTCCTCAATGTTCTTCGGTTTGACCATAACATCAACAAACTTCTTTAACTCAAATCGACAACAAAAATCCTCTCTAATCTCGGTTCTTCAAGAACGATAACAGAAAGATAGAAGTCTCTCTTCAATCTCCTCGGCACTTTCATCAAATCGTCATCGTTCTCGAACCTCATCAATCGGAAACCATTTTGCATCAACGAAAGTTATCTCTCAACCGCAATGATATCAATTTCGGCTTGCAATACTGATTCTTTTCTCGTCTTCGAGCTTCATTAGTTCTTCAATCTTTCCCTGTAAACTCAACAAAGGCAACATCAATCACACTTCCAGACAACGATCTTCATACAACCAATTTCACGAATCTGCATCAACAAGGATCTTCATACACCAGTCTTCAACATTTATTCACCTGCAAAATGAAAATCAAGATCATCAATCAACAACAGATCACATCAAGTTCAGAACAACGAGAAGAGGATTGCAATGGATTACAAATCATACCTAGACCTGGCTCGGCGCAACGTGAGTATTTCAATCTGATTCTTCGCTCTTCTCGTGTGTCTGCAACCGAATCAAACCGACCTCCAATGGCATTTTTGACTTGGTCGTTGCGCAAAGATTATTGTTCCAAAGATTGCATGGCAGCAGAAGGTTCGGTTTAGACGGCGGTAACGAAGATTGTAGAGGACGAAGCAAGTCGAAATGAAGGCGGCATAACGGCGTGTTCGACGATGAGATATGACGGAGAAGAAAAAGGAGTAGCTCGTGAGGGAGGCCGCGGATGTGGTTGTGGATCGGAGTTTACGAGAGGATGATGGTTGTGGTGAGATCATCGACAACGACTTGTTGATATGAAGAAGAAGAAGAAGATCGATGGCAAAGAAGAAGATGGGAAAGGTGCCGCTTGGGAGTTTGTCCCTAAATCATTGATTTTAGGGTTAGGTTATCTTCAATTGGAATGGGCCGGGTTCTGCCACCACCATGGATTACTTTCCCAAGCCCAAAATTCACATTCACACCACATATGCACTTGTTATGAATACTGAATTGGGCCTTCAGCCCATGGTCATGTTATTCACACCGCCAAATCGCTATTTACACCCCCTCCCTGCGAAATCCAGCAAGGAAATGGGCCTCAGGTCGTCGTTTGTTATCTGCACCATTTCTTTCATTCTTCACACCCCCTTCTGCGGGCCTTATGTGAATCATTGGGCTTCATATCCATGAAAGTGTTAACTGCACTACATATTCACCTATTGCAACCCCTGTTTCTAGATTATTTTAAAAATATTTGTTAGTAATATCTTGTTAAAAAATGTGTAATTATTTCCTTGATAATTAATTTTTGTGGATTAATATATTAATCCATTTCTTAACTATTTTCAATTAGAATTTTTGTCATGATTTTATTTGTTTTGGATTAATTTTGGATTAAATTGTTCATGAGTTTTAATGATCGGTAAGAATCGATTTTGGTTATGGTGGAGCTTCACAAAGCAATTATGGAAGATGAGCATTTATTTTTCCCATGGAGATTACAAGGCCTTGGATGGATTTTTTGGATTTCTTTTATGTGAAGAATCGTTACTTTGATCAAGTAAGTAATCTCGATTCTCCACTTTTAAGCATCATTATAGTTGTATGCGGCTTATGACCATATAACTTAAGGTGCATATTGAGCCCTCCCACCTGAGTCATTGGATATATTTGTGATTTTTGATGATATGTATCGATTTCGGAACTTAGGGATTAGGTTACGAACCATTAGGATCGCTTCCTTTCACTTCCCCTTAAAACACCTATTTTGCCCGTTTCGTCGCAATTATTAAAAATAGTTTTAGGTGGGATAAAATTCTGGAAAAATTCATGAGTTATCCTCATCCTCTTAATTAATTTTTCATAATTTTTTTCCATATTTGGTTGTGTAAACACCCCAAATTTTCCCTCACCCATTCACACCATGGCTTGTGATCATTTCATATGCATAAACTCAATCATAGCATCTCATATCACAGTTTTGATTCACTGCATAGATTCAAAGTCATCTGCATCTAGGGTTTGTGATCTAAACAATCCAAGAGCCTCTTGAGCCACTCCAAAGGCCATCAATCACTTCAAAGGGGTCCATGTGTGTTCAAGTATCATATTATATCCTCTCAAAGTCAAGAATGTCAAAGAATCACAAGAACTGAGAATGGTATGGAAGCAGAGCCAGGCTTGACTGCACAGATGACCTAGAATTAGGGTTTTGGTTTCAGAGGCCATAACTCCAATTTTTTTGGTCATTCTTGTTTCTATTGGTCTCTATATGGTATAGAGAGTATGCATATCAATTTTCATGAAGAAATTCCATGGGGAAGTCATCTGATCAAGAGTTGACTTTTCAAGCAAGTCAGTGCAAAATCAGGGCATCTGAGGCCCCCAATAACCCAACCAAAGGGCATTCTTCATCATTTTGATTGTATATGATCTTTATTTGATCATAGAAGATGTTTTAAGTTCACAAAATTGAAGAATTTCAAGTCTTTTGCAAAGTTGACTTTTTGGGCAAGTTTGACTTTTAATGAAATTGCCATTTTAGGCAACTTTTTCAACCTTTACTTTTTGATTCAAAAAAGCTTCAAATGGAAAAACTTTGGTCATGAAAGTTGTAGAATAGATCATTCCCTTTTCAAAAAGTACAAGAACATGACCTAATTCATTTTGGATCAAAAGTTATGGCCTTGCAAAGTTGGCAAAAATCACAAAATTTCAAAGTTTCCACCAAAGAGACAAAGTTGCAAATTCATTTCTCAAGGCAAATTTAGTCACCAAATTCACTTCTAAACTTCACCACATGATCACACAAGACCTAAAAACCAGAATGGGCCAAGAAACTTCTCACTTTTGTGGCCTATGGATCAAGATATTTCATAAAGATCACAAGCAAGGCAAGTTGCAAAACTCATCATAGTTTATCATCCACTTGCTGGCTAGCCTGCTGAGCCACCCTAGGCATCTCCCCTCATCATGCTGCACAGGACACACCCTTTGTCCTTGGCTAGAAAGTAGCCCATACTTCTCTTACACCAACTTTGACATTTTGGCAAAAAGACCCATACCAATCAATAAAGCACACATCACTTCTTCTGACCAATCATGATAGTTTATACAAGCCAAAAGCAAGCCAAAGCAACAAGAGAGCAAGCCTGAAACACTCCATAACTCAGCATTCTCATTTTCACACCATCTTGCAAGAGCCTTCGAAACTCATCACACAGGCCACAAACACACAAACAAACTTCACCAATCAACTCAACACACCTTCCTGATCACAAAGCACCCTTCACCACAGCCTGAAAGCCATTGAATCAAAAAAACGATCATCACCTGCCCTTGAACAGAACTCAAGCAAACTCTCAAACCAGCCATTGCAAACTTCAAACAAACCTTGCAAGCTTCTTAGGAGGATCAGTGGAGTAGATTTGAGCCAAAGAAACAGCTTGAAAGTTCTGGAATCGAAAGATCCATCTCAGGTATCATCCAAGAACATTTTTCCAGAACTTGTCTTTTGAGTTACAAATTGATTCTATGTGATGTGCTGATCATTTTAAGCTTTGAATCATTGAAAATGGTTGCGTGTGTAGGATGTATTTGATCTCTGAAATTTTTGTGTTGTTTTCCGTTTTGATTCGTGCCTCATGATTCAGTGGAAATGAATGGATTTTAGGGTGGGGTTTAGGTTTAGTGATGATTAATGGTTGATTCTGGAGAGTTTGGCACGTTTTCATGGCATATTGAGAGAGATTGAAAGATGAGATAGCCGGAGAAGACGACCGAAACAGTGTTCCGGTCGCCTGAGAGTGATTAGGGCAAGATTAGGGCTTAATCATTTAATTAGCCAAGTTTGAATTTCCACCCTTGGATGTGGCGCCAAGTCAAACGCGCGCGCAGCCAGTTCAAACCTAGGCCCTTGGATCTGATTACCACCCATTTAATTCAATTTTATTTTCCTTTTTATTCATTTAATTTGTCCATTTAATTTAAAATAGCAAAGCAATTTTAAAAATTCTGAAAATTTTTGTATAAACTTTTATTAATTTTCAGAAACCAAAAACATTTTTAATTTTATTTTTTGCATTAAAAAATATTTTTAAATCATTTAAAAGTTTATTTTTAATTAATTAATGAAAATTAATTAATTAAAAATACTTTTAGGTATTTAAAAATCACCAAAAAATTCATGAAACTTTCATAATCATTTGGAAACATTGTCCAACCCTCAAACCAAATTTCTTTTTTGATCTTGATGTCTTTTGAGAATTTTTCATGGAATTAAAATCATTTCAAGGCATTATTTTGATCCAAACTTCAAAAAATCATTTCTGCCTAACCATTGAGAGTTGGACTTTGATTCTTTTTGCATTGCATTTTGTTTAGCATGTAGTTTGTGAGATTAAATGGGCATGATTTGATCTTTCATTTTCAATTTGTTTGACATTTTTCTTGTTAAGGTACCCTAAAACCCTAGAAAATTTAGGAAATTCATAACTTACATTAGGTTAAGAGTTAGAACCCCTCCTTTGGGAAGTGAGTTTGTATAGGATTAGGGTTCCTTTGAATGCATTTTCAATTTTTTATCTTGATGTTTGCTTCTGATTTTGGTTTTTGTTTGATGCATTGATCATAAACCCTAATTTGGGCTTCCTTTTGCATTCATCTTGTATTTGCATTCATACCATGACCTGCCATTGCATTTTATGCATCCATTTGATTCATTAGACATCTTAAGACATATTGAAAGTATGTTTGATCATTGCTTCATGTATTTGCCATGTTGTATGTCATTTGCATCTCATAACTTTTCATGTATGTTCATGGTTCTAAACTTGCTCCATTTGTATCCATTGGTTCATATGTTCATCCCCATGCCTTGTTTCATGTTCACATCATCCCATGGCATCATTAACATCCTGTATGTGCTTCTGGTTTTGGTTTATATCATGCCATTTCATCTCATTTTGCATTGCATTGCATTTTTCTCACTAACTTTTTCAGGTGGTAAGCAACTTTGAGAAGTGAATTTGCCTTCACTTCTCACAATTTCTTTTCATCTCTTTCATGCATCCTTGCTGCATTTTGTTATGTGTTTGAGATTGAGCTTGCTCATTCTTCTTCTTCTCACTTTCTTTCTTCAAGTGACTTGTCTTCTTAAATGAAGCAAGTCACTTTGCTTCTCCTGATCCTTTCATCTGCTTCCTGGTGGTTCCATTGAAGATTTCTTTCTTAAACCTCGCAAACCTTAAGAACAACCAAGCATGACAATGATTAGGGTTTTGATTAGTCTCCCCACTTAGTTTTACCTTTGTGTCTCTTTGAGTCTTCTCTTCTCACCTCATAATCAGGGACTAAACCCTAAAGGCTTTAAGGCTTTGTGATTAAGCTTATGCCTGCATCCTTCTATTAGGATGGAGTGTATAACTTTAATCCTAAGTGTTAAACCCTTAATGTGTTTAAATCCTTTAATTAATCCACTTAATAATCATCAAGACATCAAGCTTGTAACTTGGGCCTTGCATTAGGGTTCTAATTCTTCCTTAATTGGTTAAGAAGGACTAACCCTAGTGTTAATGGACAAGTCCCTCTCAAGTTGTCTTACAAACTATAAAAATCACTTCATCATCTTATCATTAAATAAAATCCACTTAATAAAGGTTTTGTTTTGTCATGAGTTTAATCCCTAATCATGGATTAAGTTGAGGAGCTTTCCTCAGCTTAAACATTCTCATCTATTATCCTTCTATTAGGATGGTGTAATGAGTCTGTTTAATCCATGATTATGGCTTAATCTCATTACTTAACACTAAACAAAAACAACAAAAACATCTAAATAATCACAAGTAGGTTAATGATCTTAATCCTACACCAATGGTGATTAAGTGTGAGAAGCTGACTTCACACTTAAGGTATTCTCATTACCCCTAATCAGAGGGAGGATGTGATGAGTTTACTAACCTTTGGTTCAGGCTTAAGCTCATTAACTTATGACAAATTTCCAAAAACAATAAAAGATTGAAAACTCAAAAACAAACAATAATCGTCTCCTCCGGGATTCTTTTCTCATCTCATTCATTCACAAACGAGAACTCGCTTCTTCCGTCTAATGCAAGACAGTTTGCACCTGAGCCAGACAGGTCATACACTTGAGCATAGACAAGCAAGAAGTTCATTTGTCAATTCATCTTTCAGTCTCTTTGGGTCGAACTACGGTGTTCTGACTTCCTCATTGCACGAGAGGATACGTAGGCACAACTTAACAGTTATCGAACAAAAGTCTCTGTATATTCCCCCTCTTCCCAGCCTCATTCTTCAAGCCTCATTATCATGAGCATTTCACTCTTGCCTGTAAACACCCCAAATTTGCCCTCACCTATTCACACCATGGCTTGTGATCATTTCATATGCATAAACACAATCATAACATCTCATATCACATTTTTAAGTCTTTGCATTGGCTCTAAGTCATTTGCATCTAGGGTTTGTGATCTGAGCAATCCAAGAGCTTCTTGAGCCACTCCAAAGGTCATCAATCACTTCAAAGGGGTCCATGTGTGTTCAAGAATCATATTATATCTTCTCAAAGTCAAGAATGCCAAAGAATCACAAGAACTGGGATTGGTATGGAAGCAGAGCCAGGTTTGACTGCACAGATGACCTGAAATTAGGGTTTTGGTTTCAGAGGCCATAACTCCAAATTTTTTGGTCATTCTTGTTTCTATTGGTCTCTATATGGTATAGGGAGTATGCATATCAATTTTCATGAAGAAATTCCATGGGGAAGTCATCTGATCAAGAGTTGACTTTCTGGACAAGTCAGTGCAAAATCAGGGCATCTGAGGCCCCCAATGACCCAACCAAGGGGTGATCTTCATCATTTTGAGTGTATATGATCTTTATTTGATCATGGAAGAAGGTTGAAGTTCAAAAAATTCAAGAATCACAAGTTTTTGCAAAGTTGACTTTTTAGGGCATGGTTGACTTTTAATGAAATGTCATTTTATGCAACTTTTTCAACCCTTACTTTTTGATCCAAAAATGCTTCAAATGGAAAAACTTTGGTCATGAAAGTTGTAGATTAGATCTTTCCCTTTTCAAAAAGTACAAGAACATGACCTAATTCATTTTGGATCAAAAGTTATGGTGTGTCAAAGTTGGCTAAAATCACTAATTTTCAAAATATGCCTCAAATGAGAAACTTGCAAAAACTTTGTACCAAGGCATTTGTGACTTCTAGTTCATATCAAACCAATTTGCAAGCATCACACAAGTTCTAAAAATCATATTTGAACCAAAAGATCACATGTTCATGGTTGGCAAAGCAAGAGATTTTCATGAAAAAGCAAAAGGGAACCAAGTTGCAAAATCATCATAACCCTTCCATCCACTTGATGCCTTGGATGCTGAACCAACCCTAGCCTTTCCCCTCACCATGCTGCGCCAGCCCACACACTTGTACCAGCCTAGAACACAACCCATGCCTCTCTTACACAAAGGTTGACAATTTGCAAAAGTGGCCATACCAATCAATAAAGGGCAGGTCACATCACCTGACCAATGGGATTAATTTATGCAAACAAAATGCTAACCATTTCATACAACAAGCCAACCTGAAGACTCACCACAACACACATTCACAAACTCTCTCCAATTTGCATTTTCCTTCGAATCTGATTCCACAAGCCAAAAACACTCAAAAAAACTCCACTAATCATTTCACCATGCTTCATTGATCCAAAACCAACAAGACCTAAGCCTGAAACCAGCAAGAACATTGCTTTTCCATTTTTCACTCTCAAAGCAAAAGCTTTCGAATCTCACTTCACAGGCCACAAACACTTGAACAAACTTCACAAACCTTCTCCACTCATCATTCTGATCACAAAGAACTCCTCACCTTTGCCAAAAACTGCCTAAATCACAAACATCATTCTGACCTGAGCTTGAGCAGAAGCTGTGCAAACTCTCAAACCAACTACCACAAACCTTTTCCAAGCACTGAAAGCTTCTCAGGAGGTCAAGTGGAGTAGATTGCAAGCAGGAAACTAGCCAGAAAGTGTCAGAGACCAAAGCTCCAGTTCAGGTGAGCTTCATGAACTTTTTTTCCAGAGCTTACTTTTTAAGTTTCTAGATGGTAAAGCATGCTTCACTGATCACACTGAACTTGTTACTTTTGAAAAAGAGTGAGAAATGAGCCTGTATGATGTTTCTGAAATTTTTGCAGTTTTGAATGTTTGTTTCGAATCTTGTTTGTGTGTTGAAATAAATGATTTTTGTTGCTGGAATCTTGTTTAGAATAAGCTAAGGTTTGATTCTGGAGAGTTTGGCATGATTTCATGGCGTATTGAGAGAGATTAGAAAATGATATGGCCGGAGAAGACGACCGGAACAGTGTTCCGGTCGCCTGAGAGTCATTAGGGTTTGTTTAATTAGGGCTAAGTGTAATTAAGCCAGTTTGAATGTGGACCGTCCAAACCCGCGCGCAGTCAACTCCCGCCCTTGCAAGTTTGAATCCCACACGTTGGATCTGATTACTTTTACTTTTTCAGTTTAAAATTCATTTAATTTTCATTTTATTTCATTTGTTTTCCATAATTTATTTAAAATAGCAAAAATGTTTTAAAAATTATGAAACTTTTTGTCAAGAGTTTCATTAATTTTTAAAACACAAAAATATTTTTATTTTCATTTTTAGCATTAAAAAAGTATTTTTAAATATTTAAAAGTTTATTTTTAATTGATTAATGGAAATTAATTTATTAAAAATACTTTTAGGTATTTAAAAATCACCAAAAAATTCATGAAATGTTTTAAGACATTTAGAAACATTGTCCAACCTTCAAAACAAATTTATTTTTTGATCTTGATGCATTTTGAGCATTTTTCATTAAATTAAAATCTTTTTGATGCATTAATTTGATCCAAACTTCCAAAAATCATTTTTGCCTAACCCTAAAGAGTTGGACCTTGATTCTTTTTGCATTGCATTGTGTTTAGCATGTAGTTTGTGAGATTAAATGGCCATGATTTGATCTCTCATTTTCAATTTGTTGGGTAATTTTCTTGTTTAGGAACCCTAAAACCCTAGAAAACTTGTAAAAATCATAACTTGAATTTGGTTAGGAGTTGAAACCTCTCCTTTGGGCAGTGAGTTAGTATAGGATTGGGGGTCCTTTGAGGGCATTTTCAATTTTTTATAATGTTGTTTGCTTCTGGTTTTGGTTTTTGTTTGTTGCATTGTTCATAAACCCTAATTTGGGCTTTCATATGCATCCACCTTGCATCTTCTTGCATAACATGACTTGCCATGACATTCCATGCCTCCATTTGATTCATTTAACATCATAAGACATATTGAAAGCATGTTTGATCATTGCACCTTGCATTTGTCATGTTGTATGCCATGTGCATCTCATAACTTTCCATGTGTGTTCTTGGTTCTTAACTTGCTTCATTTGAATTCATAAGCTTGTATGATCATCCACATGTGTTGTTTCTGGTTTGTAGCATCTCATAGCATCATTGACATCACATATATGCTTCTGGTTTTGGTTTGCATCATGTCATTCCATCCCATTTTGCATTGCATTGCATTTCTTTTCTAACCTTTCAGGTGGTAAGTGATTTTGAGAAGTGAATTTGCCTTCACTTCTCATACTTTCTTCTCATCTCTCTCTTGCATTCATTGCTGCTTTTCTGTTTGTGTTTGAGTTTGAGCTTGCTCATTCTTCTTCTTCCCACTTTCTTTCCTCAAGTGACTTGACTTCTTGAATGAAGCAAGTTGCTTTGCTTCTCTTGATCCTTTCATCTGCTTCCTGGTGGTTCCACTGAAGACTTCTTTTGAAAACCTCACAAACCTTAGGGACAACCAAGCATGACAATGATTAGGGTTTTGATTAGTCTCCCCACTTAGTTTTACCTTTGTGTCTCATTGAGTCTTCTCTTCTCACCTCATAATCAGGGACTAAACCCTAAAGGCTTTAAGGCTTTGTGATTAAGCTTATGCCTGCATCCTTCTCTTAGGATGGAGTGTATAACTTTAATCCTAAGTGTTAAACCCTTAATGTGTTTAAATCTCTTAATCAATTCACTTAATAATCATCAAGACACCACACTTGTAACTTGGGCCTTGCATTAGGGTTCTAATTCTTCCTTAATTGGTTAAGAAGGACTAACCCTAGTGTTAATGGACAAGTCCCCCTCAAGTTGTCTTACAAATTATAAAATCCACTTCATCATCTTACCATTAAATAAAATCCACTTAATCAAAGGCTTGTTTTGTCATGAGTTTAATCCCTAATCATGGATTAAGTTGAGGAGCTTTCCTCAGCTTAAACATTCTCATCTATTATCCTTCTATTAGGATGGTGTAATGAGTCTGTTAAATCCCTGATTATGGCTTAACCTCATTACTTAACACTAAACAAAAACCACAAAAACATCTAAATAATCACAAGTAGGTTAATGATCTTAATCCTACACCAAAGGTGATTAAGTGTGAGAATTTGACTTCACACTTAAGGTATTCTCATTACCCCTAATCAGAGGGAAGATGTGATGAGTTTACTAACCCATTGGTTTAGGCTTAAGCTCATTAACTTATGATAAACTTTCAAAAGTAATAAAAGACTGAAAATTCAAAAACAAAAAATAATCATCTCCTTCGGGATTCTTTTCTCATCTCATTCACTCCGAAATCGAGAACTTGCTTCTTCCATCTCATGCAAGACAGTTTACACCTGAGCCAGACAGGTCATACACTTGAGCATAGATAAGCAAGCAGTTCACAGTCAATTCATCTTTCAGTCTCTTTGGGTCGAACTACGGTGTTCTGACTTCCTCATTGCACGAGAGGATACGTAGGCATAACTTAACAGATATCGAACAAAAGTCTCTGTATATTCCCCCTCCTTCCAGCATCTTTCTCTTAGCCTCATTATCATGAGAATACTCTTATCCTTGCACAGACACTATACATATTACACTTCACATTTCTTTTGCACTGACACCTGTACATCCTTTTCCAGCTCATTTATACACAAATTGCACTGACACTACCCCTTTAAAGCACAAATCTTTCAAGCGTGGATCCCGTCGAGTACGGCGGACAATCTGGGTGCTAATACCTTCCCAGGTTGTAACCAACCCCCTTTCTCAGTCTCTCTGGTTCGTAACCCGTCTTATCCATCTTTTTCTAGGTCTATGCAGCATTACCTTTCCTCCGGGATAAAAATGCCTAGCTGGCGACTCTTTCCATCTCCAGTGAGTTCACGGCTGTGTGTTCTCACTGTCCCTCTCGCCGACCGTTCGCGTCTGTACCTTTATTTGGGCCTGGTCCCACTTATCGGGAGCGCCAGCTTGGCGACTCTGCTGGGGAAACCTTGTACTGCAACCAGGGCTTCTGGTTCTTTTTGTGGGTTCCTCCTAGCGCTTGATTTATTTGTGTTTACTGGGGTGTTTTGTGCTTATTTGTGCTTGTATGATTGTATTTATTTTTGTTTTATGTACAGTTGCTTTATTGCTTTCTTTATAGCTTTGCATATATCATATTGTCATACTGTGCTGCTGGCTGGATCTGTTGTTTGCTTTGGTGGGTGGGTGTTCCATTGAGAGTTAAGGTCCTATACCTGGGACCTGAGTGACACCTAGGCTAGAGTGGTTCATATTCTTTCCCATTCCATCTCGGTCTGGTGCGGGAATATGAAACACGATTCAGATATGGGTTTCTTCTTGAGAACTCTGTGTTGCAGATTTCCTACAATGCTAGGGCTATCTGGGAAGCCTGCTAAGTCTGGATGACCTTTTAGTATTGACCTTCAGAAACTGAGGTGAATTAGAGGAGGAACTTTTATGGTTATTGTAAACACTGTACCTCCGGGTTAGAAGTGTTTACACTTCTCATAACTGATCCAAGTCTAAGGATCCTTGTTCTAGAACACCACCTGTGAGGGGGTTGGGCTGTTTACAGGTTTGCAGGTACCCTTGGCCTCAACATACCCTGTTACTTTGATTTGATTAAGAATACTCCATGTTGGAACAGTTCTTGTGATTCTAAACCCTGGACATGTGGCTCTTTATTTGAGCCCCCCACCCTGGTTACTGGATTTATAGACCTCCATCTGGATTTCTTGAACATACTTGGACCTATATCAGGGCATTTGATCAGATCCAGCTCAGTCACAAACCCTTGCATATCATTTGCATACATAATCATTGCATCATATTGACATTTGCTTATTTGTGTTTCAGGGTATCCATTTTCATTTTGGCTTGGTTTTGACCCCATCATCAGTATTGACCTATCTTCATCAGCATCTGCTTCAGCTATCTACTTCAGTCACCTGCACCAGCCAATCAGTGGCCCATTCTTCAGTGTTATCATCAGCACCTGTCTCTACTCATCTTCAACATCATGGCACCTAAAAAGAGCAACATCACCTACCACTTCTTCCAGCTAGAGCTAGCTGACATCAGGAGGATTCAGACCCTGATCACTCCAGACCATATACCACTGTTCAGGGAACACTACGGAGATATACTTGATGTGGTTATGGATTTGGACCCTTCACAGAGGAGCCTGGTTCACACCTGCCTTCAGTTTTATGATCCCCCACTGAGATGTTTCACTTTTCAGGACTTTCAGTTGGGCCCTTTATTGGAGGAATAGTCATCATTAGTTGGTATACCTATCAGGGGTGGAGTCCCTTTCAACCCTGAGATGGTTTTTCCTGGTAATGAAGAGGTAGCAAAGGCATTGCATCTGGAACCAGTTCTGATTGGGCAGCATATGACTTCTAAGGCTGGGATCCCTGGCTTGCATCTGGATTTCTTGATCTCTCAAGCTACCCTGAAAGCTTCTTTGGGAGAGTGGAAAGCAGTCTGTGCTTTATTGGCCTTGAGCATATATGGGATCATATTATTTGCAGATGAGCCTCGATTCATTAGCAAGAATGCAGTCCATCTTTTCATCCTGAAGAACCCAGTGCCCACTTTATTGGGGGATCTCTATTACTCAGTGCATCATAGGAATGAAAAGCAGAGGGGAAGATTAGTGAGGTGTTGTGCTCCTTTGTTCCATACTTGGCTTCTCAAGCATTTGCCCAAGACAGATGCATTTTTGAATCCTCATCAGCAGAGAAACTGGGCTAGGAGACTCACTGCTCTAACTTCAGCTGATATCAGATGGTGCACTCAAAGCACCAAAGGCAGGGATATCATCACCAGCTGTGGGCATTTTCCCAATGTGCCCCTGATAGGAGTTAAGGGTAGCATCAATTACAACCCTCTGCTGTTCATAAGACAACTGGGCTATGCACTGGTCCACACTCCTAAGGCACAAGACTTGGTTGAGACCCTTTATTGTGAAAACAAGCCTAATCTGGCTATTGTTAGACAGGCAGCCTGGGCCTGGGATAATGTTCAAACCAAGGGAGTAACCATTTTGGGGAAGTGCAACAATGTGGCGTCAGCACAATATTATGAGTGGTCCCGTGCCAGGGCTCAATTCTCTGGAATGCCCTTTACCATGGAGGATATGCGTGGACCATCCTCAGCACCACCCCCTACCACTGTCAGTTTGGAGGAGTTTGAGAGCTTGAAAGAGAGAAATGAGAAGTTGACTCAGGCTTTGCAAAAGACCCTCCGGGAGAGGAGTGATGGTAGGATGGACATTGAGAAGCTAGAGAAGTTGAAAGTAGAGCATCTGGCCAGAATTGAAAAGTCTGAGGATTATATCAAGAAGTCTAGGGCTGGGGAACAAATTCTGAAGAATGCTTGCAAGGAAGCCCAGTTCCAGAAAGCCAGGACAGATTTGTATCTGAAGGAGAGTCAGGCTAGGTGGGTCAGGATCACCGAGGCTCGTACTCTGGAGGATAAGAGAGTCCAAGACAAGATAGAGCATCTGGAAGCTAGTGCAAGAGAGCAGCAGGAAGCCCTGGCAGCAGCCCAGAGGGAGATATCAGAGCTGAAGATCAAAGCTGGGGTGAAGAGGTCAAAGGACCAAAGTCAACACAAGAGGCTAACTATAGCTGTTACTACCCGGAACCTCCTTATCAGGAATCTCACGGAGCGTCCGGCTGACCCTGTGACCGAAGCACTTCTCAAGGAAGTTCGGGAGGACGAGTTTGGTCTTGGTGTTTGACTATTTGCTTGTTGTTGCTTTCGTTCCATGTACTTTTATTTTCTTTTAATGTATTTTGACCCCTCAGAGGGCTTGTATTTGTAAACAAACTATGTACCATTTGTCTTTTGTAATATATGCACCAGTTTGTTCCATCCGAGTTTACTTCGAAAGCAACATCAACAGCATCTTCAAGGGTCTGGAAGGGTCAAAACCGAATGCCAAGCCAGATACCTTGAAAACAAATAAGCATACTACATTGAATGCTAACCCTTTGTTTGTTTTGTAGGTTTTTGTTTTATTGTTGCTAACTCTGTTGTGATGTTCAGGAACTATTGCTCGACGCCGGGTATTTCCCCTCAACCGTCTGCACCGTTATCCAACCCGTAACAACCTTCCGGGCATACAAATGGATCAGGTACAGCAGGACCTTGCAGAGGTTAGAAATCAAATGGCAAACGAAAGATTGGAAATGAGAACGCAGATGACTCAGTTTATGGAAGTGATGAACAACATGGCTCAGAGCCAAGAAAGATTGAGGGCCATGGTGGAAAGGCAAAATCAAGAGGATCCACATGTAGGGACTGCTGGCACCAGCAACAATGAAAGGGTCCAACCTCATATTAACCCCCCTGTATTTGGCCCCCATCTTCATCCAGAGGTCAATATTCCTGCAAATGTTCAAGGGACTGCCACTGCAGGTAGGGTGCTGCAAGAAGACCCTCAAGAGGATCAGTTCACAGTAATGGGTGCTGGGGAGGAAGCTTATGACAGAAGGCTGGATGAGATAGCTGAGAAATTAAGGTCCTTGGAGTCTCAAAACTCTTTGGGCTTTGACGTTATGAACATGGGCTTGGTAGACGGGGTCAGGATTCCCCATAAGTTTAAGCCTCCTTGTTTTGAGAAATACAATGGGACTTCATGCCCCCGGACTCATTTACAATCATTTCTGGGGAGGCTGAAGGCCTACACCATGGACGAGAAGCTCTGGATGTTCTATTTCGAGGATAGCTTGACGGGAGCCTCAAGAGAATGGTACTCTCATCTGACAAGAGCAACTATCAGGTGTTGGAAGGACCTGGCAGAGGCCTTTATCAGACAGTATCAGTACAACTTAGATATGGCGCCCAACAGGACCCTCCTAATGGGAATGTCACAGTCGTCAAGGGAAATTTTCCGAGAATATGCTCAGAGGTGGAGGCAATTGGCTGCTGCTGTTCAGCCACCTATGTCAGAGAGGGAAATGGCAGATATGTTTATGAACACCCTCCAGGGAACATATATTGACAGGCTGGCTGCTTTCTCTTCCACTAGCTTTGCAGATGTTGTCATAGCTGGGGAGAGAATTGAGATCCTGTTGAAGATGGGCAAGATTTCTGACAATGGTGCCAGCTCGTCCAACAATACAAGGAAGCCTTTTACAGGCCCAAGAAGAACTGGCGAGACCAATGCCATCCACATCAACAGGGGCAGACCCCAGTATGTTCACAGGTCTGTGGCAGCAGTCACCATTCCCGCTCCAGCTCATCCTCAACCAGCTTATCAACCTCCGCAACAAAACTATCAGCAACAACCTCAGTACCATCAACAAGCTCAGTATCCTCCGAGAAACTACAACAACGCCAACAACAACAATCAGCAAAGGCCATTCCAACAGAGGCCATCTCAAGCCAATAGGGTGATCGATCCGATCCCTATGCCATATGCTACATTGCTGCCACAACTCCTGAAACTCAACCTAGTTGAGCTAAGGACGCTGGCACCTCCAGATCCTAATAGTCTACCCAGGAACTATGACTCCAACGCCAGATGTGCTTTTCACTCGAATGCACCTGGCCACAGTACAGAAAAGTGCAGAGCCTTTCACATGAAGGTACAAGACCTGGTAGACTCTAAGGTCCTGAATTTCGCACCACCACCCAATGTCAACAAAAACCCTATGCCACACCACGGAGGTCCCAGAATCAATGCTATCGAAGAAGACAAGCCGTCTTATTTAATAACCAGTGTGGGTCAGATCCGAACACCGTTGGTAGAGATCAAGGCTCAACTCCTCGAATGTCAAATGTTTCCGGGGTGTGAGTTAGGGTGTGCTTACTGCAATATTTCGGTAAATGGGTGTGACAACTTGAGGAATGGCATAGATGGTCTTATTCAGAGTGGCCAGCTTCAAATCACCACATCATTTCCAACAAATCCAGCAATCTCATCAGCAACAATTCCAGTATCTCCTACAGCTGCAACAACCATTGTTCCCGACAATTCTTCAGTTTCATCAACAAGTATTTCATCTGTCATTTCAACTGATCAGATATCGACAAATGTTCCTTCTACAACTCCAGCACCACTTCATTTTGAAACTCCTACAACAACAACACCCATCCTTCCGACAATGTCTCCTACAACACCAGCAACAAACAATGAAGATGTCTCCACAGTTACAATCTATTACGATCCTGAAAATAACTCTGCTTACAACTCGCAAAGTGCTGCTCCCATCAGAGCACCAGTCACGATATATTACGATCCACAGACTATCACAATTCCTTCCGCAGCTGCAATCAGTCCAGTCACTATCACGGTGCCTGGGCCAGTACCCTATGAAAGCAGTAATGCCATCCCCTGGCATTACGGCTCTGACCTGTACTGCGAAGGACAAAAAATCACTTTTGAATCATCAACCCCTGCACCACAAATAGACAATGTGGGAGGAGGCGGAGGCTTCACTCGAAGCGGACGTCTTTTCGCTCCACAAACTCAAAGACCCGCTGCCGAAGCAGAAGCTGCTGCCAAGGCAAAAGGGAAAAGCTTGGTGTAGGAAGAGCAGATTGTTAAAGAAGCTTTGAAAACACCCTTTGACCAAGAGGTTGATGAGTTCATGCGAATCATCAAGAAAAGTGATTACAAAATAGTGGATCAGCTTCACCAGACGCCTTCCAAGATCTCAATCTTATCATTGCTTATGTGCTCCGAAGCCCATCGGAATGCACTACTCAAAGTCTTGCACGCAGCTTACGTGCCTGAAGAGATCATCGTCAATCAGTTGGAAGATGTGGTTGGAAATGTTAATGCTAGTCATGGACTAGGTTTTACCAACACTGATTTGACTACGGAAGGCCGCAACCATAACAAGGCTTTGCACATAACCATGGAATGTAAAGGTGCAGTCCTTTCCCACGTGCTGGTAGACACAGGGTCATCCCTCAATGTCTTACCTAAAAAGGCCCTTGTGAAGCTAGAGTATGACGGATTGGCGTTAAGAACCAGCAACCTGGTGGTGAGAGCCTTTGACGGTTCTAAGAGATCGGTTCTGGGTGAGATTGAGTTGCCCATAACGATTGGCCCGCAAACTTTCAAAACGACCTTCTACGTGATGGATATACAGCCTGCCTACAGCTGTCTATTGGGTAGGCCATGGATTCACGCCGCTGGCGCCGTGACCTCTACCCTTCACCAGAAGTTAAAATTCGAGTGGGAGGGTCAAATCGTTACAATCTGTGGAGAGGAGGATATTTTTGTCAGTCACCTGGCTACTTATAAATACATTGAGATGGATGGGGAGATCCATGAAACAATGAGCCAAGGTTTCGAAGCCTTGAACGTGAATGAAACATCTGCTGTACCTGGAACTTAAATGACATCATACCAACAAGCCCGGAAGGTTGTTGAGGAAGGAACTGCCCAAGGCTGGGGCAAACTACTACCGGTGGAGAAGAAGGAGGATAGATTTGGGTTGGGTTACAAACCAACTCAACAAGATCAAGCAGAGGCTGCAAAAGAGCCCAACTTTGTTAGTGGGGGGATGCTCACCCATGATGCTGTCAACAATTTGGAAGACGAGCTGGAAGAAGAATGCAACCTGGAAAGCTGGACTCGTCCAAAGATCCCGGGGAGCAGTATCTCGAACTGGTCTTCCCAGGAAATTATAAGAGTTACTCATGCAGAGTAATTATTATTTCCTGTATTTTATAGCATGCATCAAAGTCTTGCATCTTGCCCAAGATGACAAGACTCATTTTGTAATCGGGCCATCTGTACTTTTTGTGCAACAAGATTAATCAATGAAATATCAGACATCTTTTTGCAAACGAGTCTTTTTTCTTTTTCGTTCACTGTTTTTCCATTTTTCTTTTTGTACAAAAAATAAATGGCAATGTTTTCAAAATGAAAACTTTATTTCACTTTTCTAAAACAAGATTAAAATCAAATCACTAAAATGAACAAACTGAACCCTTGCAGAGTGTGCCTTCCAGACAGCACCGACAACAGCACGGCTATGACTTCATATGACTTTGACAATCCGATCAATCAAGCTGATGAAGGGGTTGAAGAAGAATATGAGCTTCCTGAAGAGCTAGCCAGGTTGTTGAGACAAGAGGAAAAGGTTATTACTCCTCACCAGGAGGAGATTGAAACGATCAATCTTGGTACAGATGAAGACGTGAAAGAAGTTAAAATCGGGGCCTGCTTACAAGACTCAGTGAAGAGACAACTGATTGACCTGCTTCGAGAGTATGTGGACGTGTTTGCTTGGTCTTATCAAGATATGCCGGGGTTGGATACCGACATTGTTGTGCACAAGCTGCCTTTGAGAGAAGAATGCCCACCGGTCAAACAGAAGCTACGCCGTACTCGTCCAGACATGGCAATGAAAATCAAGGAAGAGGTACAAAAGCAGTGGGACGCCGGGTTCCTTGCTGTAACTAGCTATCCGCCGTGGGTTGCTAATATTGTACCTGTGCCTAAGAAAGACGGAAAAGTAAGGATGTGTGTTGACTATCGGGATCTGAACAGAGCTAGCCCAAAAGATGACTTCCCATTACCTCACATTGATGTACTGGTGGATAATACGGCTCAGTTCTCTGTGTTCTCCTTCATGGATGGTTTTTCAGGATATAATCAGATTAAGATGTCACCTGAAGACATGGAGAAGACAACCTTCATCACACCCTGGGGCACGTTCTGCTACAAGGTAATGCCATTTGGGCTCAAGAATGTCGGCGCAACATATCAACGGGCTATGGTGACATTATTCCACGATATGATCCATAAGGAAATCGAATGTTATGTGGATGACATGATTGCCAAGTCCCTTACTGAGGAAGATCATCTGGTAAATCTGCTGAAGTTGTTCAAGCGTCTGAGAAAGTACCAACTAAAGTTGAACCCCAATAAATGCACATTCGGGGTGCGATCTGGTAAACTGCTGGGTTTTATTGTAAGCGAGAAAGGGATTGAAGTTGACCCTGATAAAGTCAAAGCCATTCAAGAAATGCCTGCACCAAAGACAGAGAAGGAAGTTCGAGGGTTCTTAGGTCGATTGAACTACATCTCAAGGTTCATATCTCACCTTACAGCGACCTGTGAACCCTTGTTCAAATTGTTAAGAAAAGAACAGACGGTCAGGTGGAATGAAGACTGCCAGAAGGCTTTTGACAAGATCAAGGAATATTTGCAAGAACCTCCAATCCTTATGCCTCCAGTTGAAGGAAGACCTCTGATAATGTACTTGACAGTATTAGAAGAGTCAATGGGGTGTGTGCTGGGCCAGCATGACGAGTCTGGTTGAAAAGAGTATGCAATATACTACCTAAGCAAAAAGTTTACCGACTGTGAACAGCGTTATTCACTGCTCGAGAAAACTTGCTGTGCTTTAGCGTGGGCTGCTCGCCGACTGAGACAGTATATGTTGACCCACACTACTTTGTTGATCTCAAAAATGGACCCAGTTAAGTACATATTTGAGAAGCCAGCGCTTACCGGACGGGTTGCAAGATGGCAAATGATCCTCACAGAATATGACATCCAATACACATCTCAGAAAGCCATCAAGGGCAGTGTATTGTCTGAATATCTTGCTGAGCAACCCATTGATGATTACCAGCCTATGAGATTTGACTTCCCTGATGAAGACATCATGTTCATAAAAGCAAAAGATCATGAAGAGCCTATTCACACTGAAGGGCCTGACCCGGAAGAAGAATGGACTATGATGTTTGATGGGGCTGTTAACATGAATGGTCGCGGTGTTGGTGCAGTACTCATCACACCCAAAGGAGTTCACATGCCTTTCTCGGCAAAACTCACTTTCAACTGCACTAACAACGAAGCTGAATACGAAGCTTGCATTATGGGTCTTGAGGAAGCCATTGACCTCAGGATCAAGACATTGACCGTATTCGGAGATTCAGCTTTGGTAATCAATCAAACCAACGACAAATGGTACACCCACCAAGATCATCTGATACCTTACAGGGATTATACAAGAAGGTTATTGACTTTCTTTACAACAGTCAAGCTTGAGTATATCCCTCGGGACGAGAATCAGTTTGCAGATGCTCTGGCTACCATTTCGTCCATGATCAAAGTTCAAGCTGCCAACTTTGTACCTTAAATTTCAGTGTCCAGACTTGACAGACCAGCATATGTGTTCGCAGCAGATGTTGTTAAAGATGATAAGCCTTGGTTCCACGACATTAAGTGCTTCTTGGAGGATCAAACATACCCATCTGGGGCATCTTCCAATGATAAGAAGACCTTGAGAAGGCTGGCTGGTAGTTTCTTTCTGAACACTGATGGGTCTTTATACAAAAGGAACTTTGATATGGTACTCCTCAGATGTTTGGACAAGATAGAAGCAGATTTGTTAATGCATGAAGTGCACGAAGGATCCTTTGGTACCCATGCTGGAGGACATGCCATGGCCAAGAAGTTGTTAAGGTCGGGCTATTACTGGATCACGATGGATGCTGATTGTTGTGCTTACGCCAGAAAATGCCATAAGTGCCAGATCTACGCAGATAAGGTGCATGTACCTCCCAATCCTTTGAACATAATGTCTTCACCCTGGCCCTTTGCTATGTGGGGCATTGATATGATTGGTAAGATTGAGCCAACTGCTTCAAATGGCCACAGATTCATCTTGGTCGCCATTGATTATTTCACCAAGTGGGTTGAAGCAGCCTCATATGCCAATGTTACAAGACAAGTGGTAGCCAGATTTCTGAAAAGAGATATCATCTGTCGATATGGAGTGCCCGAGCGAATCATTACTGATAATGGTTCCAATTTAAACAACAAAATGATGGCAGAGCTATGCCGGGACTTCAAAATTCAACATCACAATTCTTCTCCTTACAGGCCGAAGATGAACGGCGCTGTTGAGGCAGCAAATAAGAATATCAAGAAGATTGTGCAGAAGATGGTAGTCACTTACAAGGACTGGCATGAAATGCTACCATTTGCCTTGCATGGGTACCGCACGTCAATCAGGACATCCACTGGGGCAACACCGTATCAACTTGTGTATGGTATGGAAGCAGTCCTACCGGTTGAAGTTGAATTACCCTCTCTGCGGGTACTAATGGATGTTAAACTGAACGAAGCAGAATGGGTTAGGTCCCGATACGAACAACTGAGTCTGATCGAAGAGAAAAGAATGGCTGCAATCTGTCATGGGCAGTTATATCAGAAGAGAATGAAGAAAGCCTTCGATCAGAAAGTCAGACACCGAGAGTACCAAGTAGGAGAACTTGTGTTGAAGAGAATCCTCCCTCCTCATACAGACCACAGGGGCAAATGGACTCCAAATTATGAAGGACCATTTGTGGTAAAGAAAGTTTTCTCGGGTGGAGCACTGATGCTCAGCACCATGGATGGTGAGGACTTCCCGTCCCCTGTGAATTCAGACGCAGTTAAAAAATACTTCGCATAAAATGACCCGCTGGACACAAAAACAGAATGTAAGTCCAGGCAAAAATAGGGCATCCCGGCGAGTCAAAAAACAGAATAAAAGACTCGGGCAAAAATAAGGGAAAATAAATGAAAAATGTACATCTGCTGAGTTGAAAAGCCACATTGGACAGCTCAGGCAAAAATGGGTATCCCGATGGATTGAAAACCCGAAAGGGCGATCCATGCAAAATAAGGGAATAAGCGAACAACTGCATTCTGAATTCGTCTGTATAACTTACAACTTGGCAAGCTTCGAAGGGATCAAGCTTCAATCAGACTTAGCCTCCTTCAGAAAGCAAGATGAAAAGAACGTCAAAAGTCGTACGAGTCGTAGCAAAAAGAGGAAGCTCCTTAAAGCGTCATCAACATTGCCAGCATTTTGTTTCTCAATTTGTAACAATCTCCTCATTTCAGGGGATTTGTTTCTTTGACTGTATTTCGCCAATTCAGGGCATATGAATTAATAAAATCAGATTTTCAGTCATGTCTTGCCTTGTATATTTTTATTTATTCGCAAAAGATGTCTGATGTCTAAAAGAAAAAACTGATTGCATAAAATACAGATGTTTATCTTCAAAAATAAAGTCGCATGCTTGCAGGAAGTGTACTTACTCTCAGAAGTGCCTAACTCCTATGACGGAATCCAGTAAGGGATACCTCGGGATTACCTTGTGCGTTTCTCTATCTTTTTCAGGATTGCAGGTATCCAGAACGCAACTTGGGGCATGTGAGCTTCATCCCAACAAGCTGGCAAATCGACGCTCAGCACCCAAAGTATTTTCTCCCCAGCTGAGTTGCCACTTATTACTTATCCCCATAAGAGTTGCCAGAGCGATGCCAGAAGGCGCCCATGTCCCGGGCTGAGTCAAGGATCCTCTTCAACAGAATCCCTAGGGAGATCTTTTAGTGATCTCTCTTTCTCCCCAGCCGAGTTGCCATTTCGTCCTCAGCCGAGCACAAAAGTCAGGGGACCATCCCCCCATAGAGCTTCAGCCTTTATCCGGAAGAGCAGCGCATAAAGAACTCACAACAGAGTGAAGAAAGCTTCCACAAACCCCAGCTGGGTCTCTCATTCATTGGAATAGGTCTATCATTGACCCATTTCCCCAAGCCGATATCATCTCATCAGATCTACCAATGATCTCACCCCCAGCTGGGATGTCCATTTCAACAGATCGATCGAAGATCTTCGCGGTAGCGGGGCCCGGATCCCGGTTTGGTATCTTTGCATGATCATAGCATTCGCATCATACTCACCCACAAAGTGTAGCATTCCGTTTTAACACGGAGCATTACGGCAAAAATCAAACATATAGCATATTCATGAGCCATGTTTTGAATCAACACTTGTGAATAATGACAATCAGTCAATATACAGAATACTTCCCCCATATCCCCAGCGGAAGTTCCCCAGCAAAATCAGTTGCCTCACATTCACAAACACCAGTATATATACTCTCTTTGGCACTCGTCTGTGTCAATACTCCCCGGCAAAGTCACCCGAACACTCTGTGCAAACAGTACTACTCGTATTACAGATACTTTTTGACACCCATCTGTGTCATAACCCCAGCAGAAAGCCAAAGACGTCCTCTTTGCACTCACATATACTTACATATGACAATCCTTTGGCACCCGTCCGTGTCATATCCCCAGCGCAGTCATCTATACTTTGTATACCAGATACTTGTTCATACTACACTCTTCTCCTTTTGACACTCGTCCGTGTCGCTCTCCCCAGCAGTTAAATACTTATCTATGTACCAATCACTTTATACACAGATACTCGTCCGTATCTTGTATATATCACTTATATATGTCCCCGCAGATTCAACACTCGTCCGTGTTCTCTATTGACCAGTTGATACTCGTCCGTATCATCATCTCTGAACACGTGTCAGTATTTGTTTCTATCTGATACTCGTCCGTATCGTAGTCTTAGGGATGCTCGTCCGCATCTTTAATCTATACACAGCGTCTAAACACTTATACCTTTTGTTTCTTGGATATAAACACTCGTCCGTGTTTACTATTCCCCAGTAGATCACCAACAAAGCATTTCTTTTCTGTTTATCTGACACTCGTCCTGTGTCATGATATACCCTGAGAGCAGTCGTACCCTGCTAGGTGGTCGTCCTCCACCTCTTGATGGTCGTCCTCCGTCATGCTCATCCGATGGCCGTCCCCATCGTTGATTTTTAGCAGCCGTCCCCTGCTAAGTGGTCGTCCTCCACCTCTTGATGATCGTCCTTCATCATTTTATCCAATGGTCGTCCCCATTGTTGATTTTTGTTATCTGGCATTCGTCCTATGTCATGATAAACCCTGAGAGCAGCCGTACCTGGCTAGGTGGTCGTCCTCCACCTCTTGATGGTCGTCCTCCATCATGCTCATCCGATGGCCGTCCCCATCGTTGATTTTTAGCAGCCGTCCCCTGCTAGGTGGTCGTCCTCCACCTTAGATGACCGTCCCTCATCTTAACCCAACAGAGCAGCCGTCCCCTGCTAGGTGATCGTCCTTCACCTTTGATGACCGTACCTCATCATCTGTTTATTTCATTTATTCTTTAACCCGATGGCCGTCCCCGTCGTGGTCCCTTTTCTTTTTAGCCCGATGGCCGTCCCCATCGTCGGTTACCCTTATGAACTTGATGGCCGTCCCCGTCATGTTTCATTAATCCCCAGAGATTTTACAGCTTTATCTTAATGTCCGTCCCCATCATAATTCTTTTATCCCCAGCATGCCGGCCGTCCCCGTCATTGCTTTATTTTTCGTGCTTTTCCCAGCATGCCGGCCGTCCCCGTCATTACTATTTACCCAGCAGTCGTCCTCTGCTCGACGGTCGTCCTCCGTCGCCCACACTTTACAATATACTTTATTTTCTTTTACAATCTATATCCCTTTTCTTCTTCATTCTGTGAGTGCAAATTTTGGACTGTCTTTGGTATTCAACCACAAGTTATCTTGTTTGCCTGATAAGCCGTTGCTTACAACCTGCACAGCTAACTCATGTTTGAATAGGGGCAGCTATAAACACCCCAAATTTGCCCTCACCTATTCACACCATGGCTTGTGATCATTTCATATGCATAAACACAATCATAACATCTCATATCACATTTTTAAGTCTTTGCATTGGCTCTAAGTCATCTGCATCTAGGGTTTGTGATCTGAGCAATCCAAGAGCTTCTTGAGCCACTCCAAAGGTCATCAATCACTTAAAAGGGGTCCATGTGTGTTCAAGCATCATATTATATCTTCTCAAAGTCAAGAATGCCAAAGAATCACAAGAACTGGGATTGGTATGGAAGCAGAGCCAGGTTTGACTGCACAGATGACCTGAAATTAGGGTTTTGGTTTCAGAGGCCATAACTCCAAATTTTTTGGTCATTCTTGTTTCTATTGGTCTCTATATGGTATAGGGAGTATGCATATCAATTTTCATGAAGAAATTCCATGGGGAAGTCATCTGATCAAGAGTTGACTTTCTGGACAAGTCAGTGCAAAATCAGGGCATCTGAGGCCCCCAATGACCCAACCAAGGGGTGATCTTCATCATTTTGAGTGTATATGATCTTTATTTGATCATGGAAGAAGGTTGAAGTTCACAAAATTCAAGAATCACAATTTTTTGCAAAGTTGACTTTTTAGGGCATGGTTGACTTTTAATGAAATGTCATTTTATGCAACTTTTTCAACCCTTACTTTTTGATCCAAAAATGCTTCAAATGGAAAAACTTTGGTCATGAAAGTTGTAGATTAGATCTTTCCCTTTTCAAAAAGTACAAGAACATGACCTAATTCATTTTGGATCAAAAGTTATGGTGTGTCAAAGTTGGCTAAAATCACTAATTTTCAAAATATGCCTCAAATGAGAAACTTGCAAAAACTTTGTACCAAGGCATTTGTGACTTCTAGTTCATATCAAACCAATGTGCAAGCATCACACAAGTTCTAAAAATCAGATTTGAACCAAAAGATCACATGTTCATGGTTGGCAAAGCAAGAGATTTTCATGAAAAAGCAAAAGGGAACCAAGTTGCAAAATCATCATAACCCTTCCATCCACTTGATGCCTTGGATGCTGAACCAACCCTAGCCTTTCCCCTCACCATGTTGCGCCAGCCCACACACTTGTACCAGCCTAGAACACAACCCATGCCTCTCTTACACAAAGGTTGAAAATTTGCAAAAGTGGCCATACCAATCAATAAAGGGCAGGTCACATCACCTGACCAATGGGATTAATTTATGCAAACAAAATGCTAACCATTTCATACAACAAGCCAGCCTGAAGACTCACCACAACACACATTCACAAACTCTCTCCAATTTGCATTTTCCTTCGAATCTGATTCCACAAGCCAAAAACACTCAAAAAAACTCCACTAATCATTTCACCATGCTTCATTGATCCAAAACCAACAAGACCTAAGCCTGAAACCAGCAAGAACATTGCTTTTCCATTTTTCACTCTCAAAGCAAAAGCTTTCGAATCTCACTTCACAGGCCACAAACACTTGAACAAACTTCACAAACCTTCTCCACTCATCATTCTGATCACAAAGAACTCCTCACCTTTGCCAAAAACTGCCTGAATCACAAACATCATTCTGACCTGAGCTTGAGCAGAAGCTGTGCAAACTCTCAAACCAACTACCACAAACCTTTTCCAAGCACTGAAAGCTTCTCAGGAGGTCAAGTGGAGTAGATTGCAAGCAGGAAACTAGCCAGAAAGTGTCAGAGACCAAAGCTCCAGTTCAGGTGAGCTTCATGAACTTTTTTTCCAGAGCTTACTTTTTAAGTTTCTAGATGGTAAAGCATGCTTCACTGATCACACTGAACTTGTTACTTTTGAAAAAGAGTGAGAAATGAGCCTGTATGATGTTTCTGAAATTTTTGCAGTTTTGAATGTTTGTTTCGAATCTTGTTTGTGTGTTGAAATAAATGATTTTTGTTGCTGGAATCTTGTTTAGAATAAGCTAAGGTTTGATTCTGGAGAATTTGGCATGATTTCATGGCGTATTGAGAGAGATTAGAAAATGATATGGCCGGAGAAGACGACCGGAACAGTGTTCCGGTCGCCTGAGAGTCATTAGGGTTTGTTTAATTAGGGCTAAGTGTAATTAAGCCAGTTTGAATGTGGACCGTCCAAACCCGCGCGCAGTCAACTCCCGCCCTTGCCAGTTTGAATCCCACACGTTGGATCTGATTACTTTTACTTTTTCAGTTTAAAATTCATTTTATTTTCATTTTATTTCATTTGTTTTCCATAATTTATTTAAAATAGCAAAAATGTTTTAAAAATTATGAAACTTTTTGTCAAGAGTTTCATTAATTTTTAAAACACAAAAATATTTTTATTTTCATTTTTAGCATTAAAAAAGTATTTTTAAATATTTAAAAGTTTATTTTTAATTGATTAATGGAAATTAATTTATTAAAAATACTTTTAGGTATTTAAAAATCACCAAAAAATTCATGAAATGTTTTAAGACATTTAGAAACATTGTCCAACCTTCAAACCAAATTTATTTTTTGATCTTGATGCATTTTGAGCATTTTTCATTGAATTAAAATCTTTTTGATGCATTAATTTGATCCAAACTTCCAAAAATCATTTCTGCCTAACCCTAAAGAGTTGGACCTTGATTCTTTTTGCATTGCATTGTGTTTAGCATGTAGTTTGTGAGATTAAATGGCCATGATTTGATCTCTCATTTTCAATTTGTTTGGTAATTTTCTTGTTTAGGAACCCTAAAACCCTAGAAAACTTGTAAAAATCATAACTTGAATTTGGTTAGGAGTTGAAACCTCTCCTTTGGGCAGTGAGTTAGTATAGGATTGGGGGTCCTTTGAGGGCATTTTCAATTTTTTATAATGTTGTTTGCTTCTGGTTTTGGTTTTTGTTTGTTGCATTGTTCATAAACCCTAATTTGGGCTTTCATATGCATCCACCTTGCATCTTCTTGCATAACATGACTTGCCATGACATTCCATGCCTCCATTTGATTCATTTAACATCATAAGACATATTGAAAGCATGTTTGATCATTTCACCTTGCATTTATCATGTTGTATGCCATGTGCATCTCATAACTTTCCATGTGTGTTCTTGGTTCTTAACTTGCTTCATTTGCATTCATAAGCTTGTATGATCATCCACATGTGTTGTTTCTGGTTTGTAGCATCTCATAGCATCATTGACATCACATATATGCTTCTGGTTTTGGTTTGCATCATGTCATTCCATCCCATTTTGCATTGCATTGCATTTCTTTTCTAACCTTTCAGGTGGTAAGTGATTTTGAGAAGTGAATTTTCCTTCACTTCTCATACTTTCTTCTCATCTCTCTCTTGCATTCATTGCTGCTTTTCTGTTTGTGTTTGAGTTTGAGCTTTCTCATTCTTCTTCTTCCCACTTTCTTTCCTCAAGTGACTTGACTTCTTGAATGAAGCAAGTTGCTTTGCTTCTCTTGATCCTTTCATCTGCTTCCTGGTGGTTCCACTGAAGACTTCTTTTGAAAACCTCACAAACCTTAGGGACAACCAAGCATGACAATGATTAGGGTTTTGATTAGTATCCCCACTTAGTTTTACCTTTGTGTCTCATTGAGTCTTCTCTTCTCACCTCATAATCAGGGACTAAACCCTAAAGGCTTTAAGGCTTTGTGATTAAGCTTATGCCTGCATCCTTCTCTTAGGATGGAGTGTATAACTTTAATCCTAAGTGTTAAACCCTTAATGTGTTTAAATCTCTTAATCAATTCACTTAATAATCATCAAGACACCACACTTGTAACTTGGGCCTTGCATTAGGGTTCTAATTCTTCCTTAATTGGTTAAGAAGGACTAACCCTAGTGTTAATGGACAAGTCCCCCTCAAGTTGTCTTACAAATAATAAAATCCACTTCATCATCTTACCATTAAATAAAATCCACTTAATCAAAGGCTTGTTTTGTCATGAGTTTAATCCCTAATCATGGATTAAGTTGAGGAGCTTTCCTCAGCTTAAACATTCTCATCTATTATCCTTCTATTAGGATGGTGTAATGAGTCTATTAAATCCCTGATTATGGCTTAACCTCATTACTTAACACTAAACAAAAACCACAAAAACATCTAAATAATCACAAGTAGGTTAATGATCTTAATCCTACACCAAAGGTGATTAAGTGTGAGAATCTGACTTCACACTTAAGGTATTCTCATTACCCCTAATCAGAGGGAAGATGTGATGAGTTTACTAACCCATTGGTTTAGGCTTAAGCTCATTAACTTATGACAAACTTTCAAAAGTAATAAAAGACTGAAAATTCAAAAACAAACAATAATCGTCTCCTTCGGGATTCTTTTCTCATCTCATTCACTCCGAAATCGAGAACTTGCTTCTTCCATCTCATGCAAGACAGTTTGCACCTGAGCCAGACAGGTCATACACTTGAGCATAGATAAGCAAGCAGTTCACAGTCAATTCATCTTTCAGTCTCTTTGGGTCGAACTACGGTGTTCTGACTTCCTCATTGCACGAGAGGATACGTAGGCATAACTTAACAGTTATCGAACAAAAGTCTCTGTATATTCCCCCTCCTTCCAGCATCTTTCTCTTAGCCTCATTATCATGAGCATACTCTTATCCTTGCACAGACACTATACATATTACACTTCACATTTCTTTTGCACTGACACCTGTACATCCTTTTCCAGCTCATTTATACACAAATTGCACTGACACTACCCCTTTAAAGCACAAATCTTTCAAGCGTGGATCCCGTCGAGTACGGCGGACAATCTGGGTGCTAATACCTTCCCAGGTTGTAACCAACCCCCTTTCTCAGTCTCTCTGGTTCGCAACCCGTCTTATCCATCTTTTTATAGGTCTATGCAGCATTACCTTTCCTCCGGGATAAAAATGCCTAGCTGGCGACTCTTTCCATCTCCAGTGAGTTCACGGCTGTGTGTTCTCACTGTCCCTCTCGCCGACTGTTCGCGTCTGTACCTTTATTTGGGCCTGGTCCCACTTATCGGGAGCGACATTGCCCTCACACTGACACTGTATATATTACACTTTACTTCTTTTACACAGACACCTGTACATCCTTTTCCAGCTCTTTCATACACAAATTGCACTGACACTACCCCTTTAAAACACAAATCTTTTAAGCGTGGATCCCGTCGAGTACGGCGGACAAGCTGGGTGCTAATACCTTCCCAGGTTGTAACCAACCCCCTTTCTCAGTCTCTCTGGTTCGCAACCATCTTATCCATATCTTTCTAGGTCTATGCAGCATTACCTTTCCTTCGGGATAAAAATGCCTAGCTGGCGACTCTTTTCATTCCCTGTGAGTTCACTCCTGTGTGTTCTCACATCCCTCTTTCGCCGACCGTTCGCGTCTGTACCCCATTTGACCCGGTGTCATTTGGTGGGAGCGACAGCTTGGCGACTCTGCTGGGAACCTTATGCTGCAACCAGGGCTTCTGGTTCTTTTTGTGGGTTCCTCCTAGCGCTTGTTTGATTTGTGTTTACTGGGGTGTTATGTTCTATTTGTGCTTGTATTTATATTTATTCTTGCTTTATGTACAGTTGTTTTACTGCTTTCTTTATAGCTTTACATATATCATACTGTCATACTGTGCTGGCTGGATCTGTTTTGTTGCTTTGGTGGGTGGGGTTACACTGAGAGTTGAGGTCCTATACCTGGGACCTGAGTGACACCTAGGCTAGAGTGGTTCATGTTCTTTCCCATTCCATTTCGGTCTGGTGCGGGAATATGAAACACGGTTCAGATATGGGTTTCTTCTTGAGAACTCTGTGCTGCAGATTTCCTGTAGTGCTAGGGCTATCTGGGAAGCCTGCTAAGTCTGAATGACCTTTAGTATTGACCTTCAGAAACTGAGGTGAATTAGAGGAGGATCTTTTATGGTGATTGTAAACACTGTACCTTCGGGTTAGAAGTGTTTACACTTCTCATAACTGATCCAAGTCTGAGGATCCTTGTTTTAGAACACCACCTGTGAGGGGGTTGGGCTGTTTGCAGGTTTGCAGGTACCCTTGACCTCAGCATACCCTGTTACTTTGTTTTGATTAAGAGTACTCCATGTTGGAACAGTTCTTGTGATTTTTAACCCTGGACATGTGACTCTTTATTTGAGTCCCCCACCTTGGTTACTAGACTTATGGGCCTCCATCTGGATTTCTTGAACATACCTGGACTTATATCAGAGCACTTGATCAGATCCAGCTCAGTCACAAACCCTTGCATATCATTTGCATACATCATCATTGCATCATTTTAACATTTGCTTATTTGTTTTTCAGGGTATCCATACTTTATTTTGGCTTGGTTTTGACTCCATCATCAGCATAGACCTATCTACTTCAGCTATCAGCTACCTGCTTCAGTCACCAGTCTCAGCCTGTCAGTGGCCCATCATCAGTATCATTCTCCATCATCAGCACCTGTCTCAACTCTTCTTCAACAACATGGCACCTAAGAAGAGTAACATCTCCTATCATTTCTTTCAGCCTGAGCTAGCTGACATCAGGAAGATTCAGACCCTGATTACTCCAGACCATATACCACTATTCAGAGAACACTATGGAGGCATACTTGATGTGGTTATGGATTTGGACCCTTCACAGAGGAGCCTGATTCATACTTGCCTGCAGTTCTATGATCCCCCTCTAAGGTGTTTCACTTTTCAGGATTTTCAGTTGGGACCTTTATTAGAGGAGTATTCATCATTGGTTGGTGTACCTATCAGGGGTGGAGTCCCCTTCAACCCAGAGATGGATTTTCCCAGTAATGAAGAGATAGCAAAGGCATTACATCTGGAACCAGTTCTGATTGGGCAGAATATGACTACCAAGGCTGGAATCTCTGGTCTACATTTGGATTTCTTGACCTCTCAGGCTATTCTGAAGGCCTCCTTGGGGAAGTGGAAGGCAGTCTGTGCATTATTAGCCCTTAGCATATATGGGGTTATTTTATTTGCAGATGAGCCTAAGTTTGTTAGCAAGAATGCAATCCATCTTTTCATCCTGAGGAACCCAGTGCCCACCTTACTGGGAGATTTCTACTACTCTGTTCACCAAAGGAATGAAAAGCAGAGAGGAAGATTGGTGAGGTGTTGTGCTCCCCTTTTCCATACCTGGTTGCTCAAGCACTTGCCCAAGACTGATGCATTTTTGAATCCTCATCAGCAGAGGAATTGGGCCAGAAGACTCACTGCTTTAACTTCAGCTGATATCAGATGGTGCACTTAAAGCACAAAGGGCAAGGACATTATTACCAGTTGTGGGCAGTTTCCCAATGTACCTCTGATAGGAGTAAAGGGTTGCATCAACTACAACCCTCTGCTATTCAAAAGACAATTGGGCTATGCATTGGTCCACCCTCCTAAAGCACAAGACTTGGCTGAGACCCTTTACTGTGAGATTAAGCCTAGTCTGGCTATTGTCAGGCAAGCATCCTGGGCTTGGGACAATGTCCAGACTAAAGGGGTAACCATTCTGGGAAGATGTAACAATGTGGCCTCAGCTCAGTACTATGAGTGGTCCCATGCCAGGGCTCAATTTTCTGGGACGCCCTTCACCATTGAGGATGTACCTGGACCATCTTCAGCACCATCTCCTGTCACTGTCAGCTTAGAGGAGTTTGAGAAATTGAAAGAGAGGAATGAGAAGCTGACTCAGGCTCTGCAGAAGACCCTCTGGGAGAAGAGTGATGGTCGGCTGGACATTGAAAGGTTAGAAAAGCTAAAGGTGGAGCATCTGGCCAGAATTGAGAAGTCAGAGGATTACATCAAGAAGTCAAGGGCTGGAGAACAGATTTTGAAGAATGCCTGCAAGGAGGCTCAGTTCCAAAAGGCCAGGACTGATTTGTATCTGAAGGAGAGTCAAGCTAGGTGGGTCAGGATCACCGAAGCTCGTTGTCGCTCCCGACAAATGAAAAGGGTTCATATGAAGGTACAGACGCGAACGGTCGGCGAAAGGGACAATGAGAACACACAGCCGTGAACTCACTGGAGAATGAATAGAGTCGCCAGCTAGGCATTTTTATCCCGGAGGAAAGGTAATGCTGCACAGACCTAGGGAAAGATGGATAAGACGGTTGCGAACCAGAGAGACTGAGAAAGGGGGTTGGTTACAACCTGGGAAGGTGTTAGCACCCAGATTGTCCGCCGTACTCGACGGGATCCACGCTTAAAAGATTTGTGTTTTAAAGGGGTAGTGTCGGTGCAATCTGTGTATAAAATAGCTGGAAAAGATGTACAGGTGTCAGTGTAAAGTGTATAAGTGATGTGAAGTATGAAAGTGTTAGTGTAAGAACAAGGTGAAATGCTCAAGATCATGAGGCTAAAGAATGAAGCTAGAAAGAGGGGGAATATACAGAGACTTTTGTTCGATAACTGTTAAGTTATGCCTACGTATCCTCTCGTGCAATGAGGAAGTCAGAACACCGTAGTTCGACCCAAAGAGACTGAAAGATGAATTGACTGATGAACTGCTTGCTTGTCAATGCTCAAGTGTATGACCTGTCTGGCTCAGGTGCAAACTGTCTTGCATTAGACGGAAGAAGCAAGTTCTCGTTTGTGAGTGAAGGTGATGAGAAAAGAACCCCGAAGGAGACGATTATTGTTTGTTTTTGAGTTTTCAGTCTTTTATTGCTTTTGAATTTTGTCATAAGTTAATGAGCTTAAGCCTAAACCAATGGGTTAGTAAACTCATCACATCCTCCCTCTGATTAGGGGTAATGAGAATACCTTAAGTGTGAAGTCAGATTCTCACACTTAATCACCTTTGATATAGGGTTAAGATCATTAACCTACTTGTGATTATTTATATATTTTGTGGTTTTTGTTTAGTGTTGAGTAATGAGGTTAAGCCATAATCAAAGATTAAACAGACTCATTACACCATCCTAATAGAAGGATGATAGATGAGAATGTTTAAGCTGAGGAAAACTCCTCAACTTAATCCATGATTAGGGATTAAACCCATGACAAAACAAGCCTTTGATTAAATGGATTTTAGATTAATGGTATGATGATGAAGTGAATTTTATGATTTGTAAGACAACTTGAGGGGGACTTGTCCATTAACACTAGGGTTAGTCCTTCTTAACCCATTGAGGAAGAATTAGAACCCTAATGCAAGGCCCAAGTTACAAGCTTGATGTCTTGATGATTATTAAATGAATTGGTTAAGAGATTTAAACACATTAAGGTTTTAACACTTAAGATTAAAGTTATACACTCCATCCTAATAGAAGGATGCAGGCATAAGCTTAATCACAAAGCCTTAAAGCCTTTAGGGTTTGGTCCCTGATTATGAGATGAGAAGAGAAGACTCAAAGAGAGACACAAAGGTAAAAACTAGGAGGGGGACTAATCAAAACCCTAATTCATTGTCATGCTTGGTTGTTCCTAAGGTTTGTGAGGTTTACAAGAACAATCTTCAAAGGAGCCACCAGGAAGCAGATGAACAAGACCAAGAGAAGCAAAGTGACTTGCTTCATTCAAGAAGTCAAGTCACTTGAAGAAAGAAAGTGGGAGGAACAAGCATGAGCAAGCTCAAACTCAAGCACATATAGAAATGCAACAATGCATGCAAGAGAGATGAAAAGAAAAGTTATGAGAAGTGAAGGCAAATTCACTTCTCAAGTTTACTTACCACCTGAAATGTTAGAAAGAAATGCAATGCAATGCTAGATGGGATGAAATGGTATGATGCTAGACCAAACCAGAAGCATGTTGATGATGATTATGATGTTATGGGGTGCTGCAAACATGAGGCAAGACATGGATATGTTCATACAAGATCATGGATGCAGATGATGCAGGTTAAGGAGCATGAATGAACATGAAAAGTTATGAAGCATACAAGACAAATGACATGGCAAATATGTAATGCAATGATCAAACATGCTTTCTATGTGCCCTAAGATGCCAAATGAATCACAAGAATGCACAAAATGCAAAGACAAGTCATGTTATGCAAGGAAATGCAAGAAGGATGCAAGAGAAATCCCAAATTAGGGTTCATGGATTAAACATCAAACCAAAACTCACAACAGAAGCAAACCCTAAGATAAAAAATGGAAAATGCCATCCAAAGAAACCCTAAACCTATAATGAACCACTGCCCAAAGGGGAACTCTCAACTCCTAACCAATCTCAAGATATGAATTTTATAAGTTATTAGGGTTTTTTAGGGTTCTTAACAAAAGAAATGTCAAACAAATAGAAAATGCAAGATCAAATCATGGCCATTTTACCCTAGAAACTACATGCCAAACACAAAACAGTGCAAGAAGAATCAATGTCTCAACCTTCTCCAATAGGCAGAAATGAATTTTTGAACTTAGGATCAAATTAATGCATAAAAAATGATTTAATTCAATGAAAAATTCTTAAAATGCATCAAGATCAAAGAGAAATTTGGTTTGAAGGTTGGACAATGTTTCTAAATATCTTAGAACATTTCATGAATTTTTTTGTAATTTTTAAATACCTAAAAGTATTTTTAATTAATTAATTTCCATTAATCAATTAAAAATAATCTTTTAAATATTTAAAAATACTTTTAAATGATAAAAAATAAAATAAAAAATATTTTTGGGTCTTAAAAATTAATAAAACTTTTAAGAAAAAGTTTCATAATTTTTAAGACATTTTTGCTATTTTAAAATAAATGTGCAAATTAATTGAAATAAAATGAATTAAAAACAAATAAAATGAAAAGTCAAAGGAAAGGAAGGCTGAGATTGTATCTGGGTTTTGAGACATTGACCACGCGCCAGATCTTGTGGCTCACATTCAAACTGGGTTAATCTTAATTAATTAAATAAATTAAACCTAATTAAGACTAATGACATGATCTGGACCACACATATGCGCGCGGGAAGCCAGATCCAAGGGCCCAAATTTGAACTTTGCCCTAACCCTAATTAACTCACTAATCACTTTCAGGCTGCCGGAGAAGACCTCCGGTCGTCTTCTCCGGCCAGCATCTCACCTGAGAAACCTCCAAACCCCTCAAATCGTAACGAAAATGAAAACTAAACACACCAAAATGATCCCCATGATCTCCTGAACTAAAACCCTAAGTCCAAACAAATTTCTTCTTCCTCAAAACCATGAATCGAACAGAACAAGTTCTAGGGCACGCAGGTTTCAGAGACAAATTAAATACTCAAATCAAAGCCATTTTCGAAACCAATGACATCAGGATGATCAGTGAATCACATAGAACAAGTTTATAACAAGAAAAATGATTTCTGGAAAAAATAATTTCGAGCTACCTGAGATTTGGAGCTTTCAACTTGAGGACTTTCAGGCCACTTCTCCTTGTGCAATCCACTCCACTTGATCCCCAGAAGATGTTTGAATGCTCAATGAGAGTTTAAGTTGGCTGGATAGTGAGATTCGACAGCTTCTGCTCAAGCTTGATCAGAAATGGCAATGGTGTTTCAAGCACTTTCAGGTCATGGTGAGGGGTTGTTTGTGATCCTGAGGGTGAATGGAGAAGCTTTGCAAGGTTTGTTTTGATGTTTGCAAGCTGTGGTGAGAGTTTCGAAGAGAAATGCAGGCTGAGGGTGAGAAATGGCTATGGAGTATTCTGGTTGTTTCAGGCTTGGGTTCTTGGTGCTTTGTGGTCTATGGAGCAAGGTGAGTTGAATGGTGAAGATGGTTTGAGTGTTTGCAAGCTGTGGAGGCAGATTCGAAGCAACTTGCAATGTGGTGTGTTTTTGTGAATGTGTGTGTTTTTTGTATATTTCAGCCTTGCCTTGTGTTATGTCTTGCTTGCAAATTGTCCACATAACTCTCTTTCATTGGTCAGTTGACAAGACATGCCCTTTATTGATTGGTAAGTTACCTTTTTGCAAAAAGTCAAATAATGTGTAAGAGAAGTATGGCTCATGATCTAGGCAAGTACATGGGCTGGTTCTGGTGCAGCAAGGTGAGGTGAGAGGCTAGCAAAGCTCAGCATCCAAGGCTGCAAGTAGTAGGAAGCATGATCATGAGTTTTGCAACTTGTGACTTTTTGTTCACATGTGACCTTTTTGTCCAACCAAACATAAAACCATGGGCATTCTTGGTTCATTTCTGATTTTTATGACTTAGAGAATGTTTATGTGCTGGTTTGAAGTGAACTAGAGGTTGCAATATGCATTGGTCCAAGACTTTGCAAAATTTCCATTTGAGGCATGCCTTGAAAATCAATGATTTTAGCCAACTTTGCATTGCCATAACTTTTGATCCAAGAAGAGTTTGATCATGTTCTTGTACTTTTTGAAAAGGGAAAGATGAGATCTACAACTTTCATGACCAAAGTTTTTCCATTTGAAGCCTTTTTGGATCAAGAATCAAGGCTTGAAAAATGACCTAAAATGATGCATTCTTGAAAAGTCAACTATGCCCAAAAAGTCAACATTTGCAAAAACCCTAAATTCTTGATTTCTATGAACTTCAACCTTCTTCTATGATCAAATAAAGATCATATACACTCAAAATGATGAAGATCACCCATTGGTTGGGTCATTGGGGGCCTCAGATGCCCTGATTTTACACTGACTTGTCTGAAAAGTCAACCTTTGATCAGATGACTTCCCCATGGAATTTCTTCATGAAAATTGGTATGCATACTCCCTATACCATATAAAGAGCAATGGAAACAAGAATGACCAAAAAATTTGGAGTTATGGCCTCTGAAAACAAAACCCTAATTTTCAGTCAACTGTGCAGTCTAGCCTGTCTCTGCATCCCCTCAAACCCTAGTTCTTGTGATTCCTTTGAAGTTTTGACTTTGAGAGGATGTATTATGATGATTGAACACACATGGACCACTTTGAAATGATTGGTGGCCTTTGGAATGGCTCAAGATGCCTTGGGATTGCTCAGATCACAAACCCTAGGTGCAGATGCCTTAGAAACTATGCAGTGAATCAAAAATGAGATGTGAGATGAGATGATATGATTGTGTTTATGCATATGAGAGTGATCACAAGCCATGGTGAAATGGGTGAGGGAAAATTTGGGGTGTTTACAGCTGCCCCTATTCAAACATGAGTTAGTTGTGCAGGATGTAAGCAACGGCTTAACAGGCAAACAAGATAACTTGTGGTTGAATACCAAAGACAGTCCAAAATTTGCACTCACAGAATGAAGAAGAAAAGGGGTATAGATTGTAAAAGGAAAACAAAGTATATTGTAAAGTGGGCGACGGAGGACGACCGTCGAGCAGAGGACGACTGCTGGGTAAAGAGCAATGACGGGGACGACCGGCATGCTGGGGATAAAAGGTAAAGCCAAGACGGGGACGGCCGACTAGCTGGGGAAAATAAAATCGTGATGGAGACGGCCATCGAGATAAAGCTGTAAAATTCTCTGGAAATTAATGAAACATGACGGGGACGGCCATCAAGTTCATAAAGGTAAAGTAACCAACGATGGGGACGGCCATCGGGCTAAAAGGAAAAGGGACCACGACGGGGACGGCCATCGGGTTAAAGAATAAATGAAATAAACAGATGATGGGGTACGGCCATCAAAGGTGAAGGACGATCACCTAGCAGGGGACGGCTGCTCTGTTGGGGATAAAAGGAATATGATGGGGACGGCCATCAAAGGTGGAGGACGACCATCTGGCAGGGTACGGCTGCCGAAAATATCAACGATGGGGACGGCCATCGGATAGAAAAGGTCAACGATGGGGACGGCCATCGGACGAGCATGATGGAGGACGACCATCAAGAAGTGGAGGACGACCACTCAGCAGGGTACGGCTGCTCTCGAGGTTTCTCATGACATAGGACGAATGCCAGATAACCAAAATCAACAATGAGGACGGCCATTGGATAAAATGATGAAGGACGATCATCAAAAGGTGGAGGACGACCACCTAGCAGGGGACGACTGCTAAAAACAACGATGGGGACGACCATCGGATGAGCATGATGGAGGACGACCATCAAGAAGTGGAGGACGACCACTCAGCAGGGTACGGCTGCTCTCAGGGTTATCATGACACAGGACGAGTGTCAGATAAAAGAAAATGCTTTGTTGGTGATCTACTGGGGATATAGTGAACACGGACGAGAGTTCACAACCAAGAAAAGAAAGTATAAGCGTTTGGTATTATATAGATTAAAGATGCGGACGAGCATCCTTAAGGCTATGATACGGACGGGTATCATGTAGAAACAAACTGACACATGTTCAGAGATGATGATACGGACGAGTATCAACGGGTTAACAAGGAACACGGACGAGTGTTGAATCTGAAGGGACTCTTCTGGGGAATAGTAGACACAGACGAGTATCTATGTTCAAGAAGACACAAGTGTTTGACACAGTGTATGGATTAAAGATGCGGACGAGCATCCTTAAGACTTATGATACGGACGAGCATCATGTAGAAACAAACATTAGACGCAATGTTCTGAGATGATGATACGGACGAGTACCAACTGGTTAACAAAGAACAAGGACTATTGTTGAATCTGTGGGGTTATGAGTGGTGTATACAAGATACGGATGAGTATCTGTATAAGTGTACCAAGGAGTGGTGAGTATATATAATGTATAGATGAGTGTTTATCTGCTGGGGATAGTGACACGGACGAGTGTCAAGAGAGAAAAGTATAATATTAACAAGTATATGGGTGATAAAGGTGTAAGCGACTGCGCTGGGAATATGACACGGACGGGTGTCGAGAAAATGTATATATGAGTATATGTGAGTGCAAAGAGGGTATCTTTGGCCTTCTGCTGGGGGGTATGTCACGGACGGGTGTCATGAAGTATCCGTAATACGGGTGATCTTGTTTGTAGAGAAAGTTCAGGCGACTTTACTGGGGAGTGATGACACGGACGGGTGCCAAAAGGTGTATATACTGGTGTTTGTGATTTGTGAGGCAACTGCTTTTGTTGGGACTCTGGTGGGGGTTTTTCTGTATGTATTCTGCATGCCGATAGATTGTCATTATTTACAAACGTTCAATTCACAACATGACTCATGATTATGCTATGCGTTTGATTTTTGCCGTAATGCTCCGTATTAGACGGAATGCTACGCTCTGAGGGGATAATATGGTGCGAATGCCATGATTATGCAAAGATACACAGATCCGGGACTCGGATCCCGTTGCTGCGGAGATCTCTGGTTGATCTGCTTGAAGTGGACATCCCAGCTGGGGATGAGATCATTGGTAGATCTAATGATGTATCTGTTTGGGGATACAGGTCACTGATTGGCATATCCTTGTAATACGGGACCCAGCTGGGGTTTGTAGAAGCTTTCTCCCTCTCTGTTGTGACTTCTTCGTGCGTTGCTCTTCTGAATAGAGGCTTGAAGCTCTGTGGGGATATGATTCCCTGATTTCTGCATTCTGCTGAGGAAGAAAGGTTGGTACTACAGCTGGGGAATGTTGTTGGTAACCCAGCTGGGGGAGAGTAATGAGAGGCAACTCGGCTGGGGAGAAAACATCTTGAGTGTTAAGCCCGTTTGTTGGTTTGCCAGCTTGCTGGACTGTAGCTTATATGCCCCAAGTTGCGTTCTGGATACCTGCAATCCTGCAAAGACAAGGAAACGCACAAATGGCCCCGAGGTATCCTTTACTGGATTCCGTCATAGGAGTTAAGCACTTTTGAGAGTAAGTATATTCCCTGTAAGCATGTGTTTTCTATTATTTTTAGAGAAAAACATCTGTACTTATGCAACTAGTTTTTTAGAGACATCAGACATCCTTTGTAAATAAAAATGTACAAGACGAAACATGACTGAAAAATCTGATTTTATTAATTCATGTGCCCTGAATCAGCAAGATACGGTCAAGGAAACACATCTCCTGAAATGAAGAGATTGTTACAAATTGAGAAACAAAGTGCTGGCGATGTTGACGACGCTTTCAAGGGAGCTTCCTCCTCTGCTATGACTCGTACGACAATGACGTTCTTCTCGTCTTGCTTTCTGAAGAAGGCTGATTCTGATTGAAGCTTGATCGTTTCAAGGCTTTCCAAGTTGTGACAATACAGACGAATTCAGAATGCAGTTGTTCGCTTATTCCCTTATTTTGCATGGATCGCCCTTTCGGGTTTTCAATCCATCAGGATACCCATTTTTGCCTGAGTTGTCCAATGCGGCTTTTCAACTCAGCGGGTGTACATTTTTTGTTTATTTCCCTTATTTTTGCCCGAGTCTTTTATTCTGTTTTTGACTCGCCGGGATGCCCTATTTTTGCCTGGACTTACATTCTGTTTTTATGTCCAGCGGGTCATTTTATGCGAAGTATTTTTTAACTGCATCTGAATTCACAGGGGACGGGAAATCTTCACCATCCATGGTGCTGAGCATCAGCGCTCCACCAGAGAAAACTTTCTTTACAACGAATGGTCCTTCATAATTTGGAGTCCATTTGCCCCTGTGGTCTGTATGAGGAGGGAGGATTCTTTTCAACACAAGATCCCCTACTTGGTACTCTCGATGCCTGACTTTCTGATCAAAGGCTTTCTTCATTCTCTTCTGATATAACTGCCCATGACAAATTGCAGCCAATCTTTTCTCTTCAATCAGACTCAGTTGTTCGAATCGGGACCGAACCCATTCTGCTTCACTCAGTTTAACATCCATTAATACCCGTAACGAGGGTAGTTCAACTTCAACAGGTAGGACTGCTTCCATACCATATACAAGCTGATACGGTGTTGCCCCAGTGGATGTTCTGATTGACGTGCGGTACCCATGCAAGGCAAACGGTAGCATTTCATGCCAGTCTTTGTATGTGATTACCATCTTCTGCACAATCTTCTTAATATTCTTATTCGCTGCCTCAACAGCGCCATTCATCTTTGGCCTGTAAGGAGAAGAATTGTGATGTTGGATCTTGAAGTCCCGGCACAGCTCTGCCATCATTTTGTTGTTTAAATTGGAACCATTATCAGTAATGATTCGCTCGGGCACTCCATACCGACAGATGATATCTCTCTTCAGAAATCGGGCTACCACTTGTCTTGTAACATTTGCATATGAGGCTGCTTCAACCCACTTGGTGAAATAATCAATGGCGACCAGGATGAATCTGTGACCATTCGAAGCAGTTGGCTCAATCTTGCCAATCATATCAATGCCCCACATGGCAAAGGGCCACGGTGAAGACATTACGTTCAAAGGATTGGGAGGCACATGCACCTTATCTGCATAGATCTGGCATTTGTGGCATTTTCTGGCGTAAGCACAACAGTCTGCATCCATTGTGATCCAGTAATAGCCTGATCTTAATAGCTTTTTAGCCATGGCATGCCCTCCGGCATGGGTACCAAAGGACCCTTCGTGCACTTCATGCATCAACAAATCTGCTTCCATCCTGTCAACACATCTGAGGAGTACCATATCAAAGTTCCTTTTGTATAAAGACCCATCAGTGTTCAGAAAGAAACTACCAGCAAGCCTTCTCAAAGTCTTCTTATCATTGGAAGATGCCCCAGGTGGGTATGTTTGATCCTCCAAGAAGCATTTAATGTCATGGAACCAAGGCTTATCTTCTTTTACAACATCCGCTGCAAATACATATGCTGGTCTATCAAGTCTAGACACTGAAATCTGGGGTACAAAGTTAGCAGCTTGAACTTTGATCATGGATGAAATGGTAGCAAGAGCATCTGCAAACTGATTCTCGTCCCGAGGGATATACTCAAGTTTGACCGTTGTAAAGAAAGTCAGTAACCTTCTCGTATAATCCCTGTAAGGTATCAGATGATCCTGGTGGGTGTACCATTTTCCGTTGGTTTGATTAACTACCAGAGCCGAATCTCCGAATACGGTCAATGTCTTGATCCTGAGGTCAATAGCTTCCTCAAGACCCATAATGCAAGCTTCGTATTCAGCTTCGTTGTTAGTGCAGTTGAAAGTGAGTTTTGCCGAGAAAGGCATGTGAACTCCTTTAGGTGTAATGAGTACTGCACCAACACCACGGCCATTCATGTTAACAGCCCCATCAAACATCATAGTCCATTCTTCCTCCGGGTCAGGCCCTTCAGTGTGAATAGGCTCTTCGTGATCTTTTGCTTTAATGAACATGATGTCTTCATCAGGGAAGTCAAACCTCATAGGCTGGTAGTCATCAATGGGTTGCTCAGCAAGATATTCAGATAGTACACTGCCCTTGATGGCTTTCTGAGATGTGTACTGTATGTCGTATTCTGTGAGAATCATCTGCCATCTTGCAACCCGTCCGGTAAGAGCTGGCTTCTCGAAAATGTACTTAACTGGATCCATTTTTGAGATTAATAAGGTAGTGTAGGTCAACATATACTGTCTCAGTCGGCGAGCAGCCCACACTAAAGCACAGCAAGTTTTCTCGAGCAGTGAATAACGCTGTTCACAGTCGGTAAACTTTTTGCTTAGGTAGTATATTGCATACTCTTTTCGACCAGACTCGTCATGCTGGCCCAGCACACACCCCATTGACTCTTCTAATACTGTCAAGTACATAATCAGAGGTCTTCCCTCAACTGGCGGCATGAGGACTGGAGGTTCTTGTAGATATTCTTTGATCTTGTCAAAAGCCTTCTGGCAATCTTCGTTCCACCTGACCGTCTGTTCTTTTCTTAACAGCTTGAACAAGGGTTCACAGGTCGCTGTAAGGTGAGATATGAACCGTGAAATGTAGTTCAATCGACCTAAGAACCCTCGAACTTCTTTCTCAGTTTTCGGCGCAGGCATTTCTTGAATAGCTTTGACTTTATCAGGGTCAACTTCAATCCCTTTCTCGCTTACAATAAAGCCCAGCAGCTTACCGGATCGCACCCCGAATGTGCATTTGTTGGGGTTCAGCTTTAGTTGGTACTTCCTCAGTCGCTTGAACAACTTCAGCAGATTCACCAGGTGATCTTCCTCTGTAAGGGACTTGGCAATCATGTCATCCACATAACACTCGATTTCCTTATGGATCATATCGTGGAATAATGTCACCATAGCCCGTTGATACGTTGCACCAGCATTCTTTAGTCCGAATGGCATCACCTTGTAACAGAACGTGCCCCAAGGTGTGATAAATGTTGTCTTCTCCATGTCTTCAGGTGACATCTTGATCTGATTATATCCTGAAAATCCATCCATGAAGGAGAATACCGAGAACTGAGTCGTGTTATCCACCAATACATCAATGTGAGGTAATGGGAAGTCATCTTTCGGGCTGGCTCTATTCAGATCCCGGTAGTCAACACACATTCTTACTTTTCCATCTTTCTTAGGCACAGGCACTATATTAGCAACCCACGGCGGATAGCTAGTTACAGCAAGGAACCCGGCGTCCCATTGCTTTTGTACCTCTTCCTTAATTTTCATAGCCATGTCTGGGCGAGTTCGGCGCAGCTTTTGTTTAACTGGTGGGCATTCTTCCCTCAAAGGCAGCTTATGCACAACAATGTCGGTATCCAACCCTGGCATATCTTGATACGACCAAGCAAACACATCAACATACTCTTGAAGCAGATCTATCAGTTGTCTCTTCACTGAGTCTTGCAGGCAGGCCCCGATTTTAACTTCCTTCACGTCTTCGTCTGTACCAAGATTAATCACTTCAATCTCCTCCTGGTGAGGAGTAATAGCCTTCTCCTCTTGTCTCAACAACCTAGCTAGCTCTTCAGGAAGCTCATATTCTTCATCAACCCCTTCATCAGCTTGATTGATTGGATTGTCAAAGTCATACGATGTCATAGCCGTGCTGTTGTCGGTGCTGTCAGGAAGGCACTCTCTGCAAGGGTTCAGTTTGTTTATTTTAGTGATTGATTTTAATCTTGCTTTAGAAAAAAAAAAGTGAAATGAAGTTATCATTTTGAAAACACCGCCATTTATTTTTGTACAAAAAGAAAAATGGAAAAACAGTGAGCAGAAAAGAAAAAGACTCGTTTGCAAAAAGATGTCTGATATTTCATTAATTTAATCTTGTTTGCACAAAAGTACATATGGCCCTGATTACAAAATGAGTCTTGTCATCTTGGGCAAGATGCAAGACTTTGATGCATGCTATAAAAAATACAGGAAATAATAATTACTCTGCATGAGTAACTCTTATAATTTCCTGGGAAGACCAGTTTGAGATACTGCTCCCCGGGACCTTTGGACGAATCCAGCTTTCCAGGTTGCGTTCTTCTTCCAGCTCGTCTTCCAGACAGTTGATAGCATCAGGGGTGAGCATCCCCCCACTCACAAAGTTGGGCTCCTTCGCAGCCGCTGCTTGATCTTGTTGAGTTGGTTTGTAACCCAACCCAAATCTGTCCACTTTCTTCTCCACCGATAGCAGTTTGCCCCAGCCTTGGGCGTTTCCTCCCTCAACAACCTTCCGGGCTTGTTGGTATGATGATATTGAAGTACCAGGCACAGCAGATGTTTCATTGACATTCAAAGCTTCGAACCCCTGGCTCATTGTTTCATGGATCTCCCCATCCATCTCAATGTACTTATAGGTAGCCAGGTGGCTGACAAAAATATCCTCTTCTCCACAGATTGTAACGATTTGACCCTCCCACTCGTATTTTAACTTCTGGTGAAGGGTAGAGGTCACGGCGCCAGCGGCGTGAATCCATGGCCTACCCAATAGACAGCTGTAGGCAGGCTGTATATCCATCACGTAGAAGGTCATTGTGAAAGTCTGCGGGCCAATCGTTACGGGTAACTCAATCTCCCCCAGAACCGACCTCTTTGAACCATCAAAGGCTCTTACCACCAGGTTGCTGGGTCTCAACGCCAATCCGTCATATTCTAGCTTCACCAGGGCCTTCTTAGGTAAGACATTGAGGGATGACCCCGTGTCTACCAGCACATGGGAAAGGACAGCACCTTTGCATTCCATGGTTATGTGCAAGGCTTTGTTATGGTTGCGGCCCTCCGTTGTCAAATCAGTATTGGTGAACCCTAGTCCGTGACTAGCATTAACATTTCCAACTACAGCTTCCAGCTGATTGACAGTGATCTCTTCAGGCACGTAAGCTGCGTGCAAGACTTTGAGTAGTGCATTCCGATGGGCCTCGGAGCACATAAGCAGTGAGAGGATAGAGATTTTGGATGGCGTCTGGTGAAGTTGATCCACGATTTTGTAATCACTCTTTTTGATGATTCTCATAAACTCATCAACTTCTTGATCGAACGGCGTCTTCAAGGCTTCTTTAACAGCTTGATCTTCCTGCACAGGGCTCTTTCCTTTTGCCTTGGCAGCAGCTTCTGCTTCGGCAGTAGGTCTTTGAATTGGTGGAGCAAAGAGACGTCCGCTTCGAGTGAAGCCTCCGCCTCCCCCCACATTATCTATTTGTGGTGCAGGTGTTGATGTTTCAAGAGTGATTCTTTTTCCTTCGCAGTACACGTCAGAGCCATAGTGCCAAGGGATGGCCCTACTGCTTTCATATGGTACTGGTCCAGGCACCGTGACAGTGACTGGACTGATTGCTGCTGCTGAAGGGACTGTAATTGTTTGTGGATCATAAAAGATTGTAACTGGTGCTCTGATGGGAGCAGCACCTTCTGAATGGTAGGCAGAGTTGTTTTCCGGATCATAGAATATCGTGACAGTAGAGACATCTTCATGATTTGTTGCTGGAGTTGTAGGAGATATTGGCGGAAGAATGGATGTTGTCGTTGTAGGAGTCTCGAAGTGGAGTGAAGCTGAAGTTGTAGCAGGGAAATTTGTTGAAAACTGATCAGTTGAGATGATTGATGAAGTACTTGTCGATGAAGCCGAAAAATTGTCAGGAACAATAGTTGCTGCAGTTGTAGGAGGTTCTGAAACCGTTGTTGATGAAATTGCTGGATTTGTTGGAAATGATGTGGTGATCTGAAGTTGACCACTCTGAATGAGGCCATCTATGCTATTCCTCAAATTATCGCACCCATTTACAGAGATATTGCAGTAAGCACAACCCAATTCACACCCTGGGAACATCTGACATTCCAAGAGCTGAGCCTTGATTTCTACCAATGGTGTCCTGATCTGTCCCACACTGGTTATTAAATAAGACGGTTTGTCTTCTTCAATAGCGTTAATCCGGGGACCACCATGGTTTGGCATCGGGTTCTTATTAACATTGGGTGGTGGTGCGAAATTCAGAGCCTTGGAGTCTACCAGGTCTTGTACCTTCATATGCAGAGCCCTGCATTTTTCTGTGCTGTGGCCAGGTGCGTTTGAATGGAAGGCACACCTAGCATTGGAGTCATAGTTCCTTGGTAGACTGTTGGGATCCGGAGGTGCCAACGTTCTTAGCTCGACCAGGTTGAGTTTCAGAAGTTGTGGCAGCAAAGTAGCATATGGCATCGGGATTGGATCGATCACTCTGTTAGCTTGAGAGGGCCTCTGCTGAAATGGCCTTTGTTGACTGTTGTTGTTGGTGTTGCTGTTGTTGTAATTCCTTGGAGGATACTGATTTTGCTGATGGTACTGAGGTTGTTGTTGATAGCTTTGCTGAGGAGGTTGATAGACAGGTTGAGGATGAGCTGGAGCAGGGATGGTGACTGCTGCTATGGACCTCTGAGCATATTGGGGCCTACCCCTGTTTGAATGGATGGCATTGGTCTCGCCAGCTCTTCTCGGGCCTGCAAAAGGCTTTCTTGTACTACTGGACGAGCTTGCACCACTGTCTGAGATCTTTCCCATTTTCAACAAGCTTTCAATTCTCTCCCCAGCTATGACAACATCTGCAAAGCTAGTAGAAGAGAAAGCAGCCAACCTGTCAATATACGTTCCCTGGAGAGTGTTCATAAACATGTCTGCCATTTCTCTCTCAGACATTGGTGGTTGAACAGCAGTAGCCAGTTGCCTCCACCTTTGAGCATATTCTCGGAAACTCTCCCTCGAAGACTGTGACATTCCCATCAGGAGAGTCCTGTTGGGTGCCATGTCTAGATTATACTGATATTGTCTGATGAAGGCCTCTGCCAGGTCCTTCCAGCATCTAATTGTTGCTCTTGTCAGATGGGAATACCACTCCCTCGAAGCTCCAGTCAAGCTATCTTCAAAATAGAACATCCACAATTTCTCATCCATTGTATAGGCCTTCAGCCTTCCCAGAAATGATTGTAGATGAGTCCGGGGGCATGAAGTCCCATTATACTTTTCGAAACAAGGAGGCTTGAACTTATGGGGGATCCTGACCCCGTCTACCAAACCCATGTCCATGACGTCGAAACCCAAAGAATTTTGAGATTCTAAGGACCTCAACTTCTCAGCTATTTCTTCCAACCGTCTATCATAAGTTTCCTCTCCAGCACCCATTACTGTAAATTGGTCCTCCTGAGGGTCTTCTTGAAGTACCCTGGCTGCAGTGGCTGTCCCTTGAACATTTGCAGGAATGTTAATCTCAGGATGTAGATGTGGGCCAAACACAGGAGGGTTAACATGGGGTTGCACCCGTTCATTGTTACTTGTGCCGGCAGTCCCCACATGGGGCTCATCTTGATTCCTCCCTTCTACCAAAGCTCTGAGCCTCTCCTGGCTTTGAGCTAAATTGTTCATCACTTCCATGAATTGTGTTATCTGGGTTCTCATCTCCAATCTTTCGTTTGCCATCTGGTTTCTGACCTCTGTAAGGTCTTGTTGCATCTGGTCCATTTGGATGCCCGGAAGGTTGTTTCTAGTTGGGTACCTGTGTGGCCTGTTGAGAGGAAATACCCGGCGGCGAGCAATAATTCCTGAATATCACAACAGAGGTTAGTAACAACAAAACAAAACCCTACAAAACAAAAGAGGTTAGCATGCAATGCAGTTATGCTTATTTGCTCTCAAGGTATCCGGTTTGGTCTTCAGTTTTGACCCTTCCAGACCCTTGAAGATGTTGCTGTTGAAGTTGCTTTCGAAATAAACCCAGATGGAAACTAACACAAATATATTACAGAAGGTGAAATAATACATCTTGTTCATTTTACAACACCAGCCCTCTAAGGGGTCAAAATACATCACAAAAACAAAAGTACATGGAATAGGAATAACAACAAGCAAATGATCAAACTCCAAGGCCAAACTCATCCTCACGAACTTCCTTAAGAAGTGCTTCGGTCACAGGATCAGCCGGCCGCTCCGTAAGATTTCTGATGAGAAGGTTTCTTGTTGCAACAGCTGCAGTCAACTTCTTGCTCTGACTTTGGTCTTTAGACCTCTTCACTCCAGCTCTGATTTCTAACTCTGATATTTCCTTCTGGGCTGCTGCCAGGGCTTTTTCCATCTGCTCCATCTTGTCCTGAACTCTCTTGTCTTCTAGAGTACGGGCCTCAGTGATCCGGACCCACCTGGCTTGACTCTCTTTCAAATACAAGTCTGTCCTTGCTCTCTGGAACTGGGCTTCTTTACAAGCATTCTTCAGAATCTGCTCACCAGCCTTAGACTTGTTGATATAATCTCCAGACTTCTCAATCTTAGTCAAGTGTTCCACTCTCAACTTCTCCAGTCTCTCAATCTCCCTCACACCTTCACTCCTCTCCCGGAGGGTCTTCTGCAAAGCCTGGGTTAGCTTCTCATTTCTTTCCTTCAAGCTCTCAAACTCCTCCAGACTGATAGTGGCAGGGGGTGGTGCTGAAGATGACTCAGGCATGTCTTCTATGGTGAAGGGCATTCCAGAGAATTGGGCCCTGGCATGGGACCACTCATAATATTGGACTGATGCCACATTATTGCACTTCCCCAGAATGGTGACTCCCTTGGTTTGAACATTATCCCAGGCCCAGGCAGCCTGCCTAACAACAGCCAAACTAATCTTGTTCTCACAATAGAGAGTCTCCACCAAGTCCTGTGCCTTAGGAGCATGGACCAGTGCATAGCCTAGTTGCCTTCTGAACAGCAGAGGATTGTAATTAATACTGCCCTTAACTCCTATCAAAGGCACATTAGGAAAATGTCCACAGCTGGTGATGATATCCCTGCCTTTGGTGCTTTGAGTGCACCAACTGATATCTGCTGAAGTTAGAACAGTGAGTCTCTTAGCCCAGTTGCTTTGCTGATGAGGATTTAGAAAGGCATCTGTCCTGGGTAGATGCTTTAGAAGCCAAGCATGGAATAATGGAGCACAACACCTCACTAGCCTTCCCCTCTGCTTCTCATTCTTCTGATGTACTGAGTAATAGAGATCTCCTAGCAATTTGGCACTGGGTTCTTCAGGATGAACAAATGGATTGCATTCTTGCTGATGAATCGAGGCTCATCTGCAAACAACACAATTCCATATACACTTAAGGCCAACAGAGCACAAACAGCTCTCCACTCCCCCAGGGAGGCCTTCAGACTAGCTTGGGAAATCAGGAAGTCAAGATGAAAACCAGGGATCCCAGCTTTAGAGGTCATATGCTGCTCAATCAAAGCAGGTTCCAGGTGCAGAGCTTTTGCCACCTCTCCATTGCTGGGAAAGACCATTTCAGGGTTGAAAGGGATTTCCCTCTTGATAGGCAAACCAACCAAGGATGAGTATTCTTCTAATAGAGGGCCCAACTGGAAGTCTTGAAAGGTGAAGCATCTCAATGGGGGGTCATAAAACTGAATGCAGGTGTGGATCAAACTCCTCTGGGATGGGTCCAGATCCATGACCAAGTCAAGTATATCCCCATAATGCTCCCTGAACAAAGGTATGTGATCTGGAGTGATCAGGGTTTGGATCCTCCTGATGTCTGATAAGTCTGGTTGGAAGAAATGATAGGTGATGTTGCTTTTCTTTGGAGCCATGATGCTGAAGACTGAGTAGAGTGCTGATGAAGATGCTGAGGAGTGGGCCACTGGCTGGCTAGTGCAAGTATTTGAAGTATATGGCTGACAAGCTGAAGCTAGTGCTGGTGGAGATAGGTCAGTAATGCAGATGGGGTCAAAACCAAAACCAGATGAAAATGGATACCCTGAAACACAAATAAGCAAATGTTAATATGATGCAATGGTTATGTATGCAAATGATATGCAAAGGGTTTGTGACTGAGCTGGATCTGATCAAAATGCCCTGATATAAGTCCATGTGTGTTCAAGAATCCCAGATGGAGGTCTATAAATCCAGTAACCAAGGTAGGGGGACTCAAATAAAGAGCCACATGTCCAGGGTTTTAGAATCACAAGAACTATCCAACATGGAGCATTCTTAACAAAGTCAAAGTAACAGGGTATTCTGAGGTCAAGGTACCTGCAAACCTGTAAACAGCCCAACCCCCTCACAGGTGGTGATCTAGAACAAGGATCCTCAGACTTGGATCAGTTATGAGAAGTGTAAACACTTCTAACCCGGAGGTACAGTGTTTACAATAACCATAAAAGTTCCTCCTCTAATTCACCTCAGTTTCTGAAGGTCAATACTAAAAGGTTATCCAGACTTAGCAGGCTTCCCAGATAGCCCTAGCATTGCAGGAAATCTGCAACACAGAGTTCTCAAGAAGAAACCCATATCTGAACCGTGTTTCGTATTCCCGCACCAGACCGAAATGGAATGGGAAAGAATATGATTCACTCTAGCCTAGGTGTCACTCAGGTCCCAGGTATAGGACCTTAACTCTCAATGAAACACCCACCCACCAAGGCAAACAACAGATCCAGCCAGCAACAATGACAGTATGATATATAAATGCAATAAAGGAAGCAGTAAAGTAACTGTACATAAAGCAATAAACAAAAATAAATACAAGCACAAACAAGCACATAACACCCCAGTAAACACAAATCAATCAAGCGCTAGGAGGAACCCACAAAAAGAACCAGAAGCCCTGGTTGCAGTATAAGGGTCCCCAGCAGAGTCGCCAAGCTGTCGTTCCCGACAAATGAAAAGGGTTCATATGAAGGTACAGACGCGAACGGTCGGCGAAAGGGACAATGAGAACACACAGCCGTGAACTCACTGGAGAATGAATAGAGTCGCCAGCTAGGCATTTTTATCCCGGAGGAAAGGTAATGCTGCACAGACCTAGGGAAAGATGGATAAGACGGTTGCGAACCAGAGAGACTGAGAAAGGGGGTTGGTTACAACCTGGGAAGGTGTTAGCACCCAGATTGTCCTCCGTACTCGACGGGATCCACGCTTAAAAGATTTGTGTTTTAAAGGGGTAGTGTCGGTGCAATCTGTGTATAAAATAGCTGGAAAAGATGTACAGGTGTCAGTGTAAAGTGTATAAGTGATGTGAAGTATGAAAGTGTTAGTGTAAGAACAAGGTGAAATGCTCAAGATCATGAGGCTAAAGAATGAAGCTAGAAAGAGGGGGAATATACAGAGACTTTTGTTCGATAACTGTTAAGTTATGCCTACGTATCCTCTCGTGCAATGAGGAAGTCAGAACACCGTAGTTCGACCCAAAGAGACTGAAAGATGAATTGACTGATGAACTGCTTGCTTGTCAATGCTCAAGTGTATGACTTGTCTGGCTCAGGTGCAAACTGTCTTGCATTAGACGGAAGAAGCAAGTTCTCGTTTGTGAGTGAAGGTGATGAGAAAAGAACCCCGAAGGAGACGATTATTGTTTGTTTTTGAGTTTTCAGTCTTTTATTGCTTTTGAATTTTGTCATAAGTTAATGAGCTTAAGCCTAAACCAATGGGTTAGTAAACTCATCACATCCTCCCTCTGATTAGGGGTAATGAGAATACCTTAAGTGTGAAGTCAGATTCTCACACTTAATCACCTTTGATATAGGGTTAAGATCATTAACCTACTTGTGATTATTTATATATTTTGTGGTTTTTGTTTAGTGTTGAGTAATGAGGTTAAGCCATAATCAAAGATTAAACAGACTTATTACACCATCCTAATAGAAGGATGATAGATGAGAATGTTTAAGCTGAGGAAAACTCCTCAACTTAATCCATGATTAGGGATTAAACCCATGACAAAACAAGCCTTTGATTAAATGGATTTTAGATTAATGGTATGATGATGAAGTGAATTTTATGATTTGTAAGACAACTTGAGGGGGACTTGTCCATTAACACTAGGGTTAGTCCTTCTTAACCCATTGAGGAAGAATTAGAACCCTAATGCAAGGCCCAAGTTACAAGCTTGATGTCTTGATGATTATTAAATGAATTGGTTAAGAGATTTAAACACATTAAGGTTTTAACACTTAAGATTAAAGTTATACACTCCATCCTAATAGAAGGATGCAGGCATAAGCTTAATCACAAAGCCTTAAAGCCTTTAGGGTTTGGTCCCTGATTATGAGATGAGAAGAGAAGACTCAAAGAGAGACACAAAGGTAAAAACTAGGAGGGGGACTAATCAAAACCCTAATTCATTGTCATGCTTGGTTGTTCCTAAGGTTTGTGAGGTTTACAAGAACAATCTTCAAAGGAGCCACCAGGAAGCAGATGAACAAGACCAAGAGAAGCAAAGTGACTTGCTTCATTCAAGAAGTCAAGTCACTTGAAGAAAGAAAGTGGGAGGAACAAGCATGAGCAAGCTCAAACTCAAGCACATATAGAAATGCAACAATGCATGCAAGAGATATGAAAAGAAAAGTTATGAGAAGTGAAGGCAAATTCACTTCTCAAGTTTACTTACCACCTGAAATGTTAGAAAGAAATGCAATGCAATGCTAGATGGGATGAAATGGTATGATGCTAGACCAAACCAGAAGCATGTTGATGATGATTATGATGTTATGGGGTGCTGCAAACATGAGGCAAGACATGGATATGTTCATACAAGATCATGGATGCAGATGATGCAGGTTAAGGAGCATGAATGAACATGAAAAGTTATGAAGCATACAAGACAAATGACATGGAAAATATGTAATGCAATGATCAAACATGCTTTCTATGTGCCCTAAGATGCCAAATGAATCACAAGAATGCACAAAATGCAAAGACAAGTCATGTTATGCAAGGAAATGCAAGAAGGATGCAAGAGAAATCCCAAATTAGGGTTCATGGATTAAACATCAAACCAAAACTCACAACAGAAGCAAACCCTAAGATAAAAAATGGAAAATGCCATCCAAAGAAACCCTAAACCTATAATGAACCACTGCCCAAAGGGGAACTCTCAACTCCTAACCAATCTCAAGATATGAATTTTATAAGTTATTAGGGTTTTTTAGGGTTCTTAACAAAAGAAATGTCAAACAAATAGAAAATGCAAGATCAAATCATGGCCATTTTACCCTAGAAACTACATGCCAAACACAAAACAGTGCAAGAAGAATCAATGTCTCAACCTTCTCCAATAGGCAGAAATGAATTTTTGAACTTAGGATCAAATTAATGCATAAAAAATGATTTAATTCAATGAAAAATTCTTAAAATGCATCAAGATCAAAGAGAAATTTGGTTTGAAGGTTGGACAATGTTTCTAAATATCTTAGAACATTTCATGAATTTTTTTGTAATTTTTAAATACCTAAAAGTATTTTTAATTAATTAATTTCCATTAATCAATTAAAAATAATCTTTTAAATATTTAAAAATACTTTTAAATGATAAAAAATAAAATAAAAAATATTTTTGGGTCTTAAAAATTAATAAAACTTTTAAGAAAAAGTTTCATAATTTTTAAGACATTTTTGCTATTTTAAAATAAATGTGCAAATTAATTGAAATAAAATGAATTAAAAACAAATAAAATGAAAAGTCAAAGGAAAGGAAGGCTGAGATTGTATCTGGGTTTTGAGACATTGACCACGCGCCAGATCTTGTGGCTCACATTCAAACTGGGTTAATCTTAATTAATTAAATAAATTAAACCTAATTAAGACTAATGACATGATCTGGACCACACATATGCGCGCGGGAAGCCAGATCCAAGGGCCCAAATTTGAACTTTGCCCTAACCCTAATTAACTCACTAATCACTTTCAGGCTGCCGGAGAAGACCTCCGGTCGTCTTCTCCGGCCAGCATCTCACCTGAGAAACCTCCAAACCCCTCAAATCGTAACGAAAATGAAAACTAAACACACCAAAATGATCCCCATGATCTCCTGAACTAAAACCCTAAGTCCAAACAAATTTCTTCTTCCTCAAAACCATGAATCGAACAGAACAAGTTCTAGGGCACGCAGGTTTCAGAGACAAATTAAATACTCAAATCAAAGCCATTTTCGAAACCAATGACATCAGGATGATCAGTGAATCACATAGAACAAGTTTATAACAAGAAAAATGATTTCTGGAAAAAATAATTTCGAGCTACCTGAGATTTGGAGCTTTCAACTTGAGGACTTTCAGGCCACTTCTCCTTGTGCAATCCACTCCACTTGATCCCCAGAAGATGTTTGAATGCTCAATGAGAGTTTAAGTTGGCTGGATAGTGAGATTCGACAGCTTCTGCTCAAGCTTGATCAGAAATGGCAATGGTGTTTCAAGCACTTTCAGGTCATGGTGAGGGGTTGTTTGTGATCCTGAGGGTGAATGGAGAAGCTTTGCAAGGTTTGTTTTGATGTTTGCAAGCTGTGGTGAGAGTTTCGAAGAGAAATGCAGGCTGAGGGTGAGAAATGGCTATGGAGTATTCTGGTTGTTTCAGGCTTGGGTTCTTGGTGCTTTGTGGTCTATGGAGCAAGGTGAGTTGAATGGTGAAGATGGTTTGAGTGTTTGCAAGCTGTGGAGGCAGATTCGAAGCAACTTGCAATATGGTGTGTTTTTGTGAATGTGTGTGTTTTTTGTATATTTCAGCCTTGCCTTGTGTTATGTCTTGCTTGCAAATTGTCCACATAACTCTCTTTCATTGGTCAGTTGACAAGACATGCCCTTTATTGATTGGTAAGTTACCTTTTTGCAAAAAGTCAAATAATGTGTAAGAGAAGTATGGCTCATGATCTAGGCAAGTACATGGGCTGGTTCTGGTGCAGCAAGGTGAGGTGAGAGGCTAGCAAAGCTCAGCATCCAAGGCTGCAAGTAGTAGGAAGCATGATCATGAGTTTTGCAACTTGTGACTTTTTGTTCACATGTGACCTTTTTGTCCAACCAAACATAAAACCATGGGCATTCTTGGTTCATTTCTGATTTTTATGACTTAGAGAATGTTTATGTGCTGGTTTGAAGTGAACTAGAGGTTGCAATATGCATTGGTCCAAGACTTTGCAAAATTTCCATTTGAGGCATGCCTTGAAAATCAATGATTTTAGCCAACTTTGCATTGCCATAACTTTTGATCCAAGAAGAGTTTGATCATGTTCTTGTACTTTTTGAAAAGGGAAAGATGAGATCTACAACTTTCATGACCAAAGTTTTTCCATTTGAAGCCTTTTTGGATCAAGAATCAAGGCTTGAAAAATGACCTAAAATGATGCATTCTTGAAAAGTCAACTATGCCCAAAAAGTCAACATTTGCAAAAACCCTAAATTCTTGATTTCTATGAACTTCAACCTTCTTCTATGATCAAATAAAGATCATATACACTCAAAATGATGAAGATCACCCATTGGTTGGGTCATTGGGGGCCTCAGATGCCCTGATTTTACACTGACTTGTCTGAAAAGTCAACCTTTGATCAGATGACTTCCCCATGGAATTTCTTCATGAAAATTGGTATGCATACTCCCTATACCATATAAAGAGCAATGGAAACAAGAATGACCAAAAAATTTGGAGTTATGGCCTCTGAAAACAAAACCCTAATTTTCAGTCAACTGTGCAGTCTAGCCTGTCTCTGCATCCCCTCAAACCCTAGTTCTTGTGATTCCTTTGAAGTTTTGACTTTGAGAGGATGTATTATGATGATTGAACACACATGGACCACTTTGAAATGATTGGTGGCCTTTGGAATGGCTCAAGATGCCTTGGGATTGCTCAGATCACAAACCCTAGGTGCAGATGCCTTAGAAACTATGCAGTGAATCAAAAATGAGATGTGAGATGATATGATTGTGTTTATGCATATGAGAGTGATCACAAGCCATGGTGAAATGGGTGAGGGCAAATTTGGGGTGTTTACACTCGTACTCTGGAAGATAAGAGGACTCAGGACAAGATTGAGCAGTTGGAGGCTAGTGCAAAAGAACAACAGAAAGCCCTGCTGGCAGCCCAGAGGGAGATCTCAGAGTTGAAGATTAAAGCTGGTGTGAAGAGGTCAAAGGACCAGAGTCAACACAAGAAGCTAGCTGCAGCTGTTACTACCAGGAATCTCCTCATCAGGAACCTCACAGAGCGTCCAGCTGATCCTGTGACTGAGGCACTTCTAAAGGAAGTTCAGGAGGATGAGTTTGGTCTTGGTGTCTGACTTTTGCTTGTTGTTGTTTTCATTTCATGTACTTTTATTTCTTATGTTGTATTTTTGACCCCTCAGAGGGCATGATTTGTAAGAAACAAACTATGTATCATTTACTTTTTTGTAATATATGTATTAGTTTGTTCTATCTGAGTTTCTTTCAAGCAAAGTCACAAGCATCTTCCTCAGGGGTCTGGAAAGGTCAAAACCAAGTGCCAAGCCGGATACCTTGGAGACAAATAAGCATACTGCATTGCATGCTAACCTTTGTTTGTTTTGTAGGTTTGTTTTGTTTTTGTTACTAACTCTGTTGTGATCTCAGGAACTATTGCTCGACGTCGGGTGTTCCCACTCAACCGTCCACACAAATATCCAACCCGCAACAACCTTCCGAGTATACAGATGGACCAGGTACAACAGGACCTTACAGAGGTCAGGAACCAAATGGCCAATGAGAGATTGGAAATGAGGAATCAGATGACACAATTTATGGAGGTGATGAATGGTTTAGCTCAAAGCCAAGAGAGATTAAGAGCCTTGGTAGAGAGGCAGACTCAGGAAGATCCCCATCTAGGGACTGGTGGGACAAGCAACAACGAGAGGGTTCAGCCTCATATTAACCCACCTGTATTTGGACCCCACCTTCATCCAGAGATCAACATCCCCGCTAATGTACAAGGGAATGCTGCTACAGGTAGAGTGCTGCAAGAAGACCCCCAGGAAGATCAGTTCACGGTAATGGGTGCTGGGGATGAAGCCTATGACAGAAGACTAGATGAAATTGCTGAAAAATTAAGGTCCTTGGAGTCTCAAAACTCCTTGGGTTTTGATGTTATGGACATGGGCTTAGTGGACGGGGTCAGGATTCCCCATAAGTTTAAACCACCTTGCTTTGAGAAGTACAACGGGACTTCCTTCCCACGGACCCACTTACAATCCTTTCTGGGGAGGCTGAAGGCATATACCATGGATGAAAAGCTATGGATGTTTTATTTCGAGGATAGCTTGACAGGAGCTTCAAGGGAATGGTACTCTCATCTGACTAGAGCCACCATCAGATGTTGGAAAGACTTGGCAGAGGCCTTCATTAGACAATACCAGTATAATTTGGATATGGCTCCCAACAGGACCCTCCTGATGGGAATGTCACAGTCATCCAGGGAAAGCTTCCGGGAGTACGCCCAGAGGTGGAGACAGCTTGCTGCTGCTGTCCAGCCACCCATGTCAGAGAGGGAGATGGCTGATATGTTTATGAACACCCTCCAAGGGACATACATTGATAGGCTAGCTGCCTTTTCTTCTACCAGCTTTGCAGATGTCGTTATAGCTGGAGAAAGAATTGAGAGCCTATTAAAAATGGGCAAAATTTCTGACAATGGTGCCAGCTCATCCAGCAACACAAGGAAGCCTTTTGTGGGCCCAAGAAGAACTGGTGAGACCAATGCTATCCATACCAACAGGGGCAGACCCCAATATGTTCATAGGTTTGTGGCAGCAGTCACCATTCCCGCTCCAATTCATCTACAACCAGCTTATCAACCACAGCAACAAAATTATCAGCAACAAACTCAGTATCCTCCTCAAAGAAACTACAATAACACCAGCAACAACAATCAGCAAAGGCCGTTCCAACAGAGACCTTCTCAGGCCAATAGGGTGATTGATCCGATCCCTATGCCCTATGCCACATTATTGCCACAACTCCTAAAGCTCAACCTGGTTGAGCTAAGGACGTTGGCACCTCCAGATCCTGCCAGTTTGCCCAGAAATTTAACGCCAGCGCCAGATGTGCTTTTCACTCAAATGCACCTGGCCATAGTACAGAGAAGTGCAGAGCTTTGCACATGAAGGTACAGGACTTGGTAGATTCTAAGGCTCTAAATTTTGCACCACCACCAAATGTTAACAAGAACCCTATGCCAAACCACGGAGGCCCCAGAATCAATGTTATTGAAGAAGACAAGCCGTCTTACTTGATAACCAGTGTGGGTCAGATTCGGACACCCTTGGTAGAGATTAAAGCTCAACTCCTTGAATGTCAAATATTCCCGGGATGTGAGCTAGGGTGTGCTTATTGCAACATTTCAGTGAATGGTTGTGATAACTTGAGAGATGGCATAGATGGTCTCATCCAGAGTGGCCTGCTTCAAATCACAACATCAATACCTACCAATCCAGCAATCTCCTTAACAACAGTTCCCGAGTCTTCTACAACTACAACAACCATTGTTCCAAACAACTTTTCAGTTTCATCAACAAATGCTTCATCTGTTACTTCAACGGACCAAATATCAACAAACATCCCTTCTACAACTTCAGCACCCCTTCATTCAGAATCTCCTACAACAGCAACACCCATCCATGCAACAATGTCTCCTACAACTTCAGCAGCAAATGTCTCAACGGTTACAATTTATTATGATCCTGAAAATGATTCTGCCTACAACTCACAAAGCGCCACTCCTATCAGAGCACAAGTCACAATATACTACGATCCACATATTATCATGGTCCCTTCTGCAGCTGCCATCAGTCCAGTTACTATCACGGTGCCTGGGCCAGTACCTTATGAAAGCAGTAATGCCATCCCTTGGCATTACGGCTCTGATCTATACTGCGAAGGACAGAAAATCACTCTTGAATCATCAGCTTCTTCACCACAAATAGACAATGTGGGAGGAGGCGGAGGCTTCACTCGAAGCGGACGTCTCTTTGCCCCGCTAATTCAAAGACCCACTGCTGAGGCAGAAGCTGCCGCCAAGGCAAAAGGGAAGAGCATGGTGCAAGAAGAGCAAATTGTTAAGGAATCTTTGAAAACACCTTTTGATCAAGAAGTTGATGAATTCATGAGAATCATCAAGAAAAGTGATTACAAGATAGTGGACCAGCTTCACCAGACGCCTTCTAAGATCTCCATTCTATCATTGTTAATGTGCTCTGAGGCTCATCGGAACGCACTACTAAAAGTCTTGCACGAAGCTTATGTGCCAGAAGAGATAACAGTCAATCAGTTGGAAGCTGTGGTTGGGAACGTTAATGCTAGTAATGGACTAGGATTTACCAACACTGATTTGACTACGGAAGGTCGCAATCATAACAAGGCTTTGCACATTACCATGGAGTGTAAGGGTGCGGTTCTTTCCCATGTACTGGTAGACACAGGATCATCCCTCAATGTCTTACCTAAAAAAGCCCTTGTGAAGCTAGAGTATGAGGGATTGGCATTACGCCCCAGTAACTTGGTAGTGACAGCCTTTGACGGTTCTAAGAGATCAGTTCTGGGAGAAATTGAGTTGCCTATAACGATTGGCCCACAAACTTTCAAAACAACCTTCTACGTGATGGACATTCAGCCTGCCTACAGCTGTTTGTTGGGTAGACCATGGATTCATGCCGCTGGCGCAGTTACGTCTACCCTTCACCAGAAGTTAAAATTCGAGTAGGAAGGCCAAGTCGTTACTATTTGTGGAGAGGAAGATATTTTTGTTAGCCATCTGGCTACCTACAAATACATTGAGATGGATGGGGAGATCCATGAAACGATGAGTCAAGGGTTTGAGGCCTTGAACATAAATGAAACATCTGCTATACCTGGAACCTCAATGACATCTTATCAACAAGCCCGGAAGGTTGTTGAAGAAGGGACTGCCCAAGGCTGGGGCAAGTTGCTGCCTGTAGAGAAGAAGGAGGATAGATTTGGGTTGGGTTACAAACCAACTCAACAAGATCAAGCAGAGGCTGCTAAGAAGCCCAAATTTGTTAGTGGGGGATGCTCACCCCTGATGCTGTCAACAATTTGGAAGACGAGGATGAAAGCGACCGCAACCTGGAGAGTTGGATACGTCCAAAGATCTCGGGGAGCAGTATCTCAAACTGGTCTTCCCAGGAAATTATAAGGGTTACTCCTGCAGAGTAATTATTATTTCCTGTATATTTTAAGCATGCATCAAGTCTTGCATCTTGCCCAAGATGACAAGACTCATTTTGTAATCGGGCCATCTATAATTTTTGTGCAACAAGATTAATCAATGAAATATCAGACATCTTTTGCAAATGAGTCTTTTTCCTTTTCCGCTCACTGTTTTTCCATTTTTCTTTTTGTACAAAAAATAAATGGCAATGTTTTCAAAATGACGACTTCGTTTCACTTTTCTAAACAAGATTAAAATCAATGAACAAACTGAACCCTTGCAGAGAGTGCCTTCCAGACTGCACCAACAACAGCACGGCTTCGACTTCGTATGACTTTGGCAATCCAATCAATCAAGCTGATGAAGGGGTTGAAGAAGAGTATGAGCTTCCTGAAGAGCTAGCCAGGTTGTTGAGACAAGAGGAAAGGGTTATCACTCCTCATCAGGAGGAGGTAGAGACGATCAATCTTGGTACAGATGAAGATGTGAAAGAAGTTAAAATCGGGGCCTGCCTACAAGACTCAGTGAAGAGACAACTGATTGACCTGCTTCAAGAGTATGTGGACGTGTTTGCTTGGTCTTATCCAGATATGCCAGGGTTGGACACCGACATTGTTGTGCACAAGCTGCCTTTAAGAGAAGAATGCCCACCGGTTAAACAGAAACTGCGCCGTACTCGCCCAGACATGGCAATGAAGATCAAAGAAGAGGTACAAAAGCAGTGGGACACCGGGTTCCTTGCTGTAACTAGCTATCCGCCGTGGGTGGCTAATATAGTGTCTGTGCCTAAGAAAGACGGCAAAGTAAGAATGTGTGTTGACTACCGGGATCTGAACAGAGCTAGCCCGAAAGAATACTTCCCTTTACCTCACATTGATGTATTGGTGGATAACACGGCTCAGTTCTCGGTGTTCTCCTTCATGGACGGATTTTCAGGATATAATCAGATCAAAATGTCACCTGAAGACATGGAGAAGACAACCTTCATCACACCCTGGGGCACGTTCTGTTACAAGGTGATGTCGTTCGGACTGAAGAATGCTGGTGCAACATATCAACGGGCTATGGTAACATTATTCCACGATATGATCCATAAAGAAATCGAATGTTATGTGGATGACATGATTGCCAAGTCCCTTACTGAAGAAGACCACCTGGTAAATCTGCTGAAGCTGTTCAAGCGTCTGAGGAAGTACCAACTGAAGTTGAACCCCAACAAGTGCACATTCGGGGTGCGATCGGGTAAGCTGCTGGGTTTTATTGTGAGCGAGAAAGGGATTGAAGTTGACCCTGATAAAGTCAAAGCCATTCAAGAAATGCCTGCACCAAAATCTGAAAAAGAAGTTCGAGGGTTTCTAGGTAGATTGAACTACATCTCAAGGTTCATATCTCACCTTACGGCAACCTGTGAGCCCTTGTTCAAACTGTTGAGAAAAGAACAGACGGTCAGGTGGAACGAAGACTGCCAAAAGGCTTTTGACAAGATCAAAGAATACTTACAAGATCCTCCGATCCTTATGCCTCCAGTTGAAGGAAGACCTCTGATAATGTACTTGACAGTATTAGAAGAGTCGATGGGGTGCGTGCTGGGCCAGCATTGTAATACCTCAAAATTTGCCCTCATTATTTATTCCCTTTACTGGCTTATCGTTTCACATTCATCTGCATTTCTCATTAAGTTATTAACATCATAGTAGTGCATTTCATTATTTTACAGGGCATGTGATCAAGGCCCTGGGAAATTAGGATCTCATACCTCATCTATGTCTGTCTGGGAGATTCTAAGTTTTAGTTATGTGGCTATTAATAACACTAGTTTCTTATGCGATTGCTATTCGATTAGGGTTTATTTCCCTAATTAAGTGATCCGTAAGGAAATCTCTCGCAAAGATTGTTCATTGGTGCATCAAGACCATTATCACGATGAAATAGAGTTTTATTCATGATTGAGCTTGAAGGAATTCGGTCAATTGAGTTCGATTTGGGCTTATTTGGTGGAGATATTCATTCTTATATAACAGTTTCAAGTGAAGCAAGGAGATTGGATCGAGGTATTATTGTTTCTTGGATTCGTCATGGTATCTCAAGTCTCCAGAAATGGTTTGTGTTCAAAGTAAGGATGAAGGGTGCCTGGTCATGATTTTCTTGGAAGGCGGGGTTAGAGTTTACTTTGAATTCAATTGTCCATGCCATAAACTATGCTCCATTTTCATAACCATGATTAACCGTATGTCTATCTAAGCCATTGTTCTCCCCACATTGTTTTTAGATCTGATTTTTACCCATCTCTCATTTATCAAGATTCACATTGTCTAATCAATTTTAATTTCAAATTCGGGATGTTTGTCCAAGTCAGTAGTTAAGCCCATGGAACACTTTCAAGCCCATTGTTCCATGTTAAGTCATTACCCCTCATATGCCTTAAAATTATCCCCACTTTATTATGTCCATTATTCAAAAAAAAATCAAACCACCTTTAAATCTTTAAATCAATTACCAGTATAACTCAATTTCGTTTTTCATTTGTTCAAAGATACTCACATTTACTTTCATTATTTTCTTGAGATTATTCCTCAATTAGTGTAGCAGTTAGCAAACATACATCTTTGGCCTTCAGTAATATCTCAATATAAAAAAATCATTGATATAATGAAAGAGGATTTTTGTCAAAAGAGAGATTTACACCAGTTATCGAAAGGACCGACGCGTAACTTCAGCAATACAAGCAAATGTCAACAAATTCTCAATACCTCTCTCTTAGTATTCACAACATAAATAATTATGAGAGTCATATATATCTGTTGTGAAAAATCGGTTACACAAAATAACCGAAAGCATAACAGGATTACAGTAAAGTATTACAGAAAAAACCAACAAAAAAAAGGAGGACTCATCACTCTCTAATTATCTGGAATCAACTCCAGTCTTCCAACACAAAAAAAAAGGAGAAGAAACTCTCCTAAGCTCTCTTCACCGATCACTCTCAAGTATTCATAAACTCCAAGTTTCATCAAATCTTCGACAAACTACTGGCCGAGATTTCGCATCGTCATCAATACGCAACAATACCCAACCTGCAATGAATTCAGAATCAGAATAGAAAAAATTTAACAATAACTAATTTCAGAATCCAAAGGAAAAGGGAAAAGGAAAGTTGCAGCCACTCTTGGATTCGTTTTCCATCCATCGACCGTTATTATTCAGGTTGCAAAAGGAAGAAGACTAAAGCACGATTATGCATTAGTTCGAAACTGGTATTGTATTCAAAGATTCAAAATGATGATCTTGGAGTCGAGAGTACCTGTAGTTTACGGCATTGTTTGACGGTTTGTGATGTTCTTGACACCAAGGTTAAAGTGGAGATTGATGAAGGTAGTACTGGAAGAAAGGCAGGGGATGCTTCTAGCTAGGAGTCTTCAAAGGCAGCCAAGTCCGGCATTTGAGGCTATCTAAACCTGCAGCATTATTTGAACCGAATCAACGAAAAAATCAGGATCAAAAAATATTAATTTTCTAGCAGAAAACAACAATTCAGAACCAAGCCTAGTTCATCAATCTCTCAATTTCAATCATATCCCAGCATTGCTTTCATCGTAACATTCATCCGCAATGTCAATTCGACTTCTCCATCATCTTTCAACAACAACCTATATTAACCTGGAAAAAAACAAAGACAGCAGAGAAAATTCAGAAGTATATAATCAAGAAAAAGAATACTTTTAGTTGATTCAAAAAATCACAGAAAACCGAATTCGGTTACACTCCAACAACCTCACAACAGAAAATATAACAAACTCTTGCAACTGAATCCTTCTAGAAAGATCACCTGGAAATCTTCACAAGGATTGGATGCATCATCTATAAAGCAGGATCAGTTTTCACACTACAGCTTCTGCTGATTTTTTGTGGGAGCTTCCACGCACCATTCCCGATTGGCCTCTTCACAACTCTTTCTCCTCAATTCTGTTCGGCCTTCACCATCACTGCTTAATCCTTTTCTGCTTCACAAAGAGGAAACAGATCGACGGAATCGAACTCGAAGAATTTCAAGCCTTGTCACTCTCAAGCTTAGACTGCCTCCGCCGTCAGCTATCACTCTTCACGGTTCACAAGCGGCTTCAGCCTCGTCGATCCGTTGCCGTCATCTCTTTCATCTTCCTCGCGCGAACAACGACGATCATCTACGAGAACAGTGAAGCATCAATGATAAAGAAGGCCTTTTTTTAATGAGATCAAGAATTACGGTACCGAACGAAAAGAAGATCATACCTGAAAGTGTTCGAAGTGCGTCGCCTTCGTGAGTACCTTGTCGCAACGTTCCTTCATCTTCGTACACAGGTGCATAATTTTGAATTAAGACTTGAATCATTCGCTTGATGTAAGAGTCATAGTTTTGAGTTATGAATTAGCAAGGTCTTCGAAGATTCGAGTACGGAGTTGGATAGGTGGCGAAGTTTCTCGTGTGGGGGTTTCGTTCGGTGGGGGTGTTCCGCCGCCGCCGGTTTTCTGTGTTAGGATGAGGGAGATGAGTGTAGGGTTTAGAAAGGGGGATTTGTGAAACCCTAGATCTTATTTTGGTTATGTTATAATTGAATGAATTTAATTAAGGAATAAACCAAGGTTATATGTATAATAATCAGTTTTAAGTCAAATTAATAGCTTTTAATTCCAATTAAGTTATTGTTAAAGAATCATAAAGAATGTTATCAAAAACAATTAACCCTCATCAATCTCCTTAATTTCTGTTTTGGGCTTAAATTATTTGCTACTCGCACCCCCCCTTTAGGCCCATATCAACAAAACAACAAGAAAAAGCTTCTGTTTGCACCCCCTCTCATTTTCTTGCATTTTGGGCTTAGATATTGCTGCTAACACCCCCTATATTGGGCCCAGTTCACAAAATAACTAAAAAATACGCTAAATATACCCCCTGCATAATTTCCTTAGATTTTTATTTTGTTTTAATCATAAGTTTAGAATTTAATTCATTTTCTAAGATTAAGAGTTCATAAAAAATATTATTTTAATTTAAGGTTTAATTCTTTTTTTAATAAGACTATAGTTTAGTTAAGATTTTTATTTTAATTCATAGATTAAGGTTTATTTCATTTTTTTTTTATATACAAGATTATTAGAAAAAAAGAAAAAAATAATCTTAAGCTAAGATTTTAGGAAAAATATTATCTTAAGATTAATCCATTTCATTTTTTAAGTTAATTAAAAAATATGTTTAATTCCTAGAATATGTTCTTAAAAAATATGTTTAAAAAATATGTTTAATTAAAAAATATTGTTATCAACACCCCTGTTTCCAGGCCCATTAGAAAAACAACATAAAATGATGCTAGCCGCACCTCCCTCAATTTCCTGCGTATGGGCTTATCCCTGTTTTTCTTTTTGCACCCCCGTATAAGCCCAGTTGGAAGAAAAGAACTAGAAAAATATACTAAGGACACCCCCTGCATTATTCCTTTAAGATTTTATTTTAAGTTAATATAATTTTCAAATTAAATCTAATAAAAATAGTAAAATGCTATATAAAATTCCCCAAAAATTCCAGTAGTTAAATAAGTTAATTTAGAAATTTGTGATATTTTTATTTTCTGAATTTTTGTTATTTTTGATTTAATTCTGAATTATTCTTTTAATTAGCTTCATTTGTACTTCTTTTAATTATGCTGAATTTTGTTCATTTTATTTATGTAACTTCCAGTAACTTTTTTGAGCCATTCTTTTTTCTGTAATTAGAAGACTCATAATAGTTCTTAGGATATTTTTTATGGAATTTTTAGGACCTTTTATCTTAGGTTTTAGTGGTATAATCCTTAGGAATTAGTAGTTAATTTTTAGCTGGAAATAATTAAATGTTAGGCATAGAAAAAATAATATTTTTTAGAATCCCCCTTAATACAATATTTTAGATAGTGTTAGGACCCTATAGTTTAAGTTTCATAATTTTTCTAGAAATTTTTAGTATTTTTTAGAATATTAGTTTTAAGCCTAGTTATGCATAAGTCCCATTAGTTTAGGCCATTAAAAAAAATAATAATAATATAGTTCAATACAAAAAAAATAATAATAGTCTAGATTAGATTTAGCATTTAAATTTAATATTAGACTTAGGTTTAGTTTAATTTGATTTTTTTAGAATGAGTATTAGGTTTAGATTAGATTTAGAACTTAGGCTTAAAATTTCATTTTCATTAGAATATAGAATAAATAAATAGACTATTTTTAATTCATGCTTCTAATGCATTTGTAGAATTTTATTTCTTATGTTTAATTTCATTGTTTTTGCTTCATTTGATCTTACAACTTTAATAGGTTTCCCCCATTGTTCTTAGAATCAACTTAACTTCATTAAGAAGTAAGTTGAATTCTAATAGTTTTAAGTTTCCATTAAGAATAGAAAACCTCACTAACCATTAGGACCACTTTGTAAATACATAACAAAATTAGGATTGAGTCTTAGTCCCTTAGTTTTTACCTTTTCCAACTTGAGTCATTCTCTCTCCCTTCAAAAGAAAAGTAATAAAACACTTAATAAAAACCGAACAATCTTGTACGACACGAGACTTTGTTGCGGAGTGTTTATACGCGTCCTGTTTCGGGGCGAGGTGTAAATACTTCCCGCGATGGATAGGTCTTAGTACAAGACCGTTCACAAACAAATTCAAAATACTTCTTTTAAAAGACAAAAACAAATAACAAGCGACTATCCTGCGGGAACTTCTCTTCTCATCTCATTCACTCACAACGCGAACTCGCGACGACTTGTCTCATTTGCAAGACGGTAAACGCACTCGTACCAGACGAGCCTGCAACACCTGAGCATAGACATACGCAGTTCCAGCATAAAAAACACAAACAAATAGTTCCCGCCTAGGTTAGGCGAACTACGTCGACTCTGATCCTCATTATCCCGATGAGGTACGTAGGCAGCGGGGTAGGGCCCGTTCGAGCACACTCTTTATTTTCCCTACATTTCCCCTTTCATTTTCTTATTTCAGTTCTTTTCTCACTTCCATTCCAGTTCCAGTTAGCGATTATTTCATTTCAGCAGCATATTTTTCTCACCCTTTGAAACAAGCAAGCAAGCGTGGATCCCGTCGGGTACGACGGACGATCTGGGGTGCTAATACCTTCCCAGGTCGTAACCGACTCCCGAACTCAGATCTTTGGTTCGCAAGGCCTTGTCCTTTCCTTCTTCCTCAGGTTTGTGCAACATTACCTTTCCCATTCATTCGGGATAAAAATGTCTGGCTGACGACTCTAACCTTTCCGCGCCACTTTCGCGTTTGTACTAGGATGAAAATCCCGGGAGCGACAGCTGGCGACTCTGCTGGGGACCAACCTGATTCTTCCGGTTTCCCTTGTAGAGTCAATCCTAGCGCCTGTTTGGTTTGTTTCTTTGGGTGTTTATATGTTTGTCGCTGTGTGCTTTAGTTTAGCTTTACTGTTTATTTACAGTTTTATTTACAGCTTTACTTTATCGCATTTATTTACCGCTTTCAGTATTTTATTTTTCCATGCATCATATTGTACTGGACTGTCTGGCTGTGCTGGTTTTCATTTTTTCTGTGGGTCGGGAGTTACTGTGAGATAAGCCAAATACCCGGCTTGAGTGCACCATAGGATTAGCGTGGACATGTTGTGCTCGTATGGTTACATGATGAGTGGTGATGTGTTCCACACCCAGGTTGCGACTGTCTTGGGACTATTCTGTGTGGGGGTTCTTCCCCACTTCAGGGTACAACCTTGATAGTTATGTGCAGCTGGGGACCGATCATTGAGAACCTTAATGGAAACAACCCTCTCCAGTGATGACAGTGGCAGACCACATTTGTTGGCAAACCCACTCGCATCCGAGGGTCCATTGGGAACTCGCATAGGATGGCCTGGTTCTCTCATAGGAATTCAGTTAAAGCGAATTGTTCGTATGACGATAGTATTGTACCCTTCGGGATGAATGTACTATTGTTTCTCGATTCAGTGCTTGAAGCTGGAGACTTGTGAGGGATGCTTGTTTTTCCGGAATTCAGCTGAGGCCTCCCTGAGTAGTACATAATGCCAAACCGATTCCCTGATTTGGTCATGAGCCATTTCTCGGAAATGGTGAAAGTATTATTGCTATTCGGCTTTGAGAGTCCGTGATGTTGACCCGTAGTAGCACACCCGTGAGATTTGGGAGGGGTTTACAGGTTTGCAGGAACCCTGATACCTTCAGCATACCCACTTTGCCTTTGGTTCATTTTTGTGATCTGGATTTCTGTTCTTAAGTTATGGATCCCGGATCAGAGGGATGATTATTGTGATATCTGGATTTTGAGACCTGGCACCGACACCTAACTATATGATTGGCACATCACAGACACTTCACTGATCGCATGCCTTGTCTTGCATAAACATCATATCATCATTAATCATTTGTGTTTCCTTTATTCTCAGGGTCTACATTTATTCCCGGTTCCTGGCCATATTATTGCTTCAGAATGGAAGACGTCAAAAAGAGAACTGTGCACTACAAATTCTTCGATACTAAGATGGACCTGATCAACCAAATGGTGTCTCTGATTACCCCGAGTCATTTGAGCTACTTCAAGGAAAAGTATGGTGATATTCTGGATCTGGTATTCAACTTGGATAGTTCTCAGAGGAGTGCCATTCACACTTTGTTGCAGTATTATGATCCACGGCTTAGGTGTTTCACATTTCATGACTTTCAGTTGGGTCCTTTGTTGGAAGAATATGCTGAGATTATGGGAGTTTCAATCAGGGATCAGCTTCCTTTTAATTCGGAGATGACAAGACCAACTCACGATGATATTGCTAAGGCTCTTTATTTGAGCCCGTCAGAGGTGTCTTCTAATCTGGTTTCCACCAAAGCAGGAGTACTTGGTTTTCCCTTAGAGTTTCTGGTCAAGAGAGCTGAAGAACGTGTCGTGGAGAAGCAGTGGGATTCAGTTTGTGCCATCTTGGCGTTATCTGTGTATGGGATAGTTTTATTTACCGATATGGACAAATTTGTGGACATGAATGCCATTCATTTGTTTGTGTTGAAGAATCCGGTGCCCACCCTCTTAGGTGATTTGTATTATTCTGTGCATTACAAGAATGAGAAGAAGCGAGGAGGTTTTGTCAGATGTTGTGCTCCTTTATTCTACAAGTGGGTTATGAGACACTTGCCTACTACTGAGAGTTTTACGGATCCTAATTCTACTTGGGCTCAGAAGCTGAGTACTTTGTCTGCTGGAAATATCAGGTGGTTTACTTTGAGGTTGAAAGGAAGGAATTTCATTACCAGTTGTGGTAATTATCCTAATGTGCCTTTGTTAGGAGTATCAGGATGTATTAACTACAATCCCATCCTCTTAAGAAGACAGTTAGGGTATGCGCTCAAGGAGGTTCCTGATGAGTCTGAATTATTCCAAACCTTCTATTTTCCGGTAAAAGACAATCTTCCTTTGGTTCAAAAAGCTGCAGGGTCCTGGAAGATGATCAAGAGGAAGGGTATAGCATGTCTGGGCAAGAGCAACAATCGAATGTTTCCTGAATTTGAAGCCTGGATAAAGAAGGAGGTTCAAGCAGCTCTAGTTCCTTTTTCTGTGCCAACTCCACCACCTGCTACAGTACCTTTGGAGGAATATCAGAAGTTAGAGGCTTTGGTTAAGCAACTGAGGGTTGAAAATCAAGAGGCTCTTAATTCTTGTCAAAAGTTGATGATCCAGAACCGTCAATTGAAAGATAGAGCTGTGCAAGCCGAGGAAATAGTTCGTCTCAAACAGAAGGACTTTGAAGATAGAGAGCTCTACTTCCGAAAGAAAGGTTTAGATGAGACTCACAAGACGGCCCAGCGCCGAAGAGAGAAGAAAGATCTTAGTGAAGCCAATGAAGCTGTTACTTTATGGCAGGAGAAATGGGACGAAAACTTGAAGAAACAAAAGGAGTTAGACGCCAAGCACAAGCAGGAAGTCAAAAGTCTTCAGGATTCTTTAGATGGGCAAAAAGAACTCCTCCGGAAGGCTTATTATCAAGAGGAGGATCGTATCCGGCGCGTAACAGAAAGCCAGCAGGCACTAAAGGAAGCTCAAAAGGAGATTGAAGACTTGAAGTTGAAAGCTGATGTGAAAAGGTCGAAGGCCGAGTCAAGTCAAAGCAAGGGGAATGAAGCAGCATTTCTACAGCAGATCGAGGAGTTACACGCTTCTTCTGATACGAGGGACCTCCTCATTCAGAAGCTCATCCAGGAGCCCGGTCATCCAGATGTGGTTCAGCTGTTCCAGAGCGTCAAATGCTTTAGCTGGAGATTGAAAGATATAGAGTTCCCTAGGGTTTAATTTCATGTTGTTGTACTTGGATTACCCACAGGCTTGTTGTGGGATTCCTTATATGTGATGTACTCTCGTTGTTATTTTGATTGGTACCCTTCAAGGACGTTGTATTTTCAAACTCCAGTTTATATGATTGATTTGTTCCGGATTTCTTGTTTGTTATTTGCACCGACACGGGGTAATGAGCACCGATTCTCCTCAGCAGTCATTATACTTGAATATTACTTGGGTCTTCTTCCCAATTCTTATCTTCTTAATGCCAGGACCGGATACAGTAAAATACTCGGGAATAAAAGGAACACATTGCATTGCATACACATCATTTGCATTTTGTCTTTGTCTTTGCAGGTTTTTCTTCGGGATGTTTAATTTATCTGTGTTCAACAGGCAAAGATTGCGAGGGCCGCCAAGACCCGGTACTTACGACAAAATATCCCTCATCGGTACGCGACCCGCAGCAATCAAAGAACAAAAATGGACGCCATGCAGACAGAACTTAATGAAGTCCGTACCAAGATGGCAGAATTTATGACTCTGATGCAGGGGATGGCCCAGGGGCAGCAGGAGCTGAGAAATGCAATTCAAGGGTTAACTCCTCCTAACACTAATGCTCAGGCAACTACTTCCGGCGGACTAGGGGGTCCTCCCAACACTAACAACGGCTCAGGTGGACCTCATGTTCCAGATCCAGCTATGGCTACGTATGTTCCTGTGCATGACAGACAGGAAGACCAATTCCAGTACTTCAATAATGATATGGGTTTCGGCGGTGATGGAAATCTCAATGACTTCTTGGTGCTTGCAGAGAAGGTCAAGGCCTTAGAGTGCAAAGACACTTTGGGGATTGACGTGTCAGATATGGGTTTAGTACCTGGGGTGGTCATTCCACACAAGTTCAGGCCACCAGCATTTGATAAGTACAACGGCAGCTCTTGCCCGAAAACTCACCTACAGGCCTTCTACAGGAAGATTGCGGCTCACACGCGAGACGAGAAACTATGGATGTACTATTTCCAGGATAGCCTCTCAGGAGGGTCCTTGGAGTGGTACATGAAGTTGGAAAGGAGCTCTATTAGAAGCTGGAAGGATTTGGGAGAGGCCTTCCTCAGACAATATCAATACAACATTGACATGGCACCTAGCCGTACTCAGCTCCAAAGCTTGACACAGAGGAGCTCGGAGAGCTTCAAAGACTATGCACAGAGGTGGCGTGAGGTGGCCGCCCGAGTGCAACCACCTTTATTGGAAAGAGAGATGGTCGATCTTTTCCTGAATACCCTCCCGGGGCATTTCATGGAAAGGTTGGCTGGTTGTTCCTCAAGTGGTTTCTCGGACATTATCTTGACGGGAGAAAGAATTGAAAGCTGGCTCAAACAGGGGAAAATTTAGAATGGAAGCGCTTCAGTGTCTGGCATCAAGAAACCCTTTGTGAAAAGGAGGGAAGGAGAAACAGGAGCAGTATACGCACAGAGAGGAATGATGCACCAAGGATATTATCAGCAAGTGGCCCCCGTCACTATTTCAACTCCTCCAGTTCAACAGCAGGTCCAGCCTCCACAACCGCAACGCTCACAGGGGTATCAGCCAAGACCCCCTCGTCCGTACTACTCCCATAGGATGAAGGATAGACATATTGAAGCTCCACCAATGTCTTACTCCCAACTTTTAAAGAATCTCCTGCAGCTTCAAATGATTCAGCTCCGGACCTTGCAACCTCCGAAGCCAGGCCAAATTCCTGAAGGTTATGACTCGAATGCTAGATGCGAGTTTCATTTTGGAGCTCCCGGCCATAGTACTGAGAATTGTAAAGCATTGAAGCATGTTGTTCAGGACTTGTTGGATTCTAAAGCGATCAATTTCGCTCCCTCTCCTAATGTGCTGGAAAATCCCATGCCTCCTCACAGGGGCACGGTTGGTGCAATTGGTGAAGGGGAGAAATTGAATTTGGTGGATGATGTAGATGACTTGCAGACTTTATTGGTTTCTATCAAGGTTTGTTTGTTGAAGAAAGGCATTTTCCCCGGATGCGAGGATGATTGTTCAGAATGTACAGAAGCTACCAACGGTTGTAAACGATTGAAGGCCGGAATTCAAGGTATGATTGATGAAGGAGTGCTGCAATTTGACAAGATTGTGAAAGAAAGTGAAGTATCTACAGTGACTATCTTTTATGATCCATCCCAAGTTCCTTCGCATGCCAGAGCGGCGCCAATAACTATTACCACTGCTGGACCCATAATGTACCAAAGTGACAGAGCTGTTCCTTGGAATTATGGTGGCGAAGTGTATTGCAACGGCCAGAGACAAGAGTTGGCCACGACTAGTATAACCCCAGCTCAAGTAGAGAATGTTGGAGTAGGGGGTTTTACTAGAAGCGGAAGACTATTTGCTCCGGAAGCACTGAGAAGCAATGTGATACCACCCAGGGATACTGCCGAAGCCCAAGCTAGAGCCAGGGGAAAGCAACCAGTAGTTGCCAATGATCCAACTCCATCAACTGATCCAGATCTCACCTTTGATAAAGAAGCCGAAGAATTCCTGAGGATCATCAAGAAGAGTGACTATAAGATTGTAGACCATTTGCAGCAGACGCCGTCAAAGATCTCCATCTTATCATTACTCATGTGTTCGGACTCTCACAGGAAGGCCCTTTTAAATATTCTGAACAAGGTATACGTGCCTCAGGATATTTCTGTAAACCAGTTAGAAACGGTGGTGTCCAGCGTTAACGCCAGTCATGGATTGGGTTTCACGGACTTGGACTTAACTTCTGATGGGCGTGCTCATAATCGAGCATTGCATATCTCTCTAGAGTGTAAGGGTGCAGTACTCTCCCATGTACTGGTAGATACTGGATCATCTCTGAACGTCTTGCCTAAGAAGGCATTGATGAAGCTGGACTATGATGGAGTGGTGCTAAAACCCAGTGATCTAGTAGTTCGAGCGTTTGACGGGTCTAGGAGATCGGTATTTGGAGAGGTGGAATTACCCATCAAGGTAAGTCCACAGATCTTCAACACCACGTTTTACGTGATGGATATCCAGCCGACATATAGTTGTTTACTTGGAAGACCCTGGATACATTCGGCAGGAGCGGTATCTTCTACACTCCATCAGAAATTGAAGTTCGTCTGGGAAGGTCAAGTTGTGACGGTCAGCGGGGAAGAAGATATCTTCGTCAGTCATCTAGCCTCATTCAAATATGTGGAGATGGATGGCGAAATATTCGAAACCCCATGTCAAGCTTTTGAGCCTTTGAAGTCCGAGCAAGCGTCCGCCGTGGCAACTTCTCCTGCAGTACCGAAGAAAGGGGTGTATATAGCCTCTTATAAACAAGCGCTTGAATTAGTAGAATCTGGAGTGCGAGAAGGCTGGGGCAGCCCAGTCGAATTGCCAGAGAAGAAAGACATGTTCGGGATTGGCTATCACCCTGGAGGATCTTCGTCTGAGCCAAGTGCAAAAGGTTGTCAGAGCCCGGTCACTTTCACAAGCGCAGGAGTGATAGACTACGGAAACATCAGTGCAGTACAGGATGACATTGTCGATAGTGATTGTGACTTAGATGAATGGATCAGGCCTGCCGCTCCAGGAACTCAGCTTAGCAACTGGACATCGGAAAGGCTCATCTCGGTCACCTCTTTCGAAGAGTAATGATGTTTTGTTTCTATTTTTCCTGTATTAAAGCACTATGTCTGGCCCGAGGCATAGTGGCTCTTTGTAAGGGTTCATTTGTTCATTAACACAATCATAAATAAAATTGACGTTTCACACTCATTCATGTTGTTCTCTGTCTTTCGTTTTTACTTTTGTTTTTCAAAAAAGAAAGAAAAGTTTTTAAAATGGCAATGCTTCTCATTTTATCAATTTGTTGCTAAAGCCTTGCATGAATCATCATTCATGCAGGTGCTCGTCACCGGATCTTATCAATGACGACCCTGTTATGGCTAAGTATGACTTCGACAATCCAATTTATCAAGCCGATGAGGAAGGTGAAGAGGATTGCGATTTACCCGAAGAACTGGCCAGACTGCTTAAACAGGAGGAGAAGATGATTCAGCCGCACGAGGAAGATGTTGAAGTGATAAACCTGGGTACTGAAGAGGACAAGAAAGAAGTCAAGATCGGAGCTGCATTAGAAGAATCTGTCAAGACTCGTTTGATGGCTATGCTTCGAGAATACGTTGACGTCTTCGCTTGGTCCTACCAAGATATGCCTGGTTTAGACACTGACATTGTGGTACACAAGCTACCTCTCAGAGAAGGTTGTCTTCCGGTGAAGCAAAAGTTGAGGCGCACACGTCCAGACATGGCAATTAAAATAAAAGAAGAAGTGCAAAAACAGTTTGATGCTGGCTTTTTGGCCGTGACCAGTTATCCTCCGTGGGTTGCTAACATCGTGCCGGTTCCCAAAAAAGATGGCAAAGTCAGAATGTGTGTGGATTACAGGGATTTGAATAGGGCCAGCCCCAAAGATGATTTCCCTCTACCTCACATAGATGTACTTGTCGATAATACTGCTCAGTTCTCCATGTTCTCTTTCATGGACGGATTCTCAGGCTATAATCAAATCAAGATGGCTCCCGAGGATATGGAAAAGACTACTTTCATCACTCCTTGGGGCACCTTTTGTTACAAGGTCATGCCATTTGGTTTAAAGAATGCAGGAGCTACTTATCAACGGGCAATGGTGACGTTGTTTCACGACATGATCCATCATGAAATTGAGGTTTATGTTGATGACATGATAGCAAAGTCCCAGACAGAGGAAGAGCACTTGGTTAACCTAGCAAAATTGTTTGACAGGCTTCGAAAGTTCAGACTGAGGTTAAATCCGAATAAATGCACCTTCGGGGTTCGTTCTGGCAAGTTGCTCGGCTTCATTGTTAGTGAACGAGGAATTGAGGTTGATCCGGCCAAAGTGAAAGCAATCCAGGAAATGCCTGAGCCAAAGACTGAAAAGCAAGTGCGTGGCTTCTTAGGGAGACTAAACTACATTGCACGGTTTATTTCTCACCTAACGGCCACGTGCGAGCCCATCTTTAAGCTTCTGAGGAAGAATCAGGCCATTAAATGGAACGAAGATTGTCAGCAAGCCTTTGACCGAATCAAAGAGTACCTGTTGGAACCGCCAATTCTTATGCCTCTAGTGCCAGGGAGACCTCTGATTATGTATCTTACTGTGCTCGAAGGATCGATGGGATGTGTGCTGGGTCAGCAGGACGAGTCTGGTCGAAAAGAGCACGCCATTTATTACCTTAGCAAAAAGTTTACCGATTGTGAGACACGATACTCACTACTCGAGAAAACTTGCTGCGCTTTGGCATGGGCTGCTCGCCGACTAAGACAGTACATGCTGGCACACACTACTCTCTTAATTTCCAAGATGGATCCTGTGAAATACATCTTTGAGAAGCCGGCTTTGACAGGAAGAGTGGCCCGTTGGCAGATGATACTCACGGAGTATGACATACAATACACTTCACAAAAAGCTATCAAGGGGAGTGTGTTGTCAGAATACTTGGCCCAGCAGCCGATTGATGATTATCAACCCATGAGGTTTGAGTTTCCGGATGAGGACATCATGTTCCTCAAGTCGAAAGACCATGAAGAACCACTTCCGGAGGAGGGGCCTGACCCTGAATCCAGATGGAAGTTGATGTTTGACGGAGCTGTAAACATGAATGGGAGTGGAGTAGGGCTGTTATTATCTCACCAGAAGGAGTCCACACACCTCTCGCTGCTCGGTTGACCTTCGAGTGCACTAACAACGAGGCAGAGTATGAAGCTTGCATCATGGGGATCGAAGAGGCAATAGACTTGCGAGTCAAGAACCTTGAGATCTTCGGAGATTCTGCTTTGGTAGTAAATCAAGTCAATGGCAAATGGCTAGTTCATCAAGCTCGTTTGATTCCTTACCGAGATTACGTCAGGAGGCTGTTAACCTTCTTTACCAAAGTAAAGCTGAGCTATGTTCCCAGAGACGAAAACCAGTTCGCCGATGCTCTCGCAACTTTGTCATCCATGATTAAAGTTTGTCGAGATAATTTCGTGCCTCGAATTTCGATCTCCAGGCTTGAAAGACCTGCTTATGTCTTTGCAGTTGGTGATGGTGAAAATAACAAGCCATGGTACCACGACATCAAACAATTCTTGAAGGCTCAAGAATACCCGGCTGGGGCATCCAGTAAAGATAAGAAAACTCTTAGAAGACTGGTAGGAGGTTTCTTCTTGAATCAAGATGGTGTGTTGTACAAACGGAACTTTGACATGGTGCTGCTCAGATGTGTGGACAGACACGAGGCAGACCTGTTAATGCAGGAAGTTCACGAAGGCTCCTTTGGTACCCATGCTGGAGGACATGCCATGGCCAAGAAATTATTGAGATCGGGATACTATTGGATTACCATGGAATCTGATTGTTGTAAATACTCCCGCAAATGCCATAAGTGTCAAATTTATGCCGACAAGGTCCATGTGCCTCCGAATCCGTTGAGTGTCATGTCTTCACCGTGGCCATTCGCTATGTGGGGCATCGATATGATTGGAAGGATTGAGCCAATAGCTTCTAATGGGCATCGCTTCATCCTAGTTGCTATTGATTATTTCACGAAGTGGGTTGAAGCAGCTTCCTACACCAATGTCACTAAACAAGTGGTCGCTCGATTTATTAAGCGGGACATCATCTGCCGGTATGGAGTCCCTGAAAGGATCATTACTGATAATGGTTCTAACCTCAACAACAAGGTGATGGCTGACTTGTGTCGAGACTTCAAAATAGAACACCACAACTCTTCTCCATATCGTCCGAAGATGAATGGCGCCGTCGAGGCAGCAAACAAAAACATCAAAAAGATTGTGCAGAAGATGGTTGTGACATACAAAGACTGGCACGAGATGTTACCATTCGCGTTGCATGGGTATAGAACATCAGTACGCACTTCAACTGGGGCAACTCCATTCTCATTGGTGTATGGTATGGAGGCAGTTCTACCGGTCGAAGTGGAAATCCACTCATTGAGGTTGATGATGGACATCAAGCTAGATGAAGCTGAATGGCTCCGATCCAGATATAATCAATTGAGCCTCATTGAAGAGAAGCGTCTAGCAGCTGTATTCCATGGACAGCTGTATCAGCGACGAATGAAGCAAGCTTTTGACAAGAAGGTGCGACCACAGAGGTACATGCCAGGAGATTTAGTGCTGAAAAGGATTCTTCCTCCTCTCAACGATCACAGGGGCAAGTGGACACCCAATTATGAAGGACCGTTCGTGGTTAAAAAGGTTTTCTCAGGCGGGGCCTTAATGCTGACAACCATGGACGGAGAAGACTTTCCATCCCCTGTCAACGCAGACGCAGTGAGAAAATACTTCGTGTAAAAATGACCCGTTGGATAAAAACAGAATAATAATCCAGGCAAAAATGGGCATCCCGGCGAGCCAAAAACAGAATAAAAGGCTCGGACAAAAGTTAGGGAAATCTTGAAAAAAAATGTACACCCGCTGAGTTGAAAAGCCACATCGGACAACTCAGGCAAAAAAGGGTATCCCGGTGGATTGAAAACCTGAAAAGGCGATCCACGCAAAAGAGGGATTAACACGAACGACTGCGATCTGCGAGATCCATGACCTACCTACAGTTGAGGCTATTCTAAGGGTTGAAGATCAGTTCACTTACTTTTTCTCAAGAGGCAGAAAAGCGGGGCGTCTTGAAGACATACGAGTCATAACTGGGTTGAGACTTGATGAGATCCACTTCTCACATTGCCAATAGGGTAGTTTTGTTTTTCTTTTAGTTGTTCCCTCATTTCAGGGAACTGCTTCCTTTGTATTGCCTATTCATGGCCACCTTTCCAAATCAATAAAAGTTCAACTTCAGTCAATTGACTATTTTGTTTCTTTATTTCTACTTTTTCATCTAGCATTGATTGATTGTGAAAACGTCTAGCAAATGGTAACTCGCATTGTGTTATGAACATTTGAATGCTTTTCTAAGTCGTGCAGGAGAATAGAAACATAATATAACTCAGAAAGGGTGTAGAGATACCTACACAATGGTTCATGCTATGAGCCTGGGGCAAGCAGGTCCCAAACTAATTCTCTATGTTGCAGGCACTATTGATTGTGTTCATGCAGGTACAGGTACTGGTGTTGCTAACAGAGCTAAAGGTCATTATCCTGGATGGGAATTCCATTTTGTTTGAGCAGAAACAAGTATCTCCCAGGGTGTTTCCAATTATCCCCAGCCATGTGCAAGTTGAAATTTCACCCGGCCAGATAGCAGAGAGTGGGTGTCATCCCCAAGCAGAAATCTCCTTTCAGACAGGGGCAATTCTCGGCAGTATAAGGAGTGTTTTGCCTCCCCAGCGGTTGCTTCCTCAGCAGCGTCACGCCTTTGGTTCTCAGGAAGTCCTCGCTTCCCCATCAGAGTTCAAGAAGGGTTCGCCTCCAGTAGGGTCTTGGCGCTCCAATCTCAAAGTCCAATTTATTTTTGGCAGTGGCGGCTATTCAGAGCCAGTGAATTATTAACAACTTTCCCCGCAGAGTTGTTTCCTCCTCATCAGGATGAACCAGATCAATGCAGTGATCATCGGTTTCTTCCCAGCCAAGTTATCTGGGATACCTGCAGTCTCCTTATCAGGAGATCTCCTTTGCATTGTCGTTCGCATAATCATCATCGCGTCTGCATCCTCCAAAGCGTAGCATTTCCATCATCATGGAGCATTACGCCATAAATTCAAACATATGCATGCCAGCATGGGCCAGTTTTGAGGTATATTACATGAGACCTGTTACGTCTACCATCAGATTGAAATGTTCCCCACAGAATACAACTTCATCTTCCAGGGTGGATGCGTCCACTAAGTCTTGTTGTGATCCCCAGTTGAGTATTGTTTCAGTACAACAAACTCATTTTCTCCGCGTCTCCGTTTCAGTACAACGGTCGCGTCTTGGGCTCTCGTTTAAGTACAACGATCCCATTCCTCTCGAGTCTCCATTTAAGTACAATGGTCTCATCTTTGAGTCTTGTTTCAGTACAACAGTCTCATTTTTTTCGCGTCTCCGTTTCAGTACAACGGTCACGTCTTGGGCTCTCGTTTAAGTACAACGATCCCATTCCATTCGAGTCTCCATTTAAGTACAATGGTCTCGTCTTTGAGTCTTGTTTCAGTACAACAGTCTCATTTTTTTCGCGTCTCCGTTTCAGTACAACGGTCACGTCCTGGGCTCTCGTTTGTGTACAACGATCCCATTCCATTCGAGTTTCCATTTAAGTACAATGGTCTCGTGTTTGAATCTTGTTTCAGTACAACAATCTCATTCTTTCGCGTCTCCGTTTCAGTACAACGGTCGCGTCTCAGGTTATCATTTAAGTACAATGATCCTGTTTTCTTGGGCTCGTTTAAGTACAACGATCCCATTCCTTCCGAGTCTCCATTTAAGTACAATGGTCTCGTATTTGAGTCTTGTTTCCGTACAACAGTCTCATTTTTTTCGCGTTTCCGTTTCAGTACAACGGTCGCGTCTCAGGTTATCATTTAAGTACAATGATCCTGTTTGCTTGGGCTCTCGTTTAAGTACAACGATCCCGTTTCTTTTCGAGTCTCCATTTAAGTACAATGGTCTCGTATTTGAGTTTGTTTCCGTATAATAATCTCATGTCCTCGTGTCTCCGTTTCAGTACAACGGTCACGTTTCGGGTCATCATTTAAGTATAATGATCTCGTTCCATCTCGCCCTATTTTCTTTTTGTGTTTGGTTATCAGTCGGGGCTGGTATACCCGTGCGTCCCCATTCGAGGATGGTTTCATGTTGGATCCGAGGATCCTTTGAGTTGTCATTCGAGGATGACATTTTTCTAGCACATTCCCACCTGATTCTATGTTCGCTACCTATTCTGAGGTCAAAAAAAAAATATACATAAATAAATAAATGGGCAGGTGGCATTTCTGTTGCCCTGAGTGTGCAAATTTTCAGGTCTTATTCGAGTATTCAATCACTCCATACCTTGAACGCCTAAAAGTTGTTGCAATTATCCGTTCAGGTCTGCAGTTGATTGAATAGGGGCAGCTGTAATACCTCAAAATTTGCCCTCATTATTTATTCCCTTTACTGGCTTATCGTTTCACATTCATCTGCATTTCTCACTAAGTCATTAACATCATAGTAGTGCATTTCATTGTTTTACAGGGCATGTGATCAAGGCCCTGGGAAATTAGGATCTCATACCTCATCTATGTCTGTCTGGGAGATTCTAAGTTTTAGTTATGTGGCTATTAATAACACTAGTTTCTTATGCGATTGCTATTCGATTAGGGTTTATTTCCCTAATTAAGTGATCCGTAAGGAAATCTCTCGCAAAGATTGTTCATTGGTGCATCAAGACCATTATCACGATGAAATAGAATTTTATTCATGATTGAGCTTGAAGGAATTCGGTCAATTGAGTTCGATTTGGGCTTATTTGGTGGAGATATTCATTCTTATATAACAGTTTCAAGTGAAGCAAGGAGATTGGATCGAGGTATTATTGTTTCTTGGATTCGTCATGGTATCTCAAGTCTCCAGAAATGGTTTGTGTTCAAAGTAAGGATGAAGGGTGCCTGGTCATGATTTTCTTGGAAGGCGGGGTTAGAGTTTACTTTGAATTCAATTGTCCATGCCATAAACTATGCTCCATTTTCATAACCATGATTAACCGTATGTCTATCTAAGCCATTGTTCTCCCCCCATTGTTTTTAGATCTGATTTTTACCCATCTCTCATTTATCAAGATTCACATTGTCTAATCAATTTTAATTTCAAATTCGGGATGTTTGTCCAAGTCAGTAGTTAAGCCCATGGAACACTTTCAAGCCCATTGTTCCATGTTAAGTCATTACCCCTCATATGCCTTAAAATTATCCCCACTTTATTATGTCCATTATTCAAAAAAAAAATCAAACCACCTTTAAATCTGTAAATCAATTACCAGTATAACTCAATTTCGTTTTTCATTTGTTCAAAGATACTCACATTTACTTTCATTATTTTCTTGAGATTATTCCTCAATTAGTGTAGCAGTTAGCAAACATACATCTTTGGCCTTCAGTAATATCTCAATATAAAAAAATCATTGATATAATGAAAGAGGATTTTTGTCAAAAGAGAGATTTACACCAGCTATCGAAAGGACCGACGCGTAACTTCAGCAATACAAGCAAATGTCAACAAATTCTCAATACCTCTCTCTTAGTATTCACAACATAAATCATTATGAGAGTCATATATATCTGTTGTGAAAAATCGGTTACACAAAATAACCGAAAGCATAACAGGATTACAGTAAAGTATTACAGAAAAAACCAACAAAAAAAAGGAGGACTCATCACTCTCTAATTATCTGGAATCAACTCCAGTCTTCCAACACACAAAAAAAGGAGAAGAAACTCTCCTAAGCTCTCTTCACCGATCACTCTCAAGTATTCATAAACTCCAAGTTTCATCAAATCTTCGACAAACTACTGGCCGAGATTTCGCATCGTCATCAATACGCAACAATACCCAACCTGCAATGAATTCAGAATCAGAATAGAAAAAATTTAACAATAACTAATTTCAGAATCCAAAGGAAAAGGGAAAAGGAAAGTTGCAGCCACTCTTGGATTCGTTTTCCATCCATCGACCGTTATTATTCAGGTTGCAAAAGGAAGAAGACTAAAGCACGATTATGCATTAGTTCGAAACTGGTATTGTATTCAAAGATTCAAAATGATGATCTTGGAGTCGAGAGTACCTGTAGTTTACAGCATTGTTTGACGGTTTGTGATGTTCTTGACACCAAGGTTAAAGTGGAGATTGATGAAGGTAGTACTGGAAGAAAGGCAGGGGATGCTTCTAGCTAGGAGTCTTCAAAGGCAGCCAAGTCCGGCATTTGAGGCTATCTAAACCTGCAGCATTATTTGAACCGAATCAACGAAAAAATCAGGATCAAAAAAAATTAATTTTCTAGCAGAAAACAACAATTCAGAACCAAGCCTAGTTCATCAATCTCTCAATTTCAATCATATCCCAGCATTGCTTTCATCGTAACATTCATCCGCAATGTCAATTCGACTTCTCCATCATCTTTCAACAACAACCTATATTAACCTGGAAAAAAACAAAGACAGCAGAGAAAATTCAGAAGTATATAATCAAGAAAAAGAATACTTTTAGTTGATTCAAAAAATCACAGAAAACCGAATTCGGTTACACTCCAACAACCTCACAACAGAAAATATAACAAACTCTTGCAATTGAGTCCTTCTAGAAAGATCACCTGAAAATCTTCACAAGGATTGGATGCATCATCTATAAAGCAGGATCAGTTTTCACACTACAGCTTCTGCTGATTTTTTGTGGGAGCTTCCACGCACCATTCCCGATTGGCCTCTTCACAACTCTTTCTCCTCAATTCTGTTCGGCCTTCACCATCACTGCTTAATCCTTTTCTGCTTCACAAAGAGGAAACAGATCGACGGAATCGAGCTCGAAGAATTTCAAGCCTTGTCACTCTCAAGCTTAGACTGCCTCCGCCGTCAGCTATCACTCTTCACGGTTCACAAGCGGCTTCAGCCTCGTCGATCCGTTGCCGTCATCTATTTCATCTTCCTCGCGCGAACAACGACGATCATCTACGAGAACAGTGAAGCATCAATGATAAAGAAGGCCTTTTTTTAATGAGATCAAGAATTACGGTACCGAACGAAAAGAAGATCATACCTGAAAGTGTTCGAAGTGCGTCGCCTTCGTGAGTACCTTGTCGCAACGTTCCTTTATCTTCGTACACAGGTGCATAATTTTGAATTAAGACTTGAATCATTCGCTTGATGTAAGAGTCATAGTTTTGAGTTATGAATTAGCAAGGTCTTCGAAGATTCGAGTACGGAGTTGGATAGGTGGCGAAGTTTCTCGTGTGGGGGTTTCGTTCGGTGGGGGTGTTCCGCCGCCGCCGGTTTTCTGTGTTAGGATGAGGGAGATGAGTGTAGGGTTTAGAAAGGGGGATTTGTGAAACCCTAGATCTTATTTTGGTTATGTTATAATTGAATGAATTTAATTAAGGAATAAACCAAGGTTATATGTATAATAATCAGTTTTAAGTCAAATTAATAGCTTTTAATTCCAATTAAGTTATTGTTAAAGAATCATAAAGAATGTTATCAAAAACAATTAACCCTCATCAATCTCCTTAATTTCTGTTTTGGGCTTAAATTATTTGCTACTCGCACCCCCCCTTTAGGCCCATATCAACAAAACAACAAGAAAAAGCTTCTGTTTGCACCCCTTCTCATTTTCTTGCATTTTGGGCTTAGATATTGCTGCTAACACCCCCTATATTGGGCCCAGTTCACAAAATAACTAAAAAATACGCTAAATATACCCCCTGCATAATTTCCTTAGATTTTTATTTTGTTTTAATCATAAGTTTAGAATTTAATTCATTTTCTAAGATTAAGAGTTCATAAAAAATATTATTTTAATTTAAGGTTTAATTCTTTTTTTAATAAGACTATAGTTTAGTTAAGATTTTTATTTTAATTCATAGATTAAGGTTTATTTCATTTTTTTTTATATACAAGATTATTAGAAAAAAAGAAAAAAATAATCTTAAGCTAAGATTTTAGGAAAAATATTATCTTAAGATTAATCCATTTCATTTTTTAAGTTAATTAAAAAATATGTTTAATTCCTAGAATATGTTCTTAAAAAATATATTTAAAAAATATGTTTAATTAAAAAATATTGTTATCAACACCCCTGTTTCCAGGCCCATTAGAAAAACAACATAAAATGATGCTAGCCGCACCTCCCTCAATTTCCTGCGTATGGGCTTATCCCTGTTTTTCTTTTTGCACCCCCGTATAAGCCCAGTTGGAAGAAAAGAACTAGAAAAATATACTAAGGACACCCCCTGCATTATTCCTTTAAGATTTTATTTTAAGTTAATATAATTTTCAAATTAAATCTAATAAAAATAGTAAAAAGCTATATAAAATTCCCCCAAAATTCCAGTAGTTAAATAAGTTAATTTAGAAATTTGTGATATTTTTATTTTCTGAATTTTTGTTATTTTTGATTTAATTCTGAATTATTCTTTTAATTAGCTTCATTTGTACTTCTTTTAATTATGCTGAATTTTGTTCATTTTATTTATGTAACTTCCAGCAACTTTTTTGAGCCATTCTTTTTTCTGTAATTAGAAGACTCATAATAGTTCTTAGGATATTTTTTATGGAATTTTTAGGACCTTTTATCTTAGGTTTTAGTGGTATAATCCTTAGGAATTAGTAGTTAATTTTTAGCTGGAAATAATTAATTGTTAGGCATAGAAAAAATAATATTTTTTAGAATCCCCCTTAATACAATATTTTAGATAGTGTTAGGACCCTATAGTTTAAGTTTCATAATTTTTCTAGAAATTTTTAGTATTTTTTAGAATATTAGTTTTAAGCCTAGTTATGCATAAGTCCCATTAGTTTAGGCCATTAAAAAAAATAATAATAATATAGTTCAATACAAAAAAAATAATAATAGTCTAGATTAGATTTAGCATTTAAATTTAATATTAGACTTAGGTTTAGTTTAATTTGATTTTTTTAGAATGAGTATTAGGTTTAGATTAGATTTAGAACTTAGGCTTAAAATTTCATTTTCATTAGAATATAGAATAAATAAATAGACTATTTTTAATTCATGCTTCTAATGCATTTGTAGAATTTTATTTCTTATGTTTAATTTCATTGTTTTTGCTTCATTTGATCTTACAACTTTAATAGGTTTCCCCCATTGTTCTTAGAATCAACTTAACTTCATTAAGAAGTAAGTTGAATTCTAATAGTTTTAAGTTTCCATTAAGAATAGAAAACATCACTAACCATTAGGACCACTTTGTAAATACATAACAAAATTAGGATTGAGTCTTAGTCCCTTAGTTTTTACCTTTTCCAACTTGAGTCATTCTCTCTCCCTTCAAAAGAAAAGTAATAAAACACTTAATAAAAACTGAACAATCTTGTACGACACGAGACTTTGTTGCGGAGTGTTTATACGCGTCCTGTTTCGGGGCGAGGTGTAAATACTTCCCGCGATGGATAGGTCTTAGTACAAGACCGTTCACAAACAAATTCAAAATACTTCTTTTAAAAGACAAAAACAAATAACAAGCGACTATCCTGCGGGAACTTCTCTTCTCATCTCATTCACTCACAACGCGAACTCGCGACGACTTGTCTCATTTGCAAGACGGTAAACGCACTCGTACCAGACGAGCCTGCAACACCTGAGCATAGACATACGCAGTTCCAGCATAAAAAACACAAACAAATAGTTCCCGCCTAGGTTAGGAGAACTACGTCGACTCTGATCCTCATTATCCCGATGAGGTACGTAGGCAGCGGGGTAGGGCCCGTTCGAGCACACTCTTTATTTTCCCTACATTTCCCCTTTCATTTTCTTATTTCAGTTCTTTTCTCACTTCCATTCCAGTTCCAGTTAGCGGTTATTTCATTTCAGCAGCATATTTTTCTCACCCTTTGAAACAAGCAAGCAAGCGTTGATCCCGTCGGGTACGACGGACGATCTGGGGTGCTAATACCTTCCCAGGTCGTAACCGACTCCCGAACTCAGATCTTTGGTTCGCAAGGCCTTGTCCTTTCCTTCTTCCTCAGGTTTGTGCAACATTACCTTTCCCATTCATTCGGGATAAAAATGTCTGGCTGGCGACTCTAACCTTTCCGTGCCACTTTCGCGTTTGTACTAGGATGAAAATCCCGGGAGCGACAAGCATGACGAGTCTGGTCGAAAAGAGTATGCAATATACTATCTAAGCAAAAAGTTTACCGACTGTGAACAACGTTATTCACTGCTCGAGAAAACTTGTTGTGCTTTAGCGTGGGCTACTCGCCGACTGAGGCAGTATATGTTGACCCACACCACCTTATTGATCTCAAAGATGGATCCAGTTAAGTACATTTTCGAGAAGCCAGCACTTACCGGACGGGTTGCAAGATGGCAAATGATCCTCACAGAATATGACATCCAGTACACTTCTCAAAAAGCCATCAAGGGCAGTGTATTGTCTGATTATCTTGCTGAGCAACCCATTGATGATTACCAGCCTATGAGATTTGACTTCCCTGATGAAGACATCATGTTCATAAAAGCAAAAGATCATGAAGAGCCTGTTCACACTGAAGGGCCTGACCCGGAAGAAGAATGGACTATGATGTTTGATGGGGCTGTTAACATGAATGGTCGTGGCGTTGGTGCAGTACTCATTACACCTAAGGGAGTCCACATGCCTTTCTCGGCAAAACTCACCTTCAATTGCACTAACAACGAAGCTGAATATGAAGCTTGTATTATGGGTCTTGAGGAAGCCATTGACCTCAGGATCAAGACATTGACTGTATTCGGAGATTCAGCTCTGGTAGTTAATCAAACCAATGGCAAATGGTACACCCACCAAGATCATCTGATACCTTACAAGGATTATACAAGGAGGTTATTGACTTTCTTTACAACGGTCAAGCTTGAGTATATCCCTCGGGACGAGAATCAGTTTGCAGATGCTCTGGCTACCATTTCATCCATGATCAAAGTTCAAGCTGCCAACTTCGTACCTCAAATTTCAGTGTCCAGACTTGACAGACCAGCATATGTGTTCGCAGCAGATGTTGTCAAGGATGATAAGCCTTGGTTCCATGACATTAAGTGTTTCTTGGAGGATCAAACATACCCACCTGGGGCATCTTCCAATGATAAGAAGACTTTGCGAAGGCTTGCTGGTAGTTTCTTTCTGAACACTGATGGCTCCGTGTACAAGAGGAACTTTGACATGGTACTCCTCAGATGCGTTGATAGAATAGAAGCAGGTTTGTTGATGCATGAAGTGCACGAAGGATCCTTTGGTACCCATGCTGGAGGGCATGCCATGGCTAAAAAGTTGCTAAGATCAGGTTATTACTGGATCACAATGGATGCTGACTGTTGTGTCTACGCCAGAAAATGCCATAAATGCCAGATTTATGCAGATAAGGTGCATGTGCCTCCCAATCCTTTGAATGTGATGTCTTCACCCTGGCCCTTTGCTATGTGGGGCATTGATATGATTGGCAAGATTGAACCAACTGCTTCAAATGGCCACAGGTTCATCTTGGTTGCCATTGACTATTTCACCAAGTGGGTCGAAGCAGCTTCCTATGCAAACGTTACAAGACAAGTGGTAGCCAGATTTCTGAAGAGAGATATCATTTGTCGGTACGGAGTTCCCGAGCGAATCATTACTGATAATGGTTCCAACTTGAACAACAAAATGATGGCAGAGCTATGCCGGGACTTCAAGATTCAACACCACAATTCTTCTCCTTACAGGCCAAAGATGAACGACGTTGTTGAGGCAGCTAATAAGAATATCAAGAAGATTGTGCAGAAGATGGTAGTTACTTACAAAGACTGGCATGAGATATTACCATTTTCCTTGCATGGGTACCGCACGTCAATCAGAACATCCACTGGGGCAACACCGTATCAGCTTGTGTATGGTATGGAAGCAGTCCTACCTGTCGAAGTTGAATTACACTCCCTACGGGTATTGATGGATGTTAAGCTGAACGAAGCAGAATGGGTCCAATCCCGATACGAACAACTGAGTCTGATTGAAGAAAAGAGATTAGCTGCAATCTGTCATGGGCAGCTGTATCAGAAAAGAATGAAGAAAACCTTCGATCAGAAAGTCAGGCACCGAGAGTACCAAGTAGGAGATCTTGTGCTAAAGAGAATCCTCCCTCCTCATACAGACCACAGGGGCAAATGGACTCTAAACTATGAAGGACCATTCATAGTAAAGAAAGTTTTCTCGGGTGGAGCACTCATGCTCAGCACTATGGATGGTGAAGACTTCCCGTCCCCTGTGAATTCAGATGCAGTTAAAAAATACTTCGCATAAAATGACCCGCTGGACATAAAAACAGAATGTAAGTCCAGGCAAAAATAGGGCACCCCGGCGAGTCAAAAACAAAATAAAAGACTCGGGCAAAAATAAGGGAAAAATAAACAAAAAAATGTACACCCGCTGAGTTGAAAAGCTGCATTGGACAACTCAGGCAAAAATGGGTATCCCGATGGATTGAAAACCCGAAAGGGCGATCCATGCAAAAAAAGGGAATAAGCGAACAACTGCATGTTGAATTCGTCTGTATCACTTACAACTTGGTAAGCTTCGAAGGGATCAAGCCTCTTTTAGAATCAGCCTTCTTCAGAAAGTAAGACGAGAAGAACGTCAAAAGTCATACGAGTCATAGCAAAAGAGGAAGCTCCTTAAAGCGTCGTCAACATTGCCAGCATTTTGTTTCTCAATTTGTAACAATCTCCTCATTTCAGGGGATATGTTCCTTTGATGTATCTTGCCAATTCAGGGCATTTGAATTAATAAAAACAGATTTTTCAGTTACACGATGTCTCGTACATTTTTTATTTGCAAAGAATGTCTGATGTCTTTAAAATATTGATTGCATGAATACAGATGCTCCTCTTCTGAAAACTACGTGCTTGCGGGAAATATACTTACTCTCAGAAGTGTCTAAACTCCTATAACGGAATCCGGTAAGGGATACCTCGGGATTACTTGTGCGTTTCTCTATCTTTGCAGGATTGCAGGTATCCGAAGCGCAACTTGGGGCATGTAAGCTTCATCCCAGCCAGCTGGCAAACCAACACTCATTCTTAGCACCCAAAGTGTCGTCTCCCCAGCCTAGGTGCCAACCATTCTTCCTCCCCAGCTAAGTACAAAAGCCAGGGAACCATTTCCCCACAGAGCTTCAGCCTCTATCCAGAAGAGCAACGCATGAAGGGATCACAATAGAGTGACGAAAGCTTCCACAAACTCCCAGTTGGGTCCCTCATTATTTGAGACAGGTCTATCAGTGACCTGTATCCCCGAGCAGATATCATCTCATCAGATCTACCAATGATCTCACCCCCAACTGGGATGTCCATTTCAAGCAGATTGGCCAGAGATCTTCACAGCAACGGGATCCAAATCCCGGTTTGGTATCTTTGCATAATCATGGCATTCGCATCATATTCACCCACGAAGCGTAGCATTCCGTCTAATACGGAGCATTACGGCAAAAATCAAACATATTGCATAATCATAGGCCATGTTTTAAATCAAGCACTTGTGAATGATAACAATCCATCAATATACAGAATACCTCCCAGGTTCCCCAGCAAACACAGTTGCCTTACATTCCCAAACATCAGTATATACTCCTTGTGGCACCCGTCCGTGTCATATCCCCAGCAGAAAGCCCAAAGACATCCTCTTTGCACTCACATATACTTATATAATTTCCTTGACATCCGTCCGTGTCATTTTCCCCAGTGCAGTAACATAAACACTTTGTACATCAGATACTTGTTTATACTATACTCTTGTCCTTTTGACACTCGTCCGTGTCACCCTCACCAGCAGTTTTGAATACTCATCTATACATAACTCATACTTACTGCTCATACTTATCCCCACAGATTCAACACTCGTCCGTGTCCTTTGTTAACCAGATGGTACTCGTCCGTACCATCATCTCAGAACATGCGTCAAGCGTTTGTTTCTACCTGATACTCGTCCGTATCATAGTCTTAAGGATGCTCGTCCACGTATTTAATCCATACACTGTGTCAAACACTCTTGTCTTCTTGAATATAGACACTCGTCTGTGTCTACTATTCCCCAGAAAAGTCCCTTCAGATTCAACACTCGTCCGTGTTCTCTGTTAACCAGTTGATACTCGTCCGTATCATCATCTCTGAACACGTGTCAGTATTTGTTTCTACCCGATACTCGTCCGTATCGTAGTCTTAGGGGTGCTCGTCCGCATCTTTAATCTATACACAAACATCTAAACACTTATACCCTTTATTTCTCAAATTCAACACCTGTCCGTGTTTACTATTCCCCAGTAGATCGCCAACGAAGCAAATCCTTTTTTCTATCTGACATTCGTCCCATGTCATGATAAACCCTGAGAGCAGCCGTCCCCTGCTAGGTAGTCGTCCTCCACCTCTTGATGATCGTCCTTCATCATGCTCATCCGATGGCCGTCCCCATCGTTGATTTTCTATCCGACATTCGTCATATGTCGTGATATTTAGCAGCCGTCCCCTGCTAGGTGGTCGTCCTCCACCTCTTGATGATCGTCCCTCATCATTTTATACAATGGTCGTCCCCATTGTTGACTTTGGTTATCTGACGTTCGTCCTATGTCATGATAAACTTTGAGAGCAGCCGTCCCCTGCTAGGTGGTCGTCCTCCACCTCTTGATGATCGTCCTTCATCATGCTCGTCCGATGGCCGTCCCCATCGTTGACCTTTTATCCGGCATTCATCCTATGCCGCGATATTTTCGGCAGCCGTACCCTGCCAGGTGATCGTCCTTCACCTTAGATGACCGTCCCTCATCTTATCCCCGACAGAGCAGCCGTCCCCTGCTAGGTGATCGCCCTTCACCTTTGATGACCGTACCTCATCATCTGTTTATTTCATTTATTCATTAACCCGATGGCCGTCCCCGTCGTGGTCCCTTTTCCTTTTCCTGATGATCGTCCTTCATTAGTTTAGCCCGATGGCCGTCCCCATCGTTGGTTACTTTACTTTATGAACTTGATGGCCGTCCCCGTCATGTTTCGTTAATCCCTAGATAATCTTACAGCTTTATCTTGATGGCCGTCCCCATCATAATCCCTTTTATCCCCAGCATGTCGGCCGTCCCCGTCATCGCTTTATATCCCGCACTTTTCAGCATGTCGGCCGTCCCCGTCATTGCTCTTTACCCAGCAGTCGTCCTCTGCTCGACGGTCGTCCTCCGTCGCTCACACTTTACAATATACTTTATTTTATTTTACAATCTATATCCCTTTTCTTCTTCATTCTGTGAGTGCAAATTTTGGACTGTCTTTGGTATTCAACCACAAGTTATCGTGTTTGCCTGTTAAGCCGTAGCTTACATCCTGCACAGCTAACTCATGTTTGAATAGGGGCAGCTGTAAACACCCCAAATTTGCCCTCACCCATTCACACCATGGCTTGTGATCATTTCATATGCATAAACTCAATCATAGCATCTCATATCACAGTTTTGATTCACTGCATAGATTCAAAGTCATCTGCATCTAGGGTTTGTGATCTAAACAATCCAAGAGCCTCTTGAGCCACTCCAAAGGCCATCAATCACTTCAAAGGGGTCCATGTGTGTTCAAGTATCATATTATATCCTCTCAAAGTCAAGAATGTCAAAGAATCACAAGAACTGAGAATGGTATGGAAGCAGAGCCAGGCTTGACTGCACAGATGACCTAGAATTAGGGTTTTGGTTTCAGAGGCCATAACTCCAATTTTTTTGGTCATTCTTGTTTCTATTGGTCTCTATATGGTATAGAGAGTATGCATATCAATTTTCATGAAGAAATTCCATGGGGAAGTCATCTGATCAAGAGTTGACTTTTCAAGCAAGTCAGTGCAAAATCAGGGCATCTGAGGCCCCCAATAACCCAACCAAAGGGCATTCTTCATCATTTTGATTGTATATGATCTTTATTTGATCATGGAAGATGTTGGAAGTTCACAAAATTGAAGAATTTCAAGTCTTTTGCAAAGTTGACTTTTTGGGCAAGTTTGACTTTTAATGAAATTGCCATTTTAGGCAACTTTTTCAACCTTTACTTTTTTATTCAAAAAAGCTTCAAATGGAAAAACTTTGGTCATGAAAGTTGTAGAATGGATCATTCCCTTTTCAAAAAGTACAAGAACATGACCTAATTCATTTTGGATCAAAAGTTATGGCCTTGCAAAGTTGGCAAAAATCACAAAATTTCAAAGTTTCCACCAAAGCGACAAAGTTGCAAATTCATTTCTCAAGGCAAATTTAGTCATCAAATGCACTTCTAAACTTCACCACATGATCACACAAGACCTAAAAACCAGAATGGGCCAAGAAACTTCTCACTTTTATGGCCTATGGATCAAGATATTTCATAAAGATCACAAGCAAGGCAAGTTGCAAAACTCATCATAGTTTATCATCCACTTGCTGGCTAGCCTGCTGAGCCACCCTAGGCATCTCCCCTCATCATGCTGCGCAGGACACACCCTTTTTCCTTGGCTAGAAAGTAGCCCATACTTCTCTTACACCAACTTTGACATTTTGGCAAAAAGACCCATACCAATCAATAAAGCACACATCACTTCTTCTGACCAATCATGATAGTTTATACAAGCCAAAAGCAAGCCAAAGCAACAAGAGAGCAAGCCTGAAACACTCCATAACTCAGCATTTTCATTTTCACACCATCTTGCAAGAGCCTTCGAAACTCATCACACAGGCCACAAACACACAAACAAACTTCACCAATCAACTCAACACACCTTCCTGATCACAAAGCACCCTTCACCACAGCCTGAAAGCCATTGAATCAAAAACACGATCATCACCTGCCCTTGAACAGAACTCAAGCAAACTCTCAAACCAGCCATTGCAAACTTCAAACAAACCTTGCAAGCTTCTTAGGAGGATCAGTGGAGTAGATTTGAGCCAAAGAAACAGCTTGAAAGTTCTGGAATCGAAAGCTCCATCTCAGGTATCATCCAAGAACATTTTTCCAGAACTTGTCTTTTGAGTTACAAATTTATTCTATGTGATGTGCTGATCATTTTAAGCTTTGAATCATTGAAAATGGTTGCGTGTGTAGGATGTATTTGATCTCTGAAATTTTTGTGTTGTTTTCCGTTTTGATTCGTGCCTCATGATTCAGTGGAAATGAATGGATTTTAGGGTGGGGTTTAGGTTTAGTGATGATTAATGGTTGATTCTGGAGAGTTTGGCACGTTTTCATGGCATATTGAGAGAGATTGAAAGATGAGATAGCCGGAGAAGACGACCGGAACAGTGTTTCGGTCGCCTGAGAGTGATTAGGGCAAGATTAGGGCTTAATCATTTAATTAGCCAAGTTTGAATTTCCACCCTTGGATGTGGAGCCAAGTCAAACGCGCGCGCAGCCAGTTCAAACCTAGGCCCTTGGATCTGATTACCACCCATTTAATTCAATTTTATTTTCCTTTTTATTCATTTAATTTGTCCATTTAATTTAAAATAGCAAAACAATTTTAAAAATTCTGAAAATTTTTGTATAAACTTTTATTAATTTTCAGAAACCAAAAACATTTTTAATTTTATTTTTTGCATTAAAAAATATTTTTAAATCATTTAAAAGTTTATTTTTAATTAATTAATGAAAATTAATTAATTAAAAATACTTTTAGGTATTTAAAAATCACCAAAAAATTCATGAAACTTTCATAATCATTTGGAAACATTGTCCAACCCTCAAACCAAATCTCTTTTTTGATCTTGATGTCTTTTGAGAATTTTTCATGGAATTAAAATCATTTCAAGGCATTATTTTGATCCAAACTTCAAAAAATCATTTATGCCTAACCATTGAGAGTTGGACTTTGATTCTTTTTGCATTGCATTTTGTTTAGCATGTAGTTTGTGAGATTAAATGGGCATGATTTGATCTTTCATTTTCAATTTGTTTGACATTTTTCTTGTTAAGGTGCCCTAAAACCCTAGAAAATTTAGGAAATTCATAACTTACATTAGGTTAAGAGTTAGAACCCCACCTTTGGGCAGTGAGTTTGTATAGGATTAGGGTTCCTTTGAATGCATTTTCAATTTTTTTATCTTGATGTTTGCTTCTGATTTTGGTTTTTGTTTGATGCATTGATCATAAACCCTAATTTGGGCTTCCTTTTGCATTCATCTTGTATTTGCATTCATACCATGACTTGCCATTGCATTTTATGCATCCATTTGATTCATTAGACATCTTAAGACATATTGAAAGTATGTTTGATCATTGCTTCATGTATTTTCCATGTTGTATGTCATTTGCATCTCATAACTTTTCATGTATGTTCATGGTTCTAAACTTGCTCCATTTGCATCCATTGGTTCATATGTTCATCCCCATGCCTTGTTTCATGTTCACATCATCCCATGGCATCATTAACATCATGTATGTGCTTCTGGTTTTGGTTTATATCATTCCATTTCATCTCATTTTGCATTGCATTGCATTTTTCTCACTAACTTTTTCAGGTGGTAAGCAACTTTGAGAAGTGAATTTGCCTTCACTTCTCACAATTTCTTTTCATCTCTTTCATGCATCCTTGCTGCATTTTGTTATGTGTTTGAGATTGAGCTTGCTCATTCTTCTTCTTATCACTTTCTTTCTTCAAGTGACTTGTCTTCTTAAATGAAGCAAGTCACTTTGCTTCTCCTGATCCTTTCATCTGCTTCCTGGTGGTTCCATTGAAGATTTCTTTCTTAAACCTCACAAACCTTAAGAACAACCAAGCATGACAATGATTAGGGTTTTGATTAGTCTCCCCACTTAGTTTTACCTTTGTGTCTCTTTGATTCTTCTCTTCTCACCTCATAATCAGGGACTAAACCCTAAAGGCTTTAAGGCTTTGTGATTAAGCTTATGCATGCATCCTTCTATTAGGATGGAGTGTATAACTTTAATCCTAAGTGTTAAACCCTTAATGTGTTTAAATCCTTTAATTAATCCACTTAATAATCATCAAGACATCAAGCTTGTAACTTGGGCCTTGCATTAGGGTTCTAATTCTTCCTTAATTGGTTAAGAAGGACTAACCCTAGTGTTAATGGACAAGTCCCTCTCAAGTTGTCTTACAAACCATAAAAATCACTTCATCATCTTATCATTAAATAAAATCCACTTAATAAAGGTTTTGTTTTGTCATGAGTTTAATCCCTAATCATGGATTAAGTTGAGGAGCTTTCCTCAGCTTAAACATTCTCATCTATTATCCTTCTATTAGGATGGTGTAATGAGTCTGTTTAATCCCTGATTATGGCTTAATCTCATTACTTAACACTAAACAAAAACAACAAAAACATCTAAATAATCACAAGTAGGTTAATGATCTTAATCCTACACCAATGGTGATTAAGTGTGAGAAGCTGACTTCACACTTAAGGTATTCTCATTACCCCTAATCAGAGGGAGGATGTGATGAGTTTACTAACCTTTGGTTCAGGCTTAAGCTCATTAACTTATGACAAATTTCCAAAAACAATAAAAGATTGAAAACTCAAAAACAAACAATAATCGTCTCCTCCGGGATTCTTTTCTCATCTCATTCATTCACAAACGAGAACTCGCTTCTTCCGTCTAATGCAAGACAGTTTGCACCTGAGCCAGACAGGTCATACACTTGAGCATAGACAAGCAAGCAGTTCATTTGTCAATTCATCTTTCAGTCTCTTTGGGTCGAACTACGGTGTTCTGACTTCCTCATTGCACGAGAGGATACGTAGGCACAACTTAACAGTTATCGAACAAAAGTCTCTGTATATTCCCCCTCTTCCCAGCCTCATTCTTCAAGCCTCATTATCATGAGCATTTCACTCTTGCCCTCACACTGACACTGTATATATTACACTTTACTTCTTTTACACAGACACCTGTACATCCTTTTCCAGCTCTTTCATACACAAATTGCACTGACACTACCCCTTTAAAACACAAATCTTTTAAGCGTGGATCCCGTCGAGTACGACGTACAATCTGGGTGCTAATACCTTCCCAGGTTGTAACCAACCCCCTTTCTCAGTCTCTCTGGTTCGCAACCGTCTTATCCATATCTTTCTAGGTCTATGCAGCATTACCTTTCCTTCGGGATAAAAATGCCTAGCTGGCGACTCTTTTCATTCCCTGTGAGTTCACTCCTGTGTGTTCTCACATCCCTCTTTCGCCGACCGTTCGCGTCTGTACCCCATTTGACCCGGTGTCATTTGGTGGGAGCGACAGGTTGGTTTTAATAATTAATTTGGAATTTAGATCATAAGCTGTCCCAAAAAGGAGTGTTTTGACATAAGGGACCAAAACCAATTCTTCCCCATAGGTGTGAGACCTATTTTTTGTATGTGATTAATTACTGGAATTTGTGACATTTTGATGCTCCTTAGGCATTTTTTTCATAATTTTTAGTGCCCTTTTTGATCCACTTTGTGGAGTTGTTTTTCGGCGATCATGCCTTGCTATACATTTCGTTAAGTAATTGTTTTGGCACTTTGGTGCATAATTTTGTAAATTCCTTTTATACCATGTAAGATAATGACTTCAACATTCCAGGGATTTAATTTCATAATTTTTAAAGCCTTTTTGCTATTTTTTCATGTCACCTAGATCATAGGGTGATTTATGTGTTTATTTGCTCCATATCCTAGGATTTAGCAAGGCATTCATGCCATTTGCTTGGAATAATTTTTGATAAATTTTAGGAGTTGATTATAGGTCATTTGTATGTCTTTAATTCCAGTCATAGGTCATTTTTTGAACCATACTCATTTGGTTTGTTTTGGTGTTTCAAAGTGCATCTTTATGTGAACTAATTTTAACCTAAACTCATTTCTCTTCTCCTCTAATTGTTAACATGAATTATGTGGGAATCATAAATGCCTATTCATGCATTCTAATTTCATCTCATGCATTGTATTCTACTGACCCATAATCATTTCATGCATATTCATATGCCATTCATCTTTAACTTGCATCATTTGTGATCTTATGCGATGTTTGCTCATTTGTTCTCACATCTTATTCTCATTGCTCCATATGCCTAATCCATTTCATCCATGATTATATGTTCATTCATCCTCATTCATAAGCATTCACTACTGACTTTGATGTTCATTTCATGTATTAATTCATGCTTGTAAGCCATATGCATTCATACTTCATCCATAAACCCTAACTTGCATTTAGGTGAACTTAGGTGAACTTTTTGTACATAGTTTGACATAGTTTAATCTTGTGAGGTATCCTATCATACTTATGGACCTATAACATGTAGCTACTGGCTTTAGAAGTCATGTAACCTTTAGGTACCTTCACCTTTAGACTTAGGTCTTATTTTGAACCCTAGTTCCATTCTAGGACGTTTATGGTGCTTAATCGCTTTTATGCTTTGATTTTACTTTCAATATACATTGTCATGCTAACTTTTATTTTGTAGGGGGGAGATTGAGGTAAGTCTCACTTAATTCCTATCTCTTATGCATTATAGTTGTGTTTGCCTTAGCATTTGGTGCTTGCTTATATGTTTTCCCATTCTTTAGAACCAACTTAACTTCCTTAGGAAGTAAGTTGAGTTCTAATTCTCTCTTCTTCTTTTCCTTTTCTTTCTTAGGATTAGAATACCTCATTAACCATAGGACCACCATTTTAATAAATAACTTAGGGTTGTGTCTTAGTCCCCCTTAGTTTTTCCCTTTTTCCATTTGAGTCTTCTTTCTCGTCTTCAAGCAAAATCCAAAAAGACTTAATAAATGCATGAAAGGATCCATTGTGTATAGCCTTATTCCATGGGGCACTTGCACTCATTCCATCTTGGAGTGGTGTAAGCTTGTCTAGCATGATGTACAAGTCTCATCAAGGGTTTGTTTCACAAATAAAACATAAAAGATACTTCTTCACAAAAACAACAAAAACACTTAATAAAGTTCAACAAGCTAGTGAACTTAAACCCTAATCCTAGGAAACCAGTCTTGGATAAACTCTCCTTGCTGGGTGTGCTTGTTCTATTATTCCATCTTGGAATGTAGTAGCAAGTACACATTCCATGGAAAAGAGTTTGAATTCACTTCCTTATGCCAAATTCATACAAAAACTCTTAAAAGGCAGAAACAAATAATAAGCGACTATCCTGCGAGAACTTCTCTTCTCATATCATTCACTCATAACACGAACTCGCGATGACTTGTCTCGCATGCAAGACGGTAAACGCACTCGTACCAAACGAGCCTACAACACCTGAGCATAGACATAAGCAGTTCCAGTGCATAAAAAACACAAACAAATAGTTCCCGCCTGGTTAGGCGAACTACGTCGACTCTGATCCTCATTTTCCCGATGAGGTACGTAGGCAACGGGGTAGGGCCCGTTCGAGCACATTCTTTATTTTCCCTACATTTTCCCCTTTCTTTCCATTCTCTTTTCTTATTCCTTTCTCATTTCCATTCCCATTCCAATTAGTAGTTCATTTGTTCAGCAGCAGTTATATTTTTCTCACCCTTTGAAACAAACAAACAAGCGTGGATCTCGTCGGGTACGACGGACGATCTGGGGTGATAATACCTTCCCAGGTCGTAACCGACTCCCGAACCTAGATCTTTGGTTCTCAGGACCTTGTCCTTTCCTTCTTCCTCAGGTTTGTGCGGCATTACCTTTCCCGTTCCTTCGGGATAAAAATGCCTGGCTGACGACTCTACCTTTTCCGCGCCACTTTCGCGTTTGTACTAGGATGAAAATCCCGGGAGCGACACATATCATCATCTAGCCTCTGGTTTTTGTATGTGGAGTTCCCTTTTATTTGTTAATATTTGACTTTTTCTTCTAAGTATTTCTTTACTTGAGAAATCACATGTTCATCTATTGTCACTCTTTCTCCATTCAATATTATACTTTAATCTCTTTCAATTGAATCTCTTTGTTCATACTTTGGTTCATCATTTGAAACACTTTCATTTAGTGTTAGGTTTTGTTTTTAACATTCATCATTTACCTAATTCAAGTTTACTTTGCATAATCATTCAACTCCTCCATCTAACTTCACTTTGATTTTCATTAGGGTTTAATACTTCATTAGGATATAGATTATAGTTGTTTGATATCATAACCTTAGAATGCTTTAATAGGGTTTAGATACTGACTTTAGATGTCCATTATCATTTAGGATCCTTCTCTTTTAGGTCTTAACCTTAGGAAACCCTTAGTGTTTTCCCTTAGCTAGTTTGAGCCTTTTGTCATGCTTTATGTTTTCAATGTGCCTTTTAAAGCTAACCCTTGTTTTGTAGGGAGGTTGAGGTAAGCCTTGTTTATATAACTTCTTCCTCATCTTCTTTATTCTTTCTAAGTGTGTTAGCCTTAGCACTCTGTGCTTTGCTTGCATAGGCTTTTCCCCTCTTTTGAAAACAACTTAACTTCCTTAGGAAGTAAGTTGAGTTCTAAGTCTTTTTTCTTCTTTTCCTTTTCTCACTAGGATTAGAAAACCACACTAACCATAGGAAATCCCTTGAATAAACAACTTAGGGTGAGTCTTAGTTCCCCAAGTTTTGTCCTTTCTCAACTTGAGTCATCTTTCTCATCTCAAAGAAAAAACAAAACACCTAATAAAGGTCGAGCTTTCTCGTGCGCCAGAAGACTTTGCCATTGGGTACTTGCATGCGGTGAGGTGTAAGGCATCCATCATGATGAACAAGTCTTAGCATGGAGACTGTTTCACAAACCACAAAAGCAAAACACTTCTTTTAAAAGACAGTTAACAAACAACACACATATTTTCCTGCAGGAATTCTTTTCTCACCCCATTCACTCATAATGCGAACTTGCTACGACTTGTCTCATTGCAAGACGGTAACGCACTCGTACCAGACGAGCCTGCAACACCTGAGCATAAACATAAGCAGTTCAACTCTAAAAAACACAAACAAGTTCTCGCCTTCGTTAGGTGAACTACGTTGACTCTGATTCTCATTTTCCATGAGATACGTAGGCAGTGGAGTAGGGCCCGTTCGAGCACATTCTTTATTTTCCCTATATTTTTCCCATTTCTTTTCGTTCTCTTTTCCCAGTTCCCTCTCTCATTCCAATTCAAGTTAGCAGTTCTTTTGTTCAGCAACATCTTATTTCTCACCCTTTGAAACAGACTAACAAGCGTGGATCCCGTCGGGTACGACAAACGATCTGGGGTGCTAATACCTTCCCAGGTCGTAACCGACTCCCGAACCTAGATCTTTGGTTCGCAGGACCTTGTCATTTCCGTTTCTCTTTGGTTTGTGAAACATTACCTTTCCCATTCATTCGGGATAAAAATGCCTGGCTGGCGACTCTACCTTCTCCGCGCCACTTTCGCGTTTGTACTAGGATGAAAATCCCGGGAGCGGCAACGATGATGTATGCCGAAGGGACCTCCACTCACAAGTTGGAGATAAAGAGGTTGAAGACTTTGTTGTCCACTGCCGAGGAGAAGGCTCGCAAGGCTTCCGAGGACAAAAAGGATCAGGCTAAGAAGATTAAGGAGTTGGGGGAGACTCTGACCACTACTGAGTCGTAAAGGAAAGCAACATAGGATTTGAACGTTCGGCTTAAAGCGGCCATGGCTCCTTTAGAGGATGAGACCGATGAGATAAAATTGTTGTTAACTCAAGCTGATATGCTTGTATGCTCGTCTGTTGGAGGACACTTTTTATTTTGTTTATTTTCAATAAGTGTTTTATACGGTGCCCAGCTGTTAAGATTCTCGCTAAGTATTTGTGCGATGTTCGTACGTGTGCCTGCTGAGGGTCTTAAGATACGCTTGGTTTTTTTGGGAGGAAAATTGTGCTATATATATAAGTCTGACGGTTTAGGGAACCAGGCAGAATGCCAGAGTGGTTCTGGCCGGGGAACTATGCTCGAGTCATGGTGATGTCCCGAGCTTCGCGGCGTGGACGTCCCATCATGAGTTGGGTGTTTTGTCTGTTCGTGGTACGATGACGATGGCAGAGTCGTTTGAGTATCTAGTCGTGTGACAGTTGACCTTCTCATTCATGAGGGGACCCCGTTAGTTCAAGATGTTGGTATGCAATGCTTGTACCTAGAAAGCATGTTAGGTCGGTACTTATACTTCATCATTGAGATTCGAGCAGGACGATAAACACCTTAACTGTAATATTGTTTTATTTTCTCAACGTTCCAAGGACGAGCAAGTTCTTTCCCATTTAAATTTTCTAAGTAGTAAGCCTCGTTCTCTATTTTGCTTGGACGCGGTAAGGGCCTTCCCAATTTGCGGCCAATTTGCTTTCTCAGGAGTCTTTATGGGTTCTCCTCAGGACGAGGTTGCCGACCTCGAATGCTCGCTTTATGAACTTAGAGACATGTCTGATGGCGATTTTCTATTTAAGCGATGCTTCGTGTAGGACTTCTGTCGCTCCCGGGATTTTCATCCTAGTACAAACGCGAAAGTGGTGCGGAAAAGGTAGAGTCGCCAGCCAGACATTTTTATCCCGAAAGAACAGGAAAGGTAATGTTGCACAAACCTGAGGAAGAAGGAAAGGACAAGGTCCTGCGAACCAAAGATCTGGGTTCGAGAGTCGGTTAAGACCTAGGAAGGTATTAGCACCCCCAGATCGTCTACCGTACCCGACGGGATCCACGCTTGTTTGTTTTGTTTCAAAGGGTGAAAAATAATATGTTGTTTGAATGAAACTGCTGACTGGAACTGGAACTGAAATGAGAAAAGGAACTGGAAAAAAGAATAAAAAGAAAGAGGGAAATGTAGGGAAAATAAAGAATGTGCTTGAATGGGCCCTACCCCACTGCCAACGTACCTCATCGGGAAAATGAGGATCAGAGTCGACGTAGTTCGCCTAACTAAGGCGGGAACTATTTGTTTGTGTTTTTTATAGCTGGAACTGCGTATGTCTATGCTCAGGTGTTGCAGGCTCGTCTGGTACGAGTGCGTTTACCATCTTGCATGTGAGACAAGTAGTCGCGAGTCCGCGCTCAGAATGAATGAGATGAGAAAAGAAGTTCCCGCAGGATAGTCGCTTATTGTTTGTTTTTGTCTTTTATGAGAAATGTTTTGAATTTGTTTGTGAACATTCTCATACTAAGACCTATCCATCGCGGTAAGTACTTAAACCTCGCCCCGAAATAGGACGCGTATAAGCACTCCTCAACAAAGTCTCGTGTCGTACAAGAACGTTCGGTTTTTATTAAGTGTTTTATTATTTTTCTTTGTGAGGTGAGAAAGAAAGACTCAAGTTGCAAAAGGAAAAAACTAAGGGACTAAGACTCAATCCTAATTTTAGTTGTTATTCAAGAGTGGTCCTAATGGTTTGTAAGGTTTTCTAATCCTAATAAGAAAAGAATAGAATGCAACTTACTTCCTAGAGAAGTTAAGTTGATTCTACAAAAGAGGGGGAAATCCTACCAAACACAAGTATGAAAAGAAGGAAACGAATTTAATGCATAAAGAAAATGCATAAAAATAAAATAAAGGATAAAGTAAGGAAACATACCTCAATCTTCCCCTCTACAAAACAAAGGTTAATGTGCATTTTTTTATTTAAAATAACAAGGCAAACATACCCTAATTAAATCCTAATGACTTTAGGACTCAATCAAAATTCTATTTTAATTCTAAAGAAACTAAAAAAATGCTAGGACAAAAATACAGCACCTATTACAGCCCCTAATACACAAACATCTATGAAAACAAAGCATAATTCAAAGCAGCTTTTTACAGCCAACATGCAGCATGAAAAGGTAGGTGTAGAAAGTCACATACAACATACAAACATAATAAACCACATGCATTTCATAGCACCTATATTAACAAACAGCTACGAAAACACGGGACATATTTGATCATTTTTATTTATGTGCACAAAGTGAATGATAAACAACACATCAATGTGAATTAACATGGATCAACATACACCACAAAATGAACTCAAACATGTGAATTTATTTACATCATTTATTTGATTAAAAAATGACAATGATCAATCAACAATAAACATACTTTTTCATGTTGTACAAATGAGCATTTTATCATGAGATTGAACAAGTATCACTACAAACATCAATTGTTACACATGCATGGCATAAAAATCAGAATTGAATTCATGTTAAGATATGATCAATTAAGCACAAGAAACTTGCATGAACATGTGAAGTATTTAATCACTTTTGGCAAAAATCAACATGCTATTTAATCACTTTATCAATCAAGCAAGCAATGACAATAATCATGAAGCACAAATCAATTTTAAGCAAGCACTTAACATGTGAAACAAATGATTAAAGTGTAGCAAAACAACATCAAGAATCAATTATATCACATTTGCACATTTAACACAAAAACATGGAAATGTGAACGGAATCATGTCGAAACGACTCGAAACAAATGAATTGGCTACTGGAAATAGACCCAAAAATTCCCTAAAGTCAATACCTAAACATACATGAACCATAGAAGCACTAGGAAGCAAGATTGAGCAAGAAAATAAGCTAAAAATCCAAAAATGAACAGCGTTAATCGGTTAACCAAATTGTTTAACCCATTAACGGACCCTAGACAACACTAATAATGGCCAAAAACGCATGCGTTAACCGGTTAACCAAATGCGTTCACCAGTTAACGCTGAACAGAAAGTGAAAAATGCTTTTGAAATAAGTTCTTTTGGCCACAATCTTCCTTCTAAACAACCCTAACCCCCACCTAATCATGCTAACAAGAATTTCTACTCAATTAGGGCTTATTAACACATGCTAGAATCTATAACAAGCTACAATCCTAACTTCTAATCTATCAAAACCACAAATCGCAAGCAAAACTTAACGAACACGTAATCAAACATAAGCAATACGAAAAGCACTTAAAGAATGCCGAAATGGCGAGATGAAGAGAATAACATAAAGGAAAAGTGATTTAGATCACCAACCTACGAAGCGGAGAAGTGCTTCGGTGAATGTTGCAAGAATCGGAGCTTGATCGAAGAGAAAACCAAGAAAACCGCGAAACCGCAAAATAAATGCGTTCTTGATTCTTGAACCTTCATGTGCTTCCGATAAGTCGAAACCTTCACCAAAATTCAGTAGCTTCTTCTTCCACAATCCACAAAATCAATGGAGGTTGGGGCTAAGCTTCAAGATCTTCAAGTTTCAATGTGAAACTTGAAGAGCTTATTCAAAAAGCTTTAGTGAAAGGAGGGAAAAAGGAGGAAAAGTGAGAGAGAAAAAGTGATTGTGGGAGAATGAGAAATTTGGAAATGAAAATTGTGTTTTCTTTGGTTTGGATAAAAAAGGATTAAATATGGCTTAGGTTTGGGGCCCAAAAATTAGGCTTGGGATCCAAAATTATGGTTTGGTAATGAGGTTAGGATTTAGCAATGGAGCTAGGTTAGGAGAAGGACCATTCTAGAAGATGGTAGAACATGGTAGAAGTTTCCAAGGGAAATGGAGTGGAATTGAAATGGAAAAACAAGAGGGAAAGAATGAAAGGAAGTGTGGAAGGAAAGTGGAAGGAAAACTGGAGGGAAATGTGAAATTAACCATTTTTCAAATGATTTTCTTCTTTGATTTTTTTATGATTCCTCCATCATTTCTAGACCAAATTTGAACCATAGGATCATTGTAACCCTAATTTCATGATATCGATCTTAAAAGTCAGGAATCGACCCTTTTTACCTAGCTCGGTTACCTTTTCCCCGATTCCTCGATTTCCAGTCGTCTGGCCATTCGAACCCCTTCCAAAATAAATTTGTGGACGAAATTTGAACCCTAGGCACTTGACACCATATATGAGACAATGGAATCCTCTTCGAACCAGAACTTCATGCAGAAGCCCAGTAGAAGTGAAACCCTAATTTGGCCCTTTTCATCGGGAGATGTTGCACTGCTTGCCTCCTTTGATTAAACCCCATCTTTTCATGGCTTGTGACTCCAAGTGAAGACTTGTGGGATGTTGTGAACCCTTTGCACAAGGTTGAGAAGCTTTGTGGCCCTTTGATTGCCTTGGTATAGCCTTCAGTTGCTCCACCCATTGACCACATGCCTATGCCTCAACTATGCAATGTTTTTTTTGTTATTTTATGAATTTTTGTATGCTAAATGATATGCAAAATGTTGAGGAAATGAGAGGGAAAATTTGGAGGTATTACAACTGCCCCTATTCAATCATCTGCATGGCTGAACGAATAATTGCGAGAGCTTTTAGACGTTCAAGGTATGGAGTGATTGAATACTCGAATAAAACCTGTGTAAACACCCCAAATTTTCCCTCACTAAATTCACACCATGGCTTATGATCTTTGCATTTGCATAAGTTCAATCATATCATCTCATATTGCATTTTTGCTTCACTGCGTTGGTTCAAAGTCATCTATATCTAGGGTTTGTGATCTGAGCCATCCCTGAGCCACTCCAAAAGTCTTCAATCATCTCAAGAGGGTCCATGTATGTTCAAGCATCATATTATATCCTCCCAAGATCAAGAAATTCAGAAAATCACAAGAACTGAGAAAAGCATGGAAGCAGAGTCAAACTTAACTACACAGATAACCTAAAATTAGGGTTTTGGTTTCAGAGGCCATAACTCCAAATTTTTAGGTCATTCTTGTTTCTATTGGTCTCTATATGTTATAAGGATCATACATACCAATTTTCATGAAGAAATTCAATGGGGAAGGCATCTGATCAATAGATGACTTCTTGAGCAAGTCAGTGCAAAATCAGGGCATCTGAGGCCCCCAATCATCCAACCAAAGGGTCTTCTCCATCATTTTGGGTGTATATGATCTTTATTTGATCTTAGAAGAAGTTAGAAGTTCACAAAATGGAGGAATTTCAAGCCATTTGCAAAGTTGCCATTTTAGGAAAGTGACTTGTAATGAAAACTTGCCATTTTGGGAAAGTTTTTCAACCTCCTCTTTTTGATTTAAAAATGCTTCAAATGAAAAATTCTTGGTCATGAAAGTTGTAGATTGGACCATTCCCTTTTCAAAAAGTACAAGAACTTGATCTAATTCATCATAGAACTCAAGTTATGGCCTTGCAAAGTTGGGAAAAATCATAAAATTTCACTTTTACACCAAAGAGGGAAGTTTGCAAATTCTCATGCCAAGCATTTTTGTGACCTCAAACACACTTCTACATGTCTTAACATTATGATGCATTGTCTAAGGATCATAATTTGCCCAAGAATCACAACTTTTCATGCCTTACACATCAAGAAATTACAAAGGGGCCAAAACCTTCACAAATTGCAAAATCACGCACAAACTTCATTCAACTTGCTGAATTGCCTCAAAACCAATTCCATAGCATTCCTTGATCTTTGCTGCGCACAGCCATACCCAAATCCCAGCCTGCCACTTGCCCATACCTCAAGTACACCAACTCTTGACTTTATGCATTTTGCCCCATACCAATCAGCATAGCCCACAACAACTACCCTGACCTATCTCAGCATGTTATATGGCCAAGAAGCAAGCCATTTCACATAAGTTTGGAACCTGAATCATCCCATAGCTCAACATTCCACAAAACTCTCCAACTTGCAAAACCCTTCGAATCTCTCAGCTCACTCACTCAATCTTAAAACAAATTCCACCATTCATCTCTAAATCACTCACTGATCACAAACCAACCATTGAAACAGCCAAAAACACCTCACAAACCAAATACGATTTCTGACCAGTTGGGTTGCAAACTCACAAACCAGCCAAAAGAAATTCCTTCCAAGCATCAAAACTTCATCAGAAGTTCAAGGGGAGTGGTTTGCACAAAGAGAGAAGGCCTGAAAGTCCAGAACTGAGAAAGCTCAAGCTCAGGTACCTCCCTGAAACATTTTTCCAAAACTTGTTTCTTTAGTTATAGAATGGTAGAGTGTGTTCCACTGATCACAAAGAGCCTTGAATGATGAAAAATGATTAAGAAATGGGTTTGTATCGTGCTTCTGAAATTTTTGTAGTTTTTGATGTTTGATTCGAATCTTGAGTTTGGGCCATTATAAATTTGTTTTGAGATCATATTCGTGTTCAGGGAGGTGAGAGGGTTTGATCTGGAGCTTTAGAGCTTCAGAAATAACCTAGGGTGAGAGTTGGGGATTTTCAGGGGAGAAGGCTGCCGGAGAAGATGACCGGAGCTCTTCTCCGGTGGCCTGAAAGTCATTAATGTTCTAATTAGGGTTAGGGCAGTGTTTGAATGAGGGCCCTTGGATTTCAGTTTCCCGCGTGAGATGGAGGGTGGAGATTAGCTCATTAACATTTAATCAGGATTAGTTATTTAATTAATTAGGATTAAATGAATTTGAATATTGACCCTAGGATCTGGCGCGTGGTCAACCTAAAATCCTCAGCCTTGAATCCAGACCATTAGATGTGTTTTGATTTATTTCATTTTTAATTCCTTTTTTATCATTTATCTTGCACAATTTATTAAAAATAGCAAAACTCATCTAAAAAATTTTATTTTTTGCATCATGGTCTTAAATATTTTTCTCATACTGAAAATAATTTTTATTTTATTTTTTGCATAAAATTTATATTTTTAAAATATTTAAATTTTTATTTTAATTAATTAATGGAAATTAATTAATTAAAATACCATTTAAGTTTCTAAAAATCACCAAAAAAATCACATTGCATCTTGACACATTTAGAGACATTATCAAACCATTCATACAAATTTCTTTTTGGTTCTTGATCTATTTTGACATTTTTCTTTGGATTTAGGGTTCTTAAAAATCAATATTTTGACCCTAACTTAGAAAAATCTTTTCTGCCTAACTATGAAGAGTTTGATAATGGTTCTTTTTGCATTGCATTCCACATATCATGTAGTTTCTAGGATAAAATTGGCATGAATTTATCTTTCATTTTCAATTTTTTTTTGCATTTTTCCTTGTGAGGTACCTTAAAACCCTAGCAAACTTAGAAGAATCATAAGTCCTTTAGGGTTTAGCTTCTGACCTTCCCCTTTGGGCAGTGAACTTGTATAGGTTTAGGGTACCTTTGATCCCATTTTTCAATTTTTTATCTCATGGTTTGCTTCTGATTTTGGTTTTTGCATTGCATCTTGTACATAAACCCTAATTTTTGCCTTCATTTGCATTCATCCTCCATATGCTTGCATACATGAACTTGCCATGACATTTTGTGCATCCACATGACATATAAGACATCTTAGGACATATTGAAATCATGTTTGATCATTGCATCATCCATTTACCATGTTATGTATCCATTGCATTTCATAAGTGTTCATGAACTTTCATGCTTACTTTCATGTCCCATTTGCATCTTCATTACTTGTATGATCATCTCCATCTCATGACATCCATTTACATCATCTCATAGCATCATTTGCATCATGATTATGCTTCTGATCTTGGTTTGCATCTTTGCATTTCATCTCATTTTCATTTCATTTCATTTCTTGTTGCTAACTTTTCAGGTGGTAAGTGTTTGAGAAGTGAATTTGCCTTCACTTCTCATAATCTCTTCTCATCTCTTTTATGCATTCATTGCTGCATTGTTACTTGTGAATTAGAGTGAGCTTGCTCATTCATGCTCCTTCTCCTCTTTCTTTCTTCAAGCAACTTGTCTTCTTAAGTGAAGCAAGTTGCCTTGCTTCTTTTTTGCTTCTCTTTCCTTCCATCCTGCTTCTTCCATGGTGGCTTTTCCTTGAAGATCTCTTGCAAGCCTCATAAACCCTAGGAACACCCAAGCATGATAACAATTAGGGTTTGATTAGTCTCCCCATTAGTCTTACCTTTGTGTCATCTTTGAGTCCTCTCTTCTCATCTCTTAATCAAGGACTAAACCTTAAAGGTTATAAGGCTTTGTGATTAGGGTTATGCCTGTATCCTTCTATTAGGATGGAGTGTATAACTTTAATCCTAAGTTTTAAACCCTTAATGTGTTTAAATCCTTTAATCAATCCACTTAATAATCACTAAGACATCAAGCTTGTAACTTGGGCCTTGCATTAGGGTTCTAATTCTTCCTTAATTGGTTAAGAAGGACTAACCCTAGTGTTAATGGACAAGTCCCCCTCAAGTTGTCTTACAAACTGTAAAATCCACTTCTTAATCTTACCATTAACTAAAATTCACTCTAATAAAGGCTTTATTTTGTCATGAGGTTAATCCCTAATCATGGATTAAGTTGAGGAGCCTTCCTCAACTTAAATGTTCTCATCTATTATCCTTCTATTAGGATGGTGTAATGAGTCCATTAAATCCTTGATTATGGCTTAAACTCATTACTTAACACTAAACAAAAACTCCCAAAAAAACATTTAAATAATTACAAGTAGGTTAATGATCTTAAACCTACATCATGGTGATTAAGTATGAGGTGTTTACTTCATACTTAAGGTATTCTCATTACCCCTAATCAGAGGGAGGATGTGATGAGTTTACTAACCCTTGGTTTAGGCTTAAGCTCATTAACTTATGACAAACCTCAAAAAAGCAATAAAAGACTGAAAACACAAAAACAAACAATAATCGTCTCCTCCGGGATTCTTTTCTCATCACCCTCATTCACAAACGAGAACTTGCTTCTTCCGTCTAATGCAAGACAGTTTGCATCTAAGCCAGACAGGTCATACACTTAAGCATAGACAAGTAAGCAGTTCATATGTCAATTCATCTTTCAGTCTCTTTGAGTCGAACTACGGTGTTCTGACTTCCTCATTGCACGAGAGGATACGTAGGCATAACTTAATGGTTATCGAACAAAAGTCTCTGTATATTTCCCCTCCTCCAGCATCTTTCTTTAAGCCTCATAGTCTTGAGCTTTGCACTCTTTCCTTACACTGATACTCATTTATTTCACTTCACATCTTCTTTTGCACTGACACATGCATTCTCTTCCAACTTTTGCACACAGAATAGCACTGACACTACCCCTTTAAAACACAAACTTTCAAGCGTGGATCCCGTCGAGTACGACGGACAATCTGGGTGCTAATACCTTCCCAGGTTGTAACCAACCCCCTTTCTCAGTTTCTCTGGTTCGCAACCGTATTATCCATCTTTTCTTAGGTTTATGCAACATTACCTTTCCTTCGGGATAAAAATGCCTAGCTGGCGACTCTTTTCTTTTCTTTTCTTTCGCCGACCGTTCGCGTCTGTACCCCTTCTGGCCCGGTGTCATTTGGTGGGAGCGACAACCTGGAAATTTGAACTCTGCGGGAAATAAAATATATTGGGAAGAATGCCATCCTCAAACGACGATTCTCAAGAGATCCTCGAAACCATCCTCGAATGGAAACGCAATGGTATACCGGCCTCAGTCGATAACTAGAAACACAAAGACTGACCTCAGACAAACTTTACAAAAGAGACAAACTGACGTCAATCAATAAGCTCAAAATGGTCTATCATCCTCGAATGATAGTCACAACAACAAGACCAACCTCAGCATGTACTGTCTTAGTCGACGAGCAGCCCATGCCAAAGCGCAACAAGTTTTCTCGTGTGGTGAGTAGCGCATCTCACAATCGGTAAAATTTTTGCTAAGGTAATAAATGGCGTGCTCTTTTCGACCAGACTCGTCCTGCTGACCCAACACACATCCCATTGATCCTTCAAGCACGGTAAGATACATAATCAAAGGTCTCCCTAGCACTGGAGGCATGAGAATTGGAGGTTCTAGCAGGTATTCTTTGATTCGGTCAAAGGCTTGATGGCAGTCTTCATTCCATTTAATGGCCTGATTCTTCCTCAGAAGCTTAAAGATGGGCTCGCACATGGCAGTTAGGTGAGATGTAAACCGTGCAATGTAGTTTAGCCTTCCTAAGAAGCCACGCACTTGCTTTTCAGTCTTCGGCTTAGGCATTTCTTGTATGGCTTTCACTTTGGTTGGATCAACCTCAATTCCTTGCTCACTAACAATGAAGACGAGTTGCTTTCCAGAATGGACCCCGAAGGTACACTTATTTGGATTCAACCTCAGTCTGAACTTCCGAAGTCTGTCAAACAACTTTGCTAGATTAACCAAGTGCTCTTCCTCTTTTTGGGATTTTGCTATCATATCATCAACATAAACCTCAATTTCATGATGGATCATGTCGTGAAATAGCGTCACCATCACCTGTTGATAAGTGGCTCCAGAATTCTTCAAACCAAATGGCATGACCTTGTAACAGAAGGTGCCCCAAGGAGTGATGAAGGTTATCTTTTCCATGTCATCGGGAGACATCTTAATCTGGTTATAGCCGGAAAATCCGTCCATGAAGGAGAACACGGAAAACTGATCAGTGTTATCGACGAGCACATCTATGTGAGGTAGAGGGAAGTCATCTTTGGGGCTGGCCCTATTCAAATCCCTGTAGTCTACACACATCCTGGCTTTACCGTCTTTCTTGGGAACCGACACAATGTTGGCAACCCACTGAGGGTAACTGGTCACGGCCAAGAAGCCAACATCAAACTGTTTTTGTACTTCTTCTTTTATCTTGATTGCCATATCAGGACGCGTGCGCTTCAACTTCTGCTTCACTGGAGGGCAACCTTCTCTGAGAGGCAGCTTGTGCATCACAATGTCAGTGTCTAAACCAGGCATATCTTGGTATGACCATGCGAAGACATCAACATACTCTCGAAGCATAGAAATCAAACGAGTCTTGACAGATTCTTCTAATGCAGCCCCGATCTTGACTTCTTTCTTGTCTTCTTTCTTGTCTTCTTCAGTACCCAGGTTTATTACTTCGATAACTTCTTCGTGCGGCTGAATCATCTTCTCCTCCTATTTAAGCAGTCTGGCCAATTCTTCAGGTAGTTTGCAATCCTCTTCACCTTCCTCATCGGCTTGATAAATTGGATTGTCGAAGTCATACTCAGCCATAACAGGGTCATTATTGATAAGATCCGGTGACGAGCACCTGCATGAATGGTGATTCATGCAAGGCTTTAGCAAAAACTTGAGAAAATGAGAAACATTTCCATTTTAAAACTTTTCTTTCTTTTAGAAAAACAAAAAAGCAAAAATGAAAGACAAACAACAACATGAATGAATGTGAAACGTCGGCTTTATTTATGATTGTAAATTGTGTTAAGAACAGAAGAACCCTTACAAAGAGCTACTATGCCCCGGGCAAGGCATAATGCTTGAATACAGGAAAAACAGAAACAAAAATTATTACTCTTCGAAAGAGGTGACTGAAACCAGCCTTTCTGACGTCCAATTGCTAAGCTGAGTCCCTGGAACAGCAGGCCTGATCCACTCATCTATGTCACAGTCACTATCGACTGTGTCATCCTGCACGGCACTGATGTTTCCATAGTCTACCACTCCCGCACTCGTGAAAGTAATTGGGCCTTGACGACCTCTATCACTTGGTCCAGACGATGACTTCCTAGGATGGTAACCAATCCCGAACATATCTTTCTTTTCTGGCATTTCTACTGGACTGCCCCAGCCTTCTCGCACCCCTGACTCTACCACCTTAAGAGCTTGCTTATAAGAGGCTATGGAAACCACTTTCTTCGGTTCTTTAGGAGAAGCTGCCACTGCAGATGCTTGTTCAGTTTTCAGGGACTCAAAAGCCTGACATGGGGTCTCAACTATTTCGCCATCCATCTCCACATATTTGAATGAAGCTAGATGACTAACAAAAATGTCTTTTTCCCCACTGACAGTTACAATTTGACCCTCCTAGAAGAACTTTAGCTTTTGATGAAGTGTGGACGATAATGCTCCCGCTGAATGTATCCAAGGTCTTCCGAGCAAGCAACTGTATGCAGGCTGTATATCCATTACATAGAACGTGGTATTGAAGATCTGTGGACCTACTTTAATTGGTAACTCCACCTCCCCGAACACCGATCTTCTCGACCCATCAAATGCTCTAACCACCAGGTCGCTGGGCTTTAGAACTACTCCATCATAATCCAACTTCATCAGTGCTTTCTTGGGCAAGACATTCAACGACGACCTAGTATCTACCAACACGTGAGAGAGTACTGCACCTTTACATTCTAAAGAGATATGCAATGCCCGATTATGAGCACGCCCTTCAGAAGTCAGATCCAAGTCTGTGAAACCCAATCCGTGACTGGCATTGACGCTGGATACCACCGCTTCCAACTGATTTACTGAAATATCCTTAGGCACATACGCCTTGTTCAAAATATTCAAGAGAGCCTTCCAGTGGGAATCATAACACATGAGCAAGGACAAGATGGAAATCTTCGACGGAGTTTGCTGCAGATGGTCCATAATCTTGTAGTCGCTCTTTTTGATAATCCTCAGGAATTCTTTAGCTTCTTTATCGAAAGTAAGGTCTGGATCAGTTGCTGGTGCGGAATCGTTGACAACGATTGGCTGCTTCCCTCTCGCTCTAACCTAGGCTTCTGCGGTGTCTCTGGATGGTATCACACTATTTCTTTGTGTTTCCGGCGCAAATAACCTTCCACTTCTAGTAAAGCCCCCTACTCCAACACTTTCTACTTGAGCTGGGGTTGTACTAGACGTGGCCAACTCTTGCTTCTGGCCGTTACAGTATACTTCACCACCATAATTCCAAGGAATGGCTCTATCACTCTGATACAATACTGGCCCTGCAGTGGTGATGGTTATCGGTGCCGCTCTGGCCTGTGGAGGAACTTGAGATGGATCGTAGAAGATAGTTACTGTAGAGACTTCGCTTTCCTTTACAACCTTGTCAAACTGCAACATTCCCTCATCAATCATACTTTGGATCCCTGCTTTCAATTGCTCACATCCATTTGTAGCTTCAACACATCCTGGACAATCAACTTCACACCCAGGAAAGATACCTTTATGTGACAAGCAGACTTTAACAACACTCAACGAAGTATGCAGGTCGTTGACATCGCGCACCAGGTTTAGATTATCCCCTTCATCAATTTCCCCAACCGTACCTCCGTGAGGAGGCATGGGGTTCTGCATTACATTAGGAATAGGAGCGAAATTAATCGCTTTAGAATCCAACAGGTCTTGAACAACATGCTTCAGTGCTTTGCAGTTCTCTGTGGTATGCCCGGGAGCTCCGAGATGAAATTCGCATCTAGCATTTGTATCATAACCCTCAGGGATTTGGCCAGGCTTCGGGGGGTTGTAGAGTTTGGAGTTGAACCATCTGAAGTTGTAGAAGATTCTTCAAAAGTTGTGAATAGGACATTGGCGGAGCTTCGAAATGTCTTTCTCTGGGCTTCTGGGGGTAATATGGACAAGGAGCTCTTTGTTGATACCCTTGTTGGCGTTGTTGTTGTGGTTGTTGGACTTGCTGTTGAACAGGTTGAGCTGAGATGGTGACAGGGGCCACTTGCTGATAAAACCCTCTGTTACTTCCTCCCCTCTGTGCGTACACTGCCCCAGTCTCTCCTTCTCTCCTCTTCACGAAGGGCTTCTTACCACCAGAACTCGAAGCGCCCCCATTCTGAATCTTCCCTTGCTTGATCCAACTTTCTATCCTCTCGCCAGTCAAGATGATATCTGAGAATCCACTTGAGGAACATCCAGCCAGCCTTTCCATGAAATGCCCAGGGAGGGTATCCAGGAACAGGCCTACCATTTCTCTCTCCAACAAAGGTGGTTGCACTCTAGTGGCCACTTCACGCCACCTTTGTGCGTAATCTTTGAAGCTCTCGAAATTCTTTTGAGTCAGACTTTGAAGTTGAGTGCGACTGGGTGCCATGTCGATGTTATACTGATACTGCTTGAGGAATGCTTCTCCCAATTCCTTCCAGTTTCTTACGGAGCTTCTCTCTAGCTTCATATACCATTCCAAGGACCCTCTAGAGAGACTATCCTGGAAGTAATACATCCAGAGCTTTTCATCCCTAGTATGGGCAACAATTTTTCGGTAGAATGCCTGCAACTGAGTCTTTGGGCAGGAGCTACCGTTATACTTGTCAAAAGTAGGCGACTTGAATTTGTGAGGAATAACCACCCCGGGGACTAGGCCCATGTCAGACACGTCTACCCCCAAAGTGTCCCTGCATTCGAGGGCTTTGACTTTCTCAGCAAGCATCAAAAAGTCTTGGAGATTTCCTTCTCCGCCGAACCCATGTCATTGTTGAAAGAAGGGAACTGATCATCCTGCTTGTCTTGTACCGGAATGAAAGTTGTTGTGCCCTGCTCTAGAATTTGAGGTCCGCCTGAGCCATTGTTGGTGTTGGAAGGAGTCACTTGGACGTCAGGAGTGGTTACAGGGATATTAATCTGAGGAGGGTTGAGCCTCTGAACTGCATTCCTTAACTCTTGTTGTCCCTGAGCCATCCCTTGCATCATGACCATGAACTCTCCCATTCTGGTGCGAAACTCATTAAGCTCAGTTTGCATAGCGTCCATGATTGTCCTCTGGTTGCTGCGAGTTGCGTAGCGATGCGGGATATCTTGTCGGAGATGCCGGGTCTTGGCAGCTCTCGCAATCTTTGCCTGAAACACAGATAAATTAAGCATCCTGTAGAAAAACCTGTAAAAACAAAGAAGAAATGAAATGATGCGTATGCAATGCAATGCGTTCCTTTTATTCCCAAGGCTTTCCCTATTTCCGGTCCTGGCATTAAGAGAGTAATAATTGGGAAGAAGACCCAAGCGATATTCAAATACAATGACGGCCGTGGAGAATTGATGCTCATTACCCCGTGTCTGTGCAACAAATAACAAACAAGAGATTCAAAACAAGTCAATCACATAAACTGAAGTTTGAAACAACAAAGTCCCCGAAGGGTGCCAATCAAAAGAACAACAAAGTACATCAATTAAAGGAATCCCACAACAAGCCTGTGGGTAATCCAAGTACAATAGCATGAAACTAAATCCTAGGGAGCTCTAAGCTTTGCAGCCTCCAGCTAAGACGCTTGACATTCTGGAACAACTGAATGATATCCGGATGATCAGGCTCCTGGATGAGTCTCTTGATGAGGAGATCCCTTAGATCAAAGGAAGCATGTAACTCTTCAATCTGCTGCAGGAAAGCCATCTCACTCTCTTTGCTTGGACCCGACTCAGCCTTTGACTTCTTCACATCAGCACGAAGCTTCAGCTCTTCAACTTCTTTCTGGACATCTTCAGCTATTTGTTGACTCTTTGTCATCCGACGAAGATACTCTCTCTGTTGCTCTTGTGCTCTCCGAACTAGCTTCTCTTGCTCAACCGAAGCATCCTGGAGGTTCTTGATCTTCAACTCGAATTCAGCTTCTACCTCCTTTTGCTTCTTCTGATTATCATTCCACTTCTCTTGCCAAAGTGTGACGGCTTCATTTGCCTCATTAAGTTCTTTCTTATCCTTCCGGCGCTGACTCGTCTTATGGATCTCAGCCAATCCTCTCTTCCTAAAGAATAACTCCCTTTCCTCGAAGTCCTCCTGCTTAAGACGAACCGTCTCTTCAGCCCGGTGAGATCTATCTTCTAACTGATGGTTCTGAATCATCAATTTTTGACTAGAATTGTAAGCCTCCTGATTCTCAACCCTAAGCTGCTTGACCAGAGCCTCCAATTTCTGATAATCTTCTAAAGGAACTGTGGTAGGTGGTGGTAACGGTGCGGAGAAAGGGATTAGAGTCACTTGAGCTTTTTCTCTTACACACGCTTCAAATTCGGGAAACATCTAGTTATTACTCCTGCCCAAGCGTTCTATACCCTTTCTATTAATCAATTTCCAAGCACCTGCAGCTTCCCGTACCAATGGGAGATTGTCCTTCACAGGGAAATAAAAAGTCTGATCCAACTCCGAATCTTTGGGAACACTCTTCAAAGCATATCCTAATTGTCTTCTCAAAAGTATAGGGTTGTAATTAATGCCCCCAGCTACTCCTAAGAGGGGAACATTAGGATACCCTCCACAGTTGGAGATGAACTCTTTCCCTTTTAGCCTTAAGGTGAACCATCTAATGTCTTTGGCGGTCAACGTGCTTAGTTTTTGCGACCAGATTACTTTGGGATCCGTGAATACTCCAGTAACAGGGATATGCCTCATAAACCATGTGTAGAATAACGGGGCACAACATCTAACCAAGCCACCTTGTATCTTCTCATTCTTATAGTGTACTGAATAATACAAATCTCCCTAGAGAGTGGGTACATGATTCTTCATCACGAATAAATGAATGGCATTCATGTCCACGAACTTCTCCATGTCAGCAAACAAAACTATCCCATACACAGATAATGCCAAGATGGCGCAAACTGAATCCCACTGCTTTTCCACGACACATTCTTCAGCTCTTCAGACCATAAACTCTAAGGGAAAACCAAGTACTCCTGCCTTGGTGGCCACCAGATTAGCAGATATCTCTGACGGGCTCAAATAAAGAGCTTTAGCGATGTCAGCATGAGTCGGTCTTGCCATTTTTGAATTGAAAGGAATCTGGTCTTTGATAGGCAGTCCCAAAATCTCAACATACTCTTCTAGTAATGGACCTAGCTGGAAATCAGGGAATGTGAAACATCGGAGTCTAGGGTCATAATACTGTAACAAGGTATGGATGGTACTCCTTTGTGAACCATCCAGATTGAACACCATGTCCAGAATATCACCATATCGCTGTTTGAAAAATCCCAAATGATTCGGGGTAATGAGAGACACCATCTGCTTGAGCAAGTCCACCTTGGTATCAAAAAATTTGTAGAAAATATTCTTCTTTTTGATATCTTCCATTCTGAAGCAAGTATACGACCAGGAACTGAGAGTAGTGCAAACCCTGAGAATAAAAGAAATACAAATGATGCTATGATGTTATGATGCTTATGCAAGGCAAGGCATGTGATCAGTGAAGTGTCTGTGATGTGCCAATCATATAATCGGGTGTCGGTGCAAGGTCACAATATCCACATGTCATAATAACAACCCCTCTGATACGGGATCCACATCTTAGAACCAGAAATCCAGATCACAAAACTGAACCAAAGGCAAAGCGAGTATGCTGAAGGTCTTAGGGTTACTGCAAACCTGTAAACCCCTCCCAATCTCACGGGTGTGCTACTCAGGTCAACATCACGGACTCTCAAATTCGAATAGCAATAATACGTTCACCATTTCCGAGAAATGGCTCATGACCAAATCAGGGAATCGGTTTGGCATTATGTACTACTCAGGGAGGCCTCAGCTGAGTCCGGAAAAACAAGCATCCCTCACAAGTCCCCAGCTTCAAGCACTGAATCGAGAAATAATAGTACATTCATCCCGAAGGGTACAATACTACCGTCATACGAACAATTTGCTTTAACTTGATTCCTATGAGAGAACCAGGCCATCCTATGCGAGTTCCCAATGGACCCTCGGATGCGAGTGGGTTTGCTAACAAATGTGGTCTGCCACTGTCATCACTAGAGAGGGGTGTTCCCATTAAGGTCCTCGAAGATCAGTCACCAGATGAACATAACTATCAAGGTCGTACCCTGAACTGGGGTAATCCCCATACAGAATAGTTCCAAGACAGTCGCAATCTGGGTGTGGAGCACATCGCCACTCATCATGGTGAGATACCATGGAAGTACAATGTCTGTCCACGCTAATCCTATAATGCACTCAAGCCTGGTATTTGGCTTATCTCACAGTAACTCCCATCCCACAGAAAAATGAAAACCATCACATCCAGACAGTCCAGTATAATATGATGCATGGGAAATAAATACTGAAAGTGGTAAATAAATGCGGTAAAGTAAAGCTGTAAAGTAAAAACTGTAAATAAAAACAGTAAAGCTAAACTAAAGCACACATCAATAAATAGATAAACACCCAAATAAACAAAACCAAACAGGCGCTAGGATTGACTCTACAAGGGAAACTAGAGATTCTGGGTTTGGCAACTTTCCCCAGCAGATTCGCCAGCTGTCGCTCCCAGAATTTTCATCCTAGTACAAACGCGAAAGTGGCGCGGAAAAGGTAGAGTCGCCAGCCAGACATTTTTATCCCGAAAGAACGGGAAAGGTAATGTTGCACAAACCTGAGGAAGAAGGAAAGGACAAGGTCCTGCGAACCAAAGATCTGGGTTCGGGAGTCGGTTACGACCTGGGAAGATATTAGCACCCCAGATCGTCCTCCGTACCCGACAGGATCCACACTTGTTTGTTTTGTTTCAAAGGGTGAAAAATAATATGCTGTTTGAATGAAACTGCTGACTGGAACTGGAACTGAAATGAGAAAATGAACTGGAAAAGAGAATAAAAATAAAGAGGGAAATGTAGGGAAAATAAAGAATGTGCTCGAATGGGACCTACCCCACTGCCTACGTACCTCATCGAGAAAATGAGGATCAGAGTCGACGTAGTTCGCCTAACTAAGGCGGGAACTATTTGTTTATGTTTTTTATAGCTGGAACTGCGTATGTCTATGCTCAAGTGTTGCAGGCTCGTCTGATACAAGTGCGTTTACCGTCTTGCATGTGAGACAAGTTGTCGCGAGTCCGCGCTCAGAATGAATGAGATGAGAAAAGAAGTTCCCACAGGATAGTCGCTTATTGTTTGTTTTTGTCTTTTATGAGAAATGTTTTGAATTTGTTTGTGAACATTCTCATACTAAGACCTATCCATCGCGGTAAGTACTCACACCTCGCCCCGAAACAGGACGCGTATAAGCACTCCGCAACAAAGTCTCGTGTCGTACAAGAACGTTTGGTTTTTATTAAATGTTTTACTATTTTTCTTTGTGAGGTGAGAAAGAAAGACTCAAGTTGCAAAAGGAAAAAACTAAAGGACTAAGACTCAATCCTAATTTTAGTTGTTATTCAAGAGTGGTCCTAAAGGTTTGTGAGGTTTTCTAATCCTAATAAGAAAAGAATAGAATGCAACTTACTTCCTAGAGAAGTTAAGTTGATTCTACAAAAGAGGGGGAAATCCTACCAAACACAAGTATGAAAAGAAGGAAACAAATTAAATGCATAAAAATAAAATAAAGGATAAGGTAAGGAAACTTACCTCAATCTTACCCTCTACAAAACAAAGGTTAATGTGCATTTTTTTATTTAAAATAACAAGGCAAACATACCCTAATTAAATCCTAATGACTTTAGGACTCAATCAAAATTCTATTTTAATTCTAAAGAAACTAAAAAAATGTTAGGACAAAAATACAACACCTATTACAGCCCCTAATACACAAACAACTATGAAAACAAAGCATAATTCAAAGCAGCTTTTTACAGCCAACATGCAGTATGAAAAAGTAGGTGTAGAAAGTCACATACAACATACAAACATAATAAACCACATGCATTTCACAGCACCTATATTAACAAACAGCTACGAAAACATGGGACAAATTTGATCATTTTTATTTATGTGCACAAAGTGAATGATAAACAACACATCAATGTGAATTAACATGGATCTACATACACCACAAAATGAACTCAAACATGTGAATTTATTTACATCATTTATTTGATTAAAAATGACAATGATCAATCAAGAACAAACATACTTTTTCATGTTGCACAAATGAGCATTTTATCATGAGATTGAACAAGTATCACTACAAGTATCAATTGTTACACATGCATGACATAAAAATCAGAATTGAACTCATGTTAAGATATGATCAATTAAGCACAAGAAACTTGCATGAACATGTGAAGTATTTAATCACTTTTGGCAAAAATTAACATGCTATTTAATCACTTTATCAATCTAGCAAGCAATGACAATAATCATGAAGCACAAATCAATTTTAAGCAAGCACTTAACATGTGAAACAAATGATTAAAGTGTAGCAAAACAACATCAATAATCAATTATATCACATTTGCACATTTAACACAAAAACATGGAAAAGTGAACGGAATCATGTCGAAACGACTCGAAACAAATGAATTGGCTACTGGAAATAGACCAAAAAATTCCCTAAAGTCAATACCTAAACATACATGAACCATGTAAGCACTAGGAAGCAAGATTGAGAAAGAAAATAAGCTAAAAATCCAAAAATGAACAGCGTTAACCGGTTAACCAAATTGGTTAACCCGTTAATGGACCCTGGACAGCACTAAAAATGGCCAAAAACGCATGCGTTAACCGGTTAACGCTGAACATAAAGTGAAAAATGCTTTTGAAATAAGTGCTTTTGGCCACAATCTTCCTTCTAAACAACCTTAACCCCCACCTAATCATGCTAAAACGAATTTCTACTCAATTAGGGCTTATTAACACATGCTAGAATCTATAACAAGCTACAATCCTAACTTTTAATCTATCAAAACCACAAATCGCAAGCAAAACTTAACGAACACGTAATCAAACATAAGCAATACGAAAAGCACTTAAAGAATGCCGAAATGGCGAGATGAAGAGAATAACTTAAAGGAAAAGTGATTTAGATCACCAACCTACGAAGCGGAGAAGTGCTTCGGTGAATGTTGCAAGAATCGGAGCTTGATCGAAGAGAAAACCAAGAAAACCGCGAAACCGCAAAATAAATGCGTTCTTGATTCTTGAACCTTCGTGTGCTTCCGATAAGTCGAAACCTTCACCAAAATTCAGTAGCTTCTTCTTCCACAATCCACAAAATCAATGGAGGTTGGGGCTAAGCTTCAAGATCTTCAAGTTTCAATGTGAAACTTGAAGAGCTTATTCAAAAAGCTTTAGTGAAAGGAGGGAAAAAGGAGGAAAAGTGAGAGAGAAAAAGTGATTGTGAGAGAATGAGAAATTTGGAAATGAAAATTGTGTTTTCTTTGGTTTGGATAAAAAAGGATTAAATATGGCTTAGGTTTGGGGCCCAAAAATTAGGCTTGGGATCCAAAATTATGGTTTGGTAATGAGGTTAGGATTTAGCAATGGAGTTAGGTTAGGAGAAGGACCATTCTAGAAGATGGTAGAACATGGTAGAAGTTTCCAAGGGAAATGGAGTGGAATTGAAATGGAAAAACAAGAGGGAAAGAATGAAAGGAAGTGTGGAAGGAAAGTGGAAGGAAAAGTGGAGGGAAATGTGAAATTAACCATTTTTCAAATGATTTTCTTCTTTGATTTTTTTATGATTCCTCCATCATTTTTGACCAAATTTGAACCATAGGATCATTGTAACCCTAATTTCATGATATCGATCTTAAAAGTCAGGAATCGACCCTTTTTACCTAGCTCGGTTACCCTTTCCCCGATTCCTCGATTTTCAGTCGTCTGGCCAGTCGAACCCCTTCCAAAATGAATTTGTGGACGAAATTTGAACCCTAGGCACTTGACACCATATATGAGACAATGGAATCCTCTTCGAACCAGAACTTCATGCAGAAGCCCAGTAGAAGTGAAACCATAATTTGGCCCTTTTCATCAAGAGATGTTGCACTGCTTGCCTCCTTTGATTAAACCCCATCTTTTCATGGCTTGTGACTCCAAGTGAAGACTTATGGGATGTTGTGAACCCTTTGCACAAGGTTGAGAAGCTTTGTGGCCCTTTGATTGCATTGGTATAGCCTTCAGTTGCTCCACCCATTGACCACATGCCTATGCCTCAGCTATGCAATGTTTTTTTTTGTTATTTTATGAATTTATGTATGTTAAATGATATGCAAAATGTTGAGGAAATGAGAGGGCAAATTTTGAGGTATTACAACTTCCCCCCGATGAAACTTCCTCGATTGGACCGTCCTACGTGAAATCCACGAAGGGATCAATGCCCAACATCGGGGCAGGAGGTCATTAGTGTAACACCCCAATTTTATAATTTAATTATTAAATGTAATTATTTATGAATAAGAGGCATTTTGGATACCTTGTGGAAAAATTAAGAATTATTTTATTAAAATAATGATATGATAATGTGTGCGTTGGACTGGGCATATATCTGCTCGGATAAGGTGTGCGTCGAGCAACCAGGGAATTGAGCAAGAGCTACCCATGACGATTCTGGATGACTTCTCCACTGCGTTGGGCATAAGTCTAGATATGAGCAAAGGAGAACAACCACGCTGAACTTGGTCAACACTTCTTCCTCGACGGAGGGGCAGATGACACATGGGTCCTATTTGACCTACAAGATCTAGATCTGGACTATTGGATCCTCCTGGATGCAGACGTGAATTGAACCATGTCTAATCATCGGACCAGTCCGAAACAAGTATCTTTGTGAATGAAACTCATTTTATTTTTGAAATCAAAATATTTAATCATTATCTTACAATTCAAAACTCAAAAGAAACATCTAATTTGAAATAGAGGGAAGAATGAATTTATTATTTATTTATAATTTAAAAATAACAAATTTAAAGTGTTTTCAATTCAAAGGATTGAGTTGCAATTCCTTATACAAAATAAAAAGAAGTTGATTTTTTTATGAAGGAGAAAGTTGAAATTCACAGTAATATTTTTTTTTGGACGGATTAATAACAATTTTTAAAATCTGAAAAATGCTTCAATAACTCGTTTTCTGGTGATGCTAACGGCGTCGTTAGAGTCCCTATTCTCCGTCGTCTCCTTTCATCACCACCGTGACGCCGATTCAAATTGGATCCGATCCAGCGTTTGAACGCATCATCAATGTCAGGGGCAGCTTCTGCTCTGTTCCTCCTCGACATCAAAGGCCGCATCCTCGTCTGGCGTGACTACCGCGGCGACGTCTCCGCCATTGAAGCTGAACGCTTCTTCACCAAATTCATCGATAAGCAGGTTTCACTTCACTTCATTCTCTCAGATCCAAATTCAAATTCACACTCCACACGATGTCTTTATGAACGATTTGATTTTTTTTTGTTAGGCTGATGAACAGTCTCAAGATCCGGTTGTTTACGATAACGGTGTTACGTATATGTTCATACAACATAGCAATGTTTACCTTGCGATTGCCGCTAGACAAAACTGTAATGCCGCTAGTCTTCTTTTCTTCCTGCATCGACTAGTTGATGTAAGCACTTTTCTGATTCGATCCTTGGATTTAAATTGATAATTGAGTTTGTTTTTGTAAGTAACGCGAAAACAGTAGTGAAATCTGTGTCTGTGGCAGGTGTTTAAGCATTATTTTGAGGAATTAGAAGAAGAATCGCTAAGGGATAACTTTGTTGTTGTGGTAAAAATGTTGCTCGAAGTAATTTGTATGAATGAGTTTGTTGAGTTTTTGTGGTTTGGTTTTGATACTTGGATTTGTTGTGTTGTTGGCAGTATGAGCTACTTGATGAAATTATGGATTTTGGTTACCCTCAATACACTGAGGCAAAGATTCTTAGTGAGTTTATTAAGACTGATGCTTATAGAATGGAAGTTACTCAGAGACCTCCTATGGCCGTGACTAATGCCGTGTCTTGGCGAAGTGAAGGGATTAGTTACAAGAAAAACGAGGTGGTTATTAGAGAAGTGAATATTTGTATGTTTTTGAATTGTAATATGATGGTCTCGGCTCGGCCACTGAGTTGTACTTTTCTATTTTTGTATTCAGGTTTTCTTGGATGTGGTGGAGAGTGTTAATATACTCGTCAATAGCAACGGACAATTAATTAGATCTGACGTTGTTGGGGCACTGAAGATGAGAACATTTTTGAGGTTTGCTTCTTGCTTTGCTTGAGATCTACTGCATTTCTAGTTAATGTTTGTTTTGAGATCTCTTAGGTTTTGGTATTGATTGCAACATCTAGATTCTAATACTCCGTCTTAATGATGTATAAGCAAATTACACTACTTCTCTCCTATTTAATGACATGATCTCTAAATACTCCTCATTTAATTTAACTTCTTATATTTTCATTGTATAAATTTGTTAGTAGAGTATTTAAACCGTCGGCTTAATTTTTTTATTGAGACTGCCTAGATTAAATTTGATCATTGTTCAACTACTTTTCTTAATGTGCAATTTGATCTAATTTTGCTAATATTTCATTTTGGATGAAGTATTGTTGGCAGTTTTCTAGTTTGCGTTTTTTACTTTTCGATGTTTCTATTCTTGTGTCTACTCATATTTGGACACTATAGGGTATGTATGTGTATGTGGTTATACTTATTGGTGAGGATTGAAGTGATATACATTAGGGATTAGGGAACCAAGCCTATACTGATTCCTTATATTGAATAGTTTTGTATACCATAGTTCCCACTCAGTGGGATAAGACTTAGTTATTGTTATTGTATTTATCTCTAGTGGAAATTTGGGAAATGCCAATGAAATTAGCGATTTTGACTTTATGTTTTTTTCCCCTGTTTGTACTGATTCCCCATGGATGTTGCTTTATTCACCTTGTACATTTGAAACTTTCTTTCGGAGCTCATTCTGAACAGTGGACATATATGTCAATTTTCTACCCATTAGATATTTTGCCGACAGGTCCAACCACTGGATGCATGTAGCACATTCACAGTTGAGAGCATTAATTGTGAAGTATCTATTAACCAACATTGCTGGAGTATCTATCTGGAAACTGAAATGTGTTTTTGGCTTATTATAATGCAGTGGTATGCCTGAGTGTAAACTTGGTTTAAACGATCGAGTGTTGTTAGAGGCACAAGGTAGAACAACCAAGGGAAAGGCCATAGACTTGGAAGACATCAAGTTTCATCAGTATGTATGATTGACTTTATTGTCTTTACAAATTGATCACTTTGAATTAAATATTTGATATACATTTTTCAAGCATGTTTCCTCTTCTTGATGCTAGTTTTCAAATTATGTCTGGCATTTTATGAAGGTGTGTTCGATTGGCTCGATTTGAAAATGATCGAACAATTTCTTTCATACCTCCTGACGGGTCATTTGATTTGATGACATACAGACTCAGTACACAGGTTCATCTTCTGTTGATATAAAACAAGTTTCTATTTTGAGAGGTGGTGCCCACACACAACATACTCACAGAGAGAGAGATCATTTGAAGTCTCTGTTGATCTTAACATCTCTTTTCAGGTTAAGCCTTTACTTTGGGTGGAAGCAACTGTTGAAAAGCATTCAAAGAGTCGGATTGAGATTATGGTAAAAGCTAGGAGTCAGTTTAAGGAACGTAGGTACTGAGACTTCTTTTCTCATCTGTCATTTTGCTTTATGTTTTCCTTGACAGAAGATGGGGGATCTTTTCCCTTTAATTCATTCTGTGTAGTTTTTGCCCCAGATTTTAGACTTCCCTAAATATCCTTGTTTCACCAACTAATAGGATTTATTTTATAGCACTGCCACAAATGTTGAGATTGAGTTGCCTGTGCCTGTTGATGCAACCAATCCTAACATTCGAACGTCAATGGGATCTGCATCATATGCACCTGAAAAAGATGCGTTGATCTGGAAAATTAGATCCTTCCCTGGAGGCAAGGTAACGTGGAAGTGGCATTGAATCCCTTGAATATCCATATTGATGTATAAATTTGATTTGATGTGATTTATTGGATTTGTATCTTCTTTCTTTCATACTTTCAGGAGTATATGTTAAGAGCGGAGTTTCGCCTTCCCAGTATAACAGATGAGGAAGCAACTCCTGAGAGAAAAGCACCTATACGTGTGAAATTTGAGATACCATATTTTACTGTTTCTGGAATACAGGTATGCTACATAAACATGATTTTCTTGAGTATTGTTAGGCTATTTTTCCAGTATTGGATACAATGTTTGCTTCCTTCAATGACCATGCCTGATCAAAATTTAGGTGAATATTTCCTTCATTATAGTAATATATAATTCACTCCTTCCTGTTGTCTCTCTCTCTCTCTCTCTCTCTCTCTCTCTCTCTCTCTCTCTCTCACACCATTTTCCTACTGGTGCATCTGATAGGGATCTTGGGGTATTATTGGTGCCCAAGTCTCACATCAAATAGTATGGGATGCTTGGTGGTGTAAATAGGTGGCTTGTTTTTTCTCCCTTAATAGCTTGCTTTTAAGGGAGGGTTTCCCAAGTGCTTAGAAACTTATCAATTGGTATTAAAGTCTGGCTGTTGTCAGTTCGGAAAGGGCTATGCGGAGGAAGGGCTGATCGGAAAGGCCGAGTAAATCAAAGTAGAGTGCCAGCCGCCGTGACGTCGGCGCTTAGGCGAGGTTCTATGGTAGGCACTTGGCTATTATGGGGTGCCCAAGTCCCGCATCAAGTAGTATGGGATGCTCGGTGGAGTATTTAAGTTGCTTGGTTCTTCCCCTTAATAGCAACCTTTTATGGGAGGGTTCCCTGAGTGTTAAGATATACTGTTAGAACTTGTCTCTGCCAACATTTTAATTGCTTCAATGGATTGAGGGTGTAGCAAACTAAACAAATCTGTTTTATTTCAAATTTTTTTTTCACAATTCTATTGTTATGCAGAAGTTTTCAAGAAATGTTTATCAATATTTTTAGCAAAGAATTGAATCAATTGATGAAAAAAAAAGAACTTCACATCAGAAAAGGTTCAGAAGTTAATACGCAATTAAGCATAATTTTGTATTAATAAAATATCAGCAACAAGCAATATGATGTATTGATGAAATTAAGTTTTACCACATATTTGATACCATTGTTCATTTAATAGAAGCTTCAATTGATTTGATGGGGAAGTTAATCAAAATGTAATGTTTTTGTCTTTTAGGTTAGATATTTGAAGATTATTGAGAAGAGTGGGTATCAGGCTCTTCCATGGGTGAGATACATAACAATGGCTGGAGAGTATGAACTAAGGCTTATTTAAGGTCCTGTATCGGTTTTTGGTGATTGTGTCATATTCTCAATGTTTATCGACTTCAAACATTTGGATGAGGTCTGGGACTCTTCAGAGAAGTTCAAATTTATTTGGCCAAATATCTATCTCTTCAAGATAATCATTTTGGCAGCAGATTGTAAGTTGCTCACTGTCTATAAAGTTCACACCAGGAATTCGCAAACGGGCCTGTACCTCGTGTGCAAGTTTTTTCGCTCAAATACGTTTATGTGCAGAAAATGTATGTTTTCAAACCTCATTTTGCTTTTCATTCACTATCTGATTTCATCTTTTCCATTGTTTTTATATTGTAACATGATTTGATTTACATTTGAAAGAGAATCTTTAGCTTTTGTATTACTGTGTTTTCGAACTTTAGTAATTTACACTACAAATATTAAGTGGTTCTAGAATTACATTGAGTAATCTTATGTTGCCTTCAAATATAGTGTAGTTAATTTCATTAATATATTTAGACATTCATGCAGCAAATATTATGTTTCAGAAAGTCTTGAAAAAAATAATACAGTAAAAAATTTGTACACATTACTGTATTAAATTTGGTGATAAGGTGCAGGCCTGAAAACATTGCTACTTAACATTGTTTTAAGGTTGCTAAGAAGCTCTGAAAATTAAAATTAAGTTTACTCAAGTAACAGAGAACCTGTGAAAATTTTCAAACAAGTATACTAATGATAATTTCCATAGTAAATCTCTAAATGAAAGATAACAAACATTCTAAATAAGCATAATTCATAACTTCAATTTTATTGAATTTGTAATCAACAAACAGTACTAAAACACTAAAGTTTTTTCAAGGCACTGTAGAAACATCCTTATTTTACTTGCATCATTCGATCTTATTCTATTTTAACATTTGATAGCCTCTTTACCAATTCATTGAAATCATCCTCCATGCCAAGCATGCTAACCCTAACAAATTTTGAATCAGCACCAAATCGCTCTCCTTCTCTTGAAGAAATATTCAATTTTCTTAGATAGTCATGACCATTTTCTTTTCCCTCCTCGCATTTCATCCATGCAAAACCTGTAGGAATCAAACAAGAAAATATGTGTATTCAAACCAAACCTTAAATAACAAAAAGCTAATTAAATAGATATAAGGGTTGAAAAAAGCTTCATGAAATGGGAAATAAATTACTAGGGTATGTTTCAGATATCTCTTTGGTGAAGTTACAGTAGTCCTTTGGATACTTGGCCACACTGAAAACCATGCTTTGCTCAACAGCTTCCCTAAATTTCTCCCACCTTTCCTTCATGAGACGTTTGCTATATTCAAATAAGAGTTCATATTCACCGGACTTGAGATTTTTGTAACCTTCACAAACCACTGCAATGATCTTTACAGCCCGAGTTTGGGATTCTTTCGACACCCCCATTGAACTCGACTGCACAAATGTTGCAATCTTTTTAGCAACTTCAATGTCCTTCACAATAGCCCATCTTAACAAAAACAAATATCAAACTTTAGCATATAGTAATAACTAAAAAACATAAATGACTTCTATATAGGAATCTACTACATTTGGTTCATGAACTCACCCGATGCGAGAACCAGCATGACCGGTGCATTTGGAGAATGTGAAGAGCATAACATCATCATCAGCCTCGTGAGTAATCGGAGTAAATTGCGGCCAATAATACGCCAAATCATGAATCAACTTCCCTTCTGCTACACATTTCACCACTGGTTCACGAAGAGTCCCGTCAGGGTTGTTCGGAGAGGTCACCACCTCGATATAAGGTTGATTTTTATCGTACACAGCAGCATCACCACCCCATTGAAACATCCTCGAATGCAATATATTAATCAAATTCTTGTATTCCTATAAAATAAAACCAAACACATCGTTAATTAACCTTCTATCGGACACGACTTGGATTTCAACCGATCAAAGAAACCTTACCGAGTAATAAGGAGCAGCGGCAACAACATTGACAGGGTGATCAGGGACATATAAAGGAGACAGAGCAAACAAAGAAGCATGGAAAAGCTGAGAAGAACCATTTCCAACGACTATGTATCTATCTTTGGTCACAGCATTTCCAACCAAATGGTGAATTCTCTCAATGGCATCCTTGAGTTCTGGCAACATGAACCAACACATGTTACTCGAATCACTATAGTAACTCATCAACTCCCATCCTTTAATCACCACCGTACACTCGTCGTTCATCTGCTTCCAGTATGATCCAAATGCCAATGGATCACCTCTGTTAATTGCACAATGTTATGTAAAAGCATTCATATGTCATATAAGAAATCTAAAAACTAAAGTGAATTCAAATATATTATAAAATACTAATGAGATTATATATATGATTACTTCTGAGCATCAATGATGGAACAAGGGAAGATATTATTTGTGATAGGATCAGAAGGAGAAGAAGCCTTAGCTTCCACCATGCTTGGTTATGTTCTTTGACAATGGAAGCTTGACTCTAACTGGATCAAACTCTTGGTGTTAAATAATAACCGCTCAATTATGATGACGTAAGCAACCTATAACAGATAAGAATCAACGTCATGCATTGGAAATTGTTTAATAACTAATTTATGTCTTATTTACACTATTGTCTTTCTACTTTGTTCTTAAGTGGCATGTCCAAGTTAAATGAAAAAAACATATAAGAAAAAATGGTAAATGATAGAAAATGTATGAATAATTAGAACATTATGCCGGCATATGGATTCCTTGATGAATAGCCAAAACACATATTCATTATGAAGTTTGCATTCATAGCTTCAAAAAGTTACGCTTAAAATAAGCTGGGACTTGACAAATGTGACTACAAATACAAACACAAACACAAACAGACACTTGTAATAGTGCTTTCCCTCATAAAAAAGTGCTTGAAGTTTGAAAAGACAAGATAGTAAAAAACAGATTTTTTTTTCTTTTATTAGTAAAATACTAGTATAATATGTCCGAAATTTGTCTCTTCCTCTATACAACTTGTAACTACTAACATTTTTGCTAGTGTGTACTCTCCATTCTAATATTCTATCAATTTCAAAATTACTGTCATTTAAGATTTTTATACAAAGATTAAAATATATAATGATATTATCATAAAATATAACACTTTCATTAAATGAATCCTATAGATACGATGAAAGGAAGAAATAATTAAAGTATATAATTGAATAAGTAACAATAATTTTTACATTAAAAAATGTGAATAACAATCATGTTAAAACAAATTTTATTTATTAAAACAATCATCATTTTAAAATAGATTTATACGAATATATTTACCTATTCTATACTATATTCTATACTAGTGAGGTGATCATTAACAACAAAATGTTTGATGTGCTCCAAATATTTATCAATTAAGTTTGTTATTTAAGAAAATACGATGGATGATTGCATTTGATCAAGTTATAATCAAGAAATCATTCAAAGATGCAAATTTGTCCAAATCGAAGACAACTTGAAACTTTTCTAAATTAAAATGCATTGGTCAACAACCCATATATAGGAATAAAGCAATCTTTAAAACTAGGATTAAATATGTTTTTGGTCCCTGTAAATATTTCAATTTTTATTTTTAGTCCCTATTAAAAAAATAATAAATTTTAGTCCCTACAAATTTTATATGCATGCAATTTTAGTCCCTATTGTTTTCTAAAATTTTGAAAACTGTTTAATTACTCTTAAACTTTTAAATTTTAAATAATTTTTTTCATCCATGTTTAGAATACTATAACATATTTCTTTACTAAATTTTAGAATTTTTTAAAATGAGAAGAATTAAATATGAATTTTTTAAATCAAAATATAATGATAAAAGTAATGAAAATCTCTACTTAGAAATCAAATTTTTAGTTCTTTTTTTTCGAGAAATTTTTTATAACATTTTAAAGATGTTTGTAAAATAATCATTTAAAAATACACATCGATTTAACATAAGGGACTAAAACTACGTGCATAATAATTTTGTAAGGATTAAAATATCTCATTTTTTAATAGGGACTAAAATTGAAAATTGAGATATTTATAGGGACTAAAAACATATTTAACCCTTGAAACTATAGAGGATGAAAATAATGTAATTAGAAGAATCAATGATTTCATTTTGTATAGAGGGTGGATGGGACCCAAATATAGGAAACATATTACTAGGCTTATGATGTAAAAGCTTAGTGTGGTTTTATCTTGTCTTTTAGATTTTGAATTGACGTAACTATTATTTTGAAATATAAAATCTTTTATTTCAAAATAAAAAAAACATGGTCAAGTGATCTACAAGGTTGTAACTTTTATCCAAGCATCCATTGAAAATACTTGATAGCTATTTTTAAAGAGGGCATTTCATATTAAAATCTAATGAAAATTGTAAGCCAAATGCATTCTCGGAGTGAAAGTTATTGATGTGTGTAACACCCCAAATTTGTCCTCTTCTTTTTTAAGCATCATCATCATATCATAATCATCATAAGCATGTCATGTCTTTGGCATCTTTGTATAGAAAAATAAAGCATAACATTCTCATGTTCTAGCATTGGGCATATGATCAACTATTGGTGTATTTAAGACATTACAAGCTATAGCAAGAGACCAAGTAGACTTGTCCAAGTCCCATGAATAGTCTACATGACATTCACAAGCTCAAGATCCTTTACAAGAGCCCAGAAGGTTGGGAAGTCATCAGAGAATCCAAGCTAGGGCAAACTCCTACACATTGGTTCTCAAATTAGGGTTTCACTTTCAAGCAGGAATTCTTTGTGACTTTGGCCATTTCATGTGGGCAAAGTCCTTCATATGATAAGAGATTCCTATGGATGAAATTTGGTGAGAAAATTCCTTGTGGAAGGCAGTTATTTCATCAGTTGCTTGCATAAGAAGAAATTGGTCAACTGTGCAATTTAAAAGTCAACTGTGAGAATTCAAGTGGTCCAATCCCATTTTTTCAAGTCAAGGGATGTCCTTAAGACCTTAGAAGAGGTTTGGCAAAGTCAAAGATCAAGAATCAAGGGGTTTTGAAGAACTTTCCATTTTTGGCATATGGCTTGTAATGAAAGTTTCCATTTTGGGCAAGTTTTGCCCTAATTTTCAAAGCTTTCTTTCATGATGAAGATGACCTCATTTGAACTTCCATTAAACATGAAAATTGTAGGGTATGGTCTCCCATTTTCAGAAAGTACAAGTGCATTTTCATATCCTTCATGAATCAAAAGTTATGGTCTTTTGAAGTTCACTTATTTTTAGGGTTTTACCATTATTTCAAATTTCCACCATTTGCAAAAGCTTATCCACTTCAATTTTAAGTTATTCTATGGACAAATTTGAGTCACTATATCATAATACATAGCATGGAAGTCATTTGGATCAAGAAATATCACCAAAATCATAGTTATTTCACTAAATGCAAAAGTGCATGATCATTCACAAAGCATGACTCTCATATCCAAGGGCCAGGATGGTTTCACTTATGGATCAAGGGCTGGATGAGAGTTGAACATGTGCAAGGAAAGAATGCATAGCACGAGTGAATCACCACTTCATACCACTCTTGCATTTTTTGCAAAATCATCCTCCCACCCATTCCTCACGTGCATTCTCTCATTTCTTCAGCATGGATCATTGACATCATTTATAAAGCATCTAGGGTTTCATTTGCTCCAGAGGCACCACCATTTCACCATCTTCAAGTTTTTGCTCCAAGTTGCATTTTGCTTCGAATCCTCTGATTCTCTCACTCATTTCACAAAACAATCACATATTCTTGCTCCCATAACTTCATGGATCACAAATCAACCATTGATTAGAGCTGAATCCTCAGATTTCATCAAGTGCAAGAGTGGTGCAGTTCAGTTCGAAATTCAAGATCTAGAGTAATCCAAGCTCTCTCTTGCATTTATTTTGCAAGGAGAGGGTAGAAGAGGTTGATCTGCAGCTGGAGAAGGAGTTTCTGGATCTAATTTGAGTTCTGCAAGTTTCAGGTTAGCTTCAAATTCGTGGATCTAGAAATTGTTTTAGTTGTGTGCTTTGTGATCTACTCATTACACTGATGATGCTGATGTGCTTGGAATTGAAAATGCATGACTATTGAATGAGATATGTTGAATTTCAGTTTGATGTGTGAAAATGTTTGTGTTCGATCTGCATTGCTTGTTGATCTATTATGTTTTTTGATGTCATATTCATGATCTCCATGTTGTACTAAGTGGATCTGGAGCTTTTGGTTTATTTCTATGAACTTTTTTTCTTGGCTATGAATATTCTGGTGCCGGAGCCCTAGCTCCGGCCACCGGATTCTGGAAATTGTTCAAACAGGTGAAGGAAGAAGATGATCTCGTAGCCCTTGGATGTTTGATCTGTACGGCTCACAAAATGCCAGCGCATTAAAATGGCATTGTCTCCCTCACGTGACTGGCTTTATAATTTGTTTCTGAATAATGCATTGTGTGTGCTAGCCTACCATAGTTACCATGCGCGTGTCCTTGGATTGTTTGGATTGTTGACTTGTTCCTTTGATTTGACGTAATCCTGTGCGTCCTTTTGATCTGAGGGCTTGTTATTTTTCTTGAATATTTGAATTTCCACTATAACCTTTAGGAGAATGCGCTGGATCCTTGGGCCCAATGTGCTATTCGCACCTCCCTATTTACCAGGCCCATTTATTTGAACTGAATATCCTACTATATGCACCCTGGCCCATTTCATTTATTTTATTATCTTTATTTTATTTCAGTTAGCTTTTTAATTAATTAAAATAGTTAGAAGTTCATAAAAATTCCAAAAAAATTCATGAATGTTATTTTGAGTTTTCTTTAATTTTTGATATTTTTATTTTTCATTTATTTTCATTTTCCACGCTAGAATTAATTGTTTCTTTTATTAATTGCTTTTATTTCATTTTTAATACATGCTGGTTTGTGAATTTCATATCTTGATCATCCTTGGGAATTTTGAGTTGATTCTTTTTGCACTGGATTCCTGTTGAGGTGTAGTTTATTGGTGATTTTTCTTCTGATTTTTAGAAGCTTACTTGATTATGTTTAGTCTTTAACTTGTGTGTGAAGTCTCATAACCCTAATCCATGTTTAAGCATCTCTTTAACCCATTTTGCTTTTGATTTTGATCCTATCCTTTTGGCATGTTAATATTAGATGTTTGAAGAGCCTTTGTGCAAATTTGTAAATTTTTTGGATGAACTTTTGATTTAATGAGAATTTTCTTGTTTGCCTCTCTCTTTTTGTATCCTTTTTGGTCATATGCTTAGTCCTTAGGCTAGGAGGGCACTTGTGCCAACTCCCTTAGGTTGTTTAGAACTCTTTTAGGATGAGGATATCTCCCTGGTCTTTGATTGATGTTTGTGCTTTGAGAAGTTTTGTGGTTGTTTGTCTTTGAAGTTTATTCACTTATGTACATGTTCACTTCACTTCTTTAGCTTACGTGTTTATCCTGTTGACAATGTTTAAGCTTGTATGCTTCTTTTCTTGATCTCTTGTGTTACTTAGGCACATTCTTGGCATGTTAAGGTTCTGATCTTGAAGTGTATGATGTTTGTTTACTTTGTATGCTTTGTGTTATCTCATAAGTGTTTTGTTTTGTCATGGTGATTTGTAATGCTTTATGTTGAGTTGTTTGATCCACTTTTCATCCTATGATGTGTGCTTGATCTTGGCCTTTGAGATTGAAGTTTCAATTCTGGTTGTGATGTCTTGGCTTGATCTTTTGTTCATTGGTATCTCATTTGGTCTAACTTGTTTTTGTCTTGCTACTTGTTTATGCTGTTAACCATTTCAGGGGCTTTGGTAAGTGAGAGGTGTGGATGAGATTCCCACATCTCCAACTCTTTTCTCTTCACCTTTCATTTTTACTTTCTCATTTGTGTTTGATGTGCTTGGGCCATCCTTTCTTCTTTTTTCCTTCTTCTTTCTCCTTCTTCATTCCTTTTCTCTTTCTTCATTAGGATAGTTCAAGCCACACTAACCTAGGACCTCCATGCATGATAATTTCTAGGATGTTTAGATTCCCTTAGATTTTACCTTTAATATCTCTTTGGTTCTCTTCTCTTCTCATCTCAAAACAAAAAAACCATAAAAAGTATCTAATAAGGATTGAATTGGTCTCCTGTGCAATAGCCTTATTCCATGAGGCACTTGTAGTCTTCCCATCTTGGGATAATACAAGCTTGTCTATCATGATGCACAAGTCTGATCATGAGACCATCTTCATCAAGAAAATCATAAAACACACTTCTTCATTTTAAATTACAAAAACACTTAATAAATTCAACAAGTTAGTGAGCTTAGGCCCTAATCTCTGGAATCAAGTTTTGGGGATCTTCTCCTTACTTGAGTGTGCTTGTTCTATTATTCCATCTTGGAATGTAGTAGCAAGTACACATTCCATGGAAAAAAGCTTGAGTTCACTTCCTTGTGCCACACTCATAGAAAACTAAAAAAAAACACTGGACAAACAATAAACGTCTTTCCTTCGGGAATTCTTTTCTCATATCCTTCGCTCCGTCCGCGAACTTGCTCCTACTTGTCATTTTGCAAGACGGTAACACACTTGTCATCCGAGCCTGCAACACCTGAGCATTGACATAGGCAGTTCAAGCCTTAAGACACAAGCAATCTTTTCCACCCTTAGTTAAGGGAACTACGGCGACTCTGATGCTCATTGTCCAGATGAGGTACGTAGGCAGCGGGGTAGGGCCCGTTCGAGCACAATCTTTATTTTCCCTACATTTTTCCTTTTCATTTCTTTTTTCAGTTCCCTTTTATTTTCTTTTTATCCAGTTCAGTTCATTTTCTTCGCAGCAGCTTTCATTCCTTCACCCTTTGAAATAATTTCTTTGCAAGCGTGGATCCCGTCAGGTACGGCGGACGATCTGGGGTGCTAATACCTTCCCAGGTCTTAACCGACTCCCAAACACAGTCTCTTTGGTTCGTAGGACCCGTGTCTTTCCTCTTCTTTTCTTCTGGTTTGTGCAACATTACCATTCCCGTTCCTTCGGGATAAAAATGCCTGGCTGGAGACTCTACCTCTTTCTGCGCCACTTTCGCGTTTGTACCAGGATGGAAATCCGGGGAGCGACAACTGACGACTCTGCTGGGGACTTCCTAACCAGAGAATCTCTGGTTCCCTTGAGAGTCTCTCCTAGCGCTTGTTTGTTTCTGTTTCTTTGGGTGTTGATTGTTTGTTGTTGTGTGTATATTTTACTATTGTTTATTTACAGTTTTATTTACAGCTTTATTTACAGTATTCAGTATTTATTTTCATTGATCATATACTGGACTGTCTGGACTGGATTTTTTCTGTTTGGTGGGACTTGGGTGATACTGTTACTGTAAGATGAGCTCGTTACTAAGGCTCGAGTTCACCTTAGGACTTAGAGTGGTTCCACTTTGGCCTCATGAGATCTTGTCATGGGGTAGTAGTGAGTTCCACGCCCAGATTTGCGACCGTCTGGGAAATGTCTTGATTTGGGGATCTTCCTCTCTCATTTCATAACCTTGATAGTTATGTGCAGCTGGGGACCGATCATTGAGAACCTTGTGGAAACATCCCTCTCTAGTGGTGACAGTGGCAGACCACATTCTGTGGCAAACCCACTCGCACCTGAGGGCCCACCTAGAACTCACATAGGATGACCTTGTTTTCCCGGACTCAACTGAGGCCTCCCTGAGTAGTACATAATGCCAAACCGATTCCCTGATTTGGTCATGAGCCATTTCTCGGAAATGGTGAATGTATTATTGCTATTCGGCTTTGAGAGTCCGTGATGTTTGACCCGGAGCGTACCCGCGAGATTGGGAGGGGTTTACAAGTTTGCAGGAACCCTTGACCCCCACATACCCTCATTATCAGTATGCTCTCTGTTATGATTTGGTTACTATGGTTCTGGATTTCTTGATCTTTGGTTTTGAGGGTTCCTGTCAGATGTTTATGGTTCAGATAATCTTGGTTTTCAGTCACTTGGGGGCCATAATATCCAGTATCCAGATGGTTCCAGATTGATCATATGCCTGCATTGCATTTGCATCGCATCATACTCACATTAACTATTTGTGTTTCCATTTTCAGGTTTTTTGTTTACAGTTTAGCACCCAGTTCTGGTAATTGTACGTTTTCCAGATGGCAGAAGTTAAGAAAATTACAAGAAAGAGAAATGTCCATTACACCTTCCTTCAGCCAGAAGTCAAGAGTGTTCAGAGACTAGCAGGGCTGATGAATGATCAAGTTTTAGGAAACTTCAGAAAGAGGTATGGTCAGATTTTGAAGTACATGGATAAACCTAATGCAAACCAGAAGGATAACTTGCACACTTTGCTTCAGTTCTATGACCCCCTGCTGCGGTGTTTTGTATTTCCAGATTATATTTTGGCTCCTACCTTGGAGGAGATTTCTAGTATTTTGGGTATTCCTGTCAGAGATACTTTGCCTTACTATGGATCAGAGATAGTTCTCAAGGAAGAAGACATATCCAGAGTCTGTCGTATACCAGCTGCTAAGGTCAAGAAAGCTTTGCAGGTTAGTGAGGGCAGAGGACTTCCATGGGATGTGCTTATACCAGAAGCTAAAGGGTATGCCAAAGAGAGTAAGTGGGGAGATTTTGGTGCTGTGGTGGCTCTGATGGTATATGGATCTAGTCTTTTCCCGGGAGAAAGGGAGTTTGTGAGTTTGGAGGTGATCTCCATTTTTGCTAAAGGTAACCCTGTACCAACCATATTGGGAGATTTCTACTACAATGTTCATTACCGAAATGAGAAAGGCAGAGGTGGACCGGTGAGTTGTTGTGCTCCTCTGTTTGCTGATTGGTTTGCTAAGCAATTACCAAAGTTAGGCCCTTTCAAAGAAATGAAAGAAGAATGGAGGTGGTATAGGAGACTAATGGGATTAACTTCTGAGGACATAGCTTGGGGTTATAACAGGGATTTGTTAGGAAAGAAGTTACTTGTTAGTTGTGGGAGTTTTGCCAATGTGCCCTTGCTAGTGAGAAAGGGTGTGATCAGTTACAATCCAGTTTTAGCCAGGAAAAAAATTGGCTATCCTCTGAGGAATCCACCAGGTATTGAAGAATTAGATGAGTCCTTGTACTTTCCTGTGGAGGGAAACAAAGAGTTAGTCATACAGGCATCTCAGGCTTGGGCTCACAGAGTGAAGAAAGGTAAGAAGGATTTTGGAAGGGTGGATCCCAAGACATATCCTCCTTTTGCTACATGGTTACAGAAACACGTAGAGGAATTGCTCATGCCATTTTCAATGGAAGCTCCATTGTATCCCAAAGAAGTGCCATGTCAGAACACTGTTTCTCTTGAAGATTATAAGAAGTTGGAAGCTCAGTTGCACGAGGTCCGGGTAGAGAATGTTGAAATGGTTAACCTGTACCACCTTGCCAATCGTGCTAAGAATGAAGCGGAGGAAAAGCTACAGAGGATGAAGGTCACTTTAGAAGCTAAAGAAAAGGAGTTTGCTGGGAGAGAAGCCCATTTTCAGAGATTAGGTCTAATGGAATCAAAAAGAGAAGCGGAGCGTAAGAAGACTTTGAAGACTCTTAAAGAAGCTCGCCAGTCCATTGCTTGGTTGCAGGGCCAAAGGGAACAGGAGCAGAAGAATTACAAAGAAAAGGAAGAGTTCTTAGAGGTACAAATGGCCTTCAAGAAAGAAGAAGTAGAACAAGTTCACAAAATACGAAGGGAAAAGGCTCAACAATTGGTACAGAGCCAGATGGCCTTGGAGGAGGCAATGAAGGAGATTGCAGATCTTAAGCTGAGAGCAGGCGTGAAGAAGAACCAGACAGAGGTGATAGCTGCAGAAGAAGAACCTGGGTCTTTCCCTTAGCTTAGAGTTTTAGTTTATTGTTATCCAGACTACCTACAGGCTTGTTGTAGGAGTCTTGCTTTATCTTTTCGTTCATGTATTGACTTGTAACCCTCCGGGGAATTTGTTTGTGTTCTAACTTTGGCTGCCAGTGGGTTATCCATGTTATGCAATATTAAATTCCAGTTACCATTTCTGAGTACGCAAAGTTTGTTTGTTCGAGGCTGCTAGGATCTGAACACTATTCAAAAGGAGAGTTTGAAAACTAATGCTCAAAAAAGGCTATCTGGAGCATTTTTGTCAAAAAAGCCAGAACTGGGGGCATATTAATGCCTGAACTTGGAAATATGAATAGTTACATTGCATGCATATAACAGGTTTGTTGTTTTGCAGGTAGTTCATCAGTTTTCAAACGTTTATGTCATTTCAGGCACTATAGCTCCCAGGAAGGTTCGGGAATAGCCAACGGTGCACAAATACCCTACAAAAGTAAACAGAGAGAGTAATGGATCAGATGCAAGCAGGTTTGGCTGACCTAAGGACAAGAATGGATAACTTCATGACCCTCATGGCTAGGATGGGTCAAACTCAAGAGCATCTACACGAAATGGTGGAAAACAATCAGGCCAGGAACAATGGGACAACAGATGGATGTAATCGCAATGGAGCTGGCGCCTGTCATATAGAAATCCCTGTGGTGCAACCAGGAGTTACTATTGTCAATGATGGAGTAAATAACGTGCAGATGGATGGGCAGGATGAACAATTCACTTTGCTGGATGAGGCAGAAGGCCAAGGAATTGACATGAACATAAGGTTCGAAGAGATGGCTGAGCAAATTCGTGCCATTCAGTCTCAGAGTTCTCTGGGGTTTGATATCACTGACTTGGGCCTGGTGCCAGGGGTTAGAATTCCCTACAAGTTCAAGGTTCCTACTTTTAATAAGTACAACGGTACGACGTGCCCGAAAACTCACCTCCAGTCTTTTGTAGGAAGAATTGCTGCACATACAGATGATGAGAAGCTGTGGATGTATTACTTCCAGGATAGCCTTGTGGGAGCCTCCTTGGAGTGGTACATGAAGCTGAGCAGGGTTAACATTCGAAGCTGGAAGGATTTAGTAGAGGAGTTTGTGAAACAATATCAGTATAATTTGGATATGGCTCCAAATCGTACCCAGTTGCAGACCATGTCTCAGAATGCTAAAGAAGGGTTCAAGGAGTACGCTCAGAGGTGGCGTCAACTCGCTTCTAGAGTGCAACCTCCCTTGTTGGAAAATGAGATGGCGGACATGTTCATGGGAACACTACATGGGGTGTTTATTGAGAGGCTGGCGTCTTGTTCAGCAACAAAGTTCAATGACATTGTGATAGCGGGAGAGAGGGTTGAAACCCTTCTAAAGATGGGGAAGATTCAAGACACTGGTGCAGGTAGCTCCAGTGGTGTTCGAAAAGCTTTTAATGGACCTCCAAGAAGAAGGGAGGGATAAACTAATGATGTGTACGGCCGAGGCCGGGGCCGGGGATACAGAGGATCCTATGAGCAAGTTGCAGCTGTAACTATTCCATCAAGTCCTGTGCAACAAACTCAACCACAACAACAACAACAACAGCCGCATCGCAATAATTATCAGCAGAGACCATATCAACAGAGACAAGCTCGTCCAGCTAACAGGGTGCTTGAAGCCATCCCAATGACATACACGACACTACTTCAAAGATTGTTAGATTTAAACTTGGTTCAATTGAGGACATTAGCACACCTCCACCTGGAGAGCTTCCAGGGGGTATGATGCTAACGCAAGATGCACATTTCATTCAGGAGCTCCCGGGCACTCAACAGAGAAGTGCAGGGCATTGCAGCATAAGGTCCAAGATTTGATTGACTCAAAGGCGATTAACTTTGCACCGCCTCCAAATGTTACATCAAACCCCATTCCAAATCATGGAGGGCCCAGGATAAATGTTGTTGATAGCGGTGAGAGGTTAAACTTGATCTTGAAGGTGGAGGAAGTGAAGACTTCATTGCTGGTCGTGAACGACAGATTGTTGAAAGGGCGAGTATTCCCAGGGTGTGGTTATGACTGTGAGGGGTGTTTGAATTCAGTTAATGGCTGTAAGGATCTGAAGGATGGGCTACAACATTTGATCGATGAGGGGTCGCTACAGTTTGATAGGGTTGATGATAGAAGCAATTGTGTGTCCACCATAACAATTTACTTTGATCCTGCTGAAGTTCCTGTCTGGAGAGAGCCTGTGACTATCTATGTTCCAGAGGTGAGTCCTGTTACCATTACTGTCCAGGGCCAGTTCCTTATGCTAATGACAAGGCCATCCCGTGGCACTATGGCTCGGATGTGTACATAGAAGGTCAGAAGGTGGAAAGTAAAGCAGTGACAGTTGACCCGACTGTGGTGAATGTCGGAGGAGTTGGTGGATTTACAAGAAGCTGACGTCTTTTTGCTCCTCAAGATCTTAGAGGGGATCCTGAAGCTGAAGCTGCTGCAAAGGCTAAGGGTAAACAGATAGCGACCGAAGAGGTGACAACTCCTGCTGCCGGACAGGGCACTTTCGAAAAAGAAGTCGAAGAGTTCATGAGGATAATTAAGAAAAGCGACTATAAAATGGTTGAACAACTGAATCAAACTCCATCCAAGATATCTATTATGTCCTTGTTAATGTGTTCTCCGGCTCATAGGGAAGCTCTACTGAAAGTTTTACAAATGGCATATGTACCGTAGGAGATAACGGTTAACCAGTTGGAGGTTGTGGTAGGCAGCGTAAATGCCAGCCATGGGTTGGGTTTCACGGATAGAGATCTTACTTCTGAAGGCCGCAATCACAACAAGGCCCTGCACATCACCATGGAGTGTAAAGGTGCTGTCCTGTCACATGTCTTGGTTGATACATGTTCTTCTCTCAATGTGCTCCCTAAGAAGGCCTTGATGAAGCTGAATATTGATGGCATTGTTTTACGACCCAGTGATTTAATTGTAAAAGCCTTTGATGGGTCCCGGAGATCTGTGTTCAGGGAGGTTGAGCTACCTGTGAAGATTGGGTCTCAAGTGTTCAAAAGCATATTCTATGTTATGGACATTCAACCCGCTTATAGTTGTTTGCTGGGACGTCCCTAGATTCATGCTGCAGGCGCAGTGACATCCACGTTGCATCAGAAGCTGAAGTATGTGGTAGATGGCCAGGTAATCACTGTATGTGGAGATGAGGATATTTTTGTAAGTCATCTGTTGACTTTCAAGTACGTGGAAATGGACGGGGAAATTCATGAAACATTGTGTCAAGCTTTTGAAGCAGTCAATGTTAGTACTTCGTCTCCGGCAATCCAGAACAACGAGAAGGAATGGACTTCTATCTACTCCTACAAGCAAGCCAAAGAAGTGGTCCAATCTAGAAGTGCCCAGGGCTGGGGCAGGTTGCTAGAGATGGAAAAGAAGGATGACAAGTTCGGTCTTGGTTATCAACCTGGTGGGTCCAACTGGCCTCAGGGTAATAAGGCCATAACTTTCACAAGTGCCAGAATGCTCGATCGCAACAATATCTGTGCAACAAGTGAAGAGGGGGATAATGATTGTGACTGGGATAACTGGATTCACCCATGTGCACCTGGGGAGGAGCTCCGGAACTGGTCTACCGAAGATTTCGTTCAAGTCACTTGGCAATCAAAGTAATTTACTTGTTTCTTTTTTATCATGCTGCATGTCAATCCTGCACTCTACCCAAGGTGCATGGATCCATTTGTAGGGCCACCATGCTTTTAATGCATTTTACTTTTCCCATGAAATAAAAGACATTTTTCAAGCAAAATTGTGTTCTCTTTCTTTCGTTTTAAAATTTTGTCACAAAAAATAAAAACAAAATGGCAATGATTTTCCTTTTTCTTGTGTTTTGTGTGTTTGCGTCTCTTTTGAAAAGAACAGATTCTGAAATAAGCACATCATCTATGCAGTGTTGATCATTCGGATTCTAGTGATAACGTTCCTGCTATGACCACGCATGACTTCGACAATCCTATCTACCAAGCTGATGAAGGGGTTGAGGAAGACTGTGAACTCCCAGAAGAATTGGTCAGGTTGTTGAAACAAGAGGAGAGGGTCATTCAGCCTCATCAGGAAGAAATAGAGATTATCAACATCGGGACTGAAGATGTAAAGAGAGAGATAAAGATTGGGGCCAATCTGCAGGCCGGGGTAAAGAAGGAGTTGATTGGTATGTTACGTGAATATGTGGATATCTTCGCCTGGTCGTATCAAGATATGCCAGGACTAGATACTGACATCGTTGTGCACAAGCTGCCACTAAGGGAAGGCTGTTCTCCGGTGAAACCAAAGTTGAGAAGAACTCGTCCTGACATGGCGATGAAGATCAATGAGGAAGTCCAAAAGCAGTGGGATGTCGGGTTCCTTGTCGTAACTAGTTACCCACCTTGGGTAGCTAATATTGTGCCTGTACCAAAGAAAGACGGCAAAGTTCGGATGTGCGTTGATTATCGGGATCTAAATAGAGCAAGTCCAAAGGATGGCTTTCCATTACCTCACATTGATGTGCTGGTAGATAACACCGCTCAGTTCTCGGTATTTTCTTTCATGGATGGCTTCTCCGGGTATAATCAGATCAAGATGGCACCGGAAGACATGGAGAAAACAACGTTCATTACCCCGTGGGGTACATTCTGTTACAAGGTTATGCCCTTTGGATTGAAGAACGCCGGGGCAACGTATCAACGGGCTATGGTCACATTGTTCCACGACATGATACATAAGGAAATTGAATGCTATGTGGACGACATGATTGCCAAGTCCCGGGACGAAGAAGAGCATCTGGTCAATCTCAAAAAGCTGTTTCATCGATTGATAAAGTACAAATTGAGGTTGAATCCAAGCAAGTGTACTTTTGGGGTGCGTTCCGGAAAATTGCTGGGTTTTATTGTTAGCCAGAAAGGAATCGAGGTGGATCCTGCAAAAGTAAATGCAATACAAGATATGCCTGCACCAAAAAAAGAAAAAGAAGTGCACGGATTTTTAGGGAGATTGAACTACGTTTCGCGGTTTATATCTCATCTAACTGCCACGTGTGAGCCAATATTCAAACATTTGAGAAAAAAACAAACGGTCAGGTGGAATGAGGACTGTCAAAGAGCCTTTGAAAAGATAAAAGAATATTTGCAGACACCTCCGATTCTAGTGCCTCCAGTTCCAGGACGGCCACTTATCATGTACTTGACATTGTTAGAAGGGTCGATGGGGTGTGTTCTAGGCCAACATGACGAGTCTGGTCGAAAAGAGCATGCAATTTACTACCTTAGCAAAATGTTTACCGACTGTGAATCCTGTTATTCACTGCTCGAGAAAACTTGATGCGCTTTGGCATGGGCTGCTCGCCGACTGAGACAGTACATGTTGACCCATACCACATTGCTAATCTCAAAAATGGACCCTGTCAAGTATATTTTCGAGAAACCAGTGTTAACCGGAAGGGTTGCAAGGTGGAAAATGATTTTAACAGAGTATGACATACAATATACTTCCCAGAAAGCCATTAAAGGAAGTGTACTGTCAGATTATCTTGCACAGCAGCCACTTGAAGACGATTATCAGCCGATGAAATTTGATTTCCCTGATGAGGACATCATGTACCTCAAAGCAAAAGATTGCGAGGAACCACTTCCGGAGGAGGGGCCAGACCCTGAATCCAAATGGAAGTTGATGTTTGATGGGGCGGTCAATATCAACGGACGTGGAGTTGGAGCTGTTCTTATCACTCCCGAAGGTGTTCATTTCCCCTTCGCTGCCAGAATTACTTTTGACTGCACCAACAATGAAGCAGAATACGAGGCGTGCATAATGGGAATAGAGGTGGCTATTAATCTTCGGATTAGGACCCTCGATATATTCGGAGATTCAGCCCTCGTTATCAATCAGATTACCGGCAAGTGGTATACACATCAAGAACACTTAATTCCTTATAGGGATTATGCCAGAAGACTGTTGACGTTCTTCACAACAGTTAAGTTGCAGTATATACCACGAGATGAGAATCAATTTTCCTATGCATTGGCTACTCTTTCTTCGTCCATCAAAGTCTTGTGTTGGAATTATGTACCTAGGATTGACATTTCCAAGCTCGACGCACCCGCTTACGCTTTCTCTATAGACGCAGTGTCTGATGAGAAACCTTGGTACTTGGATATCAAGCTCTTCCTGGAAAAACAAGAATACCCAACTGAGGCATCATCCAATGACAAGAAGACCTTAAGACGACTTGCTGCTAGTTTCTTCTTGAATACAGATGGGGTTTTGTACAAGAGGAACTTTGACATGGTCTTGCTCAGATGCGTGGATAGACACGAAGCAAGCTTGTTAATGCAAGAAGTCCACGAGGGATCTTTCGGTACTCATGCAAGAGGACATGCAATGGCTAAGAAGTTGCTGAGATCAGGGTACTATTGGCTAGCAATGGATGCAGATTGTTGTTCGTACGCCCATAAGTGCTACAAGTGTCAGATTTATGCAGACAAGGTGCATGTTCCTCCCAGCCCGCTCAACGTCATGTCATTTACTTGGCCCTTTTCTATGTGGGGCATTGACATGATCGGGAAGATAGAGCCTACTGCTTCAAACGGTCATCGTTTCATCTTAGTTGCGATTGATTACTTCACTAAGTGGGTTGAAGCAGCATCTTATGCCAATGTCACTCGCCAGGTGGTAGCCAGGTTTCTGAAGAGGGAAATTATTTGCAGATACGGAGTGCCCGAACGAATCATTACTGATAATGGTTCCAACTTAAACAACATGATGATGGCGGAACTGTGTCGGGACTTCCAGATTCAGCATTACAATTCTTCTCCTTACCGATCAAAGATGAATGGTGCGGTGGAAGCAGCGAATAAGAATATTAAGAAGATTGTGCAAAAAATGGTTGTCACTTACAAGGATTGGCATGAGATGTTACCGTTTGCGTTGCATGGGTATCGAACGTCAGTCAGGACGTCAACCGGGGCAACTCCTTTCTCATTGGTATATGGCATGGAGGCATTCTTACCTGTCGAGGTAGAAATTCCTTCATTGCGTGTGATGATGGATGTGAAGCTTGATGAGGCTGAGTGGGTACATGCTCGATACAATAAGTTGTGTCTAATTGAGGAAAAGATATTAGCAGCTATCTGTCATGGTCAGCTTTATCAGAGGAGAATGAAGCGAGCTTTCGAACAACGAGTACGTACTCGGGAGTATCAAGTAGGCGAGCTTGTGCCCAAGAGGATCGTTCCTCCAGGTTCAGATCACAGGGGCAAGTGGACGCCAAACTACGAAGGCCCATTCATAGTGAAGAAAGTTTTCTAAGGCGGAGCGCTGATGCTCACTACTATGGATATAGAAGATTTCCAGTCTCCTGTTAACTCGGACGCAGTTAAAAAATACTTCGCATAAAAAGACCCGCTGGACACAAAAATAGAATTAAAGTCCAGGCAAGAAAAGGGCATCCCGATGAGCTAAAAACAGAATAAAAAGCTCGGGCAAAAGTTAGGGAAAAAATGTACACCCGCTGAGTTGAAAAGCCACATCGGACAGCTCAGGCAAAAAAGGGTATCCCGGTGGATTGAAAACCCGAAAGGGCGATCCACGCAAAACAAGGGAATAAGCGAACAACTGCGATCCGGGTAATCTGAACCAATCACCGTTTCGTATAGCCTGACAATATCAGAAGGATAGGAATCAGTCCCCTCATCTTCTTCAAAAAGCAAAGGCAAGAACATAAAGTTTTGAAGACATGCTGGTCATAGCAAGAAGGAAACTCATTGGAATGCCGTGCACATTGCCATTAGGATAGTTTCTTTTCTCAATTTTTACGGTAGCTACCTCTTTCCAGGTAGTTGCTTCCTGATGTAAAACTTTTCCTATTCAGAGGCCTCTCAATAAATGAATATTCAGTCAAAAGTCGTGTTGCGTTTTGTTTATTTTGTTTGCAAAAATGTCCTGAATTTTTGGCAAAAAGAACGTTGCATTTGAAACATGGTTGTTTTTCTAAAATAGCGACATTGCAGGGAAACATTTAAAACCATCTTTGAGTGTCGGGTGACGATGGATGAATAGATCATACCATGCAAGTCCTCGGGGCACATATGTGCATATTGTTGTTGCAGGTTTTGCAGGATGGTATCACACTGTCCCAGGCAGAAAGTGTTTCCCCAGCTGAGATAGATCAGATGGAATTGATTCCCAGTAGACTTTCAAGGCTGTGTGAAGAGTTGTTTTCCCCAAGCTGATTATCTTTCCACAAGTGAAGTATTCCCAACAAGCAGCTGAACGTCTGATTTCCCCATAGAGGTCATGATTGGGATTTACTCCCATTATTGAGATATTCCCCAGAGAAGTCACCAATTTATTTTTGGCTAATGTGATGACACAGACAGTTATTCATCCCCCAAACCCGAGTTAAGTATCAAAGTCTCTTGATCTGCAATTCCTCATCACTCGTCTGTGTGTGACATCTGTTTATTGCTTGTCTGCAATTCCTCATCACTCGTCTGTGTGTGACATATGTTTATTGCTCGTCTGCAATTCCTCATCACTCGTCTGTGTGTGACATCTGTTTAATGCTCTTCTGCAATCCCCATCACTCGTCGGTGTTTGATAGTTGCTTTTTCTCGAATACACGCCCATCACACGTTTGTGTTTGATATTTTGCTTGTTGCTCGTCTGCATTCTCCAATTGCTCGTCTGTGTTGGATTTCTGGTACTCGTCTGTATTGCTACTCCAATTGCTCGTCTGTGTTGGGTTTCTGATACTCGTCTGTATTGCTACTCCAATTGCTCGTCTGTGTTGGGTTTATGATACTCGTCTGTATCAGTGGCTGATATTCGTCTGTATCATCGCCTGAAGCGTTCGTCTATGTTTCTTATATCATCGTCTGATATTCGTTTGTATCATTGACTTATGGCATTCGTCTGTGTTCTCTTGATGATCATCCAATACTCGTCTGTGTTGAAGAGGTTTGAAGTCCTAACGGTGGGATTAAACGTCAAAATGGTTACCGGTCCTGGCGTAACGGGTTATCCGAAGGAGGTTCGTCTGTCTCAGACACCACTTATCTACGCAAGATTTGTGAAGAGGGTTCGTCAAATCCTATTGTTGCACCTGATGTAACAGGTTCGCTCGAAGGAGACTCGTCTGTCTTATACCATATATCTACGGATAATATATGAAGAGGGTTCGTCTATCCTGATTTTGCATGTCTAACCCACAAACTTAAGTGCATTACCGGTCTTGACATAACAGGTTATCCGAAGGAGGCTCGTCTGTCTCAAAGTGATATATTTTTATAAAAATGTATGAAGAGGTCTCGTATGTCTAGTTCCTGACGTAACAGGTTTGTTTGAAAAGGGCTCGTATGTCCAGCACCTGGCGTAACAGGTTTGTTCGAAGAAGACTCGTCTGTTTAAGTTTTTCTATCCGAAGTACCAATTCAACTTGGAAGGAGCTCATCTGCTTTATCCTCACTTCAGTCACCAAAGCGTCATTTGGTTGGGTTTATTTCCCATTTTCCTGCATTCTCCAGCAGAGTGCAAATTTCAGGTCTTCTTGGTATTCAACCACAGTTCATTTTGAACGGTCGATAGCCGTGCTACCGTTCTTTTCAGATTAACAGTTGCTTGAATAGGGGCAGCTGTAACACCCCAAATTTGCCCTCTTCTTTTTTAAGCATCATCATCATATCATAATCATCATAAGCATGTCATGTCCTTGGCATCTTTGCATAGAAAAATAAAGCATAACATTCTCATGTTCTAGCATTGGGCATATGATAAACTATTGGTGTATTTGAGGCATTACAAGCTATAACAAGAGACCAAGTAGACTTGTCTAAGTCCCATGAAGAGTCTACATGACATTCACAAGCTCAAGATCCTTTACAAGAGCCCAGAAGGTTGGGAAGTCATCAGAGAATCCAAGCTAGGGCAAACTTCTATTCATTGGTTCTCAAATTAGGGTTTCACTTTAAAGCAGGAATTCTTTGTGACTTTGGACATTTCATGTGGGCAAAGTCCTTCATATGATAAGAGGTTCCTATGGATGAAATTTGGTGAGAAAATTCCTTGTGGAAGGCAGTTATTTAATCAGTTGCTTGCATAAGAAGAAATTGGTCAACTATGCAATTTAAAAGTCAACTGTGAGAATTCAAGGGGTCCAATCCCATTTTTTCAAGTCAAGGGATGTCCTTAATACCTTAGAAGAGGTTTGGCAAAGTCAAAGATCAAGAATCAAGGGGTTTTGAAGAACTTTCCATTTTTGGCATATGGCTTGTAATGAAAGTTTCCATTTTTGGCAAGTTTTGCCCTAATTTTCAAAGCTTTCTTTCATGATGAAGATGACCTCATTTGAACTTCCATTAAACATGAAAATTGTAGGGTATGGCCTCCCATTTTCAGAAAGTACAAGTGAATTTTCATAGCCTTCATGAATCAAAAGTTATGGTCTTTTGAAGTTCACTTGTTTTTAGGGTTTTACCATTATTTCAAATTTCCACCACTTGCAAAAGCTTATCCACTTCAATTTTAAGTTATCCTATGGACAAATTTGAGTCACTATATCACAATACATAGCATGAAAGTCATTTGGCTCAAGAAATTTCACCAAAATCGTGTATGGAATGTGAGTTATTTCACTAAATGCAAAAGTGCATGATCATTCACAAAGCACGACTCTCATATCCAAGGGCCAGGATGGTTTCACTTATTGATCAAGGGATGGATGAGAGTTGAACATGTGCAAGGAAAGAATGCATAGCACTAGTGAATCACCATTTCACACCACTCTTGCATTTTTTGCAAAATCATCCTCCCACCCATTCCTCACGTGCATTCTCTCTCATTTCTTCAGCATGGATCATTGGCATCATTTATAAAGCATCTAGGGTTTCATTTGCTCCAGAGGCACCACCATTTCACCATCTTCAAGTTTTTTCTTCAAGTTGCATTTTGCTTCGAATCCTCTGATTCTCTCACTTATTTCACAAAACAATCACATATTCTTGATCCCCTAACTTCATGGATCACAAATCAACCATTGATTAGAGCTGAATCCTTAGATTTCATAAAGTGCAAGAGTGGTGCATTTCAGTTCGAAATTCAAGATCTAGAGCAATCCAAGCTCTCTATTGCATTTATTTTGTAAGAAGAGGGTAGAAGAGGTTGATTTGCAGCTGGAGAAGGAGTTTCTGGATCTAATTTGAGTTCTGCAAGTTTCAGGTTAGCTTCAAATTCGTGGATCTAGAAATTGTTTTAGTTGTGTGCTTTGTGATCTACTCATTACACTGATGATGCTGATGTGCTTGGAATTGAAAATGCATGACTATTGAATGAGATATGTTGAATTTCAGTTTGATGTGTGAAAATGTTTGTGTTCGATCTGCATTACTTGTTGATCTATTGTGATTTTTGATGTCATATTCATGATCTCCGTGTTGTACTGAGTGGATCTGGAGCTTTTGGTTTATTTCTATGAACTTTTGTTCTTGGCTATGAATATTCCGGTGCCGGAGCCCTAGCTCCGGTCACCGGATTCTGGAAATTGTTCAAACAGGTGAAGGAAGAAGGTGATCTCGTAGCCCTTGGATGTTTGATCTGTACGGCTCACAAAATGCCAGCGCATTAAAATGGCATTGTCTCTCTCGCGTGCCTGGCTTTATAATTTGTTTCTGAATATTGCATTGTGTGTGCTAGCCTACCATAGTTACCATGTGCGTGTCCTTGGATTGTTTGGATTGTTGACTTGTTCCTTTGATTTGACTTAATCCTGTGCGTCCTTTTGATCTGAGGGCTTGTTAGTTTTCCTGAATATTTGAATTTCCACTATAAACTTTAGGAGATTGCGCTGGATCCTTGGGCCCAATGTGTTATTTGCACCTCCCTCTTTACCAGGCCCATTTATTTTAACTGAATATCCTACTATATGCACCCCTGGCCCATTTCATTTATTTTATTATCTTTATTTTATTTCAGTTAGCTTTTTAATTAATTAAAATAGTTAGAAGTTCATAAAAATTCCAAAAAAATTCATGAATGTTATTTTGAGTTTTATTTAATTTTTGATATTTTTATTTTTCATTTATTTTCATTTTCCACGATGGAATTAATTGTTGCTTTTATTAATTGCTTTTATTTCATTTTTAATACATGCTGGCTTGTGAATTTCATATCTTGATCATCCTTGGGAATTTTGAGTTGATTCTTTTTGCACTGGATTCATGTTGAGGTGTAGTTTATTGGTGATTTTTCTTCTGATTTTTAGAAGCTTGCTTGATTATGTTTAGTCTTTAACTTGTGTGTGAAGTCTCATAACCCTAATCCATGTTTAAGCATCTCTTTAACCCATTTTGCTTTTGATTTTTATCCTATCCTTTTGGCATGTTAATATTAGATGTTTGAAGAGCCTTTGTGCAAATTTGTAAATTTTTTGGATGAACTTTTGATTTAATGAGAATTTTCTTGTTTGCCTCTCTCTTTTTGTATCCTTTTTGGTCATATGCTTAGTCCTTAGGCTAGGAGGGCACTTGTGCCAACTCCCTTAGGTTGTTTAGAACTCTTTTAGGATGAGGATATCTCCCTGGTCTTTGATTGATGTTTGTGCTTTGAGAAGTTTTGTGGTTGTTTGTCTTTGAAGTTTATTCACTTATGTACATGTTCACTTCACTTCTTTAGCTTACGTGTTTATCCTATTGACAATGTTTAAGCTTGTATGCTTCTTTTCTTGATCTCTTGTGTTACTTAGGCACATTCTTGGCATGTTAAGGTTCTGATCTTGAAGTGTATGATGTTTGTTTACTTTGTATGCTTTGTGTTATCTCATAAGTGTTTTGTTTTGTCATGGTGATTTGTAATGCTTTATGTTGAGTTGCTTGATCCACTTTTCATCCTATGATGTGTGCTTGATCTTGGCCTTTGAGATTGAAGTTTCAATTCTGGTTGTGATGTCTTGGCTTGATCTTTTGTTCATTGGTATCTCATTTGGTCTTACTTGTTTTTGTCTTGCTACTTGTTTATGTTTTTAACCAATTCAGGGGCTTTGGTAAGTGAGAGGTGTGGATGAGATTCCCACATCTCCAACTCTTTTCTCTTCACCTTTCATTTTTACTTTCTCATTTGTGTTTGATGTGCTTGGGCCATCCTTTCTTCTTTTTTCCTTCTTCTTTCTCCTTCTTCATTCCTTTTCTCTTTCTTCATTAGGATAGTTCAAGCCACACTAACCTAGGACCTCCATGCATGATAATTTCTAGGATGTTTAGATTCCCTTAGATTTTACCTTTAAGATATCTTTGGTTCTCTTCTCTTCTCATCTCAAAACAAAAAAACCATAAAAAGTATCTAATAAGGATTGAATTGGTCTCCTGTGCAATAGCCTTATTCCATGAGGCACTTGTAGTCTTCCCATCTTGGGATAATACAAGCTTGTCTATCATGATGCACAAGTCTGATCATGAGACCATCTTCATCAAGAAAATCATAAAACACACTTCTTCATTTTAAATTACAAAAACACTTAATAAATTCAACAAGTTAGTGAGCTTAGGCCCTAATATCTGGAATCAAGTTTTGGGGATCTTCTCCTTACTTGAGTGTGCTTGTTCTATTATTCCATCTTGGAATGTAGTAGCAAGTACACATTCCATGGAAAAGAGCTTGAGTTCACTTCCTTGTGCCACACTCATAGAAAACTCATAAAAAACACTAGACAAACAATAAACGTCTTTCCTTCGGGAATTCTTTTCTCATCTCCTTCGCTCCGTCCGCGAACTTGCTCATACTTGTCATTTTGCAAGACGGTAACGCACTCGTCGTCCGAGCCTACAACACATGAGCATTGACATAGGCAGTTCAAGCCTTAAGACACAAGCAATCTTTTCCACCCCTAGTTAGGGGAACTACGACGACTCTGATCCTCATTGTCCAAATGAGGTACGTAGGCAGCGGGGTAGGGCCTGTTCGAGCACAATCTTTATTTTCCCTACATTTTTCCTTTTCATTTCTTTTTTTAGTTCCCTTTTATTTTCATTTTATCCAGTTCAGTTCATTTTCTTCGCAACAGCTTTCATCCCTTCACCCTTTGAAACAGGTTCTTTACAAGCATGGATCCCGTCGGGTACGACGGACGATTTGGGGGGCTAATACCTTCCCAGGTCGTAACCGACTCCCGAACCCAGTCTCTTTGGTTCGCAGGACCCGTGTCCTTCCTATTCTTTTCTTCTGGTTTGTGCAGCGTTACCATTCCCGTTCCTTCGGGATAAAAATGTCTGGCTGGCGACTCTACCTCTTTCCGCGCCACTTTCGCGTTTGTACCAGGATGGAAATCCGGGGAGCGACAATGTGCAAAGTTGCTATGTCACAATGTTACAATTGTCAAAAACACTTAGAATTTTTCTAAGTATCAAACAGTTGAAAGTTCAAATTTTGTCGGTCAATTTCCTCCTTGATGCAAGATTAATTTTTCCAAGTGATCAACATTAAAGTTGTAATATTTTCTTATCCTATTTCCAATGATACCAAGAGCATGGATTTCTTTTGCTTGAGCATGGAATTATGATTTTTGCAAGAAGCCATGTTGAAGCAAATTTTCAAGGCAGTTTTTCACTAAGTTACAAGTGCACAAATTCAAAGACACTTTTAGCCACATTTTGATCATTTTAAAGGCTCCTCATCAACTAGAAATTTTTCCATGCCATAAGATCTTCACAATGATCCCAAATCTTACATCATTTGATCTCCATTCACCATGTAAAACCTTGATCCAATATGTCATCCAAGACTTTTTTGTGCATTGCGAGAAAAGTGAATTATGATCATCAAAACTTTTTTCATGATTCAAAGACACAATCTAAACATCAAAACAAGTTTGATTTGCTGAGAAAAATCTATTAAGCATAGAACTTTAGAAGCTACTAAAGCATACCAACTTTTGTACTTTAAACCATTTTCATGGTTTTCCTCCAAAGTTCATCAAACAAAGCTTTTTAAAATTCTGGTTATGCAGATACTCCAATGTCCTATCTTAATGTTAAGACAATGATTAATGCAATTTAGGAAACAAGAGAATTATACAACTGTTGTTTTAAAGTAGTGCAACACAAATACCAACAGATGTCAAGACAACAAGTTGAGACATCTCAGTCAAGAACATACATATAGAAAACTGTAACTGCAGAATAATAAGAATACATAAATTGTTGACCTAGTTAGGTGTTAACAAACCTACATCTGGGGGATACCAATCCTGGACGAAGACTTCACTATATCGTGGTATTATCACAAAGTTAAACTCCCCCGTTTACAACTTTGCCTCCTAATCACTACCCTAATGAATATCTTTACCAAAGCTAAACTCTACGATTTACAACTCTAATATGAGAGACCTTACTCACATCCTTCACAACCTGTGTTGCATCTGTTTTCTGCAATCATAGAACCTGTCACAATTTCTTGACCTACAAGTTATCTTGGACATGCTTAAAAGCTTCGTCCAAGAATATTACAACAACCATTACCTAAAGACTTCTGGTAGTGTACATGCACTTATGCTGCCCTCTCTGCATCCCATACTGCAGATTAAAACTACAACGCTAAGAGCCAACGACTCTCAAAACCTAAACCCTTATGTTACAAAAGATAACTAGGTTACAATTTTTACATAATACATACTGTCATCCTAAGTCTAAGTCTTCATATATAGTCTTCTGGTTTTCTTGGGCCTTCTAATTCTGTCTTGATCCATCGTTTAAAAGTGTAACAAATCTTAACCATATTTGTTTTACAATTAACTTGCTAAATTAGTAAGATGTCATGTCAGCTGTTAGGACATCTCCTTCGACAACTTTGTCTTTGTCCAAATTTCTTCATCTTTATTATCAATGTGTTTTACCAAAATTTTAGTCAAACTTCGGGAGCTTTCACTTTTATCCATTGTATTCTTCTCCAACCATTTCAGTATAAATAAGAGGCTAAATGCATAAGAAAACACACACAAATACATTGCATAAAATCCTCAAACCAAAATCACACATTCTTGCATTTTTCAAAACACCATTGAAGGGATAATTCAAATTTCACAAACCAATCACTTTCCACTTTATTTATCCATCCAAACACCTTCAATAAACATCATACAACTTATCCAAAGTCTAATAACACATATGTAACACCTCTAAACTCTTTATCACAACCTCATTTTTCACCATTGCAACTTGATTTGTTCAAGAGAATTCAATGATTATTAAAGTAAACCAAACATTGCAACACATTTCTAGGACATCACTGAAGCTGTAGGGATCATCAAACTACTTCTGGAAGTGCTCCAAGTGTAAGAACAATTTCTCACTTTTGAGGTAAACTTCCGTTTCTCAAACTTATAGTTAGAGATATCATTTTTTATCATTCAAGTTAACATAATACTTATCACAATGTAAGAGTTGAAACCCCTAACCAAACTGCCATTGTTTGTTGCTCATAAGAATTTAATTTAATTTTTAGTTTTATAGGGTTTTGCTTAAAATTAGGAGCCACACTTAATATAAATAAAATCTAATTATATATTTGAATTCATCATGAAATTATGATCGAAATAATATATTGAAACATTGAATTTGGTTAAAAAATGAAGAAGTTATGAGCTTGAGAAGTTGGCTATGGAGGAATTCGCGAGGAGGAAGAAGAATGTGCTTTGCGAGGATTTTAAAATTTAAAATTAAGTTTTAATATTTATTCAATTTCTGAAAATTCATTATTAGCTAACACACTATGGTCTAGTGGTTGGATGGTTTTGCGGAAGACACAAGTCCTCCCCACAACATTTTTCACTCTTCTTTTCGTTTCTCTCCATTTCCTCCTTCTTTCTTTCAATCTCCATTTCTTTTATTTTATTTTATTTATGGTATTTAATTTTTTTTAATTTATTTCTTTAAACTTTATTTATTTATTCATTTAACTTTTTTTTAATTTCTTCTTATTTATTTTTATCATTTATTTACTTTCTTTTTTAAATTTTCTGTTATTTATTTATTTATTTAATAAACTTTCTTATAAATATTTGCACCTTTATTTAAAATATATTTATATCATTTGGACATTTAATTAAAAATTCTAAGTATGTTTATACTTTATAAACTTTTGATTTCAAGGATTTCCTTTTCATTTTCAAATATAATTTGATTTATTTTCTAAATATTAATTTGTACATTCTTGTGAATTTTTTTTACCTTGACCTAATCCTTTGATATTTATCCTTCTTTCCTTTACTTGATGATGTTAATAATTGAAATACTTATTTGTCTTAAATATTCATACTATATATCTTACTTAGCTATGTTCTTATTGCTTTTATTACATGCTTGAACCATGTTGTCATACCCTAAATTTTGACCTCAAGATTCCTTAATATTTTCATACATTTGACACCATTTGCATACACTTTTATGCATCACTAATCCAATGGAGAAATCCAAAGTTTGTTTCTTGATGTTCACTTATAAAGAATTAGAGTTTTGAAGATCACCGAGGAATTCAGGCAAATGATCAATCAATAATAGACATGTTATCTAAGCTTTCAAGCTCCCCTACCCTTCATAAGGGTCAAGATATTAAATGACAAAAGTCAACCTCAAGATTTAATGATCCCAAGTTGGTCAAGCATCAAGATTATCACCAGTGCCATATTAGGGTTTTGCTTAATCGGGAGTCCACAAGTTGGAATTTTCATATGGACAAGAGTCAATACCCAAGGATATGGATTGAATAGCTCCTATATATGTGTGAAGTCCATTCACAAGTTTAAACAAGCCTCAGAATATACACTGGTGATTAATCGAGAATTAGAGTTTCACAGTGTAAATTTCATCTAGAACAAAAAGTTAAAGTTTGACTTTTAAACCAGAATTGATCCTCATGACCTATATTAAAAGAATATATGGTCCACTGTTACAATTTATATCCCTTACCTTCTTCTCCCCAGTGAGTGCAAATTTTGGACTGTCTTTGGTATTCAACCACGAGTTACCTTATTTGTCTGCTAAGCCAGACGCTTACACCCTGCACAGCTAACTCATGCTTGAATAAGGGCAACTATAAACACCCTAAATTTTTCCTCACATTTTCTCACACCATGGCTTGTGATCCTTTCATATTGCATTGCATAAGCATATCATCTCACTGCATGGTTCATTTTATCTGCATAAGCTGCATCTAGGGTTTGTGATCAGATGAATCCAAGAAGTGATCTGAGCCATCTCAAAGGCCTCTAAGCTTGCCAAGAGGGTCCATGTGTGTTCCATGATCATGATATGCTCCCCAAAGTTCATAAAAGTCAAGAGATCACAAAGTATGGCAAAGGCATAGAGGCAGACTGAAGATTTCCTACACAGATGACCTAAAATTAGGGTTTTGGGTTTGAGGCCCTTAACCTCAAATTTTTTGGTCATTCTTGTTTCTAATGATCTTAATATGTTATAAGGAGCATGTGTACCAAATTTGATGAATAAATTCATTGTAGAAGTCATCTGACCAACTAGTAACTTGTCGTGCAAGAAAAGTCAGAATCAGGGCATCTGAGGCCACCAACAATGGAACCAAAGGGTCATTTTCATCATTTTGAGGTTCTATTATCTTTATTTGATCTTAGAAGTGGTTAGAAGTTCACAAGATTGAATAATTTCAAGCCATTTGCAAACTTGCTATTTTTGGACATGACTTGTAATGGAAACTTTCCATTTTGGGAAAGATTTTCAACCTCCTCTTTCTTGATCAAAAACTGCTTCAAATGAAAAATCCTTAAACATGAAAGTTGTAGATTGGATCTTCTCATTTTCAAAAAGTACAAGAACTCCTCTTGATTCATCTTAGAACTCAAGATATGATCTTTCAAAGTTGGGAAAAATCCTATAATTTTCAAGTTCATGCCAAAGAGGGATTTTTGCAAATTCAAGTTCTAAGCACTTTCATGACCTCTAATTGACATCTAAGCTTCATTACATGATAATGTAACACATTTAGATCAGATTTGAGCCTTGCATCACAAGTTTTCATGTCCAATTTCTCAAGAATGTACAAAGTTGTAAATGTGCAAAACCATTGCAATCTCACCACTCATTCACTTCTGATCACTCTAAACCATCCCATGGCCATCCTTGATGCAAGCTGAGGCAAGACACCCTTTTAGATCACCTCTGAACCGAGCCCATACCTCATAGTACACAATCTTGATTTTTGCAAAACCTCCCATACTAATCAGCCGGTGCCACAACAACTCTCTGGCTAATCAACATTGTTTATGTGGACATCAAGGAGTTCATTAGACAACACACACAAGCCTGAATCAAGCCCTAAGCTCAGTTTCACAAAAAATCCCCAAAAACTTCATTCCTTCGAAACTCACTCCACAGCCAACAAAAATCACTGATTCTTTCACCATTCATCTCAAAATCAATCATAGAACACAAAGCACCCAATGCCATGGCCTGAAAGCTTCTCAAACAAGAACACGATTTCTGAGTTATCAGAACTGAAACACTAAAACCAGCCATCATAAACTTGTTCTAAACTTTTCAGAAGCATCAGGGATCATTGGAGTGGGTTAGCATCAAGGAGAGGTCCAGAAAGCTCAAAATTGCAAAGCTTTATCTCAGGTAGTCATCAAGAACTTTTTTTTCCAGAACTCTTATTTTAAGTTTCAATGTGAAAAAGCATGCTCCACTGATCATTCTATGCTTTGTATTTTGAAAATGGTTGAGAAACAAGGATGTATTGTTGTTCTGAAATTTTTAACCTAAAAATGTTCTTGTTCGATTCTTGATTTTGATGCATGATAAATGAGTTTTGAGCCTGGATTCTTGTTTAGGGAGGTTAGATGATTCATTCGGGAGGTTTTGGGGCTTGGGGTGGTGTTTTGAGCATTTCCGGTGAAAGAGCTGTCGGAGAAGATGACCGGAGGTCTTCTCCGGCCACCTAAGAGTGATTAGCCCTAATCTGTAATTAATTAGCTAGGTTTAAATTTGGGCCCTTGGAACATGATTCCCACGTGTGTGGAGGGCCATGATTAGTTCATTTAAACCCTAATCTTGATTTATTAAATTAATTAAGTTTAATTAAATATTTTTTCCAGATTCAATCCTAGCCCTTTAAACACGCGCGCAGTCAATTCCCCTTGAATCTGGACCTTCAGATTAGCATACTTCTCATTTATTTGATTCTTATTTCATTTTCTTGCATTTCTTTTCCATATTTATTTTAAAATAGCAAAAGACTTTTAAAAAATATCAAACTTTGAATTTTCATTTCAAATATTTTTCTTAACCCAAAAACATTTTTTATTTTAATTTTTGCATTAAAAAAGTATTTTTAAAACATTTAAATGTTTTATTTAATTAATTAATTGATTTTAATTAATTAAAATACATTTAGGTTTCTAAAAATCACCAAAAAATTCATGAAGCATTCTTAGACATTTAGAAACATTTTAAAACTCACCATACAAATTTATTTTTAGGTTTGATCACATTTTCACAATTATCTTTGAATTAGGGTTCTTAAAAATCACATTTTCTAACCCTAACATGAAAAAATCATTTCTGCCTAACCATGATGAGTTTGAAATTGGTTCTTTTTGCATTGTTTCACATGTTGAATCTAGTATCTAGGATATTTATTTCATGATTTTGCATTGTATTTTCAATTTTATTTGCATATTTCCCTTAGAAGTATCCAAAAACCCTAGTTAACTTAGGAAATTCATAACTTTCACTAGGTTTAACTTCTGACTTTCTCCTTTGGGTAGTGATCTTGTGTATGATTAGGGTTTGTTTGAGTTTAATTTCAAATTTTTATCATGAGGTATGCTTCTTTTTTGGTCATATGCATCTCATGTTGCCTTAAAACCCTAATTTCTCATGTTCATTTGCATTCATCTTTGCATATCATCATCATATGAACTTGCCATGACATTTCATCCATTTGTATGACATCTTAGGAATCTTAAGACATGCTTTAACATTTCTTGATCATTTCTTCATTCATTTGTTATGCTTTGCATTCATTACATTCCATGAACATCCATGTGTTTTCATGCTTCTAAACATGCTTCCTTTGCATCTCATCCTTGTATGAACATTCATAAGCATTATGTATGACTTTTCATCATATCATAACACATTGGCCTTGCATATACACTTCTGTTTTTTGCCTTTGCATCTTATTTCATCTCATTTCCTTTTTCTTTATGTCTTATGCATTCATACTAACATTTCAGGGGCTTATGGTAAGTTGTTTGGGATGTAGATTTGCCTTCACATCCCACCTCTTCTCATCTCTTCATATGCATTATTTACTTGTCTTTAAAGTGAATCTAATTCACTTATGCTCTCTCATTCTTACTTTCTTTATTTTAGGTTACTTATCTTCTTCAGGAAGTAAGTAACTTATTCTTTCTCTCCTTCTTTTTCATCTGCTTCTTCTTCCTTGGTGGCCTTCCTGAAGAGCTTCTGTTAAGCCTCACAAACCATAGGATATCCAAGCATGATAATTTTTAGGGTTGTGTATAGTCCCCCATAGATTTTTACCTTTGAGTCTCCTTGAGTCTCTCTTCTCATCTCATAATCAGAGGTTAAACACTTAAAGCTTTAGGACTTTGAATTAGGGTTATGCCTGCATCCTTATCTTAGGATGGAGTGTATCACTTTAATCCTTAGTGTTAAACCTTTAATTTGGTTACCCCTATTAATCAAAATACCTAATAATGATCAAGACTTAAGCTTGTGACTTGGTCCTTACATTAGGGTTCCATCTCTTCCTTATGGTTAAGAGGGACTAACCCTAGTTTTTAATGGACAAGTCCCCCTCAAGTTGTCTTACAAACCTAAAATCCATTTCTTAATATCACCCTTTAATTAAAATCCAATTAATAAAGGCTTGTTATATAATGAATTTAGTCCCTAACCATGGATTAAGTTGAGGAGTCTTCCTCAGCTTAAGTGTTCTCATCTATCATCCTTCTCTTAGGATGGTGTAATGAGTTCACTAATCCCTTATTAGAGATTAAACTCATTACTTAACACTAAACAAAAACCCAAAAACATCTTAATAATCACAAGTAGGTTAATGATCTTAATCCTATATCATTACGGTAATTAAGTTGAGATCTTCATCTCATGCTTAAGTAGGCTCATTATCCCTAATCAGGGAGGATATAATGATTTTACTAACCCTTGATTTAGGCTTAAGCTCATTATCCTATGCAAAATACCAAAAACAATAAAAAAACTGAAAACGCAAAAACAAACAATAAACGTCTCCTCCGGGATTCTTTTCTCATCACACTCACTCTATAAACGAGAACTCGCTTCTTCCGTCTAATGCAAGACAGTTAGCACTCAAGCCAGACGAGTCACACACTTGAGCATAGACAAGAAAACAGTTCACAACAAATCATCTAAGTCTCTTTGATTCGAACTACGGTGTTCTGAATTCCTCCTTGCACGAGAGGATACATAGCCATCTAAGTCTCTTTAAGTATCTCTTTTGCACTGATACACCGTACATTTCTCCCTAGCTTTTTATACACAGTCAACACATACACTACCCCCTTTTAAGCACAATCAAGTAAGCGTGGATCCCGTCGAGTACGACGGACGATCTGGGTGTAATACCTTCCCAGGTTGTAACCAACCCCCTTTCTCAGTTTCTTTGGTTCACAACCGTCTTATCCATACCCTTCCAGGTTTATGCAGCATTACCTTTCCTTCGGGATAAAAATGCCTAGCTGGCGACTCTATTCAACCTCAACCTCCAACATCGCCGACAGTTCGCGTCTGCACCGGGGACGTAAAGTCTTTTCGGGAGCGACAGGATGTTCTGGAAAGTTTCTTTCTGGCTCTGGATGGAGATCTTTGGGGTATGGTGACAGATGGATACATTCATCCTGTTGGAACCATACTTCTGAGTGCTATTACATATACAGAATATGAGAAGATCACCAACAGAGAATCAACCAAACATATGTTTGACTAACTGAGGATGACACATGAAGGCAACACTCAAGTCAAGGAGACAAAAATCTCTGGCTCTCATCCAGAAGTATGAAGCATTTAAGATGAAAGAAGATGAAACAATTGAGAAGATGTTCTTAAGATTTCAAATTCTGGTTGCTGGACTGAAAAAGATTATCAGAAGCTTGCCAAAGGTTTGGATACCCATGGTCACTGCTTTGAAGCTATCAAAAAATCTGAACGAAATATCTCTAGAAGAACTGATCAGCTCCTTGAGAAGTCATGAGATAGAACTAGAGGAAGATGAACCCCAGAAGAAAGGTAAGTCTGTTTCTCTTAAATCTAACAAATCTAATTCTAAAGCTTTGCAAGAAGCAGAAGAAGAAAGATCCGGAGGATCATCAGAAGAAGATGAACTATCTCTTCTATCTAGAAGAGTTCAACAACTCTGGAAGCATCGTCAGAAGAAGTTCATAAATCCCAGAAGCTCAAGTAATCATTTTGAAGCATCCTTTGGTCACAGGAAACCCAAAAGCAAATAAGTAGTGTACTACGAATGCAAAGAACCTGAACACTACAAGAGTGACTGTCCAAAACTCCAGAAAGGGAAACCTAGAAAGAAATTCAACAGAGAAAAGTAAAAGAGCCTCATGGCATAATGGAATGATTCAGAATCATCTGAAGTTGATTCAGAATCAGAAGATGAACATGCAAACATTACATTAATGGCAAAAATACCAGAAGATGTTCAAGCATCAGAATCAGAGTCTGATTCTGACACAGAAGAGGTATTCTCTAAATTTTCTAGATCTCAATTAGAAGATAGCCTCTCAGAAATTCTTGAAAAATATCAGAAGCTTCAATTCAAATACAAAGAAATGAAAAAAAGTCTAGTATCTGAAATGGTAGAAGTTAGAAAAGTTAAGTCAGAAAACTCTGAGCTAAAAGAAAATATTTTTGAATGTAAAAATTCTTTTGAAAAATTTAAAGCTCAGAAGGAATCTGAATCAGAAGTTCTACTTAGTTCTGATAATATCATAAAGCAATATGATTACAATTATCAAACATTTATAGCTAAAAACATATACATAAGCAAAATTGTCTCTATGATCTATGGAGTTAGCAGAAATGGTAGAAGAGGTATAGGTTATGTGAAAACTAAAGGAGAGGAAACTCTGAAGTTTAAAAAGATTGATGACATGGTCATAAAAGTTAATACTCCTTTAAGTTCTCATTTTACCTATGATCATAATCATGATCTAAAATATACTAGTGAGTCATCTTGTTATACAAGTTCTGGTATGAAACTTAAGATCAATCAGAAGTTTGTAAAAACTAACAAACAAGGACCCGGAAAGATATGGGTACCCAAAGATAAAATTGTGTATGTTGCAGATGTCTTTAACAGCCAAACTGAAACACCAATCTTGGTACCTGGACTCTGGATGCTCACGACACATGACGGGAAGAAAGCATATGTTCCAAAGTCTTGAGCTGAAAGCTGGAGGGTATGTAGGTTTTGGAGGCAACCAAAAAGGAAAGATTATTGGCTTTGGAACTATTGGTAATGGCACCCTTCCCTCTATCTCTAATGTTCTGTTAGTAGAAGGATTAATTCATAATATATTATCCATAAGTCAATTAAGTGATAATGGTTATGACATAATCTTCAATCAAAAGTTCTGTAAAGCTGTTAGTCAAAAAGATGGAACAATCCTCTTTAGTGGAAAGAGAAAGAACAACATATATAAAATAAAACTTTCTGAACTGAAAAGTCAGAATGTAAAATGTCTAATGTCTGTGGAAACTAAGAAATGGGTCTGGCACAAAAGATTGGGACATGTTAATATGAGAAGATTATCTCAAATTAACAAACTCAATCTGGTCAGAGGACTTCCAAATTTGAAGTTCAACTCAGACGCTCTATGTGAAGCATGTCAGAAAGGAAAATTTTCAAAACCTACTTTTAAATCTAAAAATGTTGTATCCTCCTCTAGACCATTAGAACTTTTTCACATTGATTTGTTTGGACCAGTGAAAACTGCTTCAGTCAGTGGCAAGAAGTATGGATTAGTGATCATAGATGACTATAGCAGATGGACATGGGTAAAATTCCTTAGACACAAGGATGAGTCAATTGTTGTATTTTCTAACTTCTGCAAACAAGTTCAAAATGAAAAAGAATTTAGAATTGTTAAAGTCAGAAGTGATCATGGTGGAGAATTTGAAAACAAAAAATTGGAATCATTTTTTAATGAAAATTGCATCTCTCACAATTTCTCTTGTCCTAGAACTCCACAACAAAATGGAGTTGTAGAACGTAAGAAGAAAACATTGCAAGAGATGGCTAGAACCATGATCAATGAGACTAACATGGCTAAACATTTTTGGGCAGAAGCAGTAAATACAACATGCTACATTCAGAATAGAATCTCTATAAGACCTATTCTGGAGAAGACTCCTTATGAATTGTAGAAGAACAGAAAGCCCAACATTTCATATTTTCATCCTTTTGGATGTACTTATTTTATTCTGAATACTAATGATCCTCTGAATAAGTTTGATTCTAAGGCACAAAAGTGTTATATGTTAGGATACTCTGAATGCTCAAAAGGTTACAAAGTATACAATACAGAAACACGAATTGTGATAGAATCTATCTATGTCAGATTTGATGATAAGCTTGGTTCTGAAAAACCAAAGCAGAATGAATCTCTTGCAGATATATAAGTTGAAATCACTAAAGATAGAACATCTAAAGATCAATCATCTACAGAACAAGACAAGACAATCACTCCAACAAGTTCAGAAGAACCCACTCAGAAGAAACAATCCAGAAGCACGTTGAATCATCCAGAAGATAAGATCTTGGGAAAGAAGGATGATCCAATCAGAACAAGGTCATCATTCAGAAATTCTGAAGAATCTCTAATGGGACTAGTCTCTTTGATTGAACCAACTTCTATAGAAGAAGCACTCTTAGAAAATGATTGGATACTTGCAATGCAAGATGAACTCAATCAATTCACCAGAAATGACGTGTGGGACTTAATGCCCAGACCTAAAGGATTCAACATTATTGGCACCAAGTGGGTATTCAAAAACAAGCTAAATGAACAAGGAGAAGTTGTTAGAAACAAGGCACAACTGGTTGCACAAGGTTATAGTCAACAAGAAGGAATAGAATATACAGAAACCTATGCACCAGTCACCAGGTTAAAATCAATTAGACTTTTAATTTAATTTGTTGTTAATCATGATATCATTCTATATCAAATGGATGTCAAGAGTGCATTTTTAAATGGCTATATTGATGAAGAAGTGTATGTGCACCAACCCCCTGGTTTTGAAAATACAAAATTTCCAGAACATGTTTTTAAACTTAAAAAATATTTATATGGTCTGAAACAAGCTCCCAGAGCTTGGTATGAAAGACTAAGTAATTTTCTTCTGGAAAATAATTTCATCATAGGGAAAGTAGATACAAATCTTTTCAGTAAAAAAAATAAAAATGATATTTTGATATGCCAAATCTATGTAGATGATATTATATTTGGTACTACTAAAAGTGCTATGGGAAAGGAATTTGCTGAGTCTATGCATGCAGAATTTGAGATGAGCATGATGGGAGAACTAAAGTTCTTTCTGGGAATCCAAATCAATCAAACATCAGAAGGAACATATATCCATCAAAGTAAATATGTCAAAGAACTTCTGAAGAAATTTGACCTATCAGAAAGTAAGATCTCTAAGACTCTTATGCATCCCACGTGTATTCTGGAGAAGGAAGAGGTAAGTAAGAATGTAGATCAGAAGATATATATAATGTATCTTCTATTTAACTGCATATAGACCAGATATTCTATATAGTGTATGTTTATGTGTCAGATTCCAATCAGATCCTAGAGAGACTCACTTAACAGATGTTAAGAGAATCTTTAGATATCTGAAAGGTACTACTAATCTTGGTCTATGCTATAGAAGATCCAAAGATTACAAGCTTGTAGGATACTGTGACACTGATTTTGCTGGAGATAGAATAGAAAGAAAAAGTACTTCTGGAAGTTGTCAATTTCTAGGAGACAACCTAATTTCTTGGTCTAGAAAAAGGCAGTCTACCATAGCATTATCAACTGCAGAAGCTGAATACATTGCAGCAACTGGATGCTGTACTCAGATACTCTGGATGAAAAATCAGCTTGAGGACTTCAATATTTATGAGAGTAACATTCCCATCCTCTGTGATAATACTTCTTCTATTTGTCTCTCTAAAAATCCAATTTTACACTCTAGAGCTAAACACATAGAAGTTTAACATCATTTCATTAGGGACTATACTCAGAAGAGAATCGTATTTTTAAAATTCATAGATACAAATCACCAATGGGCTAATATTTTTACAAAACCCCTTGTTGAAGATATATTTAATTTCATTCTAACCAATCTTAGTATGGATTTATGTCCAAAATGAAAATGTTTAATTATATGTTTTTACCTCTCTGAAGTTCTGAACTCTGAATTACTTGCTTTATTCATTCAGAATTTATTTTAATGACCTAACTGTTTATCTCTGAGAACTTCTGTTTCAAAAGAATAACATCAAGATCTTGACATCAACGCGTGTCAGTCAACCTATGAGGATCCCTAGAAGAATCAAAATACGTGTTCAAACTCTGAAGTAGGACAAAACATGTAATTAGACAACTGTCCTCTACAGAAGGACGCGCGTTCAAGTTCTGGGATACTGAAAGGGCTGAATAGACACAATTGAGGCGTATATCGTTTTGGTAACTGTTCCAAGTTCTTTACACCTTCCCTTTTGTCAGCTCTCATTTATTACTTTTTAATCATGATGTTTTTGAGCATTTATTAATTCCACTAATTGTGTTTTTAATTAAATGCATTATTTTCTATATAAACTCACTTTCACTTTTCACTTTTACTTTTCACTCTCACAATTTTTACTCCAAAATCTGTCTCTTTTCATCTTCACTGTCACTCCTATTCTCTGCATTTTTTCTTCAGAAAACCCTAAACCCTTCATATTAGTAACTATGGCTTCATCTTCTCTACCACCAAAGGATCCTTCATCAGAAGTGCTACACATATCTCCAGTCATAACTCTTCTCACATCTGCAGATAAGCTTGAAGTTTTGTGTGAACCGTTCGTAGATTTTGATAGTTTGAAAGAAAATGGGTTTGATCTTCTTCCTGCTATTCAAGCTCAAGGTTGGGAGAAGTATTTTGATTGCCTAATAGGACCAGTCTTCCCCAAACTTGTTAAGGAATTTTGGTTATTCGTTAGTGCTTCAAACTCACATGTAACCTCTTACGTTCTAGGGAAGAGGATCATCATTGTTGCACCCCAAAATTTGCCCTCCACAAGACAATACATTGTGTCCCAAGAGGTTCACAAGTTTAACAATGTTCACAAGACATCTCATGAGGTCCACAAGGTTCATAGGGTTCACAATTAGTCAGAAAATTTGACAATTCCCTCAGACAATGCATCCTCCTAAGCAAGGCATCCTAAACTAGGGTTTTGACTTTCATCAGGCTAAATGGACTTCCAAGACTTCAAGTAAGCTTCATAACATCCTATATGTGTTCAAGAATCCCCATGTCAAGTTTCAAGACTTTCCCAAAAGATTTTCTCAGTCAGATGATCAGATAGGTTGAAATCAGTCAAAGCAGTTAAAAAGTCAAACTGAGGTCAACTGTGGTCAAACCAAAGTCAAACTTCATGATTTTTTGCCAACATCAAGTATATGAAGTAAAATTCATTATTTGATCAAGGTTTGATCATGATTTATCAAGGAGATTTCAGATCATCAAGAATCAGGAGTTTCTAAATTAGGGTTTTCACAGGAAAAGTCAACTGAACTTTGACCAGCCATAACTTTCACATGCTTCATCAAATTTTTTCCATCCAAATCTCATTTTGAAGGAAATTTAATTCTCTACAACTTTGTGCCTCACAAGCCAAGCCCAAAAATGCTTCATTTGGAAGGTATGAGCTAAGACATTATAGGTCCTTTTAAAAGTCAACAAAACGTCAACAACTTCAAAAGAACATAACTTGAGAATGGTAAAAGATATGGACATGAGACCAAAGATTTTGGTTAGAGGACTCTTTAAGCTTTCCAAAATGTCCAAGAACACCTTCATAGCATTAAAATTAAAGGATTTTTGCCCTTGCAAAGTTGGGAAATTTTTGGGAATTTTATGAAGCAAATAAGGCCTTAAAGTCAATTTTTGCTAAATGAGCCCACCTAATTGCCATTCAAACTTTACAAACCCATCAAGAACGACCCAACCCACTCATTTTCTGATTTTTTATTTTTTATTTTATAATTATTTGAATTTTATTCATTAAAATACAAATTAAATTGAAATAAAATATAAAAATCATATATTTGAAAAGGATTTGGTTTCTAGAAAGTCTTAAGACATATTTAGACTTGATTGATACAAAAATAATGGAGATCATACCAAAATAGCAAGGCTATATCAAGAATATTCAAAATTTAAGATCACATCTTTTTCAATCTTAAAAGGTCCAAAGTGTTAGTTGGTTTCTTAACCTAATTTCGTTATATAGTATATATACAACATGAAGACAAGCCAAACACACGAATTCACAGCCTCCAAAACCATATTCAAACTTCACAAAATTGTTCAAAAAACTCAAATTCGGATTCACTCTTGCAAGGCATTTAAAGGTATTTTAAAGACATAGAATGGATCTTTGGACATCACTAAACCTATCCCAGCCTTCAAAAGCACCTGCAACTTGCTCATATGCCATAACCGAATGCATCTTCATGTTCATATTATGTGTTTTCGATTTCATATATTTAAGCATTATAATCTGAAACTAACCATTGGTTTGTGTTTATTGTGATGTTTTGAAGCTTTCTGGATGATTTGTTTTGAGTTTCACAGCCATAGTCGCAATTCACCATAACTAGGGTTGAACTCCAAATTTGGGGTTTTGCAATTTAAGTAATTTAAATGGATTCTAATGACATGGTTCGATTGTATAGATCACGGGGATTCGTTTTATGTTGTTAATTTGGTTTAATTGTACTTGCTTTATGGTATTTAAAAATCGTAGGATTTTCTAGGAGAAAATATTCGCAGCAAAAACCCTAGCAAAATTCGCAGGTGTTCCCGCAGGTCCAGAGGTAGGAGACGAAGCTGTTGCGCGCGAAAGTAATATTTGAATTTCGTAAAAGGCTTAAAACGAATTCGTTTCATATATATATTATAATGAGCGCGTAGCTCAGCTGGTTTTGGTACGCATACAGCATGAGGAAAGGCTTGGGTTCGAAACCAGCCAAAGGAATTTTTTTTGCTTCGATTTATTTTGTTTTACAGGATAACAACAAAACCATCTTGGGGTGGATTGCTACCATCAGCGCGCAGTGGCCCAGTTGGTTATGCTTCTGATTATCCAGGTAAAGGACCTGGGTTCAAATCCCAGGTCCTGTTTTTTTAGGTTTTTGTTTCATTTATTTTGTTATTTCTTTATTTTTATTCTTTAAATTAATTAAAATAATTTCTAAAAAAATACCTAAATCATTTTTTTAATAAAACTTTATATTCTTTTAAATTCATATTATTTTCTTAAAATCTAATTAGTATAATTATTTTATTATATGTTTTTTTTAATATATGTATATATATAATTTAATTAAGTTTAAGTTAATCCTATTTCCTAAAAAATTCTAACCCTAATTTCTAAAAACCCTAATTTTTTTAAAACCCTAATTTATTACCTTAATTATTTTGTTTAAATATTAAACTTAATAATTTTTTCTAATGTATATAATTAAATAATTAATCATGCTTTATTTTGTAAATAAATTAGTATATGGTTTATTATTTTATTTTTATTTCAAAAATTCTTAAAAAATGTTTATTTAATTTTAAAATATTTAATTAATTTGTATATATTTTATATTTTGTGCTAACCTCTTTTTCTTATCATTATTTTATTACTAACCCTTTTTATTTATTGCTTATATTTATCATTTAATTATTTTTATTATTATAAATGTAATTGTAAAAGCGTTGTAATAGTCATAGTTTTTTTTTATCGTTTATTTATTCTTGCTATGGTTAGTAATATAGGGAGTGATAACCTATTTGCTTTAAAATTAATTTAGATCACTAATCATAAAGATAAATTTGAACATATACACGCACACACGTAAGTCGATCTTTGATCGCCATCTCACTTCATAAGGTTATCCCTCATGTTGCCTAAATCAAAAGGTCAAGTAAGGTGTCTAAAAGCAAGGTCCCTTCTCCTAAAATATCATCAAGTCCCTTTACGATTATAAGATCAAGTCCCTTCGATGTTGCCTTCGTAAATGATCTTGTCCCTTTCGAATAAAAGATGATAAGTCCCTTCGTATTGCTAAGACACCTTACAGTTGCCTAAACACAGATGACCCTTCACATATCCCTTATAACATCCAAGGTAATGACTACCTATTCCTTAATAATAGGGATAGTCTTACCATTGAAAGAACATTTAAGAACAATAAAGATTCAAATTAGGGTAGGTTCCTCTTAAGTACTTGCTCACTTATTCAAAAATACTTCATTACACTTCACATTTTCAAACAAATTTTCAAAACAAAGTCTTTATATACATCCATACAAGGATCATTATAAAGTGGTTAAGAAATTTTTTTCATCACACACTACACCTTTCTCAAGACAATTTAAAGTGAGCTAATTAAGTAAGAGCCCATGGATAACCATGGATGTAAAGGGTGCTAACACCTTCCCTTTACATAACCTACCCCCCAAACTCAAAAATCTTTTAAGGTCTTTCCTGTTCTTTTATGCCCTTTCCTTTTGGATAAAATAAAAGTCGGTGGCGACTCTTGCTATCCGCAACATTTAACTAAAGTCAGTTCTCCCACCGTGTTACAATCATCTCAGAAGATCACATTGCAAGGCTGATTCAATCAGATGGAAATGGGATTAAGTGCAGTGAAATGGATAAGCTCTCATACACAAAATTAGTGGCTAGAGAAATTTTCACCCATGGACAACCTTCAAACAAAATCAAAGATCTGAAGGATCATCTAGGAAGCATATGTCATAGGAAAGCACCAAATTCTCCTAATTACATAAACATGGATCAATAGTTCCTTCTGTATTTCATCTCCAAGAAGAAGAAAGTTAACCTATCACATTCTCTGTTTAATCATCTGAAAAAAAGTGTAAAGGAAACTAGAGAAGGAGAAAAGACTAAGAGGGATTGGATACCTTTAGGAAGATTGATTTCTGATATCTTGACTGAAAACAAGCTGGTGGACCATCTGGCTGAGGCATAGAAGATTGATATATTGGAGATAGACGTTAGAAAGCCTCTGAATGCTAAGAACCTCAAGAAGATGAAGTTCATTGATTCTATCAAGAAGGACCCAACTCTTCATTCCAGAGAAGTCATCACAACAAGGAAAATCCCTCTATAGAACTTTCCTTTGTTTTCTTCTGACACACCTCTAGAGGTTGTATTCAGATTTTTGGAGTCATGCAAGCTGGATGGTGTGGACCCTATGTTCAACCCAGAAGAACTCAGAAGGCCAGCACCAGAAGTTGTCTCGAAGAAGAACAAGAAGGGGAAAGCTGGTGAAGGAACTTCTAAGAAGGCTGCTAAAACAATAAAAAAGAAAGGTAATTCTTCATCCTCTCAATCTGATTTTGTTTCTGTTGTAGAAGCAGTAGAAATGGTCACGTCTGAAATCCAACCTGAAACCACTCCTTTTGAACCCATTCCTTCTTCTGAACCCATTCTTGCTTCTGAACCAACTCCTTCTGTCATACCCACAACTACTGATGCACCTTCTACCATACCCCCACTCAATCAACCAGAAAATGAAGCCACTCAACCACAAACTCTAGATGATTTTGACATACCCATAGATCTAACACCGCCCTCTAATTTAAACACATCCGACTTTGTTGAAACCCACCCAGAACTTCAAAATGTTCTATCTGACATTGATGCCTTTCAACCTTTTGAATCCCAACAAAACAATCATGTTCAAACTTCTGAAACACAAAAACCCAGCGCATTCCATCCTCTAAACACTGACTTCCATACACTTGTTTTTAAACTATCCCGAATTAGAGAAAATTATTTATCCTCCTATGAATCCACTCCACCAAACATCCCCACATACATAACAATACCAGACACTCCTCCTGCAAACTCTGAACCAGAAGACCTACTGAGAACATCTTTTGACATAAATGCTCTAAACAAACTATCTTCTGTCATAAAACAAAACTGCCATCCCTGTTCCAAAACCCAAACCCGCAAAATCAGACATTGACTAAATGCTGCTAGCTTTTGAAGCAGAAATGAAAATCAGGTTAGAGAATGTGAAGATTGCTTGCTCAGAGCTTCCTGATCCTGCAGCTTCTGATTTCCTATGGGCATCATTCAGAAAATGGTTCAACATTGAGACCAAAATGTTGAAAGATATCTGCTATGATATCGCTCATCAGAACTTCTGCGAGCATCTCAAAGAAGTGGTCTCAAACATTGAAAAGAAAAAGACTCTACTTCTGGATGATAAGCCCTGGACTGAACCATAACCTAAGGAATCATACTCTGATCTTCAGATGGTTTTAGTTCCTTCTAAGGAAGTTAAGGACAATGATTTTGTTCAAGTACCTTCTGCTGAGGGAACTTCTGAAGAACAAGCTGCTACAACTGCTGAAGAAACTCTACCAACTTCACTTGTGCTGAAGACCCTAGAAGAACTAAAGAAAGAAAATGAAATGGTCAAGCAAAGGTTGGATAAGCAGGATGAAACTAATGCTGAATTGAAGACTATGATTGGCAAACAAGTGGAATCATCTTCTGAGATCAAGTCTCTCCTAGAAGCATTAGTTACTAAGATGAATCCCCAACCCTGATTTTGTTCTATGTTTGTTTTTGGTTTTGCCTCTGATTAATGAAAACTAGTTCCGATTTGACTCTTCTAAATACATGTTTTACTTCTGCATTTTTTTACTTTTTGAGTAATGACAAAAAGGGGGAGAAATGTAGAAGATTTTGATCTATAGCAGTTTATCAAGATTAGCCTTTAACATATTAATGTTCTAATTAAACTGTTTGAGTTTTGATTCTAAAAAGAAACAGGTTAAGTAATCAACTCAGGGGGAGCTAAAGCAAAGAACTACTCATGGAAGAATTAAATTTGCTTAAAGAACTTCTAATGGAAAACTCTGAAAGAATAATTCTCATTAACTAAAGGAAGTCCTTCTAACTCTTAAATCTCTATTCTTAAATCAAATTAAATGTTTTGTCATCATCAAAAAAGGGGAGATTGTTAGAATAATTTTGATTCTAATCCTCTAATAGTTTTGATGATAACAATCATTCTTCTGCAAGAATATAAGTTCTAATATGTGTTGAAATTAACTTCTCTAAATGTGCATTGTAGAAGTTCTTAAAAAGGAAGTTCTTAAAAAGAAAGCATGTTAGAATAGAAGCAGTCTTGCACTCGTATATAGAAGATATATGTGTTAAAAGAGAATCTCTCATTTAAGACATCATTAAAGATGCGTACTCAAATTTATGATACTCTGATTTATGCCTAGAATATTGTGATTCTCTCATTAAAGATTAATTAAAGAAAATTTGAATAAATGCTGGGAACAAGAATCTCTTATTTTGGAAGGATTTTATGGCATTAACTTATATCAAAATCAAGCTCTAGATGTTCCCAACGACTACTTTATTCAAGCAACTATATAAAGGACTTAAGCTGAAGATTTGAAGCTCTGGTTCTCACGTTATATCTTCACACTCTTTCACACTACTCTAAATATATTGTAACAAATCACCTTGTGATTAAAGCTTATTAGAAGCATTGTAGTTACTTCTTTTATCTTTGTAAAAGATACGTTAATTTTTCCTTGAGTGACTAGTTTAAGTCAGTAGACTCAAGATGATATTGATAGTAGGCCTTTGTGTGTATTCAAATTTGAAAAGTGGATTAAGACCTCACTGATAGAGGCAAAATCACCTTGGCGGGTGGACTGGATGTAGTTTGAGTCCAAACGAACCAGGATAAATCAAAGAGTTTTTTAAAGTCATTTTTATTAGTTATTAAAAACCCAATTCCAACCTCCCTTCCTTGTGTTTTACGTTCCTTCAACCTTCTGTTATAAGGTAATGCCATTTGGTTTGAAGAATGTTGGGGCAATATATCAGTGTGCTATGGTAGCTTTGTTTCATGATATGATTCACCATGAGATAGAGGTATATGTTGATGACATGATAGCCAGATCCCAGACTGAAGAAGAACATCTTGATCATCTGCACAAGCTGTTTGAGAGATTGAAGAAATACAAGTTGAGATTGAATCCAAAAAAATATACCTTCGGAGTTAGATCTGGTACACATTTAGGTTTCATTGTTAGTGGTAAAGGTATTGGAGTTGACCCCGCAAAGGTAAAATCTATACAAGATATGCCTTCTCCCCGTACTGAGAAGGAATTCAGAGGTTTCTTGGGACGCCTGAACTACATTGCAAGATTCATTTTCTAGTTAACCCCTACTTGTGAACTAATCTTCAAGTTGCTGAAGAAAGATCAAGTAATGGAATGGAACAACGAAGGCCAAATAGCTTTTGATGAGATTAAGAAGTATCTCCAATAACCTCCGATTCTGATGCCATCAGTTGAAGGAAGACCTTTGATTATGTACTTAACAATGCTAGACAATTCAATGGGGTGTGTGTTGGGGAAACATGACGAGTCTGGTCGAAAAGAGAAAGCAATATACTACCTTAGGAAAAAGTTTACCGACTGTGAAACGTGATACTCACTGCTCGAGAAAACTTGTTGCGCTTTGGAATGGACTGCTCGCTGACTAAGACAATATATGTTGAATCATACCACTTTATTGATTTAGAAGATAGATCCTATCAAGTACATATTTGAGAAACCTGCTCTCTCTGGACAAATAGCAAGATGGCAAATGATTTTGACAGAATATGACATCCAATATACCACTCAGAAGGCAATTAAAGGAACTTGGTAATCAAGCGTATCATATTACCACATAGTGATCCTAGGGGCAAATGAACTCCCACCTATGAAGGGCCATTTATAGTCAAAAGGGTATTTTCTGGAGGCGCTATGATGCTTACTACTATGGATGGTGAAGATTTCCCGCAACCTGTAAATGCAGACATAGTCAAAAAATACTACGCATAAAAAGAGACCCCCTAGGTTGACTGACCTAGGCAAAAATAAGGGCATCCCGGCGAACCAAAAGGGTTCAGGCAGAAATTAGGGATATATATATAAACAAAATGTACACCCAGCAAGTCGAAAACCGGAAAAGGCGACTTGGGCAAAAAAGGGTATCCCGGTGGACTAAAAACCTGAAAGGGAAGTCCAGGAAAAAGTTAGGGATTAAAGCATACGACTATGTCTCGTTGGAACACCCATGTAACCCCAATTAGTTGTGCTACCTATATCAAGTTCAAACAGGTGCAGATCAGTCCAATCCTTTCTCTTCCGACAGCAAGGGATGAGATACTTGAAGATAATGGCAATAGCAGAGTTGAAACTCAATAGGATCACTTCCACATAGTTGTTTTTCCTTGTTCTTGTACTTTTAAAAAAAAATTCTACGACGAATTCCTCTTACTAGGATTTCCGTCTCTTTGTTCAAACTTGACTGTTTATAGGTCACTTTCTAAATTAATACAATTCTATTTTTGAATTCAGGTTTACTTTTCCCTTTTTACTTAAGCGAAAACGTCTGTTGATTATGTTTGAATGTATATATGCTTTTGAATATGATTGATGTTTACCAGAAATGCATAAAATACAATAATAACATTTCCTAAGGACGATCGGAGGGAGGAATCCAATGAATCTTCGCCGATTCGTCCCCGCAAAGTAATCTTTACAGATATATTCTAACAAAATACTCTTAGTAGCCTCTTGTACTTCCATCTCTACGAGACCCTCAAGCAGATATCTCTTAAGCACGATAGTATTCAACGAATTGACACTTGATCGAATAAGTCTCATAGGGGAATGTCCGTCTCTTTTATCCCCAATCAGGGTATTCAGGAATTTAATCTTTTAATAAAGAAGTGCGACGAACGGAAATCGAAAGGTCCTAAGTATAATATTCTGAAAAGAGACGGGAACGCGGTCTTCATAGTCCTTAGCAATGAATCAAGATTTATTTTCTCCAGTCAGCAGTTGTTATATAAAGCTAATCATGCGCTTCAACTACATAATTCATATATACATCATTTACATCATATCATGGCATACACATTCATAATGCATACGACATTCTCACTCATATTAAGAACATCATGTCATACAATCCTGCATAAACTAGTATTTCCTTTTCAGGATAGTTTGCAGTCAGATTAACATTACCAAGTCCTTGAGACAGTTCAGAGACAATATAAACGAAGATCTAGTGCTGATACTTAGTGCAAGATTCTTTTCTTTCCTTGAGACAGTTCATAGACGATCTATACGAAGATCTAGTGATGATGCTTAGTATAAGATATTTTAAGAGATTATCGAAACAAAGATTTACTTCTAATACTTCAATCAAGGTATTTTCCTGAGATAGGTCAGAGACGATCTATACAAAGATCTAGTACTGATACTTAGTTCAGGATATCTTTTTCCCCACCAGAGATAATTCAGAGACAATCTACACGAAGACCTAATACTGATATTTAGCTCAGATATGTTACAAAGACATATACTTTGGATGTCATCTATAAGCCCATCTCTATTTACTCCTAATGGCATCCTTAAGCTCATTCAAGCAATACAATCAACCAACATTATTACTTTGCGCACCGGCGAGTGAAATTTTTTGGGCTTTAGTGTTCAATCCTCTTCAACCTTCAAGTCACGAATGGCGTACATGCCAATCTAACTCCTCAGGTTTCAGAAAATTGAACAGGAGCAGCTGTTGTACCCCAAAATTTTACCTCCCATATTCAAACACAATGTGTCTCAATAGGCCTCCTAATAGTCACAAGATTCACAATTGTTCAAAAGGATTCAAGGTTTCATCAGACAAAGCCTCCTCCTAAGCAATGGATCTGAAACTAGGGTTTTGAATTTCTCAAGGAAAAGTGGACTTCCAAAGCCTTAAGTGGAATTCATGACATCCCATATACCTCAAATAATCCTCATGTCAAATTTCAAGGCCTCCACACAAGTTTGGTCAGTCAGATGTTCAGATACTAAAATATTTGTTAATTTGGTCAACAAGTCAACTGTGGTCAACATAAAGTCAACCTTCAAGATTATTGGTCAACATCAATATTATGAGGTGAAATTCATTATTTGATCAAGGGTTGATCATGATTCATCAAGGAAACCTCAGAATCATCAAGAATCAGGAGTTACTAAATTAGGGTTTTGTGTAGGAAAAGTCAACTGAACTTTGACTAGTCATAACTTTCACACACTTCATCAAAATTTCCCATCCCAAAGCTCATATTTAAAGGAAATTCAATTCTCTAAAACTTTGTGTCTCACAAGCCAAGTTAAAAAAATGCTTCATTTGAGAGGTATGAGCCAAAACATTACAGGTCCTTTTGAAAGTCAACAAAAGTCAACTTTTTTAAAAGCTCATAATTCAAAAATGGAAAAAGATATGGACATGGGACCAAAAGGAGAAATTATAGAACACTCTAAGATTTCTAAAAAGTCCTAGAACACTTTCATGGGATAAAAATTGAGGGAGTTATGCATTGTGGAAGTTGGATAATTTTGAGGAGGTATATGAAGCAAAAAGGGTCTAAACTCAAGATTTCTTCAGATGGGCCTACAATATTTCAACAAAAAGTTAAAGATGAGGTCATGCACGACCCAATGATCAATTGTTCTGATTTTTATTATTTATTTTATATTATATTGGATTTTAATCATTAAAATTTAATTTTAATTAAAATAAATTATGAAATATCAAATATTTGATCTAAGACTTATTTTTGGATCAAATATTTGGGGATTAAGATTATTGAACTCTTCCAAATTCGTGCAAGACCAATATAGCATGTTTACATTTGATTTTTGGACAAATTTGGCAAGGTGATTTCTTCATTCACAAGTAACACAAATCCATCATAACAAAGCCCAAAATCTGACCTAATTCACTCTATTATAAGTACATGACAATATTACAATGAGGGGGGGGGGGCGAAAATCCAGACCAAGAGATAGCTTTCAAACTTCAAAAAAATCAAGAAAACTTGAAATTCAGATTCTTGGTTTCAAGCTGTTTTCAAGCAATTTGAAGGTTGCCATTGAATCTTTGAGGTCCCACAAACATGTCCCAATCATGAGCATCATCAAATTCATCCAAAATCGCACAAACCGATTCCGTTTTTTCTTGGATTTTGATTTTGATTATACACGCGTGTTAACTTCAATTTTATTATGCAATGTTGTTTAGATTAATGATTAGAACATTTCTGGACTGGTTAATCATATTTTTGTGCAGGTATTGTGATCCACCATAGTTAGGGTTTAAAGGTTGGATTTTGGTAACTTTGCATAGAGACGATTTTACAAGAAATCAATGGACTAATAAGACTCATAGGACTGCCTTTGGTTGATTTCCATGATTAGAACAAATTTATCTTATGTATTGTGTTTTTTTTCTAGGTGCAGGACATGTAGTGACGGACAAAATCTGTCACTACAACTTTTAGCTACGGACGACTGTCACTATAGCCTAGATAGACAGCCAAATGAAGAAGACGGAGTTGGCGCAATTCTGGATTTTTAAATTTAAACTTAATATTTGTTTTTTTCCTGTTTCATATCACGCAGGAAGCGATGGCCCAGTGGTTGGGAGTATGTGTGTATGAGGCAATAGGGGTGGGATTGAATCCAGCCTCCATCAATTTTTTGTGACCTGGTTCTTTTCCTTCATTTTTCTTTCTTTTGTTTTTTAATTATTTTAATTAGCCAATATTAATTTACTTTAAATTAACCATTAACCCTTAAACTAATCTTTTTTTAATCTTTTTCTTTAAAAACAATTTTATAAATAATGTTTAATATTTTTTTCTCACTTAATTATTTTCTTTAATAATTAGTTTATTAGGTTTTAATTATTAATTTAGTTAATTATATTTAGATTTAATATAATAAAACCCTAATTTTCAAAACCTGATTTTTTAACCCTAATTTTCAAACCCTAACTCGTTAACCCTAATTTTCTAAACCTAATTTTTTTCATAAAAACAATTAATTTCTTAACTTAATTTATTTTAATTGTATCTAATTATTTATTTTTATTTATTTATTAGAAAATAGTGTAGGATGTCTTCTTATGTAATTTATTTTTCCGCTCGATTGTGTAATTGCTTCTATTAATTTTTCGTATTTTAATTTCCACAATCCCCCTAAAAAGACAAATGTACCCCCTCCCCTAATGTAATAATGTAGGATCTTTATTTCCGCCTTTAAATTTCTGCAAATAATTGCATGGTTCGTAACTTAGGGAGTGCAAATATTGTATGGTTAATTAATTAAACCTAGCCCACTAAATTCAAGATAAATACTTAAAAACAAGATTCACACACGTAAGTCGATCGCTCTACAATCGTCATCTGCACTTCCTAGGGTTACCCCTCTTAGTTGCCTTAATAAATGGCCAAGTCCCTCGAAAATGGGGGTGTCTTAAGCAAATGTCCCTACAGATAAATCATAAAGTCCCTTCAAAGTTAAAAAGATCACAGTCCATTCAAGTTGCCTACGAACAAACAAATGATCTTGTCCCTCGATGACCCTACGGAAAAAAATGATGATAGTCCTTACAAATTGCTAAAGACACCCCTACAAGTTTCTTTCTCTGACCATACGATGACCCTACGCCCGTCCCTTAATAAATCCAAGGTAATGACTACTTACTCCTTAATAGTAAGAACAGTCTTACCCTTGAAAGGAAATAAAGAAACATGAAAGACCAACTTAGGGTAGATATCACTTAATTACTTGCTCACACTTTCAAAGATTCTTTTCACACCCCATTTTTAAAAATATTTTCTACACTCAAGACTTTGTATACATCCATACGAAGATCATTACAAAGACTTCTGAAAATTTTCTAAACACACACTACACATTTTTCAAAACAAGTTAAAGTGAGCTAAGTAATTAAGAGCCCATGGATAACCATGGACATAAAGGGTGCTAACACCTTCCCTTTATATAACCTAACCCCCGAAATCAAAAAGCTTTTAAGGTCTTTCCTGTTCTTTTATACCCTTTCCTATTGGATAAAATAAAAGTCGGCGGCGACTCTTGCTATCCGCACATGTTTTTGTCAAACAAAAACACCAAGTCAGTTCTCTCACCGTGTTATAACTGGCCAGGATTATAACCAATCCCGAACATATCCTCCTTCTTTGGGACCTCAATCATTTTTCCCAGCCCTCACTCGTACCTGATTCCACAACCTTCAAGTTCTGTTTGTAGGATGAGATTGACACACCCTTCCTCTTATCCTCAGAAAGAGTAGTTGATGACGATGTACCCTCTGTTCTGGCTGGCTCGAAGGCTTGACAAGGAGTCTCAACAATCTCACTGTCCATCTCTACATATTTGAATGAGGACAAGTGACTAATGAAGATGTCTTCTTCCCTGCACACTATAACGATCTGTCCTTCCCAGACAAATTTGAGCTTCTGGTGGAGGGTTGAAGACACAGCGCCTGCTGCATGTATCCAGGGTCGTCCCAGCAAACAACTATATGCTGGTTGGATATCTATAACATAAAAGGTTGTATTGAAAACTTGTGGTCCTCCTTTGATTGGTAGTTCCACTTCTCCAAAGATAGACCTTTTTGAGCCATCGAACACCCGGACCACCAAGTCGCTTGGTCTGAGAACCACCCTGTCATAGTCCAACTTAATCAATGCTTTCTTTGGAAGCACATTAAAGGATGATCCCGTGTCCACAAGTACGTGAGAGAGCACAAATCCTGTACATTTCATAGAAATGTGTAAAGCTCGATTGTGGTTGTGTCCCTCAGTGGTCAGATCCATATCTGTAAACCCTAAACCATGGCTGGCGTTCGCACTTGACACCACCGTCTCAAGCTGTTTTACTGATATGTCTTGTGGCACATAGGCATTGTTTAAAATCTTCAGCAGAGCTTTCCTATGTGAGTCTGAACATATTAGCAAGGATAATATTTAAATCTTAGAGGGAGTTTGCTGCAAGTGATCAACTATTTTGTAATCGCTCTTTTTAATGATTCTCAGAAATTCCTCTGCTTCTTTGTCGAAAGTGATATCAGGCTCTGGTATAGGGACATCACTGGTCATGTCTTGCTTGCCCTTTTCTCTGGCTTGGGCCTCTGAATTATCCCTCGGTGGCACCACATTGTTTCTTAACGTTTCAGGCGCAATGATCTCCCACTCCTTGTGAACCCTCCAACTCCAACATTTTCAACTTGGTGTTGGGATGAGCTAGAAGAGGTCACATCCTGCTTCTGACCATCACAGTAAAATTCGGCCCCATAGTACCATGGGACAACGTTTTCTCTTTGGTATGGAATTGGTCTAGGAGTGGTAAATGTTACATGTGCCACTTTTGCTGGTGTTGGAATTTCTGCTGGATTATAGTTGATAGTCACTGTTGAAACTTCATCTTCCTTCACAATTATGTTAAATATAATACTGCCCTCGTCAATCATTCTTTGTATCCCCGATCTCAATCGGTTGCAACCATCAACAAAATTTTCACAATCTGAACAACCCTCTTCAAAGCCCGAAAATATATTATTCCTGGTCAGACAACCCTTCACAGCTAACAATGAAGTCTTCAAATCTTTGACATCATATATAAGATTCAAAAACTCACCATTATCAATAGCTCCTACAGTCTTCCCATGCGAAGGCATGGGATTTTGCAACAAGTTTGGGGTTGGAGAAAAATTGATTGCCTTGGAGTCTATCATGTCCTGAATGACATGTTTCAAAGCGTTTCAATTTTCAGTACTATGGCCCAGAGCTTCGAAGTGGAACTCGCAATGGGCGTTAGCATCATAGCCCTCATGAATCTGCCCCGGTCTCAGAGGCTGCAAGGTTCTTAACTGAATCATTTGGAGCTGAAGAAGGTTTTACAAAAGCTGGGATTAAGACATTGGAAACGTCTCAAGATTCCTATCGTTTGGTATGTGAGGATAGTATTGGCGAGGAGCTCTCTGCTGCTGGTAGTTCTGCAGACGCTGTTGTTACAGCTGTTGAAGTTATTGTCAATTTGCGGGAGCAGAGATAGTAACATGAGCTGCTTGATGATAGGAATGCTGATTTCCCCTCTTCATTTAGGTGTATCCATCCACGACTTCACCTTCTCTTCTTTTCACAAATGTTTTCTTGGCTCCAGAGGTCGATGCTCCGCTATTCTGAATTTTACCCTGCTTCATCCAACTTTCAATTCTCTCACCAGTTAGGATGATATCAGAAAATCCTCTAGATGAACAACCTGCTAATTCTTCCATGAAGTGTCCGGGGAGGTGTCGCTCCCCTGAAAAGACACTAAGGTCCTAAGGTTCAGACATGAACGGTCGGCGAAAAGAGAAAATGAGGTTGAATTGAATAGAGTCGTCAGCTAGGCATTTTTATCCCGAAGGAAAGGTAAAGCTGCATAAACCTGGAAAGAGATGGATAAGACGGTTGCGAACCATAGAAACTAAGAAAGGGGGTTGGTTACGACCTAGGAAGGTATTAGCACCCAGATCGTCCGTCGTACTCGACGGGATCCATGCTTACAAGATTGTGTTTAAAAGGGGTAGGTGTATGTGTTATTTGTGTGCAAAATCTAAGGAAAGAAAGTACAAGTGTCAGTGCAAAAAGGTGAATTGCTCAGGAACTAAGGCTTAGAAAAGAATGCTGAAAGAGGGGGAAGACACAAAGACTTTTGTTCGATAACTATAAAGTTATGCCTACGTATCCTCTCGTGCAATGAGAAAGTCAGAACACCGTAGTTCGACTCAAAGAGACTGAAAATAAATTGACTGTGAACTGCTTACTTATCTATACTCAAGTGTATGACTCGTCTAGCTCGAGTGCTAACTGTCTTGCATTAGAAGGAAGAAGCGAGTTCTCGTTTGTGAATGAGTATGATGAGAAAAGAATCTCGAAGTAGACGATTATTGTTTGTTTTTTGTGTTTTTAGCTTTTTATTGTTTTGGGTGTTTTGCATGAGTTAATGAGCTTAAGCCTAAATCAAGTGTTGTAAACTCATTATATCCTCCCTGATTAGGGATAATGAGCCTACTTAAGTATGAGATAAGCATCTCAAATTAATTACCATGATGATGTAGGATTAAGATCATTAACTTACTTGTGATTATTTAGATGTTTTTGGGTTTTTGTTTAGTGTTAAGTAATGAGTTTAATTTCTAATCACAGATTAGTGAACTCATTACACCATCCTAATAGAAGGATGATAGATGAGAACACTTAAGCTGAGGAAGATACCTCAACTTAATCCATGGTTAGGGACTAAATTCATTATATGTCAAGCCTTTATTAAATGGATTTTAATTAAAGGATAGGATTAAGAAGTGGATTTTAAGTTTGTAAGACAACTTGAGGGGGACTTGTCCATTAAACACTAGGGTTAGTCCCTCTTAACCATAAGGAAGAGATAGAACCCTAATGTAAGGCCCAAGTTACAAGATAAAGTCTTAGTGATTATTAATGTGTTTTGATTAAGAGGTGTAAACAAATTAAAGGTTTAACACTAAGGATTAAAGTTATACACTCCATCCTAAGATAAAGATGCAGGCATAATCCTAATTCCAAAGTCCTAAAGCTTTAAGAGTTTAGCCTCTGATTAAGAGATGAGAAGAGAGACTCAAGGAGACTCAAAGGTAAAAGACTAGGGGGGACTATACACAACCCTAAAGGTTATCATGATTGGACATCCTATGGTTTGTGAGGCTTGAGAGAAAAGATCTTCAAGGCCACCAATGGAAGAAGCAGATGAAAAGAGAAGGAGAAAGAAGAACAAGTTACTTACTTTCTGAAGAAGATAAGTAACTTGAAAGAAAGAAAGTGGGAAGGAGGGAGAATAAGTGAAGAAAGTTCACTTCAAAGACAAGTAAATATGAAAATGAGGGGAAAGAAAAGGTGGGAGGTGAAGGCAAATCCACCTCCCAGATAACTTACCAAAGGTTCCTGAAATGTTAGTATGAATGCATAAGACATAAAGCAAAAGAGAATGAGATGGAAAGACCAAAGTCAGAAGTGAATATGCATTGTAAATGGCATATGAGATGATGCAAAGTCATACAATATGCATATGAATGATCATACAAGGATGAGATGCAATGGAAGCATGTTTAGAAGCATGAAAACACATGGATGTCCATGAAATGTAATGGATGCAAAGCATGGCAAGTGAATGAAGAAATGATTAAGAAATGTTAAAGCATGTCCTAAGATGTATAAGATGTCATACAAATGCTTGAAATGTCATGGAAAGTTCATATGATGATGATATGCAAAGGAGAATGCAAATGAAGATACAAAATTAGGGTTTTAAAACAACATGAGATGCACATGACCAAAACAGAAGCAATCAACATGATAAAAAATTGAAATCAAGCTCAAACAAACCCTAATTCCATATAAGATCACAACCCAAAGAAGAAAGTCAGAAGCTTAACCTAGTGAGAGTTATGAAATTTCAAAGTTTGCTAGGGGTTTTTGGGTGCTTCTAAAGGAAAATGCAAATCAAATTGAAAATGCAAGATAAAATCATGAGAAAAATAACCTAGAAACTATATACAATATGTGAAACAATGCAAAAAGAATCAAGTTCAAACTCATCATGGTTAGGCAAAAATGAATTTTTCAAGTGAGGGTTAAAAATGTGATTTTTAAGAACCCTAATTCAAAGAAAATTGTGAAAATATGATCAAACCTAAAAAGAAATTTGTATGGTGAGTTTGAAAATGTTTCTAAATGTATTGGAATGCTTCATGAATTTTTTGGTGATTTTTAGCAACCTAAATTCATATTTAATTAATTAAAATTAATTAATTAATTAAATAAAACATTTAAATTTTTTAAAAATACTTTTTTAATGTAAAAAATAAAATAAGAAATGTTTTTAGGTTAAGAAAAATATTTGAATCAGAAATACAAGAAATGATAATTTTTTGATGGTTTTTACTATTTTTAATAAAATGATCAAAAGAAATACAAAGAAAATGAATTAAAAATGGATTAAATGGAAAGTCAGAGGATCCAAAGGCTCAGATTCAAAATTGAGAGATTTGTGTTGACTGCGCGCGTGATTGGGGTGCTAGGATTCATTCTGGCATTTTTATTAATTAAACCTAATTAATTAAATTAATTAAAGGATTAGGGTTAATGAAATGATCAGAACCGTACGCTACTTAAACTAATCTCAATCCAAGGGCTCACATTCAAACTGGAAAACCAAACCCTAATTAATCTCAGGCGACCGGAGATAAGCTCCAGTCGTCTTCTCCGGCCAACCTCTCACCCTATATTCTTCCCTAGGACAACCCACGCCAAAATAACTGCCCAGAAACACTCCCCATGCCTCATACAATCAAAATCACTCATCAAACATCATTTATATCACAAGAATCATGCAAATCGAATCAAAAACATTTTCACGGGCAAAGTTTTAGAACATCATGAACTGCTTATTTCTCAACCATTTTCAATTTTAAACACATCAGGATGATCAATACAACACATAGAATCAATTTATAACAAGAAAGAGAGGTTCTAGAAAAAAAGTTCTTGAAGGTTACCTGAACTGAGCTTCTTCAAAATGGAGCTTTCTGGGCCTCTCTCTTGTGCAAATCAACTCCTCTGGTCCTCCTTGTGCTAATGGAATGCTTGGATGAGAATTATAGTGGCTGGTTTGGTGGTTTCAGTTCTGATGAAGCAGGAATCGTGTTTTGGTTTGAGTTGGTTTCAGGCCATGGCAAGGGGTGGGAAATGATCCTTGAGGTATGTGGAGTTGGATGGTGAAAGAAATTTTAAAATTTGATGGCTGAGGAGTGAGTTTCGAAGAGAGGAAGTGTTATGGCAATTTTTAGGATTTCTGAGTTCTTGAGGATCCAGGCTCCAAGATTGTGTGAAATGGGCTCCTTGATGCTTGCATAAACAATGCTGATTGGCCAAAGAGTGGTTGTGGCATAGGCTGATTGGTATGGCTTGATTTGCAAAAAGTCAAAAGTTATGGTACCTTAAGCATGGGCTGAGTCAGAGTTGGCTTTTGGGGTGTCTTGGCCTTAGCTTGGTTCAAGGATGGCCCTAGGATCAAGTTTATGTAGCTGGCACAAGTGGATGAAGAGTTCCAAGAGGTTTTGCAAAGTTTATGCATAATTGTCATTTTGAGATTTCTTGAGAATCAAGCCATCAAAACCCTAGGTTCAAAGGCCAATTCTGATCTTTTGAAGTTGCTTTGACATGTTATGGTGCATAGAAGTTGATTAAGGTCATGAAATGGCTTGGCAAGTGAAATTGCAAAATTCCCTCTTTGGCATGAACTTGAAAATTATAAGATTTTTGCCAACTTTGAAAGGCCGTATCTTGAGTTCTTGGATGAATCAAGAAATGCTCTTGTACTTTTTGAAAATGGGAAGACATAATCTACAACTTTCATGCCCAAGAATTTTTCATTTGAAGCATTTTTGGTCATGAAAGAATAGGTTGAATATCTTTCCCAAAATGGAAAGTTTCCATTACAAGTCATTTCCAAAAATAGCAAGTTTGCATTTGGCTCAAAATTATTCAACTTTATGAACTTCCAACCACTTCTAAGATCAAATAAAGATCATAGAGACTCAAAATGGTGATGATGACCCTTTGGTGCCCTTGATGGAGGCCTCAGATGCCCTGATTTTGACATTACTTGCTCAAGAAGTTACCCAATGATCAGATGACTTTCACAGTGAATTTCTTCATCAAACTTGGTACACATGATCCTTATAACATATCAAGACCATTAGAAACAAGAATGACCAAAAAAATTGGGATTAAGGCCTCTGAAACCAAAACCCTAATTTTAGGTCATCTGTGTAGGAAATCTTCAGTCGGCCTCTATGCCTTTGCCATTCTTTGTGATCTTTTGACTTTTGTGAACTTTGGGGAGCATAATATGATCATGGAACACACATGGACCCCCTTGGAAATCTTTAAGACCATGGTATGGCTCATATCACTTCTTGGATTGCTCAGATCACAAGCCCTAGATGCAGATGAAATGAACTATGTAGTGAAACAAATATGCAATATGGGATGGTATGCCTATGCTTATGCAAAAATGAAAGATCACAATCCATGGTGTGAGAAAAAGTGAGGGAAAATTTGGGGTTTTTACAGGAGGGTATCCATGAAAAAGTAAACCATTTTTTCTCTCCAGATGCGGTGGTTGAACTCTAGCTGCGACTTCGTGCCACCTCTACGCATATTCCTTAAAGCTTTCGGAGTTTTTTTGAGACAAACTTTGCAGTTGGGTCCGACTTTGAGCCATGTTAATATTATATTGGTATTGCTTGAGGAAATCCTCCCCAAGCTCTTTCCAATTCCGAACAGAGGTCCTCTCCAATTTCATGTACCATTCCAGTGAGCCTCCAGACAGGCTGTCCAGGAAATAGTACATCCAAAGTTTCTCATCTTTGGTATGTGCAACAATCTTGCAGTAAAAAGCTTGCATGTGACATTTTGGGCAAGAATTGACATTGTATTTTTCGAAACCTGGAGTCTTAAACTTTAGAGGAATGACCACCCCCTGAACCAGGCCCATGTCAGAAACATCGATGCCTAGAGTATCCATGCATTCCAAAGCTCTAACTTTCTCAGCCAGCATCTGAAAGTCTTGGGAATTAACACTTGTGCTAAAGCCCATGTCTTCATTAACCAAGGTGAAATGATCTTCTTGTTGGTCAACCACATGAACAGAAATAGGGAGGCCACCCTCTGGAGTTGGAGGTCTGTTACCCCTATTGTTGTTGATTGGATTTCCGTGAGCATCCAAAGTGATAACCGGAGGGTCCACCTGCGGTGGATCAAGTCTGAGAACAACAACTCTTAGCTCCTACTGCCCCTGGGCCATGCCCTGCATCATAGTCATAAACTCAACCATCCTGGTGCGGAGTACATTCAACTCAGTATGTACGGTGTCCATGATGTTTCTCTGGTTACGGCGAGCAGCGTACCGGTGAAGAGGAGTGTCGTGTCAGAGAAGACGACTCTTTACGACTCTCACAATATTTCCTGTATAAACAGATAAGTTAAGAAATCTAGATAACCTGCAAAAGAAAAAATGAAAATGACATGAATGCATGCAATGCTGTGTTCTTTTCATTCTCAAGGTTTTTTTACATTCCCGTTCCAATATTGAGAAAATTAAAATAGATTTTGAAAATTCAGACTATGGGGAAGAAGACCCCACGTGAAGCTCATATCAGATAATTATGGAGAACTGGTGTTTAGAACCACGTGTCAGTGCAAGGATAACAATTAGAGATTCCAACCAAGTCAAATATCATAAACTGAAATCTGAGGATAACAAATTCCCCAAAAGGTGCCAACTCATATAGCGATAGAAAATAGTAAAGCACAAAGTAAAGAGGAATCCCACAACAGGCCTATGGGTAATCCTGGTACAAGAAAATGAAACTAACCCCTATGAAGCTTCATGTCCTTCATCCTCCAGATAAGACACTTGACCACCTGGAATAGCTGAGCTATGTCTAGATGACCTGGCTCCTGGATGAGCTTCTGAATAAGGAGATCCCTCTGATCAAAGGAAGCATGTAATTCATTGATCTGCTGTAGGAACACCTCTTCATTCTCTTTGCTAGGACTTGACTCAGTCTTGGCTTTATTGACATCGGATCGGAGTTTCAGTTCTTCTGCCTCCTTCTAGATATCTTAAACAACTTATTGACCTTGGGCTATCTTCTGAAGGTAGTCTTTACGCTACTCATGGGCTTTCTGAAGTAGCTCTTCCTATTCAGCCAAGAGCTCTTAAAGGTTTTTGATCTTCAGCTTGTACTCAACTTCTACCTCCTTTTTCTTTTTCAGATTATCATCCCATCTTACTTGCCAAAGGGTCACAAATTCGTTGGCTTCATCTAAAGACTTCTTGTCCTTCCGGCGCTGACTCGCCTTGTGGGTTTCAGCCAACATTTTCTTCTTGAAATAGAGCTCCCTTTCTTTAAAGTCCTTTTGCTTGAGCCTGTCTATCTCTTCAGCTTTATGAGCTCTTTCCTCTAACCTCTTGTTGTGGATCATCAACTTCTGGCAATAACTGTTGGTCTCCATATTTTCAGCTTTAAGTTGTTGGACCAAAGCTTCCAACTTCTGATAATCCTTTAAAGGAACAGTAGCTTCTGGTTCAACACCTGGAGGTAGAACTGGTGCAGAGAACGTTATTAGAACGACTTGACGTTTCTCTCTTATCCAAGCCTCATACTCGGGAAACATCTGATTGTTACTTTTGCCCAAGTGTGCTATACCTTTTCTTCTGATAAGTTTCCAGGCACCTGCAGCTTCTCGAACCAAAGGAAAATTATCCTTTACATGGAAATAGAAAGCCTGGACTAGTTATGATTCTTTAGGAACATGTTTGAGTGCATATCTCAACTGCCTCCTTAAGAGAATAAGGTTGTGACTGATGCCCCTACTACTCCTAAGATTGGAACATTAGGATAACCTCCACAGCTGGAGATGAAGTCCTTCCCTTTTAATCTCAAGGTAAACCACCTGATATCCTTAGCAGACAACATACTCAGTTTCTAGGCCCAGATTACATTGGGATCAGTGAAAGCTTCAGTAGTGGGTAGGTGTCTCATAAACCATTTGTAGAATTAAGGAACGCAACACCTGACTAGACCACCTCTTTTCTTCTCATTTTTGTAGTGTACTGAATAATATAAGTCACCCAGAAGAGTGGGCATAGGATTCTTCAGCACAAACAGGTGGATGGCATTCATGTCCACAAACTTATCCATGTCATCAAATAGGATGATCCCATAGATGTATAAGGCTAAGATAGTACAAACTGAATCCCACTGAGCAGCCACAACAAGTTCTCCAGCTCTTATAACCAAAAAGTCTAAACGAAAACCAAGTACCCCAGCTTTGGTAGCAGTCAAGTTAGCAGACACCTCAGATGAGCTCAAATAAAGAGCTTTGGAAATGTCGTCATGAGAAGGTCTGGTCATCTCTGAATTGAAAGGGATCTGATTTATGAGTGGCACACCCAAAATTACAGCATACTCCTCAAGCATAGGACCCAACAGGAAGTCAGGAAATGTAAAGCATCTGAGCCTAGGATCATAATACTGTAATAAGGTATGAATGACACTCCTCTGAGAACTATCCAGGTTAATCACCAGATCTAGAATATCACCATAACTCTCTTTGAAGTATCCCATTTGACCCGAGATAATAATAGACACCATCTGGTTAACTAGATTCACTTTTGTATCAAAGAACTTGTAGTGCACATTCTTCTTTCTGACGTCTTCCATCTCTGAAGCAGAAGTCTGACCGGGAACTGGGAATAATATGAACCCTGAGAATGAAAAAGAGCACGAATGATTAATGATTAATGATCAGTGACGTGTCTGTGTTGTGTTGATCATATAATCAAGTGTTTGTGTAGGTTCACAATAACAGTCACAATAAGAGGGTCACAATGGCAGTCACAGTAACAGTTCCTCTGAACAGAAATCCCGAATCTCGAAACCAAAGGACCATGTAGAACCAGATTAGTGTAAACACCCCAAATTTTCCCTCACTCATTTCACCATGGCTTGTATTTCTTTTCATGTTGCATAAGTTCAATCATATCATCTCATATTGCATTTTTGCTTCACTGCATTGATTCAAAGTCATCTGCATCTAGGGTTTGTGATCTGAGCAATTCAAGAGCCATCTGAGCCACTCCAAAGGCCTCCAATCATCTCAGGAGGATCCATGTATGTTCAAGCATCATATTATATCCTCACAAGGCCAAGAAAGTCAAAGAATCACAAGAACTGAAAAAGGCATGGAAGCAGAGCCAGGTTTAACTGCATAAATGACCTAGAATTAGGCTTTTGGTTTCAGAGGCCATAACTCCAATGTTTTTGGTCATTCTTGTTTCTATTGGTATCTATATGTTATGAGGATCATGCATATCAATTTTCATGAAGAAATTCAATGGGGAAGGCATCTGATCACAAGATGACTTCTTGAGCAAGTCAGTGAAAAATCAGGGCATCTGAGGTCCCCAATCATCCAACCAAAGGGGTTTCTCCATCATTTTGAATGTGTATGATCTTTATTTGATCATATAAGATGTTAGAAGTTCACAAAATTGAAGAATTTCAAGCCATTTGCAAAGTTGCCATTTTTGGAAAGTGACTTATAATGTGAACTTGCCATTTTGGGAAAGTTTTTCAACCTCCTCTTTTTGATTCAAAAATGCTTCAAATGAAAAATCTTTGGTCATGAAAGTTGTAGATTGGATCCTCCCATTTTCAAAAAGTAAAAGAACTCATTCTAATTCATTTTAGATCAAAAGTTATGGTTTGTCAAAGTTGGGAAAAATCACTTATTTTTCACTTTGGCACCAAAGAGGGAAAGTTGCAAAACCTCATGCCAAGCATTTCTATGACTTCAAAATGACTTCTAACCATCATACAAACATAACACATGACCTAAAATTCAGAATTCACCAAAGAATCACTCATTTTCATGCCTTGATCATTAAGAAACCTCAAAAGTTCCAAAAGTTCACAAATTTGCAAAACCACCCATAAGCTTCAATCCACTTGCTAATTGGCCTCAATCTGAATTCCATGGTTGCCCTTGATCCTTGCTGCGCAGGACACCCCTTTGTCCTTGGTCTGAACTTGCCCATACCTCAAAGGACACCTAACCTTGACTTTTTGCAAAACAAGCCATACCAATCAACATAGCCCACAACAACTCTCTGACCTATTACAACTTGATACATGGACCAAAAGCAACTCAACACACCACACAACACAAGCAAAAACCTCCCATAACACAGCATTCACCAAAATCCTCTCTTATGCATTTTTCTTCGAGTCTCAACACACAAGCCTCAAACATCAAAACAAATTCCACAGAACAACTCACCTTAACCCTCTGATCATTTCCCAACCATCACCTTGCTCTAAAAGGCCCACAATCGGAAATACGATTTTCACCTTGCACAAACGGAGCTTCTGCAATCTTCATTTTGAGGCCACAAAAATTCCAGCTAAGCATCACAAACACTTGAGGGAGATCATTGGAGAAGTTTTGAAGCAAAAAAGCAGCCAAACAGTGCCACTTTCGAAAGCTTCAGCTCAGGTAACCTTAAGAACAAATTTTCCAGAAGCTTGATTTTAGGTTATAAACTTGTTTTTCATGTTGCCCTGATCACGTTGATGCTTTCATTTTTGAAAATGGTTGAGTTTTGAGGATTTTATGTTGTTCTGAAACATTGCCCGTGAAATGTGTTTTGATTTGATTCTCTTGATTCATGAAAAATAAATGGTTTTTGTTGTGGGGTTTAGATTTAGTGATGTCTAAGGGTTGATTCTGGAGAGTTTGATGAAGTTTTGATGCGTATTGAGTGAGATTGGAGAAATGGTTGGCCGGAGAAGATGACCGGAACACTGTTCCGGTCATCTGAGAGTAATTAGGGTTCAGGATTAGGGTTTAATCATAAATAGTGAGGTTTGAATTCCAGCCGTCCATAAGCGTGCGTAGTCAATTCCCGCCCCCTGGGTTTGAATCTGGGCCCTTAGATCAGCTGACTTTCTCATTTTCTCTTTAATTTCATTTTTATTTTATTTGTTTTGTATTTAATTTATACGAATTTTTAAAAATAGCAAAATGCATTAAAAAATTCTGAAAATTTTTATCAAATCTTTTATTTATTTTCAGAACCCAAAAATATTTTTATTTTTATTTTTTGCATCAAAAATTATTTTTAAATCATTTAAATGTTTATTTTTAATTAGTTAATGGAAACTAATTAATTAAAAATGCATTTAGGTATTTAAAAATCACCAAAAAATTCACATTTCATTTTGACATATTTAGAAACATTGTCCAACTCTTCAAACAAATTTATTTTTGGTTCTTGACCTACTTTGATGATTTTCATTGGAATAAAAGTTATTTAAAGACAATATTTTGGTCCTTACTTAGAAAAATTCATTCTGCCTAACCATGAAGAGTTTGATGATGGTTCTTCTTGCATTGCATCCTTCATGTCATGTAGTTTTTAGGGTAAAATTGGTTTGAATTTATCTTTCATTTTCAAATTGATGTGCATTTTTCCTTTTGAAGTGTCCAAAAACCCTAGTTGACTTAGGAAAATCATAACTCCCATTAGGTTAAGACTTAGGTCCCCTCCTTTGGGAAGTGAACTTATGTAGCGTTAGGTTTCCTTTGATCCCATTTTCAATTTTTTATCATGTCATTTGCTTCTGATTTTGAATTTTGCATTACATATTGTATGTAAACCCTAGTTCTTGCCTTCCTTTGCATCCATCTCTCATTTGCTTGCATACAAGAACTTTCCATGACATTTTATGCATCAACATGGCATATAAGACATCTTAGGACATATTAGAATTATGTTTGATCATTGCATCATTCATTTGCCATGTTATGCATTCATTCCATTTCATAAACTTTCATGGACTTTTATGGTTCAAAACATGCTCCATTGGCATCCTTATGCTTGTATGATCATTCTCATCTCTTGTCTTGTGTTTACATCATCTCTTAGCATCATTAACATCATGTTTATGCTTCTGGTTTTGGTTTGCATCATTGCATCTTTTGCATTTTCATTTCATTTCATTTTCTTTGCTAACTTTTCAGGTGGTAAGTTGTTTTGAGAAGTGAAATTGCCTTCACTTCTCACAATCTCTTCTCATCTCTTTTATGCATTCTTTGCTGAATTTTGTGTGTGTATTAGAGTGAGCTTGCTCATTCATGCTCCTTCTCACTTTCTTTCTTCAAGCAACTTGTCTTCTTAAGTGAAGCAAATTGTTTTGCTTCTCCTTTCTTCTCCTCATTTCATCTTGTCCCTCCCTGGTGGCCTTTGAAGATCTCTTGCAAGCTTCATGAACCCATAGGAACACCCAAGCATGATCACAATTAGGTTTTGATTAGTCCCCCCATTTAGTTTTTACCTTTGTGTCATCTTTGTGTCTTCTCTTCTCATACCTTAATCAAGGACTAAACCTTAAAGGGTTTTAAGGCTTTGTGATTAAGCTTATGCCTGCATCCTTCTATTAGAATGGAGTGTATAACTTTAATCCTAAGTGTTAAACCCTTAATGTGTTTAAATCCTTTAATCAATTCATCTAATAATCATCAAGACATCAAACTTGTAACTTTGGCCTTGCATTAGGGTTCTAATTCTTCCTTAACTGGTTAAGAAGGACTAACCCTAGTGTTAATGGACAAGTCCCCCTCAAGTTGTCTTACAAATCATAAAATCAATTTCTTAAGGTTACCATTAACTAAAATCCACTCTAATAAAGTCCTTGTTATGTCATGAGGTTAATCCCTAATCATGGATTAAGTTGAGGAGCCTTCTTCAGCTTAAATGTTCTCATCTATTATCCTTCAGCTAGGATGGTGTAATGGGTCCATTAAATCTTTGATTATGGCTTAAACGCATTACTTAACACTAAACAAAAACTCCAAAACATCTAAATAAATGCAAGTAGGTTAATGATCTTAATCCTACATCATGGTGATTAAGTGTGAGGTGTTTACTTCACACTTAAGGTGTTCTCATTACCCCTAATCAGAGGGAAGATGTGATGAGTTTACTAACCCTTGGTTTAGGCTTAAGCTCATTAACTTATGACAAACCTCAAAAGCAATAAAAGATTGAAAACACAAAAACAAACAATAATCGTCTCCTCCGGGATTCTTTTCTCATCTCATTCACTCATAAACGAGAACTTGCTTCTTCCGTCTGATGCAAGACAGTTTGCACTTGAGCCAGACAGGTCATACACTTGAGCATAGACAAGTAAGCAGTTCACAAGTCAATTTATCTTTCAGCCTCTTTGAGTCGAACTATGGTGTTCTAACTTCCTCATTGCACGAGAGGATACGTAGGCATAACTTAACAGTTATCGAACAAAAGTCTCCGTATATTCCCCCTCCTTCCAACATTATTCTTTTAGCCTCATAGTCTTGAGCTTTGTACTCTTTTCTTACACTGACACTCTTTAATTCACTTCACATTCTTTCCTTACACTGACACATTTCCACTTCACTTCACATTCATTTTACACTGACACTTGCATTCTTTCCAGCTTTGATACACAAATAGCACTGACACTACCCCTTTAAAACACAAGTTTTTCAAGCGTGGATCCCGTCGAGTACGACGGACAATCTGGGTGCTAATACCTTCCCAGGTTGTAACCAACGCCCTTTCTCAGTTTCTCTGGTTCGCAACCGTCTTGTCCATATCTTTTCTTAGGTTTATGCAGCATTACCTTTACTTCGGGATAAAAATGCCTAGCTGGAGACTCTATTCATTTCTCTCTCTTTCGCCGACTGTTCGCGTCTGTACCCCTTCTGACCAGGTGTCATTTGGTGGGAGCGACAACTTGGCGACTCTGCTGGGGATCATTTATACTATAACCAGGGCTTCTGGTTCTTTTTGTGGGTTCCTCCTGGCGCTTGTTTGATTTGTGTTTACTGGGGTGTTATGTGCTAATTGTGTTTATTTATTTGCTTTATTTATTGCTTTATGTACAACTTTATTTATTGCTTTTCTTTACAGTTTTACATATTTCATATTGTCATTATCATTACTGGATCTGGTTTCTGTTTTGATGGGTGGGGTTCCATTGAGAGTTCAAGGTCCTATACCTGGGACCTGAGTGACACCTAGGCTAGAGTGGTTCATGTTCTTTCCCATTCCATTTCGGTCTGGTGCGGGAATATGAAACACGGTTCAGATGTGGGTTTCTTCTTGAGAACTCTGTGCTACAGATTTCCTGTAGTGCTAGGGCTATCTGGGAAGCCTGCTAAGTCTGGATGACCCTTATTATTGACCTTCAGAAACTGAGGTGAATTAGAGGAGGATCTTTTATGGTTATTGTAAACACTGTACCTCCGGGTTAGAAGTGTTTACACTTCTCATAACTAACCCAAGTCTGAGGATCCTTGTTCTAGAACACTACCTGTGATGGGGTTGGGCTGTTTACAGGTTTGCAGGTACCCTTGGCCACATCATACCCTGTCTTTGTTTTGTTTAAGAGTACTCCACTTTGGACAGCTCTTGTGATTAACCCTGGATATGTGACTCTTTATTTGAGTCCTCCACCTTGGTTACTGGATTTCTAAACCTCCATCTGGACCTTCTTTGAACATACATGGACTTATACCAAGGCAGATATCAGATCCAGCTTGATCATAAACCCTTGCATATCATTTGCATATATCATCATTTGCATCATTTAACATTTGTTTATTTGTTTCTCAGGGTATCCACATTATATCTGGTTTGGTTTTGACCCATTCTTCTGCATAGACCTCTGCTTCATCAGTTATCTGCTTCAGCTATCCTCATCATCACCAGCATCAGCCTGTCAGTGGCTCATCTCCAGTATTAGCCTTAATCTTCATCAGCACCTATCTTCCTCCTCTTCAGCATTTATGACTACTCCAAGGAAGAGCAACATATCCTACACTTTCTTTGAGCCTGTGTTGAGTGGCATCAGGCAAGTCCAGTCACTCATCACCCCTGACCACATCCCATTGTTCAGGGAACATTATGGAGGTATCCTGGATATGGTTATGGACCTTGACCCTTCTCAGAGGAGCATGATCCACACATGCTTACAGTTTTATGACCCTCCTTTGAGATGCTTCACATTCCCAGACTTTCAGTTAGGGCCTCTACTGGAAGAGTTTTCCTCATTGATTGGAGTACCTATCAGGGGTGGACTCCCTTTCAACCCAGAAATGACTTTTCCCAGCAATGGAGAAGTAGCAAAAGCAATGTACCTGGAGCCTACCTTGATTGAGCAAAGCATGACAACAAAAGCTGGGATCCCTGGTTTGCACTTGGACTTCTTGATTTCTCAGGCCATTCTGAAGGCTTCATTGGGAGAGTGGAGGGCAGTTTGTGCACTGTTAGCCCTCAGCATATATGGGGTTATACTGTTTGCAGATGAGCCCAAATTTGTTAGCAAGAATGCCATCCATCTGTTTCTCCTGAAAAACCCAGTACCCACATTGCTGGGAGACTTTTATTACTCCATTCATCAGAGGAATGAGAAACAAAGGGGGAAGTTAGTGAGATGTCGTGCTCCTTTGTTTCACACCTGGCTGCTCAGACACCTACCTAAGTCAGATGCCTTCTTGAATCCTCACCAACAGAAGAATTGGGCTAAGAGACTCATTGCTTTGACTTCAGATGATATTAGGTGGTGCACGCAGAGCACCAAGGGCAAAGACATTATCACCAGCTGTGGACAATACCCAAATGTGCCTCTGATAGGAGTGAAGGGTTGCATCAATTACAATCCTTTACTGTTTAAGAGACAACTGGGCTATGCTTTGGTTCACCCTCCCAGAGTGCAGGATTTAGCTGAGACCCTGTATTGTGAAGTGAAGCCTAATTCAGCTGCTGTCAGACAAGCATCCTGGGCTTGGGACAACATCCAGACAAAAGGGATGGCTATTCTAGGGAGGTGTAATAATGTCGCTTCAGCTCAATACTATGACTGGTCCCGTACTAGAGCTCAGATTACTGGAATGCCTTTCACCTTGGAAGACATACCTGGACCATCTACAGTACAACCAGCAGCAACTATCAGCCTGGAAGAATTTGAGAAGCTAAAGGAAAGGAATGAGAATCTGTCTCAAGCTTTGAAGAAGACCCTTTGGGAAAGGAGTGATGGTCGTCTGGACATTGAGAGGTTGGAAAAGCTTAGGGTTGAGCATCTTGCCAAAATTGAGAAAATAGAGGACTACATCAGGAAAGCAAGAGCTGGGGAACAAATATTGAAGAATGCCTGTAAGGAGGCCAAAATTCAGAAGGCTAGGACTGAGCTCTATCTGCAAGAGAGTCAGGCTAGGTGGGTCAGGATCACTGAAGCCCGGACACAAGAAGACCATAAAACTCAAGCCAAGATTGAACAGCTAGAGGCCAATGAGAAGAAGCAGCAGGAGGCTTTGTTGGCAGCCCAGAAGGAGATTTCAGAGTTGAAACTTAGGGCAGGATTGAAGAGGTCAAAAGACCAAGACAGGCACAAGAAGCTGACCACTGCCATTGCTACCAGGAACCTCCTCATTAGGACCATTACAGAGCACCCAGCTGGTCCAGTGACTGAGGCACTCTTGAAGGAGGTCATAGAGGATGAGTTTGGACTGAATGTCTGACTCTTTGTTTGTTGTTGTTTCCATTTGATGTACTTTTTCTTTTGATGTATTTTGACCCTCCATGGGCATGTGTTGTAAAACAAACTATGTATTTGTTCATCATTTGTAATATATTAGTTTTCTTTCATTGGGTTTCTTTTCTCAACAACATCAAGCATCTTCCTCGAGGTCTGGAAAGGTCAAAACCAAGAACCAAGCCGGATACCTTGGAAAACAAATAAGCATACTGCATTGCATACTAACTTTGTTTTGTTTTGTAGGTTTTGTTATTATTGTTTCTAACTTTGTTGTGATCTCAGGAAACATTGCTCGTCGCCGAGTGTTCCCTGTCAACCGCACACACCGGTACCCTACTCGCAACAATCTTCCTGGTATTCAAATGGATCAAGTACAGCAAGATCTGACTGAGGTCAGGAATCAAATGGCCAATGAGAGGGTGGAAATGAGAAATCAGATGTCTCAATTCATGGCTGTGATGACTGGCTTGGCCCAGAGTCAAGAAAGATTAAGAGAACTGGTGGAAAGGCAAACTCCTGAGGAGCCTCATCTTGGGACAAGAGGAACTAGCAACAATGAAAGGGGTCAGCCTCGTATTGATCCACCAGTATTTGGACCTCATCTGGTTCCAGAAGCTAACATCCCAAGGAATGTGCAGGGTAATACTGCTGGGGGGAGAATCTTGCAGGAGGATCCCCAGGAAGAGCAGTTTACTGTTATGGGAGCAGGAGATGAAGTCTATGACAGGAGGTTAGATGAAATTGCTGAGAAGTTGAGAGCTTTGGAGTCTCAGAATTCCTTGGGCTTCGATGTAATGGACATGGGGCTAGTGGATGGGGTGAGAATTCCCCACAAATTCAAACCCCCGTGTTTTGAGAAATACAATGGAACCTCTTGTCCACGAACTCACCTGCAGTCTTTCCTAGGAAGACTTAAAGCTTATACTATGGATGAGAAGCTGTGGATGTTCTACTTTGAAGACAGTCTATCTGGGGCTTCAAGAGAATGGTATTCACACTTGACCAGAGCTACCATTAGATGCTGGAAGGACTTAGCTGAAGCCTTCATCAGGCAATATCAATACAATCTGGACATGGCTCCTAACAGGACCCTCCTGATGGGAATGTCCCAGTCTTCCAGAGAAAGCTTTAGGGAATATGCACAAAGGTGGAGACAACTTGCTGCTGCTGTCCAACCACCCATGTTGGAAAGAGAAATGGCCGACATGTTCATGAATACTTGTCGCTCCCGATAAATGGGGAATGGCCCAAATAAAGGTACAGACGCGAACGGTCGGCGAAAGGGACAATGAGAACACACAGCAGTGAACTCACTGGAAAAGAAAAGAGTCGCCAGCTAGGCATTTTTATCCCGGAGGAAAGGTAATGCTGCATAGACCTAGAAAAGGATGGATAAGACGGTTGCGAACCAGAGAGACTGAGAAAGGGGGTTGGTTACAACCTGGGAAGGTATTAGCACCCAGATTGTCCGCCGTACTCGACGGGATCCACGCTTAAAAGATTTGTGTTTTAAAGGGGGAGTGTCAGTGCAATCTGTGTATAAAATAGCTGGAAAAGAATGTACAGGTGTCAGTGTAAAAGAAGGTGATGTGTGATATGTGAAGTGTCAGTGTAAGGACCAAAAGTGAAATGCTCATGACAATGAGGCTTAAAGAATAATGCTGGAAAGAGGGGGAATATACAGAGACTTTTGTTCGATAACTGTTAAGTTATGCCTACGTATCCTCTCATGCAATGAGGAAGTCAGAACACCGTAGTTCGACCCAAAGAGGCTGAAAGATGAATTGACTTGTGAACTGCTTACTTGTCTATGCTCAAGTGTATGGCCTGTCTGGCTCAGGTGCTAACTGTCTTGCATTAGACGGAAGAAGCAAGTTCTCGTTTGTGAGTGAATAAGATGAGAAGAGAATCCCGAAGGAGACGATTATCGTTTGTTTTTGTGTTTTTAGTCTTTTATTGCTTTGTGGTGTTTGTCATAAGTTAATGAGCTTAAGCCTAAACCAATGGGTTAGTAAACTCATCACATCCTCCCTCTGATTAGGGGTAATGAGAATACCTTAAGTGTGAAGTCAGATTCTCACACTTAATCACCTTTGGTGTAGGATTAAGATCATTAACCTACTTGTGATTATTTAGATGTTTTTGTTGTTTTTGTTTAGTGTTGAGTAATGAGGTTAAGCCATAATCAGGGATTAAACAGACTCATTACACCATCCTAATAGAAGGATAATAGATGAGAATGTTTAAGTTGAGGAAAGCTCCTCAACTTAATCCATGATTAGGGATTAAACTCATGACAAAACAAGCCTTTATTAAGTGGATTTTATTTAATGATAAGGTGATGAAGTGATTTTTTTATGATTTGTAAGACAACTTGAGGAGGACTTGTCCATTAACACTAGGGTTAGTCCTTCTTAACCAATTAAGGAAGAATTAGAACCCTAATGCAAGGCCCAAGTTACAAGTTTGATGTCTTGATGATTATTAGATGAATTGATTAAGAGATTTAAACACATTAAGGGTATAACACTTAGGATTAAAGTTATACACTCCATCCTAATAGAAGGATGCAGGCATAAGCTTAATCACAAAGCCTTAAAGCCTTTAGGGTTTAGTCCCTGATTATGAGGTGAGAAGAGAAGACTCAAAGAGACACAAAGGTAAAACTAAGTGGGGAGACTAATCAAAACCCTAATCATTGTCATGCTTGGTTGTTCCTAAGGTTTGTGAGGTTTGCAGGAGAAGCCTTCAATGGAACCACCAGGAAGCAGATGAAAGGATCAGGAGAAGCAAAGTAACTTGCTTCATTCAAGAAGTTAAGTCACTTGAAGAAAGAAAGTAAGGAGCAAAAGAATGAGCAAGCTCAATCTCAAACACATACAAAAATGCAGCAAGGATGCATAAAAGAGATGAAGAGAAGTTATGAGAAGTGAAGGCAAATTCACTTCTCAAAGTTGCTTACCACCTGAAAAGTTAGAAAAGGAATGCAATGCAATGCCAAATGGAATGAAATGGCATGATGATAAACAAAACCAGAAGCACATACATGATGCTAATGATGCTATGAGATGCTACAAACATGAAACAACACATGAGGATGGTCATACAAGTTCATGGATGCAAATGAAACAAGTTAAGGAGCATAAACACACATGAAGAGTTATGAAATGCAAATGGCATACAATATGGGAAATGCAAAATGCAATGATCAAACATGCTTTCAATATGTCTTAAGATGTTAAATGAATCACATGCATGTATAAAATGCCATGGCAAGTCAAGGTATGAGTGCAAATGCAAGATGGATGCATATGGAAGCCCAAATTAGGGTTTATGAACAATACATCAAACAAACACCAAAATCAGAAGCAAAGAACACTATAAAAAAATTGAAAATGCACTCAAAGCAACCCTAATCCTATACTAACTCACTGCCCAAAGGAGAAGTCTCAACTCTTAACCTAGTTCATGTTATGATTTTTCTAAGTTTTCTAGGGTTTTAGGGTTCCTTAACAAGAAAATTACCAAACAAATTGAAAATGAAAGATCAAATCATGGCCATTTAACTTCACAAACTACATGCTAAACACAATGCAATGCAAAAAGAATCAAGGTCCAACTCTTTAGGGTTAGGCAGAAATGATTTTTGGAAGTTTGGATCAAAATAATGCATAAAAATGATTTTAATTCCATGGAAAATTCTCAAAATGCATCAAGATCAAAAAAGAAATTTGGTTTGAGGGTTGGACAATGTTTCTAAATGTTTTCAAATGTTTCATGAATTTTTTGGTGATTTTTAAATACCTAAAAGCATTTTTAATTAATTAATTCTCATTAATTAATTAAAAAGAAACTTTTAAATATTTAAAAATACTTTTTTAATGCTAAAAATCAAAATAAAAATATTTTTGTGTTCTGAAATTAAATAATAACTTGTACAAAAAATTTCAGAATTTTTAAAGTATTTTTGCTATTTTTAATAAATTGTACAAGTTAAATGGCAAGAAAATAAAATAAAACAAAATAAAATGAAAAGTAATTCAATCTAAAGGCTGAGATTTGAATCTGGGAGAGAAGGTTTGACCACGCGCGTTAATGAATGGCCTGGATTGACTCTGGCCTTAATTAAGTTTTACGAATTAATTAAATGGATTAATTAGATTTAATGGTGATTAGGGCAAAATGGACCCATCTGAACCACTCATACACGCGCCAAGTCAACCTAAGTCAGATGATCCAACGCATGAGATTCAAATGCCATTAATGACTGGGATTAGGGTTAAGCATTTTCAGGTGACCGGAGGGAAGCTCCGGTCATCTTCTCCGGCGGGTTGAAAACCCTAGAACATGATTCAGGCTACCATTCATCAAATTAAAAGCAGGGAAATGTTCCTCTACCCAAACCCCACTCAAATCATCTCTCAAACTAAATTTATCTTGCACAAATGTAGAGAATCGAAGCCAAGAAGATTCACGGGCAAAATTTCAGAGCCCTGGTAAATCCTCATTTCTCACTCATTTTTGATTCTAAACACACCCTCATGATCAGCAAGACATACACAACCAAATTATAACTTAAAAAGCAAGCTCTGAGAGAAAAAGTTCATGGCCATACCTGAGATGGAAGCTTCTGTTTCTGGACTTTCTGAGCTATTCTTTGGTGCAAGCTTACTCCACTGATTCCCCTGGTGCTAATGGCAGGCTTGGAAGGAGCTTAAACAAGCTATTTTGAGAGGTCCAGTTCTGGTGTATCAGAAAATGAGGTCTGTGTGTGAGAGGTTTCAAGCTCTACCAATGGTTGATTCTGGTTCCTTTTAGTGTGTTTGATTTGTTGGTGAAGAGAAAATGGATGTTTGATGGCTGAAAAATGAGATTCGAAGGAGGGAAGCTTCTTGACAGTTTTTGTGGGGACTGAGTTCTGGCTTGTCTCAAGGGCCAATGCTTTGCTATAATCTTCCCAAGTTGTGTGAATAGCCTGTGGAGCAGGTCAGTAGGGGTGGCTGTTTACTGTTCCATGAGTATGGGAGTTTTGGCCAAAAAGTCAAGTTGGCTTGTACTTGCAGCATGGGCTATGGCAGCAGCAGTTTGAGGTCATGTCTGGCTTCAGCTTGGGTTAGGGATAGCCCTTGGATTGCTTGAGAGTGACTGCAACATATGGATCGTGAGCTATGCTAGCTTTTGCAACTTGCCCACTTGTGCTTTATTTGAGATTTTATGCTATGTACATGAGGCATTTCTTGCTGAATTTTGTTACATGAGGTCTCAATTGGTCATGGCAATGTATAGAAATCAGTTGGTAATCACATGACCCTTTGGAAAATGACTTTGCCAAAAATCCATCTTTTGCACTTGTAATGAAAAATGACTTAAAGATCTTTGAAAACCAAAGCAAGCAATGCAAAATCCCTTGGGCCAATTCTGTTTTTTAGGTCATGTATGATCATGTGATGAAGTTTTGAAGCCATTTTGAAGTCACTAGAATGCTTGGTACATGAATTTGCAAGTTTTCCATTTGGTGCATAACTTGAAATTTAGTGATTTTTGCCAACTTTGATGAACCATAACTTTTGATCCAAAATGAATTAGGTCATGTTCTTGTACTTTTTGAAAAGGGAAAGATCTATTCTAAAACTTTCATGACCAAAGTTTTTTCATTTGAAGCATTTTTGGAACAAAAAGTAAGGGTTGAAAAGTTGCCTAAAATGACAAATTTCTTAAAAGTCAAACTTACCCCAAAAAGTCAACTTTGCAAAAACTTGTAATTCTTGAATTTTGTGAACTTCAACCTTCTTCCATGATCAAATAAAGATCAAATACACTCAAAATGATGAAGATCAACCCTTGGGTGGGTCATTGGGGGCCTCAGATGCCCTGATTTTGCACTGACTTGCCTGAAAAGTCAACTCTTGATCAGATGACTTCCCCATGGAATTTCTTCATGAAAATTGATATGCATACTCCCTATACCATATAGAGACCAATAGAAACAAGAATGACCAAAAAATTTGAAGTTATGGCCTCTGAAACCAAAACCCTAATTTCAGGTCATCTGTGCAGTCAAACATGGCTCTGCTTCCACAACAAATCCCAGTTCTTGTGATTCTTTGATATTATTGACTTTGAGGGAGTATAATATGATACTTGAACACATATGGACCCCTCTGAAGTGATTGATGGCCTTTGGAGTAGCCCAAGAAGCTCTTGGATTGCTCAGATCACATACCCTAGATGCAGATGACTTAGAAGCCATGCAGTGAATCAAAAATGTAATGTGAGATGCTATGATTGAGTTTATGCATATGAAATGATCACAAGCCATGGTGTGAATGGGTGAGGGCAAATTTGGGGTGTTTACAATACTCTGCAAGGAACATATATTGATAGACTGGCTGCCTTTTTCTCTACCAGCTTTGCTGATATCGTCATAGCTGGTGAAAGGATTGAAAGCCTTTTAAAAATGGGCAAAATTTCTAACAATGGTGCAAGTTCATCCAGTAATCCCAGGAAGCCTTTTGTGGGACCCCGAAGAGCCGGTGAGACCAATTCCATTCATACAAGCAGGGGAAGACCTCAGTATGTTCACAGATCAGTATCAGCTGTTACCATTCCAGCTTCGATTCCTCAACAATCAGCATATCCTCAGCAACAACCACAGTATCAACAACAAGTTCAGTATCCGTAACAGAGAACCTACAACAACAACAATAGCAACCAACAACAGCGTCCTTTCCAACAAAGATCATCACAGGCGAACAGGGTGATTGATCCCATCCCTATGCCTTATGCTGCCTTATTGCCACAACTCCTGAAGCTTAACTTGGTTGAGTTAAGGACGTTGGCACCACCAGATCCCCTCAATCTCCCAAAGAATTATGATGTCAATGCCAGGTGTGCTTTCCACTCCAATGAACCTGGTCACAATACTGAAAAATGCAGGGCCTTGCAAATGAAAGTCCAAGATCTGGTGGATTCTAAAGCCCTCAACTTTGCACCTCCTCCGAATGTCAACAGAAATCCTATGCCCAATCATGGCGGGCCGAGGATCAATGCCATTGAGGAAGACAAACCATCTACCTTGATCACCAGTGTTGCACAAATTCGAACACCTTTGGTCGAAATTAAAGCTCAGATTCTAGAGTGCCAAGTGTTCCCCGGGTGTGAGCTCGGTTGTGGGTATTACAACATTGCAGTCAATGGGTGTGAAAGGTTGAGAGACGGCATAGACGGTCTTATCAAGGATGGTATCCTTCAGATTTCAACAACGACGCCTACAAATCCAGCAATTCCTTTAACAGCAATTCCCGATTCTTCTACAACAGCAGCAACAATCATTCCTACCGATTCATCAATATCATCAGCAATTACTCCGTCCATCACTTCAACAAGTCAAAATTCAACAACCATTTCTTCTACAACATCAGCATCCATTTTATCAGCAGAATCTTCTACAACGCCAACAAGGATTAATGAAGATGTTTCAACAGTTACAATCTATTATGACCCATCGGATGTTCCTCCCAGCAGCAATTTCCAACAACAAGCCATGGCACCTCCTGCCAGATCACCCGTCACGATTTACTATCACCCGTTCCTTATGAAAGCAGTAATACCATACCTTGGCATTATGGCTCTGATCTTTACTGCAACGGGGAGAAAATCACCTTGGATTCATCAACCTCTTCTCCACAAATTGATAATGTTGGGGGAGGCGGAGGCTTCACCAGAAGCGGACGCCTGTTTGCCTCACAAACAAAAAGACCTAATGTTGAAGCAGAGGCTGCTGCCAAAGCAAAAGGAAAGAGTGTGGTACCTGAAGAGCCAACTCCCAAAGAAACTCAGAAGACATCTTTTGAACAAGATGTAGACGAGTTCATGAGAATCATAAAAAGAAGCGATTACAAGGTGGTGGACCAGCTTCACCAAACTCCCTCCAAAATCTCCATATTATCATTGTTGATGTGTTCTGAAGCTCACAGGAACGCGCTGTTGAAAGTCCTGCACGCAACATACGTGCCGGAGGAGATTACTGTTAATCAGCTCGAAACTGTGGTTGCAAATGTCAACACCAGTCATGGACTGGGCTTTACCAATGCTGACTTAATAATAGAGGGACGCAACCATAACAAGGCTTTGCATATCACTTTGGAATGCAAGGGTGCTATTCTATCTCATGTACTGGTGGACACTGGGTCGTCACTCAATGTTCTACCAAAGAAAGCCTTAGTGAAGCTGGAGAATGATGGCTTGGCATTGCGTCCAAGTAATTTGGTGGTGAGAGCATTTGATGGCTCTAAAAGATCAGTGCTTGGGAGATTGATCTGCCTGTGTTGATTGGCCCGCAGACCTTCAAAACTACCTTCTTTGTGACGGACATACAGCCGGCCTACAGCTGTCTGTTGGGTAGACCTTGGATTCACGCCGCTGGCGCTGTTACGTCTACCCTTCACCAGAAGTTAAAATTCGAGTGGGAAGGCCAGATCATCACCATCTGTGGGGAGGAGGACATTTTTGTTAGCCAGCTGGCTACGTATAAGTACATAGAAATGGATGGGGAGATCCATGAAACCATGAGCCAAGGGTTTGAGGCCTTGAACATTAATGAAGCATCTGCTGTACTGGGAACTTCCATAACATCGTACCAGCAAGCCCGGAAGGTTGTTGAGGAAGGTACCGCCCAAGGCTGGGGCAAGCTGCTGCCCGTAGAAAAGAAAGAAGACCGATTTGGGTTGGGTTACAGACCAACTCAACAAGATCAATCAGAGGCTGCCAAGGAGCCCAAGTTTGTCAGCGGGGGAATGCTCACCCCGGATGCTGTGAACAACTTGGAAGATGAGTCGGAAGATGAGCGCAACCTGGAAAGCTGGATACGTCCAAGAATCCCAGGGAGCCATGTCTCAAACTGGTCTTCCCAGGAAATTATGAGGGTTACTCCTGCAGAGTAATTATTATTTCCTGTATTTTGAAGCATGCATCAAGTCCTGCATTTTTCCTAAAATGTCAGGACTCATTTTGTAATCGGGCCATCTTGTATTTTGTGCAAAGATCAATTAATGAATATCAGGACATCTTTTGCAAATGAGTCTTTTCTTTTTCGCTCACTGTTTTTCATTTTTCACTTTTTGTACAAAAATAAAATGGCAATGTTTTTCAAAATAAACAACTTCATTTTCACTTTTTCTAAATAAGATAAAACTGATCACTAAAATGAACAAATCTAAACCCTTGCAGAAAGTGCCCTCCAGACTGCACCGACAACAACACTGCTATGACTTTGTATGACTTTGACAATCCAATCAATCAAGCTGATGAAGGGGTTGAAGAGGATTATGAGCTACCTGAAGAGCTAGCCAGGTTGTTAAGACAAGAGGAGAAGATTATCACTCCTCATTAGGAGGAAGTCGAGACGGTTAATCTTGGTACAGAAGAAGACTTGAAGGAAGTTAAGATCGGGGCCTGCCTGCAAGATTCAGTAAAAAAGCAGCTGATTGATATGCTTCGGGAATATGTGGATGTCTTTGCTTGGTCTTACCAGGATATGCCAGGGTTGGACACCGACATTGTCATGCACAAGCTGCCTCTGAAAGAAGACTGCCCGCCAGTAAAACAGAAGTTGCGCCGTACTCGCCCAGATATGGCAATGAAGATAAAAGAAGAGGTACAAAAGCAATGGGATGTCGGTTTCCTTGCTGTAACTAGCTATCTGCCGTGGGTTGCTAACATTGTACATGTGCCTAAGAAGGATGGTAAGGTGAGGATGTGTGTGGATTACCGGGATCTGAACAGAGCCAGCCCGAAAGATGACTTCCCTTTACCTCACATTGATGTATTGGTCAACAATACGGCTCAGTTCTCGGTGTTCTCCTTCATGGACGGATTTTCAGGATATAATCAGATCAAGATGTCACCTGAAGACATGGAGAAGACAACTTTTATCACACCCTGGGGCACATTCTGTTATAAGGTGATGCCATTCGGAGTGAAGAACGCGGGTGCCACTTATCAACGGGCTATGGTAACATTATTCCATGACATGATCCACAAAGAAGTTGAATGTTATGTGGATGACATGATTGCCAAGTCCCTCACAGAAGAAGACCACCTGGTGAATCTGGTGAATCTGTTGAAGTTATTCAAGCGTCTGAGGAAGTATCAACTGAAGTAAAATCCCAACAAATGCACATTCGGGGTACGATCCGGTAAGTTGCTGGGATTTATTGTAAGTGAAAAGGGGATTGAAGTTGACCCTGACAAAGTCAAAGCCATTCAAGAAATGCCTGCACCGAAGACTGAAAAAGAAGTTCGGGGGTTCTTAGGCAGACTGAACTACATTTCACGGTTCATATCTCACCTTACTGCAACCTGTGAACCTTTGTTCAAGTTGTTAAGAAAAGAACAAACGGTCAAGTGGAATGAAGACTGTCAGAGGGCTTTTGACAAAATCAAGGAATACTTACAGGAGCCTCCAATCCTTATGCCTCCAGTTGAAGGAAGACATATAATCATGTACTTGACAGTATTAGAAGAGTCAATGGGGTGTGTGTTGGGCCAGCATGACGAGTCTGGTCGAAAAGAGTATGCAATATACTACCTAAGCAAAAAGTTTACCGACTGTGAACAACGTTATTCACTGCTCGAGAAAACTTGCTGTGCTTTAGCGTGGGCTGCTCGCCGACTGAGACAGTATATGTTGACTCACACTACCTTATTGATCTCTAAGATGGACCCAGTTAAGTACATTTTTGAGAAGCCGACACTTACCGGGCGGGTTGCAAGATGGCAAATGATTCTTACAGAATATGACATTCAGTACACATCCCAGAAAGCTATCAAAGGCAGTGTGTTGTCTGACTATCTTGCTGAGCAACCCATTGATGATTACCAGCCTATGAGATTTGACTTCCCCGATGAAGACATCATGTTCATAAAAGCAAAAGATCATGAAGATCCTATTCACACTGAAGGGCCTGACCCGGAAGAAGAGTGGACTATGATGTTTGATGGGGCTGTTAATATGAATGGTCGTGGTGTTGGTGCAGTACTCATTACACCTAAGGGAGTTCACATGCCTTTCTCGGCAAAACTCACCTTTAACTGCACTAACAATGAAGCTGAATATGAAGCTTGTATTATGGGTCTTGAGGAAGACATTGACCTCATGATCAAGACGTTCACTATGTTCGGAGATTCAGCTCTGGTAATCAATCAGACCAACGGCAAATGGTACACCCACCAAGATCATCTGATACCTTACCGGGACTATACAAGGAGGTTATTGACTTTCTTCACAAAAGTCAAGCTTGAGTATATCCCCCGAGATGAAAATCAGTTTGTAGATGCTCTTGCTACCATTTCATCCATGATCAAAGTTCAAGCTGCCAACTTTGTGCCTCGGATATCGGTATCCGGACTTGACAGACCAGCATACGTGTTCTCAGCAGATGTTGTTTAAGATGATAAGCCTTGGTTCCATGATATCAAATGCTTCTTGGAGGATCAAACATACCCACCTGGGGCATCATCCAATGATAAGAAGACACTAAGAAGGCTAGCTGGCAGTTTCTTCCTAAATGCTGATGGTTCCTTGTACAAAAGAAACTTTGATATGGTACTTCTCAGATGTGTTGATAAGACAGAAGCAAACTTGTTGATGCACGAGGTACACGAAGGATCTTTTGGTACCCATGCTGGAGGGCATGCTATGGCTAAAATGTTGCTAAGATCGGGGTATTACTGGATCACAATGGATGCAGACTGCTGTGCTTATGCCAGGAAATGCCATAAATGCCAAATTTATGCGGATAAAGTGCATGTGCCTCCCAATCCTTTGAATGTGATGTCTTCACCCTGGCCCTTCTCCATGTGGGGCATTGATATGATTGACAAGATTGAACCGACTGCTTCAAATGGCCACAGATTCATCCTGGTAGCCATTGACTATTTCACCAAGTGGGTTAAGGTAGCTTCGTATGCAAATGTCACCAGGAAAGTGGTAGCCCGATTTCTGAAGAGAGACATCATTTGTCGGTATGGAGTTCCCGAGCGAATCATTACTGATAATGGTTCCAACTTGAACAACAAAATGATGGCAAAACTGTGCCGGGACTTCAAAATCCAACGCCACAATTCTTCTCCTTACAGGCCAAAGATAAACGGCGTTGTTGAGGCAGCTAACAAGAATATCAAGAAGATCGTGCAGAAGATGGTGGTCACATACAAAGACTGGCATGAAATGCTACCATTTTCCTTGCATGGGTACCGTACGTCAATTAGAACATCCACTGGGGCAACACCGTATCAGCTTGTGTATGGTATGGAGGCAGTCCTACCTGTTGAAGTTGAGTTACCCTCCTTACGGGTACTGATGGATGTCAAGCTGAATGAAGCAGAGTGGGTCCGGTCCCGATACGAACAACTTAGTCTGATTGAAGAAAAGAGGTTAGCTGCAATCTGTCATGGGCAGCTGTATCAGAAAAGAATGAAGAAAGCCTTCGATCAGAAAGTCAGGCTCCGAGAATACCAAGTAGGAGATCTGGTGCTGAAAAGACTCCTCCCTCCTCATACAGACCACATGGGCAAGTGGACTCCGAATTATGATGGTCCATTCGTATTAAAGAAAGTTTTCTCTGGTGGAGCACTGATGCTCAGTACTATGGACGGTGAAGACTTCCTGTCCCCTGTGAATTCAGATGCAGTTAAAAAATACTTCGCATAAAATGATCCGCTGGACATAAAAACAGAATGTAAGTCCTGGCAAAAATAGGGCATCCCGGCGAGTCAAAAACAGAATAAAAGACTCGGGCAAAAATAAGGGAAAAATAATGAAAAATATACACCCGCTGAGTTGAAAAGCCACATTGGACAACTCAGGCAAAAAATGGGTATCCCGGTGGATTGAAAACCCGAAAGGGCGATCCACGCAAAATAAAGGGAATAAGCGAACAACTGCATTCCGAATTCGTCTGTATCACTTACAACACGGCAAGCTCCGAAAGGATGAAGCATCGGTCAGAATCAACCTTCTTTAGAAAGCAAGAGGAGAATAACGTCAAGGTCATACGAGTCATAGCAAAAGGGAAGCACACTGAAGCGTCATCAACATTGCCAGCATCTTTTTGTTTTCTCGTTTTGTAGCAATCTCCTCATTTCAGGGGATTTGTTTCTTTGACTGTATTTGCCAATATAGGGCACCCCAAGTTAATAAAATCAGATTTTCAGTCACATTTCGTCTCGTACATTTTATTTTCGTTTGCAAAAAATGTCCGATGTCCTTATAAACCTTGTTTGCATGAATACAAATGCGTCTTTTCTAAATTACATGCTTACAGGAAATATATTTGCTCCCGGCAGTGTCTAAATTCCTATGATGGAATCCAGTAAGGGATACCTCGGGCTACTTGTGCGTTTCTTTGCCATACAGGATTGCAGGTAGTCAAAGTGCAACATGGGGCATGAAAAGTTTCTCCCCAGCAAGCTGTCAAATCACCATTTTCTCAGCACTTCTTCCGACACTAAAGCTGCTTTCTCCCCAGCTGAGTTGCCAGTCATCATTCCTCCTCAGTCAAGTGTTAGACAGGGAATCATCTCCCCGCATAGTTTCAGCCTTTATCCAGAAGAGCCATGTCCGAAGATCTCACAACAAAGCGACGAAAGCTTCCACAGCCCTAGCTGGGCTTATCATCACCAAAAGAAAGGTCAATCAGTGACCTGGTTCCCCAAGCAGAATCATTCCATCAGATCTACCAAGGATCTCATCCCCAGATGGGATACCACTTCAAGCAAATCAGCCAGGGATCTTCGCAACAACGGGATCCGAATCCCAGATCAGTATCTTTGCATAATCATAGCATTCGCATCATATTTTCCCCCAAAGCGTAGCATTCCGTCTAATACGGAGCATTACGGCAAAAATCAAACATATTGCATAATCATAGGCCATGTTTTGAACAAGTACTTGCGTGTACCAACATACCACCAACAATATACAAAATACTTCCCGAGATCCCCAGCAGAAAGCCAAAGCATCCTCTTTGCACTCACAAATACAGATAGACGCTCCTTTTGGCACTCGTCCGTGTCACCATCCCCTGTAAGGTCGCCCGAGAATTCTTCACAGCCAAATACATATATATATATGCACTTCCCTGACACCCGTCCGTGTCACCTTCCCAGCATAGTTGCCTAAACACTTTGGAAACCAAATACTTGTTTATAATACACTTCTTCCGACACCCGACTGTGTCGTGCTCTCCACAGCAAGTTGGACACTCGTCTATGTCTCACTCATCATTGTTACTCATACAGATACTCATCCGTATCTTGTATGCACCACTTAAACCCCCTCAGAGTCGACACTCGTCCATGTTCTTTGTTAACTAGTTGGTACTCGTCCGTATCATCATCTCCGAACATGCGTCAAGCGTTTGTTTCTACTGATACTCGTCCGTATCATAGTCTTAAGGATGCTCGTCCGCATCTTTAATCTATACACCGTGTCAGACACTTATACCTTTGCTCTCTTGAAATTAGACACTCGTCTGTGTCTACCATTCCCCAGAAGATTCTCTAGCAAGCTATACCTTTTATCTGACATTCGTCCTATGTCACGATATTTTCGGCAGCCGTACCCTGCCAGGTGATCGTCCTTCACCTTTTTGATGATCGTCCTTCATCATCCCCAGCGGAGTCTCTATTCATTAGAACCCCTTCCTATCCGACATTCGTCCTATGTCGTGATATTTTCAGCAGCCGTCCCCTGCTAGGTGATCATCCTTCACCTCTTGATGATCGTCCTTCATCATTTTATCCGATGGTCGTCCCCGTCGTTGATCCTGCTATCTGACATTCGTCCTATGTCAGGATAAACCCCAGGAGTAGCCGTACCCTGCTAGGTGATCGTCCTTCACCTCTTGATGATCGTCCTTCATCATGCCTATCCGATGGTCGTCCCCATTGTCGACCTTTTCTATCCGGCATTCGTCCTATGTCGTGATACTTGTGGCAGCCGTACCCTGCCAGGTGATCGTCCTTCACCTTAGATGACCGTCCCTCATCTTTTCCCCAACAAAGCAGTCGTCCCCTGCTAGGTGATCGTCCTTCACCTTTGATGACCGTTCCTCATCATTTATTTCTTCAACCCGATGGTGGTCCCCGTCATTTACCTCTAATCCCCAGAGAGTCTTGTTTCTTTACTTGATGATCGTCCCCATCATGATACCTTTGTTTCCCCAGCGTGTCGGCCGTCCCCGTCGTCGCTTTTCCCAGCAGTTGTCCTCTGCTCGACAGTCGTCCTCCGTCGCCCGTACTTTATAATCATACTTTATTTTCTTTTACAATCTATATCCCTTTTCTTCGTTGTTCGGTGAGTGCAAATTTTGGACTGTCTTTGATATTCAACCACAAGTTATCTTGTTTGCCTGTTAAGTTGTTGCTTACATCCTGCGCAACTAACTCATGCTTGAATAGGGGCAGCTGTAAGCACCCCAAATTTTCCCTCACTCATTTCACCATGGCTTGCATTTCTTTTCATGTTGCATCAGTTCAATCATATCATCTCATATTGCATTTTTGCTTCACTGCATTGATTCAAAGTCATCTACATCTAGGGTTTGTGATCTGAGCAATTCAAGAGCCATCTGAGCCACTCCAAAGGCCTCCAATCATCTCAGGAGGGTCCATGTATGTTCAAGCATCATATTATATCCTCACAAGGCCAAGAAAGTCAAAGAATCACAAGAACTGAAAAAGGCATGGAAGCAGAGCCAGGTTTAACTGCACAAATGACCTAGAATTAGGGTTTTGGTTTCAGAGGCCATAACTCCAATTTTTTTGGTCATTCTTATTTCTATTGGTCTCTATATGTTATGAGGATCATTCATATCAATTTTCATGAATAAATTCAATGGGGAAGGCATCTGATCACAAGATGACTTCTTGAGCAAGTCAGTGCAAAATCAGGGCATCTGAGGTCCCCAATCATCCAACCAAAGGGGTTTCTCCATCATTTTGAATGTTTATGATCTTTATTTGATCATAGAAGATGTTAGAAGTTCACAAAATTGAAGAATTTCAAGCCATTTGCAAAGTTGCCATTTTTGGAAAGTGACTTATAATGTGAACTTGCCATTTTGGGAAAGTTTTTCAACCTCCTCTTTTTGATTCAAAAATGCTTCAAATGAAAAATCTTTGGTCATGAAAGTTGTAGATTGGATCCTACCATTTTCAAAAAGTACAAGAACTCATTCTAATTCATTTTAGATCAAAAGTTATGGCTTGTCAAATTTGGGATAAATCACTTATTTTTCACTTTGGCACCAAAGAGGGAAAGTGGCAAAACCTCATGCCAAGCATTTATATGACTTCAAAATGACTTCTAACCATCATACAAACATAACACATGACCTAAAATTCAGAATGCACCAAAGAATCACTCATTTTCATGCCTTGATCATTAAGAAACCTCAAAAGGGCCAAAAGTTCACAAATTTGCAAAACCACCCATAAGCTTCAATCCACTTGCTAATTGGCCTCAATCTGAATTCCACGGTTGCCCTTGATCCTTGCTGCGCAGGACACCCCTTTGTCCTTGGCCTGAACTTGCCCATACCTCAAAGGACACCTAACCTTGACTTTTTGCAAAACAAGCCATACCAATCAACATAGCCCACAACAACTCTATGACCTATTACAACTTGATACATGGACCAAAAGCAACTCAACACACCACACAACACAAGCAAAAACCTCCCATAACACAGAATTCACCAAAATCCTCTCTTATGCATTTTTCTTCGAATCTCAACACACAAGCCTCAAACATCAAAACAAATTCCACAGAACAACTCACCTTAACCCTCTGATCATTTCCCAACCATCACCTTGCTCTAAAAGGCCCACAATCAGAAATACGATTTTCACCTTGCACAAACGGAGCTTCTGCAATCTTCATTTTGAGGCCACAAAATTTCCAGCTAAGCATCACAAACACTTGAGGGAGATCATTAGAGAAGTTTTGAAGCAAAGAAGCAGCCAAACAGTGCCACTTTCGAAAGCTTCAGCTCAGGTAACCTTAAGAACAAATTTTCCAGAAGCTTGATTTTAGGTTATAAACTTGTTCTTCATGTTGCCCTGATCATGTTGATGCTTTCATTTTTGAAAATGGTTGAGTTTTGAGGATTTTATGTTGTTCTGAAACTTTGCCCGTGAAATGTGTTATGATCTGATTCTCTTGATTCATGAAAAATAAATGGTTTTTGTTGTGGGGTTTAGATTTAGTGATGTCTAAGGGTTGATTCTGGAGAGTTTGATGAAGTTTTGATGCGTATTGAGTGAGATTGGAGAAATGGTTGGCCGGAGAAGATGACCGGAACACTGTTCCGGTCATCTGAGAGTAATTAGGGTTCAGGATTAGGGTTTAATCATAATTAGTGAGGTTTGAATTCCATCCGTCCATAAGCGCGCGTAGTCAATTCCCGCCCCCCTGGGTTTGAATCTGGGCCCTTAGATCAGCTGACTTTCTCATTTTCTCTTTAATTTCATTTTTATTTTATTTGTTTTGTATTTAATTTATACGAATTTTTAAAAATAGCAAAATGCATTAAAAAATTCTGAAAATTTTTATCAAATCTTTTATTAATTTTCAGAATCCAAAAATATTTTTATTTTTATTTTTTGCATCAAAAATTATTTTTAAATCATTTAAATGTTTATTTTTAATTAGTTAATGGAAATTAATTAATTAAAAATGCATTTAGGTATTTAAAAATCACCAAAAAATTCACATTGCATTTTGACATATTTAGAAACATTGTCCAACTCTTCAAACAAATTTATTTTTGGTTCTTGACCTACTTTGATGATTTTCATTGGAATAAAAGTTATTTAAAGGCAATATTTTGGTCCTTACTTAGAAAAATTCATTCTGCCTAACCATGAAGAGTTTGATGATGGTTCTTCTTGCATTGCATCCTTCATGTCATGTAGTTTTTAGGGTAAAATTGGTTTGAATTTATCTTTCATTTTCAAATTGATGTGTATTTTTCCTTTTGAAGTGTCCCAAAACCCTAGTTGACTTAGGAAAATCATAACTCCCATTAGGTTAAGACTTAGGTCCCCTCCTTTGGGTAGTGAACTTGTGTAGGTTTAGGTTTCCTTTGATCCCATTTTCAATTTTTTATCATGTCATTTGCTTCTGATTTTGAATTTTGCATTACATATTGTATGTAAACCCTAGTTCTTGCCTTCCTTTGCATCCATCTCTCATTTTCTTGCATAAAAGAACTTGCCATGACATTTTATGCATCAACATGGCATATAAGACATCTTAGGACATATTAGAATCATGTTTGATCATTGCATCATTCATTTTCCATGTTATGCATTCATTCCATTTCATAAACTTTCATGGACTTTCATGGTTCAAAACATTCTCCATTGGCATCCTTATGCTTGTATGATCATTCTCATCTCTTGTCTTGTGTTTGCATCATCTCTTAGCATCATTAAAATCATGTTTATGCTTCTGGTTTTGGTTTGCATCATTGCATCTTTTGCATTTTCATTTCATTTCATTTTCTTTGCTAACTTTTCAGGTGGTAAGTTGTTTTGAGAAGTGAATTTGCCTTCACTTCTCACAATCTCTTCTCATCTCTTTTATGCATTATTTGCTGCATTTTGTGTGTGTATTAGAGTGAGCTTGCTCATTCATGCTCCTTCTCACTTTATTTCTTCAAGAAACTTGTCTTCTTAAGTGAAGCAAGTTGTTTTGCTTCTCCTTTCTTCTCCTCATTTCATCTTGTCCCTCCCTGGTGGCCTTTGAAGATCTCTTGCAAGCTTCATGAACCCTAGGAACACCCAAGCATGATCACAATTAGGTTTTGATTAGTCCCCCCATTTATTTTTTACCTTTGTGTCATCTTTGTGTCTTCTCTTCTCATCCCTTAATCAAGGACTAAACCTTAAAGGTTTTTAAGGCTTTGTGATTAAGCTTATGCCTGCATCCTTCTATTAGGATGAAGTGTATAACTTTAATCCTAAGTGTTAAACCCTTAATGTGTTTAAATCCTTTAATCAATTCATCTAATAATCATCAAGACATCAAACTTGTAACTTGGGCCTTGCATTAGGGTTCTAATTCTTCCTTAACTGGTTAAGAAGGACTAACCCTAGTGTTAATGGACAAGTCCCCCTCAAGTTGTCTTACAAATCATAAAATCAATTTCTTAAGCTTACCATTAACTAAAATCCACTCTAATAAAGGCCTTGTTATGTCATGAGGTTAATCCCTAATCATGGATTAAGTTGAGGAGCCTTCTTCAGCTTAAATGTTCTCATCTATTATCCTTCAGTTAGGATGGTGTAATGGGTCCATTAAATCTTTGATTATGGCTTAAACTCATTACTTAACACTAAACAAAAACTCCAAAAACATCTAAATAAATGCAAGTAGGTTAATGATCTTAATCCTACATCATGGTGATTAAGTGTGAGGTGTTTACTTCACACTTAAGGTGTTCTCATTACCCCTAATCAGAGGGAAGATGTGATGAGTTTACTAACCCTTGGTTTAGGCTTAAGCTCATTAACTTATGACAAACCTCAAAAGCAATAAAAGATTGAAAACACAAAAACAAACAATAATCGTCTCCTCCGGGATTCTTTTCTCATCTCATTCACTCATAAACGAGAACTTGCTTCTTCCGTCTGATGCAAGATAGTTTGCACCTGAGCCAGACAGGTCATACACTTGAGCATAGACAAGTAAGCAGTTCACAAGTCAATTTATCTTTCAGCCTCTTTGAGTCGAACTACGGTGTTCTGACTTCCTCATTGCACGAGAGGATACATAGGCATAACTTAACAGTTGTCGAACAAAAGTCTCCGTATATTCCCCCTCCTTCCAGCATTATTCTTTTAGCCTCATAGTCTTGAGCTTTGTACTCTTTTCTTACACTGACACTCTTTAATTCACTTCACATTCTTTCCTTACACTGCCACATTTCCACTTCACTTCACATTCATTTCACACTGACACTTGCATTCTTTCCAGCTTTGATACACAAATAGCACTGACACTACCCCTTTAAAACACAAGTTTTTCAAGCGTGGATCCCGTCGAGTACGACGGAAAATCTGGGTGCTAATACCTTCCCAGGTTGTAACCAATACCCTTTCTCAGTTTCTCTGGTTCGCAACCTTCTTGTCCATATCTTTTCTTAGGTTTATGCAGCATTACCTTTCCTTCGGGATAAAAATGCCTAGCTGGCGACTCTATTCATTTCTCTCTCTTTCGCCGTCCGTTCGCGTCTGTACCCCTTATGACCAGGTGTCATTTGGTGGGAGCGACAATTAGATCATAGAGTAACACTGGAAAAGTGGGTATGTTGGAAGTATAGGGTTCCTGCAAACCTGTAAACCCCACCCATCTCACGGGTGTGCTCCGGGTCAAACATCACGGACTCTCAAAGCCGAATAGCAATAACACGTTCACCATTTCTGAGAAATGGCTCATGAACAAATCAGGGAATCAGTTTAGCATTATGTACTACTTAAGGAGGTCTCAGCGTGAGTCCGAGAAAAAACAAGCATCCATTGTAAGTTCTCAGCTTCAAGCACTGAAATCGAGAAACAATAGTACATTCATCCCGAAGGGTACAATACTACCGTCATACGACCCGTTGCTTTAACTGAGTTCCTACAAGAGAACTAGGTCATCCTATGCGAGTTCCCAGTGGGCCCTCAGATACAAATAGGTTTGCCATCTCTTTGGAACTCCATAACTTTCACCCAATTGATTATATGAAAAATCTTCCAACATGAAAGTTGTAGATAATGCAACAATGAATAACTTTGTTGTTGGAAAAAATTTCATTTGAGGTCATCTTGATGGAGTAATTGGACCATACATCTTGCAAACCACATGTTTGTGAAAATTCATTGCCTGGCGCGCGCAGGATGCAAGGCTGACTTGGTTTTTGCCCTAGTTTGATCAAACTTCGATTGATCATAACTTCTTCAATTTTAATCCCATGAGTATGTTCCACCTATGGACTTGAAGCTTAGGATGCTCTCTTTCAAACAATCCAAGTGGAATTTTTGTTTGACTTTTATTTTGGGAGAAGGCCTCTCTTGAACTTGACTGGCAAAAACTTGCCATATTTGGAAACCCTAATTTTCCAAAAATGGCAAGTCTTGATTTTCTTGATTTTTGATGATTCCTCCATCATTTCTTGATCAAATTTTATCCATAGACTCCTTGTAACATCAATTTCATGATTTTGACCCCAAAAAGTCAGGAGTTGTCTTTTTCCTCAACACAATTGACTTTTCCCCAATTTCTTGATTTTCAAGTAACTAACCAATTGAAAACCCTATGAAATGATTCAATGGATGATATTTCAACCCTAAACACTTGACATCATGTCGAAAACAAAGAAATCAAGTTCGAACCAAAATTTCCTTGAGAAGCCTCTTTAGTCAGAAACCCTAATTTCAGTCCTTTTATTAGGAGGTGTTGCACTACTTGAATTCTTTGATTAATCCACCTCTTTCTAAGACTTGAGGAATAAATTGAGATCTTGTGGGATGTTATGGACCCTTTGAGCCTTATTGAGAAGCCATGTGATCCTTTCATTGCTTTTGGATGGTCATCAATTTCATCAGTCATTGATCACATTTCAGGGGATTTGTTTCTTTGACTGTATCTCGCCAATTCAGGGCATATGAATTAATAAAAATCAGATTTTCAGTCATGTCTCGTTTTGTACATTTTATTTGCAAAAAATGTCTGATGTCTTAAAGAAAAACGATTGCATGAATACAGATGTTTATCTTCAAATAAAAACGTGCCTGCAGGAAATATGCTTACTCTCAGAAGTATCTAAACTCCTATGACGGAATCCAGTAAGGGATACCTCGGGATTACCTTGTGCGTTTCTCTATTCTTTTTCAGGATTGCAGGAATCCAGAGCGCAACTTGGGGCATGTAAGCTTCATTCCAGCAAGCTGGCAAATTCACGCTCAATTTTAGCACCCGAAGTGCCCTCTCCCCAGCTGATTTGCCTCTCATGACTTCCCCCAGCTGAGTTGCCACTTAGTGCTTATCCCCATCAGAGTTGCCAGGCATCACAGAAGGCACCTATATCCCCGGCTGAGTCAAGGATCCTCTTCAACAGAATCCCTAGGGAGGTCTCTCAATGGTCTCTCTTCCTCCCCAGCCGAGTTGCCCTCTCGCCCTCAGCCGAGCACAAAAGTCAGAGAGCTATCTCCCCACAGAGTTCCAGCCTCTATCCAGAAGAGCAATGCATAAGAACTCACAACAGAGTGAAGAAAGCTTCTACAAACCCCAGTTGGGTCCTATGTTTAGCAGGATAGGTCTATCAATGGCCCGAATCCCCAAGCAGATATCATATCATCAGATCTACCCGTGATCTCATCCCCAGCTGGGATGTCTACTTCAAACAGATCGATCGAGGATCTTCGCAACAACGGGATCCAAATCCCGGTTTGGTATCTTTGCACAATCATAGCATTCACATCATATTCACCCACAAAGCGTAGCATTCCGTCCAATACGGAGCATTACGGCAAAAATCAAATACATAGCATAATCATAAGTCATGTTGTGAATCAAACACTTGTAAATAATAACCATTCATTAGAATGCAGAATACTTTCCCCAAAACCCCCACCAGGGTCCCCAGCAAAAACAGTTGCCTCATAATCACAAACACCAGTATATACTCCTTTCTGACACCCGTCCGTATCATCACTCCCCAGTAAAGTCGCTTGAACACTCCTTACAAACAAGACCACCCATATTACAGATACTTCCTGACACCCGTCCGTGTCAAATCACCAGCAGAAAGCCAAAGACATCATCTTTGCACTCACCTACTTGTATATACATTTCCTTGACACCCGTCCGTGTCATTTCCCCGACGCAGTCGTCTACACTTTTACAACCCATATACATGTTGATATTATTATACTTTTCTCTCTTGACACTCGTCCGTGTCATCCTCCCCAGCAGATAAATACTCATCTATGTATACTCATACCACTCATACCTATACAGATACTCGTCCGTATCTTGTATATACTTATATATCCCCACAGATTCAACATTGGTCCTTTTTCTTTGTTAACCAGATGGTACTCGTCCGTATCATCATCTCAGAATGTGCGTCAAGCGTTTGTTTCTACATGATACTCGTCCGTATCATAATCTTAAGGATGCTCGTCCGCATCTTTAATCCATACACCGTGTCAAACACTTTTGTCCTCTTGAATATAGATACTCGTCTGTGTCTATTATTCCCCAGGAGAGTCCCTTCAGATTCAACACTCGTCCGTGTTCTCTGTTAACCAGTTGATACTCGTCTGTATCATCATCTTTGAACACGTGTCAGTATTTGTTTCTACCCGATACTCGTCCGTATCGTAGTCTTAAGGATGCTCGTCCGCATCTTAAATCTATACACAAATACCAAACACTTATACCTTTTGTTTCTTGGATGTAAACACTCGTCCGTGTTTACCTTTCCCCAGTAGACTACCAACAAAGCAAATTTTTCTTTTTATCTGACACTCGTCCTGTGTCATGATAAACCCTGAGAGCAGTCGTACCCTGCTAGGTGGTCGTCCTCCACCTCTTGATGGTCGTCCTCCATCATGCTCATCCGATGGTCGTCCCCATCGTTGATTTTAGCAGCCGTCCCCTGCTAGGTGGTCGTCCTCCACCCGTTGATGATCGTCCTTCATCATTTTATCCAATGGTCGTCCCCATTGTTGATTTTGGTTATCTAGGCATTCGTCCTATGTCATGATAAACCCCGAGAGCAGCCGTCCCCTGCTAGGTGGTCGTCCTCCACCTCTTGATGGTCGTCCTCCATCATGCTCATCCGATGGCCGTCCCCATCGTTGATATTTTCGGCAGCCGTACCCTGCCAGGTGGTCGTCCTCCACCTTTGATGGCCGTCCCCATCATAATTCCTTTATTCCCCGACAGAGCAGCCGTCCCCTGCTAGGTGATCGTCCTTCACCTTTGATGGCCGTACCCCATCATCTGTTTATTTCATTTATTCTTTAACCCGATGGCCGTCCCCGTCGTGGTCCCTTTTCCTTTTCTTTTAGCCCGATGGCCGTCCCCATCGTCGGTTACCCTGCTTTATGAACACCATGGCCGTCCCCGTCATGTTTCATTGATCCCCAGAGAATTTTACAGCTTTATCGTGATGGCCGTCCCCATCATAATTTCTTACTTTTCCCAGCTAGTCGGCCGTCCCCGTCTTGGCTTTACCTTTTATCCCCAGCGTGTCGGCCGTCCCCGTCATTGCTTTATTTTCAGCACTTTCCCCAGCATGTCGGCCGTCCCCGTCATTGCTCTTTACCCAGCAGTCGTCCTCTGCTCGATGGTCGTCCTCCATCGCCCACACTTTACAATATACTTTATTTCCCTTTTACAATCTATATCCCTTTTCTTCTTCATTCTGTGAGTGCAAATTTTGGACTGTCTTTGGTATTCAACCACAAGTTATCCTGTTTGCCTGTTAAGCCGTCGCTTACATCCTGCACAGCTAACTCATGATTGAATAGGGGCAGCCGTAAACACCCCAAATTTGCCCTCACCCATTCACACCATGGTTTGTGATCATCTCATATGCATAAACACAATCATATCATCTCATATTACATTTTTGATCCACTGCATAGGTTCTAAGTCATCTGCATCTAGGGTTTGTGATCTGAGCAATCCAAGAGCCTCCTGAGCCACTCCAAAGGCCATCAATCACTTCAAAGGGGTCCATGTGTGCTCTTATATCATATTACATCCTCTCAAAGTCAAAAAATGCAAAAGGATCACAAGAACTGAGATTGGTGTAGATGCAGAGCCAAGTTTGACTGCACAGTTGACCTGAAATTAGGGTTTTGGTTTCGGAGGCCATAACTCCAATTTTTTTGGTCATTCTTGTTTCCATTGGTCTCTATATGGTATAGGGAGTATGCATATCAATTTTCATGAAGAAATTCCATGGGGAAGTCATCTGATCAAGGGTTGACTTTTCAGACAAGTCAGTGCAAAATCAGGGCATCTGAGGCCCCCAATGACCCAACCAAGGGGTGATCTTCATCATTTTGAATGTATATGATCTTTATTTGATCATGGAAGAAGGTTGAAGTTCACAAAATTCAAGAATTTGAAGTTTTTTGCAAAGTTGACTTTTTAGGGCATGGTTGACTTTTCAAGAATATGTCATTTTATGCCATTTTTCAAGCCTTGCTTTTTGATCCAAAAATGCTTCAAATGGAAAAACTTTGGTCATGAAAGTTGTAGAATACATTTTTCCCTTTTCAAAAAGTACAAGAACATGACCTAATTCATTTTGGATCAAAAGTTATGGTGTGACAAAGTTGGCAAAAATCACTAATTTTCAAGATATGCACCAATTGGAAAACTTGCAAAAACTTTGTACCAAGGCATTTGTGACTTCTAGTTCATGTCTAACCAATGTGCAAGCATCATACAAGTTCTAAAAATCAGATTTGAACCAAAAGATCACATGTTCATGGTTGGCAAAGCAAGAGATTTTCATGAAGTTTCAAAAGCAAGCAAGTTGCAAAACCAATGATCACACTTCATCCACTTGCTGCCTAGCCTGCTGAATCACACTAGCCTTTCCCTCATGCCATGCTGCGCCAGACAAGCCCTTTGTACTTAGCTAGAAGTTGCCCATGCCCTCTCTTACAAGAAGTTGACATATTTGCAAAAGTAGCTACACCTATCACTAAAGCACAGGTCACATCTTCTGACCAATCCCATTTGTTTATACAAACAAAAAGCAAGACATTTCATATAGCCAGCAAGCCTGAAACCAGCAAGAGCATCACTTTCCCATTTTTCACCCTTGGAGCAAAAACCTTCGAAACTCAGAAAACAAGCCACCAACTCACAAACACACTTCATAGAACTCATCACCACATCCTCCTGATCATTTCCCTGCCTTCATCCACCTTTGAAACACCACATAAGCCAAACACGATTCTCACCTGAGCTTGAACAGAACCTGTCCAAACTCTCAAACCAGCCAACAAAAATCTTTTCTAAGCATCAAGGGTTCATCAGGAGCGCAAGAGGAGTGGATAGCACAAAGGAAAGCACCCAGAAAGCTGTGAACTGAAAGCTTCAAAACTCAGGTAGCTCAAGAACATTTTTTCCAGAAATCCTTTTTTAAGTTCTAAATAGATTCTATATGTTCTCCTGATCATCCTGATGTCATTGGTTTTGAAAATGGTGGAGAGATGAGAGTTTAATCGTGTTCTGAAATTTTTGCCCTAGAAACTGTTTTGATTCGATTCTCTTTGATTTTGAATGATAAATGATGTTTGAGTGAGGGGTTTGAATCGTTTTAAGGTGGGGATGATTTCTGGATAGTTAGTTTTCATTTTCATAGCTTGTAGAGTAACTTAGCATTTGAGCTCGCCGGAGAAGATGACCGGAACCACTGTTCCGGTCATCTGAAAGTCATTAGGGCAAAATTAGGGCTTAATCAGTGTAATTAGCAAGTTTGAATTCTGGCCCTTGGATGTGGCGCCAAGTCAAAACGCGCGCATGTGAGTTTGAATGAGAGCCATCAGATCTGTTGACTTTTCTTTTCCAGCATTTAAATTCATTTTATTTTCCTTTTATTTCATTTGATTTCTATAATTTATTAAAAATAGCAAAATTGTTTTAAAAATTATGAAACTTTTTCTCAAGAGTTTCACTAATTTTTAAAACACAAAAATATTTTTATTTTTATTTTTAGCATTGAAAAAGTATTTTTAAATATTTAAAAGATTATTTTTAATTGATTAATGAAAATTAATTTATTAAAAATACTTTTAGGCATTTAAAAATCACCAAAAAATTCATGAAATGTTCTAAGACATTTAGAAACATTGTCCAACCTTCAAACCAAATTTATTTTTTTGATCTTGATGCATTTTGAGAATTTTTCATTGAATTAAAATCATTTTTGTGCATTATTTTGATCCAAAGTTCAAAAAATCATTTCTGCCTATCCATGAGGAGTTGGACATTGATTCTTTTTGCATTGCATTGTGTTTAGCATGTAGTTTTTGAGTCTAAATGGCCATGATTTGATCTTTCATTTTCAATTTGTTTGACATTTCTTTTGTTTAGGAACCCTAAAACCCTAGCAAACTTGTGAAAATCATATCTTGAGATTGGTTAGGAGTTGAGACCTCTCCTTTGGGAATTGGGTTAGTATAGGATTAGAGGTCCTTTGTGTGGCATTTTCAATTTTTTATAAAGTTGTTTGCTTCTGATTTTGATTTTTGTTTGATGTATTGTTCATAAACCCTAATTTGGGCTTCCATATGCATCCATCTTGCATCTTCTTGCATAATGTGACTTGCCATGACATTTTAAGCATCCATGTGATTCATTTGACATCATAAGACATATTGAAAGCATGTTTGATCATTGCATCATGTATTTGCCCTGTTGTATGCCATATGCATCTCATAACTTTTCATGTATGTCCTTGGTTCCTAACTTGCTTCATTGGCATTCATAAGCTTGTATGATCATTTCCATGTGCTGCCTCATGTTTGTAGCATCTCATAGCATCATTAGCATCATGTATATGCTTATGGTTTTTTCTCTCATCATGTCATCTCATCCCATTTTGCATTTCATTGCATTCCTTTCCTAACCTTTCAGGTGGTAAGTGACTTTGAGAAGTGAATTTGCCTTCACTTCTCATAACTTTTCTTTTCATCCCTCTTGCATCCATTGCTGCATTTTTATATGTGCTTGAGATTGAGCTTGCTCATTCCTCTTCTTCTTACTTTCTTTCTTCAAGTGACTTGACTTCTTGAATGAAGCAAGTTGCTTTGCTTCTCTTGATCCTTTCATCTGCTTCCTGGTGGTTCCATTGAAGATCTTCTCTTGAAAACCTCACAAACCCTAGGAATAACCAAGCATGACAATGATTAGGGTTTTGATTAGTCTCCCCTCTTAGTTTTTACCTTTGTGTCATCTTTGAGTCTTCTCTTCTCATCTCATAATCAGGGACTAAACCCTAAAGGCTTTAAGGCTTTGTGATTAAGCTTATGCCTGCATCCTTCTCTTAGGATGGAGTGTATAACTTTAATCCTAAGTGTTAAACCCTTAATGTGTTTAAATCTCTTAATCAATTCACTTAATAAGTATCAAGACATCATACTTGTGACTTGGGCCTTGCATTAGGGTTCTAATTCTTCCTTAATTGGTTAAGAAGGACTAACCCTAGTGTTAATGGACAAGTCCCCCTCAAGTTGTCTTACAAACCCTAAAACTCACTTCATCATCTTACCATCAAATAAAATCCACTTAATCAAAGGCTTGTTTTGTCATGAGTTTAATCCCTAATCATGGATTAAGTTGAGGAGCTTTCCTCAGCTTAAACATTCTCATCTATTATCCTTCTATTAGGATGGTGTAATGAGTCTGTTTAATCCTTGATTATGGCTTAACCTCATTACTTAACACTAAACAAAAACAACAAAAACATCTAAATAATCACAAGTAGGTTAATGACCTTAATCCTACACCGAAGGTGATTAAGTGTGAGAATCTGACTTCACACTTAAGCTCATTAACTTATGACAAAATCCAAAAAGCAATAAAAGACTGAAAGCACAAAAACAAACAATAATCGTCTCCTCCGGGATTCTTTTCTCATCTCATTCACTCACAACCGAGTACTTGCTTCTTCCGCCTAATGCAAGACAGTTTGCATCTGTGCCAGACAGATCATACACTTGAGCATAGGCAAGTAAGCATTTCACAAGTCAAATCATCCTTCAGTCTCTTTGGGTCGAACTACGGTGTTCTGAATTCCTCATTGCACGAGAGGATACGTAGGCATAACTTAACAGTTATCGAACAAAAGTCTCTGTATATTCCCCCTCCTTCCAGCCTCATTCTTTTAGCCTCATGATCTTGAGCATTTCACTCCTGTCCCTACACTGACACTTTCATACTTCATATCACTTATACACTATGCACTGACACCTGTACATCCTTTTCCAGCTATTTTATACACAGATTGCACTGACACTACCCCTTTAAAACACATATCTTTTAAGCGTGGATCCCGTCGAGTACGACGGACAATCTGGGTGCTAATACCTTCCCAGGTTGTAACTAACCCCCTTTCTCAGTCTCTCTGGTTCGCAACCGTCTTATCCATCTTTTTCTAGGTCTATGCAGCATTGCCTTTCCTCCGGGATAAAAATGCCTAGCTGGCGACTCTATTCATCTCCAGTGAGTTCACGGCTGTGTGTTCTCATTGTTCTTTTCGCCGACCGTTCGCGCTTGTACCGGGATGCAAATCTTCGGGAGCGACAGCTTGGCGACTTCACTGGGGACCCTTATACTGCAACCAGGGCTTCTGGTTCTTTTTGTGGGTTCCTCCTAGCGCTTGATTGATTTGTGTTTACTGGGGTGTTATGTGTTTATTTGTGTTTATATATGTTTTATTTTTGCTTTATGTACAGTTGTTTATCTGCTTTCTTTACTGCTTTACATATATCATACTGTCATGCTGTCTGGCTGGATCTGGTTTTGCTTTGGTGGGTGGGTGTTCCATTGAGAGTTAAGGTCCTATACCTGGGACCTGAGTGACACCTAGGCTAGAGTGAATCATATTCTTTCCCATTCCATCTCGGTCTGGTGCGGGAATATGAAACACGGTTCAAATATGGGTTTCTTCTTGAGAACTCTGTGTTGCAGATTTCCTGCAATACTAGGGCTATCTGGGAAGCCTGCTAAGTCTGGATGACCTTTTAGTATTGACCTTCAGAAACTGAGGTGAATTAGAGGAGGAACTTTTATGGTTATTGTAAACACTGTACCTCCGGGTTAGAAGTGTTTACACTTCTCATAACTGATCCAAGTCTGAGGATCCTTGTTTTAGAACACCACCTGTGAGGGGGTTGGGCTGTTTACAGGTTTGCAGGTACCTTGACCTCAGAATACCCTGTTACTTTGTTTGTTAAGAATACTCCATGTTGGAACAGTTCTTGTGATTCTAAACCCTGGACATGTGGCTCTTTATTTGAGTCCCCCACCTTGGTTACTGGATTTATAGACCTCCATCTGGATTTCTTGAACATACTTAGACCTATATCAGAGTTTTTGATCAGATCCAGCTCAGTCACAAACCCTTGCATATCATTTGCATACATAAACATTGCATCATATTGACATTTGCTTATTTGTGTTTCAGGGTATCCATCTTTATTTGGTTCTGGTTTTGACCCCATCTTCAGTATTTGACCCATCTTCATCAGCATCTACTTCAGTTATCAGCTATCTACTCCAGCCACCTGCACCAGCCAGTCAGTGGCCCTTTCTTCAGTATCATCATCAGCACCTGTCTCTACTCATCTTCAGCAACATGGCTCCTAAAAAGAGCAACATCACCTATCACTTCTTCCAGCCAGAGCTATCTGACATCAGGAGGATTCAGACCCTGATCACTCCAGATCACATACCATTGTTCAGGGAACACTATGGAGATATACTTGATATGGTTATGGATCTGGACCCTTCACAGAGAAGCCTGATCCACACCTGCCTTCAGTTTTATGATCCCCCATTGAGGTGTTTTACTTTCCAAGACTTTCAGTGGGGCCCTCTATTGGAAGAATACTCATCATTGGTTGGTATACCTATCAGGGGTGGAATCCCTTTCAACCCTGAAATGGTCTTTCCTGGTAATGGAGAAGTAGCAAAGGCTTTACATCTGGAACCTGTTCTGGTTGAGCAGCATATGACTTCTAAAGCTGGAATCCCTGGCTTCCATCTGGATTTCTTGATCTCTCAAGCTACCCTGAAAGCTTCTTTAGGAGAGTGGAAAGCTGTCTGTGCTTTATTAGCCCTGAGCATATATGGAATTGTATTGTTTGCAGATGAGCCTCGATTCATTAGCAAGAATGCAATCCATCTTTTCATCCTGAAGAACCCGGTACCAACTTTATTGGGGGATTTTTATTACTCAGTGCATCAGAGGAATGAAAAGCAGAGGGGAAGATTAGTGAGGTGTTGTGCTCCATTGTTCCACACTTGGCTTCTCAAGCATCTACCCAGGACAGATGCATTTTTGAACCCTCATCAGCAGAGAAACTGGGCTAAAAGACTCACTGCTCTAACTTCAGCTGATATCAGGTGGTGCACCCAAAGCACCAAGGGCAGGGATATCATCACCAGCTGTGGGCATTTTCCCAATGTGCCCCTAATAGGAGTTAAGGGTAGTATCAATTACAACCCTCTGCTGTTCAAAAGACAACTGGGCTATGCACTGGTCCACACTCCTAAGGCACAGGACTTGGTTGAGACTCTTTATTGTGAGAACAAGCCTAATCTGGCTATTGTTAGGCAGGCTGCTTGGGCTTGGGATAATGTTCAAACCAATGGAGTAACCATTCTGGGGAAGTGCAGCAATGTGGCATCAGCACAATATTATGAGTGGTCCTATGCCAGGGCTCAATTCTCTGGAATGCCATTTACCATGGAAGATATGCCTGAATCATCTTCAGCATCACCCCCTGCCACTATCAGTTTGGAAGAGTTTGAGGGCTTGAAAGAAAGAAATGATAAGTTAACTCAGGCTTTGCAGAAGACCCTCCGGGAGAGGAGTAATGGTAGGATAGAGATTGAGAGGCTAGAGAAGCTGAGAGTGGAGCATCTGGCTAAGATTGAGAAGTCTGGGGATTATATCAAGAAGTCTAAAGCTGGAGAACAAATTCTGAAGAATGCTTGTAAGGAAGCCCAGTTCCAGAGAGCAAGGACAGACTTGTATCTGAAGGAGAGTCAGGCCCGGTGGGTCAGGATCACCGAGGCTCGTACCCTGGAGGACAAGAGAGTTCAAGACAAGATGGAGCAACTGGAAGCTAGTGCAAAAGTGCAGCAAGAAGCCCTGGCAGCAGCCCAGAGGGAGATATCAGAGCTAAAGATCAAAGCTGGAGTGAAGAGGTCGAAGGACCAAAGTCAGCACAAGAAGCTAACAGAAGCTGTTACGACCCGGAACCTCCTCATCAGGAATCTCACGGAGCGTCCGGCTGATCCTGTGACCGAAGCACTTCTCAAGGAAGTTCGTGAGGATGAGTTTGGTCTTGGTGTTTGACCATTTGTTTGTTGTTGCTTTCATTCCATGTACTTTTATTTTCTTGTAGTGTATTTTGACCCCTTAGAGGGCTTGTGTTGTAAAAGGAACAAGTTGTATTATTTTACTTCCTGTAATATATATATGTATTAGTTTGTTCCATCCGAGTTTACGTCGAAAGCAACATCAACAACATCTTCGAGGGTCTGGAAGGGTCAAAACTGAATGCCAAGCCGGATACCTTGAAAACAAATAAGCATACTGCATTGCATGCTAACCCTTTTGTTTGTTTTGTAGGTTTTGGTTTTATTGTTGCTAACTCTGTTGTGATATTCAGGAACTATTGCTCGGCGCCGAGTATTTCCCCTCAACCGTCCGCACCGTTATCCAACCCGTAACAACCTTCCGGGCATTCAAATGGATCAGATGCAGCAGGACCTTACTGAGGTCAGAAATCAAATGGCAAATGAAAGGCTAGAAATGAGGAATCAAATGACGCAGTTTATGGAAGTAATGAACAACATGGCTCAGAGCCAAGAAAGATTGAGGGCCATGGTGGAAAGGCAAAATCAAGAAGATCCACATATAGGGACTGCCGGCACCAGCAACAATGAAAGGGTCCAACCTCATGTTAACCCCCCTGTATTTGGCCCCCATCTTCATCCAGAGGTCAATATTCCTGCAAATGTTCAAGGGACTGCCACTGCAGCCAGGGTACTTCAAGAAGACCCCCAGGAGGATCAGTTCACGGTAATGGGTGCTGGGGAAGAAGCTTATGATAGAAGGCTGGATGAGATAGCTGAGAAATTGAGGTCCTTAGAGTCTCAAAACTCTCTGGGTTTCGACGTCATGGACATGGGCTTGGTAGACGGGGTCAGGATCCCCCATAAGTTTAAGCCTCCTTGTTTTGAAAAATACAACGGGACTTCATGCCCCCGGACTCATTTGCAATCATTTCTGGGAAGGCTGAAGGCCTATACTATGGATGAGAAGCTCTGGATGTTCTATTTCGAAGACAGCTTGACAGGAGCTTCAAGAGAATGGTACTCTCATCTGACAAGGGCAACTATTAGATGCTGGAAGGACCTGGCAGAGGCCTTCATCAGGCAGTATCAGTACAACTTAGATATGGCACCCAACAGGACCCTCCTAATGGGAATGTCACAATCGTCAAGGGAAAGTTTCCGAGAATATGCCCAGAGATGGAGGCAATTGGCTGCTGCTGTTCAGCCACCTATGTCTGAAAGGGAAATGGCAGATATGTTCATGAACACCCTTCAGGGGACTTACATTGATAGGCTAGCTGCCTTCTCATCTACCAGCTTTGCAGATGTTGTCATAGCCGGGGAGAGAATTGAAAGCCTATTGAAGATGGGTAAGATCTCAGACAACGGAGCAAGCTCGTCCAGTAGTACAAGGAAGCCTTTTGCAAGCCCAAGAAGAACTGGCGAGACCAATGCCATCCACACCAACAGGGGCAGGCCCCAATATGTTCACAGATCAGTGGTAGCAGTCACCATTCCCACTCCGGCTCATCCTCAACCAGTTTATCAACCTCCGCAACAAAACTATCATCAACAACCTCAGTACCATCAACAGAATCAGTATCCTCCGAGAAATTACAACAACAACAACACCACCAACAACAACCAGCAAAGGCCATTCCAGCAGAGGCCATCACAAGCTAATAGGGTGATCGATCCGATCCCTATGCCATATGCTACATTGCTTCCACAACTCCTGAAACTCAACCTGGTTGAGCTAAGGACGCTGGCACCTCCAGATCCCAACAGTCTACCCAGGAACTATGACTCCAACGCCAGATGTGCCTTTCATTCGAATGCACATGGCCACAGTACAGAAAAGTGCAGAGCTCTGCACATGAAGGTACAAGACCTGGTAGACTCAAAAGCTCTGAATTTCGCACCACCACCCAATGTCAATAAGAACCCGATGCCAAACCACGGTGGTCCCAGAATTAACGCTATTGAAGAAGACAAGCCGTCTTATTTAATAACCAGTGTGGGTCAGATCCGGACGCCGTTGGTGGAAATTAAGGCTCAGCTCCTCGAATGTCAAATGTTCCCGGGGTGTAAGTTGGGGTGTGCTTACTGCAATATCTCGGTAAATGGGTGCGATGACCTGAGGAATGGCATAGATGGTCTTATTCAGAGTGGCCAACTTCAAATCACCACATCATTTCCTACAAATCCAGCAATCTCATCAGCAACAACTCCAGAACCTCCTACAACTGCAACAACCATTGTTCCCGACAATTCTTCGGCTTCATCAACAAGTACTTCATCTATCATCTCAACTGATCAACCATCAACAATTTTTCCTGCTACAACTTCAGCATCACTCCATCTTGAAACTCCTACAACAACAACATCCATCCTTCCAACAATGTCTCCTACAACATCAGCAACAAATCATGAAGACGTCTCAACTGTCACAATATTTTATGATCCTGAAAGCAACTCTGCCTACAACTCAGAAGGTGCTGCTCCCGTCAGAGCACCAGTCACAACTTATTACGATCCACAGACTATCACAATTCCTTCCGCAGCTGCAGTCAGTCCAGTCACTATCACGGTGCCTGGACCAGTACCTTATGAAAGTAGTAATGCCATCCCCTGACATTACGGCTCTGACCTGTACTGCGAAGGACAAAGAATCACTTTTGAATCATCAACCCTTGCACCACAAATTGACAATGTGGGAGGAGGCGGAGGCTTCACTCGAAGCGGACGTCTTTTTGCTCCACAAATTCAGAGACCCACTGCCGAAGCAGAAGCTGCTGCCAAGGCAAAAGGGAAAAGCTTGGTGCAGGAAGAGCAGACTGTTAAAGAAGCTTTGAAAACACCCTTCGATCAAGAGGTTGATGAGTTCATGCGAATCATCAAGAAGAGTGATTATAAAATAGTGGATCAGCTTCATCAAACGCCTTCCAAGATCTCAATCCTATCATTGCTTATGTGCTCCGAAGCTCATCGGAATGCACTACTCAAAGTCTTGCACGCAGCTTACGTGCCTGAAGAGATCACTGTCAATCAGCTGGAAGCTGTAGTTGGAAATGTTAATGCTAGTCACGGACTAGGGTTCACCAACACTGATTTGACAACGGAAGGCCGCAACCATAACAAAGCCTTGCACATAACCATGGAATGTAAAGGTGCTGTCCTTTCCCATGTGCTGGTAGACACGGGATCATCCCTCAATGTCTTACCTAAAAAGGCCCTGGTGAAGCTAGAATATGACGGATTGGCGTTAAGACCCAGCAACCTGGTGGTGAGAGCCTTTGATGGTTCTAAGAGATCGGTTCTGGGAGAGATTGAGTTGCCCATAACGATTGGCCCGCAGACTTTCAAAGCGACCTTCTACGTGATGGATATACAGCCTGCCTACAGTTGTTTATTGGGTAGGCCATGGATTCACGCCGCTGGCGTCGTGACCTCTACCCTTCACCAGAAGTTGAAATATGAGTGGGAGGGTCAAATCGTTACAATCTGTGGAGAGGAGGATATTTTTGTCAGCCACCTGGCTACCTATAAGTATATTGAGATGGATGGGGAGATCCATGAAACAATGAGCCAGGGTTTTGAGGCCTTGAACGTGAATGAAACATCTGTTGTGCCTGGTACTTCAATATCATCATACCAACAAGCCCGGAAGGTTGTTGAGGGAGGAAACGCCCAAGGCTGGGGCAAACTGTTATCAGTGGAGAAGAAAGAGGATAGATTTGGGTTGGGTTACAAACCAACTCAACGAGATCAAGCAGAGGCTGCGAAAGAGCCCAACTTTGTGAGTGGGGGGATGCTCACCCCTGATGCTGTCAACTGTTTGGAAGACGAGCTGGAAGAAGAACGCAACCTGGGAAGCTGGATTCGTCCAAAGATCCCAGGGAGCAGTATCTCAAACTGGTCTTCCCAGGAAATTATAAGAGTTACTCATGCAGAGTAATTATTATTTCCTGTATTTTTATAGCATGCATCAAAGTCTTGCATCTTGCCCAAGATGACAAGACTCATTTTGTAATCGGGCCATCTGTACTTTTTGTGCAAACAAGATTAATCAATGAAATATCAGACATCTTTTTGCAAACGAGTCTTTTTCTTTTCCGCTCACTGTTTTTCCATTTTTCTTTTTGTACAAAAAATAAATGGCAGTGTTTTCAAAATGACAACTTCATTTCACTTTTCTAAAACAAGATTAAAATCAAATCACTAAAATGAACAAACTGAACCCTTGCAGAGTGCGCCTTCCAGACAGCACCGACAACAGCACGGCTATGACTTCGTATGACTTTGACAATCCGATCAATCAAGCTGATGAAGGGGTTGAAGAAGAATATGAGCTTCCTGAAGAGCTAGCCAGGTTGTTGAGACAAGAGGAAAAGGTTATTACTCCTCACCAGGAGGAGGTTGAAGTGATTAATCTTGGTACAGATGAAGACGTGAAAGAGGTTAAAATCGGGGCCTGCCTGCAAGACTCGGTGAAGAGACAACTGATTGACCTGCTTCAAGAGTATGTGGACGTGTTTGCTTGGTCTTACCAAGATATGCCAGGGTTGGATACCGATATTGTTGTGCACAAGCTACCTTTGAGAGAAGAATGTCCACCGGTCAAACAGAAGCTGCGCCGTACTCGTCCAGACATGGCAATGAAAATCAAGGAAGAGGTGCAAAAGCAATGGGACGCCGGGTTCCTTGCTGTAACTAGCTATCCGCCGTGGGTGGCTAACATAGTGTCTGTGCCCAAGAAGGACGGCATAGTAAGAATGTGTGTTGACTACCGGGATCTGAACAGAGCCAGCCCGAAGGATGATTTCCCACTACCACACATTGATGTACTGGTTGATAATACGGCTCAGTTCTCGGTATTCTCCTTCATGGACGGATTTTCAGGATACAATCAGATCAAAATGTCACCTGAAGACATGGAGAAGACAACCTTCATCACACCCTGGGGAACGTTCTGTTACAAAGTGATGCCATTCGGATTGAAGAATGCTGGTGCAACATATCAACGGGCTATGGTAACATTATTCCACAATATGATTCATAAAGAGATAGAATGTTATGTGGATGACATGATTGCCAAGTCCCTCACTGAAGAAGATCACCTGGTAAATCTGCTCAAGTTGTTCAAGCGTCTGAGGAAGTATCAACTGAAGTTAAACCCCAACAAATGCACATTCGGGGTGCGATCTGGTAAGCTGCTGGGCTTTATTGTAAGCGAGAAAGGGATTGAGGTTGACCCTGATAAAGTCAAAGCCATCCAAGAGATGCCTGCACCAAAGACGGAAAAAGAAGTTCGAGGGTTCTTAGGTCGATTGAACTACATCTCACGGTTCATATCTCACCTTACTGCAACCTGTGAACCTTTGTTCAAGCTGTTAAGAAAAGAACAGACGGTCAGGTGGAACGAAGACTGCCAAAGGGCTTTTGACAAGATCAAAGAATACTTACAAGAACCTCCAATCCTCATGCCTCCAGTTGAAGGAAGACCTCTGATAATGTACTTGACAGTATTAGAAGAGTCGATGGGGTGTGTGTTGGGCCAGCATGACGAGTCTGGTCGAAAAGAGTATGCAATATACTACCTAAGCAAAAAGTTTACCGACTGTGAACAACGTTATTCACTGCTCGAGAAAACTTGCTGTGCTTTAGCGTGGGCTGCTCGCCGACTGAGACAGTATATGTTGACCCACACTACTTTATTGATCTCAAAAATGGACCCAGTTAAGTACATTTTCGAGAAGCCAGCTCTTACCGGACGGGTTGCAAGATGGCAAATGATCCTTACTGAATATGACATCCAGTACACATCTCAGAAAGCCATCAAGGGCAGTGTATTGTCTGAATATCTTGCTGAGCAACCCATTGATGATTACCAACCTATGAGATTTGACATCCCTGATGAAGACATCATGTTCATAAAATCAAAAGATCATGAAGAGCCTGTTCACACTGAAGGGCCTGACCCGGAAGAAGAATGGACTATGATGTTTGATGGGGCTGTTAACATGAATGGTCGTGGTGTTGGTGCAGTACTCATTACACCTAAAGGAGTTCACATGCCTTTCTCGGCAAAACTCACTTTCAACTGCACTAACAACGAAGCTGAATACGAAGCTTGCATTATGGGTCTTGAGGAAGCCATTGACCTCAGGATCAAGACGTTGACGGTATTCAGAGATTCAGCTTTGGTAGTCAATCAAACCAACGGCAAATGGTACACCCACCAGGATCATCTGATACCTTATAGGGATTATACAAGGAGGTTGTTGACTTTCTTTACAACAGTCAAGCTTGAGTATATCCCTCGGGACGAGAATCAGTTTGCAGATGCCCTGGCTACCATTTCATCCATGATCAAAGTTCAAGCTGCCAACTTTGTACCTCAAATTTCAGTGTCCAGACTTGACAGACCAGCATACGTGTTCGCGGCAGACATTGTCAAAGATGATAAACCTTGGTTCCATGACATTAAGTGCTTCTTAGAGGATCAAACATACCCACCTGAGGCATCTTCCAATGATAAGAAGACTTTGAGAAGGCTTGCTGGTAGTTTCTTTCTGAACACTGATGGGTCTTTATACAAAAGGAACTTTGATATGATACTCCTCAGATGTGTTGATAAGACAGAAGCAGACTTGTTGATGCATGAAGTGCACGAAGGATCCTTTGGTACCCATGCAGGAGGGCATGCCATGGCTAAGAAGTTGCTAAGATCAGGCTATTACTGGATCACAATGGATGCCGACTGTTGTGCCTACGCCAGAAAATGCCATAAATGCCAGATTTATGCAGATAAGGTGCATGTGCCTCCCAATCCTCTGAATGTGATGTCTTCACCCTGGCCCTTTGCTATGTGGGGCATTGACATGATTGGCAAGATTGAGCCAACTGCCTCGAATGGCCATAGATTCATTCTGGTCGCCATCGACTATTTCACCAAGTGGGTTGAAGCAGCCTCATATGCAAATGTCACAAGGCAAGTGGTAGCCAGATTTCTGAAGAGAGATATCGTCTGTCGGTACGGAGTGCCCGAGCGAATCATTACTGATAATGGTTTCAACTTGAATAACAAAATGATGGCAGAGCTGTGCCGGGACTTCAAGATCCAACACCACAATTCTTCTCCTTACAGGCCAAAGATGAATGGCGCTGTTGAGGCAGCAAATAAGAATATCAAGAAGATTGTGCAGAAGATGGTAGTCACTTACAAAGACTGGCATGAAATGCTACCGTTCGCCTTGCATGGGTACCGCACGTCAATCAGAACGTCCACTGGGGCAACACCGTATCAACTTGTGTATGGTATGGAAGCAGTCCTACCTGTCGAAGTTGAATTACCCTCTCTCCGGGTACTGATGGATGTTAAGCTGAACGAAGCAGAGTGGGTCCGATCCCGATTCGAACAACTGAGTCTGATCGAAGAGAAGAGATTGGCTGCAATCTGTCATGGGCAGTTGTATCAGAAAAGGATGAAGAAAGCCTTCGATCAGAAAGTCAGGCACCGGGAGTATCAAGTAGGAGATCTTGTGCTGAAAAGAATCTTCCCTCCTCATACAGACCACAGAGGCAAGTGGACTCCGAACTATGAAGGACCATTTGTAGTAAAGAAAGTTTTCTCTGGTGGAGCACTAATGCTCAGCACCATGGATGGTGAAGATTTCCCGTCCCCTGTGAATTCAGATGCAGTTAAAAAATATTTCGCATAAATGACCCGCTGGACAAAAACAGAATGTAAGTCCAGGCAAAAATAGGGCATCCCGGCGAGTCAAAAACAGAATAAAGACTCGGGCAAAAATAAGGGAAAATAAACAAAAGAATGTACACCAGCTGAGTTGAAAAGCCGCATTGGACAGCTCAGGCAAAAATGGGTATCCCGATGGATTGAAAACCCGAAAGGGAGATCCATGCAAAATAAGGGAATACGCGAACAATTGCATTCTGAATTCGTCTGTATCACCTACAACTAGGTAAGTTTCGAAAGGACCAAGCTTCAATCAGAATCAACATTCTTCAGAAAGCAAGATGAGAAGAACGTCAAAAGTCATACGAGTCATAGTAGAGAGGAAGCTCCTCAAAGCGTCATCAACACTGCCAGCATTTTGTTTCCCAATTTGTAACAATCTCCTCATTTCAGGGGATTTGTTTCTTTGACTGTATCTCGCCAATTCAGGGCATATGAATTAATAAAAATCAGATTTTCAGTCATGTCTCGTTTTGTACATTTTATTTGCAAAAAATGTCTGATGTCTTAAAGAAAAACGATTGCATGAATAAAGATGTTTATCTTCAAATAAAAACGTGCCTGCAGGAAATATGCTTACTCTCAGAAGTATCTAAACTCCTATGACGGAATCCAGTAAGGGATACCTCGGGATTACCTTGTGCGTTTCTCTATTCTTTTTCAGGATTGCAGGAATCCAGAGCGCAACTTGGGGCATGTAAGCTTCATTCCAGCAAGCTGGCAAATTCACGCTCAATTTTAGCACCCGAAGTGCCCTCTCCCCAGCTGATTTGCCTCTCATGACTTCCCCCAGCTGAGTTGCCACTTAGTGCTTATCCCCATCAGAGTTGCCAGGCATCACAGAAGGTACCTATATCCCCGGCTGAGTCAAGGATCCTCTTCAACAGAATCCCTAGGGAGGTCTCTCAATGGTCTCTCTTCCTCCCCAGCCGAGTTTCCCTCTCGCCCTCAGCCGAGCACAAAAGTCAGAGAGCTATCTCCCCACAGAGTTCCAGCCTCTATCCAGAAGAGCAATGCATAAGAACTCACAACAGAGTGAAGAAAGCTTCTACAAACCCCAGCTGGGTCCTATGTTTAGCAGGATAGGTCTATCAATGGCCCGAATCCCCAAGCAGATATCATATCATCAGATCTACCCGTGATCTCATCCCCAGCTGGGATGTCTACTTCAAACAGATCGATCGAGGATCTTCGCAACAACGGGATCCAAATCCCGGTTTGGTATCTTTGCACAATCATAGCATTCACATCATATTCACCCACAAAGCGTAGCATTCCGTCCAATACGGAGCATTACGGCAAAAATCAAATACATAGCATAATCATAAGTCATGTTGTGAATCAAACACTTGTAAATAATAACCATTCATCAGAATGCAGAATACTTTCCCCAAAACCCCCACCAGGGTCCCCAGCAAAAACAGTTGCCTCATAATCACAAACACCAGTATATACTCCTTTCTGACACCCGTCCGTATCATCACTCCCCAGTAAAGTCGCTTGAACACTCCTTACAAATAAGACCACCCATATTACAGATACTTCCTGACACCCGTCCGTGTCAAATCACCAGCAGAAAGCCAAAGACATCATCTTTGCACTCACCTACTTGTATATACATTTCCTTGACACCCGTCCGTGTCATTTCCCCGACGCAGTCGTCTACACTTTTACAACCCATATACTTGTTGATATTATTATACTTTTCTCTCTTGACACTCGCCCGTGTCATCCTCCCCAGCAGATAAATACTCATCTATGTATACTCATACCACTCATACCTATACAGATACTCGTCCGTATCTTGTATATACTTATATATCCCCACAGATTCAACATTGGTCCTTTTTCTTTGTTAACCAGATGGTACTCGTCCGTATCATCATCTCAGAACGTGCGTCAAGCGTTTGTTTCTACATGATACTCGTCCGTATCATAATCTTAAGGATGCTCGTCCGCATCTTTAATCCATACACCGTGTCAAACACTTTTGTCCTCTTGAATATAGATACTCGTCTGTGTCTATTATTCCCCAGGAGAGTCCCTTCAGATTCAATACTCGTCCGTGTTCTCTGTTAACCAGTTGATACTCGTCTGTATCATCATCTTTGAACACGTGTCAGTATTTGTTTCTACCCGATACTCGTCCGTATCGTAGTCTTAAGGATGCTCGTCCGCATCTTTAATCTATACACAAATACCAAACACTTATACCTTTTGTTTCTTGGATGTAAACACTCGTCCGTGTTTACCTTTCCCCAGTAGACTACCAACAAAGCAAATTTTTCTTTTTATCTGACACTCGTCCTGTGTCATGATAAACCCTGAGAGCAGCCGTACCCTGCTAGGTGGTCGTCCTCCACCTCTTGATGGTCGTCCTCCATCATGCTCATCCGATGGCCGTCCCCATCGTTGATTTTAGCAGCCGTCCCCTGCTAGGTGGTCGTCCTCCACCCGTTGATGATCGTCCTTCATCATTTTATCCAATGGCCGTCCCCATTGTTGATTTTGGTTATCTAGGCATTCGTCCTATGTCATGATAAACCCCGAGAGCAGCCGTCCCCTGCTAGGTGGTCGTCCTCCACCTCTTGATGGTCATCCTCCATCATGCTCATCCGATGGTCGTCCCCATCGTTGATATTTTCGGCAGCCGTACCCTGCCAGGTGGTCGTCCTCCACCTTTGATGGCCGTCCCCATCATAATTCCTTTATTCCCCGACAGAGCAGCCGTCCCCTGCTAGGTGATCGTCCTTCACCTTTGATGGCCGTACCCCATCATCTGTTTATTTCATTTATTCTTTAACCTGATGGCCGTCCCCGTCGTGGTCCCTTTTCCTTTTCTTTTAGCCCGATGGCCGTCCCCATCGTCGGTTACCCTGCTTTATGAACTTGATGTCCGTCCCCGTCATGTTTCATTGATCCCCAGAGAATTTTACAGCTTTATCGTGATGGCCGTCCCCATCATAATTTCTTACTTTTCCCAGCTAGTCGGCCGTCCCCGTCTTGGCTTTACCTTTTATCCCCAGCGTGTCGGCCGTCCCCGTCATTGCTTTATTTTCAGCACTTTCCCCAGCATGTCGGCCGTCCCCGGCATTGCTCTTTACCCAGCAGTCGTCCTCTGCTCGATGGTCGTCCTCCGTCGCCCACACTTTACAATATACTTTATTTCCCTTTTACAATCTATATCCCTTTTCTTCTTCATTCTGTGAGTGCAAATTTTGGACTGTCTTTGGTATTCAACCACAAGTTATCCTGTTTGCCTGTTAAGCCGTCGCTTACATCCTGCACAGCTAACTCATGATTGAATAGGGGCAGCTGTAAACACCCCAAATTTGCCCTCACCCATTCACACCATGGTTTGTGATCATCTCATATGCATAAACACAATCATATCATCTCATATTACATTTTTGATCCACTGCATAGGTTCTAAGTCATCTGCATCTAGGGTTTGTGATCTGAGCAATCCAAGAGCCTCCTGAGCCACTCCAAAGGCCATCAATCACTTCAAAGGGGTCCATGTGTGCTCTTATATCATATTACATCCTCTCAAAGTCAAAAAATGCAAAAGGATCACAAGAACTGAGATTGGTGTAGATGCAGAGCCAAGTTTGACTGCACAGTTGACCTGAAATTAGGGTTTTGGTTTCGGAGGCCATAACTCCAATTTTTTTGGTCATTCTTGTTTCCATTGGTCTCTATATGGTATAGGGAGTATGCATATCAATTTTCATGAAGAAATTCCATGGGGAAGTCATCTGATCAAGGGTTGACTTTTCAGACAAGTCAGTGCAAAATCAGGGCATCTGAGGCCCCCAATGACCCAACCAAGGGGTGATCTTCATCATTTTGAATGTATATGATCTTTATTTGATCATGGAAGAAGGTTGAAGTTCACAAAATTCAAGAATTTGAAGTTTTTTGCAAAGTTGACTTTTTAGGGCATGGTTGACTTTTCAAGAATATGTCATTTTATGCCATTTTTCAAGCCTTGCTTTTTGATCCAAAAATGCTTCAAATGGAAAAACTTTGGTCATGAAAGTTGTAGAATACATTTTTCCCTTTTCAAAAAGTACAAGAACATGACCTAATTCATTTTGGATCAAAAGTTATGGTGTGACAAAGTTGGCAAAAATCACTAATTTTCAAGATATGCACCAATTGGAAAACTTGCAAAAACTTTGTACCAAGGCATTTGTGACTTCTAGTTCATGTCTAACCAATGTGCAAGCATCATACAAGTTCTAAAAATCAGATTTGAACCAAAAGATCACATGTTCATGGTTGGCAAAGCAAGAGATTTTCATGAAGTTTCAAAAGCAAGCAAGTTGCAAAACCAATGATCACACTTCATCCACTTGCTGCCTAGCCTGCTGAATCACACTAGCCTTTCCCTCATGCCATGCTGCGCCAGACAAGCCCTTTGTACTTAGCTAGAAGTTGCCCATGCCCTCTCTTACAAGAAGTTGACATATTTGCAAAAGTAGCTACACCTATCACTAAAGCACAGGTCACATCTTCTGACCAATCCCATTTGTTTATACAAACAAAAAGCAAGACATTTCATATAGCCAGCAAGCCTGAAACCAGCAAGAGCATCACTTTCCCATTTTTCACCCTTGGAGCAAAAACCTTCGAAACTCAGAAAACAAGCCACCAACTCACAAACACACTTCATAGAACTCATCACCACATCCTCCTGATCATTTCCCTGCCTTCATCCACCTTTGAAACACCACATAAGCCAAACACGATTCTCACCTGAGCTTGAACAGAACCTGTCCAAACTCTCAAACCAGCCAACAAAAATCTTTTCTAAGCATCAAGGGTTCATCAGGAGCGCAAGAGGAGTGGATAGCACAAAGGAAAGCACCCAGAAAGCTGTGAACTGAAAGCTTCAAAACTCAGGTAGCTCAAGAACATTTTTTCCAGAAATCCTTTTTTAAGTTCTAAATAGATTCTATATGTTCTCCTGATCATCCTGATGTCATTGGTTTTGAAAATGGTGGAGAGATGAGAGTTTAATCGTGTTCTGAAATTTTTGCCCTAGAAACTGTTTTGATTTGATTCTCTTTGATTTTGAATGATAAATGATGTTTGAGTGAGGGGTTTGAATCGTTTTAAGGTGGGGATGGTTTCTGGATAGTTAGTTTTCATTTTCATAGCTTGTAGAGTAACTTAGCATTTGAGCTCGCCGGAGAAGATGACCGGAACCACTGTTCCGGTCATCTGAAAGTCATTAGGGCAAAATTAGGGCTTAATCAGTGTAATTAGCAAGTTTGAATTCTGGCCCTTGGATGTGGCGCCAAGTCAAAACGCGCGCATGTGAGTTTGAATGAGAGCCATCAGATCTGTTGACTTTTCTTTTCCAGCATTTAAATTCATTTTATTTTCCTTTTATTTCATTTGATTTCTATAATTTATTAAAAATAGCAAAATTGTTTTAAAAATTATGAAACTTTTTCTCAAGAGTTTCACTAATTTTTAAAACACAAAAATATTTTTATTTTTATTTTTAGCATTGAAAAAGTATTTTTAAATATTTAAAAGATTATTTTTAATTGATTAATGAAAATTAATTTATTAAAAATACTTTTAGGCATTTAAAAATCACCAAAAAATTCATGAAATGTTCTAAGACATTTAGAAACATTGTCCAACCTTCAAACCAAATTTCTTTTTTTGATATTGATGCATTTTGAGAATTTTTCATTGAATTAAAATCATTTTTGTGCATTATTTTGATCCAAAGTTCAAAAAATCATTTCTGCCTATCCATGAGGAGTTGGACATTGATTCTTTTTGCATTGCATTGTGTTTAGCATGTAGGTTTTGAGTCTAAATGGCCATGATTTGATCTTTCATTTTCAATTTGTTTGACATTTCTTTTGTTTAGGAACCCTAAAACCCTAGCAAACTTGTGAAAATCATATCTTGAGATTGGTTAGGAGTTGAGACCTCTCCTTTGGGCATTGGGTTAGTATAGGATTAGAGGTCCTTTGTGTGGCATTTTCAATTTTTTATAAAGTTGTTTGCTTCTGATTTTTATTTTTGTTTGATGTATTGTTCATAAACCCTAATTTGGGCTTCCATATGCATACATCTTGCATCTTCTTGCATAATGTGACTTGCCATGACATTTTAAGCATCCATGTGATTCATTTGACATAATAAGACATATTGAAAGCATGTTTGATCATTGCATCATGTATTTGCCCTGTTGTATGCCATATGCATCTCATAACTTTTCATGTATGTCCTTGGTTCCTAACTTGCTTCATTGGCATTCATAAGCTTGTATGATCATTTCCATGTGCTGCCTCATGTTTGTAGCATCTCATAGCATCATTAGCATCATGTATATGCTTCTGGTTTTGTCTCTCATCATGTCATCTCATCCCATTTTGCATTGCATTGCATTCCTTTCCTAACCATTCAGGTGGTAAGTGACTTTGAGAAGTGAATTTGCCTTCACTTCTCATAACTTTTCTTTTCATCCCTCTTGCATCCATTGCTGCATTTTTATATGTGCTTGAGATTGAGCTTGCTCATTCCTCTTCTTCTTACTTTCTTTCTTCAAGTGACTTGACTTCTTGAATGAAGCAAGTTGCTTTGCTTCTCTTGATCCTTTCATCTGCTTCCTGGTGGTTCCATTGAAGATCTTCTCTTGAAAACCTCACAAACCCTAGGAATAACCAAGCATGACAATGATTAGGGTTTTGATTAGTCTCCCCTCTTAGTTTTTACCTTTGTGTCATCTTTGAGTCTTCTCTTCTCATCTCATAATCAGGGACTAAACCCTAAAGACTTTAAGGCTTTGTGATTAAGCTTATGCCTGCATCCTTCTCTTAGGATGGAGTGTATAACTTTAATCCTAAGTGTTAAACCCTTAATGTGTTTAAATCTCTTAATCAATTCACTTAATAAGTATCAAGACATCATACTTGTGACTTGGGCCTTGCATTAGGGTTCTAATTCTTCCTTAATTGGTTAAGAAGGACTAACCCTAGTGTTAATGGACAAGTCCCCCTCAAGTTGTCTTACAAACCCTAAAACTCACTTCATCATCTTACCATCAAATAAAATCCACTTAATCAAAGGCTTGTTTTGTCATGAGTTTAATCCCTAATCATGGATTAAGTTGAGGAGCTTTCCTCAGCTTAAACATTCTCATCTATTATCCTTCTATTAGGATGGTGTAATGAGTCTGTTTAATCCTTGATTATGGCTTAACCTCATTACTTAACACTAAACAAAAACAACAAAAACATCTAAATAATCACAAGTAGGTTAATGACCTTAATCCTACACCGAAGGTGATTAAGTGTGAGAATCTGACTTCACACTTAAGGTATTCTCATTACCCCTAATCAGAGGGAAGATGTGATGAATTTACTAAATCCATTGGTTTAGACTTAAGCTCATTAACTTATGACAAAATCCAAAAAGCAATAAAAGACTGAAAGCACAAAAACAAACAATAATCGTCTCCTCCAGGATTCTTTTCTCATCTCATTCACTCACAACCGAGAACTTGCTTCTTCCGCCTAATGCAAGACAGTTTGCATCTGTGCCAGACAGATCATACACTTGAGCATAGGCAAGTAAGCATTTCACAAGTCAAATCATCCTTCAGTCTCTTTTGGTCGAACTACGGTGTTCTGACTTCCTCATTGCACGAGAGGATACGTAGGCATAACTTAACAGTTATCGAACAAAAGTCTCTGTATATTCCCCCTCCTTCCAGCCTCATTCTTTTAGCCTCATGATCTTGAGCATTTCACTCCTGTCCCTACACTGACACTTTCATACTTCATATCACTTATACACTATACATTGACACCTGTACATCCTTTTCCAGCTATTTTATACACAGATTGCACTGACACTACCCCTTTAAAACACAAATCTTTTAAGCGTGGATCCCGTCGAGTACGACGGACAATCTGGGTGCTAATACCTTCCCAGGTTGTAACCAACCCCCTTTCTCAGTCTCTCTGGTTCGCAACCGTCTTATCCATCTTTTTCTAGGTCTATGCAGCATTGCCTTTCCTCCGGGATAAAAATGCCTAGCTGGCGACTCTATTCATCTCCAGTGAGTTCATGGCTGTGTGTTCTCATTGTTCTTTTCGCCGACCGTTCGCGCTTGTACCGGGATGCAAATCTTCGGGAGCGACACCTACCCCTGGAGAGCCCTTGGGAGTAGTGAAGGAGTTGCTTGAGTGATAAGGAGAAATCGTATCATTTTATTACTATGTTTCAAATCCATTTTATCGCACAATTATCCTATTAACACCCGATTCTTCGAGTTTTCTATGTCATATTGCAGGCATAACATTTCTAGAGCTAAATCATGAACCAAAGATCAAATGAACAAAAACAAGCATGAAAAGAAGAAGAAGAAAGGAATTCTATAATTCTGCATAATTTGTAACAGTCACGGTCGTTACCTCATCATCACGACCGTGACGCCCAACGTGGAACACTCACGATCGTCACTCAAGTGTCACGACCGTGACACGCTTTAAATGCAAAAAGTGAACGTGACACCTTTGTCACGAACATGACAAAGGAAAATAGGTTTTATTTAATTGAATTGGTCATGAAGAATTCCTGAGGACGTGCAACGTGAGTCAAAAAAGTGCCTATTATTTCTCAAACCCAGTATGCATTTTCTCCTGGATTCTCTCTTCAACGGAACGATACCTACGCTATGGATTTCAACTGCCCAAGCCCAATATTATTTTCTATAAATAGCTTAGTTACGAAATAGAAATCACAAAGTTATTTTTTTTAGATTTTCGCGGAAGCTCTGCCGTATTTTTGTTGCACCCTTATTTTATTTTTTTTCAACAATTGTTCTTGTTTAAATTTCTGCTTCTATATCCAAACCAAACTAAATAACAATTTCCAACATTAGGAAATTGTTATTATTAATTTCTTTTCAAGCCTTCAGAATTCGTTTAGTTTTATTTTCGATTCCGGTTCCGCACTACGAGCTTGCCAGTCTGTGGAAGAAGGAGTTTTAAAATTTTAATCATTCAGGTTTTATTTATAATTTCGCATTTATATTAATTAATTAATTTATATATGTTAAGAATTTATTTCTATTATTTTATAATGCATGTTTTAATTTATATTTATCTGTTTCTGCATCTGTCTGGTACAACAAATATGAGTAGCTAAATCAATTAGGCGGTATGTAATTAAACTAAACCAAATCGATAAAATCAAATCTAAGCTAAAATAATTAAGAACTTAAATTCTGGCTGTGACTTTTTATTATTAAAATTAATCTTTTTGTTACGAGAGTAAGAAAAGTGTAATAGGTTAGGTCGAGACCACAAGAGTGTGAGATTTTAACCGGATAGCTAAAGTTAGGCATTTGATTTAAATACAGCGAGAGCGCTTTAAAATGAATTAGGCTTATTAAGTTTTCAAAAGTTATCTTCTAAACACTTATGGGCTAGCGAGAGCAGGCATAGGGCTTTAGGAGTAAGATCTGAGATAAAACCACGAGAGTGTGAGTCAAGGGTATTTAAACTGATAATCTCTACAGAATAAATTAAGTGAACCATCCTTATAAGCTTAGGTTAGATTGACTCGCCTAGGTTAACATAATTACGTATCGACCGCCTTCTTATTATTTCATTAAAACTAAAATTTAATTCCCGTTCTAATCCTTAAAACCAAAATCGTGACAAACATCCACCTTAGCTAAACTAGTAGACCCTATAGCACTAAGTGATTATAAAGTCCCTGTGGGATCGACAATCTTTTATATTACTTCGATAGGTTGTGCGCTTGCAGTTCAGATACCGCTAGACACATATCGCGTCTTCGCGCCCCATCAAGTTTTTGGCGCCGTTGCCGGGGACCTTAATTTAGTTACTAGTGCACTATTAGAGTAGCATTGTCTAGACTAAGGTAACAACTTATTCTTTTCCTAATCTAATTTCCCGAGTGTATGCCAAGTACTCGCTCTCAAGGCGAAGACTTGCAACCTCCAGTTCCAAAATTAGAACGCTTCTTACACGTAAGAAGACGAATATTCGATTACGAACGAAATTACAACATTCCAGATCTTCAAATTGATCCACCTAAACCGGTCGGAACATCAAAGGACGCAGAGATGGCTGAAGAACCGAATCATCCACTCAAATATTACGCTAGTCCTTTGCAAGCTGAGCCGCATTCCAGCATTGCTGCACCGGGTATCAACCGAAACGATTTCGAATTGAAACCTTCGCTGATATCAGCCGTGCAACAAAATAAATTCTCCGGAAATCCTACCGAGGATCCGAACCTTCATCTTTCGATATTTGCGCAGTACGCAGATACTGTAAAAGCTAATGGAGTTACCCAAGAAGCTATTAGATTACTGTCGTACCCCGAAAAATACGACCTCACGCGATCCGTAAAGACGGAGTCACGCGCTGGACGAACTGAAGAGTCGCCACCTAATTCTATTTATTCCCGAAGAGGGAAAGAGGAGATATAGATACAACCCGGGAAGAGAAGGATGAGGACAAAGGTCAACGAAATCATTGCCTGGGTTCGGGAGTCGGTTATGCAGGGGGGAGGTATTAGCACCCCCTACATCCATCGTACTCGATGGGAACCATCTAAGTTAACGCGCGAAAGGATGTCTATGCTTAAACGAATTGCTTGCTAGAGGGAAATGAGTTGAATTATAAGTTAGATTGATCCTAGGTGCTCGGCAAGGATTGAGATCCTCGTGCCTACGTACTCCCGTGTGCAATGGGAAACTCAGAGCCTCGTAGTTCGGCCTACTAAGGGTAATGGTTGTTGATTTTATTACCTTTCGTCGATGAAAGGGTTTAGGAGTTGAAATGCACTAAAGACTATGGATAGTTTATCTCGCCCAACAAGACGAGCGTCCTGCGTCGAAATAATCGGAGCGAGTAACGAGAGCTCGTTATCCTCCTTTCTACCGCTTAAGGCTCGTGGCGTACAGATCGTCTCGTATTATTAAAGTGTTTTATTTCCTAAGACCGCTTGACGTTGGATCAAGGGTTTGGATCTAATCGGAATGTTTTGGTTTTTTTTAGGTTAAAAGGGTGCATGCAAATGGAGGTTATTTTTGTGGTTTTGTCAGCGAGGCACGAAGCGCTCGGCTCGCAAGGTAAGGTGGATCCTAATAAACGAAAAGTATAATAAAGTGCGAATTTGCAAATGCAATCGCTTGGCGTTGGACCAAGGATTCAGAAATAAAATGCGAGAAATAAAAGTGCGTACAAATTAATGGGAGAGGGATACAAAATAAATACAGGGGATTGCGAGAAGTAAAGAGGTCTCGTTGTAGTTAGCCCAAGAGGAAGCGTGTGTGCAGTGTTTTTGAACTGTTCGAAGGCGTTCAGCCTGTTTGATCGGGACACAACTATTCGAAGGCGTTGGACCTTTTAATCGAGTGCAACTATTCGAAGGCGTTGGACCTTTTTGGGACGCGGCGAAATTTTGTTCGTGAACTGCCTTAGAATGGATTCAAAATCGGAATCATTCTATAAGGAGTCGAAACGATACTTTTTTAAATGCGAAAAATAAATAAATTAAATGAATTGAATTGTTAGAATCAAAAATAAAATAATGAATATAAATAATAAATGAATTAAATAATATCAAGGATAATAAAATAAATTAAATTAAATTACATGTTTGTTTGTCGGAATAATAAAATAAAAAATTAATTACAAGGAGGGCCTCATATTGACCAAAGATCACCGATTAAAATCGGGCGAAAAATTGGCCGTTTAATATATCATTGGCCCTATAAATGAGGATAATAAATTTAGATTAAAGAAGTAAAGAAATAAGAATAGACTAAGTTTCTAATAATAAAGAAATAGAGGTTTTTTTTAGCATAAATAAACAAAAACAAATGAATTTAAGACAAATTTTAAACTATATCAATTAAGTAAAAAAGAGCTTAAATTAAAATAATAAAAACATAATTTAAAAAGGAGGGGGTTCCGCATAGGTTGTCTAATGTGCAGGTAGTGAAGGTGATATAGGTATGGCCCTTGATGAAAACTTAGAAACACTTTTTATAAATAAAACAATTAATTTAAAAAAGAACAAAAACAGAGTTAATAGAATAATATAATAATATAAATGAAACAAAAACAGCAAGAGGAAAGAGTGAGGGGCGCTATGTGTGGATCAGACGGTAGGCCTAGTAACAAGAAATTGAAAAGGGCCTAAGGGAATTAAACCAGCCAAATAATTATGGAGACACATAAATAAATAAAAATAAAGTAAAACAGGGGTTTTATAGAAAGAAAATAAACGCTAAATATAAAGAAAAAGGGAACAGGGGATTACTTCTCAAAATGAAATCAACGCTCATCCCTCAGTTTCTCTCTCACAAATCGGCTTCACGAAGGCTCGCGGGTCTCACTTTTCGTTTCTCTCCCGCGTCGCCGGTTTTGGAATTCTCTCGCCGTCCTCTCTTTCAGATTCACCTTCTCACGGCCGTTTCAACGGTGGATGGATGCGCGAGTTTGGCTCACGGTTGGTTTTCGTCTGAGTTCGGCTTCGTCGGAGGTTCGATGTTGTTGATGGAAAAGAGTAGCGGTGGTTTGTGACTTACGGGCTGTTTGCGGTGGATCCACAGCGGATCGGAAGGCTGGTGTTTGATTTCCGCGGCGGCTTGGGAGAGTTGACGGAAGGGGTTTAAGGTTTTATGGGTGGTTCAGATCCATCTCGGTTCTCAGATTCACGTTGGGGTCGGATTCACGGGTTTTGAGATGGTAAGCTTGTGATTCTCGCAAACTCGGTTTGAGATTCTTTTTTGGTACGAAGGTTTGTGCTGCGGATGGCGTTTTGCGGCTTCGACGGAAAGAACTGTTTCGGATGAAGGTGACGATGGTGGTGGTTGAAGATGAAAGGGTTAACGGAGAAGGGCTTGCGAGTTATGGTGGCTTCAGTTTCTGAGTTTGTGTTTCTGTGATTTTCGGAAAACAGGTGGTGTTGGCTTGTGTTTACGAGGGTTTTGGGGATCTGTTTGGATTTTCGGCGGAGGGGTTGAGCGGTGAGTTTTGGTGCTCTGTGTTTGGACTGCGAGTTCGTTTTGACAGGTGAGCCTTTTTCATGGTTTCAACTGCGTTTCTGAGTTGGTTTCCTCTCACTTTTGTTCGTTTTCACTCTTCTTTCTCAGATCTGTGTGTTTGTGTTTGGTGTACGGCTTGGTTCAAGAGGTTGAAGGTTTTCACGATGATGAAGAGTGATGGTTTATGATGTGGGTTCGGATTAAGGTGGTGATTAAATATTAGCGAAGCTTATTTCGAAAATGGTTCTATTGTTTTTGTGTTACTGAGAAAACGCAGGTGATGATTTGTTTGGGTGAAGAAGAGGGCATAGAAACGATTTCTGTGATTTATTTTTGAAGGTTTTGATTTTGGTTGAAGTTTGGTTCAAATTTTCTGCTGTGATCTTTTTTCAACTTTTGTTTTTTCTATCTGGTTTTTTTTGGGTGAATGGGTTAGTATTAGAGGTATATGGTGGCAGAATATGAAGGTTCTGAATGGAATATTTATGAAGCAAGAAGAATAAAAGTGTGTATGAGTTTTTAAGGATAAGGATTGAAAGTTTGTTATTTACAGGCTGTATGATTGTACAATTGTGTGGATTTTTGCTGTGAATCAGTTATGGAATTTACACCTTGGAAAAAAGTATGTACGGTTTGCAAAGCTGGAATTGTGACGTGAATTGGTGGAGGGATTTTAGTGTTGTTGCTGAGATTCTTTTGGCTTAAAAAAATAATGATAACAATGTTAATAATATCATAATAATAATAGAATAAATAACAATAAGGGAATAATGTTAATACAAATAATATAATAATAAGAAAATAATAAAATAGAAATAATAGAAACTAAAACTAATAGAAATAAAAATGACAGTAACAATAAAAGGAAAATAATAGTGGTAAAGATATAATAAATTTTTGTAGAGATTTTTTAGTAAATGGGCTGAAAATAATAGTAATATAAATGAAATGAAATTATATAGTAATATAAGGATTATGTTAGAAAATATTTTGATAATAAAATGAGATGAAAGAAATAGAAACTAAAAAATAGAAATAATAGGAATAAGAGTAGCTATAACAATACTAGTAGAAATGATGGAATCGATTTAATAAATAAACGAAAATAACTTTTTTGTATTTTGGGTAAACAATAATAAATGGGCTAAAAATTAAAGTAGTAAGACATAATTTTTTAGAGAAATTAACCCTTTTTGAATTGTTGTGATAAAAAGTAGTTACAGACATGATAATCGGATAAATTACTCCATACAACATCGCGTACTTAAACTGACTCGACTAACTCAAAATAAACTCAATTTTCGCACAAACCGGAACTCAGTTGAAATAAAAAGAAAAAAAAACATATTTTTTGGATTTTTGCCACGATGGTTAGACAGTAAAATAAAATAGTGCGGGTAGGACAAATTTGGGGTATGACAATTACGTCTTTTTCCTTTTTCACTTCGAGACAGAGCTAGAGCCTGGCTTCAATCTCTACCCTCGAATTCAGTAACTACGTGGGAGGAACTAAACAGAGTCTTCTTGACAAGATATTTCCCACCTAGCAAGACAACTATGCTAAGAGCTCAAATCAACGGATTTAAGCAAAAGGAAAATGAGTCACTTTTCGAAGCTTGGGAACGCTATAAAGATATGCTGAGACTTTGTCCACATCACAGATTAGTAGAATGGATGGTCATCCATACTTTCTACAATGGACTCTTGTACAATACAAGAATGACAATTGACGCTGCCGCAGGTGGCACACTAATGGACAAAGAATATAATGATGCTTATGCACTTATCGAGAGTATGGCTCAAAACCATTACCAATGGGGAAGCGAGAGAGTCGCAACTGAGAAACCAAAAAAAGGAGGTATGTACGAAGTGAGTAGTATGGACCAAGTAAATGCAAAGTTTGACCAACTTAACCAAAAGATCGACAACTTGGCCATAACACCAACAACCACCGTGGCTGCGGTAACACCTAACTGTGAGTTATGTGGAGTTCCAGGACATGCTGTCCCTGATTGTCAACTATTAGCAGGAATTCCCACAGATCAAGTGAATTATGCTCAAGGAAACCCATACTCAAACACATACAACCCAGGTTGGAAGAATCATCCAAACTTCTCTTATAAGAATAACAATGCTTTATACGCACCAGGTCAAGCACCAACTACACCACCAGGATATCAAAAGACTGCTCTTAATGTTCCTAGAAAATCAAACCTTGAGTTGATGATGGAGAACTTCATAGCTACCCAATCTCAAACGAACAAGGATTTCTTAAACCAAAACATACACACTAGTGAGCAGATTAAGCAATTAGTGAGCAAGGTAGATGCGTTAGCTACACATAACAAAATGCTTGAAACTCAGATTTCACAAGTAGCTCAACAACAAGCACCTACCGCTGCACCAGCTGGAGTATTTCCTGGACAACCCCAACCTAATCCGAAAGGACAAGCCAATGCTGTGATATTAAGAAGTGGCAAGGAACTTGACGGACCTACCGATCCAAGACTTGACAATCCAGCCATGTACCAAAAACCAGATAAGCCGACTGAAAAGGTGGATGAACCAGAAGAAAAGGAAGATAATAATCAAGAGGCAGTGGAGAAAGAAAAGCCTTATGTGCCTCCACCACCTTATAAACCACCAATTCCGTACCCTCAGAGATTAACCAATTCTAAGACGATGGGCCAGTTTAAGAAATTTGTTGAACTTCTGAAACAGCTGAATATTACTATTCCGTTTACAGAAGCTATCACTCAAATGCCCTCGTATGCTAAGTTTTTAAAGGAAATCTTATCCAATAAGAAAAGGATAGAGGATAACAAAACCGTTACACTTACTGCTGAGTGTAGCGCAATAATTCAAAATAATATGCCTCCTAAGCTAAAAGATCCAGGAAGTTTCTCTATACCCCGTGTAATAGGAAAATTCGTCATTGACAAAGCTCTATGTGATTTAGGAGCCAGTATCAGTGTTATGCCCTTAACAATTTGCAAAAGGCTAGACATGGGAGACCTAAGACCAACTAAAATGTCTGTTCAACTAGCCGATCGCTCTATTAAATATCCTGTAGGCATACTAGAAAACGTCCCAGTACGTATAGGACAATTCTATATTCCTACTGATTTTATAATCATGGACATCTCTGAAGACTCCACTACACCTATCATACTAGGAAGACCATTCTTAGCTATCGCCGGAGCTATTATAGACGTAAATAAAGGAAAGCTAACCTTTGAAGTAGGTGAAGAGAAAGTTGAATTTATTTTAACACAATTATTACAATCACCAGCTATATAGGATACATGCTATTTATTGGATGTAATTGACGAATGTGTAAGAGAAATGGAAATGAAAGAAACTACCTATTCTGAAATTATGAAAATTCAAATCCCTCCGATTTTCGAAGATGACAATTAGCATGAACCATATCAGGATGATAGTCTAAGCGAAAGTTTAGCACTTACACCGGATCCCATGCCAAGTAAGAATAAACCTACATTAGAGTTATAAACTTTACCTAAGAACCTAAGATACGAATTCCTAGACACTGAATGTACAAGACCAATTATAATCAATTCCAGTTTAGGAACAATTGAAACAAAGAAACTTTTAGATGTCTTAAAGAAATATCCAACTGCATTAGGATATAACATATCTGATCTCAAAGGAATATGCCCTTCAATCTGTATGCATCGTATTCTGCTAGAAGAAGATTGCAAAACCTCTAGAGAATCTCAAAGAAGAATTAACCCAATCCTTAGCACTATAGTAAAGGAAGAAGTTAAGAAACTACTAGATGCTGGAATAATATATCCAATCTCTGATAGTAAATGGGTTAGTCCAGTACATGTAGTACCAAAGAAAGTAGGTATCACTGTTGTGAAAAACACTAAAGGCGAATCGATATCACAAAGAGTAGTGACCGGACATAGAGTGTGCATCAATTATCGTAAACTAAACAAAGCCACTCGAAAAGATCATTTCCCACTACCTTTTATAGATCAAATGTTAGAACGATAAGCCAAGCACTCATATTTCTGTTATCTTGATGGTTACTCAGGATTTTTCCAAATCCCTATCCACCCAGATGATCAAGAAAAGACTACATTCACATGCCCTTATGGAACGTTCGCTTATAGACGAATGCCCTTTGGATTATGCAACGCTCCTGCAACCTTTCAAAGATGTATGATTTCAATCTTCGCAGATTTCATAGACAACATCATGGAAGTGTTCATGGACGACTTCTCTGTATGCGCGCAAAGTTTTGAAGGATGTCTATCAAATTTAGAAATGGTATTAGAAAGATATGTAAAAGTAAACCTCGTGCTTAACTGGGAGAAATGTCACTTCATGGTCAGAGAAGGAATCGTACTAGGACACGTTATATCTGATAAGGGAATTGAAGTTGATAAAGCTAAGATAGAAGTCATAAAAGATCTTCAACCCCCTAAGACCGTTCGAGAAATACGAAGCTTTTTAGGACACGCCGGTTTCTACCGACGATTCATCAAAGACTTCTCAAAAATCACTAAACCTCTTACTGGTTTATTAATGAAAGACGCTGAGTTCATATTCAATAAAGATTGTCTTAAATCATTCGAAACTCTAAAAACATCCCTCATCACCGCACCAATCATGCAACCCCCTGACTGGAGATTACCTTTCGAAATCATGTGTGATGCGAGTGACTATGCTGTAGGTGCATTTCTAGGACAAAGGAAGGACAAAAAACTTCACGCAATTTACTATGCCAGTAGAACCTTAGATTCTGCTCAGATGAACTATGCCACTACTGAAAAAGAATTGTTAGCAGTTGTCTTTGCGCTTGACAAATTTCGTTCCTACCTAGTGGGAGCGAAAATAACCGTCTACACAGACCACGCTGCTATCAGATATCTATTAACCAAGAAAGATGCTAAACCAAGACTCTTGAGATGGATTTTACTCTTACAAGAGTTTGATCTCGAAATAAAAGATAAGAAAGGTACTGAAAACATCGTAGCGGACCATTTATCTAGAATAAAAGGTATTAAACCCGAACAAGTGCCGATCAACGACGATTTTCCGTACGAACAGCTGATAGCACAAATAGGAAGCGACCCAGTTCAGTTAGACATAAATGAACCAGAACCCGTGGAAACAATCCAAACAACCGTAGGACTGCCATGGTACGCTGACATTGTCAACTACTTAGCTGCAGGAGCACTTCCACCTGACTTAACCTATCAACAGAAAAAGAAATTCTTTCACAATCTCAAACATTACTATTGGTACGAACCATTATTGTTTAAAAGAGGACCCAACGGAATCTTTCGTCAATGTATTCCCGAAGAAGAAATAGAAGATGTCATTGCTCATTTCCATTCATCTCCTTATGGTGGACATGCAAGCACTTCCAAGACTTGTGCAAAAATCTTACAAGCCGGCCTATTATGGCCTAATTTATGGAAAGATGTCCACATTGTTGTTATAAATTGCGATCAGTGTCAACGCACCGGTAATATTTCAAGAAGAGATGAAATGCCTCAAAGAGGGATATTAGAAGTATAAGTCTTTGACATTTGGGGAATAGATTTCATGGGACCATTCCCATCATCTTTCGGTAATAAGTACATACTCATAGCTGTCGATTATGTTTCAAAATGGATTGAGGCTATAGCTTCTCCTACAAATGACACACGAGTAGTAATTAAGCTTTTCAAGAATATAATCTTTCCAAGATTTGGTGTGCCTAGACTTGTCATAAGTGACGGTGGCTCGCACTTCATTTCGAAAATATTTGACAAATTACTATCTAAGTATGGAGTCAGACATCGTGTGGCAACACCATATCATCCACAAACAAGTGGACAGGTCGAAGTCTCAAACAGAGAAATTAAACAAATCCTAGAAAAGACTGTCGCCATATCTAGGAAAGATTGGTCATCTAAACTTAATGAAGCTTTATGGGCTTATAGGACAGCCTACAAGACACCCATAGGAACTACACCTTTCAAATTAGTGTATGGAAAGTCTTGTCATCTCCCGGTAGAACTAGAACACAAAGCATATTGGGCGATTAAAACACTCAATATAAACTACAATGCCGCTGGAGAAAAGCGAATCCTCGACATTAATGAATTAGAAGAGTTAAGGTTAGATGCTTATGAGAATGCTAAGATATATAAAGAAAGAACTAAGCGATGGCACGATAAACGCCTATCTAGGAAAGAATTTAGTGTGGGAGACGTTGTACTCCTCTTTAATTCAAGACTTAGGCTCTTTCCTGGAAAACTAAAATCTAGATGGTCAGGACCCTTTGAAATAACTAAAGTGTTCCTGAGTGGAGCAATAGAAATTAAGGGTAGGAATAGTGAACCGTTCACAGTAAACGGACAACGATTAAAACATTACCATAAAATTGAAAATAGAGATTATGCGAATAGTCTAAAACTTTTAGAGTTGTCCACTAATTTCCCTGATTAATCTACCCCTAAGCATTACGTCAGGCTTATGACGATAAAAACAGCGCTTAGTGGGAGGCAACCCATTTTATCATTTTAATCAATTTATCATTTTATCATTTTAATCAATTTATCATTTTATCGTTTTATCCTTTTATCCTTTTATTGTTTTATTTCATTATTATCATTATTGATTCTATTTATGCATTTATTTTCTTATTTTTCTTTATTTTAATTTTTATTTTCTAAATCACTTTTACAGATTTTCTAAAGTCTTTTCCACTTTCCTTTTCCCCCTGATTTGTTTCCTCCAAATTTACACTAACTATGGCTAACCAACCAAGAAACATTATGGAAACCAAATTTAGAGGTAGGAACCAAAGAATGAAATTTGAGGAGTTATCACAGAGACCAATGGATTTGACTTTGTACCATGATGAACTGACTATGGAAACTTTAGGTATACATGATAGCATCCTATACATGTTTAACCAACTTGGATGGGAGAATGCTCTCATAAAACAAAAGTTTGTAACTTACCGCGAGCTCACCCTTGAGTTCTTAAGCTCCTTAGTTTACTTACCCGAGCGCGGTTTTGGATTCAGGAAAGGATTTATCAGTTTCTGACTATTCAGGATAAAATATGACTTTAACCATAAAGAACTAGCTGACTTATTAGGATTCCCTAGTGGACCCTTTGCTTTTACTACCACACAGGTAGAATTAATGGATATTGAGCTAGACTTCTTTTGGGGAACCTTAACCGGAAATTACCATCCTGAGCCGGATAACATGAACAATGATGAAATATATAACCCTGCTATCCGCTATTTCTATAAGATCCTTGCCCACACCTTCTTTGGAAAGGAAGAAAACCTCACTGGAGTATCTAAAGATGAGATATTCATTATGTCCTGTTTAACCAATGGACAACCAGTTAATGGTGTACCATTCATGATGCAAACTTTTACCCGAATCCAAGAGGAACCTGATCTACCCATATTGGTAGGAGGCCTGGTCACCATGATTGCTGATGCCCTAGGACTTAGATACCAATTACACAAGTGCAACCGTTTAGGAACCATCCGTCCTATGAATCTGAACTTTTGCTTTAACCGCCAAATCATAAGAAACTTAGGACAACCACCTTACGAGTACCTAATCAGAAATGAAGTAGTAACCCTGTTCACATTACCAAACCATGCTAGAGTCAGTGTTCACAATAAAGATAATTGGCTTTATGAGCTTACCCCTCCTGACTATCCATCTACACCCAAACACCACAATCTTACAAAATTAGGGATGACATAATGACTGATGTAGAAAGTGACCCTGAGACACCTCCTGGTTACCATGATATTGACTACACTGATGAAGTTATTGAAACCCCTGAAGTAAATCAAGTAGGATATGCTAACAACTTAAAGAAAATTATGAATACTCTTGAAGTTTACCAAGCCGATATTAATGCTGTTAAGGATGAGGTTAAAAGCATGCGATTGGACGTTATAGGTTTAACTGACATAACATGTGAACAATTCTATCATTTAAACTCCGCACTTGAAGATTTGAAGAAGCAACTTTGAAAATGCTGTAGTGATTTAATTTATTTTACTTTTCGCTTTTGTTTCTAGTTAGTTTTAATATTTTGCAAACATTTCGTAGCTTATTTTTATCAATGTAATTTTCCTTCTATTATGTCAAAAGCAAAGTACTTCTAGTTTTGCAACTTTCTAATTTAATCAATTTCCATGCTTTTCATTACTTACTGTTATATTTAAATTGCTTGATATTTTATGAATTCTCGTGTGATGAAATTTACTGCTAATATATGTTGATCCAGTATTATATATATTGTTTGTGTTAGAAATAAATGAAAGTGATAAAAAAATTACATTGAACTGAAGTGAGATAATGCATTCTGTGAAAAATTACAAGTTTTGAAGCCATCACGGTCGTCACCATTCCCTAACGGTCGTGACGAGCTATTTAGCGCGTCACGACCGTAAGACCTCCCTCACGACCGTGACAACCCTATTTTATGAATTCTGAAGAAACATAACCGTTCACCTTCGCAGAACCCCAACTCCATTTTCACAAAAACGAAAACCTCCCATTATCTCCTCATTCTCCCGTAACCACCCATTACTCTCAATCAATTTCATTAACCCATTAAACCTCTCCATTTATTCCAAACTTCTCACATTCACTCATTTCATTATAATCCGAACAAATTCTTCAGTTTTCTTCATTTTCTCACAAAACCTCAAAAGCTCTCATCTCTCATTTACCTTACTTGCATGCAATGGAGAATATCCAATTTAGAGATGGTGACCAAGAAGAAGCACAAAGACAGAAGTTTATCAGGTTTCAGAACCGTGGCATCCAACCCACTCGGTATGTCGACCTTGACTGCTTGAGGGAGTTAGGACTGCTAGACGGCGTGAAGCTACTGCTTGAGCATGTTGGCTTGTGGGACTTGTGTAGTCAACCACAACCGACATTCGAAATCCTCGCCTTGGAGTTTCTGAGTTCGTTTCAGTATTTTACACCTCCCGGTTCAACAAGCCAACTCACCGGCATTGCAAAGTTCAGAATGCTCGGAAGAGAGTTCAAAATCACGAAAACAAGGATCGCTGAATTGTTAGGTTTCCATCACAGCGATGATGCTCATCTCTGCGTGCCCGATAACTTCAACGAAGCTGCTTTCACTTTGTGGCACGACATCACTAACAGCCGTGCGACCGCTTATCAGAGTCTGAATGCCACCCACATCCATAATTCGGCGATTCGGTATTTTCATCGCATCATCTACAATACTATTTTCGCAAGAGAGAGCAACCACAAGCTTAATTCAAAAGAGCTCTTGTTCTTGCACTGTGCCTTAAATGAGGAACGCGTCAATGCTGCCCCGTTCCTTTTAGCCCATATCCAGTCTGTAGTGCATCGAGGCGCAACCCCCTTCTACATTGGCGAGATTGTCACCACCCTTGCCATACAGCTGGAGCTTGGTGACCAGATTACTCATTTTCCTCATAGAGCAGCATAGTTGCTTACAAAGAGCTATTGCAAGTCCGCCTATTTGATATCGCAGAGAGAGGATGGCAGGTTCAACCCTGTGATCCAAGGCACCATTTATCATCACATCACCTTGCCTTGCCGTGACCGCATCGATCCGTCGAATCGAGCCAATTGGCTATTTGCTTTACCGGATGCTGCAGACCACGTTCCGATTATTGATGAGCAGACTGATGCACCTGTGGACAAGATGTAGGATACCATGGATGCTGCTGAGCCAGTACAGGACATCCCTGAGTCCTCCACCAGGAAGCCACCTTTACCCGAAATCACACTTGAAGACGTCCTCCGTGCCATTCATCAGCAGAATCAGATGAATGCCGCACTCGAGCGAAGGCAAAAAGAGCAATATGATGCACTACTTTCAGCTGTTGCCAGTAACCAGAGGACGACAAATGAGAAGCTAGGAGAAATTTTTAGCGAGCTAGAGGCTTTGCGTATAGATATCACTGCTCTCACCACCACCGGTTCTGATCCAGAAGTCACTCCTACCAGACGCTCCCGCACCATAAGTCGAGGCCGTGGTCGTCAGCAGCCTTAGTTTATGTTTTTGTTTTTCCATTTCTGTTTTTGTATTATATTTTCCCCGCTATTATATCACAACATTGAGGACAATGTCTGATATAGTATGGGAGAGATACCTTTCCCTTTCCGCATTTTCCATTTCATTGTATTTCCCTTTCCGTATTTTAAATTAAACAAAGTAATATTTGTGCTATTTCTTCAGTTTCGAATTTTCCCCGTTTATTTAGCCATACCGAAATTTTTTATTTTATCTTTGCATTACCCGACTTACCTATGAAATCGTAGTTAGGAAGCTGAGAAAGATCCAACAAGATCAATACAGTCTTGACACCTTAGACTTCCTACTTAAGCATTTCGTTCCGATAATTGTTACGACTACACCTTAAGTTTTAGTTCTAAAGTAACCCCTAGTAGTTTATACTAGCAGTCAGCACCGTCTGAACACAAACCACGTGGGGAGCCGATGAACATAAGTGTTTGATGCCTAATCTATAAATGATCCTTCATATCTCGATGCCAATAAAAAGAAATTGCACCAAAGTACACGGTCGCATATAAGAAACGAGAAATATAAGAAGGAGTCCATTGCGGGTTGGTTCAGAGGTACCTGGTTCTGAACTTGGTAGGGCGTGCTACGGCTCGATCCCCCACAACCTCCAATTTGGATAATATATATAGGGTTGCCACATTCGTGTACCAGACCCCGTGCTTATAAAGGATCAAAGTCACTAACCGGCTACTCCACTACGTGCGTGCTAAGGCAAAGGGCTTAATGTGATTGCGCTAGAATGAAACCGGGTGAAACAAGATCGAAAGACTCTAGGTAGAATCGTAACGCAATTACCGAATGTTTCGTTTAATGGGAAGTCGACGACTTAGCTTGTTTCTTGTGTCATTAGTGTATCGTTAGTGTTCTATTCTAGTACCAGTTTATCTAGGTAAATGATTCCTCGTATGGTTTGTTATGTGTATGCGTCCGATGAAAATTGTCCGATCATTTTTCAACCGACTATTTGCTTGAGGACAAGCAAAGGTTTAAGTTTGGGGAAGTTTGATAACGAGAAATCGTATCATTTTATTACTATGTTTCAAATCCGTTTTATCGCACAATTATCCTATTAACACCCGATTCTTCGAGTTTTCTATGTCATATTGCAGGTATACCATTTCTAGAGCTAAATCATGAGCCAAAGATCAAATGAACAAAAACAAGCATGAAAAGAAGAAGAAGAAAGGAATTCTGTAATTCTGCATAATTTGTAACAGTCACGGTCGTTACCACATCATTACGACCGTGACGCCCAACGTGGAACACTCACGATCGTCACTCAAGTGTCACGACCGTGACACGCTTTAAATGCAAAAAGTGAATGTGACACCTTTGTCACGAACGTGACAAAGGAAAATAGGTTTTATTTAATTGAATTGGTCATGAAGAATTCCTGAGGACGTGCAACGTGAGTCAAAAAAGTGCCTATTATTTCTCAAACCCAGTATGCATTTTCTCCTGGATTCTCTCTTCAACGGAACGATACCCACGCTATGGATTTCAACTGCCCAAGCCCAATATTATTTTCTATAAATAGCTTAGTTACGAATTAGAAATCACAGAGTTATTTTTTTAGATTTTCGCGGAAGCTCTGCCGTATTTTTGTTGCACCCTTATTTTATTTTTTTCAACAATTGTTCTTGTTTAAATTTCTGCTTCTATATCCAAACCAAACTAAATAACAATTTCCAACATTAGGAAATTGTTATTAATAATTTCTTTTCAAGCCTTCAGAATTCGTTTAGTTTTATTTTTGATTCCGGTTCGCACTCCGAGCTTGCCAGTCTGTGGAAGAAGGAGTTTTAAGATTTTAATCGTTAAGGTTTTATTTATAATTTCGCATTTATATTAATTAATTTATTTATATATGTTAAGAATTTATTTCTATTATTTTATAATGCATGTTTTAATTTATATTTATCTGTTTCTGCATCTGTCTGGTACAACAAATATGAGTAGCTAAATCAATTAGGCGGTATGTAATTAAACTAAACCAAATCGGTAAAATCAAATCTAAGCTAAAATAATTAAGAACTTAAATTCTGGCTGTGACTTTTTATTATTAAAATTAATCTTTTTGTTACGAGAGTAAGAAAAGTGTAATAGGTTAGGTCGAGACCACGAGAGTGTGAGATTTTAACCGGATAGCTAAAGTTAGGCATTTGATTTAAATACAGCGAGAGCGCTTTAAAATGAATTAGGCTTATTAAGTTTTCAAAAATTATCTTCTAAACACTTATGGGCTAGCGAGAGCAGGCATAGGGCTTTAGGAGTAAGATCTGAGATAAAACCACGAGAGTGTGAGTCAAGGGTATTTAAACTGATAATCTCTACAAAATAAATTAAGTGAACCATCCTTATAAGCTTAGGTTAGATTGACCCGCCTAGGTTAACATAATTACGTACCGACCGCCTTCTTATTATTTCATTAAAGCTAAAATTTAATTCCCGTTCTAATCCTTAAAACCAAAATCGTGACAAACATCCACCTTAGCTAAACTAGTAGACCCTCTAGCACTAAGTGATTATAAAGTCCCTGTGGGATCGACAATCTTTTATATTACTTTGATAGGCTGTGCGCTTGCAGTTCAGATACCGCTAGACACATATCGCGTCTTCGCGTCCCATCATTGAGCCTGTTCTAGTCAGCGCCAAATGACCGACCAACCGGGGTTGGGTTATCTTCTTGCCTCCTCTCTTAGCAGCTGCACCCGTCTTCATCACCTGATCCCGGACGTCCTACATTGAACCTGAAAAGAGAGGTAAAAGGAGCAAGCTAGAACATAACGAAATACGAGAAAAAACTATATAGAATGAGCATATACAATTAACTTTAAAGCTACCAAGTTAATTTGAAACTTCCTCCCTTGTCCCGCAAGTGAGGAGTTTCTCTACATCTATGTAACGAGTTTCCACCAACTCTCGCCCATCCGTGTCCAAAATATGATGACCCTGCTCGTCCACACATTGGATTAGGGAAAAGCTAGACACAAACTTCTCCAAGGCTTCATAGATAGCTTCATCCTCTACACTCACCTCAGAAAGCAATTGTCAGATATGCGTCTGTGCCATTAAAAAGTGGTTGCGAGACCAAGAAAATTTAAACTTCAACATCAGTCATGGAATTGTCTTCCTTTGTTCGTCTAGCAACAAGTTTCCCGCATCATTGGTATTCACCCCCCCAAATACAATGAGCTTCAGGAACAATATGTCAACAGTTCTACCAAGTAATACCTATCTTTGAAAGCCCTAATCGACTCCGAATAGGCTTTGAAAATCTTCTTCTACTTAAGAGATACCCAACTGTATTATCCCTGGACGACTTGTCGTTGGAGGTGGAAGATGTGGAAGAACAAAGGAAGAGTCGCCCCAATCTTCGGATAACTACACGTCAACTCAAACACCTTGAGGAAAGCATATGAGTTCGGGTGTAACTGTGAAGGGGCCAGGTCCAGGTGAGCAAAAACAGAGGTCTGGAAGGTCGTAAACAGAAGTCAAAATAAAACAGAGCCTATTTGAGAGTAGGAATAGACCGATCTTATGGATACAGGCTCATGAGAAACCCAATCCTCAACAAAAATTACCTCTTTAACGGGGCTCTCCTCAGAGGGATTTACTTCATTTATAGCAGAATTAATTTTTCCAGAGCTACTACCAATCAAAGACGTATCATCAGAAAGTTATTCCTTAGGCATGGGCTCGTAATCATCACCATCCATTTTTGCACTTGAAAAGTAGCGAAAGAAAACGTGAATTTGATGAAGTGATCAAATCCACCCTTCCACTACTAATCAAGTGAAATGGTGCGTTAAGGAATGAGGACAGTGTCTCTGACCAAATCCCTTATTCAAAATGACTCACGTCTTCGACCTCGAGGATAATCCTAAGACTCGCGCGGAGAGATGAATTCACGAGCAAAGGGCTCTCAACGCATGTCGATCAAGTTATCCCCAACGGCGAAACCCATAACTCTGGTTGAACTTCGACTGAAGTCGTCACAGAGAAACTAAAAAACCACCCTGTACGGGTTTGTCTCGCCGCGATAACATCACACGATGGTAAAAAAACTATGGATGGTCCTTGAGACACCACTGTCACAAGTTGGCAACTCCATCGTGGACCACCAATTGTTTCGCTAAGAATCGTATAACCCTGAGTTGCAACCCTAAAACCGCATGCATTTCCACTAAGAAGGGACTATAAAATATCCTAAGTAAGAAGAAATACATAAACTTATGTATTCTTGAAGCTTGCAAGTGTTCTCGGAGACTTCTTCTCAGTGATTGAAGCGGCGGACGGTGGTTTGCGGTGGAAAATCAAGAACTGAAGAAAAATATCAGAGTCGGGCAAAGGAAGAGTAAGGGTAAAAGTGAAGTAATGGCTTACTGCATCTGATTTATAGATGTTTCCCGCACGTGGACAAGCATGTGCGACCCATGACATGAAAACGATGTAACCATAGCCTATGAGCAAGCGTAAGCTAGCCATCATTGCATATTAAATGAGCACGCTTCCCAAGGACAACACATCAGATAACTCTTCAGCACCTCTTAGTCGTTGATCTCCGCGTCTGTCGAGCACGTCACGTTGTCCCGGAAGATTCGAACAAAACCCCAGTCGGGCATGTAACCAAATTTTCACAGGGCATGTGATCCATTCCCTGAGTTGTGAGCTGCCATTAAGTCATCACTTCTGCGACCATAAGCAACGACTTGCGGGGCTCTTGTTTCGGACTGGCCCAATGACTAGATATGGCCCAATCAACGCCTACATCTAAGAGGACCCAATATTCCAGATCTAGATCTTGTAGGCCAAATGGGACCCACGCGTCTTCTGCCCCTCCGCCAAGGAAGAAGCACCAGCCACGTTCGGCGTGGTCGTTCTCCTCTGTTCATATATAGACTTTTGTCTGACGCAGTGGAGAAGTCGTCCAGAATCTCCATGGGTATCTCTTGCTCGATTCCCTGGTTTCCCGACGCACATGTTATCCGAGCATATATGCCCAGTCCAACGACTAGTTCTGGAAGTTACCTATTTTGGGGGGATCCATGATCCATGCCCAAAATAAGGACCAATAGGCAAGCGCTGGGGCATTATATAATACCTTTCGCCTGAGAGGGACAAGTATCATATTTTTACTCTAACAATACTCTCTCTCTCTCTCTCGTACTTGCTCATTTCCTTGCTTGCTTTCTTACTTTAGCATCGGAGTGCCTTGCAGGTACACCTCTTCCTCTCTTCACTAATTGAGCATCTTCAACAACATCCATGGCCCACACAAGGTTATAATCACCAGAACGATCAATACTTGTTCCGGACTAGCCCGATGACTATGTATGGCACAATCCACTCTTGCATCTAGGACAACCTAATAGTCAAAATCTAGCTCATTAAGGTCAAAGAAATCAGTTTTTCCTCTGCCCTTCAACCGAGGAGAGATGGTTAACCATCTTTTCCCTCCTCCGCATCTTTGTCCGACAATCATGGGCGGTCACCCAGAAACAGCCCCAAAACTTTTCTCTCGGTATCACTCCTTTCCCGATGTAACGGCTAGTCCGAGCAGGACTTCAACGACTAGGTTTTGACAATTACCTATTTTCTGGGGATCCACGATCCATGTTCAAAATAGGGACCAATGGCCAAGCATTGAGGATATTATATAAACTCTCTCACATGAAAGGGCCAGGTATCCAATATTTACACTAATAATACTCTCTCTTGTACTTGCCAACTTCTCTCATTGTTACTTACTTTAGCATTGAAGCTTGTTGCATGTTGTCATGCCCCAAATTTGTCCTACTTGTGTCACATTTCATTTTTTGTCTGATATTCAAAAAATCCAAAAAATTATTTCTTTTCTTTTCTCAAGGATTGTGCGAAAATGTTTGAGGTTTAATTTGAGATTGTCAGATTGTGTGATTGTGTTGTTGAGAAGGTCAGTGTGTTGCGCGGAGCGCAGAGGCTTTGTGTCCATTTTCGATTTCTTTCCATCAAACATATATCCATTTTTATCCATCCCATTTTCTTTTATCTTTTTATTTTAAAATCTTTTTTTAAGTCCACTATTTTTTTATTAGTCCATTCATTATTTTTCTACACAAAAACTACAAAAAAAAATATCTTCTTATTTTATTACCCATTTTCATTTCAAACTTCTAAACCATTTTTCACATATTTAATTTTATCACTTGTTTTTAATAGGTTATTTTTATTAAGTCCATTACACAAAAGCCCATAAAATTCCTAAAATAATCATTCAGTTTTTTATTTTATTTTTTATCAATAGTTATTATTACTATTTTTCTTTATTATTATTATTATTATTATTATTATTATTTGAGCACAAATCTCAATTTCTTCAATTAAAAAAAACTTCACCACATTTTATTTAGTTTTTCACTACATTAGTAAACCAACTTTTACACATCATGCACAATAATTTATTTTCACGTGACCCACTTTTCTCACTAAGCCTTCAGCCAGCCACTCAACAAATGCAATTCCTCAACTTTTTCCCCACCACTACCTCCATCAGCAATGCATCCCACTACCTTCGCACAATAACAACCTTTTTTTTTTCCGGAACGCATAAACTCATATCACAGCTTGCAACACCAAATACAACTAGCATAACAAACAATTTTATCCAAATTCCTCTCAATTAATTCTAATTTCACCCTCTGATTTTTCTCTATAAAAGCAACCCCTCATTCTTCATTAAACTAAGCTTGGAGAGCACCTAAAACTTCTGCAAAAATCAATTTCAAGCTTCAAAAAATACCCAAAAAATACAGAACACAAATTTCACTCCTCAAATAATCTTCAACACTCAAACTGATTCACAACATCATACATCTTTCACTAACCACAAAACCAAAGAAAGAAATGAGATGAAGAATGAATAAAAAGAAACACAGAACCAATAAACACCACCATTCAACAACACCTTTCATAAACCAACATCAAACACCATAAAACAAGATCGCAAACTCAACACCACCACTGTCAAAACCGCGTCGAAACTGCTATAAACCAAACCCAGAAACCTCTGAACCGCCGAAAACGACCGACGAACCGAAACTGCGTGAGCACACAAACACTTCTTTCGGCGAGAAACCGCTACTGAAATATCGAGCGCTAGTGTGAGGGAAAACGAACTGAGAAAACCGCCGTGAATCACGAAACCTAGAGAGAAGCCACCTTTATTTTGATTTCGAGATAAGGTGAGGGACCGTATTTTGCCGGCGACTTTTATCCGTTGATGATGGTGACAATACGATGCAGAGAGAGATGAATATTGCGTTCCTTTTTCTTTTTTATTTCTTTTTTTTTTTTGTGTTCAGATTTAAAGGTGAGGGTTAATACTCCCTGTTTTAAAAATTGGACTTTGTTTTGTTTGTTGGTTTTGGTGGGCTTTGAAGCCCATAGATCCAAACTGCTATCCATACACACTACAACACGGCATATCTCTCCCTTTCCATCATTTATTATTATTATTATTATTTATTTATTTATTTTTACTTATTTTGTGTTTCAGATTTTGGGTTTAAGGACAATATGTTTCTTCACACACTCAGCGCACACACAAACCTTTTCCTATTTTTTTTTATTTTCTTATTATTTTTATATATTGTTATGTTGTTGGACCGGGCTTAGCCCATGGATTTATCACACTGTCTACTTGCACACTGCAACATTTACTCGCACCCTTTTTGCTGACCCTTTGATTTTTGATTTATTTATTATTTCATGTTTATTATTGTTGGTATCTCAGTCTGGGCTTTTGGGCCCGTGTTGTTGTTTACTCATTGCACCTATCAATTAATGACACACTCTCTCAAATTTGTATTTTATTTTAATTCATTTTTTAAAATCTTATTATAATTTAGTCTTATTATTTTTTATTAACATTTAGAAAAAAATGTCTTAAAAAATTTTCAGTGGATCATTTGATTTTAATTTTATTTCTTTATTTTGTATTTGGGCCGATGATATAACAAATGGTCGAATTGTGTCCGATTTTATTAAATCGGAAAATTCGGTCAATATAAGGCCTATTTAGTTTAGTTTTTATTTATTTATTTATCGATTTCGGTTTATTTTCTATTTTGTTTATATTTTGTTAAATTAATTCGGTTTATTTAATTTATTGGTTATTTTTCATTTATCCATTTATTTTTATTCAATTTATTTTAATACATAAACGCTCAACTCCTCATAGAGCGATTCTAAACATTGAATCGGTTCTAAGGTAGTAAGAGAACCACATTTTGACGCATCCGAAAAGGTCCAACACCTCCGAATAGTTGCCTTTGAATAAAGAGGTCCAACGCCTCCGAATAGTTTGGTACACTGCACACACGTTTTCTCTTGGGCAAATTACAACGAGACCCTTTTATTTCATGCAATCCCGTGTAATTTATTTTGTATCCCCCCCCCCCATTTCGATGTACGCACTTTATTTTCCGTATTTATCTTTTCGATCGCTAGGAGCACCCTCAGGGACTAGTTTAGATCTCGTTTTAATTCGCGAACTCTTGGTCCAACGCCAAGTGGTTGCATTCGCAGACACTTCACTTTATTTTTTTAGTTATCGTTTCATTTATTAGGATCCACCTAACCTTGCGAGCCGAGCGCATTGTGCCTCGCTAACAAACCACAAAATAAAACTCCATTTGCATTCACCCCTTAACCTAAAAAAAACCAAAATATTTCTTTTTAGATCCAAACCCTTGATCCAATGTCAAACGACCTTAGGAAATAAAACACATTAATAATACGAGAAGAATTATACGTCACGAGCCTTAAGCGATAGAAATGAGGACTAGAGTTGTCGTTACTCACTCTGATTATTTCGTCGCCGGATGCTGGTCCGAATTGAGCAGAATAAACTACCCATAGTCTTTAGTGCAATTCGACTCCTAAACCCTTTCATCGAAGAAAGGTAATAAAATCAACAACCATCACTGTAGTAGGCCGAACTACGAGGCTCTGACTTTCACGTTGCACGAGGGAGTACGTAGGCACAAGGATCTTATTCTTTGTCGAGCACCTATGATCAATCAAACTTATAATTCGAACTCATTTCCCTCTAGCAAGTAACTCATTAAGCATAAACATCCTTTCGCGCGTGACAACTTAGATGGTTTCCATCGAGTACGATGGATGTAGGGGGTGCTAATACCTCCCCCTGCATAATCGACTCCCGAACCCAGACAATGGTTGCGAGACCTTTGTCTTCATCCTCCTTTTCGACGAGTTTTATCTATACCTTCCCTTTCCCCTCTTGGGAATAAATTAGAATTAGGTGGTGACTCTCATGTCTTCCCAGCGCGCGGCTCTTCTCTTTTAGATCGCGTAAGGTCGTATTTTTCGGGGTGCGACACATGTACGCTTCCATCCTTTCCTCGACGATCCAACATCCTCAACGACGTCTGTAGCTCACTCAAGGTTTAGATCAACTACAAAGATCAGTGACACCGTCTGTGGGAAACAATCCTCCTTATCTTTTTTCCCCGGAACTTAAAGACTAAAGTAACAATTCAAGATTCCTCTCATGGCTAACTGCGGCGACGCTATCGATGCTCATATTACCAACACTGTCCCTGTCAAGCCGATGGACAATGATGTAACTCATCCCTTCCTCGGGGATTACAACCATTGTCGACGAGACAAAGTTATTACCTCTTTGTCTCATGATCTCATTGTTGAGCCGGAGATCGTTCCTCTTCAAAACATGTTCAAAATCTTGAAAAGATTTACCGTGATTTGACATATTTGACATGGGCAGCTAGAAGAGTTGAAGATAGATTCGACATAAGTAGTCAGAAAGTTTAAGGGCAAATGTCGACATGAATGACAGTTGGAAATAGTTCAAGAATTGAAAACACGTGGAAGCAAATAAGAAAATAAAACTCCACGTAACAGTGTATGTGTCGAACGCTGCAGAAGTAATAGTTATCAACAGTTATTGATGTGTTTATCATATAAATAGATTTCATTCATGTAACAAAGGTTCACAATTTTTATCAGTATTCTCTATAGAACCCAAGTATCTAAGTCATTGAGAGAAAGGAGTTAGTGAGAGAAAATGCATAAATATGCATCCCTCTTTTAATTCCTTAATCAAAACATTTTTATTTAATTAATTTTATCATGTTTTTATTTATTTATTTTAGTTTTTAGAACTATTATGCGGCTCTTAATGAGTTTTATACCCAATTTCCTTGCATTCGAGCATCAATACCCAAACACGAACACAATTTTTTCAAACTTTTTGCATAAGAAGTCCATAGAATTATTTCGAGTTTAATCACTTAAATGAATGAAAATTTGTGATTTTAATCTACCAAAAACAACGGTAACTATCAACTAAATTACCTAACCATTTAACAAAACTAAAGTACGAGCAAAATATATATTATTAATTTCTGTAGTTTTTGATATGATTATTATTCACAATCTCTATATTGCGTACAAAAGATTAGGGTGACAAACAAATTTATTCGTCGTATATAAATCCAAAAAAAAAAAACAGAACAAACATTATTGAGGACACAAATCTAAAACCTTAATTTACTCTAAAAAATAATGAGAGTGGTACATGACAGACCCCTCAACCCTTAAAAAAAGTTGGGACAAATTTGTTAGAGTGTTTGAACTTAAAATCTTAATTCACTAAAAAAAATATAAGCAAATAAAAAACATGTCCTATATGTCAAATCATGGCCCTACCGATTTACAAATGAAAAAAAATTGGGGTTACTTTGACTTAGTTTGGTTTTTTTGCCAATGATATATGATCCCAAGGAGCTTCTTATTCTGCCTTATGTAAGCAAGATATAAAAGACCCGCCTTTAATTAAGTCTCCTCAAATCAAATACATATATTTCAATATTTCAATGTAATGTTGTTAGTAGCATTAACAAATTTTCAGCACAAGAAATCATTAATCTTCTACCAAAATCTCTATATACACCCCCAACATTCAAACATATTAAAACCCATTAGACAAGAATGCATCCATCCATCATCTTCCATCAAATACACCACTGAAAACTTGACTGTCCCCACCTAGTGACGCTTCCCATTCTATTGAAGACATTACAATCTTTGACAATACAACAACTATCTCTTTCATTTCTGGTCTGTCCACTGGATTTTCACTCAAACACCAATGTGATAATTCTCCCATCTGTAACAACATCATCAATCTCAACAATTAGTTAATAATAATGAAACTTTTATATGAAAATAGCAATGAAGATTCAAGATTTTAGTTGAATGTAACCTAACCTTGTAGACATCTTCAATAGGATAACTACGTAGAAGATTTCCATCTACAGCTTCTTCTAAAGCAATCACAGGATCATCTTCTTGAAATATTTTGTTTACCTGAATAATGCGACGATTCAAACAAATATATATCAACTCTCTTTGTTTTTTCTTTTACATTTGTTAATGAATTCTATTAAGAACTTACAACTGCGATAAGTGATTTCGTTTTATTAGCTTCTTGGTTGTCACGAAACAATGCGCGTTTTCCCGTTATCAACTCAGACAGAACCACGCCAAATGCAAAAACGTCGGTTTTTATCGTCACTTGAAGCTCCTTCACCGATCTAAAAAGAGAGAGAGAGAGAAAATTGTAACTAAAGAGATATTTTCTCTGGTTAAGTTTTATCATATCGATGAATGATAGCAAGAAACCTACTCAGGTGGAAGGTAGCCTGGTGTTCCAACAAGTCTTGTTGCTAAAAATTCTTCATCGTTGGTTCGTTCCACGAGCTTCGCAAGCCCGAAATCTGCTACCTATTTTTCAAATCATATCCATAGTAAATGATTTTGTTTAGAATTTATAAAAGACTGAGACACAGAGAGACACTAGACACTGATGTGTAATACATAAGACACACCTTTGCTCTGAGCTTTGCGTCAAGAAGGATATTACAAGTCTTTATATCACGGTGCACATATCGCGCTTTCGTGTAATCGTGTATGTATTCGATACCTTTTGCTGAATCAAGTGCAATTTGAGCTCTAGCACACCAAGAAAGAGGCTGGTGACCTATTTCAATAAGCATGGTTTTAGATTTTTTTTTATACATATATATGAATCAAAAAACATATAGTTTTGATAATTTTCATGTTACAAATCAATATACTATACCTTTTAATAATGGATCATGAAGGTGTTCACTTAGAGATCCATTAGGAACATACTCATAAACCAAATAAAGATGATCATCTCCACTTGCATATCCCAACAACTCAACCTAAAACAATGTGATTAATTACATCTATAATATAATCAAACATCGGAGTATTTGAAATGTCTGCAGTCAGAATCTCATACATTCATAATCTAGATTAGACTGTCTAAATTTCAATGTAGATTATGATCTTTTGTAAAATCTAAAATACGAGTTTGATATCCGAATCATCCAATCTCAATTCAATGACAGTGAATGTGTTGAGTGCATGAATGCGTGCCAAATCTCTATATTAAGACTATGTCAAAGATCAATGTTACATACAATGTTAATATGATGGATCTTGCATAAGGCTTTGAGTTCTGCATAGAACTCTTTGGATTTGTTAGACTTCATTTTCTTCACAGCAACTTCCTGAAAAATTGAAAATATGATTGTATTATTAAATATTAATCATCATTAAAGAATCTAATCTATGCAAGATTTTCTTACTTTATCTTCTAGCATTCCAAAATAGACAGTACCATATCCACCAACTCCAATCCTCCTAGTTTCATCAAAGTTATTTGTAGCTTCTTCAATCTCCTCAAAATCATAAATCACTGGTCTTTCGGAATCAAATTGTGTTGCATCTGTACCAATATTTGTACATGAAATATAGAAAACATGAAACGAATATAAAAATAAAAATAAAAAGTTTTCTCAAACCAAATAGAACTTAAGTTTCTTTTGCTTCCAAAAATTATCTTGAAGTTACCTTCCATATATTCTTTATGAAATTCTTGATTCCTTAGAGAAATGGTTCTATTGGCAAGTGATCTTCTAGAGAATGTTTTTGGATCATTTTTGCTAGTTCCATAGCCTTTATTTCTTCTGAGAATGAAAACCATCAAGGTAATAACTGAAAGCAATGTTACACTCACTAAGATACCAATAATTATCACCAATTTGTGTTTCTTTGCTGCAAATAACAAAAACCAAAGAAAAAAAATTAGAGTGCTTAATGTTACTATAAAAGATATTTTCACATCACAAACATGTCGCAGTATGTGTGTCTGATGTCTGGTGTGTGTCTGATGTAGGTCTGGTGTCTATGTCTGGTGTCTCTACGACAAAAAAAAACTTACCTTTTTCATTGGAAAGTGGTGACCCTTTTAACTCGTTGGGAACATATAAAACCCAACCAATATCAATGAATGTTGGGTTAGGACCCAAAATTTCATTCATTTTCACCATGCCATCAAGACTAGCATTTAACAAAAGTGAAATTGATGTTGGTGTATCACCTTGCTGAACAGTATATGTAACAACACTTTGTGACTCAAGTTCTGAACATCCACAAGGAATATGAATCGTTACATTCTCATTTGCAACCAAATCTTCATTGACACGCCAAGTTTGACCACTATAAACAATATTGTTAATATTCAAAAAACTTTCATTAGGACTCACTTTGTAGTTTGTGTCATAGAAATAACCGTTAAGGTCAATGGTGTCTTGGCAAGAACAAGGCACTTGTATAAGGTAATCTTGTTTTGCGCTACGGATTATCGGTTTGATTTCGGAAGGATCAACGGAGTAAAAATCGGCTAGTTGTTGTATGTTGTGATTGTAGTTTATGTGGTAGAGTGATGCATTGCATGTTTTGATCTTTGTGGAACATTTAAAAGGTTCTATGTAAGTGTTTTTTATTGAAACTTCAAAGGTGAAAACAGTTGTTATAAATGAAGATGATAGAAGAGAGAGGAGAAGTGAAAGTAGTTGCATTGGAGAATAAGCCATGGTTGTTATCATGTGTATGAAGGTTCTAATTCCATAGTGAAGAAAAAAGAGAATTTGTCTTCATATATGGATGTAGCTTCTTTCAAGAAGCAGAAACATCACAAAGTCGCTTAGACTACTTATTATTCATATAACTATAGTGACCTTTTTTTTCTTATAGACTTTCTAATAGTTGTTCACTCCACATTTGGTAACTCACTATTCATTATAAGAATCATTCAAAATTTAAATCTAGACATAATTCTATATATATATATATATATATATATATATATATATATATATATATATATATATATATATATATATATATATATATATATGAGTCAGGATCAATTTACTTCGAGAGTAAGTCTTTTTAACTTACTCCATAATCGTAGTGTTTAAATTATATTCAATCCAATGATTATAAGTATAAATTTAATTTTATTATTAATTGAATTTTTTAACTTACTCCATAATCGTAGTTTTAAATTAGATTCAATTCAATAGTTATAAATATAAATATTAATTTCACATCATTGATTGAATCTAATTTAAAACTTACTAATTTTTCACTAATTAAATATCATCCATAATCGTAGTTTTAAATTAGATTCAATTCAATAGTTATAAATATAAATATTAATTTCACATCATTGATTGAATCTAATTTAAAACTTACTAATTTTTCACTAATTAAATATCATGTTGTGATATTGACCATGATACTATTGTGATGATGTTGATTATTATAACAAAACTATTTTTGTGACTATATTACTTGTCATTAAGGATGGAGCATCTTTTATGGGACCTTGGACGGCAATAATGGCCAAATGAAATCTAGTTGAAAACAAAAACTATAAACAAAACCCATCAAATAAAAAAGCTAGAACATTACACTGCCATCACTAGTCAACTATACTGTACTAGGATTTTTCTTCAACACAATTGTCAATGTCAATATTAAACATGTGTATAGTGCCACTTCAATGTAGAAATGTAAATATTAATAATAAGTGAAAATGATTATATATTATAAGCACAAGTGTTAATGTTATGTAATATGTAGACACATGTCAAGAATACAGGTTCACTGTGGTGCTATAAAGAATAAGTTATGGTTATCTTAGGGGATTTTCTTAAATTATTTCTCTTATGTCAATGCATTTTGATTTGAAGAGTCAGTAACTTAATCAAAACAATAAATATTATAAGAATCTAACTTTTAGTCATATCAACTTTTAAGGTGATGGAAACTAATATTCTAAATAAGTTAATATTCCTTCTTGTTTTTATTATTAAAAAATTATTTATAGATTTATTGATAATCAATATATTTATTTTATATAATAGATACATTATCTAGTCTATATAATAAATTCAAAAACTAACTTTTTTTTATAATAAAGATTAGAGAGTCGTTACAACAAAATGTATATTTTTTAAAGAGATTTCACATAAGTGAAAATTTTGACTGATGTGAAAATAAAATGTGGTGATATCTTTTAAATTTTGAACAATTTTTTTTAATCTATTTTCTCGATTGATAATTGAAACGGTAGAAAAACTTGTAACTATCCTCTCGATTGTCTTTCGATCTATAGAAAAATATTTTGCCATTACACACCTTTCAATTTCTTTCCTCAAAACTATTTTCATTTTTATTTTTAAAATGGGTTTTATGTATTCCTTCGGTTGAAAACAAAACCGATCGAATAACCTCTAAGAATTTTGATCTTACCTAGTGATCATAACTTCAACGGCTGCTGACGTGGATCTTCGAGTCCGCTCATGCGATGAGGAGAACGTGAGGGGGTGTACATGCAAGGTACTCTGATGCCAAAGTCAGAACGAGCACAAGAGCTAGCAAGTATGAGTAAAGTGTTTGAGGAGAGAATATTCAATACCTGACCCTCTCAAATGAGAGGGTTTATATAGAGAGCCTCCAGCGTGTGGCCAACGGTCCCTATTTTTGGGCCTGGATCGCAGATCCCCCAAAAATAGGTAACTTCCAGGAACGGAGCAAGGACGAGCATTATGCTCGGGAGATATTGTGTCGGGCACGAAGCCCCCGAGCGAGAGCTGTCCTGGTCGATTCTGGGTGGTCCCTGTCGTAGCCGAGTAGATGCCATGGACGAGGAAGGGGGACGACCACTATGGCAATGGGTCCTTTGGATAATGAGTTATTGGGCCATTTCATGGGCCAAAAAGGGTTGGGCCATACCTAGTCGTTGGTCCAGAACAGGAGTTCCCCAAGTCGTTGCTTCTGGTCGGAGAAATGATGACTTAAGGGTGCCCTACCATCGTCGTGACGGGAAAGATTATCAGCGTGTTTCGTTACCATGGTCGTTAATAGAATCAGTCGTTGTATCTTGGTTGTTCAAGACGAGGATCCCAAACATTTGGAGAGATTGGAGTGACACACGTGTATCTAGGAAATTGTGCGTATTTAATGCTTAATGATAGCTAGCCTACGACCGTCCCTAGGCAATGAGTGCGCCTTTTATAGGTTTATAGACCGCACGTGCTCGTGCACATGTTGAAAGGGTATATAAAGAGAGCGTATGGCCTCATTTCCACACTTTTCGCTTCCAAATTCTTTGATCGCTCAAGCAAGCTGCCTGTTTCTGCCGTCAACAACCGTCTTCCTCTGTGATTAACGAGGAAGATTACCGACCACCGCAAGAAATTTTCAAACTTGTAAGTTCCGATACCTTTTACCTTGATTTAGCTTTTGATTTTTGACAAATGAGGTAGTTGCATGCGGTTAGGGTTGCATTTTAATTTGATAGAGCTGATTTGACCGAAAAGTTAGGGTTCCGACGTGGTGTTTGCCGCCTCTATGGGCGACAGCCGGTGTCGGCGCAGTTAGTGCTATGGTGTTTAAGATTAAATTGCGCCACCTGTAACGACACTGTTCATTTTCTCCGGTTGAACTTCAACCGGAGTTCTTGATAAAATTGTGTCCGTCTTACAATATCCTCGCGGTGACTTCCCCCTGTTTTATCAGGGAAGTTACCTGGTCGTGGTCATCCTTTATGATTAAGAGCATTGGTCGAGGACAACGTCCTCGCCCCATAGCGCGCCCTTTCACTTGATAAGCGGTGGAAGGGTGGATTTGATTTTGTCATCGAATTCACATTTGCTTTCACTTCTTTTTAGGTGTTACGATGTCGAACGACGACTAGATAAACATGGAGACCGAGGAGCTGTCCCGTGAGTCTGCGTCTTCCCCTGCTGAAACGGAGCAAAGCTCGCCCTCAAGGAGAAGCTCGGAAACTTCCGCAGATTCCGAAGAGACTACTTCAACCAAAGATAACTCGGCCGAATCTAAGGAGAAGGACGAGGAAGTGGAAGAGGACATCCCTGTTAGCGAATGGGCCCCATCGAGCCGCTGAACACAGTCTCACAGTATGCTCAGGAAGTGGTGGGACCGCCCCCCGTGGTCGGAAATTCAGCGAACTGGATGGTGAGGTATCCAACTTTCGATGACCGTATTTGCTCTGATTTGGCTCGGATATGTTTCCCTTGTACGGTATCCTCTTCAAAGACATGAAGTTCAAGCTCCCTTTCACAGACTTCCAGCAGAGTGTGTTTTTTCACCTGGAGCTCGCGCCCTCACAAATACACCCAAACTCGTTTGCCTTTATTCGGGAATTCGGGAAGACATGTGGGTATCTGCAGATAGGGGCGACGCTCCCCTTATTCTTTCATGTCTTCTACTTGGAAAGACAGGTCGTGAATGGGAAGTTCAGATGATTTTCCCTAAAGCAGAAGAGGAAGATATTCAAAGCGTTCTCGGAATCGATTCGGGAATTCAAAGACCGCTATTATTTGGTCGAACCGATATCTGATCGTGCTTTGAACTCATGCAAATTCTAGGGGTGGACGTTGACGATGAGGGGAATGCTTTGTTGGACGAGGATGGAAAGGAGGTTCCCCGACTGCTGCTGAAATTTCTTTTTTCTTGGTCACAAGATCATTTTACTCGTGGAACCGATAAATTTATGGAGATCGGCTCTGGTTTGGATGACAGCGACCAGGCTAGCTATGAGATCCTGATGAGCTACGTTTCTAAGATAACGATGAAGGTGCACGTGGACAAACATGGCCATTCTATCCTGGACAAAGATGGGGTTGCCAAGGTGACCCCTAGGTTTATTGAAGTGTCCAAGCTCTTGGCTTGTGGGTCGGACGAGGATGTCCGCGAGTACCTTGGTAGTTTTAATGCTTGTATTTTCTTATGCCCGTTTAATATTTACTTGCTCTGACCGTTTTGTTTTGTGCCCTTTCGGATTCGATGGTGAACGATCAGGACAAATTGATGGACAATTTCAACATAAAACGAGCACCTAAAATATTGATGCAGACACGTTTAAGTGACAAGGTGGTCACGGGTTCGGGCACCTCTTCACCGGCCTCTCACGGTTCTCCTGGGGGGAATTCCAGAGCGGGGAAAAGATCCAGACCCGACAATGTTGTTAACTTAGATGGCGCCTCCCCAAACCCTTCCTTTGAACTCCCTCCATGCTTCCTCAAGCAAACTTCTTTAAATAGCACTCCCTCCAGGTCCAGCAAGCAGATACTCTTCATCTAGAAAATACCAGCCGACCAAACAGGCATTCCTGGTTGGCGTGGGATGCTAGTTTTGTCATGCGAGTCCTAGAGATGGCTTCGATGTTCATCGAAGGGACCGCCACCCAGGAAGAGGAAATCAACAGGCTGAAGGCTCAATTAACTGCCCCTGAGGAGCTTTCCGGGGAGCGGGAGAAGTCATTAAACAGGGCCTCTAAGCGGGTTAAAGAATGGGAGGAGTCGGTGGCTTCTGCTAAAAAGACTGTTGCGGAGGAGGTTTCCCGTTTGAAAGTTGACCTGGCTCCAGCTGATGACGAGTTTGAAGAGATAAGGTCTTTGAAGACCTGGGCAGAGTTGGTGGCCATGATTGGGGAGGGGTATGCCGACCTCGAAGAAATGGCTGGTGTCACTTTTAAGAACATGGACGATCAATTGAAAATAGTCAACCCCGACTTGACGTTCAACAAGGAAGGAACCAGTTTCATGTACAAAGCTGAAGATGGCGTCATCCACATCCCCGAGTTCCTCAAAGAACCTGAGCAAGCTAACCCTATGAACGATGACCTTGGGAACACAACTGAGGCCCATCCAGGAGCCGACATTGAAGCCTGATACTTGTAATATTTTGCATGTCTTTTGTTGGCTGGCCTGCGTGCCACAACCTTTTCCTTTTGATGGGGGGGGGTATGTTCCCCCTTTGATGTAACCTAAGAACAAGTCGTTCCCCGTGGCCGCATTTTAATGTTTCATGTTTATGACCTTGGCAGGAGGATTATATATTTTGTTGTATGTGAGGGTGTGTCCGTCGGAGGGCACACTTTGTTTATTATTTTCACTAAGTGTTTATAACATAGGGAAGGTGGTGCTCGGTTTAAACATTTGTCCGTTTGGGGTACTGGGCATAATTCCATCCATAAGGTTGGCTGGGGAACGATGCTCGAAACATGGTAATGATCTGTGTTTCACGACATGAACGTCCCATCGCGAGCTGGGTGTTTTGCCTGGTCGTAGTACTTAGATGACGATGGACTCGTTTGAGGATCCAAATGTGTAATGATGAATGTCCTTATTATTAAGGAGGGTCTCACCGAATTAAATGTATGGCATGCAATACTTGTACCTGGGTATGCATTTTAGGTTGGTGTTGGTGCCGGCTGACGCCTTAATTGTATTATTGTTTGAGTTTTTCGGTGTTCCAATGACGAGCAAGTTCTTCCCCTTTCAAATTTTCTAAGTAATACGCTCTGTTGTCCGTCTTTGCTCGGACTCGGTAGGGCCCTTCCCAATTAGTGGCCAGTTTTCCCTCTTTGGAATCGTTGTGATTTCTTCTGAGCACGAGGTCGTCAACTGAAAAAGCACATTTGATGACCTTAGCGCCGTGCCTTAAAGCAATCTTTTGTTTGAGGGATGCCTCGCGTAGGGCTGCCCCTGACCTAACTTTCTCGACTAAATCGAGCTCCCTGCGTAACATTTATGCATTGGTATCTTCGTCCATAGGAGCTTCTATCAGTCGGGACTGGATGTGGATTTCTACGGGGATAACGACTTCCGTTTCGTATGCAAGTCGAAAGGGGATTTCCCATGTGGTCGAGTGAGGAGTAGTCTGGTAAGCCCATAGGACGCTGTGCAATTCTTCGATCCAACACCTATTGATCTCGTCCAACCTTCGCTTGAGGCCTCAAAGGATGACTTTGTTCGCCGCTTCCGCTTGCCCGTTGGTTTACGGGTGTTCCACATATGCGAAATGTTGCTTGGTTCCGACGCTGGCGACAAACTCTTGGAAATTCTTGTCCGTGAATTGAGTGTCGTTGTCGATAACGATCACTTGAGGTATCTCGAAACGAGCGAGGACATTACATTTGAAGAAATGCAGTATGTTAAGGGCCGTGATTTTGGCCAGGGATTCAACTTTGATCCACTTTGTGAAGTAGTAGACGCTGACGATTAGGTACTTGTTTTGGTTTGAACCAACGACGAAAGGGCCGAGGATATCTAAGCCCCACCATGCGAATAGCCATGGGGAAGACATTGTTTTTAGCTCGTTTGGTGGAGCGAGGTGCATGTGTAACACCCAAAAATTTTCCCTCTCATTTTATTGGCATTTAGCATATCACTTTGCATACTCTAATTCATGTCATGACAAAAAAACATTGCATCATATTCATCATAGCTGAGGTGAGGCTTGTGGCCAGTGATTGAATCAATTGAGGGCCATCCAAAAGAAACCAAAGGGGAAATATGTCTTCACAACATTGTTCAAAGGGGTTCACAATATCCCACAAGTTTTCATTTGAAGCCACAAGTCACAAAAAAAGTGAATTGATCAAAGGATGCAAGCAGTGCAACATCTCTTGACAAAAACAAGGCCAAATTAGGGTTTTTGACTAACTGGGCTTCTCAGGTAAATTTTGGTCCAAACTTGATTTCATTATTCTCCATATGATATTGGGTACCTGGGGTTCAAATTTCATCCATGGAATCCTTTTGGAAGAGGTTCAATTGTTCAGTTGATTGAAAATCAGGGAATTGGGGAAAAGTCAACCAGACTGAGCAAAAGGTTAACTCATGACTTTTTGAGATCAAAATCATGAAATTAGGGTTACAAGAATCCTATGGACCAAGTTCGATCAAGAAATGATGGAGAAATCATGAAAAAAACAATTTTTCTTGTGTATGTATCGATACATCCTTGTTTTGCATCGACACAAGTCTTTGTTAATCACAAAAAAAGGATTTTGCTTCTGTATGGATCGATACATACGATTTTTGCATTGATAAATGGTTCTTTATATTATGTATTGATCCATACGAGGGTTGCATTGATACATGCTTCATTATGTTTCTGGAAACAGGTTATGTATCGATTCATTCGTGATATGTATCGATGCATGATTGAATTAACTTACAAAAAAGGTTTAGTATGCATCAATGCATGCATCTGTGTATCGACTCATACATGTTATATAACTAACATGTATCGACTCATACGAGTTATGTATCGATACATAAGTCTGTTTTTCTGCTAAAGGTTTCTGGGCAATGACAGTTCAGTTCATGGGACTGAATTTATGAGTGAATTGTGCAATCACAGTCAAAAGAAGTTTGGTGTGCACCAATTTTGTGAGCAGGTTCAGAGACCTGAAAGATACTTCACCCTCACCATAACAAGCATAAACATCACATCATGAGATCACACCATAGAGCTGCATAACTAATTCCAAATCACCTCTAACAAACTTAACTCAGTTAACTCAACTTCTAACTGTTAACTGAGCTGGTTAAGGGCTTAACCCAAGTTATATAAGCCTTCATCTCAACTCAATCCAGAACACACTTCATTTTTTGGTCAGAATCACATCAAAAATCATCAAATTCTCTCTAGCATTGCTTTTGCATTTTGCTTCAAGGAAACTTCATCTTCATCAACCTTGATCCAAGCTTCATCAATTCATCATCTTCATCACTTCACACACCATTTCCATGGATTAAGGGGCTTGAAACTTCCAAGATAAATCTCTGCATCACCTTGAGTTCAATTGCATTTTGAATCCAATCACCTCAAACTTCATCAATTCAGTCTCAGTCTTCATCAAACCATCATCAACATCATATTTGGCACTGGATTCATGAAGTTCTTAGCTTGAATCATCAAGAATTCACCTCTGCACTCTTTTGCACCAGATCAAATTTGGAAAGATTCTTCAAGCATAGAGTGTTTATTTCACTCCAGCCACATCCAGGATCAATCAAGGAAGTCATAAGAACCTCCTCTCTGGATTTCTGTAAATTTGAGCGCCACTGCATTTCAGGTTTGTCACTTAATTCATCTTGCTTGATTTCAATGTTTTTTGAGTGATTTATGGTGCTTGAAGCTTGATAGAAGCATTTCAACATCTATTTAGTTGATAGGCTTCCTAGAATCTTAGATTCAGTTTTTTAGGTGAAACTATTTGGCTTTGATTTGTGCATTACATGAACCCTAAGGAAAAACTAAGGCTAGATACATGATCAGTGTGAGGATACAAATCTATCCATGGTTTCATTTTTCATTTTGGTAGATATTTTTGCCAAGCCCTAACCAGAGGTCACCGAAGAAGGTAACCGGAAGTCCCCTCTGGTGACCGGAATAATGGTCCTAGTTTTATGGTGAGAATACAACATGGCTGTTAGATCCCTTAGATCCAAGGCTCAAAATCATGCCACCACATTAAAATTCACATGCCTTGCACATGCCATATTTGTGAACAAAATTCCTTAGCTTCTATTGACACCCCCAGTGCATGTAGGTTCAACCCAATTCAATTGTTTTTTTTTCACTTCCTGTACCCCTCAGGACATCAGAATTTATTTCTTTTATTTTTATTTCAATTCTATACCATTTTTCATTTTGATTTTATAAAAATACCAAAAATCCTCCAAAAATATTAAATAAATTCACACGTGATCTTCTTCATTTTCTCTAATTTTCCATATTTTTTAATTCTATTTTTGCTTTATTTTTGAGTCATAATTAATTTTTTCAATTAATTTCTTCCACATTTTCTCTTTTCTTGACCAATACTTTTGTTCAATTTTGTTCTCCTAAACCATAATTGATAAAATGTTCATTCTTTTTGCCTTATCTAGAGGACTCATCAAACTTCCGAAAAATAAATTTTGTTCATTTTTTAGGTCATGTGTGATCTTCTTTTGAACCCATTATTTGGCCTTGGTACCTATAAACCTTAATTCAATTCTAGCATTTGTTTGACTAAGGCAAAAATATGAGTTTTTGTGAGATTTTCTAAACATGAATCATCTTCTGGATTTTGATCCCCGGTGTTAAATTTCATAATTTTTCAAGGTTATTTGATATTATTTTTAGTGTCTTGCCCCTAAGTCATATTTTTGGTCCTTAACCATAATAAATTTCTCACCATTTCTTTTGTGAGCATTTTGTGAATCCAATTTCCATGTTAAATTTTCATCAAACCCTTGGTTTTTGTATTGGAAGTTCAAACTTCATTGGTCATGTTTGGTTTTATTTCTAAGTCATTTTTCTTACTTTGAAAACCATGTTTCCATGTTCCTTCCTTCATCTTTCATTCTTATGTTTGAATCCTTATGACTTGAATCTCTTCTTCCTCCTTTGATTTCATGACAATAAACACTTCCATTTAGTGTTAGGTTCTGGACTTTACTTTCACCATTGACCTTAGGTAATTTTACCATGATTAAACACTTCATTTTCCCTTATAACTTCTCCTTAGCTTTCATTAGGGTTTAGTGACACTTTAGGGTATAGTTTAAGTTTGGTTTACTTCATAGCTTTAGAACATTTAGATTTGATTTAGCTCCTTCCTTTAGAGGTTAACTAGCATGTAATATACCTTATAGTTTGACTTTAGGCCTATGAGTTCATTAGTGCCTTTATTAACTAGTGTGAGTTCTCCTTTGAATTTTACCATGCTATATTTGTTCAAAATGCTTCATCATGCTAACATTTGTTTTATAGGGGGAATATTGAGGTAAGTATTACTTCATTCTAATCTCTTATGCATTTTAATTGTGTTTTCCTTAGCACCTTGTGCTTTGATCATGGCTTTCCCTTTTGCTCTCTTAGAAATAAATTATCTTCCTTAGGAAGTAAGTTGGGTTCTAATTCTCTTTTCTTATTAGGTTTAGAATACCTCACTAACCATAGGATATATTTTGAATGAATAACTTAGGGTTGTGTCTTAGTCCCCCTTAGTTTTGTCCTTTCTCCATTTGAGTCTTCTTCTCTCATCTTCAAACAAAAATCCAAAAGACATGTAATAAAGGATTGAAATAGCCTCTTGTGTATAGCCTTATTCCATGGGGCACTCATATTCATTCCATCTTGGAATAATATGGGCTTGTCTAGCATGAAGTACAAATCTAATCATGAGGCTACCTTTAAAAACGATAAACTCAAAACACTTCTCATAAAAGACAATCAACAAAGACATCGCGTCTTCCCTTCTCATCTCATACTCCTTTCGGATGAATGTGACTTGCCTCGACAGTTCAAACAACGATACGATAAACACCCTCGAGTCAGAGTCGCTAACACCTGAGTTAGAACTATGGCAACGTTATCCTAAAAAACACAAACAAATAGTTTCCGCCTTAGTTAGGCGAACTACGTCGACTCTGATCCTCATTTTCTCGATGAGGTGCTGTAACACCCCAAATTTGCCCTCTTCTTTTTTAAGCATCATCATCATATCATATTCATCATAAGCATATCATATTCTTGGCATCTTAGCATGGAAAGATGTGGCATAACATTCTCATAACCTAGCATTAGGCATATGATCATCTGTGGAGGGATTTGAAGCATTTCAAGCTATAACAAGAAGCCCAATGGATTTACTCAAGTCCTATGAGGAGTCTACATTGCTTTCACAAGCTCAAGATCATTCACAAAAGCTCAGGAGGTTGGAAGATCATCAGGGAATTCAAGCTAGGGCAAAGCTCCTACACAGTGATCCCAAATTAGGGTTTGAGTTTCAAGCATGAAAACCTTGTGACTTTGGCCATTTCATTTGGGCAAAGTCTCTCATATGTTAAGAGGATCCTAGGGATGAAATTTGGTGAGAAAATTCCTTGTGGAAGTCAGGTATTTCTTCAGTTGCTTGTAAATGAAGAAATTGGTCAACTATGCATTCTAGAAGTCAACTGTGAAATTTCAAAGGGTCCAACCCTAGTTTTCAAGCCAAGGGATGTTCTTATAACCTTAGAAGAGGTTTGACAAGATCAAAGATCAAGAATCAAGAGGTTTTGAGGTGTTTTGCATTTTTGGCATAAGATTGGTCATGAAATTTTCCATTTTTAGTAACTTTTTGCCCTAATTTTCAAGTGAACATAACTTGGTGAAAAAAGCTTCAAATGAATTGCCACCAAACATGAAAATTGAATATTAAAGCCTCCCATTTTTAAAAATTACAAGAGCATTTTCATAGCCCTCATGGTTTGAGAGATATGCTCTTCGAAAATTGCTTGATTTTTAGGGCATGGCATGAAATTCAAGCTTCCTCCAAATGCAAAATCTCATGGAACTTAATTTTGAGTGGTGTTATGGACAAAATGAGGTCACGTTCTTACAAAGCATTGCATAAAGTTGATTTTGCTCCAAAAATATTACAAAATTCGTGCATGAGAAGAGAAATATTCCATAAGGTGCAAAAATGCATGATCATGAGAAATGCATGACCCTCACATCCAATGGCCAAGATGCTTTCAGTTTTGAACTAAGGGCTGGATTGTGATTGAACATGTGCAAGGAAAGAGAAGGATGCACGAGCAAATCACCTCATCACACTCTTCATGCCAAGTTTTCAATTTCATCCCCACACCCCCCTCTCACGTGCATTTCCTCTTATTTTTCATCAGTGATCATTTGGCATGATATATAAGCAGCTAGAGTTTTCTTTTGGCTCAGATTCATCATATTTTCATCACTCTAGAGTTTTTGCACCTCAAGCATTTCTCTTAGAATCTCATCACTCTCTCACTCATTCATCAAACAAATTGCATATTCTAAATCCTTGAAGCATAAGGATCATTAATCCACCATTGATTTAAGCTGAAGCTCAAGATTTCAAGAGGTTCCATTCAAGTGCAGTTGCTCTCAAACTTCAAGATCTAGAGCAATTCAAGCTCTCTCTTGCATTTATTTTGCAAGGAGAGGTTAGAAGAGGTAGATCTGCAGCATTTGGAGGCTTATCTTGACCTAATTCGTGCTCTGCAAGTTCAGGTAACCTACTGAATTCATGGATCTAGAAATGGTTTTAGTTGTATGCATTGTGATCTGTATGATATGCTGATGATTTTGTGATGATTGGCTTTGAAAATGGATAAGTATTGGGGTTGTATTGATGATTTGACGTTTTATGGTTAGATATGTTTTTCTTCGATCCAGCTTATGCTTTGATCCATTGTGAATTTGGTGGATATATTTGGATTCAGTGTAGTTTAATGACTTGATCTAGAGGTTTTGGTGCATTTACATGTTGTTTTGTTCATAGTTCGAATTTTCCGGTGTCGGAGCCCTAGCTCCAGTCACCGGATTCTGCATTTTGGTTTCACCTGAGTTTCATGAAGATGAACATGAGCCCTTTGATTGTGTGATCTGGATGGATGAAAATATGCCAGCGCATTAATGATACCCCCTCCCTCTCACGTGGTTCTATAATTTCTGATTTAATCCATTTGTTTCTCACCACACCATAGCTAACATGTTCTCTCACTGTGGCCAATTATTGTGTGGACTTGGTTTAATGAGTTGACTGATCCTGCGTGTTCATTTGATCCAATGGTCCTTTATTTTTTCTGAATTAATGAATTTCCACCATATTTATTGTGTCCTGCGTTGACCCTGAGTGGCCTTGACTGCTATTTATACCCCCTCTGCGTATGAGCCCAATTAAATGAACTGGATTTGCTTGCTTTACGCACCCCCTGGCTCTTTCCTTGATTTTATTTCTTCTTTTATTTTCATTTTATTTGCAGTTTGCTTTTCATTTTTTAAAAATAGTTTTAGGTCTCTAAAAATTATAAAAATAATCATGAAAGGTCCTTTGAGTTTTCTCTAATTTTTGGTATTTTTATTTTTCATTTATTTTTAATTAGCACGTGGAAATTAATTGTTCCTTTTAATTAATTCATTTTTATTTCATTTTGAAGCATGCTGACTTGTCCATTTTCTATCTTGGTCATTATTTGGAATTTTTAGGTGATTCTTTTTGCAATGGATTCATGATAAGATGTAGTTTATGGATGATTTTTTTTCTGATTTTTAGGATTTTGATTATTTGATTTTTATCTCTAACTTGTGAAGGAAGCTTTCTAACCCTAATCCATGTTTGTGTCCTCATTTGACTTGCTTAGCTTCTGAATTTGATCCTCTTCTTTTGGCATGTTGTTATAGTATGATTGAAGGTTATTTTTGCAAAGTTGTGGAATTTTTGGATGCTTACTTGAATTGATTTGAATTTTGGTTCTTCATTTGTCCCTTTTTGCTTCTTTTGGATCATTTGTTCTCTCCTTAGCTTAGAAGGGCACTTGTGCCAACTTCTTTAGGATGTTTAGAGCCATATTAGGTTGTTGATACCTCTATGATCTTGGGTTGGTTTGTTCCTTGAGAAGTTTGTGTTTGGTTGTTCTTGAAGTTCTTCCACACTTATGCATGCTCACTTCACTTCCTTTGCTCTTTCCTTCTCATGATGTGATTAGTTGACTATGTGCACTTCTTCTCTTCATCTCATGTGATCCTTAGACATTTTTCTAACATGATTAGGGTTCTGGTCTTGAACTTGATGGTGTTGCTTTGACTTTTTGCTTTGCATCTTCTAATGTTTACTTTGTTTTGTCTTAGTGGTTCATATTGCTTCATGTTGAGTTGTGTGGTTCTCTTCTCATTCTTATGCCTTGAGTTTGCATTTGGCATTTGTGCTTATGACTTCACTTCTGGTTGTGTGACTTTGTTTTGATATTATGTTCATTTTGTATTGCCTTTATACTTGTGTCACTAACCATTTCAGGGGCTTTGGTAAGTGAGAGGTGTGGATGTGATTCCCACATCTCCAAATCTTATATCTTATTTTCTCCTTATTATTTTGCTAACCCTGTGATTGTTGGGCTTAGGCCTTACTTCTCCTCCTCCTCTTCTTCTGCTTCTTCTTCTTTTCTTTCCTTCTTCTTCATTAGGATAGAACTCAAACCTCACTAACCTAGGAATACCATGCATGACAACATTTAGGATTCTTAGTTCCCCTTAGATTCTTTACCTTTGAGATCCTTTTGGTGCTCTCTCTTCTCATCTTCAAACTTAACTTTAAGTCACTTTAATAAAGGTTGAGTCTTCTCATGTGACACGAGACTTTGCTATGAGATACTTGCACGCGTTCCGTTTCGGGGCGAGGTGTAGGTTATCCCTCGTGGTGGATAGGTCTTAGCATGAGATTACCTCACAAAGAAAAGCATAAAAAACACTTCTTAACCAAAAATCACAAAAACACTTAATAAATGTTAGTAGGTCAGTGTGTCTGAGCCTTCACTTGTGGGACTAGATTTGGGGATTTCCTCCTTAGATAGGTGTGCCTCTTGCGCATTCCATTTCGGGATGATGTGAGACGTACATGTCCCAGTGAGTAAGACTTAGGTACACTTACCTATGCAAACTTCAAAACAGAAAACTCATAAAAAATACAAACAAACAATAAGCATCTTTCCTTTGGGAATTCTTTTCTCATCTCCTTCGCTCCGTACGCGAACTTGCTCCTACTTGTCACTTTGCAAGATGGTTACGCACTCGTCGTCCGAGCCTGCAACACCTGAGCATTGACATAGGCAGTTTAAGCCTTAATTCACAAGCAATCCTTTCCACCCCTAGTTAGGGGAACTACAGCGACTCTGATCCTCATTGTCCAGATGAGGTACGTAGGCAGCGGGGTAGGGCCCGTTCGAGCACAATCTTTATTTTCCCTACATTTTTTCCTTTTCATTTCTTGTTTAGTTTCCTCTTATCTTCTTTGTATCCAGTTCAGTTCCTCTTTTTGCAGCAGCTTTCATTTCTTCACCCTTTGAGTCAGTTTTCTTTGCAAGCGTGGATCCCGTCGGGTACTGTAAACACCCTAAATTTGCCCTCACTCATTTCACCATGGCTTTTGATTCTTTTCATTTGCATAAGTCCAATCATATCATCTCATATTACATTTTTGCTTCACTGCATTGGTTCAAAGTCATCTGCATCTAGGGTTTGTGATCTGAGCAATCCCTGGGCTATCTGAGCCACTCCAAAGGTCTCCAATCATATCAAGAGGGTCCATGTATGTTCAAGCATCATATTATATTCTCCCAAGATCAAGAAAGTCAGAAAATCACAAGAACTGAGAAAGGCATGGAAGGAAAGTCAAGCTTAACTGCACAGATGACCTAAAATTAGGGTTTTGGTTTCAAAGGCCATAACTCCAAAGTTTTTGGTCATTATTGTTTCTATTGGTCTCTATATGATATGAGGATCATTCATACCAATTTTCATGAAGAAATTCAATGGGGAAGGCATCTGATCAATAGATGACTTCTTGAACAAGTCAGTGCAAAATCAGGGCATCTAAGGCCCCCAATCATCCAACCAAAGGGTCTTCTCCATCATTTTGGGTGTATATGATCTTTATTTGATCTTAGAAGAAGTTATAAGTTCACAAAATTGAAGAATTTCAAGTCATTTGCAAAGTTGCCATTTTGGGAAAGTGACTTGTAATGCTAACTTGCCATTTTGGGAAAGTTTTTCAACCTCCTCTTTTTGATTCAAAAATGCTTCAAATGAAATATTCTTGGTCATGAAAGTTGTAGATTGGATCATTCCCTTTTCAAAAAGTACAAGAACATGATCTAATTCATCATAGAACTCAAGTTATGGCCTTGCAAAGTTGGGAAAAATCACAAAATTTCACTTATGTACCAAAGAGGGAAACTTGCAAAAACTCATACCAAGGCAATTTGTGACCTCAAAGTGACTTCTAACCATTACACAAACATCATACATGACCTATAATTCAGAATTGCCCAAAGGATTCTCAAGTTTCATGCCTTGATCATCAAGATTTCTCAAAGGGGTCAAGACTTCACATAATTGCAAAACACCCCATAACTTTATTCCCACATGCTGAATTGCCTCAAGATTGGATTTGTGGACATCCATGAAGTCATCTGCGCATGGATATGCCCAAAGACCAGCTGTATTCTTGCCCATACCTCAAGTACAAGAAATGTTGACTTTGTGCAAACTCACCCATACCAATCACAACAGTCCACCACCCACTATCTGTCCAACCAGAACACTACAAGCATGCCTCAAGGGTCATTTTTCATAAGACACACAAGCCTAACACTCCAAGAACTCAGAATTTCCAAAATCACTCCAACTTGCAAAACCCTTCGAATCTCTTAGCTCACTCATTCAATCTTCAAACCAATTTCACCATTCACCTCTAAATCACTCACTGATCACAAACCAACCATTGAAACAGCCAAAAACACCCCACAAACCAAATACGATTCTTGACCAGTTGAGTTGCTACCACTCAAACCAGCCATTCTCAAAGCTTTTCAAGCATTGCAGCTTCATCAGGAGGTCAAAGGGAGTGAGTTTGCACAAGGAAGAGGTCCAGAAAGCTCAAAGCTCAGGTAACCTCTTCAAACTTTTTTCTAGAAATGTTTTTTTAAGTTTCTAATTGATTCTCCATGATTCACTGATGATCCTGATGTGTTTAGTTTTGAAAATGATCAAGTATTAAGCATGTATTGAACCTCTGAAATTTTCTGCGTATTTTTCGTTTGGCTTTGATTCTTGATCTTGAGTGAAAATAAATGGTTTTTGTGGGCTGAATCTTGTTTAGAGTGGTTAGAGGAGTGTTTCTGGAGAGTTTGGTGTTGTTTCATTGCGTATTGAGAGAGATAGGGTGGAGAGATGGCCGGAGAAGATGACCGGAGGTCTTCTCCGGCCACCTGAAAGTGATTAAATGCTTAATTAGGGTTAGGGCTAGATTTAAATGTGAGTCGTTGGATGAGCCTTCCCGCGCGTGTTTGTGTGGATCAGATCTTCTCATTAATAATTAATTGGGATTAATTAAATGTTTAATTAGGATTATTAGGGTTTGAACCCGGGCCGTCCAGATGCGCGCCAGGTCAAACTTTTCAGGCCCAGATTAGATCCTGACTCTCCATCCAGCATACTTTCATTATTTTTAATTTTTATTTCATTTTCTTTATTTAAACTTGCACGAATTTTTAAAAATAGAAAAAGATTTCAAAAAATTCTGAAATTTTTTATCCAAACTTTAATTAGTTTTCAGAACCCAAAAATATTTTTATTTTTATTTTTTGCCTAAAAAAATATTTTTAAATCATTTAAATGATTATTTTTAATTAATTAATGAGAATTAATTAATTAAAAATACATTTAAGTATTTAAAAATCACAAAAAAAATTCAGAGAGCATTTCCAAACATTTAGAAGCATTTACAAACTCACAAGACAAAATTCATTTTGGTTTTGATCACACTTTGACAATTTTCATTTGAATTAGGGTTCTTTAATTTGAATATTTTTAACCCTAACTTCAAAAATTCATAACTTTTGATCCAAGTTGAGTTTGTGAATGGTTCTTTTTGCATTGTGTTATGCATACTCTCAAGCTTCTAAAAACATTTTTGTTTCATTTTTATCTTTCATTTTCCATTTGTTTGGCATTTTCCCTTTAGGATCACCCTTAAAACCCTAGAAATTTAGGAAAATCATAAGTCCTTTAGGGTTTAGCTTCTGACCTTCCCCTTTGGGCAGTGAACTCATATGAGGTTGGGGTTCCTTTGATCCCATTTTCAATTTTTTATCTCATGTTTTGCTTCTTATTTTGAATTTTGCATTGCATCTTGTACATAAACCCTAATCTTTGCTTTCATTTGCATCCATTCTTCATATGTTTGCATACATGAACTTGCCATGAGATTTTGTGCATCCACATGACATATAAGACATATTAGGACACATTAGAATCATGTTTGATCATTGCATCATCCATTTGCCATGTTATGCAACCATTGCATTTCATAAGTTTTCATGAACTTTCATGCTTCTTTTCATGTCTCATTTGCATCTTCATTACTTGTATGATCATCCTCATCTCTTGACATGCTTTCATACCATCTCATAGCATCATTTGCATCTTGATTATGCTTCTGACTTTGGTTTTCATCTTTGCATTACATCTCATTTTCATTTCATTTCATTTCCTTTTGCTAACTTTTCAGGTGGTAAGTGTTTGAGAAGTGAATTTTCCTTCACTTCTCATAACCTCTTCTCATCTCTCTTATGCATCATTGCTGCATTTTTACTTTTGTATTAGAGTGAGATTTCTCATTCATGTTCTATCCTCACTTTCTTTCTTCAAGCAACTTATCTTCTTAAGTGAAGTAAATTGTCTTGCTTCTTTCTGCTTCTTTTCCTTCCATCCTGCTCCTTCCTTGGTGGCTCTCTTGAAGACCTTCTTGCAAGCCTCATAAACCCTAGGAACTTCCAAGAATGATAACAATTAGGGTTTGATTAGTCGCCCATTAGTTTTACCTTTGTGTCATCTTTGTGTCTTCTCTTCCCATCTCTTAATCAAGGACTAAACCTTAAAGGTCTTAAGGCTTTGTGATTAAGGTTATGCATGTATCCTTCTATTAGGATGGAGTGTATAACTTTAATCCTAAGTGTTAAACCCTTAATGTGTTTTAATCCTTTAATCAATTCATCTAATAATCATCAAGACATCAAGCTTGTAACTTGGGCCTTGCATTAGGGTTCTAATTCTTCCTTAATTGGTTAAGAAGGACTAACCCTAGTGTTAATGGACAAGTCCCCCTCAAGTTGTCTTACAAACCATAAAATCCACTTCTTAATCTTACCATTAACTAAAATCCACTTTAATAAAGGCTTTGTTTTGTCATGAGGTTAATCCCTAATCATGGATTAAGTTGAAGTATCTTCCTCAGCTTAAATGTTCTCATCTATTATCCTTCTATTAGGATGGTGTAATGAGTCCATTAAATCCTTGATTATGGCTTAAACTCATTACTTAACACTAAACAAAAACTCCAAAAAAAACATCTAAATAATTGCAAGCAGGTTAATGATCTTAATCCTACATCATGGTGAATAAGTGTGAGGTGTTTACTTCATACTTAGGGTATTCTCATTACCCCTAATCGGAGGGAGGATGTGATGAGTTTACTAACCCTTGGTTTAGGCTTAAGCTCATTAACTTATGACAAATTTAAAAAAGCAATAAAAGACTAAAAACACAAAAACAAACAATAATCGTCTCCTCCGGGATTCTTTTCTCACCTCATTCACTCACAAACGAGAACTTGCTTCTTCCGTCTAATGCAAGACAGTTTGCACCTGAGCCAGACAGGTCATACACTTGAGCATAGACAAGCAAGCAGTTCACAAGTCAATTTATCTTTCAGTCTCTTTGAGTCGAACTACGGTGTTCTGACTTCCTCATTGCACGAGAGGATACGTAGGCATAACTTAACGATTATCGAACAAAAGTCTCTGTATATCCCCCCTCTTCCAGCATTATTCTTTGAGCCTCATAGTCTTGAGCTTCACATTCTTTCCTTACACTGACACTCTTTTATTTCACTTCACATTTCTTTTGCACTGACACTTGCATTCTTTTCCGGCTTTTGCACACAAAATAGCACTGACACTACCCCTTTAAACACAAGCTTTCAAGCGTGGATCCCGTCGAGTACGAAGGACAATCTGGGTGCTAATACCTTCCCTGGTTGTAACCAACCCCCTTTCTCAGTTTCTCTGGTTCGCGACCGTCTTATCCATCTTTTCTTAGGTTTATGCAGCATTACCTTTCCTTCGGGATAAAAATGCCTAGCTGGCGACTCTTTTCAGTTCACCCTTGTGTTCTCTCCTTCGCCGACCGTTCGCGTCTGTACCCCTTGAAATTCTGTGATCAGGTATGAGATGTCCTATGAGATGTTCCAACACTTGACAGATTTAACCAAAACTTAAAGTGCAAGAAAATTAAACAACACAGTAGTTTGTTAACCCAGTTCAGTGTATAACCACACTTACATCTGGAGGCTACCAAGCCAGGAGGAAATCCACTATAAGTAATATTAATTCTAGACTTAAACAACCTAGTTTAATCTTTCACTTAATATCTACCCAATGCAATTTCTACCTAAGACACAACTTAGATATGAGTACCAACTCACTCCCCCTCAATCACACAGTGATCTTGTTTACAAGTTTAATAAAATTGAAGACATTCTTCAAACAATACAGCTTGATCTTACTTAAAAGTTTCAATCAAGACACAATTGCACTTATGCTTAAAAGCTCATAAAGTGGTACAATTAAAAACAACCTGCTATTGAAACACAACACCCTATTTTGTCTTCTGAAATTCGTACTCAATTCTGTGAGTTTCTGTTGATTAAATAGGTGTTTGTAATTTGGGCTTTCTGTAGGTTAATCCAGTCCTAAAACGCATGCAGCTTCCACCTTGAATTAGGGTTTGTTACTTCCTAGATTCTAGGTGATTTAGTTCTTCTGATTATGCTGAAGCCTCATAATAAAACTTCCTACAGATGCGCCTTGTTCTGTTTTTATCCATCCATAATTAATTCCAGATAACTTTCCTTAAATATCTCAGATCAGTTAGTCATTAATTAATTCTGGTAGCAGGTTTGAGATGTCTCAACATCTGTTGGGACATCCTGAAAAACTGAACTTAAATCATTTACACAATGTCCCAACATCTGGTGTGACATCCTGAAATAAGTTCTTATACTCTGTTTGATAATGTACCAACATCTGATAGGACATTCTGAACTGAATTCAATATTTCTTGTTGGTCAAAAATTCTGCCAATTCTAAACATCTACAAACTCCCCCTTTGGCTAATTTTTGGCTAACATTCTTTTCTGATTTTTCAGAGTGCAGCAGAAGTTCTTTAATCAGAGTATAGCATTACTTTTCTGTTGAATCATATTTGAGATTACTCCCCCTCAAACATACATGTATCCAGTCTTGTTGCAACATAAATATTTTATAGATTTAGTTCAGAAACAAACAGAGATTTTTCATTCATAATCAAACAGCATTACACATTGTTGTTGTTGTTGTTGTTGTTGTTCTCCCCCTTGTTAGACATAAATTTGGGGCCAAAGAGACTAATTCAAAAATACAATGCAGAAGCTGTCATTACAAAATCCTCACATACAATTTTCACTCAGATTCCTCACAGTCAGTTTCTTCATCATCCTCAGTTTCTTCATCATCCTCAGTTTCTTCATCAGAAGAGGCAGCTTTTTGATCACTCTCAATCTCCAGCCTTTGGATAATCTCCTCAAGCTTCTGCTTCCTTGCATCCAGTTCTTTGCAAGTACTCTTCAATTCAGCAATCAATGCAGCTTTTGAGATTGGAGACTTTGCAGTTGAAGGACCAGCAGATGTCCCAGAGGGTGCTTCAACATTAGTTGCATGATGACTCAGGAACAGCTTGTAGTGGAAGGCCAGAGGGCTTTCTCTCTTGCACATTGTGTCCTTTTCAGTGAGGATTCCGGGGTACTGACTCAGCACTATTCCACATAGCAAGGAAGGGAAGGCAATTGGAAGCTTTGTTGCAGATGAGCTAGCATGCTTCAAAGTCTGATCAAAGATGTAGGCTCCATAATCCAGCTTAGTTTGAGTGCCCACAGCATAAATAAACCTACCAGGTCAGTGGATATTGAGGATGTATGATTGGTAGGTACCCAATTTGCTGTACCAATCCTGTTCAGCATGGCATATTTCCTTGTCAGCATGCTCACTGAGAGCTTTCCTTTAACTGGCCAAGCCTTGACCTGATTAGCAGTGATAACCTTGCAGACTTGGTTATCAGTCTTCCCTAACTCATTTGGACCATCATATTCTCTTCCAAGGTATTGGTTGATGACCTGAGGAGAGAATTCTACACACCTGCCTCTAACAAATACTTTTCTAAATTCAGCAGACTTACCATTGGCACAATCTTCTTGAAGGTTGACTATGAATTCCTTGACAAGTAGCTCATAGCAGGGAGAGAAGTTTGAGACAGTTTTGAAGAGGCCAGCAGAGGAGATGAGATCAATTAACTCAGTGCACTCAAGTGCATTACTGCTCAGCTCTCTTTCAAGTGCTACCCTTCTTTGATAGACAAACTTCCATCTATTCACACTTGAAACATGATGAAAGGAGATGTTGTCCAAGGGAGCTTCTGGAACAGCAGTTGATGCCCTTGAGGGTGCTGGTTTCTTCTTTGGAGGAGATGTTGGGACATCTGTTTCAACATCTGAATCTGGAGGAGTGACAGCTTTCCTCTTTTGTGTTTGCACCTTGCTCCATTGTTTTGTAGGACCAAAGACAACTTTAGCTTTGTCCTTCTTTGGGGTAGCTTGCTTCTTCTCAGGAATTGCATGTCCTGCATGCATCTTTTCTTTCCTAGTTCTGAGCCTTTTGGCTATGCTAGGTTTTACAGAGGCAATGATTTCTGTATCAGAATCATGCTCTAGGTTCACAACAGGAGGAGATTGAGCAGTCTCCTCTTCAACTGGTTGATCAGCAGAGATATGCTCTTCAGTTGAGGCTTTGGTCTGATCCTCAGATGCTTCTTCATCACTATCATTTGAGGCCTTTTTCTGGTCCTCAGATGTTTCAACAACAACATCAGATGAGGCCTTTTGTTGATCCTCAGATGTTTCAACATCTATTGGGACATCCTGTTGAGCAAGAGTGTCCTTTGCAGCCTGAGGTTGTTGATCTTCTTGTGGAGCTGGCATGGTGCTCAGAGGGATAGAAATGCCACTAACCACTCTTTGTTCAGAAAGAATCCTGTTTACCAACTCCTTTATGGAATCATCCACATATTCAGAAGATTTTGGAGGTATGTTTGCTGGTGAAGGAATGCCTTTGGATTTGCTGCAAACTTGATCTTTTGTTCTTTTTGGAGTTCTTGGCTTTTTAGCATGAGGAACACTTCCTCTGATTTCGTCCATTAGGGTTGACTCCATGGGTACCACAGAAATGGGGGTTGCATGAACCACATCTTCCTTGTTGAGGATTTCTTCAGGAATGTTAGGGTTTTGAGACATTTTCAAAGAAGGTGGATGAAGAGTTTTAGGGTTGATGATTTCTGAAGAACAGTTAGAGAATGCAAGTCGTTTTTGAGAGTATGATGAGAATATGGATAGCTGGAAGCAAGCTGATATAATAAAAGTAGCTGTTACTTTGATACTTTTTAGGAGAGGAATACTCAAGGTCCTTGACCAGACTGGTGTTGCCATCTGGTGCTTATGCCACACAATGTCATATGACATGTTGGCACATCTCCATAACTGCTAAATTTCACATAAACAGATTCCCAATTTGCCCCTTAGATTTTCAAATTGAGTAGCATCCAAGGCTTTGGTAAATATATCAGCCAACTGTAGATTTGTAGCTACATGTTCCAGTGAAATCACTTTTTCTTCTACAAGATCTCTGATGAAATGATGTCTGATATCAATATGCTTGGTCCTGCTATGTTGAATAGGATTCTTTGATATGTTAATTGCACTTAAGTTGTCACAGTACAATGTCATGACATCTTGTGGGACATTGTACTCAGTGAGCATTTGCTTCATCCAGACCAACTGTGAACAACTGCTTCCAGCTGCTATATATTCAGCTTCAGCAGTAGATAAGGATACACAATTTTGTTTCTTACTGAACCAAGAAATTAAATTGTTTCCTAGAAAGAAGCATCCTCCTGAAGTGCTTTTTCTGTCATCAGCACTTCCAGCCCAATCAGCATCACAGAAGCCAGTGAGAATTGGTTTGCATCCATGAAAGTACATTATGCCATAGTCACAAGTACCATTAACATATTTCAGAATTCTCTTGACTTGATTGAGATGACTGACTTTTGGATCAGCTTGATATCTTGCACATACACCTACTGCAAATGCTATGTCTGGTCTGCTAGCAGTCAGATATAACAAGCTTCCAATCATGCTTCTGTACATGCTTTGATCTACATTCTCACCCTTTTCATCTTTAGTCAGCTTTAAATGTGTGGGGGCAGGAGTTCTCTTATGAGTAGCACTTTCCATTCCAAATTTCTTGACTATGTTCTTGGCATACTTGCTTTGGGAAATGAACATGGAGTCTTCCATTTGCTTTATTTGCAGTCCAAGAAAGTAGGTTAATTCTCCTACTAGGCTCATTTCAAATTCAGATTCCATCTGGTTGACAAAATGTTTGACCATCCTGTCAGACATCCCACCAAAGACAATGTCATCTACATATATTTGAGCAATCATGACATTTCCCTCTTCATCTTTAACAAACAAAGTTTTGTCAATTCCACCTTTCCTGTACCCTTGCTTGATAAGAAAAGTAGTCAGCCTTTCATACCATGCTCTTGGAGCTTGCTTCAGACCATAAAGGGCCTTCTTTAGTTTGTATACATGATTTGGACAGCTTGGATCAACAAATCCTTTAGGCTGTTCTACATATACCTCTTCATTAAGATAACCATTTAAAAAGGCACTTTTCACATCCATTTGAAATAGCTTGAACTTTAAGATACAAGCAATTCCCAAAAGTAGTCTGATTGATTCAAGCCTTGCTACTGGTGCAAAGGTTTCATCAAAGTCTACTCCTTCAATTTGTGTGTATCCTTGAGCTACAAGTCTAGCTTTGTTCTTTGTAACAACTCCTTTCTCATTAGACTTGTTCTTATACACCCATTTAGTTCCAATCACATTTATGTCATCAGGTCTAGGAACAAGGTTCCACACTTCATTCCTTGTGAATTGACCTAATTCCTCTTGCATAGCACAAATCCAGTATTCATCAGTAAGAGCTTCCTTGATGTTTTTAGGTTCTATTTTAGAAACAAAACAGGAACCTGAAATCACTTCTCTTGATCTAGTGCTTACACCTCTGTTGGGATCACCAATTATCAAATCTTTGGGATGATCCTTCTGGATTCTGATGGAAGGAGGTTTACTGGATTGTTCTGTCCTTGCATTAGTTTGAGTGAAGTCAGAATGATCACTCTTTTCTTCAGCTTCAGTCTTGATATCAACAGATGTTCCAACATCTTCTGGGACATCTGTAGGAGCATCATCAATTATCACATTTATGGACTCCATGATAACCTTGGTTCTAGAATTAAATACTCTATATGCCCTGCTATTTATAGAGTATCCAAGAAAAATCCCTTCATCACTTTTAGGATCCATTTTTCTTCTTTGCTCCCTATCTGCCAGAATATAACAGTTACTTCCAAACACATGGAAGTACTTAACTGTGGGTTTTCTACCCTTCCAGACTTCATAGATTGTGGACAAAGTTCCTTTCCTTAGAGTAACTCTGTTATGGATGTAACAAGTTGTGTTCATAGCTTCAGCCCAGAAGTACAAAGGTAACTTTTTAGCATGGATCATAGCTCTTGCTGATTCTTGAATAGTTCTATTCTTCCTCTCAACAATCCCATTCTGTTGAGGAGTGATTGGTGAAGAATATTCATGATTGATTCCCTCTGAAGAACAGAAATCTAAGAACTTTTGGTTCTCAAATTCTTTTCCATGATCACTTCTTATTCTGATCACACAGCTGGCTTTTTCCCTTTGTATTCTTTGGCATAAGTCTTTGAATACATCAAATACATCAGACTTTTCTTTGATGAAATTTATCCATGTATACCTTGAAAAGTCATCAACCACCACATAGGCATACCTCTTGCCACCAAGGCTCTCAAACTGCATAGGTCCCATAAGATCCATATGCAATAGTTCCAAAACTTTGGAAGTTGTCAGATGTTGGAGCTTTGGATGGGACATCTTGGTTTGCTTGCCTATTTGACATTCACCACATATTTTGCCATCATCAATCTTCAGTTTAGGAATACCTCTTACAGCATCCATAGATATTATCTTCTTTATGCCTCTGAAATGAAGATGACCTAGTCTTTGGTGCCATAGTTTCACTTCTTCTTCTTTAGCTAAAGAGCAAGTTGAAGTGAGACTGAAGTCTGGAGATTCCCACATGTAACAGTTGTCTTTAGATCTGGCTCCTCTCATGACAACCTCTTGTTCTTTGTTAGTCACTATGCATTCAGTTTTGGTAAAGTTTACACTGTACCCTTGATCACATAATTGACTTATGCTGATCAGGTTAGCAGTTAAACCTTTAACTAGCAGCACATCATCTAGTCTTGGAACATCTTGACAGTCCAAGGTCCCAACTCCCTTGATTTCTCCTTTAGCTCCATCTCCAAAGGTTACATATCTGGATGAATGTGACTTTAAGTCTACTAGTAGATTCTTCAATCCAGTCATGTGTCTTGAACATCCACTGTCAAAGTACCAGTCTTCTTTAGCTGATACTCTTAGTGATGTATGTGCTATATATGCAACACTTTTCTTTGACCATTTAAGTTGAGATTTCTTTTGATGCCTCTGCCCTGTGTATTGTTCATCAGTAGATCTCCAAGATTGTTTGTTGATCTTGTTCTTGGGTATGTAGCTTTGATCAGCCTGAATGCTAGCTTTTGGTCTCCATACCTTCTTGATGACCCCTGTCTTCTGCTTAGGAGGTTGCTGATTTCTTTGATGTTTATGCAGCACTTTCTTGGTAACTTCTATTTTCTGCTTAGAAGGTTGCTGATACATCTGATTTGGATATCCATGCAACTTATAGCAATGAGGTTTGATATGTCCAAATCTTCCACAATGATGACATCTCCATCTTTGATACTTCTTCTTCATTTTGTTCTTTTCAGAATGTTGAGACATCTGTTGGAACATTATGTTTGACTTTGTGTTCTTTTCCTGATGTTGAAGCATCTGTTGGGACATCTTGTTTGACTGTATGGACTTTGAAGTAGTTTTGCTAGAGCTAGCTTCATCCTTATGAACTCTGTTAAATCCCAGTCCACTTTTATCCCCTGAATGCTTATTGTTGTTGAGAATAACATCCAGTGTACTTGAGCTACTGTTCAGCATTCTACCAGATTTGGACATGTGTTCCAACTTGGAGTTGAGAAGACTTACTTCACTTTTCAAGGTGTCAATGATCTCTTGATCACTTGCTTTTTCATATTTCAGTGCTTCTTTTGTATAGATCTTTGTATGCTTGCTCAAGTTCTTCAAAATTAAGCTCCCCATCACTGGATTCACTTTCAGATTCACATAATCCAGCTAGAGCAGTGATATGCTTAGCTGATTCTTCTTCTGAATCACCTCCTGAGTCTTCATCAGACCAGGTTACAGAGAGTCCTTTCTTTTACCTTTTTAAGTAGGTAGGACATTCATTCCTGATGTGTCCATATCCTTCACATCCATGGCATTTAATTCCTTTTTCTTGACTGGTCTTTTCATCATAATTTGACCTTCTGTTAGCATCATAAGGTCTTTTGTTCTCAGAAGAGTTTGTGTATCTTCCACTGGGTTTGGATTTGCCTTCCATCCCTCTGAGAATCTTTTTGAATTGTCTTCCAAGCATAGCAATGTTGTCTGATAAGCTTTCACCAGTTTCTGATTTATCATCTTCTTCTTCATCAGTATTTGTCACCAAGGCTATGCTTTTGTTCTTCTTTACATTTGTGTCATTCATTCCCATCTCAAATGTTTGAAGGGAACCAACGAGCTCTTCAACTTTCATTGTGCATATGTCTTGAGCTTCTTCTATTGCTGTGACTTTCATGTCAAATCTTTTTGGCAAAGATCTGAGAATCTTTCTTACAAGCTTTTCATCAGTCATCTTTTCTCCCAAGGCTCCAGAAGTATTGGCTATATCTAAGATGTTCATGTAGAATTCATGAATTGACTCATCTTCCTTCATTCTCAAGTTTTCAAACTTGGTGGTGAGAAGTTGAAGTCTTGACATTTTTACCTTTGATGTTCCTTCATGAGTTGTTTTGAGAGTGTCCCAAACATCTTTGGCCAGCTCACAGTGATGCACAAGTCTAAAGATGTTTCTATCAATGCCATTGAATAAAGCATTTAAGGCCTTGGAGTTGCCTAGTGCTGAATCTTCTTCCTCCTTACTCCATTCTTCTTCAGGTTTCAACACTTTTGATCCATCTTTGGTGTCTTGGATAGGGTGTTCCCATCCAATGTTGACTGCTCTCCAGGCCCTATTGTCAAGTGATCTTAAGAATGCAATCATTCTTGGTTTCCAGTAGTCATAATTAGATCCATCCAGTATAGGTGGTCTATTTACTGATCCTATATCTCTGTCCATGTTTCCAGAATTTGTATTCCCTAGATCTCACCCAGTATAAACAGGCAGGGTGCCTGCTCTGATGCCAATTGAAATTCTGTGATCAGGTATGAGATGTTCCAACACTTGACAGATTTAACCAAAACTTAAAGTGCAAGAAAATTAAACAACACAGTAGTTTGTTAATCCAGTTCAGTGTATAACCACACTTACATCTGGAGGCTACCAAGCCAGGAGGAAATCCACTATAAGTAATATTAATTCTAGACTTAAACAACCTAGTTTAATCTTTCACTTAATATCTACCCAATGCAATTTCTACCTAAGACACAACTTAGATATGAGTACCAACTCACTCCCCCTCAATCACACAGTGATCTTGTTTACAAGTTTAATAAAATTGAAGACATTCTTCAAACAATACAGCTTGATCTTACTTAAAAGTTTCAATCAAGACACAATTGCACTTATGCTTAAAAGCTCATAAAGTGGTACAATTAAAAACAACCTGCTATTGAAACACAACACCCTATTTTGTCTTCTGAAATTCGTACTCAATTCTGTGAGTTTCTGTTGATTAAATAGGTGTTTGTAATTTGGGCTTTCTGTAGGTTAATCCAGTCCTAAAACGCATGTAGCTTCCACCTTGAATTAGGGTTTGTTACTTCCTAGATTCTAGGTGATTTAGTTCTTCTGATTATGCTGAAGCCTCATAATAAAACTTCCTACAGATGCGCCTTGTTCTGTTTTTATCCATCCATAATTAATTCCAAATAACTTTCCTTAAATATCTCAGATCAGTTAGTCATTAATTAATTCTGGTAGCAGGTTTGAGATGTCTCAACATCTGTTGGGACATCCTGAAAAACTGAACTTAAATCATTTACACAATGTCCCAACATCTGGTGTGACATCCTGAAATAAGTTCTTATACTCTGTTTGATAATGTCCCAACATCTGATAGGACATTCTGAACTGAATTCAATATTTCTTGTTGGTCAAAAATTCTGCCAATTCTAGACATCTACACCCCTTCTGACCAGGTGTCATTTGGTGGGAGCGACAGGTACGGCGGACGATCTGGGTGCTAATACCTTCCCAGGTCGTAACCGACTCCCGAACTCAGTCTCTTTGGTTCACAGGACCCGTGTCCTTCCTCTTCTTCTCTTCTGGTTTGTGTAGCATTACCATTCTCGTTCCTTTGGGATAAAAATGCCTGGCTGGCGACTCTTTTCTTTTCCGCGCCACTTTCACGTTTGTACCAGGATGGAAATCCGGGGAGCGACAGCTGGCGACTCTGCTGGGGAATCCTAACTAGAGAATCTCTGGTTCCCTTGAGAGTCAATCCTAGCGCCTGTGTGTTTCTGTTTCTTTATGTGTTGATTGTTTGATGTTGCGTGTTTACTTTACTGTTATTTTATTTACAGTTTTATTTACAGTTTTATTTACAGTTTTATTTACAGTTTTATTTACAGTTTTCAGTATTTATTTTCCGCATCATATATCATATTGGACTGTCTGGACTGGTTTTCTGTTTGGTGGGCTCGGGTGATACTGTTTTTGAGAGATAAGCAAAATACCCGGCTTGAGTGCACTATAGGATTAGAGTGGACATATTGTACTCGCATGTGACATGATGAGTGGCGATGTGTTTCACGCCCAGATTGCGACCGTCTTGGAAATATCTTGTGTGGGGATTTCCTCCACTTCGGGATAGGACCTTGATAGTTATGTGCATCTGGGGACCAATCATTGAGGACCTTTGTGGAAACAACCCTCTCCAGTGGTGGCAGTGGCAGACCACATTTTGTGGCAAACCCATTCACACCCGAGGGTCCGCTGGGGACTCGCATAGGATGGCCTGGTTCTCTTATAGGAACTCAGTCAAAGCATCTGGTCGTATGGAAATAGTACTGTATCCTACGGGCTGAATGTACTATTGTTTCTCGATTTCAGCGCTCGAAGCTGGGGACTTATAAGGGATGCTTATTTTTCACGGACTCAGCTGAGGCCTCCCTGCGTAGTACATAATGCCAAACCGATTCCCTGATTTTGTCATGAGCCATTTCTCGGAAATGGTGAAAGTATTATTGCTATTCGGCTTTGAGAGTCCGTGATGTTTGACCCGGAGCATACCTGTGAGATTGGGAGGGGTTTACAGGTTTGTAGGAACCCTTGACCTCATCATACCCTCATTACCAGTGCAATATTATGTTCTGCTACAGTTACTTTGATTCCAGAGTTCTTGAGTTTATCTGGTTCTTGATTGGGTGTATCTGAGATTATCTGATTGTTTGTGGGTTATTATCCAGAGAATTTGGGTTTCTGATCACTTGGCTTTGACATCCAGAATCCAAACAGTCCCAAATTGATCATATGTCTTTGCATTTGCATTGCATCATTTCATCATTAATCATGTTTTGTTTTCATTCACAGGTTCATATCCTTGCTTCCGGTTCCGGTATCCTGTTCAAATATGGAAGATCCTCGCAAGCAGAATATTCATTTCAAGTTTTTCGACACTAAGGTTGACCTGTTAAAGAAGATGGTGAAGTTGATCATGCCCAATCATGTGGAAAGGTTTAGGAAGGCTTATGGGAGCATTTTGGATGTGGTTATAGAGTTGGATCCCTCTAAGAGAAGTGCCATTCACACTCTGCTTCAGTATTATGATCCTCAGCTTCGATGTTTCACTTTCCCTGATTTTCAGTTAGGTCCTTTGCTAGAGGAGTATGCTTTGATCTTGGGAGTTCCTGTTCGAGGCCAGATTCCATTCAATGCTGAGATGGTTAGACCTGCACCTGAGGCTATTGCCAAGGCTCTTTATTTGAGCACTTCTGATGTGAATTCTCTGACTATCATTAAAGGAGGTGTATTTGGGTTTTCTTTGGAGGCTTTGGTAAAGAAGGTGGAAGAGCTGGATGTTAAAGAGGAGTGGGATGTTGTGTGTGCTATTCTGGCTCTTTCTATCTATGGCATCATTTTGTTTGCAAATATGGAGAAGTTCATAGACATGAATGCCATCCATTTATTCTTGCTGAAGAATCCTGTGCCTACGTTGCTCGGAGATTTGTATTACTCGGTGCACTACAAGACTGAGAAGAAAAGGGGAGGTTTAGTTCGTTGCTGCGCTCCTTTATTTCATATGTGGTTCATGAGGCACTTGCCTAGTACTGGGGTGTTTAGTGATCATACCTTGGTGTGGGCTCAGAAGCTGGAGAAATTGTTTGTTAAAGATGTCAGATGGATTACTCAAAGGCTTCAAGGTGCACGCTTCATCGCCAGTTGTGGGAGTTATCTCAGTGTACCTTTGTTGAGAGTGACTGGGGGGATCAATTACAACCCGATCTTGTTAAGAAGACAGTTGGGATATTCCTCGAGAGAGGTATCAGAAGAGTTGAAATTGACCCCTATTTTCTATTTCCCGGTGAAGGACAATATGCCTTTAGTGAGAAAAGCTGCTGGAGCTTGGAAATGCATCAAAGGAGAAGGAGTAGCTAGCTTTGGGAAATGTAACAATCAAAATTTCCCGGAGTACGAGGCTTGGCTAAGAGATAGAGCCAGAAGGGTATTGCTTCCATTCTCACCTCCAGTTCCTCCAACTGCTGGGTCTAATGCCACTGTGTCTTTAGAAGAATTCAAGAAATTAGAAACACAGCTGCACGAGGTCAAGGTGGAGAATGCTGAAATGGTTAATTTGTATCACCTTGCCAATCGTGCCAAGAATGAGGCAGAAGAGAAATTACAGAAGATGCAAATCACCTTGGAAGCTAAAGAGAAAGAGTTTGCTGGAAGGGAAGCTCACTTTCAAAGACTGGGTCTGATGGAATCAAAAAGAGAAGCAGAACGAAAGAAGAATTCGAAGACTCTTAAGGAAGCTCGTCAGTCCATTGTCTGGTTGCAGGGCCAGAGGGAGCAGGAGCAGAAAAGGTATAAAGAAAAAGAAGAGTTTTTTGAAGTGCAGATGACTTTCAAGAAAGAGGAGGTGGAACAAGCCCACCAGATTCGAAGTGAGAAGACTCAGCAGTTGGCAGAGAGTCAGCAAGCCTTAGAAGAAGCACTTAAGGAGATTGAAGACCTCAAGTTGATGGCTGGAGTCAAGAAGGCTAGGTCTGAGCTGGGACTTAGTGAGGGAGGATCAGGCAGCAGCCTTGCTTCTTAGTTTGTTTTCCTAGTATTTGGATTACCTACAGACATGTTGTAGGAATCCTGGTTGTATGTTTTTCTTTTTGAAAACTTGTACCCTATGGGGAATTCTGTTATCATTTGCCTGGTTGGCTGATTTATGTTATGCAGTTTCATTCAGTTCTATCTTCTCTGTGCATGCTGTTATGGTCTGAATGTGATTTGATGCAAAGGTTTCTGAAAGTCGAGGATCAGCAGCCATCTGGTTATCTTTGCTAAATACCGGAACCGGGGCATGAATGACCTGGAGTTTGAAAGCATAAACAATTGCATTGCATACATATCACCTTTCTTCTTGTTTTGCAGGTATGGCCACAGGTTCCTAATGTCTTTTCTGTTTCAGGCACTATAACTCCCAGGAAGGTTCGAGAACAACCAATCATACACAGATATCCCACAAGAGTCAACAGAGAAAGAGTCATGGATCAAATGCAGGCTGATTTAGCTGACTTGAGATTAAGGATGGACAATTTTATGACCCTTATGGCAGGAATGGGCCAGAATCAGGAACGTTTGCGTGAGTTGGTTGAAAATAATCAAGCCAGGAACAACGGGGTTGCTGATGGAGGTAATCGTAACGGTGCGGGCGCCCGTCAGGTTGAAATCCCTGTGGCACAGCCAGGGGTCACCATTATCAATGATGGACTGAACAATGTACAGATGGATGGTCAAGACGAACAATTTACGTTGCTGGACGAAACGGAAGGGCAGGGGGCTGAAATGAACAGGAAATTTGAAGATATGGCTGAACGAATCAGGGCCATTCAATCTCAGAGCTCCTTGGGGTTCGACATTACTGACTTGGGCTTGGTTCCAGAGGTTAGAATCCCTTACAAGTTCAAGGTCCCGACTTTCGAGAAGTACAACGGCACAACGTGTCCAAAGACTCACCTTCAGTCCTTTGTAGGAAGGATTGCTGCCCATACTAAAGATGATAAGCTATGGATGTACTATTTCCAGGACAACCTAGTTGGGGCCTCCTTGGAATGGTATATGAAGTTAAGTAGGGTCAACATTAAGAGCTGGAAGGACCTGGAAGAGGCGTTCGTGAAGCAATACCAGTACAATTTGGACATGGCTCCAAATCGCACTCAACTGCAGAATATGTCTCAAAATGCTAAAGAGGGGTTTAAAGAGTATGCTCAAAGGTGGCGTCAGCTCGCTGCCAGAGTACAACCACCATTGCTGGAGAATGAGATGGCTGATATGTTCATGGGAACATTGCAAGGGGTGTTTATCGAAAGGTTGGCGTCCTGTTCGGCAACCAAGTTCAATGATATAGTAATAGCAGGCGAGAGGGTCGAGACTCTGTTAAAGATGGGAAAGATTCAAGATACCAGTGCGAGCAACTCTAGTGGCGTAAGAAAAGCTTTCAACGGACCTCCGAGAAGGAGGGAAGGTGAAACCAATGTTGTGTATGGTCGAGGACAGGGCCGAGGATATAGAAGATCATATGAGAAAGTGGCAGCTGTCACTATCCCTTCCAGTCCTGTGCAGCAGGTGCAAAATCAACCTCAACAACAACAACAACAACAGCCACAACGTAACAACTACCAACAAAGACCTTATCAGCCAAGACAAGCTCGTCCTGCTAATAGGGTGCTTGAAGCAATTCCCATGACATACACTGCATTGCTGCAGAGATTTCTAGACCTGAATTTGATACAACTGAGGACACTAGCACCACCACCACCTGGAGAGCTTCTAGTGGGGTACGATGCCAATGCTAGATGCGCTTTCCATTCAGGGGCACCCGGGCACTCAACTGAGAAGTGTAGGGCGCTACAGTATAAAGTTCAATATTTGATCGACTCCAAGGCGATTACCTTCGCACCACCGCCTAATGTTACTTCAAACCCTATTCCGAACCATGGAGGGGCTATAATAAATGCTGTTGACGGAGGTGAGAAGTTAAGTCTGATTATGAGCGTAAAAGAAGTGAAAATCCAAATGAAGAGATGAGAAGAGGTTAGATGTGGATGAAAATCCACATCCTGATCAACTTACCATAAGCCCCTGCAATGGTTAGTATGAATGCATAAGGTGAAACAAAATGCAATGATGCAAAGATGAAGATGCAATGATGCCAACCAGATGTGAATACATGATGTAAATGTGTCATGGAGAGATGCAAAGTCATATAAAATACATATGTATGATCATACAAGTGATGGATGCAAAAACAAGCATGTTAGAAGCTTAAGAACACATGAACATACATAAGATGTAATGGATGTATAACATATCAAATGGATGCAACAATGATCAACCAATCTTCATACATGTCCTAAGGTGTCTAAGAGGACATACAAATGCATGAGATGTCATGACAAGTTCATATGATGATGGTATGCAAAGATGAATGCACATGAACATGACAAATTAGGGTTTTAAGAAAGTATGAGATGCATATGATCAAAACAGAAGAAAAACACATGATAAAATTGAAATTGCAACCAAGTGAACCCTAAACCCACATAAGATCACACCCCAAATATGGAAGTCAGAAGCTATACCAAAGTCAAGTTATGGTTTTTCTAAGTTAGGCTAGGGTTTTGGGTACTTCTTCATGAAAAATGTCAAACAAATGGAAAATGCAATGCAAAAACATGAGGTAAATACCCTAGATACTACATGCCAAGTATGAAGCAATGCAAAAAGAACCATTCACAAACTCATCTTGGTTGATCAGAAATGAGTTTTTGAAGTTAGGGTTAGAAAATTAGGAAATTTGGAAACCCTAATTCATGGTTAATTGTCTAAACATGATCAAACCCTAAAAGAAATTTGTAAAATGAGTTTGTAAATTGTTCTAAACGTGTAAGAATGCTTCATGAATTTTTTTGTGATTTTTAAATACCTAAAAGTATTTTTAATTAATTAAAATGAATTAATTAATTAAGTAATACAATTAAATGATTTAAAAATATATTTTTAATGCAAAAATAAAAAATAAAAATGTTTTTGGGTTCTGAAAATTAAATTGAACAATGATGCAAAAAATCATAATTATAGGAATTGATTTGGTATTTTTAATAAATAAAACAAAATAAATGAAATAAAATAAAATAAAAATAAAATTAAAAGAAATGAGAAGTATGTTGATCAGATGGCTAAGATTGCGTGAGAGAGAGATCAAGGGTCCAGAATGCTAGTCAGCTTGACCAAGAGTATGAAGATCCTAAGGCCTAATTTCAAATTGGGCTTATGCGCGTGATCCAAGGGCCAAGGTTTGTCCTGAGTTAATTAATTATAATTTATTTAATTAATTAGGATTAGGGTTTAATGACATGATATGGGCCGTACACTGCTTAAACTAATCTCAATCCAAGGGCTCACATTCAAATTGGCAAACAAAACCCTAATGACTTTTAGGTGACCGGAGATAAGCTCCGGTCATCTTCTCCGGCCATCCCCAACCCTAACTTCTTTTATAGGCCACTAAAGCTCGCAAAACCTAAACTGAAGCTTTTCGAATTTGAGCTTTCAAAGCCTCCCTTTGGTGCAAAGTGACTCCTTTGGTCCCCTTGAAGCTAATGGAGTGCTTGGATGAAGCTTATAGTGGCTAGTTTGAGGGTTCCAGTTCTGATATGGTAGAAAATGAGTTCTTGCTATGTTGTGTTTCAGGTCATGGTGATGGGTGGGAAATGTTCCTTGTGTTATGTGTGATTGAATGGTGAAAGAATTTTGGATGTTTGTTGGCTGAGTAGTGAGAATCGAAGAGGGGAAGTTTTTGACAATTTTTTGTGCAATCTGAGTATTCTCTTGTTTCAAGGCAAAGCATAAAAGATTGAGATAGGTCAGAGGAGTGGTTGTGTACTGTGGGAATGGTATGGCTCCATTGGCCAAAAAGTCAAAAATGGTGTACTTGAAGCATGGGCCATGGTAGAAGTGATTTGAGGTCTTGGGCTGCCTCAGCTGAGTTCAAGGAGCACCCTTTGATCGAAATTGATGAGCTGTATGGCTTGATCCATGAGTTTGAATGGTTTTTGCAATTTCACAACTTTGTGCATTTTGAAGAAATTGTTCATGAAACTTGTGAAGCAAGGCCTGGATTTTGGTCTTGAGATGTTTCTCATCAATGTTATGCAGTGTGGAAGTGAATTATAGGTCATTAGAATGCTTAAAAGTCCATTTTGCAAAATTCCCTCTTTGACATGAACTTAAAAATTACAAGATTTTTCCCAACTTTGACTTGCCATATCTTGAGTTATAGGATGAATCAAGAGGAGTTCTTGTACTTTTTGAAAATGGGAAGATCAAATCTACAACTTTCATGTTTGAGGAAAATTCATTTGAAGCATTTTTGATCAAGAAAGAGGAGGTTGAAGATCTTTCCCAAAATGGAAAGTTTCCATTACAAGTCATGCCCAAAAATAGAAAGTTTTCAAATGGCTCAAAATTCTTTAATCTTGTGAACTTCCAAGCATTCCTAAGATAAAATAAAGATCATGGGACCTCAAATTGATGAATATGACCCTTTGAAACCCTTATTGGTGGCCTCATATGCCTTGATTCTGACTTTTCTTGCACAATAAGTCACCACTTGATCAGATGAATTCCACAAGGAATTTTTGCTTCAAATTTGATACACATGCTCCTTATAACATATATAGACCAATAGAATCAAGAATGACAAAAAATTTTGAGTATAAGGGCCTCAAACCCAAAATCCTAATTTCTGGTTATCTTCGCAGGAGCCCTGAGCCTACCTGGACAACTGTGCAATCTTATGAGATTTTGTGACTTTCAAGAACCCTTGGAGGCATAAAATGATCATAGAACACTCATGGACCCTCTTGACATGCTTCATGGACTTTGAGATAGCTCAAACCACTTCTAAGATTCACCTGATCACAAACCCTAGCTATGCAGCTTATGTAGTGTGAGATGGTATGCTTATGAAATGCAACATGAAAGATCACAAGCCAAGGTATGAGAAAAAGAGACGGAAAATTTGGGGTGCTTACAGCTGCCCCTATTCAAGCATGAGTTAGCTGTGTAGGATGTAAGCGCCTAACTTAACAGACAAACAAGATAACTTGTGGTTGAATACCAAGACAGTCCAAAATTTGCACTCTTTATTATAAGAAGAAAAGGGATATAAATTGTAATAGACAATATATACTGAATATCAAATGATAGCAACGTAGGACGACCATCGAGCAGAGGACGACTGCTGGGGATAAAAATGGTGAGAAACACGCTGACGGGGACGACCATCATGCTGGGGAATAAAGAATCTGTGACGGGGACGACCATCGAGTAAAGAAAAACGACTTTACTGGGGATTTAAAAGCACTTACAGGGACGACCGTCAGGATGAAGAATAAAGAAACCGCGACGGGTATGACCATCGGGTGAAGAATAAATAAATCAATTATGAGGGACGGTCATCAGAAGGTGAAGGACGATCACCGAGCAGGGTACGACTGCTAAACGATATCACAACATATGACGATTGTCGGATAGGAAGATCAACGATGGGGATGGTCATCGGATAAAATAATGAGGGACGGTCATCAAAAGGTGAAGGACGATCACCTTGCAGGGTACGGCTGCTGAGGATTATCGCGACATAGGACGAATGCCGGATAAAAAAATCGACGATGGGGACGGCCATCAGATGAATGATGAGGTACGGTCATCAAAAGGTGAAGGACGATCACCTAGCAAGGTACGACTGCTGAGGATTATCGCGATATAGGACAGATGCCGGATAAAAAGATCGACGATGGGGACTTCCATCAGATGAATGATGAGGTACGATCATCAAAGTGTGAAGGATGATCACCTAGCAGGGTACGACTGCTAAGGATTATCGCGACATAGGATGAATGTCGGATAGAAAGTTGTTTTGTTGCTGACTTCTGGGGATAGATAAACACGGACGAGTGTTTAAGCCCTAAAAATAAAAATGGTGTAAGTGTTTCGACAGTGTGTATAGATTAAAGATACAGACGAGTATCCTTAGAACCACGATACGGACGAGTATCGATAGAAACAAACGCCGACGCGTGTTTAAGGAGTGATGATACAGACAAATATCAACTGTTTGAACAAAGAACACAAACGAGTGTTGATCTGCCGAAGAGGTGCGTAAGATACGAACGAGTATCAAAGAATTATGTATAAGTATGATACGGACGAGTATCAGAAGGATTGTGTATAAGTATGTACGAGTATTTGTATTGAGAGTGCAAAAGGATATTTTGGCTTTTTTATCCACAGGGGATAAGTTTTCACGCATTGCTGGAGGAGTGATTTTGGTATTTGCAGGTGACTGGCTCGAACCTGGCTTATGATCATGCAAATGTTTGATTTTTGTCGTAATGCTCCGTATTAGACGGAATTCTATGCTCTGTTTGGGGAGTAATGATGCGAATGCTACAATTATGCAAATGAGAGAAACGAGATCCGAGATCTGAAATCTGCGGGGAGAAAGGATCACTGTGCGATCTTTCTGGAGAATTTCGGGGAAAGAACTCTGTGGGGATCCCATGCTGGGGATGAGAAGATCTGACAAATTGCTGGGGGAAAAGCGATTCAGGCATTGCTTTGAAGATCCTGCTTGGGGAGGAGGGAACTTCTGGGAAGTAATCTGTTGGAGGATCAGCTTTTCGAGGGATACTCTGAGGGGATAAAAAGCTCCATGGGGAAATACTTTCGTCAAGTCGTCTTTCTGATGATGTGACTGCTGGCCTTGCTGGGGATATAGTGCCCGATATGCCCCATGTTATGAAAGGTTGTCCGCCTTGAGTACTTGCAACCTGTCAAACAAGGTAAACGTATGAGTGCCCTGAGGTATCCTCAAACCGGATTTCGTCATAGGAGTCAGGTTCGCTTAAAAGCACATATTTCCTGCAAGCCTTTATTGAAAATGGCCTATGCATTTTCATGCAAATGTTGTATTACGAACTTTGGACATTTTTGCAAACGAAACAAAAAGGTACAAAACAAAGTGTGAATGAAAATTTGACTTTATTGATTTGTGTGCCCTGAATAGGCGAGTACATTTGAAGAAGTTAATCCCTGAAATGAGGAGATTGCTATAAAATTGAGAAAAATAAAAGTACTCTATTTGGCAATGCTGAAGTTGATGCTTCAATCTTCCTTTTGCTATGACCTGTATGACATGAACTTTCTTCTTATCTTGCTTTCTGAAGAAAGTTGATTTTGATCGAAACTTTTTCCTTTCGAAGCTCGCCATGTTATGTGAGTGATACAGACGAATTCAGAATGCAGTTGTTTGCTTTTTCCCTGATTTTGCGTGGATCGCCCTTTCGAGTTTTCAATCCACCGGGATACCCATTTTTGCATGAGCTGTCCGATGTGGCTTTTCAACTCAGTGGGTGTACATATTTTTTCGAATTTTTCCCTTATTTTTTCCCGAGTCTTTTATTCTGTTTTTTTACTCGCCGGGATGCCCTTATTTTTGCCTGGACTTCCATTCTGTTTTTATGTCCAGCGTGTCATTTATGCGAAGTATTTTTTAACTGCATCTGAATTCACAGGAGACGAGAAGTCTTCACTATCCATGGTTGCGAGCATCTGTGCTCTGCTCGAGAAGACTTTAGTTATCACATAGGGACCTTCATAGTTTGGTGTCCACTTGCCCCTGTGGTCTGTATGAGGAGGAAGGATCCTTTTCAGTACAAGCTCTCCCACTTGATATTCCCGAGGTCTGACTTTTTGATCGACGACTTTCTTCATCCGTTTCTGGTATAACTGACCATGACAGATAGCTGCTAATCTCTTTTCTTCAATCAGGCTCAGTTGGTTATAACGAGATCGGACCCATTCTGCTTCGTCCATATTTACATCCATTATTACTCGTAAGGAGGGTAATTCAACTTCAACAGGTAAAACTGCTTCCATACCATACACAAGCTGATAAGGTGTTGCCCCGGTAGATGTTTTGATGGAAGTTCGGTACCCATGTAAGGCGAATGGTAACATTTCCTTCCAATCTTTGTATGTGACTACCATCTCTTGCACAATCTTCTTAATGTTCTTGTTAGCCGCCTCTACAACGCCTTTCATCTTTGGCCTGTAAGGAGAAGAGTTGTGATGTTGAATTTTGAAGTCTCGACACAGTTCTTCCATCATCTTGTTGTTAAGGTTTGAACCATTATCAGTAATGATTCGCTCGGGAACTCCACATCGACAAATGATATCCCTTTTCAGAAATCGGGCTACCACTTGCCTGGTGATGTTTACATATGAAGCTGCTTCAACCCATTTGGCGAAGTAATCAATGGCTACCAGGATGAATCTATGACCATTTGAAGCAGTTGGCTCGATCTTTCTGATCATATCAATGCCCCACATGGCGAAGGGCCAGGGTGAATACATTATATTCAAAGGATTGGGAGGCACATGCACTTTGTCTGCGTAGATCTGGCATTTATTGCACTTTCTAGCATAGGCACAACAATCTACATCCATTGTGATCCAGTAGTAACCTGATCTTAACAATTTCTTTGCCATTGCCTGTCCTCCGACATGGGTACCGAAAGAACCTTCATGTACTTCGTGTATTAGTAGGTCTGCTTCTTTCTTGTCAACACATCTGAGCAAGACCATGTCGAAGTTCCGCTTGTATAAGGAGCCATCAGTATTGAGGAAGAAACTGTCGGCTAGCCTTCTCATTGTCTTCTTATCATTAGACGATTCCCCAGGTGGGTATGTCTGAGTCTCTAAGAAGCATTTGACATCATGGAACCAGGGTTTGTTGTCAGTAACAGTGTCTACAGAGAAGAAATATGTCGGTCGGTCCAGTATGGATACTAAAATCCGAGGTACATAGTTAGCAGTATGTACTTTGATCATAGATGAAATGGTGGCCAAGGCATCCGCAAACTGATTCTCTTATCGAGGGATGTATTCAAGCTTGACGGTTGTGAAGAAAGTCAACAATCTCCTCGTATAATCACGGTAGGGAACCAGATGCTCTTGATGAGTATACCACTTGCCATTAGTTAGGTTGATCACCAAAGCTGAATCTCTGAATACATTCAAGGTTTTGATCCTGAGGTCAATGGCTTCCTCAAGACCCATGATACAAGCTTCGTACTATGCTTCATTGTTAGTGCAGGCAAAGGTAAGCCTTGCTGAGAAAGGTATATGGACTCCTTTGGGTGTAATAAGCACTGCACCAACTCCACGACCGTTACAATTAACTTCCCCATCGAACATCATAGTCCATACTTCTTCTGGATTAGGCCCTTCAGTGTGAATAGGCTCTTCACAATCTTTTGACTTCAAGAACATGATGTCTTCATCAGGGAAATCAAATCTCATAGGCTGGTAGTCATCAATGGGTTGCTCGGCCAGATAGTCAGACAATACACTGCCCTTGATGGCTTTCTGAGAGGTGTACTGAATGTCATACTCTGTTAGAATCATTTTCCACCTTGCAACCCTTCCGGTAAGTGGTGGCTTCTCAAATATGTACTTGACGGGGTCCATCTTTGAGATCAAAAAGGTAGTATGAGTCAACATATATTGTCTTAGTCAGCGAGCAGCCCATGCTAAAGCACAACAAGTTTTCTCGAGCACTAAATAACGTTTTTCATAGTCGGTAAACTTTTTGCTTAGGTAGTATATTGCATACTCATTTCGACCAGACTCGACATGTTGGCCCAACACACACCCCATCGATTCATCTAATATTGTCAGGTACATTATTAGAGGTCTTCCTTCAATTGGAGGCATGAGAATTGGAGGTTCTTGCAGATACTCCTTGATCTTGTCAAAAGCTTTCTGACAATCATCGTTCCACCTAACTGTTTGTTCCTTTCTTAGCAGTTTGAACAAAGGCTCATAGGTTGCAGTGAGATGATATATGAACCTTGAAATGTTGTTCAATCTACCTAAGAACCCTCAAACCTCTTTCTCAGTATTAGGTGCAGGCATTTCCTGAATTGTTTTGAATTTTTCGGGATCAACCTCAATTCCTTTTCTACTTACAATAAAACCCAGCAGCTTACCAGAACGTACCCCAAATGTGAATTTGTTGGGCTTCAACCTTAACTGATACTTCCTCAGACGCTCAAATAGTTTCAACAGGTTCACCAAATGCTCTTCCTCTGTTTGGGACTTGGCAATCATGTCATCCACGTAGCACTCAATTTCTTTATGGATCATGTCATGAAATAATGTTACCATAGCCTATTGATATGTTGCACCGGCATTCTTCAGACCAAACTACATTACTTTGTAGCAGAACGTGCCCTAGGGTGTGATGAAGGTTGTCTTCTCCATGTCTTCAGGTGACATCTTGATTTGATTGTATCCATAAAATTCGTCCATGAAGGAAAATACCGAGAACTGAGTTGTGTTGTCTACCAATACATCAATGTGAGGTAATGGGAAGTCATCTTTCGGGCTTGCTCTGTTCATATCCCGGTAATCAACACACATACGCACCTTGCCATCCTTCTTAGGTACGGGTACAATATTAGCAACCCAAGGCGGGTAACTAGTTACAACAAGAAAACTGGCGTCCCACTGCTTTTGTACTTCCTCTTTGATCTTCATGGCCATGTCTGGGCGAGTGCGGTGCAACTTCTGTTTGACCGACGGGCAATCCTCTTTCAATGGCAGCTTGTGCATGACATTATATGTATTTAAACCTGGCATATCTTGATAGGACCAAGCAAACACATCGACATATTCTCGCAGCATACTGATAAGTTGTTCCTTTACCGGAGCTTGCAGACTGGCTCCGATCTTTACCTCTTTCACATCTTCCTTGGTACCAAGATTGATAGTCTCAACCTCCTCCTAATGAGGAGCACTCACCTTTTCCTCTTGTCTCAATAACTTGGCTATCTCTTCAGTTAAATCGTAGTCTTCTTCAACCTCTTCATCTGCTTGATTAATCGGATTGTCGAAATCAAATGAGGTCATAGTAGTTTCGTTGTCGGTGTAATCTGGAGGGATATCTCTGCAAGGGTTGAGATTTGGTTCATTTTAGTGATTGATTTTATCTTATTTAGAAAAAGTGAATGAAGTTATTATTGAGAAAAAACATTGCCATTTATTGTTTTGTGCGAAAATAACAAAAATGAAAAGACGGGGAGCGAAAAAAGATCGTTTGCAAAAAGATGTCCATTGTTCATTAATATTCAATTTGCACAAAATACATATGGCCCTATTACAAAATGAGTCCAAAACATCTCGGGCAAGATGCAGGACTTTGATGCATGCTTAAAACAGGAAATAATAATTACTCTGCAGCAGTAACCCTTATAATTTCTTGGGAAAACCAGTTGAGGACTTGTTGGCCCGAGACTCTTGGACGGATCCAACTTTCCAGGTTGTAGTTGCTCTCAGCCTCATCTTCCAAAGTGTTGACAGCATCCGGGGTCAGCATTCCCTCACTTATGAACTTGGGAGCTTCAGCAGCCTCCTCTGGAACTTGTCGGGATGGTCTGTAACCCAAACCAAATTTGTCTTCTTTCATCTGAACCTTCAGCAGCTTGCCCCAGCCTTGGGCATTCCCTTCTTCCACAACCTTCCAAGCCTGTTTGTAGGAAGCAATTGAGGTGCCCATCCTTCCCTCTTGGGATGCAGCAAACACCTCAGTTGTAGCTTCGTTGATGTTCAAAGCTTCAAAACCCTGATTCATGGTTTCATGGATCTCTCCATCCATCTTTACGTACTTGTATGTAGCCAGGTGACTGACGAAGATGTCTTATTCTCCACAAATGGTGATAATTTGGCCTTCCCACTCATATTTTAACTTCTGTTGAAGGGTAGATGTTACCGCGTCGGCGGCATAGATCCAGGGTCGACCCAACAAACAGCTGTAGGCAAGCTGTTTGTCCATCACGTAGAAGGTAGTTTTGAAAACTTGTGGGCCAATTACCACAGGCAGCTCAATCTCTCCGAGAACCAATCTCTTAGAACCATCAAAAGCTCTGACAACTAGGTTGCTCGGACGAAGTGCAAGACCATCATACTCCAGCTTGACTAAAGCTTTCGTTGGCAACACATTGAGTGATGATCCAGTATCAACAAGGACATGAGAAAGTACATCACCTTTGCATTCCAAAGTGATATGAAAAGCCTTGTTGTGATTACGCCCCTCCATAGTCAAATCAGGATCGGTGAAACCTAGTCCATGACTAGTATTGACATTTGCGACCACCATTTCTAACTGATTGACTGTGATCTCTTCTCGGAACACATGAGCAGAGATAGTATGGAGATCTTGGAGGGTGTTTGATGGAGCTGATCTACCACTTTGTAGTCGCTTCTTTTGATAATCCTCATAAACTCGTCTACATCCTGATCAAAGGGTGTCTTCTGAGTTTCTTTTGCATCCGGTTCTTCTGGCACCACACTTTTGCCTTTTGCTTTAGTAGCAGCTTTTGCTTCAGCATTAACTCTGGGGAACTGTGAAGCGAAGAGACGTCCGCTTCGAGTGAAGCCTCCGCCTCCCCCAACATTGTCAACTTGTGGTGTAGAAATTGAGGAGTCAAGAGTGATCTTCTTTCCATGGCAGTAAAGATGACCATAATGCCAAGGCATAACACTGTTGTTGTCATAAGGAACTGGTCCAGGCACCGTGATGGTCACCGGACTAATTGCAGCAGAAGAAGGAGTTGTTGTAGTTTGTGGATCACAGTAGATGGTGATAGGAGGTCTGATTAAACATGGTGCAGGTGAAGGAAGTTGTTGATGTGGGTGTTGTTGAAAGTTGTTGTTGAAAGAATTCGGAACATGGATCATTGCTGGATCATCGTAAATGGTAACTGTTGAGATGTCGTCACTGGTGTTTGTTGTTGTTGTAGTTGATTCCGTTGAAATTACTTTTTCTGGCGTTGTAGAAGATTCTGATGGGATATTTTTCGCTGGAGTTGTAGAAGAGATTTTTGTTGTCTTTGTAGAAGATGGAATTGTTGATGTGATCTGTAGGATGCCTTCCTTGATAAGATTGCTGATACCATTCTTCAGATTTGCACAACCATAGGCAGAAACTTTGCAAGCTTCACAATGGGCCTCACAACCTAGAAAAACTTGACACTTCGATAGCTAAGCTTTTACTTCAGCCAGTGGTGTTTGAATACTTGCAATGTCCTCAATCAGAATTGTTGGTTGGTCCTCCTCAATACCATTAATCCTCGGCCCACCGTGATTCGGTATTGGATTCTTTGTGACATTTCGTGGAGGTGTAAAATTCAAGGCTTTGGAGTCAATCATATCTTGGACTTTCATGTGCAGGGCCTTGCACTTCTCTGTTGAATGGCCAGGTTCATTGGAGTGAAAAGCACATCTGGCGTTGACATCATAATTCCTTGGAAGATTCAAAGGATCTGGTGGAGCCAAAGTTCTTAGTTCAGTCAGGTTAAGCTTCAATAGGTGTGAGAGTAAGGATGCATAGGGCATCATGATGGGATCGATCACCCTGTTAATCTGAGAAGGCCTTTGCTGGAAAGGACGTTGCTATTGGTTATTGTTGTTGTAAGGTCTTTGTTGTTGTTGAGGATACTGTTGTTGCTGAGGTGCTGGAGTAGGGATGGTGACTGCAGCTACTGATATTTGCAAGTACTGGGGTCTACCTCTATTAACATGTACTGCATTGGTCTCCCCTTTCCTTCGAGGTCCTGAGAAGGGTTTCTTTGCATTGCTGGAGCTAGCACCATTATCAGAAATCTTGCCCATCTTCAGTAAAATTTCAATTCTCTCTCCGGCTATGACCACGTCAGCAAAGCTAGTGGAAGAGAAGGCAGCAAGCCTATCAATATAAGTTCCTTGCAGGGTATTCATGAACATGTCGGCCATCTCCCTTTCAGACATAGGTGGCTGGACAACAACAGCGGATTGTCTCCATCTCTGAGTGTACTCACAAAAACTTTCCCTTGAAGATTGAGACATACCCATCAAGAGGGTCCTATTAGGTGCCATATCCAGGTTGTACTGATATTGGTGTATAAAGGCCTCAGCTAAGTCCTTCCAGTTCCTGATGGTAGCCCTTGACAAGTGTGAATACCATTCTCTGGATTCCCCGGTTAAACTATCTTCAAAGTAAAACATCCACAGTTTCTCATCCATGGTATATGCTTTTAATCTTCCCAGAAAAGATTTCAAATGGATACGAGGATAGGAGGTACCGTTATACTTTTCAAAACACGGGGGTCTGAACTTGTGAGGAATCCTTACCCCCTCAACTAGGCCCATATCCATTACATCAAATCCCAAGGAGTTCTGGGATTCCAGGGATCTCAGCTTCTCAGATATCTCGTCCAGACGACGATCATAAGCTTCATCTGCCCCAACACCCAGTACTGTAAACTGCTCATCCTGAGGGTCTTCTTGCAGAATACGATCTCCAATGTTCCTTTGGCCATTCCCAAGGATATTAACTTCAGGATTGTTGTGAGGTCCAAACACCACCAGAGTCGTTTGCGGCTGATCGCGCGCATTGTTACTTGTACCCCCCAGTGCTTGCATGGTTATCTTCTGGAGTTTGCCGCTCGACTAACTCCCTCAATCTTTCCTGGGTCTGTGCCAGTCCAGTCATCACAGCCATGAATTGATTCATCTGAGTCCTCACTTCTATCCTTACATTAGTCATCTGAGTCCTCACACTTGTCAGTTCTTGCTGTAGCTGATCCATTTGTAGACTCAGAAGGTTGTGTCGAGTTGGATATCTGTGGATGCGATTAAGGGAAAGACCCTCCTGCGAGCAATATTTCCTGAAACAATCAACAAAGTGAGAAGACAACAACAAAATCTCCTGCAAAACAAAGTGTAAACACCCCAAATTTGCCCTCACTTTTTCTCACACCATGGCTTGTGATCTTTCATTTTTTGCATTAGCATAAGCATATCATATCCCATTGCATAGTTCATTTCATCTGCATCTAGGGTTTGTGATCTGGGCAATCCAAGAAGTGATATGAGTCATCCCAATGGTCTTGAAGCTTTCCAAGAGGGTCCATGAGTGTTCCATGATCATAATATGCTCCCCAAAGTTCATAAAAGTCAAGGGATCACAAAGCATGACAAAGGCATAGGGGCAGACTAAAGATTTCCTGCACAGATGACCCAAAATTAGGGTTTTGGTTTCAGAGGCCTTAACCTCAAATTTTTTGGTCATTCTTGTTTCTAATGGTCTTAATATGTTATAAGGATCATGTGTACCAAGTTTGATGAAGAAATTCACTGTGGAAGTCATCTGATCATTGGGTAACTTGTTGAGCAAGTAAAGTCAAAATCAGGGCATCTGAGTCCTCCATCAAGGGTACCAAAGGGTCATCATCATCATTTTGAGTCTCTATGATCTTTATTTTATCATTGAAGTGGTTGGAAGTTCACAAAGTTGAAGAATTTTGAGCCAAATGCAAACTTGCTATTTTTGGAAATGACTTGTAATGGAAACTTTCCATTTTGGGAAAGATATTCAACCTATTCTTTCATGACCAAAAATGCTTCAAGTGTGCACTAAAGAGGAATTTTTGCAATTTCACTTGCCAAGCTATTTCATGACCTCTAATCAACTTCTAAACATCATACCAGCATAATGCAATGCATTTTGACCAGAATTGTGCCTTGGATCACAAGAAATCATGCCTCATTTTCACAAAATATTCAAAGAGGGAAAAATGCATAAAGCTTGCAAACACTTTATCAAAGCCATCCAACTCACATATTTCAATCCTAAGGCCATCCTTGATGAAAGCTGAGGCCAAGACACCCCTTGAGCCAGCTCTGACCCGTGCCCATACCTCATAGTACACAATCTTGACGTTTTGCAAAACATACCATACCAATCAAGCTGAGCCACAACAACTCTCTGGAACAATCAACACTCTTTATGCAAGCCCTAAGGACTTCATTCCATAACACACACAAGTCTGAATCCTCCCACAACTCAGATTGCCAAAAAATTCCATAACACTTCCCTTCTTCGATTCTCACTACACAAGCCAAACCTCAAAACAAACTTCACCAATCATCTCCAAATGGTCCATAGAACACAAAGCACCCTTTAAAAAGCCTTGAAACATAGCCAAACAAAAACATGATTCCTGGTGCAGAGGAGTTGCACCTCTCAAACCAAGCCCCATAAACTTGTTCTAAGCATTGCAACATCATCAAGGAGTTCACTGGAGTTGGATTGAACAAAGAAAGAGGCCAGAAAGCTCAGGGAGTGAAAGCTTCAGCTCAGGTAGCCATTGTCGCTCCCCGGATTTCCATCCTGGTACAAACGCAAAAGTGGCGCGGAAAAAGAATAGAGTCGCCAGCCAGGCATTTTTATCCCGAAGAAAGGGAATGGTAATGCTGCACAAACCAGAAGAAAGAAAGAGGAAGGACACAGGTCCTACGAACCAAAGAGACTGAGTTCGGAAGTTGATTACGACCTGGGAAGGTATTAGCACCCAGATCGTCCGCCGTACCCGACGGGATCCACGCTTGCAAAAGAAACTGTTTCAAAGGGTGAGGGTATGAAAACTGCAGCAAAATAAATGAAAATGAAAAGAAACTGGAACTGGAAAAGAACTGAATAAGCAATGAAAAGGAAAAATGTAGGGAAAATAAAGATTGTGCTCGAACGGGCCCTACCCCATTGCCTATGTACCTCATCAGGACAATGAGGATCAGAGACGCCGTAGTTCCCCTAACTAGGGGTAATAAAAGGAAATTGCTTGTGAATTAAGGCTTGAACTGCCTATGCCATTGCTCAGGTGTTGCAGGCTCGGACGACGAGTGCGTAACCGTCTTGCAAGATGACAAGTAGGAGCAAGTTCGCGTACGGAGAGAAGGAGATGAGAAGAGAATTCCCGAAGGAAAGACGCTTATTGTTTGTTTGTGTTTTTTAGAAGCTTTTATGAGTGTGTCACAAGGAAGTGAACTCAAGCTATTTTCCATGGAATGTGCACTTGTCGCTACATTCCAAGATGGAATAATAGAACAAGCACACTCAAGTAAGGAGAAGATCCCCAAAACTTGAATCCAGAGATTAGGGCGTAAGCTCACTAACTTGCTTAATTATTAAGTGCTTTTGGTTATTTACAAATGAAGAAGTGTTTTTTATGCTTTTCTTTTATGAAGAAGATACCTTGATCAGACTTGTGCATCACAAAGTAAACTTGTACTATCCCAAGATGGGAAGACTATAAGCATACCTCATGGGATAAGGCTATGGATCAAGACATCACTTCAAACTTATTAAAGTGTTTTTTAGGAGTTATGAGATGAGAAAAGAAGAAGAACCAAAAGGACCATAAAGGTGAAAACTAACAGGAAAAGTCTAATCCTAATATCCACATGCTCGGATGGTCCTAGGTTAGTGAGGCTCACTATCCTAATGAAGGAGAAGAAAAGAAGAAGATGAAAGGAGCAACACCATGGTGGCCTAAGCACACCTCCAGCAAGGCAAGAGATAAAGAAGATGAGGAATAAGATAAGATGAAGAAGAAATAAGATAAGGAGAAATAAGATGAGAATGCGATATGGAGATGAATAAGAATGAAGATAAGGAATGCATAATGGAGTAAACGAACAATGCACAAACAGAGCCTACACCAGTAGGACTTCCAGATGCAACAACATGCAATAAGATAAAATCGGGCCTCAGCGGTACCTAACGGAGAAGGTCCGTTGCCTCTTCAATAAGCGCAAAAATAAATATCAAGAAGTGTGTCCAGTTCAAAGTGAATTCAACAGTTCAAGCACAAATTGTCAAATATTAGGGCACCAGGCCAAAGTCAAGTGCAAGCATCCATCATCCAGAATTAAAGTCAAGAATTGGTCCGTGCAAAATCAGAGTCTAAGTCCAATTGGTGTCCAAAGGTCTCGTTGGTCCAAGCAAAGGTTATGATCAAACTATATCCTCCATCCTCGAAATCGAGCAATGATCCTACGAAATATTAAACACAATGCTAAAACCAATTATATTTAATTCTTAACGAATATTAATAAAACTTAATTAGAATTATAAAGAAAATTAAACTATAATCCTAATCAAAACGTCTAAACAAAAGTAGTAAATATTAGCAATTAATCTCAAAGTTAAACTAAACAATTCTCAAGAAAACAAAACGATTAGGAACAAAAACAAAACAAATAAAAATAAAACAAAGGTGAGATATTAATTCTGATGGTGTAGTCCGTAACACCACGGGCCTATCCCAACAACAAAACGCCAGCCGGCCGAGGAAGAGGTGAGAAAGAAAGCCAAGATAGATCATGTGGACTTGGACTTGATAGGCTTTATGAGATGCACTGAAACTAAAAAACAAGTAAGAGAAAACAAAACCTAAAAAAATAAAGAGAAAGAAAGAAAAATAAACAAAAGCTGTAAATGATAGTAATCCGCATATCCCCAAATCAAAACCACAGAAACGAAATGACTATCCCCAAAAGGAAAGAAGATGTCACTCGGTCTCTCTTCTTCTTCAACGATCAATGGCGCCGTCAAATCCCCTTCCTTCAGATGCAACCGCTTGACCTAACAGCTTGTTCGTCTCAAAGCTTTCGTTCAAACTCGTCACTCCATTCTCTCTTCATCCCTTCAGTGTTGTTCTGCGAAAAATAGCAACCAAACGGCGACGATCCCTCCAAACTCACGCCGTGCTTCTCAATCTTCGAATTCCGCTTCTTGTCCGTTCAAAGATCTTCGCCGGAAACAAAACAAAGCGGCAACAACCTTCTTCTTCTTTAAATATCCGCCGTCGCTGGTGTTCAAGCGGCGAACTCCTTCTCTCTAATCCAGATCGCGGTGGCCATTGCTCTTCCTCAATGAGCTTCAATTTCAATTTCGCTCTCTATCTTCTATTTTCCGACTTCTATATTCTGTTCTCACTCCGTCTATTCTTCTTTGTTTTCGGATCTGAATGATTTTGTCTCAGACTTTCTTCATCTTTCCATTCTGTTCCTGTGTTGTTGTTGTTGGATGGAGGTGTTATTGTTGCGGGTTTGTGGAATTGGTTGAAGGGAGGGTCGAATGAGAGTTGAAGAAGTGATGAGTTTTTGGTTATTGTGGTTTTGCTATGAATTAAGTAAAGGGACAAAAAATAAGATATATGAATTTGAATGAATAATGAGTGGATATCGAAATGTGATTAATAAAAATCAGATAATGAATAGGAAGCAAATGGTTCAGACACGAAACGAAAAAGAAATGGAATTTAGTCAAAAACACCAACGCGACCACGACCAGGAAATCCTGATTTCCACTTGGAACCAATCTTGAATAACACGGCTACCATAGACCTATTCGCTACTGAAATAACAGTCATCTCATATAAATCACTGCTTGATATCCTGAAGAATTCCACACACCACAATTTGATCTTGAACGCACAATGACCGAGAAATAGCCCACTAACATGAACAATTCGCACTTTGAAGAAATCTCCTGATGATGGGCCAGATGCACAATGAACAATCCTTGCAGACATGGAACTCTTTGAAGACCGCTAGACCAGGGAAATAAACCCCAATCCAGTGACAAGATCATAAGAATATGATGTCATTGATTACCGCATAGTGAAATCCTTAAATCCCCTGATAATCTGCAAATAATGACGTGAAACCCCAATCCTTCAGAAAATACGATCCCATGTCTCAGGAGCATATGCAAATGGTATGCAAAAATGCAAAAAATGCGTATGAATGCAAAACGAAAAGCTGACAAAGATAGAAAAGCCAGAGGGAAAATTTAGGGTGTCTACAACTGCCCCTATTCAATCAGTTGTTAATCCGAAAAGGATGAAGGCAACAGTTATCAGACTTTCGAGATAAACAATGATTGAATACCAAAAAGACCCTGAAAATTTGCACTCTGACGAAGAATGCAGAAACGGGAAATAAACTCAACCAGATGACGCTCTAGGGATATGAAAGGGAGGAAAAGCAGACGGGCTTCTTCCAAGTTGAAACTGATATCTGGAATAAGAACATGTTGACAGACGAGTCTTCAAACAATCCTGTGACGCCAGGAGCTGGACATACGAGTCCTCAAACACTGCAAGAACATAATCTGAGACAGACGAGTCTTCAAACAATCCTGGCGACACCAGGAGCTGGACATACGAGTCCTCAACACTATAAGAACATGAGACAGAAGAGTCTCCTTCGGATTTACCTGTTACGCCAGGACCGATAACCATTTTGACATTAATTCCCACTGTCAGGATTTGAAACCTCTTCAATACAGACGAGTATTGGATGATCATCAAGATAACATAGATGAGTGCCATAAGTCCATGATACAGATGAGTATTAGACGATGATCTAAGAAACACAGATGAGCGCTTCGAGCAATGATACAGACGAGTATCAACAACTGATATAGACGAATACCAGAAATTCAAACACAGACGAGCATTTGAAGTAGTCACAGGAGAAACAACAAATCCTCGCATATAGGTATAAACTAACACAGACGAGTGTTGAGGATGATACAGACGAGTATCCAAGCAAAGCAGATGAGCTTCAAAAGGGTAATCAACACAGACGAGTGCTGGAAATGATACAGACGAGTATCCACAAATATCAGGCATATCAAACACAGAAGAGTGCTGGAAAGTTGCAGACGAGCAACAGCATATGAGATATCACAACACAGACGAGTGTTGAGAATTGCAGACGAGCAACAACAACGAGATAACCAGACACATACGAGTGTTTGAAATTGCAGACGAGCTAAATCAAGGTAATCATAAACCACTGCTGGGGAAACAAGCAAGCAATACCAAAGGGCTGACACTGACGAGTGTCAAAGGATGCAGACGAGCAGCAACAAAGCTTGATATGTCCCTGCTGGGGAAAACTCTGCTTAGGGATAACACAGACGAGTGTTGAAAAACGCAGACGAGCAACAAACAAATACCTGATTGGCCACAAGAGCTATAACTCTGCAAGGGATGGCAAGTCAAGAGGTCTGGATACCCATCTCTGACTGAGGGGATGAATACCTGACTATATCATCAAAATAACCAAAAGTATGGCAACTTTGCTGGGGAATATTTCACTGACAGTAGTGAAAATCCAATATGAACTATGTGGGGAAGAATCATCTTCAGACTTGGCTGGGAAAAGATGCTTCAATCATACTCTAGCTGGAGAGAGAATTCTGACAATTCTAACTCTGTGGGGAAGCAAAGCTTTCAGCTGCCTGTCGAGAATACTTTGCTTGTGGACAGATAACTCCGCTTGGGGATGAGAAGGAATCAAATAGCCTTGAAGTTCCACTGGGGATACCACCTGCTCTAATTCAGCTGGGGATGTCAACCTTCTGGCCTGGCTGAGAAAAAGATTTGGCAATACTCTGCTGAGGAGAGACTTTGCTGAAGAATTGGAATAAGCCAAAATATGCCCCAAGCATAGTATGACGACTGTGTTGGGGAAGATAGGCCAATGAAAATTGGACTTTGACTGAATGAGAATAACCAACTCCTCATGAGGAAATCTTGTCGGCTGAAAGAAGATCTTATGCTCGGGGAAGAAATAAACTTCCCATGCCTTGATGGTAAAATAAATACCAGATATTCCCTGAGAAATAACACAGTGTTTCAAGCTCCTGAGCTCGACAATTGCATACTGATTATCAAGAATGAACAAGCATTCCCTTAACTCCTCAATTATGCCTCAAATTGCACCGTCTATGAGGAGATTGTCTCTAGAGGATTTTACAGAAGACTTCGCATCCAGAAATGCCCTAGTGTCTTCAAACTCTCGCATAAATTCATCAGATCTTGAGATAACTGCCCCAGACTGCGTCTTGTAACGATCTTGCCCCACATCATAGAGAAAACAGAAACCATGCGGTATGAAGTGGCAATGCAAATGATGCAAGATGTAAACGTATGCTTAAGATGCTGAGGACATGATGATATGCAAGCTGCGGGCGATGAAACAAGGATGGTTGGGCGGAAGGCCAGGTTGAGAGATTTTGATATTTTTGTTTTGGTTGCCAAGCGATTGGACTTTAAAGGTGAAGTACCAGACGAGAACTGGTTTATTAGAGGTAGGCCAACAGACGAGAACTGATGGGCCGAGAATAAGTCGTCAGACGAGAACTGACTCCTTAGGTTCATTGTCAAACGAGAATTGACTCTGAAAAAAGAATGACTACCAGATGAGAACTGGCGTTCAATGGGCTAAACGAAAAGGTGACCAGATGAGAACTGGTTAAAAGATTCGCCTACCAGACGAGAACTGATATTTGAAGCTGGTTTTCCAGACGAGAACTGGACTTTGAAACGGTTTTCCAGACGAGAACTGGACCTTGGATTTGTCTGGAAGTCGGGGTTACGAGGCCCTGGGTGAGAGATTGATGACTATTGGGGGTATGCCTGATGCATATGATGCGTATGCTCTATTTGCGACATGAATAACGTATGAAAATGATTTATGCAATGCTCATGAAAAGCTAGAAAAACTCCCAAGGACAGGAAGAAAGGTCTTAGTGACAAGGCTTCTGGTTGAGAAGGGTGACAAAGGCGAGGGTGGGTAACACGATTTCCCAATACTCGTCTTGAACTCGAAGATCACTGATATAACTTGCTCTGTGTCGCTAAAGTTTCCCCTGGTTGGGTGAGTCTCTGAACAAACTGTTGCTCTGATTATCCAATTCCTGGCATGGCAGACTTGGATGTCCTCTCGTGAAGAGTTGCACTTAGTAAGATCTGGAAGTGTTATGCCCCGGTATGAGCGTGGAAGTGACTTGACTCATTCTGACTGAGCATTGGAAGAATTCGTCTTTGGTCAACATCCGGGTGTCCTGCCCCTGTTTGGTAGTTTCAGCTCTGATCAACTGATTCTTGAATGACGTCCCTCTGCCAACTGATGCTTAGGAACTTGCTTTTACCCTGACAGATACCTTGGTCGACAAAGCCACTAGATAACATGCCCCTGATTCATAGGCTAACAAGATGCACTTGATTCTGGTCATCATTGTTGAATGATCAAGTTCCCTCTGATTGCTCTTTGTAGGAACTTCCCTGATGACACAGGCTGACTTGCAATTAAAACTATTCATTTACAAATGGTAATTTTAATGCAGTGCAAATGCAAGTTTTGAAAATTTATTTATTTTGATGCTGTGACAGTGTGTGACGAATGGACGGTTAGTCCAAACGTAGTGTTGAGTTAGCAAATCGTTAGGAGTCAGTTTACGCAACCTTGTCGTAGTATGCTTTCAGAATTGAACCTGATTCAATTAGGACTTTCAGGGGTTATAATGTGGCCTGGTTCACGGTTTTTAGAAAGAAAGATTTAAGGCTCAAAGTTTATCTGTGCCCACCCATTCTCCTTGATGTTCTTTAGTCCTATATTCAGCTAATTTGGCCTAAGCGCCCGCCTCTCGAAAGGGTTTTGTAATAGTTGAGGAACCAATGACGTTGACGGTTGTCGCTCCCACTAAATGAATCCGGGTCAAATAGGGTACAGACGCGAACGGTCGGCGAGAGGAACAATGAGAACACACAGCCGTGAACTCACTGGAGATGAATAGAGTCGCCAGCTAGGCATTTTTATCCCGGAGGAAAGGCAATGCTGCATAGACCTGGAAAGAGATGGATAAGACGGTTGCGAACCAGAGAGACTGAGAAAGGGGGTTGGTTACAACCTGGGAAGGTATTAGCACCCAGATTGTCCGCCGTACTCGACGGGATCCACGCTTAAAAGATTTGTGTTTAAAAGGGGTAGTGTCGGTGCAATTCGTGTGTAAGAGCTGGAAAAGGATGTACAGGTGTCAGTGTAAGAGAAGTGAAGTGCATAAGTGAAGTGTCAGTGTAAGAAAGAGTATGCTCATGATTATGAAGCTTAAAGAATAATGCTGGAAAGAGGGGGAATGTACAGAGACTTTTGTTCGATAACTGATAAGTTATGCCTACGTATCCTCTCGTGCAATGAGGAAGTCAGAACACCGTAGTTCGACCCAAAGAGACTGAAAGGTGAATTGACTTGTGAACTGCTTGCTTGTCTATGCTCAAGTGTATGACCTGTCTGGCTCAGGTGCGAACTGTCTTGCATTAGACGGAAGAAGCAAGTTCTCGATTGTGAGTGAAGATGATGAGAAAAGAATCCCGAAGGAGGCGATTATTGTTTGTTTTTGTATTTTCAGTCTTTTATTGCTTTTGAATTTGTCATAAGTTAATGAGCTTAAGCCTAAACCAATGGGTTAGTAAACTCATTACATCTTCCCTCTGATTAGGGGTAATGAGAATACCTTAAGTGTGAAGTCAGATTCTCACACTCAATCACCTTTGATATAGGATTAAGATCATTAACCTATTTGTGGTTATTTAGATGTTTTTGTTGTTTTTGTTTAGTGTTGAGTAATGAGGTTAAGCCATAATCAAGGATTAAACAGACCCGTTACACCATCCTAAAAGAAGGATAATAGATGAGAATGTTTAAGCTGAGGAAGACTCCTCAACTTAATCCATGATTAGGGATTAAACCCATGACAAAACAAGCCTTTATTAAGTGGATTTTATTTAGATTAATGGTATGATGATGAAGTGAATTTTATGGTTTGTAAGACAACTTGAGGGGGACTTGTCCATTAACACTAGGGTTAGTCCTTCTTAACCACTTAAGGAAGAATTAGAACCCTAATGCAAGGCCCAAGTTACAAGTGTGATGTCTTGATATTTATTAGATGAATTGATTAAGAGATTTAAACACCTTAAGGGTTTAATACTTAGGATTAAAGTTATACACTCCATCCTAAGAGAAGGATGCAGGCATAAGCTCAATCACAAAGTCTTAAAGCCTTTAGGGTTTAGTCCCTGATTATGAGATGAGAAGAGAAGACTCAAAGAGAGACACAAAGGTAAAACTAAGAGGGGAGACTAATCAAAACCCTAATTCATTATCATGCTTGGTTGACCCTAAGGCTTGTGAGGTTTACAAGAGAATCTTCAGAGGAGCCACCAGGAAACAGATGAACAGGATCAAGAGAAGCAAAAGTGACTTGCTTCATTCAAGAAGTCAAGTCACTTGAAGAAAGAAAGTGGGAAGGAGAAGAATGAGCAAGCTCAAACTCAAACACATATAAGAATGCAGCAATGAATGCAAGAGAGATGAAAAGAAAAGTTATGAGAAGTGAAGGCAAATCCACTTCTCAAGTTTACTTACCACCTGAAATGTTAGAAAGAAATGCAATGCAATGCAAGATGAGATGAAATGATATGATGCAAGGCAAAACCAGAAGCATGTTGATGATGATTATGATGCTATGAGATGCTGCAAACATGAGGCAAGGCAATGGGGATGTTCATACAAGCTTATGAATGCAAATGATGCAAGCTAAGGAGCATGAACAAGCATGAAAAGTTAGGAATCATACAAGACAAATGACATGGCAAATATGAGATGCAATGATCAAAGATGCTTCCTATACGTCTTAAGATGTCAAATGAATCATAAGTGTGCACAAAATGCAAAGACAAGTCATGTTATGCAAGAGAATGCAAGAAGGATGCAAAAGAAAGCCCAAATTAGGGTTCATGGATCAAACATCAAACACAAACCAAAAAACAGAATCAAACCCTAAGATAAAAAATGGAAAATGCTACCCAAAGAAACCCTAGACCTACAATGAACCACTGCCCAAAGGGGAGCTCTCAACTCTTAACCAAACTCAAGTTATGAATTTTCTAAGTTATTAGGGTTTTTTAGGGTTCTTAACAAAACAAATGCCAAACAATTTGAAAATGCAAGAACAATTCATGGCCTTTTTATCCTAGGAACTACATGCAAAACAAAAGACAATGCAAGAAGAATCAATGTCTCAACCTTCACCAATTGGCAGAAATGAATTTTTGAATCCATGATCAAAATAATGCATAAAAAATGATTTAATTCAATGAAAAATTCTTAAAATGCATCAAGATCAAAAAAGAAATTTGGTTTGAAGGTTGGACAATGTTTCTAAATGTCTTAGAACATTTCATGAATTTTTTTGTAATTTTTAAATACCTAAAAGCATTTTTAATAAATTAATTTTCATTAATCAATTAAAAATAATCTTTTAAATATTTAAAAATACTTTTTTAATGATAAAAAATAAAATAAAAATATTTTTGGGTTTTAAAAATTAGTGAAACTCTTGACAAAAAGTTTCATAATTTTTAAAACATTTTTTCTATTTTAAATAAATTGTACAAAACAAATGAGAAAAAATGAAATAAAAAAATAATGAAAATGAGAAGTAATCACAAGGGATGGCCAGGATTTGATCTGGGCTTGGACTGGTTGACTGCGCGCCAGATCCAAGGGCCCAGATTCAAATCTGGCTAAACTTATTTATGACCTAATTAATCAGATTTTTGAATTAATTAAACATGCTTAGGGTTTTAATGATGCATCCTGGCCACACGTTTGCGCGCAAGTCAACCAAAGTCTGCCTGATCTACGCTCCTCATTCAAACTTCAATTAATGACATAATTAGGGTTAAATGACTTTCAGGCCGCCGGAGAAGACTTCCGGTCGTCTTCTCCGGCCAGCCAAAACCCTAGATTCTTCTATAGGTCACCAAATCACAAATTTCTTCCACCAAACTGACTCTCTCACCAATCTAAACCTAAACCCTAAGCCTAAATTCATTTATTTTCGTCCATGAGCATGAATCGAAACAAAAGATAAAACACGGGCAAATGTTCAGGAACTCCATACATGCTGGTTTCTACACTATTTTCAAAAGCAAGCATACATTCATGATCAGGGGAACACAAGGCATCATAAAAGAACTAAAAAACTAGTTTCTGGGAAAAAAGTTCATGTAGCTCACCTGAGATGAAGCTCCTCTGTTTGTGAGCTTTCAGGGCTTCTTTCTTGTGCAAGCTTGCTTCCTTGGACCCTCTGAATGCAAAATGAGGCTCAAAATGCTTGGAGAGTGGCTGGCTTGAAAGATCCAACTCTGGTGTAGCAGAAATGGGGATTTGTGTACAGGCAGTTTCAGATCAAAATGAAGGGTGGTTTGGACTCCTTGTGGTATGCTTGACTTGTTGGTGAAGAAAAATGAAATGTTTGATGGCTGGATAGTGAGATTCGAAGAGAACTGGTTTGGAAAGTGAAGAATGGTGAAGCTCAGGTCAGGCTTGTTTCAGGCTTGAGCTTTGGTGGTTTGAGGTCTATGAAGGGTGTTGAGTTGGATGGTGAAGTTAGCTTGAGTGTTTTATGGCTGTGTGAGCAGATTCGATAGAAAATGCAATGTGAGATGATTTTGTGAATGCTGTGTTCTGGCCAGCTTCAATGCTCAATGCTTAGCTATATTGTCTCCAACTTGTGTGGATAGGCTGTGAGGCAGGTTAGTAGGGTGGCTGTGTACTGTGCCAAGAGTATGGGAGCCTTTTGCAAAAAAGTCAATTTTGTGTCATTGAGAGTATGGGTCATGGCAGCAGCAGGTTCAAGTCTTGTCTTGCTCCAGCTAGGGTTGAGGAGAGCCCTTGGATTGCTTGTGGCTGACTGCAACATGTGGATGACAAGCTATGCTAGTTTTTGCAACTTGACAACTTTGTACTTTCTTATGATTTTGTGCCATACACATGAAACAATGCTTGCTGAATCTTGTGGCATGGCACTTTTTAGTCATGGCAATGTTGAGAAATCAGCTAGTGATCACATAATTCCTTGGAAAATGACTATGCCAAAAATCCAACTTTGCACTTGTAATGGAAAATGTCTTATGGATTTCTTGAAAATCAAGGCAAACAATGAGGAATCCCTTGGGCCAATTCTGTTTTTTAGGGCATATGTGATCATGTGATGAAGTTTTGAAGTCACTTTGAAGTCACTAGAATGCTTGATACATGAATTTGCAAGTTTTCCATTTAGTGCATGCCTTGAAAAACAATGATTTTTGCCAACTTTGCTTTGCCATAACTTTTGATCCAAGAAGAGTTTGATCATGTTCTTGTACTTTTTGAAAAGGGAAAGATGAGATCTTCAACTTTCATGACCAAAGTTTTTCCATTTGAAGCATTTTTGGATCAAGAATCAAGGCTTGAAAAATGACCTAAAATGAAGCATTCTTGAAAAGTCAACTATGCCCAAAAAGTCAACATTTGCAAAAACCCTAAATTCTTGATTTCCATGAACTTCAACCCTCTTCCATGATCAAATAAAGATCATATACACTCAAAATGATGAAGATCAACCATTGGTTGGGTCATTGGGGGCCTCAGATGCCCTGATTTTGCACTGACTTGTCTGAAAAGTCAACCCTTGATCAGATGACTTCCCCATGGAATTTCTTCATGAAAATTGATATGCATACTCCCTATACTATATAGAGACCAATGGAAACAAGAATGACCAAAAAAGTTGGAGTTATGGCCTCTGAAACCAAAACCCTAATTTTCAGTCAACTGTGCAGTTCAACCTGGCTCTGCATCCACTCAAACCCTAGTTCTTGTGATTCCTCTGCAATTTTGACTTTGAGGAGATGGAATATGACATAAGAACACACATGGACCCCTTTGAGATGATTGATGACCTTTGGAATGGCTCAAGATGCCTTGGGATTGCTCAGATCACAAACCCTAGGTGCAGATGCCTTGAAAGCTATGCAGTGAATAAAAAATGAGATGTGAGATGACATGATTGTACTTATGCATATGAGAATGATCACAAGCCATGGTGTGAATGGGTGAGGGCAAATTTGGGGTGTTTACAGCTGCCCCTATTCAATCATGAGTTAGCTGTGCAGGTTGTAAGCGACGGCTTAGCAGGCAAACAAGATAACTTGTGGTTGAATACCAAAGACAGTCCAAAATTTGCACTCACGGAAATGAAGAAGAAAAGGGATATAGATTATAACAGAAAAATAAAGTATATCGTAGAGTATGGGCGACGGGGGACGACCGTCGAGCAGAGGACGACTGCTGGGTAAGGTGGTATGTGAAGCAAAGCGATGACGGGGACGGCCGACATGCTGGGGATAAAGAGTAAAGCTAAGACGGGGACGGCCGACTAGCTGGGGAAAAAAAAGTAAAGCTAAGACGGGGATGGCCGACTAGCTGGGGAACAACAAGTAAAGCTAAGACGGGGATGGCCGACTAGCTGGGGAACAACAAGTAAAGCTAAGACGGGGACGGCCGACTAGCTGGGGAAAATAGGATATTATGATGGGGACGGCCATCAAGATAAAGCTGCAAAGTTCTCTGGGAATTAATGAAACATGACAGGGACGGCCATCAAGTTCAAAAAGTAGGTAAAATAACCAACGATGGGGACGACCATCAGGCTAAAAGGAAAAGGGACCACGACGGGGACGGCCATCGGGTTAAAGAATAAATGAAATAAACAGCTGATGGGGTACGGCCATCAAAGGTGAAGGACGATCACCTAGCAGGGGACGGCTGCTCTGTGGGGAAAGAAAGAAAAATGATGGGGACGGCCATCAAAGGTGGAGGACGACCACCTGGCAGGGTACGGCTGCCGAAAATATCAACGATGGGGACGACCATCGGATAGAAAAGGTCAACGATGGGGACGGCCATCGGACGAGCAAGATGGAGGACGACCATCAAGAAGTGGAGGGCGACCACTCAGCAGGGGACGGCTGCTCTCGAGGTTTGTCATGACATAGGACGAATGTCAGATAACCAAAATCAACAATGGGGACGGCCATTGGATAAAGTTGATGAAGGACGATCATCAAGAGGTGGAGGACGACCACCTAGCAGGGGACGGCTGCTAAAAACAACGATGGGGACGGCCATCGGATGAGCATGATGGAGGACGACCATCAAGAAGTGGAGGACGACCACTCAGCAGGGGACGGCTGCTCTCGAGGTTTGTCATGACATAGGACGAATGTTAGATAAAAAGAAAATTTGTTGGCAATCTACTGGGGAGATAGTAAACACGGACGAGCGTTTACATCCAAGAAACAAAAGGTATAAGTGTTTGGTTTTGTGTATAGATTAAAGATGCGGACGAGCATCCTTAAGACTATGATACAGACGAGTATCATGTAGAAACAAACTGACACATGTTCAGAGATGATGATACGGACGAGTATCAACTGGTTAACAAAGAACACGGACGAGTGTCGCATCTGTGGGGTTATGAGCGATGATGTATACAAGATACGGACGAGTATCTGTATAAGCGTACCATGAGTAGTGAGTATTGTATTGTATAGATGAGTGTTTATCTGCTGGGGAGAGTGACACGGACGAGTGTCAAAAGAGAAAAGTATAATATTAACAAGTGTATGGGTGATGAAGGTGTACGCGACTGCGCTGGGGATATGACACGGACGGGTGTCAAAAAGGGTGCATATAAGGTATGTGAGTGCAAAAAGGATGTCTTTGGCTTTCTGCTGGGAGTTATGACACGGACGGGTGCCAGAATGTATCTGTAATGAGGGTGATTTGTTTGTAAAGGGTGTTCAGGCGACTTTACTGGGGAAAGATGACACGGACGGGTGCCAAAAGGTGTATATACGGGTGTTTGTGATTGTGGGGCAACTGCTTTTGCTGGGACTCTGGTGGGGACTCTTGGGGAAAGTAATCTGTATTCCGATGATGAACGGTTACTAATCACAAACGTTCAATTCACAACATGACTTATGATTATGCCATGCATTTGATTTTTGCTGTAATGCTCCGTATTAGACGGAATGCTACGCTCTGAGGGGTGAATATGATGCGGATGCCATGATTATGCAAAGGGGCACAGGTCCGGGATTCGGATCCCGTTGTTGTGAAAATCTCTGGTCGATCTGCTTGAAATGGACATCCCAGCTGGGTATGAGATCACGGGTAGATCCAATGATGTATCTGCTCGGGGATATATGTCACTGGTTGACATAATCTTGAAAATACGGGAACCAGCCGGGGTTTGTAGAAGCTTTCTGTACTCTGTTGTGACTTCTCTGTGCATTGCTCTTCTGGACAGAGGCTGAAGCTCTGTGGGGAGATGATTCCCTGATTTCTGTATTCTGTTGAGGAAGAATGGCAACTCGGCTGGGGAAATGAGAGGCAACTCAGCTGGGGAAAGCAACAAGAGGCAACTCAGCTGGGGATATAGCATCCTGAGTGTTAAACCTGTTAGTTGATTTGGCAACTTTGCTGGGGGAAGCAATGGGGAGCAACTCAGCTGGGGATAGAGCATTTCGGATGCTGAGATTGAGTGTATGCTGATTTGGCAGCTCCGCTGGGGAAATGGGCACCTTCTAGTGCCATGTGGAAGATAGACCGGGTTGATAATGATTCGCCTATTTGCTGAGACGTAACCTGCATGCCCCAGGTTGCGTTCTGGATACCTGCAATCCTGCAAAGATAAGGAAACGTACAAAAGGTCCCGAGGTATCCCTTACTGGATTCCGTCATAGGAGTTAAGTACTTTCGAGAATAATCAGATTCCCTGTAAGCATGTGTTTTCATTTTTTAGAGAAAGGCATCTGTACTTATGCAATTGTATTTTTAGAGATATCAGACGACTCTTTGCAAAACGTAAATGTAAAAACGAAACATGACTGAAAATCTGATTTTATTAATTCATGCGCCCTGAATTGGCGAGATACAGTCAAGGAAACAAATCTCCTGAAATGAGGAGATTGTTACAAATTGAGAAATAAAGTGCTGGCGGTGCTGACGACGCTTTAAGGAGCTTCCTCTCCTGCTATGACTCGTATGACAATGATGTTCTTCTCGTCTTGCTTTCTGAAGGGAGTTGATTCTGATTGAAGCTTGATCCTTTGGAGCTTACCAAGTCGTGGGTGATACAGACGAATTCAGAATGCAGTTGTTCGCTTATTCCCTTATTTTGCATGGATCGCCCTTTCGGGTTTTCAATCCATCGGGATACCCATTTTTGCCTGAGCTGTCCAATGCGGCTTTTCAACTCAGCGGGTGTACATTTTTTTTATTTATTTTCCCTTACTTTTGCCCAAGTCTTTTATTCTGTTTTTGACTCGCCGGGATGCCCTATTTTTGCCTGGACTTACATTCTGTTTTTATGTCCAGCGGGTCTTTTATGCGAAGTATCTTTTAACTGCATCTGAATTCACAGGGGACGGGAAATCTTCACCATCCATGGTGCTGAGCATCAGTGCTCCACCAGAGAAAACTTTCTTTACAACAAATGGTCCTTCATAATTTGGAGTCCATTTGCCCCTGTGGTCTGTATGAGGAGGGAGGATTCTTTTCAGCACAAGATCTCCCACTTGGTACTCTCGGTGCCTGACTTTCTGATCGAAGGCTTTCTTCATTCTCTTCTGATATAACTGCCCATGGCAGATTGCAGCCAATCTTTTCTCTTCGATCAGACTCAGTTGTTCGAATCGGGACCGAACCCATTCTGCTTCACTCAGTTTAACATCCATTAATACCCGTAGAGAGGGCAATTCAACTTCAACAGGTAGGACTGCTTCCATACCATATACAAGCTGATACGGTGTTGCCCCAGTGGATGTTCTGATTGATGTGCGATACCCATGCAAGGCAAATGGTAGCATTTCGTGCCAGTCTTTGTATGTGATTACCATCTTCTGCACAATCTTCTTGATATTCTTATTTGCTGCCTCAACAGCGCCGTTCATCTTTGGCCTGTAAGGAGAAGAATTGTGATGTTGGATCTTGAAGTCCCGGCACAGCTCTGCCATCATTTTGTTGTTTAAGTTGGAACCATTATCAGTAATGATTCGCTCGGGCACTCCATACCGACAGATGATATCTCTCTTCAGAAATCTGGCTACCACTTGTCTTGTAACATTAGCATATGAGGCTGCTTCAACCCACTTGGTGAAATAGTCAATGGCGACCAGGATGAATCTGTGGCCGTTTGAAGCAGTTGGCTCAATCTTGCCAATCATATCAATGCCCCACATGGCAAAGGGCCATGGTGAAGACATGATATTCAAAGGATTGGGAGGCACATGCACCTTGTCTGCATAGATCTGGCATTTATGGCATTTTCTGGCGTAAGCACAACAGTCTGCATCCATCGTGATCCAGTAATAGCCTGATCTCAACAATTTCTTAGCCATGGCATGCCCTCCAGCATGGGTACCAAAAGATCCTTCGTGCACTTCATGCATCAGCAAATCTGCTTCCGTCTTGTCAACACATCTGAGGAGTACCATGTCAAAGTTCCTCTTGTATAAAGACCCATCAGTGTTCAGAAAGAAACTACCAGCAAGCCTTCTCAAGGTCTTCTTATCATTGGAAGATGCCCCAGGTGGGTATGTTTGATCCTCCAAGAAGCACTTAATGTCATGGAACCAAGGCTTATCATCTTTTACAACATCCGCTGCAAATACATATGCTGGTCTATCAAGTCTAGACACTGAAATCTGGGGTACAAAGTTAGCCGTTTGAACTTTGATCATGGATGAAATGGTAGCGAGAGCATCTGCAAACTGATTCTCGTCCCGAGGGATATACTCAAGCTTGACTGTTGTGAAGAAAGTCAATAACCTTCTTGTATAATCCCTGTAAGGTATCAGATGATCTTGGTGGGTGTACCATTTTCCGTTGGTTTGATTGACTACCAAAGCTGAATCTCCGAATACGGTCAATGTTTTGATCCTGAGGTCAATGGCTTCCTCAAGACCCATAATGCAAGCTTCGTATTCAGCTTCGTTGTTAGTGCAGTTGAAAGTGAGTTTTGCCGAGAAAGGCATGTGAACCCCCCTTGGTGAAATGAGTACTGCACCAACACCACGGCCATTCATGTTAACAGCCCCATCAAACATCATAGTCCATTCTTCCTCCGGGTCAGGCCCTTCAGTGTGAATAGGCTCTTCGTGATCTTTTGATTTAATGAACATGATGTCTTCATCAGGGAAGTCAAATCTCATAGGCTGGTAGTCATCAATGGGTTGCTCAGCAAGATATTCAGATAGTACACTGCCTTTGATGGCTTTCTGAGATGTGTACTGTATGTCGTATTCTGTGAGAATCATCTGCCATCTTGCAACCCGTCCGGTAAGAGCTGGCTTCTCGAAAATGTACTTAACGGGGTCCATCTTTGAGATTAATAAGGTAGTGTGGGTCAACATATACTGCCTTAGTCGGCGAGCAGCCCACGCTAAAGCACAGCAAGTTTTCTCGAGCAGTGAATAACGTTGTTCACAGTCGGTAAACTTTTTGCTCAGGTAGTATATTGCATACTCTTTTCGACCAGACTCGTCATGCTGGCCCAACACACACCCCATCGACTCTTCTAATACTGTCAAGTACATAATCAGAGGTCTTCCTTCAACTGGAAGCATGAGAATTGGAGGCTCTTGTAAGTACTCCTTGATCTTGTCAAAAGCCTTCTGGCAATCTTCGTTCCACCTGACCGTTTGTTCCTTTCTTAACAGCTTGAACAAGGGTTCACAGGTTGCTGTGAGGTGAGATATGAACCGGGAAATGTAGTTCAATCGACCTAAGAACCCTCGAACTTCTTTCTCAGTTTTCGGTGCAGGCATTTCTTGAATAGCCTTGACTTTATCTGGGTCAACCTCAATCCCTTTCTCGCTTACAATAAAGCCCAGCAGCTTACCGGATCGCACCCCGAATGTGCATTTGTTGGGGTTCAGCTTCAATTGGTATTTCCTCAGACGCTTGAACAACTTGAGCAGATTTACCAAGTGATCTTCCTCTGTAAGGGACTTGGCGATCATATCATCCACGTAACATTCTATTTCCTTGTGGATCATATCATGGAATAATGTCACCATAGCCCGTTGATATGTGGCACCAGCATTCTTCAGTCCGAATGGCATCACTTTGTAACAGAACGTGCCCCAAGGTGTGATGAATGTTGTCTTCTCCATGTCTTCAGGTGACATCTTGATCTGATTATATCCTGAAAATCCATCCATGAAGGAGAATACCGAGAACTGAGCCGTGTTATCCACCAATACGTCAATGTGAGGTAATGGGAAATCATCTTTCGGGCTGGCTCTGTTCAGATCCCGGTAGTCAACACACATTCTTACTTTGCCATCCTTCTTAGGCACAGGTACTATGTTAGCAACCCACGGCGGATAGCTAGTCACAGCAAGGAACCCGGCGTCCCATTGCTTTTGTACCTCTTCCTTGATTTTCATAGCCATGTCTGGGCGAGTTCGGCGCAACTTCTGTTTAACTGGTGGGCATTCTTCCCTCAGAGGCAGCTTGTGCACAACAATGTCGGTATCCAACCCTGGCATATCTTGATACGACCAAGCAAACACATCAACATACTCTTGAAGCAGATCTGTCAGTTGTCTCTTCACTGAGTCTTGCAGGCAGGCCCCGATTTTAACCTCTTTCACGTCTTCCTCCGTACCAAGATTAATCACTTCAATTTCCTCCTGATGAGGAGTAATAACCTTTTCCTCCTGTCTCAACAACCTGGCTAGCTCTTCAGGAAGCTCATATTCTTCATCAACCCCTTCATCAGCTTGATTGATTGGATTGTCAAAGTCATACGATGTCATAGCCGTGCTGTTGTCGGTGCAGTCTGGAAGGCACTCTCTGCAAGGGTTAAGTTTGTTCATTTTAGTGATCGATTTTAATCTTGCTTTTAGAAAAAAGTGAAATGAAGTTATCATTTTGAAAACACCGCCATTTATTTTTTTGTACAAAAAGAAAAATGGAAAAACAGTGAGCAGAAAAGAAAAAGACTCGTTTGCAAAAAGATGTCTGATATTTCATTAATTTAATCTTGTTTGCACAAAAGTACAGATGGCCCTGGTTACAAAATGAGTCTTGTCATCTTGGGCAAGATGCAAGACTTTGATGCATGCTATAAAAATACAGGAAATAATAATTACTCTGCATGAGTAACTCTTATAATTTCCTGGGAAGACCAGTTCGAGACACTGCTCCCCGGGATCTTCGGACGAATCCAATTCTCCAGATTGCGCTCCTCTTCCAGCTCGTCTTCCAGACAGTTGATAGCATCGGGGGTAAGCATCCCCCCACTGACAAAACCAGGCTCTGCAGCAGCCTTTGCTTGATGTTGAGTTGGTCTGTAACCCAACCCAAATTTGTCCTTCTTCTCCTCCACAGCTAAGACCTTGCCCCAGCCTTGGGCAGTTCCTTCTTCAACAACCTTCCGGGCTTGTTGGTAAGATGACATTGGGGTACCAGACACAGCAGATGCTTCATTCACATTCAAAGCTTCAAACCCCTGGCTCATTGTTTCATGGATCTCTCCATCCATTTCAATGTACTTATAGGTCGCCAGGTGGCTGACAAAAATGTCCTCCTCTCCACAGATTGTGACAACTTGACCTTCCCACTCAAATTTTAACTTTTGGTGAAGGGTAGACGTTATTGCGCCAGCGGCGTGAATCCAGGGTCTACCCAACAAACAGCTGTAGGCGGGCTGAATGTCCATCACATAAAAGATAGTTTTAAAGGTCTGTGGGCCAATTGTCACTGGCAACTCAATCTCCCCCAGAACCGATCTCTTCGAACCATCAAAGGCTCGTACCACCAGGTTGCTGGGTCTCAATGCCAATCCATCATATTCTAACTTCACCAGAGCCTTCTTTGGCAAGACATTCAAGGAAGAACCTGTGTCCACCAGCACATGAGAAAGGACAGCTCCTTTGCATTCCATGGTTATGTGCAAGGCTTTGTTGTGGTTGCGGCCATCCGCTGTCAAGTCAGAATTGGTAAACCCTAGCCCATTGCTAGCAGTAACATTACCAACCACGGTTTCCAATTGGTTGACGGTAATCTCCTCAGGCACGTAAGCTGCGTGCAGGACTTTAAGTAGTGCATTCCGATGGGCTTCGGAGCACATAAGCAGTGAGAGGATGGAGATCTTGGATGGCGTCTGGTGAAGTTGATCCACAATTTTGTAATCACTCTTTTTGATGATTCGCATAAACTCATCAACTTCCTGATCAAATGGAGTTTTCAGGGCTTCTTTGGCTGCTGAATCTTCCTGCACCGGGCTTTTACCCTTTTCTTTGGCAGCAGCTTCTGCTTCGGCAGTAGGTTTTTGAATTTGTGAAGCAAAGAGACGTCCGCTTCGAGTGAAGCCTCCGCCTCCCCCCACATTATCTACTTGTGGTGCAGGTGTTGATGTTTCCAGAGTGATTCTTTTTCCTTCGCAGTACACGTCAGAGCCATAGTGCCAAGGGATGGCCCTATTGCTTTCATATGGTACTGGTCCAGGCACCGTGACAGTGACTGGACTGATTGCTGCTGCTGAAGGGACTGTAATTGTGTGTGGATCATAGAAGATTGTAACTGGTGCTCTGGTGGGAGCAGCACCTTCTGAATGGTAGGCGGAATTATTTTCAGGATCATAGAATATGGTAACAGTAGAGACATCTTCATGATTGATTGCTGGTGTTGTAGGAGGTTCTGTTGGAAGGACTGTTGTTGCTGATGGAGAGTCGAAATGGAATGAAGCTGAAGTTGTAGTAGGAGAAACTGTTGAAAACTGATCATTTGGAAGGACAGGTGAAGTACTTGTTGATGGTGCTGATGAATCGTTGGGAACAATAGTTGCTGCAGTTGTAGGAGGTTCTGAAACCGTTGTTGATGAAGTTGCCGGATTTGTCGGAAATGATGTAGTGATCTGTAGCAGGCCACTCTGAATAAGGCTGTCAATGCCATTCCTTAGGTCCTCACACCCATTCCATGAAATATTGCAATAAGGGCACCCTAGTTCACATCCCGGAAATATCTGGTTTTCACGGAGTTGAGCTTTGATTTCCACCAATGGTGTCCTGATCTGATCTACACTGGTTATTAAATAAGACGGTTGGTCTTCTTCAATAGCATTAATTCGAGGACCACCATGGTTTGGCATTGGGTTTTTATTGACATTGGGCGGAGGTGCAAAATTCAGAGCCTTGGAGTCTACCAAGTCTTGTACCTTCATATGCAGAGCCCTGCATTTTTCTGTACTGTGACCAGGTGCGTTGGAATGAAAAGCGCACCTAGCATTGGAGTCATAGTTCCTTGGTAGACTGTTGGGATCCGGAGGTGCCAACGTTCTTAGCTCAACTAGGTTGAGTTTCAGAAGTTGTGGCAGCAAAGCAGCATACGGCATTGGGATCGGGTCGATCACTCGGTTAGCTTGGGATGGCCTTTGTTGGAATGGCCTCTGTTGATTGTTGTTGTTGGAGTTGTTGTTGAAGCTTCTTGGAGGATATTGATTCGGCTGATACTGAGGTTGTTGTTGGAAGTTTTGTTGAGGAGGTTGATAGACTGGCTGAGGATGTGCCGGAGCAGGGATGGTGACTGCTGCTATTGACCTTTGAACATATTGGGGCCTACCCCTGTTGGTGTGGATGGCATTGGTCTCGCCAGTTCTTCTCGGGCCTGCAAAAGGCTTTCTTGTACTACTGGACGAGCTTGCACCGTTGTCTGAGATCTTTCCCATTTTTAACAGGCTTTCAATTCTCTCCCCAGCTATGACAACATCTGCGAAGCTGGTGGAAGAGAAAGCAGCCAACCTGTCAATATACGTTCCCTGAAGAGTGTTCATAAACATGTCTGCCATTTCTCTCTCAGACATTGGTGGCTGGACAGCAGCAGCCAGTTGCCTCCACCTTTGGGCATACTCTCGGAAACTCTCCCTCGAAGACTGTGACATTCCCATTAGGAGGGTCCTGTTGGGTGCCATATCTAGATTATACTGATACTGTCTGATGAAGGCTTCTGCCAGGTCCTTCCAGCATCTTATAGTTGCTCTTGTCAAATGGGAATACCATTCCCTAGAAGCTCCAGTCAAGCTATCTTCAAAATAGAACATCCACAATTTCTCATCCATTGTATAGGCCTTCAGCCTTCCCAGAAATGATTGCAAATGAGTTCGGGGGCATGAAGTCCCATTATACTTTTCGAAACAAGGAGGCTTGAACTTGTGGGGAATCCTGACCCCTTCTACCAGCCCCATGTCCATGACGTCGAACCCCAAAGAGTTTTGAGACTCCAGTGATCTCAACTTCTCAGCTATTTCTTCCAATCGTCTATCATATGTTTCCTCTCCGGCACCCATCACTGTATACTGGTCCTCCTGAGGATCTTCTTGAAGTACTCTGGCTGCAGTGGCTGTCCCTTGAATGTTGACTGGGATGTTAGCCTCTGGATGGAGATGTGGGCCAAACACAGGGGGGTTAACATGTGGTCGCACCCTTTCATTATTACTGGTGCCTGCAGTTCCTACATGAGGCTCCTCTTGATTTTGCCTCTCCACCATGGCCCTCAGTCTCTCCTGGCTCTGAGCCATGTTGTTCATAACTTCCATGAACTGCGTCATCTGCGTTCTCATCTCTAACCTTTCGTTGGCCATCTGGTTTCGGACCTCCGTAAGGTCTTGCTGCATCTGATCCATCTGAATTCCCGGAAGGTTGTTTCTAGTTGGATACCTGTGAGGCCTGTTGAGAGGAAATACCCGGCGGCGAGCAATAATTCCTGAATATCACAACAGAGGTTAGCAACAACAAAACAAAAACCTACAAAACAAACAAAAGGGTTAGCATGCAATGCAGTTATGCTTATTTGCTATCAAGGTATCCGGTTTGGCCTTCGGTTTTGACCCTTCCAGACCCTTGAAGATGCTGCTGTTGAAGTTGCTTTTGATGTGAACCAACACAAATATATTACAAAGGTGAAATAATACAATTTGTTCATTTTACAACACAAACCCTCAAAGGGGCCAAAATACATCACAAAAAGGCAAAAGTACATGGAAAAGGAACAACAACAAGCAAATGATCAAACTCCAAGGCCAAACTCATCCTCACGAACTTCCTTGAGAAGTGCTTCGGTCACAGGATCAGCCGGATGCTCCGTGAGACTTCTGATGAGAAGGTTTCTTGTTGCAACAGCTGCAGTCAACTTCCTGCTCTGACTTTGGTCCTTTGACCTCTTCAATCCTGCTTTGATTTTCAGCTCTGATATTTCCTCCTGGGCTGCTGCCAGGGCTTTTTCCATCTGCTCCATCTTGTCTTGAACTCTCTTGTCTTCTAGAGTACGGGCCTCAGTGATCCGGACCCACCTGGCCTGACTCTCTTTCAAGTACAAGTCTGTTCTTGCTCTTTGGAACTGGGCTTCTTTACAAGCATTCTTCAGAATCTGTTCACCAGCTTTAGACTTGTTGATATAATCTCCAGACTTCTCAATCTTAGTCAAGTGTTCCACCCTCAATTTCTCCAATCTTTCAATCTCCCTCACACCTTCACTCCTCTCCCGGAGGGTCTTCTGCAAGGCTTGAGTCAACTTCTCATTTCTTTCCTTCAAGCTCTCAAACTCTTCCAAACTGATAGTGGCAGGGGGTGGTGCTGAAGATGACTCAGGCATATCTTCTATGGTAAAGGGCATTCCAGAGAATCGGGCCCTAGCATGGGACCACTCATAATATTGGACTGATGCCACATTATTGCACTTACCCAGAATGGTAATTCCCTTAGTTTGAACATGATCCCAGGCCCAGGCAGCCTGCCTAACAACAGCCAAACTAATCTTGTTCTCACAGTAGAGGGTCTCCACCAAATCTTGTTCCCTAGGAGTATGAACCAGTGCATAGCCCAATTGCCTTCTGAACAGCAGAGGGTTGTAATTGATACTTCCCTTAACTCCTATCAAAGGCACATTGGGAAAGTGCCCACAGCTGGTGATCATATCTCTGCCCTTGGTGCTCTGAGTACACCATCTGATGTCTGCTGAAGTGAGAATAGTGAGCCTCTTAGCCCAGTTGCTTTGCTGATGAGGATTGAGAAATGCATCTGTCCTGGGTAGATGCCTGAGAAGCCAAGCATGGAATAATGGAGCACAAATCCTCACTAATCTTCCCCTCTGCTTTTCATTTCTCTGATGTACTGAGTAATAGAGATCTCCTAACAAGGTTGGCACAGGGTTCTTCAGGATGAACAAGTGGATTGCATTCTTGCTGATGAATCGAGGCTCATCTGCAAACAACACAATTCCATATACACTTAAGGCCAACAGAGCACAAACAGCTTTCCACTCCCCCAGGGAGGCCTTCAGACTAGCTTGAGAAATCAGGAAGTCAAGATGAAAACCAGGGATTCCAGCTTTAGAGGTCATATGCTGTTCAATCAAAACAGGCTCCAGATACAAAGCTTTTGCTACCTCTCCATTGCTAGGAAAGACCATTTCAGGGTTGAATGGGATTTCTCTTTTGATAGGCAAACCAACCAAAGATGAGTATTCTTCCAGAAGAGGCCCCAACTGAAAGTCTTGAAAGGTGAAACATTTCAATGGAGGATCATAAAACTGAATGCAGGTGTGGATGAGGCTCCTCTGAGATGGATCCATATCCATAACCAAGTCAAGTATATCTCCATAACTCTCCCTGAACAAGGGTATGTGATCTGGAGTGATCAGGGTTTGGATCCTCCTGATGTCCGATAAGTCTGGTTGGAAGAAATGATAAGTGATGTTGCTTTTCTTTGGAGCCATGATGCTGAAGACTGAGTAGAGTAAGTGCCGATGAAAATGCTGAGAAGTGGGCCACTGGCTGGCTAGTGCAAGTAACTGAAGTAAGGCTGACAAAACTGAAGCAAGTGCTGGTGGAGATAGGTCAATACTGCAGATGGGGTCAAAACCAAAACCAGATGAAGGTGGATACCCTGAAACACAAATAAGCAAATGTTAATATGATGCAATGAGTATGTATGCAAATGAAATGCAAGGGTTTGTGACTGAGCTGGATCTGATTAACTGCCTTGGTATAGATCCATGTGTGTTCAAGAATTCCAGATGGAGGTCTATAAATCCAGTAACCAGGGTGGGGGACTCAAATAAAGAGCCACAAGTCCAGGGTTTAGAATCACAAGAACTATCCAACATGGAGCATTCTTAACAAAGTCAAAGTAACAGGGTATTCTGAGGTCAAGGTACCTGCAAACCTGTAAACAGCCCAACCCCCTCACAGGTGGTGATCTAGAACAAGGATCCTCAGACTTGGATCAGTTATGAGAAGTGTAAACACTTCTAACCCGGAGGTACAGTGTTTACAATAACCATAACAATTCCTCCTCTAATTCACCTCAGTTTCTGAAGGTCAATACTAAAAGGTCATCCAGACTTAGCAGGCTTCCCAGATAGCCCTAGCATTGCAGGAAATCTGCAACACAGAGTTCTCAAGAAGAAACCCATATCTGAATCGTGTTTCATATTCCCGCACCAGACCGAAATGGAATGGGAAAGAATATGATTCACTCTAGCCTAGGTGTCACTCAGGTCCCAGGTATAGGACCTTAACTCTCAATGGAACACCCACCCACCAAAGAAAAACCAGATCCAGCCAGCACAGTATGACAGTATGAAAAATATAAAGCTATAAAGAAAGCAATAAATCAACTGTACATAAAGCAATAAACAAAAATAAATACAAGCACATACAAGCACATAACACCCCAGTAAACACAAATCAAACAAGCGCTAGGAGGAACCCACAAAAAGAACCAGAAGCCCTGGTTGCAGTATAAGGGTCCCCAGCAGAGTCGCCAAGCTGTCGCTCCCACTAAATGAAGCCGGGTCAAATAGGGTACAGACGCGAACGGTCGGCGAGAGGAACAATGAGAACACACAGCCGTGAACTCACTGGAGATGAATAGAGTCGCCAGCTAGGCATTTTTATCCCGGAGGAAAGGCAATGCTGCATAGACCTGGAAAGAGATGGATAAGACGGTTGCGAACCAGAGAGACTGAGAAAGGGGGTTGGTTACAACCTGGGAAGGTATTAGCACCCAGATTGTCCGCCGTACTCGACGGGATCCACGCTTAAAAGATTTGTGTTTAAAAGGGGTAGTGTCGGTGCAATTCGTGTGTAAGAGCTGGAAAAGGATGTACAGGTGTCAGTGTAAGAGAAGTGAAGTGCATAAGTGAAGTGTCAGTGTAAGAAAGAGTATGCTCATGATTATGAAGCTTAAAGAATAATGCTGGAAAGAGGGGGAATGTACAGAGACTTTTGTTCGATAACTGATAAGTTATGCCTACGTATCCTCTCGTGCAATGAGGAAGTCAGAACACCGTAGTTCGACCCAAAGAGACTGAAAGGTGAATTGACTTGTGAACTGCTTGCTTGTCTATGCTCAAGTGTATGACCTGTCTGGCTCAGGTGCGAACTGTCTTGCATTAGACGGAAGAAGCAAGTTCTCGATTGTGAGTGAAGATGATGAGAAAAGAATCCCGAAGGAGGCGATTATTGTTTGTTTTTGTATTTTCAGTCTTTTATTGCTTTTGAATTTGTCATAAGTTAATGAGCTTAAGCCTAAACCAATGGGTTAGTAAACTCATTACATCTTCCCTCTGATTAGGGGTAATGAGAATACCTTAAGTGTGAAGTCAGATTCTCACACTCAATCACCTTTGATATAGGATTAAGATCATTAACCTATTTGTGGTTATTTAGATGTTTTTGTTGTTTTTGTTTAGTGTTGAGTAATGAGGTTAAGCCATAATCAAGGATTAAACAGACCCGTTACACCATCCTAAAAGAAGGATAATAGATGAGAATGTTTAAGCTGAGGAAGACTCCTCAACTTAATCCATGATTAGGGATTAAACCCATGACAAAACAAGCCTTTATTAAGTGGATTTTATTTAGATTAATGGTATGATGATGAAGTGAATTTTATGGTTTGTAAGACAACTTGAGGGGGACTTGTCCATTAACACTAGGGTTAGTCCTTCTTAACCACTTAAGGAAGAATTAGAACCCTAATGCAAGGCCCAAGTTACAAGTGTGATGTCTTGATATTTATTAGATGAATTGATTAAGAGATTTAAACACCTTAAGGGTTTAATACTTAGGATTAAAGTTATACACTCCATCCTAAGAGAAGGATGCAGGCATAAGCTCAATCACAAAGTCTTAAAGCCTTTAGGGTTTAGTCCCTGATTATGAGATGAGAAGAGAAGACCCAAAGAGAGACACAAAGGTAAAACTAAGAGGGGAGACTAATCAAAACCCTAATTCATTATCATGCTTGGTTGACCCTAAGGCTTGTGAGGTTTACAAGAGAATCTTCAGAGGAGCCACCAGGAAACAGATGAACAGGATCAAGAGAAGCAAAAGTGACTTGCTTCATTCAAGAAGTCAAGTCACTTGAAGAAAGAAAGTGGGAAGGAGAAGAATGAGCAAGCTCAAACTCAAACACATATAAGAATGCAGCAATGAATGCAAGAGAGATGAAAAGAAAAGTTATGAGAAGTGAAGGCAAATCCACTTCTCAAGTTTACTTACCACCTGAAATGTTAGAAAGAAATGCAATGCAATGCAAGATGAGATGAAATGATATGATGCAAGGCAAAACCAGAAGCATGTTGATGATGATTATGATGCTATGAGATGCTGCAAACATGAGGCAAGGCAATGGGGATGTTCATACAAGCTTATGAATGCAAATGATGCAAGCTAAGGAGCATGAACAAGCATGAAAAGTTAGGAATCATACAAGACAAATGACATGGCAAATATGAGATGCAATGATCAAAGATGCTTCCTATACGTCTTAAGATGTCAAATGAATCATAAGTGTGCACAAAATGCAAAGACAAGTCATGTTATGCAAGAGAATGCAAGAAGGATGCAAAAGAAAGCCCAAATTAGGGTTCATGGATCAAACATCAAACACAAACCAAAAAACAGAAGCAAACCCTAAGATAAAAAATGGAAAATGCTACCCAAAGAAACCCTAGACCTACAATGAACCACTGCCCAAAGGGGAGCTCTCAACTCTTAACCAAACTCAAGTTATGAATTTTCTAAGTTATTAGGGTTTTTTAGGGTTCTTAACAAAACAAATGCCAAACAATTTGAAAATGCAAGAACAATTCATGGCCTTTTTATCCTAGGAACTACATGCAAAACAAAAGACAATGCAAGAAGAATCAATGTCTCAACCTTCACCAATTGGCAGAAATGAATTTTTGAATCCATGATCAAAATAATGCATAAAAAATGATTTAATTCAATGAAAAATTCTTAAAATGCATCAAGATCAAAAAAGAAATTTGGTTTGAAGGTTGGACAATGTTTCTAAATGTCTTAGAACATTTCATGAATTTTTTTGTAATTTTTAAATACCTAAAAGCATTTTTAATAAATTAATTTTCATTAATCAATTAAAAATAATCTTTTAAATATTTAAAAATACTTTTTTAATGATAAAAAATAAAATAAAAATATTTTTGGGTTTTAAAAATTAGTGAAACTCTTGACAAAAAGTTTCATAATTTTTAAAACATTTTTGCTATTTTAAATAAATTGTACAAAACAAATGAGAAAAAATGAAATAAAAAAATAATGAAAATGAGAAGTAATCACAAGGGATGCCCAGGATTTGATCTGGGCTTGGACTGGTTGACTGCGCGCCAGATCCAAGGGCCCAGATTCAAATCTGGCTAAACTTATTTATGACCTAATTAATCAGATTTTTGAATTAATTAAACATGCTTAGGGTTTTAATGATGCATCCTGGCCACACGTTTGCGCGCAAGTCAACCAAAGTCTGCCTGATCTACGCTCCTCATTCAAACTTCAATTAATGACATAATTAGGGTTAAATGACTTTCAGGCCGCCGGAGAAGACTTCCGGTCGTCTTCTCCGGCCAGCCAAAACCCTAGATTCTTCTATAGGTCACCAAATCACAAATTTCTTCCACCAAACTGACTCTCTCACCAATCTAAACCTAAACCCTAAGCCTAAATTCATTTATTTTCGTCCATGAGCATGAATCGAAACAAAAGATAAAACACGGGCAAATGTTCAGGAACTCCATACATGCTGGTTTCTACACTATTTTCAAAAGCAAGCATACATTCATGATCAGGGGAACACAAGGCATCATAAAAGAACTAAAAAACTAGTTTCTGGGAAAAAAGTTCATGTAGCTCACCTGAGATGAAGCTCCTCTGTTTGTGAGCTTTCAGGGCTTCTTTCTTGTGCAAGCTTGCTTCCTTGGACCCTCTGAATGCAAAATGAGGCTCAAAATGCTTGGAGAGTGGCTGGCTTGAAAGATCCAACTCTGGTGTAGCAGAAATGGGGATTTGTGTACAGGCAGTTTCAGATCAAAATGAAGGGTGGTTTGGACTCCTTGTGGTATGCTTGACTTGTTGGTGAAGAAAAATGAAATGTTTGATGGCTGGATAGTGAGATTCGAAGAGAACTGGTTTGGAAAGTGAAGAATGGTGAAGCTCAGGTCAGGCTTGTTTCAGGCTTGAGCTTTGGTGGTTTGAGGTCTATGAAGGGTGTTGAGTTGGATGGTGAAGTTAGCTTGAGTGTTTTATGGCTGTGTGAGCAGATTCGATAGAAAATGCAATGTGAGATGATTTTGTGAATGCTGTGTTCTGGCTAGCTTCAATGCTCAATGCTTAGCTATATTGTCTCCAACTTGTGTGGATAGGCTGTGAGGCAGGTTAGTAGGGTGGCTGTGTACTGTGCCAAGAGTATGGGAGCCTTTTGCAAAAAAGTCAATTTTGTGTCATTGAGAGTATGGGTCATGGCAGCAGCAGGTTCAAGTCTTGTCTTGCTCCAGCTAGGGTTGAGGAGAGCCCTTGGATTGCTTGTGGCTGACTGCAACATGTGGATGACAAGCTATGCTAGTTTTTGCAACTTGACAACTTTGTACTTTCTTATGATTTTGTGCCATACACATGAAACAATGCTTGCTGAATCTTGTGGCATGGCACTTTTTAGTCATGGCAATGTTGAGAAATCAGCTAGTGATCACATAATTCCTTGGAAAATGACTATGCCAAAAATCCAACTTTGCACTTGTAATGGAAAATGTCTTATGGATTTCTTGAAAATCAAGGCAAACAATGAGGAATCCCTTGGGCCAATTCTGTTTTTTAGGGCATATGTGATCATGTGATGAAGTTTTGAAGTCACTTTGAAGTCACTAGAATGCTTGATACATGAATTTGCAAGTTTTCCATTTAGTGCATGCCTTGAAAAACAATGATTTTTGCCAACTTTGCTTTGCCATAACTTTTGATCCAAGAAGAGTTTGATCATGTTCTTGTACTTTTTGAAAAGGGAAAGATGAGATCTTCAACTTTCATGACCAAAGTTTTTCCATTTGAAGCATTTTTGGATCAAGAATCAAGGCTTGAAAAATGACCTAAAATGAAGCATTCTTGAAAAGTCAACTATGCCCAAAAAGTCAACATTTGCAAAAACCCTAAATTCTTGATTTCCATGAACTTCAACCCTCTTCCATGATCAAATAAAGATCATATACACTCAAAATGATGAAGATCAACCATTGGTTGGGTCATTGGGGGCCTCAGATGCCCTGATTTTGCACTGACTTGTCTGAAAAGTCAACCCTTGATCAGATGACTTCCCCATGGAATTTCTTCATGAAAATTGATATGCATACTCCCTATACTATATAGAGACCAATGGAAACAAGAATGACCAAAAAAGTTGGAGTTATGGCCTCTGAAACCAAAACCCTAATTTTCAGTCAACTGTGCAGTTCAACCTGGCTCTGCATCCACTCAAACCCTAGTTCTTGTGATTCCTCTGCAATTTTGACTTTGAGGAGATGGAATATGACATAAGAACACACATGGACCCCTTTGAGATGATTGATGACCTTTGGAATGGCTCAAGATGCCTTGGGATTGCTCAGATCACAAACCCTAGGTGCAGATGCCTTGAAAGCTATGCAGTGAATCAAAAATGAGATGTGAGATGACATGATTGTACTTATGCATATGAGAATGATCACAAGCCATGGTGTGAATGGGTGAGGGCAAATTTGGGGTGTTTACAGCTGCCCCTATTCAATCATGAGTTAGCTGTGCAGGTTGTAAGCGACGGCTTAGCAGGCAAACAAGATAACTTGTGGTTGAATACCAAAGACAGTCCAAAATTTGCACTCACGGAAATGAAGAAGAAAAGGGATATAGATTATAACAGAAAAATAAAGTATATCGTAGAGTATGGGCGACGGGGGACGACCGTCGAGCAGAGGACGACTGCTGGGTAAGGTGGTATGTGAAGCAAAGCGATGACGGGGACGGCCGACATGCTGGGGATAAAGAGTAAAGCTAAGACGGGGACGGCCGACTAGCTGGGGAAAAACAAGTAAAGCTAAGACGGGGATGGCCGACTAGCTGGGGAACAACAAGTAAAGCTAAGACGGGGATGGCCGACTAGCTGGGGAACAACAAGTAAAGCTAAGACGGGGACGGCCGACTAGCTGGGGAAAATAGGATATTATGATGGGGACGGCCATCAAGATAAAGCTGCAAAGTTCTCTGGGAATTAATGAAACATGACAGGGACGGCCATCAAGTTCAAAAAGTAGGTAAAATAACCAACGATGGGGACGGCCATCAGGCTAAAAGGAAAAGGGACCACGACGGGGACGGCCATCGGGTTAAAGAATAAATGAAATAAACAGCTGATGGGGTACGGCCATCAAAGGTGAAGGACGATCACCTAGCAGGGGACGGCTGCTCTGTGGGGAAAGAAAGAAAAATGATGGGGACGGCCATCAAAGGTGGAGGACGACCACCTGGCAGGGTACGGCTGCCGAAAATATCAACGATGGGGACGACCATCGGATAGAAAAGGTCAACGATGGGGACGGCCATCGGACGAGCAAGATGGAGGACGACCATCAAGAAGTGGAGGGCGACCACTCAGCAGGGGACGGCTGCTCTCGAGGTTTGTCATGACATAGGACGAATGTCAGATAACCAAAATCAACAATGGGGACGGCCATTGGATAAAGTTGATGAAGGACGATCATCAAGAGGTGGAGGACGACCACCTAGCAGGGGACGGCTGCTAAAAACAACGATGGGGACGGCCATCGGATGAGCATGATGGAGGACGACCATCAAGAAGTGGAGGACGACCACTCAGCAGGGGACGGCTGCTCTCGAGGTTTGTCATGACATAGGACGAATGTTAGATAAAAAGAAAATTTGTTGGCAATCTACTGGGGAGATAGTAAACACGGACGAGCGTTTACATCCAAGAAACAAAAGGTATAAGTGTTTGGTTTTGTGTATAGATTAAAGATGCGGACGAGCATCCTTAAGACTATGATACGGACGAGTATCATGTAGAAACAAACTGACACATGTTCAGAGATGATGATACGGACGAGTATCAACTGGTTAACAAAGAACACGGACGAGTGTCGCATCTGTGGGGTTATGAGCGATGATGTATACAAGATACGGACGAGTATCTGTATAAGCGTACCATGAGTAGTGAGTATTGTATTGTATAGATGAGTGTTTATCTGCTGGGGAGAGTGACACGGACGAGTGTCAAAAGAGAAAAGTATAATATTAACAAGTGTATGGGTGATGAAGGTGTACGCGACTGCGCTGGGGATATGACACGGACGGGTGTCAAAAAGGGTGCATATAAGGTATGTGAGTGCAAAAAGGATGTCTTTGGCTTTCTGCTGGGAGTTATGACACGGACGGGTGCCAGAATGTATCTGTAATGAGGGTGATTTGTTTGTAAAGGGTGTTCAGGCGACTTTACTGGGGAAAGATGACACGGACGGGTGCCAAAAGGTGTATATACGGGTGTTTGTGATTGTGGGGCAACTGCTTTTGCTGGGACTCTGGTGGGGACTCTTGGGGAAAGTAATCTGTATTCCGATGATGAACGGTTACTAATCACAAACGTTCAATTCACAACATGACTTATGATTATGCCATGCATTTGATTTTTGCTGTAATGCTCCGTATTAGACGGAATGCTACGCTCTGAGGGGTGAATATGATGCGGATGCCATGATTATGCAAAGGGGCACAGGTCCGGGATTCGGATCCCGTTGCTGTGAAAATCTCTGGTCGATCTGCTTGAAATGGACATCCCAGCTGGGTATGAGATCACGGGTAGATCCAATGATGTATCTGCTCGGGGATATATGTCACTGGTTGACATAATCTTGAAAATACGGGAACCAGCCGGGGTTTGTAGAAGCTTTCTGTACTCTGTTGTGACTTCTCTGTGCATTGCTCTTCTGGACAGAGGCTGAAGCTCTGTGGGGAGATGATTCCCTGATTTCTGTATTCTGTTGAGGAAGAATGGCAACTCGGCTGGGGAAATGAGAGGCAACTCAGCTGGGGAAAGCAACAAGAGGCAACTCAGCTGGGGATATAGCATCCTGAGTGTTAAACCTGTTAGTTGATTTGGCAACTTTGCTGGGGGAAGCAATGGGGAGCAACTCAGCTGGGGATAGAGCATTTCGGATGCTGAGATTGAGTGTATGCTGATTTGGCAGCTCCGCTGGGGAAATGGGCACCTTCTAGTGCCATGTGGAAGATAGACCGGGTTGATAATGATTCGCCTATTTGCTGAGACGTAACCTGCATGCCCCAGGTTGCGTTCTGGATACCTGCAATCCTGCAAAGATAAGGAAACGTACAAAAGGTCCCGAGGTATCCCTTACTGGATTCCGTCATAGGAGTTAAGTACTTTCGAGAATAATCAGATTCCCTGTAAGCATGTGTTTTCATTTTTTAGAGAAAGGCATCTGTACTTATGCAATTGTATTTTTAGAGATATCAGACGACTCTTTGCAAAACGTAAATGTAAAAACGAAACATGACTGAAAATCTGATTTTATTAATTCATGCGCCCTGAATTGGCGAGATACAGTCAAGGAAACAAATCTCCTGAAATGAGGAGATTGTTACAAATTGAGAAATAAAGTGCTGGCGGTGCTGACGACGCTTTAAGGAGCTTCCTCTCCTGCTATGACTCGTATGACAATGATGTTCTTCTCGTCTTGCTTTCTGAAGGGAGTTGATTCTGATTGAAGCTTGATCCTTTGGAGCTTACCAAGTCGTGGGTGATACAGACGAATTCAGAATGCAGTTGTTCGCTTATTCCCTTATTTTGCATGGATCGCCCTTTCGGGTTTTCAATCCATCGGGATACCCATTTTTGCCTGAGCTGTCCAATGCGGCTTTTCAACTCAGCGGGTGTACATTTTTTTTATTTATTTTCCCTTACTTTTGCCCAAGTCTTTTATTCTGTTTTTGACTCGCCGGGATGCCCTATTTTTGCCTGGACTTACATTCTGTTTTTATGTCCAGCGGGTCTTTTATGCGAAGTATCTTTTAACTGCATCTGAATTCACAGGGGACGGGAAATCTTCACCATCCATGGTGCTGAGCATCAGTGCTCCACCAGAGAAAACTTTCTTTACAACAAATGGTCCTTCATAATTTGGAGTCCATTTGCCCCTGTGGTCTGTATGAGGAGGGAGGATTCTTTTCAGCACAAGATCTCCCACTTGGTACTCTCGGTGCCTGACTTTCTGATCGAAGGCTTTCTTCATTCTCTTCTGATATAACTGCCCATGGCAGATTGCAGCCAATCTTTTCTCTTCGATCAGACTCAGTTGTTCGAATCGGGACCGAACCCATTCTGCTTCACTCAGTTTAACATCCATTAATACCCGTAGAGAGGGCAATTCAACTTCAACAGGTAGGACTGCTTCCATACCATATACAAGCTGATACGGTGTTGCCCCAGTGGATGTTCTGATTGATGTGCGATACCCATGCAAGGCAAATGGTAGCATTTCGTGCCAGTCTTTGTATGTGATTACCATCTTCTGCACAATCTTCTTGATATTCTTATTTACTGCCTCAACAGCGCCGTTCATCTTTGGCCTGTAAGGAGAAGAATTGTGATGTTGGATCTTGAAGTCCCGGCACAGCTCTGCCATCATTTTGTTGTTTAAGTTGGAACCATTATCAGTAATGATTCGCTCGGGCACTCCATACCGACAGATGATATCTCTCTTCAGAAATCTGGCTACCACTTGTCTTGTAACATTAGCATATGAGGCTGCTTCAACCCACTTGGTGAAATAGTCAATGGCGACCAGGATGAATCTGTGGCCGTTTGAAGCAGTTGGCTCAATCTTGCCAATCATATCAATGCCCCACATGGCAAAGGGCCATGGTGAAGACATGATATTCAAAGGATTGGGAGGCACATGCACCTTGTCTGCATAGATCTGGCATTTATGGCATTTTCTGGCGTAAGCACAACAGTCTGCATCCATCGTGATCCAGTAATAGCCTGATCTCAACAATTTCTTAGCCATGGCATGCCCTCCAGCATGGGTACCAAAAGATCCTTCGTGCACTTCATGCATCAGCAAATCTGCTTCCGTCTTGTCAACACATCTGAGGAGTACCATGTCAAAGTTCCTCTTGTATAAAGACCCATCAGTGTTCAGAAAGAAACTACCAGCAAGCCTTCTCAAGGTCTTCTTATCATTGGAAGATGCCCCAGGTGGGTATGTTTGATCCTCCAAGAAGCACTTAATGTCATGGAACCAAGGCTTATCATCTTTTACAACATCCGCTGCAAATACATATGCTGGTCTATCAAGTCTAGACACTGAAATCTGGGGTACAAAGTTAGCCGTTTGAACTTTGATCATGGATGAAATGGTAGCGAGAGCATCTGCAAACTGATTCTCGTCCCGAGGGATATACTCAAGCTTGACTGTTGTGAAGAAAGTCAATAACCTTCTTGTATAATCCCTGTAAGGTATCAGATGATCTTGGTGGGTGTACCATTTTCCGTTGGTTTGATTGACTACCAAAGCTGAATCTCCGAATACGGTCAATGTTTTGATCCTGAGGTCAATGGCTTCCTCAAGACCCATAATGCAAGCTTCGTATTCAGCTTCGTTGTTAGTGCAGTTGAAAGTGAGTTTTGCCGAGAAAGGCATGTGAACCCCCCTTGGTGAAATGAGTACTGCACCAACACCACGGCCATTCATGTTAACAGCCCCATCAAACATCATAGTCCATTCTTCCTCCGGGTCAGGCCCTTCAGTGTGAATAGGCTCTTCGTGATCTTTTGATTTAATGAACATGATGTCTTCATCAGGGAAGTCAAATCTCATAGGCTGGTAGTCATCAATGGGTTGCTCAGCAAGATATTCAGATAGTACACTGCCTTTGATGGCTTTCTGAGATGTGTACTGTATGTCGTATTCTGTGAGAATCATCTGCCATCTTGCAACCCGTCCGGTAAGAGCTGGCTTCTCGAAAATGTACTTAACGGGGTCCATCTTTGAGATTAATAAGGTAGTGTGGGTCAACATATACTGCCTTAGTCGGCGAGCAGCCCACGCTAAAGCACAGCAAGTTTTCTCGAGCAGTGAATAACGTTGTTCACAGTCGGTAAACTTTTTGCTCAGGTAGTATATTGCATACTCTTTTCGACCAGACTCGTCATGCTGGCCCAACACACACCCCATCGACTCTTCTAATACTGTCAAGTACATAATCAGAGGTCTTCCTTCAACTGGAAGCATGAGAATTGGAGGCTCTTGTAAGTACTCCTTGATCTTGTCAAAAGCCTTCTGGCAATCTTCGTTCCACCTGACCGTTTGTTCCTTTCTTAACAGCTTGAACAAGGGTTCACAGGTTGCTGTGAGGTGAGATATGAACCGGGAAATGTAGTTCAATCGACCTAAGAACCCTCGAACTTCTTTCTCAGTTTTCGGTGCAGGCATTTCTTGAATAGCCTTGACTTTATCTGGGTCAACCTCAATCCCTTTCTCGCTTACAATAAAGCCCAGCAGCTTACCGGATCGCACCCCGAATGTGCATTTGTTGGGGTTCAGCTTCAATTGGTATTTCCTCAGACGCTTGAACAACTTGAGCAGATTTACCAAGTGATCTTCCTCTGTAAGGGACTTGGCGATCATATCATCCACGTAACATTCTATTTCCTTGTGGATCATATCATGGAATAATGTCACCATAGCCCGTTGATATGTGGCACCAGCATTCTTCAGTCCGAATGGCATCACTTTGTAACAGAACGTGCCCCAAGGTGTGATGAATGTTGTCTTCTCCATGTCTTCAGGTGACATCTTGATCTGATTATATCCTGAAAATCCATCCATGAAGGAGAATACCGAGAACTGAGCCGTGTTATCCACCAATACGTCAATGTGAGGTAATGGGAAATCATCTTTCGGGCTGGCTCTGTTCAGATCCCGGTAGTCAACACACATTCTTACTTTGCCATCCTTCTTAGGCACAGGTACTATGTTAGCAACCCACGGCGGATAGCTAGTCACAGCAAGGAACCCGGCGTCCCATTGCTTTTGTACCTCTTCCTTGATTTTCATAGCCATGTCTGGGCGAGTTCGGCGCAACTTCTGTTTAACTGGTGGGCATTCTTCCCTCAGAGGCAGCTTGTGCACAACAATGTCGGTATCCAACCCTGGCATATCTTGATACGACCAAGCAAACACATCAACATACTCTTGAAGCAGATCTGTCAGTTGTCTCTTCACTGAGTCTTGCAGGCAGGCCCCGATTTTAACCTCTTTCACGTCTTCCTCCGTACCAAGATTAATCACTTCAATTTCCTCCTGATGAGGAGTAATAACCTTTTCCTCCTGTCTCAACAACCTGGCTAGCTCTTCAGGAAGCTCATATTCTTCATCAACCCCTTCATCAGCTTGATTGATTGGATTGTCAAAGTCATACGATGTCATAGTCGTGCTGTTGTCGGTGCAGTCTGGAAGGCACTCTCTGCAAGGGTTAAGTTTGTTCATTTTAGTGATCGATTTTAATCTTGCTTTTAGAAAAAAGTGAAATGAAGTTATCATTTTGAAAACACCGCCATTTATTTTTTTGTACAAAAAGAAAAATGGAAAAACAGTGAGCAGAAAAGAAAAAGACTCGTTTGCAAAAAGATGTCTGATATTTCATTAATTTAATCTTGTTTGCACAAAAGTACAGATGGCCCTGGTTACAAAATGAGTCTTGTCATCTTGGGCAAGATGCAAGACTTTGATGCATGCTATAAAAATACAGGAAATAATAATTACTCTGCATGAGTAACTCTTATAATTTCCTGGGAAGACCAGTTCGAGACACTGCTCCCCGGGATCTTCGGACGAATCCAATTCTCCAGATTGCGCTCCTCTTCCAGCTCGTCTTCCAGACAGTTGATAGCATCGGGGGTAAGCATCCCCCCACTGACAAAACCAGGCTCTGCAGCAGCCTTTGCTTGATGTTGAGTTGGTCTGTAACCCAACCCAAATTTGTCCTTCTTCTCCTCCACAGCTAAGACCTTGCCCCAGCCTTGGGCAGTTCCTTCTTCAACAACCTTCCGGGCTTGTTGGTAAGATGACATTGGGGTACCAGACACAGCAGATGCTTCATTCACATTCAAAGCTTCAAACCCCTGGCTCATTGTTTCATGGATCTCTCCATCCATTTCAATGTACTTATAGGTCGCCAGGTGGCTGACAAAAATGTCCTCCTCTCCACAGATTGTGACAACTTGACCTTCCCACTCAAATTTTAACTTTTGGTGAAGGGTAGACGTTATTGCGCCAGCGGCGTGAATCCAGGGTCTACCCAACAAACAGCTGTAGGCGGGCTGAATGTCCATCACATAAAAGATAGTTTTAAAGGTCTGTGGGCCAATTGTCACTGGCAACTCAATCTCCCCCAGAACCGATCTCTTCGAACCATCAAAGGCTCGTACCACCAGGTTGCTGGGTCTCAATGCCAATCCATCATATTCTAACTTCACCAGAGCCTTCTTTGGCAAGACATTCAAGGAAGAACCTGTGTCCACCAGCACATGAGAAAGGACAGCTCCTTTGCATTCCATGGTTATGTGCAAGGCTTTGTTGTGGTTGCGGCCATCCGCTGTCAAGTCAGAATTGGTAAACCCTAGCCCATTGCTAGCAGTAACATTACCAACCACGGTTTCCAATTGGTTGACGGTAATCTCCTCAGGCACGTAAGCTGCGTGCAGGACTTTAAGTAGTGCATTCCGATGGGCTTCGGAGCACATAAGCAGTGAGAGGATGGAGATCTTGGATGGCGTCTGGTGAAGTTGATCCACAATTTTGTAATCACTCTTTTTGATGATTCGCATAAACTCATCAACTTCCTGATCAAATGGAGTTTTCAGGGCTTCTTTGGCTGCTGAATCTTCCTGCACCGGGCTTTTACCCTTTTCTTTGGCAGCAGCTTCTGCTTCGGCAGTAGGTTTTTGAATTTGTGAAGCAAAGAGACGTCCGCTTCGAGTGAAGCCTCCGCCTCCCCCCACATTATCTACTTGTGGTGCAGGTGTTGATGTTTCCAGAGTGATTCTTTTTCCTTCGCAGTACACGTCAGAGCCATAGTGCCAAGGGATGGCCCTATTGCTTTCATATGGTACTGGTCCAGGCACCGTGACAGTGACTGGACTGATTGTTGCTGCTGAAGGGACTGTAATTGTGTGTGGATCATAGAAGATTGTAACTGGTGCTCTGGTGGGAGCAGCACCTTCTGAATGGTAGGCGGAATTATTTTCAGGATCATAGAATATGGTAACAGTAGAGACATCTTCATGATTGATTGCTGGTGTTGTAGGAGGTTCTATTGGAAGGACTGTTGTTGCTGATGGAGAGTCGAAATGGAATGAAGCTGAAGTTGTAGTAGGAGAAACTGTTGAAAACTGATCATTTGGAAGGACAGGTGAAGTACTTGTTGATGGTGCTGATGAATCGTTGGGAACAATAGTTGCTGCAGTTGTAGGAGGTTCTGAAACCGTTGTTGATGAAGTTGCCGGATTTGTCGGAAATGATGTAGTGATCTGTAGCAGGCCACTCTGAATAAGGCTGTCAATGCCATTCCTTAGGTCCTCACACCCATTCCATGAAATATTGCAATAAGGGCACCCTAGTTCACATCCCGGAAATATCTGGTTTTCACGGAGTTGAGCTTTGATTTCCACCAATGGTGTCCTGATCTGATCTACACTGGTTATTAAATAAGACGGTTGGTCTTCTTCAATAGCATTAATTCGAGGACCACCATGGTTTGGCATTGGGTTTTTATTGACATTGGGCGGAGGTGCAAAATTCAGAGCCTTGGAGTCTACCAAGTCTTGTACCTTCATATGCAGAGCCCTGCATTTTTCTGTACTGTGACCAGGTGCGTTGGAATGAAAAGCGCACCTAGCATTGGAGTCATAGTTCCTTGGTAGACTGTTGGGATCCGGAGGTGCCAACGTTCTTAGCTCAACTAGGTTGAGTTTCAGAAGTTGTGGCAGCAAAGCAGCATACGGCATTGGGATCGGGTCGATCACTCGGTTAGCTTGGGATGGCCTTTGTTGGAATGGCCTCTGTTGATTGTTGTTGTTGGAGTTGTTGTTGAAGCTTCTTGGAGGATATTGATTCGGCTGATACTGAGGTTGTTGTTGGAAGTTTTGTTGAGGAGGTTGATAGACTGGCTGAGGATGTGCCGGAGCAGGGATGGTGACTGCTGCTATTGACCTTTGAACATATTGGGGCCTACCCCTGTTGGTGTGGATGGCATTGGTCTCGCCAGTTCTTCTCGGGCCTGCAAAAGGCTTTCTTGTACTACTGGACGAGCTTGCACCGTTGTCTGAGATCTTTCCCATTTTTAACAGGCTTTCAATTCTCTCCCCAGCTATGACAACATCTGCGAAGCTGGTGGAAGAGAAAGCAGCCAACCTGTCAATATACGTTCCCTGAAGAGTGTTCATAAACATGTCTGCCATTTCTCTCTCAGACATTGGTGGCTGGACAGCAGCAGCCAGTTGCCTCCACCTTTGGGCATACTCTCGGAAACTCTCCCTCGAAGACTGTGACATTCCCATTAGGAGGGTCCTGTTGGGTGCCATATCTAGATTATACTGATACTGTCTGATGAAGGCTTCTGCCAGGTCCTTCCAGCATCTTATAGTTGCTCTTGTCAAATGGGAATACCATTCCCTAGAAGCTCCAGTCAAGCTATCTTCAAAATAGAACATCCACAATTTCTCATCCATTGTATAGGCCTTCAGCCTTCCCAGAAATGATTGCAAATGAGTTCGGGGGCATGAAGTCCCATTATACTTTTCGAAACAAGGAGGCTTGAACTTGTGGGGAATCCTGACCCCTTCTACCAGCCCCATGTCCATGACGTCGAACCCCAAAGAGTTTTGAGACTCCAGTGATCTCAACTTCTCAGCTATTTCTTCCAATCGTCTATCATATGTTTCCTCTCCGGCACCCATCACTGTATACTGGTCCTCCTGAGGATCTTCTTGAAGTACTCTGGCTGCAGTGGCTGTCCCTTGAATGTTGACTGGGATGTTAGCCTCTGGATGGAGATGTGGGCCAAACACAGGGGGGTTAACATGTGGTCGCACCCTTTCATTATTACTGGTGCCTGCAGTTCCTACATGAGGCTCCTCTTGATTTTGCCTCTCCACCATGGCCCTCAGTCTCTCCTGGCTCTGAGCCATGTTGTTCATAACTTCCATGAACTGCGTCATCTGCGTTCTCATCTCTAACCTTTCGTTGGCCATCTGGTTTCGGACCTCCGTAAGGTCTTGCTGCATCTGATCCATCTGAATTCCCGGAAGGTTGTTTCTAGTTGGATACCTGTGAGGCCTGTTGAGAGGAAATACCCGGCGGCGAGCAATAATTCCTGAATATCACAACAGAGGTTAGCAACAACAAAACAAAAACCTACAAAACAAACAAAAGGGTTAGCATGCAATGCAGTTATGCTTATTTGCTATCAAGGTATCCGGTTTGGCCTTCGGTTTTGACCCTTCCAGACCCTTGAAGATGCTGCTGTTGAAGTTGCTTTTGATGTGAACCAACACAAATATATTACAAAGGTGAAATAATACAATTTGTTCATTTTACAACACAAACCCTCAAAGGGGCCAAAATACATCACAAAAAGGCAAAAGTACATGGAAAAGGAACAACAACAAGCAAATGATCAAACTCCAAGGCCAAACTCATCCTCACGAACTTCCTTGAGAAGTGCTTCGGTCACAGGATCAGCCGGATGCTCCGTGAGACTTCTGATGAGAAGGTTTCTTGTTGCAACAGCTGCAGTCAACTTCCTGCTCTGACTTTGGTCCTTTGACCTCTTCAATCCTGCTTTGATTTTCAGCTCTGATATTTCCTCCTGGGCTGCTGCCAGGGCTTTTTCCATCTGCTCCATCTTGTCTTGAACTCTCTTGTCTTCTAGAGTACGGGCCTCAGTGATCCGGACCCACCTGGCCTGACTCTCTTTCAAGTACAAGTCTGTTCTTGCTCTTTGGAACTGGGCTTCTTTACAAGCATTCTTCAGAATCTGTTCACCAGCTTTAGACTTGTTGATATAATCTCCAGACTTCTCAATCTTAGTCAAGTGTTCCACCCTCAATTTCTCCAATCTTTCAATCTCCCTCACACCTTCACTCCTCTCCCGGAGGGTCTTCTGCAAGGCTTGAGTCAACTTCTCATTTCTTTCCTTCAAGCTCTCAAACTCTTCCAAACTGATAGTGGCAGGGGGTGGTGCTGAAGATGACTCAGGCATATCTTCTATGGTAAAGGGCATTCCAGAGAATCGGGCCCTAGCATGGGACCACTCATAATATTGGACTGATGCCACATTATTGCACTTACCCAGAATGGTAATTCCCTTAGTTTGAACATGATCCCAGGCCCAGGCAGCCTGCCTAACAACAGCCAAACTAATCTTGTTCTCACAGTAGAGGGTCTCCACCAAATCTTGTTCCCTAGGAGTATGAACCAGTGCATAGCCCAATTGCCTTCTGAACAGCAGAGGGTTGTAATTGATACTTCCCTTAACTCCTATCAAAGGCACATTGGGAAAGTGCCCACAGCTGGTGATCATATCTCTGCCCTTGGTGCTCTGAGTACACCATCTGATGTCTGCTGAAGTGAGAATAGTGAGCCTCTTAGCCCAGTTGCTTTGCTGATGAGGATTGAGAAATGCATCTGTCCTGGGTAGATGCCTGAGAAGCCAAGCATGGAATAATGGAGCACAAATCCTCACTAATCTTCCCCTCTGCTTTTCATTTCTCTGATGTACTGAGTAATAGAGATCTCCTAACAAGGTTGGCACAGGGTTCTTCAGGATGAACAAGTGGATTGCATTCTTGCTGATGAATCGAGGCTCATCTGCAAACAACACAATTCCATATACACTTAAGGCCAACAAAGCACAAACAGCTTTCCACTCCCCCAGGGAGGCCTTCAGACTAGCTTGAGAAATCAGGAAGTCAAGATGAAAACCAGGGATTCCAGCTTTAGAGGTCATATGCTGTTCAATCAAAACAGGCTCCAGATACAAAGCTTTTGCTACCTCTCCATTGCTAGGAAAGACCATTTCAGGGTTGAATGGGATTTCTCTTTTGATAGGCAAACCAACCAAAGATGAGTATTCTTCCAGAAGAGGCCCCAACTGAAAGTCTTGAAAGGTGAAACATTTCAATGGAGGATCATAAAACTGAATGCAGGTGTGGATGAGGCTCCTCTGAGATGGATCCAGATCCATAACCAAGTCAAGTATATCTCCATAACTCTCCCTGAACAAGGGTATGTGATCTGGAGTGATCAGGGTTTGGATCCTCCTGATGTCCGATAAGTCTGGTTGGAAGAAATGATAAGTGATGTTGCTTTTCTTTGGAGCCATGATGCTGAAGACTGAGTAGAGTAAGTGCTGATGAAAATGCTGAGAAGTGGGCCACTGGCTGGCTAGTGCAAGTAACTGAAGTAAGGCTGACAAAACTGAAGCAAGTGCTGGTGGAGATAGGTCAATACTGCAGATGGGGTCAAAACCAAAACCAGATGAAGGTGGATACCCTGAAACACAAATAAGCAAATGTTAATATGATGCAATGAGTATGTATGCAAATGAAATGCAAGGGTTTGTGACTGAGCTGGATCTGATTAACTGCCTTGGTATAGATCCATGTGTGTTCAAGAATTCCAGATGGAGGTCTATAAATCCAGTAACCAGGGTGGGGGACTCAAATAAAGAGCCACAAGTCCAGGGTTTAGAATCACAAGAACTATCCAACATGGAGCATTCTTAACAAAGTCAAAGTAACAGGGTATTCTGAGGTCAAGGTACCTGCAAACCTGTAAACAGCCCAACCCCCTCACAGGTGGTGATCTAGAACAAGGATCCTCAGACTTGGATCAGTTATGAGAAGTGTAAACACTTCTAACCCGGAGGTACAGTGTTTACAATAACCATAACAATTCCTCCTCTAATTCACCTCAGTTTCTGAAGGTCAATACTAAAAGGTCATCCAGACTTAGCAGGCTTCCCAGATAGCCCTAGCATTGCAGGAAATCTGCAACACAGAGTTCTCAAGAAGAAACCCATATCTGAATCGTGTTTCATATTCCCGCACCAGACCGAAATGGAATGGGAAAGAATATGATTCACTCTAGCCTAGGTGTCACTCAGGTCCCAGGTATAGGACCTTAACTCTCAATGGAACACCCACCCACCAAAGAAAAACCAGATCCAGCCAGCACAGTATGACAGTATGAAAAATATAAAGCTATAAAGAAAGCAATAAATCAACTGTACATAAAGCAATAAACAAAAATAAATACAAGCACATACAAGCACATAACACCCCAGTAAACACAAATCAAACAAGCGCTAGGAGGAACCCACAAAAAGAACCAGAAGCCCTGGTTGCAGTATAAGGGTCCCCAGCAGAGTCGCCAAGCTGTCGCTCCCACTAAATGAAGCCGGGTCAAATAGGGTACAGACGCGAACGGTCGGCGAGAGGAACAATGAGAACACACAGCCGTGAACTCACTGGAGATGAATAGAGTCGCCAGCTAGGCATTTTTATCCCGGAGGAAAGGCAATGCTGCATAGACCTGGAAAGAGATGGATAAGACGGTTGCGAACCAGAGAGACTGAGAAAGGGGGTTGGTTACAACCTGGGAAGGTATTAGCACCCAGATTGTCCGCCGTACTCGACGGGATCCACGCTTAAAAGATTTGTGTTTAAAAGGGGTAGTGTCGGTGCAATTCGTGTGTAAGAGCTGGAAAAGGATGTACAGGTGTCAGTGTAAGAGAAGTGAAGTGCATAAGTGAAGTGTCAGTGTAAGAAAGAGTATGCTCATGATTATGAAGCTTAAAGAATAATGCTGGAAAGAGGGGGAATGTACAGAGACTTTTGTTCGATAACTGATAAGTTATGCCTACGTATCCTCTCGTGCAATGAGGAAGTCAGAACACCGTAGTTCGACCCAAAGAGACTGAAAGGTGAATTGACTTGTGAACTGCTTGCTTGTCTATGCTCAAGTGTATGACCTGTCTGGCTCAGGTGCGAACTGTCTTGCATTAGACGGAAGAAGCAAGTTCTCGATTGTGAGTGAAGATGATGAGAAAAGAATCCCGAAGGAGGCGATTATTGTTTGTTTTTGTATTTTCAGTCTTTTATTGCTTTTGAATTTGTCATAAGTTAATGAGCTTAAGCCTAAACCAATGGGTTAGTAAACTCATTACATCTTCCCTCTGATTAGGGGTAATGAGAATACCTTAAGTGTGAAGTCAGATTCTCACACTCAATCACCTTTGATATAGGATTAAGATCATTAACCTATTTGTGGTTATTTAGATGTTTTTGTTGTTTTTGTTTAGTGTTGAGTAATGAGGTTAAGCCATAATCAAGGATTAAACAGACCCGTTACACCATCCTAAAAGAAGGATAATAGATGAGAATGTTTAAGCTGAGGAAGACTCCTCAACTTAATCCATGATTAGGGATTAAACCCATGACAAAACAAGCCTTTATTAAGTGGATTTTATTTAGATTAATGGTATGATGATGAAGTGAATTTTATGGTTTGTAAGACAACTTGAGGGGGACTTGTCCATTAACACTAGGGTTAGTCCTTCTTAACCACTTAAGGAAGAATTAGAACCCTAATGCAAGGCCCAAGTTACAAGTGTGATGTCTTGATATTTATTAGATGAATTGATTAAGAGATTTAAACACCTTAAGGGTTTAATACTTAGGATTAAAGTTATACACTCCATCCTAAGAGAAGGATGCAGGCATAAGCTCAATCACAAAGTCTTAAAGCCTTTAGGGTTTAGTCCCTGATTATGAGATGAGAAGAGAAGACTCAAAGAGAGACACAAAGGTAAAACTAAGAGGGGAGACTAATCAAAACCCTAATTCATTATCATGCTTGGTTGACCCTAAGGCTTGTGAGGTTTACAAGAGAATCTTCAGAGGAGCCACCAGGAAACAGATGAACAGGATCAAGAGAAGCAAAAGTGACTTGCTTCATTCAAGAAGTCAAGTCACTTGAAGAAAGAAAGTGGGAAGGAGAAGAATGAGCAAGCTCAAACTCAAACACATATAAGAATGCAGCAATGAATGCAAGAGAGATGAAAAGAAAAGTTATGAGAAGTGAAGGCAAATCCACTTCTCAAGTTTACTTACCACCTGAAATGTTAGAAAGAAATGCAATGCAATGCAAGATGAGATGAAATGATATGATGCAAGGCAAAACCAGAAGCATGTTGATGATGATTATGATGCTATGAGATGCTGCAAACATGAGGCAAGGCAATGGGGATGTTCATACAAGCTTATGAATGCAAATGATGCAAGCTAAGGAGCATGAACAAGCATGAAAAGTTAGGAATCATACAAGACAAATGACATGGCAAATATGAGATGCAATGATCAAAAATGCTTCCTATACGTCTTAAGATGTCAAATGAATCATAAGTGTGCACAAAATGCAAAGACAAGTCATGTTATGCAAGAGAATGCAAGAAGGATGCAAAAGAAAGCCCAAATTAGGGTTCATGGATCAAACATCAAACACAAACCAAAAAACAGAAGCAAACCCTAAGATAAAAAATGGAAAATGCTACCCAAAGAAACCCTAGACCTACAATGAACCACTGCCCAAAGGGGAGCTCTCAACTCTTAACCAAACTCAAGTTATGAATTTTCTAAGTTATTAGGGTTTTTTAGGGTTCTTAACAAAACAAATGCCAAACAATTTGAAAATGCAAGAACAATTCATGGCCTTTTTATCCTAGGAACTACATGCAAAAAAAAAGACAATGCAAGAAGAATCAATGTCTCAACCTTCACCAATTGGCAGAAATGAATTTTTGAATCCATGATCAAAATAATGCATAAAAAATGATTTAATTCAATGAAAAATTCTTAAAATGCATCAAGATCAAAAAAGAAATTTGGTTTGAAGGTTGGACAATGTTTCTAAATGTCTTAGAACATTTCATGAATTTTTTTGTAATTTTTAAATACCTAAAAGCATTTTTAATAAATTAATTTTCATTAATCAATTAAAAATAATCTTTTAAATATTTAAAAATACTTTTTTAATGATAAAAAATAAAATAAAAATATTTTTGGGTTTTAAAAATTAGTGAAACTCTTGACAAAAAGTTTCATAATTTTTAAAACATTTTTGCTATTTTAAATAAATTGTACAAAACAAATGAGAAAAAATGAAATAAAAAAATAATGAAAATGAGAAGTAATCACAAGGGATGGCCAGGATTTGATCTGGGCTTGGACTGGTTGACTGCGCGCCAGATCCAAGGGCCCAGATTCAAATCTGGCTAAACTTATTTATGACCTAATTAATCAGATTTTTGAATTAATTAAACATGCTTAGGGTTTTAATGATGCATCCTGGCCACACGTTTGCGCGCAAGTCAACCAAAGTCTGCCTGATCTACGCTCCTCATTCAAACTTCAATTAATGACATAATTAGGGTTAAATGACTTTCAGGCCGCCGGAGAAGACTTCCGGTCGTCTTCTCCGGCCAGCCAAAACCCTAGATTCTTCTATAGGTCACCAAATCACAAATTTCTTCCACCAAACTGACTCTCTCACCAATCTAAACCTAAACCCTAAGCCTAAATTCATTTATTTTCGTCCATGAGCATGAATCGAAACAAAAGATAAAACACGGGCAAATGTTCAGGAACTCCATACATGCTGGTTTCTACACTATTTTCAAAAGCAAGCATACATTCATGATCAGGGGAACACAAGGCATCATAAAAGAACTAAAAAACTAGTTTCTGGGAAAAAAGTTCATGTAGCTCACCTGAGATGAAGCTCCTCTGTTTGTGAGCTTTCAGGGCTTCTTTCTTGTGCAAGCTTGCTTCCTTGGACCCTCTGAATGCAAAATGAGGCTCAAAATGCTTGGAGAGTGGCTGGCTTGAAAGATCCAACTCTGGTGTAGCAGAAATGGGGATTTGTGTACAGGCAGTTTCAGATCAAAATGAAGGGTGGTTTGGACTCCTTGTGGTATGCTTGACTTGTTGGTGAAGAAAAATGAAATGTTTGATGGCTGGATAGTGAGATTCGAAGAGAACTGGTTTGGAAAGTGAAGAATGGTGAAGCTCAGGTCAGGCTTGTTTCAGGCTTGAGCTTTGGTGGTTTGAGGTCTATGAAGGGTGTTGAGTTGGATGGTGAAGTTAGCTTGAGTGTTTTATGGCTGTGTGAGCAGATTCGATAGAAAATGCAATGTGAGATGATTTTGTGAATGCTGTGTTCTGGCCAGCTTCAATGCTCAATGCTTAGCTATATTGTCTCCAACTTGTGTGGATAGGCTGTGAGGCAGGTTAGTAGGGTGGCTGTGTACTGTGCCAAGAGTATGGGAGCCTTTTGCAAAAAAGTCAATTTTGTGTCATTGAGAGTATGGGTCATGGCAGCAGCAGGTTCAAGTCTTGTCTTGCTCCAGCTAGGGTTGAGGAGAGCCCTTGGATTGCTTGTGGCTGACTGCAACATGTGGATGACAAGCTATGCTAGTTTTTGCAACTTGACAACTTTGTACTTTCTTATGATTTTGTGCCATACACATGAAACAATGCTTGCTGAATCTTGTGGCATGGCACTTTTTAGTCATGGCAATGTTGAGAAATCAGCTAGTGATCACATAATTCCTTGGAAAATGACTATGCCAAAAATCCAACTTTGCACTTGTAATGGAAAATGTCTTATGGATTTCTTGAAAATCAAGGCAAACAATGAGGAATCCCTTGGGACAATTCTGTTTTTTAGGGCATATGTGATCATGTGATGAAGTTTTGAAGTCACTTTGAAGTCACTAGAATGCTTGATACATGAATTTGCAAGTTTTCCATTTAGTGCATGCCTTGAAAAACAATGATTTTTGCCAACTTTGCTTTGCCATAACTTTTGATCCAAGAAGAGTTTGATCATGTTCTTATACTTTTTGAAAAGGGAAAGATGAGATCTTCAACTTTCATGACCAAAGTTTTTCCATTTGAAGCATTTTTGGATCAAGAATCAAGGCTTGAAAAATGACCTAAAATGAAGCATTCTTGAAAAGTCAACTATGCCCAAAAAGTCAACATTTGCAAAAACCCTAAATTCTTGATTTCCATGAACTTCAACCCTCTTCCATGATCAAATAAAGATCATATACACTCAAAATGATGAAGATCAACCATTGGTTGGGTCATTGGGGGCCTCAGATGCCCTGATTTTGCACTGACTTGTCTGAAAAGTCAACCCTTGATCAGATGACTTCCCCATGGAATTTCTTCATGAAAATTGATATGCATACTCCCTATACTATATAGAGACCAATGGAAACAATAATGACCAAAAAAGTTGGAGTTATGGCCTCTGAAACCAAAACCCTAATTTTCAGTCAACTGTGCAGTTCAACCTGGCTCTGCATCCACTCAAACCCTAGTTCTTGTGATTCCTCTGCAATTTTGACTTTGAGGAGATGGAATATGACATAAGAACACACATGGACCCCTTTGAGATGATTGATGACCTTTGGAATGGCTCAAGATGCCTTGGGATTGCTCAGATCACAAACCCTAGGTGCAGATGCCTTGAAAGCTATGCAGTGAATCAAAAATGAGATGTGAGATGACATGATTGTACTTATGCATATGAGAATGATCACAAGCCATGGTGTGAATGGGTGAGGGCAAATTTGGGGTGTTTACAACGGTTTAAGCACCAATGAGGTTTCTTGGAGTAACAGTTACCCCTTTGTCTTTGTGTCTGTAGTCACACGATTTTGTTCTTATGGAACGTTTTTTTCTTTTTGATATTTTTTACTCCCTAATTTTTGCCTGGATTGAATCTTTTTTTTGAATTTTTTTCGACTTTGAAGTCCAGCGGGATGCCCTAACTTTTGCCTAAGTCATTTGTTTTCACTTTTTTTTTACTTAGCGGGCTTTATTTCCCTTTTTTTTCTTTTTTTTTTGTTGAACAAATCGTGTGACACTGGCTTGTCATGACTTACTGAAAAGGTTGTGACTGCCTCATTCCTTTGTTGGTGAAGGATAACCATTGTGGTTTCGTGTCCCTTGACCTCTTTAGGTTTATGAATAAAAGGTAATGGATCCTCGGATGCTCACTCCTTTAGAAATTTGAACGCTTGGTCAAACTAACTGATAACTACCCTGCCCCGGGTTGGATGTGAGGGTTTTTTCGTTTTAGAAAAGAAGCTCCTGCTTCAAGGCTCAAAGGGGTTGACGAAGGTCTATCTCCCTTATATCTCCGATGTTTGGGAATTGAAACAATTCCTGTACATCGTCAGCAGGTTCTACTCTGAAAGCATACCTTCAACAATTATGGGTATTCAGTTGTCATCATCCTCCCTCAAACCTGCTAAACAACAGTGAAATAAATGGGAGGTAAATGGATGCAATTTTTTTTTGTTTTTTCAATGCAAGTAATGAAAAATGAGTGAATGAGACATAATCGATTCAAAAAGTGAAAAATCACTACATTAACATTACCATTCAAAATAACAATGCTTAAAAGACAAGTAGCTACTAACAGGAAAGAAACTACAATGCAAATGATAAAAGGATACAATGATCTCCAATTCTGATGACATATTCTTGTCTAGACCACTGAAATCAGGAGACGCTCCTTCGAAATCCTCACACTCAAACAGGAGAGAGGTTGACGTGCATAACCAAGCTTCCTTCTGGAAAGGATATGTAGCCCTTGTCGATCAACTGTTGGACTTTGGCCTGAAAAGTTTTGCAATCTTCAGTTGAATGCCCCATTGATCCACCATGGTACCCACACAACTCATAAGGATTGTACCCTGGAGGGTACGGCTCTGGCAACGACTTGAGAGGCTTAGGAACCACCAAGGAGCTCTGAATTAAATATGGCAAAATTTCACTGTATGCTAGGGGGACTGGATGAAGAGGAGCATTCCTTCTTTCCAGATTGTTGCGAGGTCGAGGCTGGCTCTGAAGCTGATTCTGAGGTCTTCGACCCTGAGCTTGCAGATGTGGACGAGGAGGAATCCAGGATTTTTGATATGGTGCTATGAGCATTTCCGAATACCCATAAGAGTAACCAGACCTAGGAACGGATGATCTCTGAGAAGATGTTGGTCCAGAATATTCAATATTTTCCATGACTGCATTGGTATCATACCATTCTTCCTCTTGGGAGCTAACAACAGACTCATCTTCACTAGTTGGGATGTTCAAAGAGTCTTGGATCTTTCCACTTTTGAGTAGGCTCTCGATGCGCACTCCAACTATCATCAAATCAGAGAAGCTTAACGTCCCAATGCTACTCATTCTTTCCAAGTACGGACCTTGCAACGTGCCCACGAACAGGTCAACTAATTCTCTGTCTGAAAGTGGTGGTTGCACTTGGGATGCCAACTCTCTCCATCGTTGTGTATATTCTCTGAAAGATTCACCAGTCCTCTGAGATAGGTCTTGCAGATGCGCGCGACAGGGCGCCATGTCCACATTGTACTGGTATTGCTTTACGAAAGCTCTGGATAAATCATTCCAAGATCGGATACGGCTGTTTTCCAAATCCATATACCAACTTAAGGATGCCCCACTCAAACTGTCCTGAAAATAGTGAATCATCAGCTTATCGTTGCGGGCATGGGAAGTCATTTTTCTACAAAACATCACCAAATGACGCTTCGGGCAACTGACACCAGTGTATTTTTCGAACTTCGGAGTCTTGAATCTGGAGGAATGACAAGACCAGGCACCAAACACATGTTCAGAGCATCTAAACCAAAGGCATCAGGATCCACTAAGGCTTTGAGTTGCTCGTCCAACACGCGAAACCTTTCAGCAGGATCAATAGCTTGTGGATCCTTGGTTTTTACAAGAGGGATTGTCCCTTGGAAGTTTGGCATAGGGAAAGCAAAACTATGATAATCTGTAGAATCAGAAGAAGATGAAGGTCCACCTCGAACAATAGATGGTTCAGGTACACTCTGATTCACGATCGGGGTCTGTGCAGGCTGAGCTTGAGCAAGATTGTTTACTTGTGGAAGATCCTCATCAGGAGAAAGACCATACAGAGGATTGGTCACCGAAGTGAAACCAGGTGGAAACTCAACATTCTGACGGTTGCTCTCTGTCATAGCTACTGATGGCTTTCAAACTGACCCTTCTTAACTCTTGACACTATTCAGTCTAGCTTCACACACTCTGTCGTCTTCTAACTGTTACCACTTGTTCAAACTGAGTACCGGGAAATCGGCTGGCTGGTCATGGACAAAAGAGGAAGGATGAGCTCTCTGGAAGAAGGAAATGCAATGCTGATGCAAATGCGAAATGAAAAATGATAATGCAAAAGATGCAAAGACATGGGATCACAGCTGGAAACTGCCTGGAATCTGGGATACTGAACTAAGAATCGAGTGTCTGTAACCACAAGATCTCTGTATAATAACCCAAAATAGTAGCCGAGAACCAAAGGTTAAGAACTTCAGGATCATAGTGACCAGATCAAAACATAGAACTGCACTAGCAATGAGGGTATGCTGAGGTCATGGTTCCTGCAAACCTGTAAACCCCTCCCAATCTCACTGGTAGGCTCTGGGTCAGACATCACGGACTCTCAAAGCCGAATAGCAATAATACTTTCACCATTTCCGAGAAATGGCTCATGACCAAATCAGGGAATCAGTTTGGCATTATATACTACGCAGGGAGGCCTCAGCTGAGTCCAGGAAAACAAGGCCATCCTATGCGATCCCCAGGTGGGCCCTCGGATGCGAATGGGTTTGCCACAAAATGTGGGCTGCCACTGTCATCAATAAAGAGGGATATTTCCACCAGGTTCTCAATGATTGGTCCCCAGCTGCACATAACTGTCAGGGTTATGTAATGAGAGAGGAAGATCCCCAAATCAGGACATTTCCAAGACAATCGCAACCTGGGTGTGGGACTCACTACTACCCCCATGACAAGATCTCATGAGGCCAAAGTGGAACCACTCTAAGTCCTATGGTGCACTCGAGCCGGGTACTTGGCTCATATCTCTCAATAACAAGTAACACCCATCCCGCCAAAGAAAACTAGTCCAGACAGTCCAGTATATATATGATGCAGTAAATAAAGACTGAAAACTGTAAATAAAGCTATAGATAAAGCTGTAAATAAACAACAATAAAATACAACAAGCCACAGCAAACAAACATCACCCAATGAAACAGAAACACACAAACACTAGGAGAGACTCACAGGGGAACCAGAGATCATCTGGTGTGCAGTCCCCAGCAGAGTCGCCAGCTGTCACTCCCCAGATTTCCATCCTGGTACAAACGCGAAAGTGGCGCAGAAAAAGAATAGAGTCGCCAGCCAGGCATTTTTATCCCGAAGAAAGGGAATGGTAATGCTGCACAAACCAGAAGAAAGAAAGAGGAAGGACACAGGTCCTACGAACCAAAGAGACTGAGTTCGGAAGTCGATTACGACATGGGAAGGTATTAGCACCCAGATCGTCCGCCGTACCCGACAGGATCCACGCTTGCAAAAGAAACTGTTTCAAAGGGTGAGGGTATGAAAACTGCAGCAAAAGAAATGAAATGAAAAGAAACTGGAACTGGAAAAGAACTGAATAAGCAATGAAAAGGAAAAATGTAGGGAAAATAAAGATTGTGCTCGAACGGGCCCTACCCCGCTGCCTACGTACCTCATCAGGACAATGAGGATCATAGATTCCGTAGTTCCCCTAACTAGGGGTACTAAAAGGAAATTGCTTGTGAATTAAGGCTTGAACTGCCTATGCCATTGCTCAGGTGTTGCAGGCTCAGACGACGAGTGCGTAACCATCTTGCAAGATGACAAGTAGGAGCAAGTTCGCGTACGGAGCGAAGGAGATGAGAAGAGAATTCCCGAAGGAAAGACGCTTATTGTTTGTTTGTGTTTTTTAGAAGCTTTTATGAGTGTGTCACAAGGAAGTGAACTCAAGCTCTTTTCCATGGAATGTGCACTTGTCACTACATTCCAAGATGGAATAATAGAACAAGCACACTCAAGTAAGGAGAAGATCCCCAAAACTTGAATCCAGAGATTAGGGCGTAAGCTCACTAACTTGCTTAATTATTAAGTGCTTTTGGTTATTTACAAATGAAGAAGTGTTTTTTATGCTTTTCTTTTATGAAGAAGATACCTTGATCAGACTTGTGCATCACAAAGTAAACTTGTACTATCCCAAGATGGGAAGACTATAAGCATACCTCATGGGATAAGGCTATGGATCAAGACATCACTTCAAACTTATTAAAGTGTTTTTTAGGAGTTATGAGATGAGAAAAGAAGAAGAACCAAAAGGACCATAAAGGTGAAAACTAACAGGAAAAGTCTAATCCTAATATTCACATGCTCGGATGGTCCTAGGTTAGTGAGGCTCACTATCCTAATGAAGGAGAAGAAAAGAAGAAGATGAAAGGAGCAACACCATGGTGGCCTAAGCACACCTCCAGCAAGGCAAGAGATAAAGAAGATGAGGAATAAGATAAGATGAAGAAGAAATAAGATAAGGAGAAATAAGATGAGAATGCGATATGGAGATGAATAAGAATGAAGATAAGGAATGCATAATGGAGTAAACGAACAATGCACAAACAGAGCCTACACCAGTAGGACTTCCAGATGCAACAACATGCAATAAGATAAAATCGGGCCTCAGCGGTACCTAACGGAGAAGGTCCGTTGCCTCTTCAATAAGCGCAAAAATAAATATCAAGAAGTGTGTCCAGTTCAAAGTGAATTCAATAGTTCAAGCACAAATTGTCAAATATTAGGGCACCAGGCCAAAGTCAAGTGCAAGCATCCATCATCCAGAATTAAAGTCAAGAATTGGTCCGTGCAAAATCAGAGTCTAAGTCCAATTGGTGTCCAAAGGTCTCGTTGGTCCAAGCAAAGGTTATGATCAAACTATATCCTCCATCCTCGAAATCGAGCAATGAACCTACGAAATATTAAACACAATGCTAAAACCAAAATTAACACAATTATAATTAAACTAAAACAATTAAATGAGACTAAATATATAAAAATCTAAATCAATTATATTTAATTCTTAACGAATATTAATAAAACTTAATTAGAATTATAAAGAAAATTAAACTAACATCCTAATCAAAATGTCTAAACAAAAGTAGTAAATATTAGCAATTAATCTCAAAGTTAAACTAAACAATTCTCAAGAAAACAAAACGATTAGGAACAAAAACAAAACAAATAAAAATAAAACAAAGGTGAGATATTAATTCTGATGGTGTAGTCCGTAACACCACGGGCCTAGCCCAACAACAAAACGCCAGCCGACCGAGGAAGGGGTGAGAAAGAAAGCCAAGATAGATCATGTGGACTTGGACTTGATAGGCTTTATGAGATGCACTGAAACTAAAAAACAAGTAAGAGAAAACAAAACCTAAAAAAATAAAGAGAAAGAAAGAAAAATAAACAAAAGCTGTAAATGATAGTAATCCGCATATCCCCAAATCAAAACCATAGAAACGAAATGACTATCCCCAAAAGGAAAGAAGATGTCACTCGGTCTCTCTTCTTCTTCAACGATCAATGGTGCCGTCAAATCCCCTTCCTTCAGATGCAACCGCTTGACCTAACAGCTTGTTCGTCTCAAAGCTTTCGTTCAAACTTGTCACTCCACTCTCTCTTCATCCCTTCAGTGTTGTTCTGCGAAAAACAGCAACCAAACGGTGACGATCCCTCCAAACTCACGCCGTGCTTCTCAATCTTCGAATTCCGCTTCTTGTCTGTTCAAAGATCTTTGCCGGAAACAAAACAAAGCGGCAACGACCTTCTTCTTCTTTCAAGATCCTCCGTCACTGGTGTTCAAGCGGCGAACTCATTCTCTCTAATCCAGATCGCGGTGGCCATTGCTCTTCCTCGGTGAGCTTCAGTTTCGATTTCGCTCTCTTTCTTCTATTTTCCGACTTCTGTATTCTGTTGTCACTCCGTCTATTCTTCTTTGTTTACGGATCTGAATGGTTTTGTCTCAGACTTTCTTCATCTTTCCATTCTATTCCTGTGTTGTTGTTGTTGGATGGAGGTGTTATTGTTGCGGGTTTGTGGAATTGGTTGAAGGGAGGGTCGAATGAGAGTTGAAGAAGTGATGAGTTTTTGGTTATTGCGGTTTTGCTATGGTTGAAGAAGAGGTTCAGTGAGTTGAGGTTGTTGTGGAGATGATGAAGGTTTAAAGGTGGTGATGATTGAAGAGTTTGTTGTGTGTGTGAAGGAAAAGGTCGAAGGTGTTGTTGATTTGCAGAAGAAAATGAGTGAAATATTTGGCCGATTGCAGGAAGAGTGTCATGTGCGTTAGTGTGTGATCCGCGAATCTGTTATGCATTGTTGAGGTAATAGGTATTGGCATTGTGTGTTGGCATACGGAAAATGGTGAGTGGAATTGGAAAATCGTTGCCTAGCGTGATGTGCGTGACTATCATTGTCACTGAGTATCATGGAGAACTTTCTTTTTGTTGATGGAAATTATTGAAGAGAAAAATACAAAATGGCGAGGAGAAAGAAGTTGTGTGGGCCAAGCATGATTTGCGAGTGTGTGTTCCGTGTGGGGCCACTGGAAAACTTGAGAAGGTAGTGATATGCGGTCAGCACAAAAAAGAATTGCACAATGTATTCTCTCTTTTTTTTTGTTGTAATTTTTTGTAATAAAAATTGTATGGTGGGCCTATAAGCAACAAGGAATAATGTGGATTTCAATGGATTGAAGACAATAAAAAGAAGGCTTAGTTTTTTTGAAATGAATTAAAAAAGATATTAATGAATAAAAAATGGTAATTGGTGAAACTTAAATGAAAATGAATTAAGTAAAGGGACAAAAAATAAGATATATGAATTTGAATGAATAATGAGTGGATATCGAAATGTGATTAATAAAAATCGGATAATGATTAGGAAGCAAATGGTTCAGACACGAAACGAAAAAGAAATGGAATTTAGTCAAAAACACCAACGCGACCACGACCAGGAAATCCTGATTTCCACTTGGAACCAATCTTGAATAACACGGCTACCATAGACCTATTCGCTACTGAAATAACAGTCATCTCATATAAATCACTGCTTGATATCCTGAAGAATTCCACACACCACAATTTGATCTTGAACGCACAATGACCGAGAAATAGCCCACTAACATGAACAATTCGCACTTTGAAGAAATCTCCTGATGATGGGCCAGATGCACAATGAACAATCCTTGCAGACATGGAACTCTTTGAAGACCGCTAGACCAGGGAAATAAACCCCAATCCAGTGACAAAAGCATAAGAATATGATGTCATTGATTACCGCATAGTGAAATCCTTAAATCCACTGATAATCTGCAAATAATGACGTGAAACCCCAATCCTTCAGAAAATACGATCCCATGTCTCAGGAGCATATGCAAATGGTATGCAAAAATGCAAAAAATGCGTATAAATGCAAAACGAAAAGCTGACAAAGATAGAAAAGCCAGAGGGCAAATTTAGGGTGTCTACAGCCATCTCAAACTTTTTTCCAAAAGCTTTATTTTATGTTCTAGAAATGTTCCCCATGTTCCCCTGATCACACTGCACTTGTTGTTTTTGAAAATGGTGAAGAAATGAGCATGAACCGTATCTCTGAAATTTTTGACCTAAAAGAAGTTTTCTTCGATTCATGCTGGTTTCTAAAAATAAATGATTTTTGGTGTTGGATTCTTGTTTAGTTATGTTCATAGATCATTTCTGGAGATTTTGGTGAAGTTTCATAGCCTGTGGTGGAAGTTGGGTTGAGGGTGTCACCCGAGAAGATGACCGGAGCTTGCTCCGGTCACCTGAAAATGTTTAGGGTTAAGATTAGGGTTAATCTTCCCATTTTGAATGTAGGCCGTAGGATCTTGTTTAACGCGTGTTTGTAGGGGCCAGATTGCTTCATTAATCTTAATTCATAATTAATTAGTTTTAATTAGGATTAATTAATTTAAAATCCCAGAATGAATCTCATCCCTCCATCTGCACGCACAGTCAACCCAATCCTCCCCAGTTCAAATCTCATCCACTGGATCATTTGACTTTCCATTATTTTCATTTTTATTTTCATTTTATTGCATTTGTTTTGTCCAATTTATTTAAAATAGCAAAAACCATTGAAAAAATCTCAAACTTTGAGTTTTTGTTTCAAATATTTTTCTTAACCTGAAAACAATTTTTTATTTTAATTTTTGCATTAAAAAAGTATTTTTAAAGCATTTAAATGTTTTATTTAATTAATTAATTGATTTTAATTAATTAAATATGCATTTAGGTTTCTAAAAATCACCAAAAAATTCATGAGGCATTCCAAAACATTTAGAAACATTTTTAAACTCACCATATAATTTTTTTTAGGTTTGATCATATTTTCACAATTTTCTTTGAATTAGGGTTCATAAATTCCACATTTTTTAACCCTAACTTGAAAATTCATTTCTTCATTTCTACCTAATCATGATGAGTTTAAACTTGATTCTTTTTGCATTGTTTCACATATTGCATATAGTTTCTAGGTTATTTATATCATATTTTTATCTTGCATTTTCAATTTGATTTGCATTTTCCCTTTAGGAGCCCCCAAAAACCCTAGTTAACTTAGAAATTCCATAACTTTCACTAGGTTAAGTTTCTGACTTTCTCCTTTGGGGTGTGATCCTATATGGGATTAGGGTTTGTTTGAGTTCAATTTCAATTTTTTTATCATGGTGAATGCTTCTGTTTTAGTCACATGCATCCCATGTTGCCTTAAAACCCTAATTTTGCATCTTCATTTGCATTCTTCTTTGCATATCATGAACTTATGAACTTGTCATGCCATTCCATTCTTTTGTATGTCATTTTAGACATATTAGGACATGTTTGAAACATTGCTTGATCATTTACTCATTCATTTTCTATGCTTTGCATCCATTACATTTCATGAACATCCATGTGTTTTCATGCTTCTAAACATGCTTCCATTGCATCTCATCCTTGTATGATCATTCATATGCATCTTGTATGACTTTGCATTATCTCATAACACATTTGCATTGCACAATCACTTCTGGTTTTGATCTTTGCATCTTTGTTCATCTCATTTCCTTTTACTTTATGTCTTATGCATTCATACTAACATTTCAGGAACCTTTGGTAAGTTGTCTGGGAGTTGGATTTGCCTTCACCTCCCACCTCTTCTTTCCTCTCATTTGCATATTTATTTGTCTTTGAATTGAACTTGTTTCACTTATGTCTCTCTTGCTCCTTTATTTTCTCCTAAGTTACTTATCTTCTTCAGGAAGTAAGTAACTTATTCTTCTTCAGGAAGTAAGTAACTTATTCTTCTCCCTCCTTCTCTTTTCATCTGCTTCTTCCATGGTGGCCTTCTTGAAGATCTTTTCTCTTAAGCCTCACAAACCATAGGATATCCAAGCCTGATAATTTTTAGGGCTGTGTATAGTCCCCCATAGTCTTTTTACCTTTGAGTCTCCTTGAGTCTCTTTTCTCATCTCAATAATCAGAGGTTAAACTCTTAAAGCTTTAGGACTTTGAATTAGGGTTATGCCTGCATCCTTATCTTAGGATGGAGTGTATAACTTTAATCCTTAGTGTTAAACCTTTAATTTGTTTACCCCTCTCAATCAAAACACATTAATAATCACTAAGACTTTATCTTGTAACTTGGGCCTTACATTAGGCTTCTATCTCTTCCTTATAGTTTAGAGGGACTAACCTTAGTGTTTAATAGACAAGCCCCCCTCAAGTTGTCTTACAAACCATAAAATCCACTTCTTAATCTCACCCTTTAATTAAAATCCATTTAATAAAGGCTTGTTATATAATGAATTTAATCCCTAACCATGGATTAAGTTGAGGTATCTTCCTCAGCTTAAGTGATTCTCATCTATCATCCTTTTATTAGGATGGTATAATGAGTTCACTAATCCGTGATTAGAGATTAAACTCATTACTTAACACTAAACAAAAACCAAAAACACTTAATAATCACAAGTAGGTTAATGATCTTAATCCTACATCATCATGGTAATTAAGTTGAGATGCTTATCTCATACTTAAGTAGGCTCATTATCCCTAATCAGGGAGGATATAATGAGTTTACAACCCTTAATTTAGGCTTAAGCTCATTATCCTATGCAAAACACCAAAAACAATAAAAAACTGAAAACACAAAAACAAACAATAATCGTCTCCTCTGAGATTCTTTTCTCATCACACTCATTCACAAACGAGAACTTTCTTCTTCCGTCTAATGCAAGACAGTTAGCACTCAAGCCAGACGAGTCATACACTTGAGCATAGACAAGAAAGCTGTTCACAATCAATTTATTTTCAGTCTCTTTGAGTCGAACTACGGTGTTCTGACTTCCTCATTGCACGAGAGTATACGTAGGCATAACTTAACAGTTATCGAGCAAAAGTCTCTTTGTCATCCCCCTCTTTCAGCATTCTTTTTTCTAAGCCTCAGTTCCTGAGCAATTCACACCTTTTGCACTGACACCTGTACTTTCTTCCCCTAGCTTTTGCACACATATAGAACATACACCTATCCCTTTTAAACACAATCTTGTAAGTGTGGATCCCGTTGAGTACGACGGACGATCTGGGTGCTAATACCTTCCCAAGTCGTAACTAACCCCCTTTCTCAGTTTCTTTGGTTCGCAACCGTCTTATCCATCTCTTTCCAGGTTTATGCAGCATTACCTTTCCTTCGGGATAAAAATGCCTAGATGGCGACTCTATTCAACCCTTCTCTTTCGCTGACGGTTCGCGTTTGCACCGGGATGTAAGTCCAGGGAGCGACAGCTTGGCGACTCTGCTGGGGATTCTTTGCAACCAGGGCTTCTGGTTCTTTTTGTGGGTTTCTCCTAGCGCTTGTCTGATTTGTGTTTATGGGGGTGTTATTTGTGCTTTTTGTTTATTGCTTTATTTATTTCTCTGTGTACAACTTTATTTATTGCTTTCATTTATTGTTCTATGCATTTCATATTATTATCATCATATCAATTGCTGGATTTGTTGGTTTGCCTTGGTGGGAGGGGTATCTCAGTGAGCAAGGTTCCACACCGGGAGCCTGAGTGACACATAGGATTAGAGTGGCTTCATATTCTTTCCCATTCCATTTCGGTCTGGTGTGGGAATATGAAAACACGGTTCAGACATGGGTTTCTTCTTGATAACTCTATGCTACGAATTTCCTGTAGTACTAGGGCTATCTGGGAAGCCTGCTAAGTCTGGATGACCTTTTTAGATGACCTTCAGCATCTGAGGTGAATTAGAGGAGGGTCCTTTATGATTAATGTAAACACTGTACCTCCAGGTTAGAAGTGTTTACACTTATCATAATAGATCCAAGTCTGAGGATCCTTGTTCTAGAACAATACTTGTGAGTGGGATGGGATGTTTACAGGTTTGCAGGAACCATTGGCCTCAACATACCCTGTTACTGATATTGTTTTAAGGTTACACTACTTTGGACTGATCTTATGAAACCTTGTACTTGTGACTCTTTATTTGAGTCCCCCACCTGGTTACTGGTTCTCTAGCCTTCATCTGGATTTCTGAACACTCATGGACCCTATCAAAGTAAATGACAAATCCAGCACCTGACCACAAACGCTTGCATATCATTCTGCATACATCATTTTGCATCATTTTAACATTTGTCTATTTGTTTTACAGGGTATCCACATCTTCTTTGGTTTGGTTTTGACTGTTCTTCTGCCCAACCATCTTCATCATTTATCTTCCTCAAAGATCTTCTTCAGCTGACATCTTCTCCAGTTATCTTCATCAGTATTTCTCCTCAGTTATCTTCATCAGCATCCATTGCCAGTATGGATTCATCTAGGAAGAGCAACATCACTTACCATTTCTTTGAGCCCTCTCTAGCAGGCATCAGACAGATTCAAACACTTATCACTCCTGATCATGTCCATCTATTCAGGGAACATTATGGTGGTATTATGGAGATGATCATAGACTTGGATGCATCACAAAGGAGCATGATTCACACTTGCCTTCAGTTCTATGACCCACCTCTCAAATGTTTCACTTTCCCAGACTTTCAGATGGGTCCTTTGTTGGAAGAGTTTTCCATGTTGTTAGGTGTCCCTATCAGAAGAGGAATCCTTTTCAATCCTGAGATGACTGCTCCTAGGAATGAAACCATAGCTAAGGCTCTACATTTGGAAACCATCATCATTGATCATCATATGACCACCAAGGCTAGAGTCCCAGGCCTCCATTTGGACTTCTTGATCACTCAGGCCACCAGTTATGCTGCAGCAGGGAAATGGGAAACTGTTTGTGCTCTCCTGGATCTTTGTATATATGGAATCATCTTGTTTGTAGACGAGCCTAAGTTTGTAAGAAAGAATGATATCCATATCTTCCTGCTGAAGAATCCAGTTCCTACCTTGCTAGGGGATTTCTACTACTCAGTGCATCAGAGAAATGAGAAATAGAGGGGAAGACTAGTCAGATGTTGTGCACCTCTCTTCTACTGTTGGTTATTGAGACACATGCCAAAGATATAAGCTTTCCTGAATCCTCACCAGTCAAGAAATTGGGCTAAGAGAATGATTTCTCTCACTGCAGAAGACATCAGGTGGTGTACTCAGAGCACCAAAGGCAGGGACATGATTATAAGTTGTGGGCAGTATCCCAATGTACCTCTTATTGGAGTGAAGGGTTGCATCAACTACAATCCTTTGCTTTTCAAAAGGCAGCTAGGGTATGCCTTAGTACATCCACCAAGAAAGAAGGATTTAGCAGAGACCCTTTACTGTGATGTTCAGAATAATCATACCATCATCCGACAAGCAGCCTGGGCTTGGGATAACATACAGAAAAAAGGGACTGCTATTCTTGACAAGTGTAACAACATAGCTTCAGCTCAGTACATTGATTTGTCTCACACCAGAGGATAGATCACCCGCATGCCATTCACCTTGGAAGATGTGCCAGGGCCATCAACAGTAGAACCTGTAGCTACAGTCAGTTTATAGGAGTTTGAGAAGCTGAAAGAGATGAATACCCAGCTTTCTGAAGCCCTGAAGAAGACCCTTTGGGAAAGGAATGATGGTAGTTTGGATATTGAGAGGTAAGAGAATCTCCGGATCGAGCATATGACCAAGATAGAAAAGACAGAAGACTTCATCAGAAAAGCCCGAGCAAGGGAGTTGGTATTAAAGAATGCTTGCAAAGAAGCTAAGATTCAAAAAGCCAGAGCTGAGCATTACCTAGAGGTGAGTCAGGATAGATGAATCAGGATCACTGAAGCTCGTTTGCAAGAGGATCAGAAGACACAGGCTAGGATTGAGCAGTTGGAAGCTAGTGAGAAGAAGAGTCAGGAAGCCTTGTTAGCGGCACAGAAGGAAATCTCTGAGTTGAAACTCCGGGCGGGGTTGAAGAGATCAAAAGACCAGGGCAAGTACCAGAAGTTGACAGGTGCCATTTCCACCAGGAACCTTCTTATCAGGACCATCACAGAGCATCCAGTTGGACCAGTGACTGATGCTCTCCTGAAGGAAGTCAAGGAGGATGACTTTGGGCTGGATGTTTGATTTCTTTGTACTTGTATTTTATTTTGGTTGTACTTTATTTCTCATGGTGATTCTGTTGTATTTCTTGGATTGATTGTATTTTAACCCACCATGGGAACTTGTTGTAATCATAAACTATGTATCTTTTGCATTTTTAATATGGTTTATGTATTACTTGGATTTTCTCTTAGGCTGCATTTCTCCTTAACATCTTCATTCCTAGAGGTCTGGAAGGTCAAAACCAAAGAACCAAACCGGATACCCTTGGAAGAAAAATAGACATATTGCATTGCATACTAACCTCATTCTTTGTTTTGTAGGTGTTTTTCTTTTTGCTTTCTCACTTTGCTGTTGTTTCAGGAAACATTGCTCGTAGGAGGGTTTTCCCCATCAACAGAGTTCACCGGTATCCAACTAGAAATAACCTTCTGAGATTACAGATGGACCAAGTTCAACAAGATCTAACTGACGTGAGAACTCAGATGGCTAATGAGATAACTGAGATGAGGGCTCAGATGAACCAGTTCATGGCAGTAATGACTTGTTTGGCCAAAAGCCAAGAAAGATTAAGAGAGTTAGTCGAGCGGCAAACTCCAGAAGAGAATCATCCAGGTACAGGAGGTACTAGTAACAATGATCACGGGCAGCCACGAACATATCCGCTAGAGTTTGGGCCTCACCTCAATCCTGAAGTCAATGCTATCAGAAATACCCAAGGAAACACTAGAGGTTGTGCCTTGCAAGAGGACCCTCAAGAAGAATAGTTTATAGTAATTGGTGCTAGGGATGAATCCTATGATCGTTGTCCGGACGAAATAGCGGAAAAGCTGATATCCTTGGAGTCCCAAAACTCTTTGGGATTTGATGTAATGGACATGGGTTTAGTTGAGGGAGTCAGGATTCCTCACAAATTCAAGCCTCCTTGTTTTGAGAAATATAATGGTACCTCTTGTCCACGTACTCACTTGCAGTCCTTTCTGGGGAGACTGAAAGCTTATACCATTAATGAAAAGTTATGGATGTTCTACTTCGAAGACAGTCTGACCGGGGCATCCCGTGAATGGTATTCTCACTTGTCCAGAGCAACAGTCAAAAACTGGAAGGATTTGGCCGAAGCTTTCATACGCTAGTATCAATATAAATTGGACATGGATCCCAATAGGACTCTCCTAATGGGTATGTCTCAGTCTTCAAGAGAAAGCTTCAGGCAATATGCCCAAAGGTGGAGACAGCTCGCTGCTGCTGTCCAGCCTCCGATGTCGGAAAGAGAAATGGCCGACATGTTTATGAACACGTTACAAGGAACTTACATTGACAGACTTGCTGCTTTCTCTTCCACTAGCTTCGCTGATGTAGTTATAGATGGAGAGAGAATTGAGAGTCTTTTGAAGATGGGCAAAATTTCAGACAATGGTGCTAGTTCTAGCAATGCAAGAAAACCTTTCGCAGGACCTCGTAGGACAGGTGAGACCAACTCAATACATATGGGCAGAAGTAGGCTTCAATACATGCCAAGATCAGTAGCTATTGTCACCATTCCAGCTCCAGCACCTCAATAACAGTATCCTCCACAACCACAACACTTCCTATCGTAACAACAATTTCCTCAACAAAGATCTTACAACAATAAAAATCAGCAACAACGTCCGTTTCAACAGAGGACTTCACAAATCAACAGGGTTATCGATCCCATTCTGATGCCCTATGCTGCCTTACTTCCACAGTTATTAAAGCTCAATCTGATTGAATTGAGGACTCTGGCCCCACCAGATCCCCAGAATCTTCCAAGAAACTATGATGTTAACACCCGGTGTGCCTTCCAATCCAATGCACCTGGCCATGCTACAGAAAAGTGCAGAGCCTTACACATGAAGGTTCCGAATTTGATTGATTCTAAGGCCGTCAACTTTTCACCTCCTCCAAGTGTTACCAATAATCCTATGCCTATCCATGGTGGGCCTAGGATAAATGCCATTTAGGAGGATCAACCAATGAACCAAATTGACAATGTTGCAAGTATTCAAACACCTCTGGCCGAGGTTAAAGCCCAGCTTTTAAAGTGCCAAGTGTTCCCGGGTTGTGAGGCCCATTGCGAAGCTTGCAAGACTTCTATCAACGGTTGTGCAAATTTGAAGACCGGTATCAACAATCTTATCAAAGATGGCACTTTACAGATCACTTCAACAATTCTAGCTCCTACAACATCAACATCCATTCCTCCTACAACACCAACACACATCATTCCATCAGATGCAATAGATATCACTCCTGCAACTTCAACAACAATAATTCCAACATATTCTTCTACAACATCAACAACCATCCCTTCCTCAACTTCAACGGACATCAGTTCAACACATCCTTCTACAACAACAACAACCATCAATGAAGACATTTCCACAGTTACCATTTACTATGATCTGACAACAATCCACGTTCCAGATTCTTTCAACAACTCACATCAACATCAGCAACCTTCAGCACCATCTCCGGTCAGACCTCCTGTTACGATTTATTATGAACCTCAGACTGTCTCAACCCCTTCTTCCGCAGCAATCAGTCTGGTTACTATCACGGTACCAGGACCAGTCCCATATGACAGCAGCAGTGCCGTGCCTTGGCACTATGGCTCAGATTTATATTGTGACGGAAAGAAAGTCACTCTTGACACTCCTACACCACAGATTGATAATGTGGGGGGAGACGGAGGCTTCACTCGAAGCGGACGTCTCTTTGCCTCACAATTCCAAAGAACTAATGCTGAAGCAGAAGCTGCTGCCAAGGCTAAGGGCAAAAGTGCGGTTCCTGAAGAACCTATTGCCAAGGAAGCTCAGAAGACATCCTTTTACCAGGATGTAGATGAGTTCATGAGAGTAATCAAGAAGAGTGACTATAAGGTTGTGGACCAGCTCCATTAGACACCCTCCAAAATCTCTATTTTATCACTGCTAATGTGTTTCGAAGTTCATAGGAATGTACTTCTCAAAGTCCTGCACGCGACTTACGTGCCAGAAGAGATTACAGTTAATCAGCTAGAAACGGTGGTTTCTAATGTCAATAATAGTCATGGACTAGGGTTCACCGATGCTGATCTAACTACGGAGGACCGTAACCATAATAAGGCTTTGCATATCACCTTGGAGTGTAAAGGTGTTGTTCTTTCTCACGTCTTGATTGACACTAGGTCCTCACTCAATGTTCTTCCAAAGAAAGCCTTGGTCAAGATGGAATATGATGGTCTAGCACTGCATCCAAGTAACCCGGTGGTGAGAGCCTTTGACGGTTCTAAAAGATCGGTTCTTGGGGAAATTGAGCTGCCTGTGGTGATTGGCCCACATATCTTCAAAACTATCTTCTACGTGATGGACATTCAGCCTGTCTATAGCTGTTTGTTGGGTCGGCCATGTATTCATGCCGTTGGCGTTGTGACGTCGACCCTTCACTAGAAGTTAAAATATGAATGGGAGGGACAAGTTATCACAATCTGTGGGGAGGAGGATATCTTCGTTAGTCATCTAGCTACTTACAAGTACATTGATATGGACAAAGAGATCCATGAGACAATGAGCCAAGGGTTTGAGGCCCTCAATGTCAATGAAGCAACAACTGAAGTGTCTGGTACTTCAATCTCCTCTTATAAGCAAGCTCGGAAGGTTGTTGAAGACAGGAATGCCCAATGCTGGGGCAAGCTGCTGCAAGTTCAGGTCAAGGAAGACAAGTTCGGGTTGGGTTACAAACCATCCCGACAGGTACAAGAGGAGGCTACTGAAGCTCCCAAGTTTATCAGTGGGGGAATGCTGACCCTGGATGCAATCAACAATGTGGAAGACGAGGATGAAAGTGACTTCAACCTGGAAAGCTGGATTCGTCCAAGAGTCCCAGGCCATTAAGTCCTCAACTGGTCTTCCCAGGAAATTATAAGGATTACTTCTGCAGAGTAATTATTATTTCCTATTTAAGCATGCATCAAGTCCTGCATCTTGCCCAAGGTGTCAGGACTCATTTTGTAATAGGGCCATATTTGTATTTTGTGCAAATGAATGATTAATGAACAAATGGACATCTTTTGTAAACGATCTTTTTTTGTCGCTCACTGTCTTTCATTTTTGTTATTTTCGCACAAAACAATAAATGGCAATGTTTTTCAATAATAACTCCATTCACACTTTTTCTAAATAAAATAAAATCAATCACTAAAATGAACAAATCTCAACCCTTGTAGAGATAGTCCTCCAGAATGCACCGACAACGACACTGTTATGACCTTGTATGACTTCAACAATCCAATTAATCAAGAAGATGAAGGGGTTGATGAAGACTATGATTTTCCTGAAGAGTTGGCCAGGTTGTTAAGACAAGAGGAAAAAGTGACTGCTCCTCATCAGGAGGAGGTTGAAACTGTCAATCTTGGTACCGAGGAAGATGTAAAGGAATTGAAGATCGGGGCCAGTCTGCAAGCTCCAGTGCACATTCGGGGTACGTTCCGGTAAGCGTCTGAGGAAGTATCAGTTAAGGAAGTATCAGTTGAAGTTGAACCCCAACAAGTGCAAATTTGGGGTACGTTCTGGTAAGCTGTTGGGTTTTATTGTGAGTGAAAAAGGAATTGAGGTTGATCCCGATAAAGTCAAAGCTATTCAGGAAATGCCTGCACCTAAGACTGAGAAAGAAGTTCGAGGGTTCTTAGCTAGATTGAACTACATCTCAAGGTTCATATCTCATCTCACTGTAACCTGCGAACCCTTGTTCAAGCTGTTAAGAAAGGAACAAACAGTCAAGTGGAACGATGATTGTCAGAAAGCTTTTGACAAGATCAAGAAGTATCTGCAAGAACCTCCAATTCTCATGCCTCCAGTTGAAGGAAGACCTCTAATCATGTACCTGACAGTATTAGAAGAGTCAATGGGGTGTGTGTTGGGCCAGCATGACGAGTCTGGTCGAAAAGAGTATGCAATATACTACCTAAGCAAAAAGTTTACCGACTGTGAACAACGTTATTCACTGCTCAAGAAAACTTGTTGTGCTTTAGCGTGGGCTGCTCGCCGACTAAGACAATATATGTTGACTCATACTACTTTATTGATCTCAAGGATGGATCCAGTCAAGTACATATTTGAGAAGCCAGCACTTACCGGAAGGGTTGCAAGATGGCAAATGATTTTGACAGAATATGACATTCAGTACACCTCTCAAAAGGCCATCAAGGGCAGTGTATTGTCTGACTATCTGGATGAGCAACCCATTGATGATTACCAGCCTATGAGATTTGACTTCCCTGATGAAGACATCATGTTCTTGAAAGCAAAAGATTGTGAAGAGCCTATTCACACCGAAGGGCCTGACCCAGAAGAAGCATGGACTATGATGTTTGACGAGGCAGTTAATTGCAACGGTCGTGGAGTGGGTGCAATGCTTATTACACCTAAAGGAGTCCATTTTCCTTTCTCAGTGAAACTCACCTTTGCCTGCACTAACAATGAAGCAAAATAATAAGCTTGTATCATGGGTCTTGAGGAAGCCATTGACCTCGGGATCAAAACCTTGAATGTATTCGGAGATTCGGCTTTGGTAATCAATCAGACCAATGACAAGTGGTACACTCATCAGGAGCATCTGATTCCATACCGTGACTATACGAGGAGATTGTTGACCTTCTTCATAATAGTTAAACTTGAATACATCCCTCGAGATGAGAATCAGTTTGCAGACGCTTTGGCTACCATTTCATCCATGATCAAAGTACAAACTGCTAATTATGTGCCTCGAATTTTGGTATCCAGACTGGATAAACCGGCATATATATTCTTTGTGGACACTGTCACCGATAACCAGCCTTGGTACCATGACATTAAATGCTTCTTGGAAACTCAGACATACCCACCTGGGGCATTGTTAAATGATAAGAAGACATTAAGAAGGCTAGTCGGCAATTTCTTCCTCAATACTGATGGTTCTTTGTACAAGCGAAACTTCGACATGGTCTTGCTCAGATGTGTTGACAAGAAGGAAGCAGACCTACTAATGCACAAAGTACATGAAGGTTCTTTTGGTACCCATGCTGGAGGGCATGCAATGGCAAAGAAGTTGTTAAGATAGGGTTACTATTGGATCCCAATGGATGCAGACTGTTGTGCCTATGCCAGAAAATGCCACAAGTGCCAGATCTACGCAGATAAAGTGCATGTGCCTCCAAATCCTTTGAATGTAATGTCTTCACCTTGGCCCTTCGCCATGTGGGGCATTGATATGATTGGAAAGATTGAACCGACTGCTTCAAATGGTCACAGATTCATCCTAGTAGCCATTGATTACTTCACCAAATGGGTTGAAGCAGCTTCAGATGCAAACGTCACCAGGAAAGTTGTGGCTCGATTTCTAAAAAGGGATATCATCTGTCGATATGGAGTTCTTGAGCGAATCATTACTGATAATGGTTCCAATTTGAACAACAAGATGATGGCAGAGCTTTGTCGGGACTTCAAAATACAACATCACAACTCTTCTCCTTACAGGCCGAAGATGAACGACGCTGTTGAGGCAGCCAACAAGAATATCAAGAAGATTGTGCAGAAGATGGTTGTCACCTACAAAGACTGACACGAAATGCTACCATTTGCCTTGCATGGGTACCGAACCTCTATCAGAACATCTACTGGGGCAACACCTTATCAGCTTGTATATGGTATGGAAGTTGTCCCACCTGTTGAAGTTGAACTAACCTCCTTACGGGTAATGATGGATGTGAAACTGGATGAAGTAAAATGGGTCCGGTCTCGATACAATCAACTGAATCCGATTGAAGAGAAAAGATTAGCAGCTATCTATCATGGGCAGTTGTATCAGAAACGAATGAAGAAAGCCTTCGATCAGAAAGTCAGACCTCAGGAATACCAAGTGGGAGAGCTTGTTCTGAAAAGACTTCTTCCTCCTCATACATACCACAGGGGCAAATGGACGCCAAACTACGAAGGCCCATTCATAGTAAAGAAAGTCTTCTCGGGTGGAGTAATGATGCTCACTACTATGGATGGCGAGGATTTCTTATCTCCTGTGAATTCAGATGCAGTTAAAAAATACTTCGCATAAAAGACCCGTTGGACATAAAAACAGAATGTAAGTCCAGGCAAAAATAGGGCATCCCAGCGAGTAAAAAAAAAGAAGAAAAGACTCAGGCAAAAATAAGGGAAAAATAAAAAAATGTGTACACCCGTTGAGTTGAAAAGCCACATCGGACAGCTCAGGAAAAAATGGGTATCCCGGTGGATTGAAAACCCGAAAGGCAAGCTTTGAATTCGTCTACATTCTGAATTCTGAATTCATCTGTATTACTCACAACATAAGCAAACAATTGCATTCTGAATTCGTCTGTATTACTCACAACATGGCAAGCTTCGAAAGGATAAAGCGTCGGTCAGAATTAACCTTCTTCAGAAAGCAAGATAAGAAGAACGTCAAGGTCATACAGGTCATAGCTAAAGAAGCTCACTAGAGCGTCATCTTCAAACATTTCCAACACTCTTATTTTCTGAATTTACAACAATCTCCTCCTTTCAGGGGATTCTCTTCTTTGACTGTACTTGCCTATTCAGGGCACACAAATCAATACAATTAGAATATTCAGTCACACTTTATTTTTATACATTTTTGCTTCGTTTGCAAAATGTCCAAAGTTCATGATACAATACTTGCATGAAAACATATAAGCCATTTTAATAAATGCTTGCAGGAAATATGTTGCTCTCAGGCAAATCTAACTCCTATGACGGAATCCGGTTAAGGATACCCCGGGACACTTGTGCGTTTCCTTTGTTTAACAGGTTGCAGGTACTCAAGGAAGATAATCTTTCATAGCATGGGGTATATCAAGTATTATTCCCTAGCCAAGTCAACAATCACATCCTCAGCAGGACTCCTTGACAAGAATTATTTCCTCGCGAAGTTTTTATCCCCCAGAGGACCCCTTGAGGAATTCATCAATCCCCAAGCATGATCTCCCGAGCAATGCCTGACGGCTTTTCCCCAGCTAAGTGGTCAGGAACTTTCTATTCCCCGTCAGAGTTGCCATTCTCTCCCCAGTAGAGCAATGCCTGAAATACTGCCCAACGGAGTTGCTGAAACTTCCTCATCCCCAGCGGAGTTCTCCCTCCAGATAGATAGACCAAAGATCTTTATCCCCGCAGGATCCGGATCTCGGATCAGATTTCTCATTTGCATAATCATAGCATTTGCATCATTTTCCCCCAAAATAAGTGTAGCATTCCGTCTAAAACGGAGCATTACGACAAAAATCAAACATTTGCATGATCATAAGCCAGGTTCGAGCCAGTCACCTGCAAATATCAAAATCACTTCACCAGCAATATATAAATATCATATCCCCTGCAGATAAAAGACAAGACATCCTCTTTGCACTCTCAAATACAGATGTTTGTTCATATTTATACATGCTCTTTTCGACACTCGTCTGTGTCATCTTTTCCTAGTGAAGTCGCCATAAATCCTTTAGAATTCTCAGATACTTGTTCATACTTGTACATATTCGTTTTGAGACTCGCCCGTGTCATATTTCCCCAGCAGGTCAAAAACTTGTACATACATATACAGAAGTCTTTGATACTCGTCCGTATCTTGTATATATCACCTCCTCAGCAGATCAACACTCGTCTATGTTCCTTGCTTAACCGATTGATACTCGTCCGTATCATCATCCTTCAAGCACGTGTCGGTGTTTTTTTCCTACCGATACTCGTCCGTATCGTGGTCCTAAGGATGCTCGTCTGCATCTTTAGTCTATACACACTGTCAAACACTTATACCTCTTATTTTTTTTAAAAAGGGCGTAATCACTCGTCCGTGTTTACATCCCTACAGAAATAAGACAACTTTCTTCTATCCGGCATTCGTCCTATGTCGTGATATTTTCGGCAGTCGTCCCCTGCCAAGTGATCGTCCTTCACCTTCGAATGACCGCCCCTCATCCTTTCCCCAGTGTAATCCCCATTGTTGGAACTTTCTATCCGACATTCGTCCTATGTCGTGACATTTTCAGCAGCCGTCCCCTGCTAGGTGATCATCCTCCACCTTATGATGATCGTCCCTCATCATTTATCCAATGGTCGTCCCCATCGTTGATCTTGTTATCCGACATTTGTCCTATGTCGCGATAATCCCCAAGAGCAGCCGTACCCTGCTAGGTGATCGTCCTTCACCTCTTGATGATTGTCCTTCATCATGCTTATCCGATGGTCGTCCCCATCGTTGATATTTTCTATCCAACATTCGTCCCATGTCGTAATAAAGAGCAGGCCGTCCCCTTCTAGGTGATCGTCCTTCACCTTTGATGACCGTCCCTCGTCAAATATTTCTTTTATTCTTTAAACCCGATGGCCGTCCCCGTCGTGGTCCCTTTTCCTTTTCCTGATGATCTTCCTTCATCAGTTTTACCTGATGGCCGTCCCCATCATTGATCTTTTCTATTTAACCTGATGTCCGTCCCCGTCAGTGTTTCCCTCATTCCTTTGATCCCTAGAGAATTTTATTTCCTCACCCGATGGCCGTCCCCGTCGCGGTTTTTTTATTTCCCAGCATGATGGTCGTCCCCGTCATTGCTTTGCTTACCGCTTTACCCCCAATAGTCATCCTCTGCTCGATGGTCGTCCTCCATCGCTTTCATTTGATACTCATACTATACTATCTTTTACAATTTATATCCCTTTTCTTCTTCTCCCCAGCGAGTTCAAATTTCGGACTGTCTTTGGTATTCAACCACAAGTTATCTTGTTTGTCTGTTAAGTCAGACGCTTACATCCTACACAACTAACTCAAGCTAGAATAGGGGCAGCTGTAAACACCCCAAATTTTCCCTCACCTTTTCTCACACCATGGCTTGTGATCTTTCATTTTTTGCATTAGCATAAGCATATCATATCCCATTGCATAGTTCATTTATCTGCATCTAGGGTTTGTGATCTGGGCAATCCAAGAAGTGATCTGAGTCATCCCAATGGTCTTGAAGCTTTCCAAGAGGGTCCATGAGTGTTCCATGATCATAATATGCTCCCCAAAGTTCATAAAAGTCAAGGGATCACAAAGCATGGCAAAGGCATAAGGGCAGACTGAAGATTTCCTGCACAGTTGACCCAAAATTAGGGTTTTGGTTTGTGAGGCCTTAACCTCAATTTTTTTGGTCATTCTTGTTTCTAATGGTCTTAATATGTTATAAGGATCATGTGTACCAAGTTTGATGAAGAAATTCACTGTGGAAGTCATCTGATCATTGGGTAACTTCTTGAGCAAGTAAAGTCAAAATCAGGGCATCTGAGGCCTCCATCAAGGGTACCAAAGGGTCATCATCATCATTTTGAGTCTCTATGATCTTTATTTGATCATTTAAGTGGTTGGAAGTTCACAAAGTTGAAGAATTTTGAGCCAAATGCAAACTTTCTATTTTTGGAAATGACTTGTAATGGAAACATTCCATTTTGGGAAAGATATTCAACCTATTCTTTCATGACTAAAAATGCTTCAAATGAAAAATCCTTGGGCATGAAAGTTGTAGATTATGTCTTCCCAATTTCAAAAAGTACAAGAACATGTCTTGATTCATCCTAGAACTCAAGATATGGCCTTTCAAAGCTGGCAAAAATCCTATAATTTTCAAGTGTGCACCAAAGAGGAATTTTTGCAATTTCACTTGCCAAGCCATTTCATGACCTCTAATCAACTTCTAAACATCATACCAGCATAATGCAATACATTTTGACAAGAATTGTTCCTTGGATCACAAGAAATCATGCCTCAATTTCACAAAATATTCAAAGAGGGAAAATTCATAAAGCTTGAAAACACTTGATCAAAGCCATCCAGCTCACATATTTCAATCCTAAGGCCATCCTTGATGAAAGCTGAGGCCAAGACACCCCTTGAGCCAGCTATGACCCGTGCCCATACCTCATAGTACACAATCTTGACTTTTTGCAAAACAAGCCATACCAATCAAGCTGAGCCACAACAACTCTCTGGACCAATCAACACTCTTTATGCAAGCCCTAAGGACTTTATTCCATAACACACACAAGACTGAATCCTCCCACAACTCAGATTGCCAAAAAATTCCATAACACTTCCCTTCTTCGATTCTCACTACACAAGCCACTAACCTCAAAACAAACTTCACCAATCATTTCCAAATGGTCCATAGAACACAAAGCACCCTTTAAAAAGCCTTGAAACATAGCCAAACAAAAACACGATTCCTGGTGTAGAGGAGCTGCACCTCTCAAACCAAGCCCCATAAACTTTTTCTAAGCATTGCAACATCATCAAGGAGTTTGTTGGAGTTGGATTGAACAAAGAAAGAGGCCATAAAGTTCAGGGAGTGAAAGCTTCAGCTCAGGTAGCCATCTCAAACTTTTTTTTCCAGAAGCTTTATTTTATGTTCTAGAAATGTTCCCCATGTTCCCCTAATCACATTGCACTTGTTGTTTTTGAAAATGGTGAAGAAATGAGCATGAACCGTATCTCTGAAATTTTTGACCTAAAAGAAGTTATCTTCGATTCATGCAAGTTTCTGAAAATAAATGATTTTTGGTGTTGGATTCTTGTTTAGTGATGTTCATAGATCATTTCTGGAGATTTTGGTGAAGTTTCATGGCATGTGGTGGAAGTTGGGTTGAGGGTGTCACCGGAGAAGATGACCGGAGCAAGCTCCGGTCACCTGAAAATGTTTAGGGTTAGGATTAGGGTTAATCTTCCCAGTTTGAATGTAGGCCGTAGGATCTTGTTTAGCACGTGTTTGTAGGGTCCAGATTGCTTCATTAATCTTAATTCATAATTAATTAGTTTTAATTAGGATTAATTAATTTAAAATCCCAGAATGAATCTCATCCCTCTATCTGCGTGCGCAGTCAACCCAATCCTCCCGAGTTCAAATCTCAGCCACTGGATCATTTGAATTTCCATTATTTTCATTTTTATTTTCATTTTATTTTCATTTTATTGCATTTCTTTTGTCCAATTTATTTAAAATAGCAAAAACCATTGAAAAAATCTCAAACTTTGCATTTTTGTTTCAAATATTTTTCTTAACCTGAAAGCATTTTTTATTTTAATTTTTGCATTAAAAAAGTATTTTTAAAACATTTAAATGTTTTATTTAATTAATTAATTGATTTTAATTAATTAAATATGCATTTAGGTTTCTAAAAATCACCAAAAACTTCATGAAGCATTCCAAAAAGTTTAGAAACATTTTCAAACTCACCATATAAATTTCTTTTTAGGTTTGATCTCATTTTCACAATTTTCTTTGAATTAGGGTTCATAAATTCCACATTTTTTAACCCTAACTTGAAAAATTCATTTCTGCTTAACCATGATGAGTTTGAACTTGATTCTTTTTGCATTGTTTCACATATTGCATATAGTTTATAGGTTATTTATCTCATATTTATATCTTGAATTTTCAATTTGATTTGCATTTTCCCTTTAGGAGCACCCAAAAACCCTAGTTAACTTAGAAATTCCATAACTTTCACTAGGTTAAGTTTCTGACTTTCTCTTTTGGGGTGTGATCTTATATGGGATTAGGGTTTGTTTGAGTTCAAATTAATTTTTTATCATGGTGAATGCTTCTGGTTTAGTAACATGCATCCCATGTTGCCTTAAAACCCTAATTTTGCATCTTCATTTGCATTCTTCTTTGCATATCAGGAACTTATGAACTTGTCATACCATTCCATTCTTTTGTATGTCATCTTAGACATCTTAGGACATTTTTAAAACATTGCTTTATCATTTCCTCATTCATTTGCTATGCTTTGCATCCATTACATTTCATGAACATCCATGTGTTTTCATGCTTCTAAACATGCTTCCATTGCATCTCATCTTTGTATGATCATTCATATGCATCTTGTATGACTTTGCATTATCTCATAACACATTTGAACTGCACAATCACTTCTGGTTTTGATCTTTGCATCTTTGTTCATCTCATTTCCTTTGGCTTTATGTCTTATGCATTCATACTAACATTTCAGGAACCTTTGGTAAGTTGTCTGGGAGTTGGATTTGCCTTCACCTCCCACCTCTTCTTTCCTCTCATTTGCATATTTATTTGTCTTTGAAGTGAACTTGTTTCACTTATGTCTCTCTTGCTCCTTTCTTTTCTCCTAAGTTACTTATCTTCTTCAGGAAGTAAGTAACTTATTCTTCTTCCTCCTTCTCTTTTCATCTGCTTCTTCCATGGTGGCCTTCTTGAAGATCTTTTATCTTAAGCCTCACAAACCATAGGATATCAAAGCCTGATAATTTTTAGGGTTGTGTATAGTCCCCCTAGTCTTTTTACCTTTGAGTCTTCTTGAGTCTCTTTTCTCATCTCAATAATCAGAGGCTAAACTCTTAAAGCTTTAGGACTTTGAATTAGGGTTATGCCTGCATCCTTATCTTAGGATGGAGTGTATAACTTTAATCCTTAGTGTTAAACCTTTAATTTTCTTACCCCTCTTAATCAAAACACATTAATAATCACTAAGAATTTATCTTGTAACTTGGGCCATACATTAGGGTTTTATCTCTTCCTTATGGTTAAGAGGGACTAACCCTTGTGTTTAATGGACAAGTCCCCCTCAAGTTGTCTTACAAACCATAAAATCCACTTCTGAATCTCACTCTTTAATTAAAATACATTTAATAAAGGCTTGTTATATAATGAATTTAATCCCTAACCATGGATTAAGTTGAGGTATCTTACTCAACTTAAGTAATTCTCATCTATCATCCTTCTATTAGGATGATATAATGAGTTCACTAATCTGTGATTAAAGATTAAACTCATTACTTAACACTAAACAAAAACCAAAAACACTTAATAATCACAAGTAGGTTAATGATCTAAATCCTACATCATCATGGTAATTAAGTTGAGATGCTTATCTCATACTTAAGTAGGCTCATTATCCCTAATCAGGGAGGATAATAATGAGTTTACAACCCTTGATTTAGGCTTAAGATCATTATCCTATGCAAAACACCAAAAACAATAAAAAACTGAAAACACAAAAACAAACAATAATCGTCTCCTTCGGAATTCTTTTCTCATCACACTCATTCACAAACGAGAACTTGCTTCTTCCATCTAATGCAAGACAGTTAGCACTCGAGCCAGACAAGTCATACACTTGAGCATAGACAAGCAAGCAGTTCACAATCAATTTATTTTCAGTCTCTTTGAGTCAAACTACGGTGTTCTTACTTCCTCATTGCACGAGAGGATATGTAGGCATAACTTAACAGTTATCGAGCAAAAGTCTCTTTGTCATCCCCCTATTTCAGCATTCTTTTTTCTAAGCCTCAGTTCCTGAGCAATTCACACATTTTGCACTGACACCTGTACTTTCTTCCCCTAGCTTTTGCACACAGATAGCACATACACCTACCCTTTTAAACACAATCTTGTAAGCGTGGATCCCTTCGAGTACGACGGACGATTTGGGTGCTAATACCTTCCCAGGTCGTAACCAACCCCCTTTCTCAGTTTCTTTGGTTCGCAACCGTCTTATCCATCTCTTTCCAGGTTTATGCAACATTACCTTTCCTTCGGGATAAAAATGCCTAGCTGGCGACTCTATTCAACCCTTCTCTTTCTCCGACGGTTCACGTTTGCACCGGGACGTAAGTCTGGGGAGCGACACAAAGGATATGTCAGAATGCAATGGAATTGGTCATCTTCTGATACTTGTCTTGTTCTTTGGATCTCTTTAACCCCGCCTGGAGTTTCAACTCTGAGATTTCCTTCTGAGCCGCTAACAGTTCTTTTTGGCTTCTTTTCTCATTAGTTTCTAACTGCTCTATCTTGGCTTGCATATTCTAGTCTTCTTTCAGACGAGCCTCAGTTATCCTGACCCATATATCCTGACTCTCCTCCAAATAATGCTCAGCTCTTGCCCTTTGAATCTTTGCTTCCTTACATGCATTCTTCAACACAAGTTCTCCTGCTCGGGCTTTCCTGATGAAGTCTTCAGTCTTCTCAATTTTGGTTACATGCTCGATGCGTAGCTTCTCTAACCTCTCAATGTCTAGACGACCATCATTCCTTTCCCAAAGGGTATTCTTTAAAGCTTCAGCCAGTTGGGTGTTTCATTCCTTCATCTTCTCAAATTCTTCCAGGATTACTGTAGCCGTGGGCTCAACTGCTGATGGCCCTGGCACATCTTCCAGGGTGAATGGCATACAGGTAATTTGTCCTCTGATGCGTGACCATTCAGTGTATTGAGAAGAGGCTATGTTGTTGCACTTCCCCAAAATGGCAGTTCCATTAGTCTGTATGTTGTCCCAAGCCCAGGCTGCTTGTCGGACAATGGCATAATTGTTCTGAAAAGCACAATAAAGAGACTCTGCTAAGTCCTGCTCCCTAGGTGGATGTATCAAGGCATACCCCAACTATCTCTTGAAAAGTAAAGGATTGTAATTGATGCAACCTTTCACTCCAATAAGTGGCACATTTGGGTAATGCCCACAACTTGTTATTATGTCCCGGCCCTTGGTGTTCTGAGTACACCATCTGATATCTCCTGAAGTAAGGGCAATCATCCTCTTAGCCCAATTCCTTGACTGATGTGGGTTCAAGTAAGCTTCCGTCTTCGGCATATGCTTCCTCAACCAACTATAGAAAAGAGGTGCACAACACATTACCAGTCTTCCTCTCTGTTTCTCATTCCTCTGATGAACTGAGTAGTAGAAGTCTCCCAATAAGGTAGGAACTGGATTCTTTAGCATGAAGATGTGAATGACATTCTTGCTTACAAACTTAGGCTCGTCTGCAAACAAGATGATACCATAAATGCTGAGGGCTAGGAGAGCACACACAGTTTCCCAATTCCCTACTGCAGCTTTCTTTGTAGCCTGAGTAACCAAGAAATCCAGATGGAGGCCTGGGATTCCAGCCTTGGAGTTCATGTGCTCATCAATGGTGATTACTTCCAGATGTAATTCCTTGTCTATGTCTTCATTCCTTGGAGGAGTCATTTCAGGATTGAAAGAGATTCCTCTTCTGATAGGGACACTCAATAACATAGAGTATTCTTCTAGTAAAGGACCAATCTGAAAATCTGGGAAAGTGAAGCAACAGAGAGGAGGGTCATAAAACTGAAGATAGATATGAATCATGCTCCTCTGCAATGTGTCCAAGTGCATGATCATGTCCAGGATTCCATTATAATGCTCTCTGAATAGGGGAACATGATCAGGGGTGATAAGGGCATGTATCTGCCTGATGCCTGCTAGAGGATACTCAAAGAAGTGGTAGGTGATGTTGCTTTTCCTGGTTGAATCCATGTTGGAGATGTGTGCTGAATGAGATAACTGAAGAGGATAACTGAAGAAGATAACTAAAGGAGTGTTGGAGAAGATAGCTGAGCAGAAGAACATTCAAAACCAAACCAAGTGAAGATGGATACCCTATAAAACAAATAGACAAATGTTAAATGATGCAGTATGATGTATGCTTATGATATGCAAGGGTTTGTGATCACGTGTTAGATTATCAGTTGCCTTTGGTAGGATCCATGAGTGTTCAGAGTTTCAGATGGAAGTCTGAGAACCAGTAACCAGGTGGGGGACTCAAATAAAGAGTCAGTAATCCATGGTTTCAAAGAACTCTTCCAAAATAGTATAACTTTAGAACAAATTCCAGTAGCAAGGTATGTTGAGGTCAAGGGTGCCTGCAAACCTGTAAACAACCCAACCCACTCACGCGTATTATTCTAGAACAAGGATCCTTAGATTCATTTCTATTATGAGAAGTGTAAACACTTCTAACCCGGAGGTACAGTGTTTACCCTAATCATAAAGGATCCTCCTCTAATTCACCTCAGATGCTGAAGGTCATCTAAAAAGGTCATCCAGACTTAGCAGGCTTCCCAGATAGCCCTAGCACTACAGGAAATCCGTAGCACAGAGTTCTCAAAAGGTAACCCATGTCTGAACCGTGTTTTCATATTCCCGCACCAGACCGAAATGGAATGGGAAAAAATACAAAACCACTCTAATCCTATGTGTCACTCAGGCCTTTGTGTTGAGCCTTTCTCACTGGAATACCCCACCCACCAAGGTAAACAGAAATCCAGCACAATGATATGATAAAGAATGAAATGCAAAAAGCAGTAAATGAAAGTGATAAAGTAAATGCAATAAGTAAAGCTGTACAGGAAGCAATAAATAAAGCAAAAAACATAAACACAAACACCACATAACACCCCCAATAAACACAAACAAACAAGCGCTAGGAGAAACCCACAAGAGAACCAGAAGCCCTAGTTGCAAAGTCCCCAGCAGAGTCGCCAAGCTGTCGCTCCCCGGATTTTCATCCCGATGCAAACGCGAACCGTCGGCGATGTTAGAGGTTTAGGTTGAATAGAGTCGCCAGCTAGGCATTTTTATCCCGAAGGAAAGGTAATGCTGCATAAACCTAGAAAGATATGGATAAGACGGTTGTGAACCAAATAGACTGAGTAAGGGGGTTGGTTACGACCTGGGAAGGTATTAGCACCCAGATCGTTCGTCGTACTCGACGGGATCCACGCTTAGTTGATTGTGTTTAAAAGTGGATATTGTATGTGCTAAACCGTGTATAAAAGAGATGGAGGAATGGATGTACAGAATGTCAGTGCAAAAAGGAAGTGAGTGCTCAAAACTGAGGCTGAGGAAAGAGAACTAGAAAGAGGAGAGAGGGGGGAGACAAAGAGACATTTGTTCGATAACTGTTAAGTTATGCCTACGTATCCTCTCGTGCAATGAGGAAGTCATAACACCGTAGTTTGACTCAAAGAGAATTAGTGTTTTTGTTGTGAACTGCTTGCTTGTCTATGCTCAAGTGTATGACTCGTATGGATCAAGTGCTAACTGTCTTGCATTAGACGGAAGAAACGAGTTCTCGCTTTCAGAGTGAATGTGATGAGAAAAGAATCCCGGAGGAGACGTTTATTGTTTGTTTTTTGTGTTTTCAGTTTTTTATTGTTTTTGATGTTTTGCATAAGATAATGAGCTTAAGCCTTAATCAAGGGTTTGTAAACTCATTATATCACCCCTGATTAGGGATAATGAGTCTACTTAAGTATGTGATGAAAATCTCAACTTAATCACCCTAATGATGCAGGATTAAGATCATTAACCTACTTGTGATTATTAAGTATTTTTGGATTTTTGTTTTGTGTTAAGTAAAGAGTTTAATCTCTAATCAGGGATTAGTGAACTCATTACACCATCCTAAGAGAAGGATAATAGATGAGAACACTTAAGATGAGGAAGGCTCCTCAACTTAATCCATGGTTAGGGATTAAAATCATTATATAACAATCCTTTATTAAAGTGGATTTAATTAAAGGTGGGATTAAGAAATGGATTTTATGTTTGTAAGATTAAACCTGAGGGGGACTTGTCCATTGAACACCAGGGTTAGTCCCTCTGAACCAACAGGCAGAGATGTAACCCTAATATAAGGCCCAAGTTACAAGCTTAAGTCTTAATGGTTATTAGGTGTTTTGATTAGGAGGTGTAAACAACTTAAAAGTTTAACACTAAGTATTAAAGTTATACACTCCATCCTAAGATAAGGATACAAGCATAACCTTAATTCAGAGTCTTAAAACCTTAACTGTTTAGCCTTGATTATGAGATGAGAAGCAGAGACTCAAGGAGACTCAAAGGTAAAAACTAGGGGAGACTATTTACAACCCTAAATTTATCATGCTTGGATATTCCTATGGTTTGTGAGGCTTAAGAAAAGATCTTCAGATGGCCACCAAGGAAGAAGAAGCAGTTGAAAATAGAAGAGAAAGGAGAATAGGTTACTTACGTCCTGAAGAAGTTAAGTAACCTAAGAGAAATAAAGGGAGCAAGAGAGAGCATAAGTGAATCAAAATCACTTCAAAAACAAATAAAGATGCAAATGGAGAGATGAGAAGAGGTTGGATGTGGTGGCAAATCCACATCCTGATCAACTTACCATAAGCCCATGCAATGGTTAGTATGAATGCATAAGGTGAAACAAAATGCAATGATGCAAAGATGAAGATGCAATGATGCCAACTAGAAGTGAATACATGATGTAAATGTGTCATAGAGAGATGTAAAGTCATATACAATACATATGTATGATCATACAAGTGATGGATGCAAAAACAAGCATGTTAGAAGCTTAAGAACACATGAACATACATAAGATGTAATGGATGTAAAACATATCAAATGTATGCAACAATGATCAACCAATCCTCATACATGTCCTAAGGTGTCTAAGATGACATAAAAATGCATGAGATGTCATGACAAGTTCATATGATGATGGTATGCAAAGATGAATGCACATGAACATGACAAATTAGGGTTTTAAGAAAGTATGAGATGCATATGATCAAAACAGAAGCAAAACACATGATAAAAAATTGAAATTACAACCAAGTGAACCCTAAACCCACATAAGATCACACCCCAAAGATGGAAGTCAGAAGCTATACCAAAGTCAAGTTATGGTTTTTCTAAGTTAGGCTAGGGTTTTGGGTACTTCTTCATGAAAAATGTCAAACAAATGGAAAATGCAATGCAAAAACATGAGGTAAATAACCTAGATACTACATGCCAAGTATGAAGGAATGCAAAAAGAACCATTCACAAACTCATCTTGGTTGATCAGAAATGAATTTTTGAAGTTAGGGTTAGAAAAATAGGAAATTTGGAAACCCTAATTCATGGTTAATTGTCTAAACATTATCAAACCCTAAAAGAAATTTGTAAAATGAGTTTGTAAATTGTTCTAAACATGTAACAATGCTTCATGAATTGTTTTGTGATTTTTAAATACCTAAAAGTATTTTTAATTAATTAAAATGAATTAATTAATTAAGTAATACAATTAAATGATTTAAAAATATATTTTTAATGCAAAAATAAAAAATAAAAATTTTTTTGGGTTCTGAAAATTAAATTGAACAATGATGAAAAAAATCAGAGTTTTAGGAATTGTTTTGGCATTTTTAATAAATAAAACAAAAGAAATGAAATAAAATAAAATTAAAATTAAAAGAAATGAGAAGTATGCTGATCAGATGGCTAAGATTGCGTGAGAGAGAGAGAGAGAGATCAAGGGTCCAGAATGCTAGTCAGCTTGACCAAGATTATGAAGATCCTAAGGCCTAAATTCAAATTGGGCTTACGCGCGTGATCCAAGGGCCAAGGTTTGTCCTGAGTTAATTAATCATAATTTATTTAATTAATTAGGATTAGGGTTTAATGACATGATCTGGGCCGTACGCTGCTTAAACTAATCTCAATCCAAGGGTTCACATTCAAACTGGCAAACAAAACCCTAATGACTTTCAGGTGACCGGAGATAAGCTCCGGTCATCTTCTCCGGCCATCCCTAACCCTAACTTCTTCTATAGGCCACTAAAGCTCGCAAAACCTGAACTGAAGCTTTTCGAATTTTGTCGCTCCCACCAAATGATACCCAGGGCCAAGAGGGGTATAGACGCGAACGGTCGGCGAAAGAGGAGAGTACACACAAGGGTGAACTCAGAAGACAAGAGTCGCCAGCTAGGCATTTTTATCCCGGAGGAAAGGTAATGCTGCATAGACCTAGAAAGATATGGATAAGACGGTCGCGAACCAGAGAAACTGAGAAAGGGGGTTGGTTACAACCTGGGAAGGTATTAGCACCCAGATTGTCCGTCGTACTCGACGAGATCCACGCTTAAAAGATTTGTGTCTTAAAGGGGTAGTGTCAGTGCAATCTGTGTATCAAAGCTGGAAAGAATGCAGGTGTCAGTGCAAAAGAAAAGTGAAGTGTATAAGAGAAGTGTCAGTGTAAGAACAAGAGTATGAAGCTCAAGACTATGAGGCTTAAAGAATAATGCTGGAAGGAGGGGGAATATACAGAGACTTTTGTTCGATAACTGTTAAGTTATGCCTACGTATCCTCTCGTGCAACGAGGAAGTCAGAACACCGTAGTTCGACTCAAATAGACTGAAAGATAAGTTGAATGATGAACTGCTTGCTTGTCTATGCTCAAGTGTATGACCTGTCTGGCTCAGGTGCAAACTGTCTTGCATTAGACGAAAGAAGCAGGTTCTTGTTTATGAGTGAATGAGATGAGAAAAGAATCCCGAAGGAGACGATTATTGTTTGTTTTTGTGTTTTCAATTTTTTATTGCTTTTTTGAAGTTTTTCATAAGAAAATGAGCTTAAGCCCAAACCAAGGGTTAGTAAATTCATCACATCCTCCCTCTGATTAGGGGTAATGAGAATACCTTAAGTGTGAAGTAAGCACCTCACACTTAATCACCATGGTGTAGGATTAAGATCATTAACCTACTTGCATTTATTTAGATGTTTTTGGTATTTTGTTTAGTGTTAAGTAATGAGTTTAAGCCATAATCAAAGATTTAATGGACTCATTACACCATCCTAATAGAAGGATAATAGATGAGAACATTTAAGCTGAGGAAGGCTCCTCAACTTAATCCATGATTAGGGATTAACCTCATGACAAAACAAAACCTTTATTTAATGGATTTTAATTAATGATAAGATGAAGAAATGTATTTTATGATTTGTAAGACAACTTGAGGGGGACTTGTCCATTAACACTAGGGTTAGTCCTTCTTAACCATTTAAGGAAGAATTAGAACCCTAATGCAAGGCCCAAGTTACAAGCTTGATGTCTTAGTGATTATTAAGTGGATTGGTTAAATGAATTAAACACATTAAGGGTTTAACACTTAGGATTAAAGTTATATACTCCATCCTGATAGAAGGGTACAGGCATAACCTTAATCACAAAGCCTTAAAACCTTTAGGGTTTAGTCCTTGATTATGAGATGAGAAGAGAAAACCCAAAGATGACACAAAGGTAAAAGCTAAATGGGGGACTTATCAAACCCTAATTGTTGTCATGCTTGGTTGTTCCTAGGGTTAATGAGGCTTGCAAAAGATCTTCAGGAGAAAAGCCAACAGGAAAGAAGCAAATGAAAGGAGAAAGAAACAAAGAGAAGCAAAAACAACTTGCTTCACTTAAGAAGACAAGTTGCCTGAAGGAAGAGAGAGGAGAGAGCATGAATGAGCAAGCTCACTCTAATACACAAGATAAAATGCAGCAATGGTGCAAGAGAGGGATGAGAAGAGATTGTGAGAAGTGAAGGAAAATTCACTTCTCAAAACAACTTACCACCTGAAAAGTTAGCAAAAGAAATGAAATGTAATGCAAATGAGATGAAATGTCATGATACCAAACAAAGTCAGAAGCATGAACATGATGTTAATGATGCTAAGAGATGATATAAACACATGTCAAGAGTTGTGGATGATCATACAAGGATGAGGATGCAAATGAAGCATGCTTTGAACCATAAAGATTCATGAATGTTTATGAAATGAAATGAACATATAACATGGCAAATGGAAGATGCAATGATCAAACATGATTCTAATATGTCCTAAGATGTCTTATCAATCATGTGGATGCACAAAATGTCATGGAAAGTTCTTAAATGCAAGCAAATGAGAGATGAATGCAAAGGAAAGCAAGAATTAGAGTTTATGAACAACATGCAATGCAAAAATTCAAAATCAGATGCATAAGGCATGATAAAAAAATTGAAAATGGGATCAAAGTAACCCTAACCCTACATAAGTTCACTGCCCAAAGGAGGGGACCTAACTCTTAACCTAATGGGAGTTGTGATTTTTTTAAGTCAACTAGGGTTTCAAGGCACCTCAAAAGGAAAAATGCTCATTAAATTGACAATGAAAGATAAATTTAAACCAATTTTACCCTAGAAACTACATGCTATGAAGTATGCAATTCAAGAAGAACCATCATCAATCTCCTAATGGTTAGGCAGAATGCAATTTTCCAAGTTTGAACAAAAATATTTCCTTAAAATGAATTTAATTCCAATGAAAAAGGTCAAATAGTTCAAGAACCAAAAAGAAATTTGTTTTGAGAGTTTGATAATGCTTCTAAATGTTTTGCAATGCAATGTGAATTTTTTGGTGATTTTTAAATACCTAAATGCATTTTTAATTAATTAATTTTCATTAATTAATTAAAAATAAACATTTAAATGATTTAAAAATAATTTTTAATGCAAAAAATAAAAATAAAAATATATTTTGGTTCTGAAAATTAGTGAAATGTTTGACAAAAAAATTCAGAATTTTTCAATGCATTTTCCTATTTTTTAAAATTCGTGGAAGTTAAATATAAATAAAATGAAATAAAAATGAATAAAGTGGAAAGTATGCAAATCTTGAGGCTGAGGTTTAAACGAATTTGGAGGGAATTGACTGGCGCCAGATCCTGTGGCCCAGATTCAAACTGGCTGGATTTGAATTAAACCTAATTAATTAATTTAATAAATCAGGATTAGGGTTTTAATGGTGAATCTGGTCCATTCATTCGCGTGCGGGTCAACCCAAGTCAACAGGATCTACGGCTCACATTCAAACTTAGCCCTAATCACAATTAATGCACTAATGACCTTCAGGTGGCCGGAAATGACCTCCGGTCATCTTCTCCGGCCACACCTCCCCTGAGATTTTGCTATCTCTCTCCCCAAGCTTCTAAAACTTAATATTTCTGCCCAGAATCCAACCCCATACATCACTTAACAAGAATCAATCATCAAAACAAATTTATTTCACATATTCAAGCTGAATCGAAGCAAATTTGTTTTAGGTCAAAAAATTTCAGAGAGCTCATACATGCTTAATACTTGACTATTTTCAAAACCAAACACATCAGCATTATCAGTGAATCATGGAGAATCAATTAGTAACTTAAAAACATGTTTCTGGAAAAATTGTTCTTGAGCTCACCTGAACTGGAGCTTTGATCTTTGGAGCTTTCTGGCTGCTTCTTTGGTCCAAGATGCTTTTAATGAACCCCCTGAGAAGTTTGCAATGCTTGTTTGGAATTTCTTGTGGCTAGTTTAAGAGATTGATGAAGTTCTGTTCAGAAGGGGTGGAAAATCGTGTTTCTGCTTGGGGTGGTTTTAGGGTCAAATGAGGATTGGGAAATGATCAGAGGATCATGGTGAATGGTTTTGTGAAGTTTGTTTTGATGTTTGAGACTTGAGTGCTGAGTTTCGAATGAAAATGCAAGGGGGAGAGTTTTTGGGAACTATTGCAATGCTGTGGTTTCAGGCTCCAAGATTGTATGAAAATGATCCATGAGGCATGTATGTGAAGCTGTGATTGGTCAGAGAGTTGTTGCTGGCCTAGCTTGATTGGTATGGCTCAACTTGCATAAAGTCAACTTTTGTGTAAGAGGAGGTATGGGTTGGTTCAGTCAAGGTACAAGGGCATGGCTTGGATCAGCATGCTTCAAGGAGGTCCATGGAAGTCACTTTTGGCAGCTGGCACAAGTGGATGAGAAGCTTTGATCCATTTTGCAATTTTAGGGAAGTTTGGCCCTTTTTGAAATTTGTGAAGTTCATGGCATGAAACTTGAGAAATTCTTGTGCAATTCTGATTTTTGAGTCATGGTTTATGTTTGTGTAATGTATAGAAGTCAATTAGAGGTCACATAAAGGCTTGGCATATGAATTTGCAAGTTTCCCTCTTTGTGCAAAAGTGAAAATTTCATGATTTTTCCCAACTTTGCAAGGCCATAACTTTTGATCCAAAATGAATTAGAATGAGTTCTTGTACTTTTTGAAAATGGGAGGATCCATTCTACAACTTTCATGACCAAAGTTTTCTCATTTGAAGCATTTTTGAATCAATTTGAGGAGGTTGAAAAACTTTCCCAAAATAGCAAGTTTACATTATAAGTCACTTTCCAAAAAAAAGGCAACTTTGCAAATGGCTTGAAATTCTTCAACTTTGTGAATTTCTAACATCTTCTATGACTAAATAAAGATCATACATATTCAAAATGATGGAGAACACCCTCTGATTGGGTCACTGGGGGCCTCAGATGCCCTGATTTTGCACTGGCTTGCTCAAGAAGTCACCCTTTGATCAGATGCCTTCCCATTGAATTTCTTCATGAAACTTGACATACATGATCCTCATAACATATAGATACCAATAGAAACAAGAATGACTAAAATTTTTGGAGTTATGGCCTCTGAAACCAAAACCCTAATTTTAGGTCATCTGTGTAGTTAAACCTGGCTCTGCTTCCATGCCTTTCTCAGTTCTTGTGATTCTTTGACTTTCTTGACCTTGTGAGGATATAATATGATGCTTGAACACACATGGACACCTTTGAAGTGATTGATGACCTTTGGAGTGGCTCAAATAGCTCAGGGATGGCTTAGATCACAAACCCTAGATGCAGATGACTTTGAAGCAATGCAGTGAAACAAAAGATGCAATATAAGATGCTATGGTTGAACTTATGCAAATGAAAAGGTCACAAGCCATGGTGAAATGGGTGAGGGCAAATTTGGGGTGTTTACAAATTTGAGCTTTCAAAGCCTCCCTTTGGTGCAAAGTGGCTCCTTTGACCCCCCTGAAGCTAATGGAGTGCTTGGATGAAGCTTATAGTGGCTGGTTTGAGGGTTCCAGTTCTGATATGGCAGAAAATGAGGTCTTAGTATGTTGTGTTTCAGTCCATGGTGATGGGTGGGAAATGTTCCTTATGTTATGTGTGATTGAATGGTGAAAGAATTTTGGATGTTTGATGGCTGAGTAGTGACAATCGAAGAGGGGAAGTTTTTGACAATTTTTGTGCAATCTGAGTATTCTCTTGTTTCCAGGCTTCAAGTGTTAACTTTTATGATCCTTAGGCAATGCATAAAAGATTGAGATAGGTCAGAGGAGTGGTTGTGCACTGTGGGAATGGTATGGCTCCATTGGCCAAAAATTCAAAAATGGTGTACTTGAAGCATGGGCCATGGCAAAAGTGATTTGAGGTCTTGGGCTGCCTCAACTGAGTTCAAGGAGCACCCTTGGATCGAAATTGATGAGTTGTGTGGCTTGATTCATGAGTTTGAATGGTTTTTACAATTTCACAACTTTGTGAATTTTGAAGAAATTGTTCATGAAACTTGTGAAGCAAGGGATGAATTTTGGTCTTGAGATGTTTCTCATCAATGTTATGCAGTGTGGAAGTGAATTATAGGTCATTAGAATGCTTAATAGTCCATTTTGCAAAATTCTCTCTTTGACATGAACTTAAAAATTACAAGATTTTTCCCAACTTTGACTTGTCATATCTTGAGTTCTAGGATGAATCAAGAGGAGTTCTTGTACTTTTTGAAAATGGGAAGATCAAATCTACAACTTTCATGTTTAAGGAAAATTCATTTGAAGCCTTTTTGATCAAGAAAGAGGAGGTTGAAGATCTTTCCAAAATGGAAAGTTTCCATTACAAGTCATGCCCAAAAATAGAAAGTTTTCAAATGGCTCAAAATTCTTCAATCTTGTGAACTTCCAAGAATTCTTAAGATCAAATAAAGATCATGGGACTTCAAATTGATGAAGATGACCCTTTGGAACCCTTGTTGGTGGCCTTAGATGCCCTAATTCTGACTTTTCTTGCACAACAAGTCACCACTTGATCAGATGACTTCTACAAGGAATATTTGCTTCAAATTTGATACACATGCTCCTTATAACATATATAGACCAATAGAATCAAGAATGACGAAAAATTTTTAGTGTAAGGGCCTCAAACCCAAAACCCTAATTTCTGGTCATTTGTGCAGGAGCCCTGAGCCTGCCTGGACAACTGTGAAATCTTCTGAGATTTTGTGATTTTCAAGAACCCTTGGAGGCATAAAATGATCATAGAACATTCATGGACCCTCTTGACATGCTTCATGGCCTTTGAGATAGCTCAAACCACTTCTAAGATTCACCTGATCACAAACCCTAATTATGCATCTTATGTAGTGAAATAAGTATGCAGTGTGAGATGATATGCTTATGCAATGCAACATGAAAGATCACAAGCCAAGGTATGAGAAAAAGAGAGGGAAAATTTGGGGTGTTTACATCAGTTGAACGGTTTCTTTCCCCACAGAGGTTTGGAAAACTCAGGAAGACAAGAGAGTTCTCCTCAGCAGAGCCTTGGAAAAACCTTTCCCCAGCTAAGTCAGAAAGTTGTCGATCCCCCAGCGAAATCTTATGACTGAGATTCAATCCCCAGTAGTTGATGCATCCCCTAGCAGGGCCTTCAAATATAAGGTCCAATTATTTTTGGCAAAGGTAATAAGTCGAGACAGACGAGTCACACTCTTCTCCTGTAGAAATATCGACAATCATCTGTATTCCCCACAGAGTCAGCAAGGATTTGTTATTTCCGCATCAGGAATTCTAATGAATATCGCGACATAGGACGAATGTCGGATAAGAAAGGGTTCTAATGAATAGAGACTCCACTGGGGGTGATGAAGGACGATCATCAAAAAAAGGTGAAGGACGATCACCTGGCAGGGTACGGCTGCCAGAAGGTATCATGACATGGGATGAATGTTAGATAGAAAGGAAATAATTTAATAAAATTTGCTGGGGACTCTTCTGGGGAATAGTAGACACAGACGAGTGTCTAAATTCAAGAAAATAAAAGTGTTTTGACATGGTGTATAGATTAAAGACGCGGACGAGCATCTTTAAGACTATGATACAGACGAGTATCAGTAGAAACAAACGCTTGACGCATGCTCAGAGATAATGATACGGACGAGTATCAACTAGTTAACAAGGAACACGGACGAGTGTTGATTCTGAGGGGATTTAAGTGGTATATACAAGATAGGGACGAGTATCTGTATGAGTAAAAAGTATGAATGAGACACAGACGAGTGCTCCACTTGCTGGGGAGAGTGTGACACAGACGGGTGTCGGAAAAAGTGTATTATAAACAAGTATTTGATTTACAAAGTGTTTAGGTAACTATGCTGGGGGAGGTGACACGGACGGGTGTCAGAGATGTGTATAGATATGTGTAAACATGTGTTGTGAGTGCAAAGGGGACGCTTTGGCTTTCTGCTGGGGATACGAAACAGACGAGTGTCAAGAAGCATCTGTAGTATAAGTACCTGTTTGCTCGGGAAATTTACTGGGGAATGATGACACGGACGAGTGCCAAAAGGAGCATGTATCTGTATTGGTGAGTGTGCAAGTAAATGCCTTGACTCTCTGGTGGGGAACTGGGAAATATCCTGTATATTGTTGGTGGATTGTCGGTATTTACAAGTGTTCAGTTCGACACATGGCTTATGATTATGCAATATGTTTGATTTTTGCCGTAATGCTCCGTATTAGACGGAATGCTACGCTCTGTGGGAAAATATGATGCGAATGCTATGATTATGCAAAGATGCCGATCCGGGATTCGGATCCCGTTGCTGTGGAGATCTCTGGTTGATCTGCTTGAAGTGGATATCCCAGCTGGGGATAAGATCATTGATAGATCTGACATATATGACTCTGCATGGGGAAATAGATCTCTGATAGACCTATCTCAGTAATGAGGGACCCAGCTGGGGTTTATGGAAGCTTTCGTCACTCTGTTGTGAGATCTTCGGGCATTGCTCTTCTGGATATAAGTTGAAACTCTGTGGGGAGATGATTCCCTGTCTAGTACTTGGCTGGGGAAGAAGAAAGATCACTGAAAGATCTTCCTAGATATTTCTGCGGGGATCCTGCCGAGGATGATACTTGACAACTCAGTTGGGGATATGGACACCTTCAGGTGCTGCTCTTTGAATGGAATATTGGAGAAGCGATGCCTGGCAACTCTGATGGGGAGAAAGCATCTTTGGTGCTGTTTGGAAGGTGTGTCGAGGATATAATGATTTGGACGCCTACTGGGGAGTTGTTTTTCGTGCCCCATGTTGCGCTTTGAACACCTGCAATCCTGTATGACAAAAAAACGTACAAGTATCCCTAGGTATCCCTTACTGGATTCTGTCATAGGAACTTAAACACTCCCGGGAGTAAGTATATTTCCTGTAAGCACGTATTTTTAGAAGGGGAGCATCTGTTATTTATGCAATCAATATATTAACGACATCGGACATTTTTGCAAACGAAAATAAAATGTACGAGACGAAACATGACTGAAAGTCTGATTTTATTAATTTGTGTGCCCTGAATTGGCAAAATACAGTCATAGAAACAAATCCCCTAAAATGAGGAGATTGTTACAAATTGAGAAACAAAGAGATGCTGGCAATGTTGATGACGCTTTAGTGAGCTTCCCTTTTACTATGACTCGTATGACTTTGACGTTCTTCTCATCTTGCTTTCTGAAGAAGACTGATTCTGACCGATGCTCGAACCTTTCGAAGCTTACCATGTTACAAGTGATACAGATGAATTCAGAATGCAGTTGTTCGCTTAGTCCCTTATTTTGCGTGGTTCGCCCTTCCGGGTTTTCAATCCACCGGGATACCCTTTTTTGCCTGAGTTGTCCAATGTAGCTTTTCAACTCAGCGGGTGTACACACATTTTTTTAATTTATTTTCCCTTATTTTTGCCCGAGTCTTTTGTTTTGTTTTTGACTCGCCGGGATGCCCTATTTTTGCCTGGACTTTCATTCTGGTTTTATGTCCAGCGGGTCCTTTTTTATGCGAAGTATTTTTTAACTGCATCTGAATTTACAGGGGACAGGAAGTCTTCACCATCCATAGTACTGAGCATCAGTGCTCCACCGGAGAAAACTTTCTTCACTATGAACGGGCCATCATAATTCGGAGTCCACTTGCCCCTGTGGTCTGTATGAGGAGGGAGGAGTCTTTTCAGCACAAGATCTCCTACTTGGTACTCTCGAAGCCTGACTTTCTGATCGAAGGCTTTCTTCATTATCTTCTGATATAGCTGCCCATGACAGATTGCAGCCAATCTCTTTTCTTCAATCAGACTCAGTTGTTCGTATCGGGATCGGACCCATTCTGCTTCATTCAGCTTAACATCCATCAATACCCGTAGAGAGGGTAGTTCAACTTCAACAGGTAGGACTGCTTCCATACCATACACAAGCTGATACGGTGTTGCCCCAGTGGATGTTCTGATTGACGTACGGTACCCATGTAAGGCAAATGGTAGCATTTCATGCCAGTCTTTGTAGGTGACCACCATCTTTTGCACAATCTTCTTGATATTCTTGTTAGCTGCCTCTACAACGCCATTCATCTTTGGCCTGTAAGGAGAAGAATTGTGGTGTTGGATCTTGAAGTCCCGGCATAGTTCTGCCATCATTTTGTTGTTTAAGTTGGAACCATTATCAGTAATGATTCGCTCGGGCACTCCATACCGAAAGATGATGTCTCTCTTCAGAAATCAGGTTACTACTTGCCTTGTAACGTTTGCATATGAAGCTGCTTCAACCCACTTGGTAAAATAGTCAATAGCCACCAGGATGAATCTGTGGCCATTTGAAGCAGTCGGTTCAATCTTGTCGATCATATCAATGCCCCACATAGCAAAGGGCCAGGGTGAAGACATCACATTCAGAGGATTCGGAGGCACATGCACCTTGTCCGCATAGATCTGGCATTTATGGCATTTTCTGGCATAGGCACAACAGTCTGCATCCATTGTGATCCAGTAATAACCTGATCTTAACAACTTTTTAGCCATAGCATGCCCTCCTGCATGGGTACCGAAGGATCCTTCGTGCACTTCGTGCATTAACAAGTCTGCCTCTGTTCTATCAACGCATCTGAGGAGTACCATATCAAAGTTTCTCTTGTACAGGGAACCGTCAGTATTCAGAAAGAAACTACCAGCTAGCCTTCTTAATGTCTTCTTATCATTGGAAGATGCCCCAGGTGGGTATGTTTGATCCTCCAAGAAGCACTTAATGTCATGGAACCAAGGCTTATCATCTTTAACAACATCTGCTGAGAATACATATGCTGGTCTGTCAAGTCTGGATACTGAGATCCGAGGTACAAAGTTTGCAGCTTGAACTTTGATCATGGATGAAATGGTAGCCAGAGCATCTGCAAACTGATTTTCGTCTCGCGGGATATACTCAAGCTTGACCGTTGTGAAGAAAGTCAATAACCTTCTTGTATAATCCCGATAAGGTATTAGATGATCTTGGTGGGTGTACCATTTGTCGTTGGTTTGATTAATTACCAGGGCTGAATCTCCGAACACAGTCAAAGTCTTGATCCTGAGGTCAATGGCTTCCTCAAGACCCATAATACAAGCTTCGTATTCAGCTTCGTTGTTAGTGCAGTTAAAGGTGAGTTTCGCCGAGAAAGGCATGTGAACCCGCTTAGGTGTAATGAGTACTACACCAACACCACGACCATTCATATTAACAGCCCCATCAAACATCATAGTCCACTCTTCTTCTGGGTCAGGCCCTTCAGTGTGAATAGGCTCTTCATGATCTTTTGCTCTTATGAACATGATGTCTTCATCGGGGAAGTCAAATCTCATAGGCTGGTAATCATCAATGGATTGTTCAGCAAGATAATCAGACAATACACTGCCTTTGATGGCCTTCTGAGAGGTGTACTGAATGTCATATTTTGTGAGGATCATTTTCCATCTTGCAACCCGTCCGGTAAGCGCTGGCTTCTCGAATATGTACTTGACTGGATCCATCTTTGAGATCAATAAAGTAGTGTGGGTCAACATATACTGCCTTAGTCGGCGAGCAGCCCACGCTAAAGCACAACATGTTTTCTCGAGCAGTGAATAACGTTGTTCACAGTCGGTAAACTTTTTGCTTAGGTAGTATATTGCATACTCTTTTCGACCAGACTCGTCATGCTGGCCCAACACACACCCCATTGACTCTTCTAATACTGTTAAGTACATAATTAGAGGTCTTCCTTCAACTGGAGGCATAAGGATCAGAGGCTCTTGTAAGTATTCCTTGATTTTGTCAAAAGCCCTCTAGCAATCTTCGTTCCACCTGATCGTTTTCTCTTTTCTTAACAACTTGAACAAAGGCTCACAGGTTGCTGTAAGGTGAGATATGAACCTTGAAATGTAGTTCAATCTACCTAGAAACCCCCGAACTACTTTTTCAGTCTTTGGTGCAGACATTTCTTGGATGGCTTTGACTTTGTCAGGGTCAACTTCAATCCCCTTCTCACTTACAATAAATCCCAGCAACTTACCGGATCGCACCCCGAATGTGCATTTGTTGGGGTTTAACTTCAGCTGATATTTCCTCAGACGCTTGAATAACTTCAACAGATTCACCAGGTGGTCTTCTTCTGTGAGGGACTTGGCAATCATGTCATCCACATAACATTCAATTTCTTTATGGATCATGTCATGGAATAATGTTACCATAGCCCGTTGATAAGTGGCACCCGCATTCTTCAGTCCGAATGGCATCACCTTATAACAGAATGTGCCCCAGGGTGTGATGAAAGTTATCTTCTCCATGTCTTCAGGTGACATTTTGATCTGATTGTATCCTGAAAATCCATCCATGAAGGAGAACACCGAGAACTGAGCCGTATTGTCGACCAATATGTCGATGTGAGGTAATGGGAAATCATCTTTCGGGCTGGCTCTGTTCAGATCCCGGTAGTCCACACACATCCTCACCTTGCCGTCTTTCTTAGGCACAGGTACAATATTAGCAACCCACGGCAGATAGCTAGTCACAGCAAGGAAACCGACATCCCACTGCTTTTGTACCTCTTCTTTTATCTTCATTGCCATATCTGGGCGAGTATGGCGCAACTTCTGCTTCACTGGTGGGCAGTCTTCTTTCAGTGGTAGCTTATGCACGACAATATCGGTGTCCAACCCTGGAATATCTTGATAAGACCAAGAGAAAACATCCACATACTCCCGAAGCATGTCAATCAGTCGCTCTTTCACTGAATCTTGTAAGCAGGCCCCGATCTTGACTTCTTTCACTTCTTCTTCTGTACCAAGATTAACCGTTTCAATCTCCTCCTGATGAGGAGTGATAACCTTCTCCTCTTGCCTTAACAACCTGGCTAGCTCTTCAGGTAGCTCATAGTCTTCTTCAACCCCTTCATCAGCTTGATTGATTGGATTGTCAAAGTCATACAAAGTCATAGCAGTGTTGTTGTCGGTGCAGTCAGGAGGGCACTTTCTGCAAGGGTTTAAATTGGTTTATTTTAGTGATCAATTTTAATCTTGTTTAGAAAAAGTGAAAATGAAGTTATTTATTTTGAAAAACATTGCCATTCTATTTTTGTACAAAAAGAAAAAATGAAAAGACAGTGAGCGAAAAAGAGACTTGTTTGCAAAAGATGTCCGATATTCATTGATTAATCCATTTGCACAAAATTACAAGATGGCCCGATCACAAAATGAGTCTTGACATCTTGGGCAAGATGCAAGACTTGATGCATGCTTCAAAAATACAGGAAATAATAATTACTCTGCAGGAGTAACCCTTATAATTTCCTGGGAAGACCAGTTAAGGACTTGGCTCCCCGGGATCCTTGGACGTATCCAGCTTTCCAGGTTGCGGTCGCTTTCCTCCTCGTCTTCCAAGTTGTTCACAGCATCCGGGGTGAGCATTCCCCCGCTGACAAAATTGGGCTCTTTGGCAGCCTCTGATTGATCTTGTTGAGTTGGTTTGTAACCCAACCCAAATCTGTCTTCTTTCTTTTCCACAGGCAACAGCTTGCCCCAGCCTTGGGCAGTACCCTCTTCAACAACCTTTCGGGCTTGCTGATAAGACGTCATGGAGGTTCCCAGTACAGCAGATGCTTCATTAATGTTCAGAGCCTCAAATCCCTGGCTCATGGTCTCATGGATTTCTCCATCCATCTCTATGTACTTATACGTAGCCAGATGGCTAACAAAGATGTCTTCTTCCCCACAGATGGTAATGATCTGGCCTTCCCACTCGAATTTCAACTTCTGGTGAAGGGTAGACGTAACAGCGCCAGCGGTGTGGATCCAGGGTCTACCCAACAAACAACTGTAGGTCGGCTGAATGTCCATCACAAAGAAGGTAGTTTTAAAAGTCTGTGGGCCAATCATCACAGGCAGATCAATCTCCCCAAGCACTGATCTTTTAGAGCCATCAAATGCTCTCACCACCAAATTACTCGGACGCAATGCCAAGCCATTATATTCCAGCTTCACCAAGGCTTTCTTTGGTAGAACATTGAGCGATGACCCAGTGTCCACCAGTACATGAGATAGAACAACACCCTTGCATTCCAAGGTGATATATAAAGCCTTGTTGTGGTTACGTCCCTCAGTTGTTAAGTCAGCATTGGTAAAGCCCAGTCCATGACTGGTGTTGACATTTGCCACCACAGTTTCTAGCTGATTAATGGTAATCTCCTCTGGCACGTATGCTGCGTGCAGGACTTTCAATAATGCATTCCTGTGAGCTTCAGAACACATCAACAATGATAATATGGAGATTTTTGAGGGAGTTTGGTGAAGCTGATCCACCACCTTGTAATCACTTCTTTTTATGATTCTCATAAACTCGTCTACATCTTGTTCAAAAGATGTCTTCTGAGTTTCTTTGGTAATTGGCTCTTCGGGTACCACACTCTTTCCTTTTGCTTTGGCAACAGCTTCTGCTTCAGCATTAGGTCTTTGCACTTGTGAGGTAAATAGGCGTCCGCTTCTGGTGAAGCCTCCGCCTCCCCCAACATTATCAATCTGTGGAGAAGAGGTTGATGAATCCAGAATGACTTTCTCCCCGTTGCAGTAGAGATCAGAGCCATAATGCCAAGGTATGGCATTACTACTTTCATAAGGAACCGGTCCATGCACCGTAATAGTAACTGGACTGACTGCTGCAGAGGAGGGTACTGTAATAGTGTGCAGATCGTAGTAAATTGTGACTGGTGGCCTGGCAGGAGGTGCCACTATTTGTTGCTGGAAATTGTTGCTGGGAGGAACATTTGATGGATCATAGTAGATGGTGACTACTGAGACATCTTCATTAATCTCTGTTGGCGTTGTAGAAGATCCAGCTGGTAAAATGGATGTTGATGTTGTAGAAGAAATGGTTGTTGAAACTTGACTCGTTGAAGTGATGGACGGAGCCATTGCTGATGATATTGATGAATCGGTTGGAGTGATTGTTGCTGCTGTTGTAGAAGAATCAGGAATTGTTGTTAAAGGGATTGCTGGATTTGTAGGCGTCGTTGTTGAGATCTGAAGGATTCCATCCTTAATAAGACCATCTATGCTGCTTCTCAAATTATCACACTCGTTGACTGCAATGTTGCAATACCCACAACCGAGCTCACACCCGGGAAACACCTGGCACTCTAGAAGCTGAGCTTTAATTTCGACCAAAGGTGTTCGAACTTGTGCAACACTAGTGATCAAAGTAGATGGTTTGTCTTCCTCAATGGCATTAATCCTCGGCCCGCCATGATTAGGCATAGGATTCTTGTTGACATTTGGAGGAGGTGCAAAGTTTAGGGCTTTAGAATCCACCAGATCTTGGACTTTCATTTGTAAGGCCCTGCATTTTTCTGTATTGTGGCCAGGTGCATTGGAGTGGAAAGCACACCTGGCGTTGACATCATAATTCCTTGGGAGATTGGAGGGATCTGGTGGTGCCAATGTCCTTAACTCAACCAAGTTAAGCTTCAGGAGTTGTGGCAATAAGGCAGCATAAGGCATAGGGATAGGGTCAATCACCCTGTTTGCCTGTGATGGTCTTTGTTGAAAGGGTCGTTGTTGTTGATTGCTATTGTTGTTGTTTTAGGTTCTTTGTGGCGGATATTGAACTTGTTGTTGATATTGTGGTTGTTGATATGCTGATTGTTGAGGAATCGGAGCTGGAATAGTGACAGCTGCTACTGATCTGTGGACATACTGGGGTCTGCCCCTGCTGGCATGAATGGTATTTGTCTCACCGGTTCTTCGAGGTCCCACAAAAGGCTTCCTGGAATTACTGGATGAACTTGCACCATTATCGGAAATTTTGCCCATTTTTAACAGACTTTCAATCCTTTCTCCAGCTATAACTACGTCAGCAAAACTGGTGGAAGAAAAGGCAGCCAATCTGTCAATATATGTTCCTTGCAGAGTATTCATGAAAATGTCGGCCATTTCTCTTTCCGACATGGGTGGTTGGACAGCAGCAGCAAGCTGTCTCCACCTCTGGGCGTATTCTCTGAAGCTTTCTCTAGAAGACTGGGACATTCCCATCAGGAGGGTCCTGTTAGGAGCCATGTCCAGGTTATATTGATATTGTCTGATGAAGGCTTCAGCTAAGTCCTTCCAGCATCTAATAGTAGCTCTGGTCAGGTGTGAATACCACTCTCTTGAAGCCCCAGTCAAACTGTCTTCAAAGTAGAACATCCACAGCTTCTCATCCATAGTATATGCTTTAAGTCTTCCCAGGAAGGACTGCAGGTGAGTTCGTGGACAAGAGGTTCCATCGTATTTCTCAAAGCACGGGGGTTTGAATTTGTGGGGAATTCTCACCCCTTCCACTAACCCCATATCCATTACATCGAAACCCAAGGAGTTTTGAGACTCCAAAGATCTCAATTTCTCAGCAATTTCATCAAACCTCCTATCATAAACTTCGTCTCCAGCCCCCATTAAACTGCTCTTCTTGAGGATCTTCTTGCAAGATCCTGCCTGCAGCAGTGTTGCCCTGCACATTCCTTGGGATGTTGACTTCCGGATCTAGGTGAGGTCCAAATACTGGTGGGTTGACATGAGGCTGACCTCCCTCATTATTACTAGTCCCTCCAGTTCCAGGATGAGGTTCCTCGGGAGTTTGCCTTTCCACCAATGCCCTTAACCTTTCTTGACTCTGGGCCAAGCCAGTCATCACAGTCATGAATTGAGCCATTTGGTTCCTCATCTCCACTCTTTCATTAGCCATCTGAGTACAGACCTCGGTCAGGTCTTGCTGTACTTGATCCATTTGGATACCAGGAAGGTTGTTGCGAGTAGGGTACCAGTGTGTACGATTGATAGGGAACACTCGGCGGCGAGCAATATTTCCTGAAGCACAACAGAGTTAGAAACAAACAACATAATGACAAAACCTACAAAACAAAACAAAAGTTAGTATGCAATGCAGTATGCTTATTTGTTTTCCAAGGTATCCGATTTGGTTCTTGGTTTTGACCTTTCCAGACCTCGAGGAAGATGCTTTTGACTTTGTTGAGAAAAGAAACCCCAAAATGGAAACAAACTAAAATATATTACAAATACTGAAAAATACATAGTTTGTTTTTACAACACATGCCCTTGGAGGGTCAAAATACAAAAAGAGAAAAGTACATCAAATGGAAATGAACAACAAGCAAAGAAGTCAAACATTCAATCCAAACTCATCCTCCTTAACCTCCTTCAGAAGTGCCTCAGTCACTGGACCAGCTGGATGCTCTGTAATGGTCCTGATGAGGAGGTTTCTGGTGGCAATGGCAGTGGTCAGCTTCTTGTGCCTATCCTGATCCTTGGATCTCTTCACTCCAACCCTAAGCTTCAACTCTGAAATCTCTTTCTGGGCTGCCAGCAAAGCTTCCTGTTGCTTCTTTTTATTGGCCTCTAACTGTTCAATCCTGGCTTGAGTTCTCTGATCTTCTTGTGTTCGGGCTTCAATGATCCTGACCCACCTAGCCTGACTTTCTTGCAGATAGAGCTCAGTCCTAGCCTTCTGAAGCTTGGCCTCTTTACAGGCATTCTTCAATATTTGCTCCCCAGCTCTTGCCTTCCTGATGTAGTCCTCTGATTTTTCAATCTTGGCCAGATGCTCCACCCTAAGCTTCTCCAACCTTTCAATGTCCAGACGACCATCACTCCTTTCCCAAAGGGTCTTCTTCAGAGCTTGAGACAGATTCTCATTCCTTTCCTTCAGCTTCTCAAATTCTTCTAGACTGACAGTTGCTGCGGGTTGTGCTGTAGAAGGTCCAGGTATATCCTCAATGGTGAAGGGCATTCCAGTAATCTGAGCTCTAACATGGGACCAGTCATAGTACTGAGCTGAAGAAACATTATTGCACCTTCCAAGAATAGCCATCCCCTTTGTTTGGATGTTATCCCAAGCCCAGGCTGCTTGTCTGACAGCAGCTAGATTAGGCTTTATTTCACAATACAGGGTATCAGATAAATCTTGCACTCTAGGAGGGTGAACCAAAGCATAGCCTAGTTGTCTCTTAAACAGCAAAGGATTGTAGTTGATGCAACCCTTTACTCCTATCAGAGGTACATTTGGGTATTGCCCACAGTTGGTGATGATGTCCTTGCCTTTGGTGCTCTAGGTGCACCATCTGATGTCATCTGAAGTCAAGGCAATGAGCCTTTTGGCCCAATTCTTCTGTTGGTGAGGATTCAGGAAGGCATCTGATTTGGGTAGGTGTCTGAGCAGCCAGGTGTGAAACAAAGGAGCACAGCATCTCACTAACTTCCCCCTTTGTTTCTCATTCCTCTGATGAATGGAATAATAAAAATCTCCCAGCAATGTGGGTACTGGGTTTCTCAGAAGGAAAAGATGAATGGCATTCTTGCTGATAAATTTGGGCTCATCTGCAAACAGTATAACTCCATATATGCTGAGGGCTAACAGTGCACAGACTGCCCTCCATTCTCCCAAGGAGGCCTTCAGGATGGCCTGAGAAATCAAGAAGTCCAAGTGAATACCAGGGATTCCAGCTTTTGTTGTCATGCTTTGTTCAATCAAGGCAGGATCTAGGTATAATGCTTTTGCCACTTCTCCATTGCTGGGAAAAGCCATTTTTATGTTGAAGGGGATTCCACCCCTGACAGGTACTCCAATCAATGATGAAAACTCCTCCAACAGAGGTCCTAGCTGGAAGTCTGAAAATGTGAAGCATCTCAAAGGCGGATCATAAAACTGCAAGCATGTGTGGATCATGCTCCTCTGAGAAGGGTCCAGGTCCATAACCATATCCAGGATACCTCCATAATGCTCTCTAAATAATGGGATGTGGTCAGGTGTGATAAGTGACTGGACCTGCCTGATGCCAGTCAGCACAGGCTCAAAGAAATGGTAGGATATGTTGCTCTTCCTGGGAGTAGTCATAAATGCTGAAGAGGAGGAAGATAGGTGTTGATGAAGATCAAGATTAATACTGGAGATGAGCCACTGACAGGCTGATGTTGATGCTGATGAGAATAGCTGAAGAAGATAACTGATGAAGCAGAGATCTATGCAGAAGAAGGGGTCAAAACCAAACCAGATGTAATGTGGATACCCTGAAAAACAAATAAACAAATGTTAAATGATGCAATGATGATGTATGCAAATGATATGCAAGGGTTTGTGATCAAGCTGGATCTGATTATCTGTCTTGATATAAGTCCATGTATGTTCAAAGAAGGTCCAGATGAAGGTTCAAAAATCCAGTAACCAGGGTAGGGGACTCAAATAAAGAGTCACATGTCCAGGGTTAAATCACAAGAGCTGTCCAAAATGAGGTACTCTTAAACCAAATAGCAACAGGGTATGATGTGGCCAAGGGTACCTACAAACCTGTAAACAGCCCAACCCCCTCACAGGTAGTGTTCTAGAACAAGGATCCTTAGACTTGGATCAGTTATGAGAAGTGTAAACACTTCTAACCCGGAGGTACAATGTTTACAATAACCATAAAAGATCCTCCTCTAATTCACCTCAGTTTCTGAAGGTCATAATAAAGGTCATCCAGACTTAGTAGGCTTCCCAGATAGCCCTAGCACTACAGGAAATCTGTAGCACAGAGTTCTCAAGAAGAAACCCATATCTGAATCGTGTTTCATATTCTCGCACCAGACCGAAATGGAATGGGAAAGAACATGAACCACTCTAGCCTAGGTGTCACTCAGGTCCCAGGTATAGGACCTCAAACTCTCAATGGAACCCCACCCACCAAAACAGAAGCCAGATCCAGCAATGATAGTGACAGTATGAAATATGAAAAACTGTGAAGGAAAGCAATAAATAAAGCTGTACATAAAGCAATAAATAAAGAAAATAAATAAACACAATTAGCACATAACACCCCAGTAAACACAAATCAAACAAGCGCTAGGAGGAACCCACAAAAAGAACCAAAAGCCCTGGTTACAGTATAAGGGTCCCCAGCAGAGTCGCCAAGCTGTCGCTCCCACCAAATGACACCCAGGGCCAAGAAGGGTACAGACGCGAACGGTCGGCGAAAGAGGAGAGTACACACAAGGGTGAACTCAGAAGACAAGAGTCGCCAGCTAGGCATTTTTATCCTGGAGGAAAGGTAATGCTGCATAGACCTAGAAAGATATGGATAAGACGGTCGCGAACCAGAGAAACTGAGAAAGGGGGTTGGTTACAACCTGGGAAGGTATTAGCACCCAGATTGTCTGTCGTACTCGACGGGATCCATGCTTAAAAGATTTGTGTTTTAAAGGGGTAGTGTCAGTGCAATCTGTGTATCAAAGCTGGAAAGAATGCAGGTGTCAGTGCAAAAGAAAAGTGAAGTGTATAAGAGAAGTGTTAGTGTAAGAACAAGAGTATGAAGCTCAAGACTATGAGGCTTAAAGAATAATGCTGGAAGGAGGGGGAATATACAGAGACTTTTGTTCGATAACTGTTAAGTTATGCCTACGTATCCTCTCGTGCAATGAGGAAGTCAGAACACCGTAGTTCAACTCAAAGAGACTGAAAGATAAGTTGACTGATGAACTGCTTGCTTGTCTATGCTCAAGTGTATGACCTGTCTGGCTCAGGTGCAAACTGTCTTGCATTAGACGGAAGAAGCAGGTTCTCGTTTATGAGTGAATGAGATGAGAAAAGAATCCCGAAGGAGACGATTATTGTTTGTTTTTGTGTTTTCAATTTTTTATTGATTTTTTGAAGTTTGTCATAAGAAAATGAGCTTAAGCCCAAACCAAGGGTTAGTAAACTCATCACATCCTCCCTCTGATTAGGGGTAATGAGAATACCTTAAGTGTGGAGTAAGCACCTCACACTTAATCACCATGTTGTAGGATTAAGATCATTAACCTACTTGCATTTATTTAGATGTTTTTGGTATTTTGTTTAGTGTTAAGTAATGAGTTTAAGCCATAATCAAAGATTTAATGGACTCATTACACCATCCTAATAGAAGGATAATAGATGAGAACATTTAAGCTGAGGAAGGCTCCTCAACTTAATCCATGATTAGGGATTAACCTCATGACAAAACAAAACCTTTATTTAATGGATTTTAATTAATGATAAGATGAAGAAATGTATTTTATGATTTGTAAGACAACTTGAGGGGGACTTGTCCATTAACACTAGGGTTAGTCCTTCTTAACCATTTAAGGAAGAATTAGAACCCTAATGCAAGGCCCAAGTTACAAGCTTGATGTCTTAGTGATTATTAAGTGGATTGGTTAAAGGAATTAAACACATTAAGGGTTTAACACTTAGGATTAAAGTTATACACTCCATCCTGATAGAAGGATACAGGCATAACCTTAATCACAAAGCCTTAAAACCTTTAGGGTTTAGTCCTTGATTATGAGATGAGAATAGAAGACCCAAAGATGACAAAAAGGTAAAAGCTAAATGGGGGACTAATCAAACCCTAATTTTTATCATGCTTGGTTGTTCCTAGGGTTAATGAGGCTTGCAAAAGATCTTCAGGAGAAAAGCCAACAGGAAAGAAGCAAATGAAAGGAGAAAGAAACAAAGAGAAGCAAAAACAACTTGCTTCACTTAAGAAGATAAGTTGCCTGAAGGAAGAGAGAGGAGAGAGCATGAATGAGCAAGCTCACTCTAATACACAAGATAAAATGCAGCAATGGTGCAAGAGAGGGATGGGAAGAGATTGTGAGAAGTGAAGGCAAATTCACTTCTCAAAACAACTTACCACCTGAAAAGTTAGCAAAAGAAATGAAATGTAATGCAAATGAGATGAAATGTCATGATACCAAACAAAGTCAGAAGCATGAACATGATGTTAATGATGCTAAGAGATGATATAAACACATGTCAAGAGTTGTGGATGATCATACAAGGATGAGGATGCAAATGAAGCATGCTTTGAACCATAAAGATTCATGAATGTTTATGAAATGAAATGAACATATAACATGGCAAAGGGAAGATTCAATGTTCAAACATGATTCTAATATGTCCTAAGATGTCTTATGAATCATGTGGATGCACAAAATGTCATGGAAAGTTCTTAAATGCAAGCAAATGAGAGATGAATGCAAAGGAAAACAAGAATTAGAGTTTATGAACAACATGCAATGCAACAATTCAAAATTAGAAGCATAAGGCATGATAAAAAATTGAAAATTGGATCAAAGGAACCCTAACCCTACATAAGTTCACTGCCCAAAGGAGGGGACCTAACTCTTAACCTAATGGGAGTTGTGATTTTTCTAAGTCAACTAGGGTTTCAAGGCACCTCAAAAGGAAAAATGCTCATTAAATTGAAAATGAAAGATAAATTCAAACCAATTTTACCCTAGAAACTACATGCTATGAAGGATGCAATGCAAGAAGAACCATCATCAATCTCCTAATGGTTAGGCAGAATGCAATTTTCCAAGTTTGAACAAAAATATTGCCTTAAAATGAATTTAATTCCAATGAAAAAGGTCAAAATAGTTCAAGAACCAAAAAGAAATTTGTTTTGAGAGTTTGATAATGCTTCTAAATGTTTTGCAATGCAATGTGAATTTTTTGGTGATTTTTAAATACCTAAATGCATTTTTAATTAATTAATTTTCATTAATTAATTAAAAATAAACATTTAAATGATTTAAAAATAATTTTTAATGCAAAAAATAAAAATAAAAATATATTTTGGTTCTGAAAATTAGTGAAATGTTTGACAAAAAAATTCAGAATTTTTCAATGCATTTTCCTATTTTTTAAAATTCGTGGAAGTTAAATATAAATAAAATGAAATAAAAATGAATAAAGTGGAAAGTATGCAAATCTTGAGGTTGAGGTTTAAACGAATTTGGAGGGAATTGACTGGCGCCAGATCCTATGGCCCAGATTCAAACTGGCTGGATTTGAATTAAACCTAATTAATTAATTTAATAATTAAGGATTAGGGTTTTAATGGTGAATCTGGTCCATTCATTCGCGCGCGGGTCAACCCAAGTCAACAGGATCTATGACTCACATTCAAACTGAGCCCTAATCACAATTAATGCACTAATGAACTTCAGGTGGCCGGAAATGACCTCCGGTCATCTTCTCCGGCCACACCTCCCCTGAGATTTTGCTATCTCTCTCCCCAAGCTTCTAAAACTTAATCTTTCTGCCCAGAATCCAACCCCATACATCACTTAACAAGAATCAATCATCAAAACAAATTTATTTCACATATTCAAGCTGAATCGAAGCAAATTTGTTTTAGGTCAAAAAATTTCAGAGAGCTCATACATGCTTAATACTTGACTATTTTCAAAACCAAACACATCAGCATTATCAGTGAATCATGGAGAATCAATTAGTAACTTAAAAACATGTTTCTGGAAAAATTGTTCTTGAGCTCACCTGAACTGGAGCTTTGATCTTTGGAGCTTTCTGGCTGCTTCTTTGGTCCAAGATGCTTTTAATGAACCCCCTGAGAAGTTTGCAATGCTTGTTTGGAATTTCTTGTGGCTAGTTTAAGAGATTGATGAAGTTCTGTTCAGAAGGGGTGGAAAATCGTGTTTCTGCTTGGGGTGGTTTTAGGGTCAAATGAGGATTGGGAAATGATCAGAGGATCATGGTGAATGGTTTTGTGAAGTTTGTTTTGATGTTTGAGACTTGAGTGCTGAGTTTCGAATGAAAATGCAAGGGGGAGAGTTTTTTGGAACTATTGCAATGCTGTGGTTTCAGGCTCCAAGATTGTATGAAAATGATCCATGAGGCATGTATGTGAAGCTGTGATTGGTCAGAGAGTTGTTGCTGGCCTAGCTTGATTGGTATGGCTCAACTTTCATAAAGTCAACTTTTGTGTAAGAGGAGGTATGGGCTGGTTCAGTCAAGGTACAAGGGCATGGCTTGGATCAGCATGCTTCAAGGAGGTCCATGAAAGTCACTTTTGGCAGCTGGCACAAGTGGATGAGAAGCTTTGATCCATTTTGCAATTTTAGGGAAGTTTGGCCCTTTTTGAAATTTGTGAAGTTCATGGCATGAAACTTGAGAAATTCTTGTGCAATTCTGAGTTTTGAGTCATGGTTTATGTTTGTGTAATGTATAGAAGTCAATTAGAGGTCACATAAAGGCTTGGCATATGAATTTGCAAGTTTCCCTCTTTGTGCAAAAGTGAAAATTTCATGATTTTTCCCAACTTTGCAAGGCCATAACTTTTGATCCAAAATGAATTAGAATGAGTTCTTGTACTTTTTGAAAATGGGAGGATCCATTCTACAACTTTCATGACCAAATTTTTCTCATTTGAAGCATTTTTGAATCAATTTGAGGAGGTTGAAAAACTTTCCCAAAATAGCAAGTTTACATTATAAGTCACTTTCCAAAAAAAAGGCAACTTTGCAAATGGCTTGAAATTCTTCAACTTTGTGAATGTCTAACATCTTCTATGACCAAATAATGATAATACATATTCAAAATGATGGAGAACACCCTCTGATTGGGTCACTGGGGGCCTCAGATGCCCTGATTTTGCACTGGCTTGCTCAAGAAGTCACCCTTTGATCAGATGCCTTCCCCATTGAATTTCTTCATGAAACTTGACATAAATGATCCTCATAACATATAGAGACCAATAGAAACAAGAATGACTAAAAAATTTGGAGTTATGGCCTCTGAAACCAAAACCCTAATTTTAGGTCATCTGTGTAGTTAAACCTGGCTCTGCTTCCATGCCTTTCTCAGTTCTTGTGATTCTTTGACTTTCTTGACCTTGTGAGGATATAATATGATGCTTGAACACACATGGACCCCTTTGAAGTGATTGATGACCTTTGGAGTGGCTCAAATAGCTCAGGGATGGCTTAGATCACAAACCCTAGATGCAGATGACTTTGAAACAATGCAGTGAAACAAAAGATGCAATATAAGATGCTATGGTTGAACTTATGAAAATGAAAAGGTCACAAGCCATGGTGAAATGGGTGAGGGCAAATTTGGTGTGTTTACAAATTTGAGCTTTCAAAGCCTCCCTTTGGTGCAAAGTGGCTCCTTTGATCCCCCTGAAGCTAATGGAGTGCTTGGATGAAGCTTATAGTGGCTGGTTTGAGGGTTCCAGTTCTGATATGGCAGAAAATGAGGTCTTAGTATGTTGTGTTTCAGTCCATGGTGATGGGTGGGAAATGTTCCTTGTGTTATGTGTGATTGAATGGTGAAAGAATTTTGGATGTTTGATGGCTGAGTAGTGAGAATCGAAGAGGGGAAGTTTTTGACAATTTTTGTGCAATCTGAGTATTCTCTTGTTTCAAGGCTTCAAGTGTTAACTTTTATGATCCTTAGGCAATGCATAAAAGATTGAGATAGGTCAGAGGAGTGGTTGTGCACTGTGGGAATGGTATGGCTCCATTGGCCAAAAATTCAAAAATGGTGTACTTGAAGCATGGGCCATGGCAGAAGTGATTTGAGGTCTTGGGCTGCCTCAAATGAGTTCAAGGAGCACCATTGGATCGAAATTGATGAGTTGTGTGGCTTGATTCATGAGTTTGAATGGTTTTTACAATTTCACAACTTTGTGCATTTTGAAGAAATTGTTCATGAAACTTGTGAAGCAAGGGATGAATTTTGGTCTTGAGATGTTTCTCATCAATGTTATGCAGTGTGGAAGTGAATTATAGGTCATTAGAATTCTTAATAGTCCATTTTGCAAAATTCTCTCTTTGACATGAACTTAAAAATTACAAGATTTTTCCCAACTTTGACTTGCCATATCTTGAGTTCTAGGATGAATCAAGAGGAGTTCTTGTACTTTTTGAAAATGGGAAGATCAAATCTACAACTTTCATGTTTAAGGAAAATTCATTTGAAGCCTTTTTGATCAAGAAAGAGGAGGTTGAAGATCTTTCCAAAATGGAAAGTTTCCATTACAAGTCATGCCCAAAAATAGAAAGTTTTCAAATGGCTCAAAATTCTTCAATCTTGTGAACTTCCAAGAATTCTTAAGATCAAATAAAGATCATGGGACCTCAAATTGATGAAGATGACCCTTTGGAACCCTTGTTGGTGGCCTCAGATGCCCTAATTCTGACTTTTCTTGCACAACAAGTCACCACTTGATCAGATGACTTCCACAAGGAATATTTGCTTCAAATTTGATACACATGCTCCTTATAACATATATAGACCAATAGAAGCAAGAATGAAGAAAAGTTTTGAGTGTAAGGGCCTCAAACCCAAAACCCTAATTTCTGGTCATCTGTGCAGGAGCCCTGAGCCTGCCTGGACAACTGTGAAATCTTCTGAGATTTTGTGATTTTCAAGAACCCTTGGAGGCATAAAATGATCATAGAACATTCATGGACCCTCTTGACATGCTTCATGGCCTTTGAGATAGCTCAAACCACTTCTAAGATTCACCTGATCACAAACCCTAATTATGCATCTTATGTAGTGAAATAAGTATGCAGTGTGAGATGATATGCTTATGCAATGCAACATGAAAGATCACAAGCCAAGGTATGAGAAAAAGAGAGGGAAAATTTGGGGTGTTTACATCAGTTGAACGGTTTCTTTCCCCACAGAGGTTTGGAAAACTCAGGAAGACAAGAGAGTTCTCCTCAGCAGAGCCTTGGAAAGACCTTTCCCCAGCTAAGTCAGAAAGTTGTCGATCCCCCAGCGAAATCTTATGACTGAGATTCAATCCCCAGTAGTTGAGGCATCCCCTAGCAGGGCCTTCAAATATAAGGTCCAATTATTTTTGGCAAAGGTAATAAGTCGAGACAGACGAGTCACACTCTTCTCCTGTAGAAATATCGACAATCATCTGTATTCCCCACAGAGTCAGCAAGGATTTGTTATTTCCGCATCAGTAATTCCCTTTGTACCTATCGCCCAGTGTCATGGGGCATCATGTCATGCAGTTCAATATATGCGTGCTCGATTCAAGGTTGATATTCAAAGTCCACCCGTAGTGTGGCAATCTAAAGTGCAACCGCAGATTGGCAAAAGTCCCCCGCAGTGAGCAAATGTCTCCCGTAGCGAGCAGCAGCCCCCATAGTGTGGCAAATTCTCAAAGTCTCCTGTAGTGAGCGAAAGTCTCACGTAGAAAGCAAAAGTCCCCCACGGTGGGAAAAAGTCTCTCGTAGCGAGCAACAACCCCCATAGTGTGGCAAATTATCAAAGTCTCCCGTAGTGAGCAGAAGTCTCCCGTAGTGAGCAAAAGTCTCCCATAGTGAGCAACAACCCCAATAGTGTGACAAAATATTGAAGTCTCCCGTAGTGAGAAAAAGTCTCCCGCAGTGAGCAGAAGTCTCCTGTAGTGAGCAAAAGTCTCCCGTAGTGAGCAGCAGCCCCCGTAGTGTGGCAAAATATTGAAGTCCCCCGTAGTGAGTAAAAGTCTCCCGTAGTGAGCAGAAGTCTCCCTTAGTGAGCAAAAGTCTCCCGTAGTGAGGAGCAAACCCCGTAATGTGGCAAAATATTGAAGTCTCCCGTAGTGAGCAAAAGTCTTCTGTAGTGAGCAACAACCCTCGTAGTGTGGCAAAATATTGAAGTCTCCCATAGTGAGCAAAAGTCTCCCGTAGTGAGCAAAAGTCTCCCGTAGTGAGCAGCAGCCCCCGTAGTGTGGCAAAATATTGAAGTCTCTCATAGTGAGCAAAAGTCTCCCGTAGTGAGTAGAAGTCTCCCGTAGTGAGCATCAACCCCCGTAGTGTGGCAAAATATTGAAGTCTCCCGTAGTGAGAAAAAGTCTCCCATAGTGAGCAGAAGTCTCCCGTAGTGAGCAAAAGTCTCCCGTAGTGAGCAGCAGCCCCCACAGTGTGGCAAAATATTCAAGTCTCCCATAGTGAGCAAAAGTCTCCCGTAGTGAGCAGCAGCCCCTGTAGTGTGGCAAAATATTGAAGTTTCCCGTAGTGAGCAAAAGTCTCCCATAGTAAGCAAAAGTCTCCCGTAGTGAGCAGCAGCCCCCGTAGTGTGGAAAAATATTGAATTCTCCCGTATTGAGAAAAAATCTCCCGTAGCGAGCAATGACCCCGTTGTGTGGTTAGGCATTCAAAAGACCACCCGTTGTGTGGCACGTTATTAATAGCCCAGCAAAAGTCCACCCGTAGCGTGGCAAATCAGCAACCTTCCAGTGTTATTCCAAAACATTCAGCGGTTCACAATTCTTCACATCAGAGTTCTCCCCAAGCAAAGTTCAAATGGTTGGGTTTATTTCCCTTTTCTTCTTCCACCGAGTGCAAAATTTTCGGTTGTTTTTAGTATTCAATCCATGCATACTTCGAACGTCTGAAAGCAAATGCTATCATCCATTAAAGTCTACAGTGATTGAATAGGGGCAGCTGTAACACCCCAAAATTTTCCCTCTCATTTTATTGGCATTTAGTATATCACTTTGCATACTCAAATTCATGTCATGACAAAAAACCATTGCATCATATTCATCATAACTAAGGTGAGGCTTGTGGCCAGTGATTGAAGCAATTGAGCGCCATCCAAAAGCAACCAAAGGGGCAATATGTCTTCACAACATTGTTCAAAGGGGTTCACAATATCCCACAAGTCTTCATTTGAAGCCACAAGTCACAAAAAGAAGTGAATTGATCAAAGGATGCACGCAGTGCAACATCTCCTGACAAAAACAAGGCCAAATTAGGGTTTCTGATTAACTGGGCTTCTCAGGGAAATTTTGTCCCAAACTTGATTTCATTATTCTCCATATGATATTGGGTACCTGGGGTTCAAATTTCATCCATGGAATCCTTTTGGAAGAGGTTCAATTGTTCAGTTGATTGAAAATCAGGGAATTGAGGAAAAGTCAACCAGACTGAGCAAGTTTGATCAAGAAATGATGGAGAAATCATGAAAAAAACAATTTTTCTTGTGTGTGTATCGATACATCCTTGTTTTGCATCAACACAAGTCTTTGTTAATCACAAAAAAGGAATTTTCTTCTGTATGGATCGATTCATATGAGTTTTGCATCGATACATGCTTCTTTATGCCATGTATCGATCCATACGAGGGTTGCATCGATACATGCTTCATTGTGTTTCTGGAAACAGGTTATGTATCGATTCATTCGAGATATGTATCAATGCATGATTGAATTAACATACAGAAAAGCTTCAGTATGCATCGATGCATACATTTGTGTATCGGCTCATACATGTTATATAACTAACATGTATCGACTCATACGAGTTATGTATCGATACATAAGTTTTTTTCTGCTAAAAGTTTATGGGCAATGATAGTTCAATTCATGGGATTGAATTTATGAGTGAATTGTGCAATCACATTAAAAAGAAGTTTGGTGTGCACCAATTTTGTGAGCAGGTTCAGAGACCTAAAAGATACTTCACCCTCACTATAACAAGCATAAACATCACACCCTAGAGTTGCATAACTAATTCCAACTCACCTCTAACAAACTTGACTCAGTTAACTTAACTTCTAACTATTAACTGAGTTGGTTAAGGGCTTAACCCAAGTTATATAGGCCTTCATCTCAACTGAATCCATAACACACTTCATTTTTTGGTCAGAATCACATCAAAAATCATCAAATTCTCTCTAGCATTGCTTCTGCATTTTTCTTCAAGGAAGCTTCATCTTCATCAACGTTGATCCAAGCTTCATCAACTCATCGTCTTCATCACTTCAAACACCATTTCCATGGATTAAGGGGCTTAAAACTTCCAAGATAAATCTCTGCATCACTTTGAGTTCAATTGCATTTTGAATCGAATCACCTCAAACTTCATCAATTCAGTCTCAATCATCACCAAACCATCATCAACATCATATTTGGCACTGGATCCACAAAGTTCATAGCTTGAATCATCAAGAATTCACCTCTGCACTCTTTTGCACCAGATCAAATTTGGCAAGATTCTTCAAGCATAAAGTGTTTATTTCACTCCAGCCACATCCAGGATCAATCAAGGAAGTCATAGGAAACTCCTCTCTGGATTTCTTTAACTTTGAGCGCCACTACATTTCAGGTTTGTCACTCAATTCATCTTGCTCGATTTCAATGTTTTTTGAGTGATTTATGGTGCTTGAAGCTTGATAGAAGCATTGCAACATCTGTTTAGTTGATAAGATTCCTAGAAGCTTAGATTCAGTTTTTTAGGTGAAACTATTTGGCTTCTATTTGTGCATTACATGAACCCTAAGGAAAACCTAAGGCTAGATACATGACTAGTGTGAGGAGACGAATCTATCCCTGGTCTCATTTTTCATTTTGGTAGAGATTTTTTCCAACCCTAACCAGAGGTCACCGGAGAAGGGGACCGGAAGTCCCCTTTGGTGACCGGAATAATGGTCCTAGTTTTATGGTGAGAATACAACATGGCCGTTAGATCCCTTAGATCCAAGGCTCAAAATCATGCCACCACATTAAAATTCACATGCTTTGCACATTCCATATTTGTGAACAAAATTCCTCATCTTCTATTGACACCCCCAACGCGTGTAGGTTCAGCCCAATTCAGTTGTTTTTTTTTCACTTCCTGCACCCCTCAGGCTCATCAGAATTAATTCTTTTATTTTTATTTCAATTCTATACCATTTTTCAATTTTGATTTTATAAAAATACCAAAAATCATCCAAAAAGCATAAATAAATTCACATGTGTTCTTCTTCATTTTCTCTAATTTTCCACATTTTTTAATTCCATTTTTGCTTTATTTTTGAGTCACAATTAATTTCTTCCACATTTTCTCTTTTCTTGACCAATCCTTTTGTTCAATTTTGTTCTCCTAAACCATAATTGAGAAAATGTTCATTCTTTTTGCCCTATCTAGAGGACTCATCAAACTTCCCAAAAAGATTTTTTGTTCATTTTTTAGGTCATGTTTGGTCTTCTTTTGAACCCATTCTTTGGCCTTGGTACCTATAAACCTTAATTCAATTCTAGCATTTGTTTGACTAGGCAAAAATATGAGTTTTTGTGAGATTTTCTAGACATGAATCATCTTCTAGATTTTGATCCTAGGTGTTAAATTTCATAAATTTTCAAGGTTATTTGGTCCTTAACCATAATAAATTTCTCACCATTTCTTTTGTGAGCATTTTGTGAATCCAATTTCCATGTTAACTTTTCATCAAACCCCTGGTTTTTGTATAGGAAGTTCAAACTTCATTGGTCATGTTTGGTTTTATTTCTAAGTCATTTTTCTTACTTTTAAAACCATGTTTCCATGTTCCTTCCTTCATCTTTCATTCTTATGTTTGAATCCTTATGACTTGAATCTCTTCTTCCTCCTTTGATTTCATGTCATTAAACACTTCCATTTAGTGTTAGATTTTGTACTTTACATTCACCATTGACATTAGGTAATTTTACCATGAGGCTACCTTCCAGGTGTCTAGCATGAATTACAAGTCTAATCATGAGGCTACCTTCACAAACTATAAACTCAAAACACTTCTCATAAATGACAATCAACAAAGACATCGTGTTTTCCCTTCTCATCTCATACTCTTTATGGACGAATGCGACTTGCCTCGACAGTTCAAACAACGATACTGTAAACACCCTCGAGTCAGAGCCGGTAACACCTGAGTTAGAACTATGGCAATGTCATCCTAAAAAACATAAAAAAATAGTTTCCTCCTTTGAAGGTTGCAGTAGTGATAAGAATTCCAGTCTGACAGGTAAGTCAGGTAAGTGCTACTGTTTCGATTTACTATGAATTTTTTCCAGAAGTTCAGAAAAAAAAATCGAAGAACAATACACTTTTAGAATAGAATTCTAAAAAATTTCGACCCTCAAAATCGCAAATTCCTCTTTTTTCTATTTTATTTTATTTATTTTCTATTTCCATATTTTCAAAAAAATCTGGAAAAAAAATTGTGCGCTCTTTATTTGATTTTATTGGATTTTTAGCATCGTTTTAATATTTTTTAAATTTTATTTTAATCGCTTTTCTTATTTTCCATTATTTTAAAATCTGCGGCGATTTTATCTGACTCTATTTATTTTTTTATTATTCTAATAGCATGATAAAAAAACATATCCTCCTCTCATCTCAAAGGCTCAATATTCTTCCGATCTTTTCGTTTCGATTATTTTACGATTTCTAAAGATAATGTAACTGTTTAAGCATTGTAATAATTTTAGGTTTTATTTTCCGCACTTTACATTTTCTGTCAGGTTGTATCTCTCCCAAAGCCATGTAATAGTTTAAACTAGGGTTTTACTTTCCGCACCTATAAACTGCTTAGATGTATACTTAATAGGATTGTATGGCAAGACTAAAATCAACCGTTAGATAACCCTAATTTCCAAGATTAAAATAATTGAATTGAATACATTTGCACACTCACACCTCTAGGGTAACCTCTCTTTGTTGCCTTACAATAAATGGTCAAGTCCCTCAAACGTGGGGGTATCTTAGTAAAAGCTGCCTACGAATAAAAATCATCAAGTCTCTTTGATATAAAGATCATAGTCCCTCGTTGTCCCTTTGAGTTTCCTACGAACAAATGATCTCGTCCCTTGATGAACCTACGAAAATGATGATAGTCCTTTCGTATTACTAAGATACCCCTACAAGGTTGCCTTCTATGACCATACAATGAGCCTACGCTCGTCCCTTTAAACATCCAAGGTAAAGACTACTTACTCACTAATAATAAGGACAATCCTACCCTAAAGGAAATAAATAACAAGAAAGACCTTACAAACTTAGGGTAAGTAGTTCTTAAGTACTTGCTCACTTCTTTTCAAAACACTCTTTACATCCCAATTTTCAAAATACTTTCAAACTAAACAATTTGTATACATCTATACGAGGATCATTGCAAAGTTAAAGATTTCTGAAAATATTTTCTAAACATGCACTACACTATTTTTCAAACAAAAGTAAAGTGAGTTAAGTAGTTAAGAGCCCATGGATAACCATGGATACAAAGGTTTCTAACACCTTCCCTTTGTATAACATACCCCCCGAACTCAAAATCGTTTTCAAAGGTCTTTCCTGTTCTTTTATGCCTTTCTTTATTGGATAAAATAAAAGTCGGTGGCGACTCTTGCTATCCGCAACATAGTCTTTGGAAACAAAAACGCCCAAGTCAGTTCTCCCACCGTGTTACAGGGTCTTAACATTTATAAATCGTCATTTTCATTTGTGTAACCATAAAATTAATTTAACTTGCATTGTTTTGATAGGTTAGGGAGATGCATCTTTGTAAAACCTAAACGAAGATGCATCTTCAGATCAATAAATGTTTAAAACGGACCTTTCAGATAGAGATTCATGGGGTATGTTTTGAAATATTTTGGAGATGCATCTCTGGATCAGTTGTAACATCTTTACTTAAGACAAGGTACGTTCTGAGATGCATCTCCTGATCAATTGTGACATTTTGACTTAATACAATGTGTGTCCAAAGATATATCTCCGGAATATAAGAGGCATTTTGGCTTTTCCATAGAGTATTTTTCCACCCCATAGAATGTGATAAAAAATTTCTTTTTTATTCCTTTTTTTTAATTTTTTTTTCTTCCATAGAGTATTTTTTTTCATCCATAGAGTATTTTTTCCATAGAGTTTTGAACAAATCGTGCACCACTGTTTATCTTGATTGCTTTGCGAGGGTTGTGACTGTCTCGTTCTTTGGTCACTGAAGGATAAGCATTGCGACTTCCAGTCTTTGGACTTTTTGATTGGAATAACCATTGTGGTTTCTGGTCTTTGGACCTCTTGATTTGGTACTACTCCGACCTGATTTATAAGCAAAAAAGACAAAATTCAAGCTTATTAAGAAAGATAGTTAAGTGCATTTAATTTTCTTGATTTCATGTAAGAGAGATAACAATTACTAGTATACCCTCATTTTAATTGTCATCCACTAAAAATATCAAATAATTATTTCAGGGATAATTTTGGAATAGAAGCATTAAATGCACATAGATTTGTGGACTTTTGCTTATATTTAAGGCCAACAAAATTAAAAGAATTTTTCTTATAAATAAGGTCGGAGGGAGTACAATGAAATGTGATGGATCCTCATATACACTCCTTTGTGAAAGTTTGAACGCTCGGTCTAACTAGCTGACACCTAAACAAACAAATTTCATGCATAAATACAAAAGCTTAACAAACAAAATAAACTACAAGTGGGAATGCAGTAAAGAAGCTGAACATTGCCATCATTGAGGAGACCGTCTGGCGTGATGACCTTTTCCTCAATTAATCCTTGCACCTTGTGTTCAAACTCTCTACAATCGTCAATTGTATGTCCAAACGTTCCTGAGTGGAACTCGCATCTAGAAGGCATGTCATAGTCTAGAGGAAAAGATTTTGTTTGCAACAAAATATTAGAATTTTTTATAAACATTATGTTCGGGACTGGCCTGGCATGTGCCTTGCACCAAATTGAGGCCCAATCCAGCTTACAGTAGGGGACAAGCCCACAATGAGATCCACAAGGATATGACCGTTATGAAAATAGATCCATTAGCATATAGACGTTGGGGAACTCCATCTTACGCACTTGAATGCCTTCCACGTGGCCAAATGCCCAACGAATACGTTAAGGCAGTTGTACTTGGTCAAAGGCACGTGCCCGCAGCATGCGAATAAATGCTCCTATAAGACTCTCCATCTTTGGAGAGGCAGGTATTCACTTCTTTCTACCCCTTTTTACTTACGCTTTCATTGATTCTTTATTGACTTGAGCGTCGAAGTACCTTCCAGGTACCCCACCACCATCTCTTGCAAACCGAACTCAGTCCCAACTGAAGGTCATAAAGATCTGTCAAGATTCTTTCTGTACAGTGTCGCCGTCTGTGGGAATCACAGCTTCCCCGTCTTTCGTGACCAAGATTCCTTTCTTTTCATTGCAAGACCAAAGTCTTTCTCTGTCTTCATGGTGGCCCAAGTGCTCGAGACTGTCAAAGATCCCCATGTCATTCTCTTTAGCAATGGAGAAAACACTTTCAGCCAAATGCCAGTAACGGTGAAGGGCATCCTCCTTACCTGGCTTTGAACAACCTGAAACAGCCATCCGTCGTTCATGCAGACCCCGTCATTGAACCAATCCCCATCCATGCGGAAGAGGATGTCACCACTCAGGCCCTTATCCCCTGCCTAACATATAAAAAATAGTAGATAACTCTACAAGTTTTAAATTGTTGTCTTTCATGGACGCATACTCCGGGTACAACCAGATACCCATGGCCGACAAAGATAAAAGGCACATCGCGTTCATGACCCCGGCGGGGAACTATTACTACAATGTAATGCCCTTTGGGTTAAATAACATAGGAGCCACATATCAGTGCATGATGAATAAAGTCTTCCAATCACAAATTGGGGACATGCTAGAAGTATACATGGACGATATGGTCGTCAAATCCGTCCAGGAAGTCGATCATACTTCTCATATGCAGAGTGTATTCGATCAGGCCAGAAAGTGTCGAATGTGTTTCAACCCGGACAAGTGCACCTTCGGTGTGAGAGCGGGTAAGTTCCTCGGTTTCTACCTTACAGAAAGGGGTATCGAGGCCAACCCCGACAAGTGTCATGTATTCACGGAATTCCCTACACCCACTTCGAAAAAATCGATACAATCTCTGAACGGTATGTTCACATCCTTATCTCGTTTCATTGCGAAGTCCACTCAGCATGCCTCCCCTTTCTTCAAGCTGCATTTGAATGGAAAGATGAATGTGCTAAGGCTCTACAGCACCTCAAGCAAGCCCTGTCTGAACCCCCATCCTCTCGAGGCCAACGACCGGGGAAGTCCTCTACTTGTATTTAGCCGTCAACACTAAAGCCATCAGTGTAACACTGATAAGAGAAGATATTAATGGGAAAAAACCCGTGTACTTCACGAGCAAAGCCTTACAAGGCCAATAATTGAGGTACCAGCAAATCGAAAAGGTCGCCCTCGCCCTTGTAAACGCTGCTAGACGACTTCAACACTATTTCCTATCACACATAGTGGTCTTAAGAACCGATCAACCCATTAAGAAACTCTTGACGCGACCAGATATGGCTGGAAGGATGCTGAAGTGGTCTTTAGAGCTATCTGAGTTCGGCATACAGTATGAAAGCAAGAAGTCTTTAAAGGCCCAGGCACTAGCCGATTTTGTCGCCGAAATGACCCATGTGGAGACCCCCGCTGAAAGTAGCCGCAAATGGGTCATCTAAGTCGACGGAGCGTCGGGTCAATCTGGAATTGGAGCGGGGATCATCCTCGAAAGTGAGGAAGGCCTCGTGGTCAAAGTATCTTTAGTTATATCCTTCCCAACATTAAATAACCAGGCTGAGTACAAAGCCTTTTTAGCAGGAATATGCCTCGCAAAAGACCTAGGAGCAGAGGAGGTTACGATTTTCATCGATTCACAATTGGTCGCTTACAAGGTAAAAGGAGAGTATCAAGAGAAGAACGACAATCTGATTGAATAATTAGCTTTGGTCCAGCATATTCTCGCGTAGTTCAAAGCTTGGGATGTCCAGCACATCCCACGTGAACGTAACTCATGAGCAGACATATTTTCCAAATTGGAAAGAACGTGCAAGAAATGCGGTAATAAGTCTGTAATTCAGGAACTCCTCCCCGATCCAAGTATCAAGAAGGTAGGGGCTACCCTCGAAGTCAACATGATAGGAGACACCACCTGTTGTATGACCCCCGTCTTCAGATTCTTGACCACTGGGGAACTACCCAACGACAAGAAGGAAGCATGTGCCACAAAGAGTCGTTCTTCGTCATACGTCCCGGTGGACAGCAAGATGGATCGTTGGGGATTTTCCATCCCACTCTTGAGGTGTGTCGAAGAGGAAAAAGTATCCGACATATTGCACGAAATACATGAAGGAATCAACGCCCAACACCCGGGCAGAATATCTCTAGTCCGCAAGGCTTTACGAGCAGGTTACTATTGGCCGACCATGCAGAACGACGCTAGAGAACACGTCAAAAGGTGCGAAAAATGTCAATGTCACGCAGACATGCACATTGCACCGCCAGACACTCTGAAAACCATGTCCTCACCATGGCCGTTCGCGCAATAGGGCATGGACATCCTAGGCCCCTTCGTGCAAGGCTCCTTCCAAAGCAAATATCCGATCGTAGTTGTCGATTACTTCACCAAATGGATAGAAGTTGAGGCCCTGGCCAGAATCACCACGTTCAACATACTTCGATTTTATAAGAGGAACATCCTGGCAAGATTCGCGTGCCACAATCCCTTATAACGTACAACGGTACCCAATTCACAGATGGAAACTTTCAGGATTTCGTTGCAATGACCGGCACCAACCAACACTTCGCATCTGTCGAGCACCCTCAGACAAATAGGCAAGCAGAAGCAGCTAACAGAGTCATTCTACAGGGTCTCAGGCAAAGATTAGGCAAAGCAAAGAACAGGTGGATCGAGGAGCTCCACAACGTCTTGTGGGCGTATTGGACCTCCCCGCATTCTACCACCAGAAAAACCCCATTTTGAATGACTTACAGAACTGGGGTTTTCATTCCCGTAGAAATCAGGGAGCCCTCTAGACAGACATAAGCACCCCTAGAGGAGGAACTCAACGACGAGGCCCTGAGAGAGGAGCTCGACCTGGTAGAGGAAGTCCGCTCAGGGGCAGCTCTATGCAAAGAGTCCCTGAAGCAAAAAATCTCGTTACGATACGACCATAAAGTCGTCAAAAGAGAATTCCAGGTAGGCAGCCTTGTCTTGTGCAGAAACTAGAAGGATTCACGTGAAGGCAAGCTTGCAACCAATTGGGAAGGCCCGTATCGTGTTAAGTCAAAAACAGGCACGAGAGCATATTATCTAGAAGAGTTAAGTGGATAACCTTTCGCTTGACCATGGAACGCTGAAAAGCTCAAACAATATTACAGCTAAAACCCAGCCGAAATGCGAGATAACTGTCAGCCAAAAACCCGTAATAGGGAAGCGTTTCGGCCACAAGGACATATCGTGGTATAAATACGCCTTCATTAATAACGTGTGGACCACCTGTCCATTTCAGGGACGGTCGAGTTTTCACATGGGGATATCTCAAACGAGCTCCGCCGTTGACATACCAACGTGGTAGACCCACAACTCGCAATGGGAAAGGTCTAAGCCTTGGGGAAACGGGACATAATCATGTCCCTTAAACCCCTTTAGTGAGCATTGATCTCGCATCTCGGTCAGTTCCATACACTGACGAGCTTAACATATTTCGTCGAGCATCAAAAAGACTTCCACATACAAATTAAAGCATTCTATAGAAAAACGCGAGATGTTCAAACAGTAAAATAACATAAAATAAGGCCAGAAGGCCAACATTATCCTTACAATTATCAAAAAGGGGACAAAGCCCCAAACATAACAAAACATGTGGCACACAGACCTAAAATATTAGTGGCACGCTGGCCAAATTATCACTCCTCATCGTCGGGAGGCATCACCTGCCCATCCTCCACACGGTGCAGCAGCCCGGTCCCTTCGACCACCAAGTCCACCCCGAGTTTGGTTACCTTGAGTTGCTCCACCGTGTTTTAGAAGCCAAAAGAAGCCATATTCATGTTATCCTTATCCAGAAGCCAAATGCGAGCAACAAAATTCGTTCGGGTCTTCATGGCCTCCTCCTCCTCGGTTTCATCATCCCCAGAAGCCACTTTACCTTCCGCGACATCCTTCTTCAACTTCCCGTTCTCAGCCTCGAGCACAACAATCGTATTCCTCAGCATGGTAACCTCATTCATAAGTTCGAGCTTGCTCTCGTAGTGGCCTTGGGCCTGGAGCAGGACATTTTCCAACTTATGATTTTCGGCTTCCACCTTTTCAATTTTTACCTTGGCCGCGTCGAGATTCTTGTGGGGGAAAGGGTCGACATCATTAAAGGCTAGAGCAACCTCCAAAATACGGAACATCCCCGCAGCATCCTAGCGTAGCTCAACCCTCAGGTTGTTGGGATTTGTGGAGAGAACGGTTGTAACATTGAGATCTGGTACTCGGACAGAAGATCCTCTGTTAAAAAGAGCCCTTTGGGTGACGCAGGGCGGCAGCTCAAAAGACCCAGAGGTTGCATCTTTAGCCTTGGGAGGAGAAGGAGGATCCTCGTTCCTCTGCATTTTCCCCATTGGAGATCCATCCACGGGAGTGCCCTCAGGGGTTGAACTGCACGAAGCCACGAAACTATCTAAGGTTCCTTGCTCCTTGACATCCTCGACCCGAGTCTTGCCTGCACCCTTTTTGACATTACCCTTGTTGGACTTTACCAAGCGTCCCCTTATTTCGGCCATTTGCGCTGCAAAAACAACGAATTAAATTAGATAATGAACATATTTGCAAACCAAAACCAGTTCAAATCCAATTCACCTAGGAGCTACATGGTAGACTTTTCATTCGGACAACTGAGCATTGACTTAACATTGATTAACCTAGCTACAGATGTCGGCGTCCCATCCGAATGCAGGAGGGGCTTCCCGTCACCATCGACCAACTCCAAAGGACACCAGATGGCGACATAGTTAAACAAAATATTGTAGGTCGTAGTATCATCGGCGCTCAAATCTTCGGGTTTGGTTATGTAGTGGTCGTTGGAGTGTTGGAAGTGAACATTTACCCATTGTCGCTCCCGAAGATTTACATCACGGTACAAGCGCGAACGTTCGGCGAAAGGAGAGAATGAGGGTGAATGAATAGAGTCTCCAGCTAGGCATTTTTATCCCGAAGGAAAGGTAATGCTGCATTAAACCTGGGAAAAGATGGATAAGACGGTCGCGAACCTGAGAAACTATGAAAGGGGGTTGGTTACAACCTGGGAAGGTATTAGCACCCAGATTGTCCTTTGTACTCGACGGGATCCACGCTTGAAAGTTTGTGTTTAAAGGGGTAGTGTTTGTGCTATCTGTGTGCAAAAGCTGGAAGAGAATATACAAGTGTCAGTGCAAGAAAGTGAAGTGAGGTGCTCAGGAATGAGGCTTAAAGGATAATGCTGGAAGAGGGGGAAAGAGACAGAGGCTTTTGTTCGATAACAGTTAAGTTATGCCTACGTATCCTCTCGTGCAATGAGGAAGTCAGAACACCGTAGTTCAACCCAAAGAGACTGAAAGATAAATTGACTGGTGAACTGCTTGCTTGCCTATGCTCAAGTGTATGACTCGTCTGGCTCGAGTGCTAATTGTCTTGCATTAAACAGAAGAAGCAAGTTCTCGTTTATGAATGAATGAGGTGAGAAAATAATCCCGGAGGAGACGATTATTGCTTTGTTTTTGTGTTTTCAATCTTTTATTTGTTTTTGTGTGTTTGTCATAAGTTAATGAGCTTAAGCCTAAACCAAGGGTTAGTAAACTCATCATATCCTCCCTTTGATTAGGGATAATGAGAATACCTTAAGTATGAGATAAACATCTCAACTCAATTACCATGATGATGTAGGATTAAGATCATTAACCTACTTGTGATTATTTAGATGTTTTTTGAGTTTTTGTTTAGTGTTAAGTAATGAGTTTAAGCCATAATCCAGGATTAGTGAACCCATTACACCATCCTAATATAAGGATAATAGATGAGCACACTTAAGTTGAGGAAGATACCTCAACTTAATCCATTATTAGGGATTACCTTCATGACAAAACAAACCTTTATTACATGGATTTTAATTAAGGGATGAGATTAAGAAGTGAATTTTATGGTTTGTAAGACAACTTGAGGGAGACTTGTCCATTAACACTAGGGTTAGTCCTTCTTAACCAATAAAGGAAGAATAAGAACCCTAATGCAAGACCCAATTTACAAGTTAATGTCTTAGTGATTATTAAGATGGATTGATTAAGAGGTTTAAACAAATTAAGGGTTTAACACTTAGGATTAAAGTTATACACTCCATCCTAAGAGAAGGATGCAGGCATAACCCTAATTCCAAAGTCCTAAAACCTTAAAGGTTTAGTCTCTAATGATGAGGTGAGAAGAGAGAACAAAGAAGACACAAAGGTAAAAGCTAAAGGGGGACTAATCACAACCCTAATTATTGTCATGCTTGGATGTTCCTATGGTTTGTAAGGCTTGAGAAAGATCTTCAAAGAAGCCACCAATGGAAGAAGCAGATGAGAGGAGGAGAAGCAAAAGAAACAAGTTACTTACTTCACTGAAGAAGATAAGTAACTTGGAGAAAGAAAGTGAAATATGAACATGAATGAGCAAGCTCACTCTAAGGCAAAGGAAAATGCAGCAATGATGCATATGAAGAATGAGAAGAGAAATGAGAAGTGAATGCAAATTCACTTCTCAAATTAGTTACCACCTAAAAATGTTATCATAAGGAAAGAAATGAAATGAAGCATGTGAAATGACAAAGAAACAAAACCAGAAGCATACAAGAGATTGGATGCAAATGAAGCATGCTTTGAAGTATGATAACACATGTATGTTTATGAAATGAAATGGATGCAAAGCATAGCAAATGTATGAATAAGTGACCAAACAATGTTCAAGAAATGTCTTAAGATGTCTAAGATGGCATACAAGTGCTTAGAATGTCATGGCAAACTCCCATGTTCATGCAATGCAATGTAAGATGCAAGTATGGATGCAAGATTAGGGTTACATGAAAGGATGAGATGCAAATGACAAAAAAAGAAGCAAATCACATGATAAAAATTTGTAAATGAACTAAAAGGAACCCTAACCCCATATGATATCACACCCCAAAGGAGGAGGTCTAACTCTTAACCTAAAGAAATTTGTGATTTTTCTAAGTAAACTAGGATTTTTGGGTACCTTAAGAGGGAAAATATAAATCAAATGGAAAATGCAAGATAAATTCATGGAAACAATATCCTAGAAACTACATGTTATATGGAAAACAACACAAAAAGAATCATTGTAAAACCCTTCATGATTAGGCAGAAACGAATTTTCAAAGTTAGGGTTCCAAAAAAGGAATTTTATGAACCCTAAATTCAAGAAAAATGTCAAAATTAGATCAAAACCAAAAAAGAAATTTGTATGAATGGTTTGACAATGTTTCTAAATGTCCTAAGATGCAATGTGAATTATTTTGGAATTTTTAGAAACCTAAATGGTATTTTAATTAATTAATTTCCATTACCTAATTAAAATAAACATTAAAATATTTTTAAAATGATTTTTTAATGCAAAAATAAAAATAAAAATGTTTATGGGTGAAGAAAAATATTTGAATCAGAAATACAAAGTTTGAAATTGTTTTGATAAGTTTTGATATTTTTAATGAATTATGTAAGAAAATGCAATAAAAATGAAAATAAATGAATAAAAATGGGAAGTATGTTGATCCTAAGGCTGAGATTTGAACTGGGGGGATTATGCATGACTGTGCGCGCATCTCAATGGCCAGGAATTAATCTGAGCTTTAATTAGGTTTTATAATTAATTAAATGGATTAATGTTAACACGCATGATCTGAGCCGTCCAGACCTAACCCTAATCAGGATCCAAGGGTCACAAATCAAACTGGGGATTTAAACAGAGATTAGCCCTATTTACTTTCTGATGACCGGAAAATTGCTCCGGTCATCTTCTTCGGTGGATCAAAACCCTAAAATCTTCCCTAGGCAAAATCAAAACCTCTAACCTGTCCATAAATGATCCCCTACTCAAACTAAACCCAAATCAACCTTCAAACATGATTTATCATTCGTTAACAAGCTGAATCGAAGAAAAAATAAAAACGGGACAAAATTTCAGAGACCTATGAAATCCTCATTTCTCCACCATTTTCAATTTTAAAAAGATCATGATGACCCCCACAACATGTACTTTCATATTATAACAAGAAAATGGAGTTTTGCAAGATTGTGTTCTTGAGGTTACATGAGCTGGTGAACTGCGAATATGAGCTTTCTGGGCCTCTCTCTTGTACAAATCAACTCCTCTGGTCCTCCTGGTGCTTGTGGAATTCTTCAAAAGCTTTTATGATGGCTGGTTTGAAGGTTCCAGTTCTGGTGTAACAGAAAACGAGGTTTGTGTTTGTGATGTTTCAGGCCATTGTAATGGTTGGTTTATGTTCTATAGATCATTTCTGAATGAATGGTGAAGTTTGTTTTGAAGTTTGATGGCTGGTTTGTGCAAATCGAAGAAGGGAAGTTTTTGATGGATTTTGTGAAATCTGATATTGTGTGTCTTCTGAGCGTGTGTGATGCTTGGTTTATGATCCTTATGCAATCCCTAAACTATTGGAATGAGTCAGAAGATTTGATATGCACTGTGGGAATGGTATGGAGCAATTGGCCTAAAAGTCAATAGTTGGTGTCCTTGGGTATGGGCCATGGCAGGAGGTGTTTTAGGGTTGCTCTGAGTTCAGCTGTCTTCAAGGATAGCCATGTGATGATTTAGAGTAATCAGAAGTGAATGGATGGTGAGATGGCACATGTTTTGCATTTTCACAACTTATTGTACTTTGAGACATTTGGTCATGGAAGTGTCTCATTCAATGCTGAATTTTGGTCATGGAGGGTTACATGATGTTGCTATGATGCATTGAGACAATTTAGAAGTCATACCAATCCTTAGAAATCACTCTTGCAAGAATCCCTCTTTTGAGAATTTTGTGAAAAATGGCTTATGAAAACTTGTGATCCAAGGCATGATTTTGGGCTTGCAATGTTGCATTGTCATGTAATGAAGTTCAGAAGTGAATTAGAGGTCACTTGAATGCTTGAAATTTGATTTTTTGCAAAAAATCCTCTTTGGCATGAAACTTAAAATTTTAGGATTTTTGCCAACTTTGCAAAGCCATAACTTGAGTTCCATAATGAATTAGAACTTGTTCTTGTACTTTTTGAAAATGGAATGATCCAATCTACAACTTTCATGACCAACAATTTTTCATTTGAAGCATTTTTGGTTGAGAAAGAGGAGGTTGAAAAACTTTCCCAAAATGGAAAGTTTCCATTACAAGTCATTTCCATTTTTGGCAACTTTTGGTTTAGCTCAATTTTCTTCAATTTTGTGAGCTTCCAAGCACTTAAATGATCAAATAAAGATCATATAACTTCAATTTGATGAAAAATCCACTTTGGTCCCATTGTGGGGGCCTCAGATGCCCTGATTTTGCTCTGACTTACTCAAGAAGTTACCCAATAAACAGATGACTTCCACAATGAATTTCTTCATCAAACTTGGTACATGTGATCCTTATAACATATTGAGACTATTAGAAACAAGAATGACCAAGAAATATGGAGTTATGGTCTCTGAAACCAAAACCCTAATTTCAGGTCATCTGTGCAGTGAAACCCTAGCTCTGCTTCCATGATTTCCCAGTTCTTGTGATTTCTTGACTTCCTTGATCTTTGAGGGATATAATATGATGATAGAAAACACATGGACCCTCTTGGAATGATTGAAGACCTTTGGAGTGGCTCTGATGGATCCTTGGGTTGCTCATATCACAAACCCTAGATGCAGATGAATTTGAACTAATGTAGTGAAACAAAAATGCAATATGAGATGATATGCTTAAACTTATGCAAAGATGAAAGATCACAAGCCATGGTGTGAAATTAGTGAGGGAAAATTTGGGGTGTTTACAGCTGCCCTTATTCAAGCATGAGTTAGTTGTGCAGGATGTAAGCACCTGGCTTAACAGACAAACAAGATAACTTGTGGTTGAATACCAAAGACAGTCCAAAATTTGCACTCATTGGGGAGAAGAAGAAAAAGGATATAAATTGTAAAATAAAGTGTAGAATGAATATCAAATGAAGGCGACGGTTATCAAGGTTTGCAAATTAAGGTAAACAACGATGGGGACGGCCATCGGTTCAAAGAATAAATGAAATAAATGATGAGGGACGGTCATCAATGGTGAAGGACGATCACCTAGCAGGGGACGGCTGCTCTTTACCACGACATAGGACGAATGTCGGATAGAAAAGGTCGACGATGGGGACGACCATCGAATAAGCATAATGAAGGACGATCATCAAGTGGTGAAGGACGATCACCTAGCAGGGTACGGCTGCTCTCGGAGTTTATCATGACATAGGACGAATATCAGATAACAAGATCAACGATGGGGACGGCCATCGGATAAAATGATGAAGGACGATCATCAAAAGGTGAAGGACGATCACCTAGCAGGAGACGGCTGCTACAAAATCACGACATAGGACAAATGTCGGATAGAAAAGGGTTCCAATAATGGAGACTCCGCTGAGGGAAAGGGATGAGGGACGGTCATCCAAAGGTGAAGGACGATCACCTGGCAGGATACGGCTGCCGAAAGTATCACGACATAGGACGAATGTCGGATAGAAGGAAAGTTGTTCTACTGGCGACTTACTGGGGAATGGTAAACACATACGAGTGCTTACGCTTAAGAAATAAAAGGTATAAGTGTTTTGACGTTGTGTATAGATTAAAGATGCAGACGAGCATCCTTAAGACCGTGATATGGACGAGTATCGGTAGAAACAAACGCTGACGCATGTTCAGAGATGATGGTACGGACGAGTACCAACTGGTTAACCAAGAACACAGACGAGTGTCCAATCTGTGGGGAATGAATATATATACAAGATACGGACGAGTATCTGTATAAGTATGAGTGAATGTTGTTGGTGAAGTATGAACAAGACACAGACGAGTGTTCAACTTGCTAGGGACAGTATGACACGGACGGGTGTCAAAAGAGAATGTATATTTGTATGTGAGAGTATAAAAGGTGTTTCGGAGACCTGTGGGGATGGGATGACACATACGGGTGTCGATAAGAGTGTATTATAAAGAAGCGTTTGGTTTGCAACAAGTGTTTAGGCAACCGTGTTGGGGAGAGGTGACACGAACGAGTGTCAAAAGAGTATATAGGTATATGCATTTGTGAAGATGTTTTGGCTTATATCTGCAGGGGATGATATGACACGGACGAGCATCGAGAGAGTATATATAAACAGGCATTTGTGTTGGTGAGTGCAAAGGGGACGCTTTGGCTTTTATTCGCAGGGGAACTGGGCTTTTATATACATTGCTGATGAAATATTGATGGTAATTGCAGGTGACCGGCTCGAACCTGACTTGTGATCATGCAAATGTTTGATTTTTGCCGTAATGCTCCGTATTAGACGGAATGCTACACTCTGTGGGAAAAAATTATATGAACGCTATGATTATGCAAGAAGAAAACAGATCCGGGATTCGGATCTCGCTGTTGTGAAGATCTCTGGCTGATCTGCTTGGAGGAATATCCCAGCTAGGGAAGATCATTGGTAGATCCTGTTAAGATATATAGATCTTCCTGGGGAAATAAATCATTGATAGACCTATCCTGTAAGGAGAAACCCAGCTGGGGGTGAGGAGACTTCCGTCACTTTGTTGTGTAAGAGTTTCAGGCATTGCTCTTCTGGGGAGAGGCTGGAACTCTGTGGGGAGACGGTTCTTTTGTCTTTGAGAGACCTGGCACTCTGCTTGGGGAAGAAAAGATCATTGAACGATCTTCCTAGAGAACTTTGTGGGGATCTTGGTTGGGGAAGCTTCTGTTGAATAGACTTATGCTGGGGATGAGGAGGCTTTGACAACTCCGCTAGGGAAAAGCATTTCAGATACTGCTTGGAGGAGGTATGTTGGGGAAGGGTGCTTGGCATGCCCCATGCTACATATTGAATACCCGCAACCTGTTAAGATAAAAGAAACGCACAAGTACCCTGAGGTATCCCTTACCGGATTCCGTCATAGGAGTTAGATATTCCTGGAAGTAAATTTATTTCCTGCAAGCATTTATTTAAGAATGGCCCATTTATTTTATGAAAACATTATATCATGGATATTGGATATTTTGCAAACGAAACAAAAATGTACGAAATGAGGTGCGACTAAAATCTGATTCTATTAATCTGGGTGGCCTGAACTGGCAAATACAGTCAAAGAAACAAATCCCCTGGAATGAGGAGATCGTTACAAATTGAAAAAGTAATAGTGCTGGCAATGTTGATGATGCTTTGGTGAGCTTCCCTTGCTATGACCTGTATGACCTTGACGTTCTTATCATCTTGCTTTCTGAAGAAGGTTGATTCTGACCGATGCTTTAACCTTTCGAAGCTTGCCATGTCGTAAGTGATACAGACGAATTCAGAATGCAGTTGTTCGCTTATTCCCTGATTTTGCGTGGATCGCCCTTTCGGGTTTTTAATCCACCGGGATACCCATTTTTGCCTGAGCTGTCCAATGTGGCTTTTCAGCTCAGCGGGTGTACATTTTTTTAATTTTTCCCTTATTTTTTCCCGAGTCTTTATTCTGTTTTTGACTCGCCGGGATGCCCTATTCTTGCCTGGACTTACATTCTGTTTTTATGTCCAGCGGGTCATTTTATCCGAAGTATTTTTTAATTGCATCTGAATTCACAGGGGATAAGAAATCTTCACCATCCATAGTAGTGAGCATCAGTGCTCCACCAGAGAAGACTTTCTTTACTATGAATGGGCCGTCGTAGTTTGGAGTCCACTTGCCCCTGTGGTCTGTATGAGGAGGAAGAAGTCTTTTCAACACAAGATCTCCCACTTGGTATTCCCAAAGCCTGAATTTCTGATTGAAGGCTTTCTTTATCCTTTTCTGATACAGTTGCCCATGACAGATTAAAGCTAAACTCTTTTCTTCGATCAGATTCAATTGATTTTACCGAGATCGGACCCATTCTGCTTCATTCAGCTTTACATCCATCAGTACCCGTAAGGAGGGTAATTCAACTTCGACAGGTAGGACTGCTTCCATGCCATATACCAGTTGATAAGGAGTTGCCCCAATAGACGTTCTGATTGAGGTTCGATACCCATGCAGGGCAAACGGTAGCATTTCATGCCAGTCTTTATAGGTAACTACCAACTTCTGCACAATCTTCTTGATGTTCTTGTTTGCTGCCTCAACAACGCCATTCATCTTTGGCCTGTGAGGAGAAGATTTGTGATGTTGGATTTTGAAGTCCCGACACAGTTCTGCCATCATTTTGTTGTTCAAATTGGAACCATTGTCAGTAATGATTCGCTCGGGAACTCCATATCGACAGATGATGTCTCTTTTCAGAAATCTGGCTACCACTTGTCTGGTGACGTTTGCATAGGAAGCTGCTTCAACCCACTTGGTGAAGTAATCAATGGCTACAAGGATGAATCTGTGGCCATTTGAAGCAGTCAGTTCGATCTTTCCAATCATGTCAATGCCCCACATGGAAAAAGGCCAAGGTGAAGACATCACATTCAAAGGATTTGGAGGCACATACACTTTGTCTGCATAGATCTGGCATTTCCTGGCATAGGTACAACAGTCTGCATCCATTATGATCCAGTAGTAGCCCGGTCTTAATAATTTCTTAGCCATTGCATGTTCTCCAGCATGGGTACCGAAGGATCCTTTATGCACCTTGTGCATCAGCAAGTCTACTTCTTTCTTATCAACACATCTGAGCAGAACCATGTCAAAGTTTCTCTTGTATAATGAACCATCAACATTCAGGAAGAAACTACCAGCCAACCTTCTCAATGTCTTCTTATCATTGGATGATGCCCCAGGTGGGTATGTCTGATCTTCTAAGAAGCATTTGATGTCATGGAACCAAGGCTTGTCATCCTTAGCAATGTCCACGGAGAATACATATGCTGGTCGATCAAGTCTGGATACCGAAATCCGAGGCACATAATTGGCAGTCTGAACCTTGATCATGGAGGAAATGGTAGATAAAGCATCTGTGAACTGATTTTCGTCTCGAGGAATGTATTCAAGTTTGACTGTTGTAAAGAAAGTCAACAATCTCCTCGTATAGTCACGATATGGAATCAGGTGCTCTTGGTGAGTGTACCATTTGCCGTTGGTTTGATTGATTACCAAAGCTGAATCTCCGAATACAGTTAAAGTCTTGATCCTAAGGTCAATGGCCTCCTCAAGACCCATGATACAGGCTTCATATTCAGCTTCGTTGTTAGTGCATGCAAAGGTGATTTTTTCCGAGAAAGGCATATGAACTCCCTTAGGTGTAATGAGCACTGCATCAACTCCACGACCATTCATGTTGACAGCCCCATCAAACATCATTGTCCATTCTTCTTCTGGGTCAGGCCCTTCAGTGTGAAGATGCTCTTCATGATCTTTTGATTTTAGGAACATGATTTCTTCATCAGGCAAGTCAAATCTCATCGGCTGGTAATCATCAATGGGTTGCTCAGCTAGATAGTCAGACAGTACACTGCCTTTGACGGCTTTTTGTGATGTATATTGAATATCATACTCTGTCAGAATCATTTGCCATCTTGCAACCCTTCCGGTAAGTGTTGGCTTCTCAAATATGTACTTGACGGGTTCCATCTTTGAGATCAATAAAGTTGTGTGAGTCAACATATACTGTCTTAGTCGGCAAGCAGCCCATGCTAAAGCACAACAAGTTTTCTCGAGCAGTGAATAACGTTGTTCACAGTCGGTAAACTTTTTTCTTAGGTAGTATATTGCATACTCTTTTCGACCATACTTATCATACTGCCCCAACACACACCCCATTCATCCTTCTAATACTGTCAAGTACATTATTAGAGGTCTTCCTTCAAGTGGAGGCATGAGAATCGGAGGTTCTTGTAAGTACTCCTTGATTTTGTCAAAAGCCTTCTGACAATCTTCGTTCCACCTGACCGTTTGTTCCTTTCTTAACAGTTTGAACAGGGGCTCACAGGTTGCAGTAAGATGTGATATGAACCTTGATATGTAGTTCAATCTACCTAAGAAACCCTGAACTTCCTTTTCAGTCCTAGGTGCAGGCATCTCTTGAATGGCTTTGACTTTGTCAGGATTAACTTAAATTCCCTTTTCACTTACAATGAATCTCAGCAACTTACCGGAACGTACCCTGAATGTGCATTTGTTGGGGTTTAACTTCAACTGATACTTTCTCAGACGCTTGAACAACTTCAGCAGATTTACCAAATGATCTTCTTCGGTGAGGGAATTGGAAATCATATCATCCACATAGCATTCAATTTTTTTGTGGATCATATCATGGAATAATGTCACCATAGCCCGTTGATAAGTTGCACCGGCATTCTTCAATCCAAAAGGCATTACCTTGTAACAGAACATGCCCCAAGGTGTGATGAAGGTAGTCTTCTCCATGTCTTCGGGTGACATCCTAATCTGACTATACCCGGAAAAACCATCCATAAAGGAAAACACCGAGAACTGAGCTGTGTTGTCGACCAATACATCAATGTGAGGTAATGGGAAATCATCCTTTGGGCTAGTTCTATTCAGATCCCGGTAATCTACACACATCCGTACTTTGCCATCCTTCTTAGGCACGGGTACAATGTTAGCGACCCACGGCGGGTAACTAGTTACAGCAAGGAAACCGGCATCCCACTGTTTATGTACTTCTTCCTTAATCTTCATGGCCATATCTGGACGAGTACGGCGTAGCTTCTGCTTTACTGGAGGACAATCTTCCTTCAAAGGCAGCTTGTGCATAACAATATATGTATCTAGACCTGGCATGTCTTGATAGGACTAAACAAAGACGTCGACGTATTCTCGAAGCATGTCAACGAGCTGTTCTTTTACTGAAACCTACAGACCGGCCCCAATCTTCACTTCTTTCAAGTCTTCTTCGGTACCAAGGTTAACTGTTTCAACCTCCTCCTGATAAGGAGTGATCACTTTCTCTTCTTGTCTCAACAACCTGGCCAACTCTTCTGGTAACTCATAGTCTTCTTCAACCCCTTCATCAGCTTGATTAATTGGATTGTCGAAGTCATACAAGGTCATAGCAGTGTTGTTGTCGGTGCAATCTAGAGGATAATCCTTGCAAGGGTTGAGATTGGTTCGTTTTAGTGATCAGTTTTAATCTTGTTTAGAAAAAGTGAAAATGAAGTTATTTATTTTGAAAACATTTCCATTTTATTGTTTTGTACAAAAGTGAAAAATGAAAAAGACAGTGAGCGAAAAAGAGACTCGTTTGCAAAAGATGTGTGATATTCATTGATTAATCCATTTGCACAAAATTACAATATGGCCCTTTTACAAAATGAGTCCTGATACCTTGGACAAGATGCAGGACTTGATGTATGCTAAAAAGACAGAAAATAATAATTACTCTGCAGGAGTAACCCTTATAATTTCCTAGGAAGACCAGTTAAGGACTTGGTTCCCCGGGATCCTTGGACGTATCCAGCTCTCCAGGTTGCGGTCGCTTTTCGCCTCGTCTTCCAGATTGTTAACAGCATCTGGGGTGAGCATCCCTCCACTGAAAAATTTGGGCTCTTTTGCAGCCTCTGATTGATCTTGTCGGAATGGTCTGTAACCCAAACCGAATCTATCTTCCTTCTTTTCCACTAGTAGTAGCTTTCCCCAGCCTTGAGCATTACCATCTTCAACAACCTTTCGGGCTTGCTGATAAGAGACAATTGAAGTACCCATCCTGTCTTCCTGGGATGCAACAAATACTTCAGTAGGCTCATTGACATTTAGGGCCTCGAACCCTTGGCTCATTGTCTCATGGATTTCACCATCCATCTCAATATACTTGTATGTAGCCAGATGGCTCACAAATATGTCCTCTTCACCACAGATGGTGATAATTTGTCCTTCCCATTAATACTTCAGTTTCTGGTGAAGGGTCGACGTTACTACGCCTGCAGCGTGAATCCAAGGTCGACCTAGCAAACAGCTGTATGTTGGCTGTATGTCCATCACATAGAAAATGGTTTTAAAGACTTGTGGACTGATTATCACTAGCAGCTCCATCTCTCCAAGAACAGATATTTTGGAGCCATCAAAAGCCCTGACTACGAGATTACTTGGCCGGAGAGCTATCCTGTCATACTCGAGCTTGACAAGGGCTTTCTTGGGTAAGACATTGAGTGAGGACCCAGTGTCTACAAGAACATGAGATAGTACAGCTCCTTTGCACTCCAGGGTTATGTGCAAGGCTTTGTTGTGGAGACGTCCTTCTACAGTTAAATCAACATTAGTGAACCCTAGCCCATGGCTAGTATTGACATTTGACACCACTGTTTCCAGCTGATTTACAGTGATCTCTTCTGGCACGTAGGCAGCGTGCAGAACTTTTAGTAGTGCATCCCGATGGGCTTAGGAACACAACAACAGAGATAGTATTGAGATCTTTGAAGGAGTCTGGTGGAGCTGGTCCACAACTTTATAGTCGCTTCTTTTAATAATTCTCATAAAATCATCCACATCTTGATCGAAGGATGATTTATGAGTCTCTTTCGGTGCAGATTCTTCCGGTATTACACTCTTCCCTTTGGTTTTGGAAACAGCCTCTGCCTCAGTGTTGGTGTTAGGGACTTGTGACGTAAAGAGGTGTCCGCTTCGGGTGAAGCCTCTGCCTCCCCCGACATTATCCAATTGGGGAGTGAGAACTGGAGAATCAAGAAGGACTTTCTCTCTGTTGCAGTACAGGTCAGCACCATAATGCCATGGTATAGCACTGTCTTTATCATATGGGATTGGCCCGGGCACCGTGATAGTGATTGGGCTCACTGCAGCAAACATTGGGACTGTAATAGTCTGTGGATCATAGAAAATAGTAATAGTACCTCTGATGGATGTTGGTGGAGGTGAATTGAAGCTTTTTTGAGATTGTTGTTGAGATTGTTGAAAGTTGCTGGAATTTGGGACCGTTGTCGGGTCATAATAAATTGTGACAGTGGAAACATCATTGTTGGTAGTTGTCGAAGTTGTAGTAGCTGGTGCAAATGAATTGTTGTGTGTTGAAGTGACAGATGGAAGGGTTGCTGAAGTGGTAGCTGAATCAGTTGGAACAATGGTTGTTGCAGTTGTAGAAGAATTAGCAGGAAAGATGGTTGTTGCATTTGTAGAAGAATCACTTGTTGTTGACAAAAGGGTTGCTGGTGTCGTAGAAGCTATGGTTGTAATTTGTAGAATGCCTTCTTTGATAAAGCCATTAATTCCATTCCTTAAGCTAGCACACCTATTCTCAGAAAGTTTGCATAATTCACAACAGGCCTCACAACCTGGAAACATTTGGCATTTTAAAAGCTGGGCTTTAACCTCTGCCAGAGGTGTTTGAATACATGCAATGTCTTCTATTAAATTCGTAGGTGAACCATCCTCTATAGCATTAATCCTTGGCCCACTGTGGCTTGGCATAGGATTTTTCATTACATTGGGAGGAGGTGCAAAGTTCAGGGCTTTTGAATCTACCAGATCCTGAACCTTCATATGCAGAGCTCTGCATTTTTCCGTAGAATGACCAGGTGCGTTAGAGTGAAAAGCACACCTAGCATTGACATCATAGTTTCTAGGAAGGTTTTGAGGATCGGGTAGAGCCAATGTCCTCAACTCAACAAGATTGAGCTTTAGGAGTTGTGGCAGCAGTGTAGCATATGGCATTGTAATGGGGTCAATTACCTGGTTGACCTGAGATGGCCGCTGCTGAAACAGGCGTTGTTGCTGATTATTGTTATTATTATTGTATGATCTCTGTTGTGGAAACTGTTGCTGTTGCGGAAAGTGTTGTGGTTGTTGAGTATACTGAGGAGGTGGAGCAGGGATAGTAACAGCAGCAACTGTTCTGGGCAAGTATTGGGGTCTCCCTCTTCCCATGTGCACAGAGTTTGTCTCACCAGATCTACGGGGCCCAGCAAATGGTTTTCTTGTACTGCTTGAACTGGCACTGTTATCAGAGAACTTTCCCATCTTCAATAGGCTCTCTATTCTTTCCCCAGCTATCACCACATCTGCAAAGTTGGTAGAAGAAAATGCAGCCAATCTATCAATGTAGGTTCCTTGAAGAGTATTCATGAACATGTCTGCCATCTCCCTTTCAGACATGGGGGGTTGAACTGCAGCAGCCAGTTGCCTCCACCTTTGGGCATATTCCCTGAAGATTTCACGGGATGATTGAGACATTCCCATTAGGAGGGTCCTGTTTGGGGCCATGTCTAAGTTATACTGATACTGACGGATAAAAGCTTCACCCAAGTCTTTCCAGTTCCTTACTGTGGCTCTGGTCAAGTGGGAATACCATTCTCGGGATGCCCCTGTCAGACTATCCTCGAAGTAAAACATCCACAACTTTTCATCCATGGTGTATGCTTTTAATCTTCCCAAGAATGATTGAAGGTGGGTGCGTGGGCAGGATGTGCCATTATATCTTTCAAAACGCGGGGGTTTGAACTTGTGAGGAATTCTCACCCCTTCCACTAGTCCCATGTCCATGACATCAAAACCTAGGGATTTTTGGGATTCAAGAGACCTCAGCTTCTCTGCAATCTCATCCAATCGACGTTCGTAAACCTCGTCTCCATCCCTGACAACTGTAAACTGCTCTTCTTGAGGATCCTCTTGCAAGACCCTTCCTCCAGTAGTGTTACCCTGAGTATTCCTTATGGCATTGATTTATGGGTTTAGATGAGGCCCAAACTCAGGTGGATCAGTGCGAGGCTGCACGTGATCGTTGTTACTAGTACCTTCTGTACCTGGATGGTGTTCTTCAGGAGTTTGTCTCTCAACCAACTCCCTTAGTCTTTCCTGGCTCTGAGCTAAACCAGTAATTACAGTCATGAATTGGGTCATCTGATTCCTCATCTCAACCCTCTCATTGGCCATCTGGGTCCTCACTACATTCAAGTCTTGTTGAACTTGATCCATCTGGAGTCCCGGAAGTTTGTTTCTTGTCGGGTACCAGTGTGTTCTGTTGACAGGGAACACTCTTCTGCGAGCAATGTTTCCTGAAACCACAAAAAAGTGAGAAACATCAATAAAACAAAAACCTACAAAACAAAGAAAATGTTAGTATGCAATGCAGGATGCCTATTTGTCTTCCAAGGGTATCCGGTTTGGTTCTTTGGTTTTGACCTTTCCAGACCTCGAGGAAATGCTGATGATGAAGAGAGATTAAGCCCACCAAAAATAATACAAACCAATATATTACAAAGAGTGAAAATACATAGTTTGATTACAATAACATCCCCATGGTGGATCAAAATACAACAACAAAATCAAAAATACAACAAAAGAAAAGTACAAGCAAAAGAGTCAAACATCTAATCCAAAGTCATCCTCTCTGACTTCCTTCAGGAGGGCCTCGGTCACTGGACCTACTGGGTACTCTGTGATAGTCCTGATGAGGAGGTTCCTAGTAGCAATGGCATTGGTTAACTTCTTATGCTTATCCTGATCCTTTAACCTCTTCAACCCCGCCCTGAGTTTCAATTCAGATATCTCCCTCTGAGCTGCTAATAATGCCTCCTGATGCTTCTTCTCACTAGCCTCCAACTACTCTATCTTAGCCTGAGTCCTCTGATCTTCTTGTGCACGGGCTTCAGTGATCCTGATCCACCTAGCCTGACTCTCCTCTAGATAATGCTCTGCCCTAGCCTTCTGAGTCTTTGCTTCCTTGCAAGCATTCTTCAGTACTAACTCCCCTGCTCTTGCCTTTCTGATGTAGTCATCTGTCTTCTCAATCTTGGTCAAGTGCTCAATCCTGAGCCTTTCCAATCTCTCATTATCTAGACGGCTGTCATTTCTCTCCCAGAGAGTTTTCTTCAAGGCTTCAGATAGCTGAGTATTCCTTTCCTTCAGCTTTTCAAACTCTTCCAAACTGACAGTAGTTGTAGGTTGTACTGTAGAAGGCCCAGGTATATCTTCTAAGGTGAACGGCATCCGGGTGATCTGAGCTCTGGTACGAGACCAATCAGAATACTATGCTGAAGCAATGTTGTTGCACTTGCCAAGGATGGTTGTTCCCTTGGTCTGAATGTTATCCCCAAGCCCAGGCAACTTGCCTGACAATAGCAGAGTTGGGCTGGATTTCACAGTAGAGGGTCTCATCCAAATCTTGCCCTCTTGGAGGGTGAACCAAAGCATACCCTAATTGTCTCTTGAAGAGTAAAAGGTTGTAGTTGATGCAACCTTTCACTCCTATCAAAGGAACATTAGGATATTGCCCACAGCTAGTAATGATGTCTTTGCCCTTGGTGCTCTGAGTGCACCATCTGATGTCTTCTGATGTCAAGGCAATAAATATCTTAGCCTAGTTCTTAGGTTGATGGGGGTTCAGGAAAGTATCTGACTTTGGCAAATGTATTAGCAACCAAGAGTAATAAAGGGGAGCACAACATCTGACCAATCTTCCTCTTTGCTTCTCATTCCTCTGGTGTACTGAGTAGTAAAAGTCTCCAAGCAAGGTAGGAACTGGATTCCTTAATAATAACAGGTGAATAGCATTCTAGCTCACAAACTTTGGCTCATCTGCAAACAAGATAACCCCATATATACTGAGGGCTAGAAGTGCACAGACAACATTTCATTCTCCTACTGCAGCATGCAGGGTGGCCTGGGAGATCAAGAAGTCTAGGTGAAGGCCTAGAACCCCAGCCTTGGTAGTCATGCTCTGATCAATGAGGGCAGGCTCCAAATGCAATGCCCTGGCTATGTCTTCATTTTTGGGAGCAGCCATCTCAGGGTTGAAAGGAATCCCTCTCCTGATAGGAACTCCTAACAACATGGAAAATTCTTCTAACAGAGGTCCCAACTGGAAATCAGGAAAAGTGAAACATCTGAGTGGAGGATCATAAAACTACAAGCAAGTATGGATCATGCTCCTCTGAGATGCATCTAGATCCATGACCATGTCCAATATGCCTCCATAATGCTCTCTGAATAGTGGGACATGATCAGGAGTAGTGAGGGACTGGATCTTCCTGATGCCAGTCAGGGTGGGCTCAAAGAAGTGGTATGTGATGTTGCTCTTTATTGAAGTGTCCATGCTGATAATGGATGTTGGTGAAGAAGCTGAGAGCAACTGCTGATGAAGGTCACTGAATGAGATGCTGGAGATGGGTCTCTGATGAAGATAGCTGGAGAAGAATCACTGACAAACTGATGAAGGTGCTGGAGAAGATAAGTGAAGCAGTCTGAGCAGCAGAAGGGGTCAAAACCAAACCAAAGATAATAAGATGGATACCCTGTAAAACAAATAGGCAAATGTTAAATGATGCAAAAATGATGTATGCAAAATTATATGCAAAGGGTTTGTGATCAAGTGTTGGATCAGTTTATCTGCCTTGGTAAAAGTCCATGTATGTTCATAAGTCCAGATGGAGGCTTAGAAATCTAGTAACTAGGTGGGGGACTCAAATGAAGAGTCACAAGTCCTGGGTAATCACAAGAACTGTCCAAAGTGATGCATTCTTAAAACGAAACTAGTAACATGGTATGAAGTGGCCAAGGGTTCCTACAAACCTGCAAACCTGTAAACATCCCAACCCCCTCACATGTAATTTTCTAGAACAAGGATCCTCAGACTTGGATCAGTTATAAGAAGTGTAAACACTTCTAACCCGGAGGTACAATGTTTACAATAACCATAAAAGATCCTCCTATAATTCACCTCAGATGCTGAAGGTCATAAAAGGTCATCCAAACTTAGCAGGCTTCCCAGATAGCCCTAGTACTACATGAAATCTGTAGCACAGAGTTCTCAAGAAGAAACCCATGTCTGAACCGTGTTTCATATTCCCACACCAGACCGAAATGGAATGGGAAAGAATATGAAACCACTCTAGCCTATGTGTCACTCAGGTCCCCGGTATAGGACCTTAATCACTCAATGAACCCCCACCCACCAAGACAAAAGCAGATCCAGCATATAATAATGACAGTATGAAATGCATAAAAACTGTACATGAAAGCAGTAAATAAAGTTGTACATAAAGCAATAAATAAAGCAAATAAATAAGCACAAGTAGCACATAACACCCCTGTAAACACAAATCAAACAAGCGCTAGGAGGAACCCACAAAAAGAACCAGAAGCCCTGGTTGCAATATAAGGTTCCACAACAGAGTCGCCAAGTTGTCGCTCCCGAAGATTTGCATCCCGGTACAAGCGCGAACGGTCGGCGAAAGGAGAGAATGAGGGTGAATGAATAGAGTCGCCAGCTAGGCATTTTTATCCCGAAGGAAAGGTAATGTTGCATAAACCTGGGAAAAGATGGATAAGACGGTCGCGAACCAGAGAAATTGAGAAAGGGGTTGGTTACAACCTGGGAAGGTATTAGCACCCAGATTGTCCGTCGTACTCGACGGGATCCATGCTTGAAAGTTTGTGTTTAAAGGGGTAGTGTCTGTGATATCTGTGTGCAAAAGCTGGAAGAGAATATACAAGTGTCAGTGCAAGAAAGTGAAGTGAGGTGCTCAGGAATGAGGCTTAAAGGATAATGCTGGAAGAGGGGGAAGGAGACAGAGACTTTTGTTCGATAACAGTTAAGTTATGCCTACGTATCCTCTCGTGCAATGAGGAAGTCAGAACACCGTAGTTCGACCCAAAGAGACTGAAAGATAAATTGACTGGTGAACTGCTTGCTTGCCTATGCTCAAGTGTATGACTCGTCTGGCTCGAGTGCTAATTGTCTTGCATTAGACGGAAGAAGCAAGTTCTCGTTTATGAATGAATGAGGTGAGAAAAGAATCCCGGAGGAGACGATTATTGTTTTGTTTTTGGGTTTTCAATCTTTTATTTGTTTTTGTGTGTTTGTCATAAGTTAATGAGCATAAGCCTAAACCAAGGGTTAGTAAACTCATCATATCCTCTCTTTGATTAGGGATAATGAGAATACCTTAAGTATGAGATAAACATCTCAACTCAATTACCATAATGATGTAGGATTAAGATCATTAACCTACTTGTGATTATTTAGATGTTTTTTGAGTTTTTGTTTAGTGTTAAGTAATGAGTTTAAGCCATAATCAAGGATTGGTGAACCCATTACACCATCCTAATAGAAGGATAATAGATGAGCACACTTAAGCTGAGGAAGATACCTCAACTTAATCCATGATTAGGGATTAACCTCATGACAAAACAAACCTTTATTACATGGATTTTAATTAAGGGATGAGATTAAGAAGTGAATTTTATGGTTTGTAAGACAACTTGAGGGGGACTTGTCCATTAACACTAGGGTTAGTCCTTCTTAACCAATAAAGGAAGAATTAGAACCCTAATGCAAGGCCCAAGTTACAAGTTAATGTCTTAGTGATTATTAAGATGGATTGATTAAGAGGTTTAAACAAATTAAGGGTTTAACACTTAGGATTAAAGTTATACACTCAATCCTAAGAGAAGGATGCAAGCATAACCCTAATTCCAAAGTCCTAAAACCTTAAAGGTTTAGTCTCTAATGATGAGGTGAGAAGAGAGACACAAAGAAGACACAAAGGTAAAAGCTAAAGGGGGACTAATCACAACCCTAATTATTGTCATGCTTGGATATTACTATGGTTTGTAAGTCTTGAGAAAGATCTTCAAAGAAGCCACCAATGGAAGAAGCAGATGAGAGGAAGAGAAGCAGAAGAAACAAGTTACTTACTTCACTGAAGAAGATAAGTAACTTGGAGAAAGAAAGTGAAAGATGAACATGAATGAGAAAGATCACTCTAAGGCAAAGGAAAATACAACAATGATGCATATGAAGAATGATAAGAGAAATGAGAAGTGAAGGCAAATTCACTTCTCAAATTACTTACCACCTGAAAATGTTAGCATAAGGAAAGAAATGAAATGAAATGAAGCATGTGAAATGACAAAGAAACAAAACTAGAAGCATAAACATGATGCAAATGATGCTATGATATGGTGCAAAGGCATACCAAGTGCTATGAATGTTCATACAAGAGATTGGATACAAATGAAGCATGCTTTGAAGTATGATAACACATGTATGTTTATGAAATGAAATGGATGCAAAGCATTGAAAATGTATGAATAAGTGACCAAACAATGTTCAAGCAATGTCTTAAGATGTCTAAGATGGCATACAAGTGCTTAGAATGTCATGGCAAGCTCCCATGTTCAAGCAATGCAATGTAAGATGCAAGTATGGATGCAAGATTAGGGTTACATGAAAGGATGAGATGCAAATGACAAAAACAGAAGGAAATCACATGATACAAATTTGTAAATGAACTCAAAGGAACCCTAACCCCATATGATATCACACCCCAAAGGAGGAGGTCTAACTCTTAACCTAAAGAAAGTTGTGATTTTTCTAAGTAAACTAGGATTTTTGTGTACCTTAAGAGGGAAAATGCAAATCAAATGGAAAATGCAAGATAAATTCATGGCAAAAATATCCTAGAAACTACATGTTATATGGAAAACAACACAAAAAGAATCATTGTCAAACCCTTCATGGTTAAGAAGAAAAGAATTTTAAAATTTAGGGTTCCAAAAAAGGAATTTTATGAACCCTAAATTCAAGAAAAATGTCAAAATTGGATCAAAACCAAAAACAAAATTTGTATGAATGGTTTGACAATGTTTCTAAATGTCCTAAGATACAATGTGAATTTTTTTGGAATTTTTAGAAACCTAAATGGTATTTTAATTAATTAATTTCCATTAACTAATTAAAATAAACATTAAAATATTTTTAAAATGATTTTGTAATGCAAAAAATAAAAATAAAAATGTTTTTGGGTGAAGAAAAATATTTGAATCAGAAATGCAAAGTTTGAAATTGTTTTGATAAGTTTTGATATTTTTAATGAATTATGTAAGAAAATGCAATAAAAATGAAAATAAATGAATAAAAATGGGAAGTATGCTGATCCTAAGGCTGAGATTTGAACTGGGGGGATTATGTTTGACTGCGCGCGCATCTCAATGGCCAAGAATTAATCTGAGCTTTAATTAAGTTTTATAATTAATTAAATGGATTAATGTTAACACGCGTGATCTGAGCCGTCCAAACCTAACCCTAATCAGGATCCAAGGGTCACAAATCAAACTAGGGATTTAAACAGAGATTAGCCCTAATTACTTTCAGATGACCGGAAAATTGCTCCGGTCATCTTCTCCGGTGGATCAAAACCCTAAAATCTTCCATAGGCAAAATCAAAACCTCTAACCTGTCCAGAAATGATCCCCTACTCAAACTAAACCCAAATCAACCTTCAAACATGATTTATCATTCATTAACAAGCTGAATCGAAGAAAAAATAAAAACAGGACAAAATTTCAGAGACCTATGAAATCCTCATTTCTCCACCATTTTCAGTTTTAAAAAGATCATGATGACCCCCACAACATGTACTTTCATATTATAACAAGAAAATTGAGTTTTGCTAGATTGTGTTCTTGAGGCTACCTGAGCTGGTGAACTGCGAATATGAGCTTTCTGGGCCTCTCTCTTGTACAAATCAACTCCTCTGGTCCTCCTGGTGCTTGTGGAATGCTTCAAAAGCTTTTATGATGGCTGGTTTGAAGGTTCCAGTTCTGGTAAAGCAGAAAATGAGGTTTGTGTTTGTGATGTTTCAGGCCATTGTAATGGTTGATTTATGTTCTATGGATCATTTCTGAATGAATGGTGAAGTTTTTTTTGAAGTTTGATGGCTGGTTTGTGAAAATCAAAGAAGGGAAGTTTTTGATGGATTTTGTTAAATCTGATATTGTGTGTCTTCTGAGCTTGTGTGATGCTTGGTTTATGATCCTTATGCAATCCCTAAACTATTGGAATGAGTCAGAAGATTTGATATGCACTGTGGGAATGGTATGGAGCAATTGGCCAAAAAGTCAATAGTTGGTGTCCTTGGGTATGGGCCATGGCAGGAGGTGTTTTAGGGTTGCTCTGAGTTCAGCTGTCTTCAAGGATAGCCATGGGATGATTTAGAGTGATCAGAAGTGAATGGATGGTGAGATGGCACATGTTTTTCATTTTCACAACTTGTTGTACTTTGAGACATTTGGTCATGGAAGTGTCTCATTCAATGCTGAATTTTGGTCATGGAGGGTTACATGATGTTGTTATGATGCATTGAGACAATTTAGAAGTCATACCAATCCTTAGAAATCACTCTTGCAAGAATCCCTCTTTTGAGAATTTTGTGAAAAATGGCTTATGAAAACTTGTGATCCAAGGCATGATTTTGGGCTTGCAATGTTGCATTGTCATGTAATGAAGTTCAGAAGTGAATTAGAGGTCACTTGAATGCTTGAAATTTGATTTTTTGTAAAAAATCCTCTTTTGCATGAAACTTGAAATTTTAGGATTTTTGCCAACTTTGCAAAGCCATAACTTGAGTTCCATAATGAATTAGAACTTGTTCTTGTACTTTTTGAAAAGGGAATGATCCAATCTACAACTTTCATGACCAACAACTTTTCATTTGAAGCATTTTTGGTTGAGAAAGAGGAGGTTGAAAAACTTTCCCAAAATGGAAAGTTTCCATTACAAGTCATTTCCATATTTGGAAACTTTTGGTTTAGCTCAATTTTCTTCAATTTTGTGAACTTCCAATCACTTAAATGATCAAATAAAGATCATATAACTTCAATTTGATGAAAAATCCACTTTGGTCCCATTGTGGGGGCCTCAAATGCCCTGATTTTGCTTTGACTTGCTCAAGAAGTTACCCAGTGAACAGATGACTTCCACAATGAATTTCTTCATCAAACTTGGTACATGTGATCCTTATAACATATTGAGACTATTAGAAACAAGAATGACCAAGAAATATGGAGTTATGGCCTCTGAAACCAAAACCCTAATTTCAGGTCATCTGTGTAGTGAAACCCTAACTCTGCTTCCATGATTTCCCAGTTCTTGTGATTTCTTGACTTCCTTGATCTTTGAGGGATATAATAATATTATAGAACACACATGGACCCTCTTAGAATGATTGAAGACCTTTGGAGTGGCTCAGATGGATCCTTGGATTGCTCAGATCACAAACCCTAGATGCAGATGAATTTGAACTAATGTAGTGAAACAAAAATGCAATATGAGATGATATGCTTAAACTTATGCAAAGATGAAAGATCACAAGCCATGGTGTGAAATTAGTGAGCGAAAATTTGGGGTGTTTACACCCACTCATGAGGGAAATGGGACACCAACTTCTCCTTGTTGCCAACCATCTCCCGATCATACAAAAAATCCTTGACAGTTTGTGAGCATGATTGGAATATATAGAAACGGTACTTAAAGTCCTGTATAGAGTCCTGATAAGCCTTGAACAATTTGTTGGCCTGCTTTAGCGACAGCCAGTTGCGTCGCCCATCTTGGGGCTTCCTCTGTAGATGGAAGACCCTGAAAAATAAGCTCAAAGTTGCCCTTATCTCCAAAAAAATGGCACACCAGCTCGAACGCTTTGATAAAGGCAAGAGCATTGGGGTGTAGTTGGGCGGGCGCCATCTCAAGATGTATAAAGACCGCCTGCTGGAAGTCCATAAAAGGCAAATGGTACCCGGCCTCGTGAAATGCAAACTCATACATCGGGAACCGTAGGGCTGGGAATCGAGTGCATATCCTCTGCGTCGGCTTCGGTAGTAGAGCCCGCTAGTTAATATCGTTTCCTTTCTTCTTCCTTTCAATCCTCGACCTTTCATCCAAAGAGTCAATAGAAAATTGGGAGGCTGTCTCTAGTGGTTCGTCTATGATCCACGAACGATCTCGCACGGGGACATCCGTGTTATCTGTGACAGGAGATTCTTCGGTCTCACGAGCGTTCTTCTGATTGTATTCACCTGAAAAGCAGAGGAAACAAAGTGAATTCGACGAACTCAAATCCACCCTTCCACCATAGATCAAGTGAAATAGCTTTGTAAAACTCGAGGACATGCCCCAGGTTAGCCCTTTTCAGTCAAGAAAAGCACGCGAGGGCTAAGTCTCCAGACCGAGTTTATCCTCTTCTATCTTAAACCTAATGTTATCGGGGATACGCCCTCTATAACCTATGCTCGGTCCACTAACATTATATTACCATCATTTGAATCTATTCTAGATCTAACCCTAATAAGTTGGCTGAGCCTAGGAATCTATGAATGTTCATGTACCTATGAAGAACATTCATATGTTCAGGATGAATGTTCATCAGGATTTTCAAGAGATTCATCAGGATACCCATAAATCCTTGGACGCACCATGAACTTCATAAATTCCATGAACATTCATCACTTCAAACCCATAAAAACATGAATAGAGAAGAAATATATTTACCTGGATCCATGATTCTTCCTGGAGAGACGGCGACAACGGTAGTATTTTTGGCAAAGACAAGTTGTAGACAAGTTTCACGGTGAGGGCAAGCGATCGTAAAATTGGGAAAATGAATGTCTCCCTCCCCTTTTTATAAGGTCTTAGAATTTACTTGGAGAAGAGCAAAGGACGCTTTAATTATTTCCTAGGGCTAGCCCCAGTTGTTATAAATGCATGACGACACTTTATTGCGCGTGTCCTAAGAATTGCAAACGTTTTATCTTCTCAGAGAATCTTCCAATCTCTCTAAATTCTTAATGTGAGCAAGTGCCCGAAAAAAAAAGGAAATTTGAGTCTATTAAGAACATGTCGACCACTAACTCGGCAACTTAAGTCACTATCCCCCATGGGCACAACAACTTGGGGGCTCCAGTTCTAGACTGGCCTGGCATGTGCCCTGCGCCAAATTGAGGCCCAATCCAGCAGATAGTGGGGGACAAGCCCACTATGAGATCCACAAGGATATGACCGTTATGAAAATAAATCCATTAGCATATAGTCTTTGGGGAACTCGATCTTACGTGCTTGAATGCCTTCCACGCGGCCAACTGCCCAACGAATTCGTTAAGGCAGTTGTAATTAGTCAAAGGCATGCACCCGCAGCATGCAGATAAATGCTCCTATAAGACTCTCCATCTTTGGAGATCCACATATTCACTTATTTTTACACCTTTTTACTTACGCTTTCGTTGACTCTTTATTGACTTGAGCATCGGAGTACCTTACAGGTACCCCACCATCATCTCCCACAAACCAAACTCAGTCCCAGCTGAAGGCCGTGAAGATCTGTCCGGATTCTTTATGTACATATTGCATTTGAAAACATGGTGGATTTATAATAACATGTGCAAGAAAATCATTTAAAATTGCTTTGAATGTTGAGTAATTCGGGTGGTAAATTTAAACTATGCCATACCCCGGGGCATATGTGGATATCCTTTTGCTTGCAGGTAGTAATCTCATAGAAGGCTCAAAATAAAGATCGAGGTCTATTCAATGGCATGGGACATTATTCCTCATGACGATTCATCAACTAATCAGGGTTCAGAACACTGGGGTAGCTGTACCCAGGAAGGGTTTCTATGTTACCTATTTTGTCACAAATTTTACTGATTGGGTTCACCACTCAGCCAACGGCCGCTCATCAAGTTGACTCTCTCATTTAGTACTTCCAACAGCTACCAGCTTTTATGTGTTGATAACGGTTATTTCCTGTAAACACCCCAAATTTGTCCTCCCTCTTTTATCATCTTGACTTATGATTATCATCATTGCATAGCCTATCAACACATTCCACAATACATAAGCATCCTTAACATTTCATCTGCATAGCTACATCTAGGGTTTGTGATCATATGAATCTTAGAAGTGGTGTGAGCTATCTCAGAGGTCATGAAGCATGAAAAGAGGGTCCATGAGTGTTCTATGATCATCTTATGCCCCCATGGGACCATTGAAGTCAAGAAATGTCAAAGCACTGCAGAGGTATGGAAGCTAAGTTGAGGCTCCTACACAGATGACCTAAAATTAGGATTTTGGTTTCAGAGGCCTTACACCCAAAATATTTGGTCATTCTTGTGGCTATTGGTCCATATGTGATATAAGGAGCATGTGTATCAAATTTCATGGAAAAATTCAATGTGGAAGTCATCTGATCAAGTGGTAACTTCCTGAGCAAGAAAAGTTAGATTCTATGCATCTGAGGCCCCTAACAAGGGTACCAAAGGGTCATCCTCATCATTTTGAAGTCATATGGTCTTTATTTGATCATTGGAATGCTTGGAAGTTCACAAAGTTGAAGACAAATGAACAAAGCCAAAACTTGCCAAAAATTGAAATGACTTGTAATGTAAACTTTCTATTTTGGGAAAGATTTTCAACCTCCTCTTTCTTGATCAAAAAGGTTTCAAATGAAATTTCTTCAAACATGAAAGTCGTAGATTGGATCCTCCCATTTTCAAAAAGTACAAGAACTCATTCTAATTCATCCCAGAACTCAAGTTATGGCCTTACAAAGTTGGTAAAAATCTTGTAAATTTCATGTTCATGTCAAAGAGGGATTTGTGCATTTTTGGTTTCTTAGCATTCAAATGACCTCTAATGCACTCAAATGTATCACAACATGTCAATACAACTTCCAAAGATCAGAATTGGCCTTTGTACCAAGCATTTCCATGACTTATTTCTCAAGAAACTTCAAAGTTTCCAAATTGCATAAACTATGAGAACTCTTGATCAAGGCCATCCGGCTGCATAAAGATGATCCAAAGGCTCTCCATGAACCATGCTGAAGCAATCTAGCCATAGAAACCAGCTCTGCCATGGCCCATACCTATAGTACACCAATCTTGACTTTTTGGCCAATGGAGCCATACCATTCCCATAATGCATACCTAATCTTCTGACCCATTCCAATAGTTTAGGGATTGCCTCAAGATCATAAGAGAAGCATGCCATGAGCTCAGAACACACACAACATCAGATTTCACAAAATTTTCCAAAAACATATCTTCTTCGATTCTCTCAAACAATCCATCAAACCTCGAAAATTCTTTCACCATTCATTCAGAAATCATCCATAGAACACAATGCAACCATTGCCATGGCCTGAAACCTCATAAACCAAAGCCTACATTTCTGCCATATCAGAATCGAGCCAATCAAAATAGCCACTTTCAAAGCATTCTAAGCATCCCAATAGCTTCAGGAGGATCAAAGGAGTTCACTTGCACAAGTGGGAGGTTTTGAAAGCTCACATTTGAAGGTTTCCAGCTCAGGTATACTCAAGAACATTTTTCTCAAATCTTTGATTTCTTGTTATAAAATGAAACTGCATGCTCTAAGGATCACAATGATGCTTTTAGAATTGAAAATGGTGAAGAAATGGGCATTTTATGAACTTCTGAAAATTTGCCCGTGTTCATGTTTTGATTTGATTCAGCTTGTTCATGAATGATAAATGTTTTTTGATGTTTGATTTGAGTTGCTAGAAGTATGGGGATCATTTCTGGGCAGGTTAGAGGTTTTAATTTTGCCTAAGGAAGATTTTAGGGTTTTGGTCCACCGGAGAAGATGACCGGAGCAATTTTCCGGTCATCTGAAAGTAATTAGGGTTAGGGTTCCCCAAATTGCACAGCAGCCATTGGATCTTGATTAGTTTAGGAACGAGCGGTCCAGATTGCACCATTAATTTTAATCCTGATTAATTAATATAAAACTTAATTAAAAGATCAGATTAAATGAGAGCCCTCAGATCACGCGCGAAATGCAATTTTAAACCTCAGCCTTAGGATCATCATACCTCAAGTCAATCAGACTTCTCATCCTGGCCTTCCATCCATCTCCCACGCAATCCTAGCCTTTCATTGTGCATACTTTTCATTTATTTTTTATTTTTTTTCATTTCTTTTGTTTTATTTATTTAAAATAGTAAAAATGATTTAAAAAATCTGAAAATATTTCTCAACACTTTAATTAATTTTCAGAACCCAAAAATATTTTTATTTTTATTTTTTCATTAAAAAATGCATTTTTAAATAATTTAATTGTATATTTTAATTAATTAAGTCCATTTAATTAATTAAAAATACATTAAAGTATCTAAAAATCACAAAAAAAAAATCAGAGAGGTTCTTTAAACATTTACAAACAATTACAAACTCATCCCACAAATTTCTTTTTGGTTTTGATCAAACTTTGCCATTTTCCTTTGAATTAGGGTTCCTAAATTTCAAATTTTTTAACCTTAACTTCAAATAATCATTTCTTTTAAACCAAGATGAGTTTGCATTTGATTCTTTTGGCAATCTTTCACATTTGACCTCTAGTTTCTAAAAATATTTGTGTCTCATTTTTATCTTGCATTTTCAAATTAATGTGCATTTTTCCTTTGAGAAATATCCAAAACCCTAGCCAATCTTAGGTAAGCCATAACTTGAACTTGGTAAATCTTTAGACTCCCCCTTTTGGATGGTGATTTCATGAGTGCTTAGAGTCCCCTTGGATGCATTTTCAATTTTTTATCACTGGATTTGCTTATGCTTTTGAATTTGTACATGTCTTGAGTTTAAACTAACCATTTCAGGTGCATTTCGTAAGTTAATCAGGATGTGGATGTGCATCCACATCCAATCTCTCTTTCTATCTTTATTTTTATGCACTTTGTTTGTGTTTGAAGTGAATCTCATTCACTTGTTCTATCTATTGTTCTTAGGTTACTTAACTTCTTCATGAAGTAAGTAACCTAGCCCTTCTCTCTCTCTCTCCCTCTTTTCATCTACTTCTCCTCCTTTGGTGGCCAACTTGAAGACTTCTCTTGATGCCTCACAAACCTTAGGAATATCCAAGAATGATAACTTTAGGGTTGTAAATAGTCCCCCCTAGTTTTTACCTTTTGAGTCTCCTTGAGTCTCTCTCTCTCTCATCTCATAATCAAGAATAAACAGTTAAAGTTTTGGGACTCTGAATTAGGGTTATGCCTTTAACCTTATCTTAGGATGGAGTGTATAACTTTGATCCTTAGTGTTAAACCTTTAAGTTGTTTTCACCTTCAATCAAAAACACTTAATAATCATTAAAGGCTTAAGCTTGTAACTTGGGCCTTATATTAGGGTTACATCTCTGCCTGGTGGTTCAGAGGGACTAACCCTAGTGTTCAATGGACAAGTCCCCCTCATGATAAAGTCTTGCAAACATAAAAAACACTTCTTCATCCAACCTTTAATTAAAATCCACTTAATAAAGGCTTGTTATATAATGAATTTAATCCATAACCATGGATTAAGTTGAGGTATCTTCCTCAGCTTAAGTGTTCTCATCTATCATCCTTCTCTTAGGATGGTGTAATGAGTTCACTAATCTTTGATTGGAGATTAAACTCATTACTTAACACTAAACAAAAAACCCAAAAACACTTAATAACCACGAGTAGGTTAATGATCTTAATCATGCATCATTAGGGTAATTAAGTTGAGATTTTCATCTCATACTTAAGTAGACTCATTGTCCCTAATCAGGGGTGATATAATGAGTTTACTACCCTTGATTAATGCTTAAGCTCATTATCTTATTTAAAACACCAAAAACAATAAAATACTGAAAACACAAAAACAAACAATAAACGTCTCCTCCAGGATTCTTTTCTCATCACATTCACTCTAAAAACGATAACTTGCTTCTCCAGTCTATGCAAGACAGTTAACACTCGAGCCAGACGAGTCATACACTTGTGCATAGACAAGCAATCAGTTCACAACAAAAACACTTAGTCTCTTTGAGTCGAACTACGGTGTTCTGACTTCCTCATTGCACGAGAGGATACGTAGGCATAACTTAACAATTATCGGAAAAAAGTCCCCAGGTCTGCCCCCTCTCTCCTTCCAGCTTTTCTTTTCTTAACCCAAATCTTGGATTCCATGTTCTTTTGCACTGACACTCTGTACATTCTAGCTTTTTATACACAAATACACATACACTTTATCCCCTTTTAAAACACAATCAAGTAAGCGTGGATCCCGTCGAGTACAACAGACGATATGGGTCCTAATACCTTCCCAGGTCGTAACCAACCCCCTTACTCAGTCTCTTTGGTTCGCGACCGTCTTATCCATACCCTTTCAGGTTTATGCAACATTACCTTTCCTTTGGGATAAAAATGCCTAGTTGACGTCTATTCAACCTCAACCTTCAACATCGCCGACAGTTCGCGTTTGCACCGAGACGAAAGTCCGGGGAGCGACATTTCCCCAGCAAGGCTACTAGGATAATTCATACAATTTCCACGATACCCGGTGAATATTTCCAAGAGTTTAAAGACGCCGATTCTTTTGTAAAATCCTTTTGAGGTATAATCCGGGGCAAAAATAAGTGATTCTCAGCACAAGACGCTTTGAAATTGTTCCCCTCAACAGGATGAGTTTTAGTTTTGTTATCCCCAGCAGAGTTAGATGGAAATTATTTTCAGCATGGGGCATTATGAACCCCTTTTCCTCAGCAGGTTTCCTTAATTCTTCTTCCCCCAACAAATCGTTATGGATCTTGTTCCCCCCAACGGATCTCAGATGGCTTTTCTTCTCTAACAGATCATGGTGGATTTCTTTGCTCTAGCAGAGCGATGAAGATTAATAATTCCCCAAGTAGAGATTTATCTTCCCATAGTGAAGTATTTCCTACAAGAATCTAGGTATTCTCAGTAGCCAACTGAGGCTTTTCTTCCCCCATTGAGATTTGGAGGTTCAGATTAGAAGAGTTATCTTTTCAGCAGAGTCTTGACAAGGTATCTCCCTAGCCAGATCGGAAAATTTTCAATCCCCAACGGAGTTTCCTGATTGGGATCCATCCCCGAGCTACGGAAGCATCCCCGAGCAGGGTCCTCATGTCCAAATTCCAATTTATTTTTCGCAAGTGTGGCAATTCAAAGCATACGGATTATCCAAACTCTTCTCCAGTGGAGATGTTATCCCCATAGGGATTTTTTGAGATCGAATCAATGATCATTTCATCCTCAGCAGAGTCGGTATTATCCCTAAATTTTGACGCTAGCAATTAATGAAGTTATTTTGGCTTAATAGAGGAGTTTTCTCGTGATAAGCTAAAGTAAGGTTTCGACCTGACTAACTAAAGGATGAAAGTCGAAGGAACCTCCCTATATGTTTCATACTTAGTGAAATTCTAAGTTTGGAATATTTTCTAAGTGTTGAAGGGATTCGACCAAGTGCATGTTCGACGAAGATGGAAGTTACCAAGGTTCTTGCACGTTCAATCTTGGAGGGAAAGTGTGTAGTTTTCATTTCAAAGACAGGGACAAATGGCACAAGATGAAGCTTCTTCAGCATATTTGTAATAGAAATCATCGAGAGTGGTTACTTTGTAATGTATATAAATAGCTTAGTCTAGTTTTAGAATAAGTGTGTGGAAATCATATGTACTAGTAACTTCGTATACTCAAAGTATCAGCGTGTAGAGAAACGAGTGCAGTGAGAATGTACGTAATTGAAACACCAAAAATTTATCTTCAATGTCAAATTTATCTTCAAGTCATTTACTTTTGAAGTCATTTATCCTTTACAAGCCTTTATTTTAAAGCAATTTACATTTCAAAGTCATTTATACTTTCAGCAATTTACTACGTTTCTTTTACAATTCCATTCCCTTTACATTTTCCAGCAATTTAACATTCTTCGCCTTGCCTTTAAATTTCATTTAATTTCAAGCCTTGCCTTTAATTTCCTTTAAAATTCCAAGCCTTGTCTTTACTTTGATTTACTTTGAAAGCCTTTGTCTTTTACTTTATTTTCTTTTTAAAAAACAATTTATGAATCTTGTTGAAAGATTCAATATCTTTGTCCCAAAAAAGTGATATACCAAATCATAACCTTTTTCTTAGCACATGTCCTAGGATGAATCTGGTCGATCCTGCGAGTAAATGAGGGTATTTTTGGTATCTTCAGAGGACCAGCGGTTGTTTACCAATTTTAGGGGTAAACAAATTGGCACGCCCGGTGGAACAGTGCTAAGTTGAAAACGTTTTTTAGAAGTGTTCATAACTTCTCTTTTTTTTCTCGTAACGTTTTCTTGTAACTTCCATGTTTTGTGACTTCCTTTACGTGGACGGTCTGGTAGAAAGAACGGTTACTTTTGTTGTATGCATTTGAGAAGTGGCAAGATAGCCAGTACAGACCATTATATCCCTAAAAGAAGAAACATAAGAAGGATGGCGTCTAGCCAAGGAAACCCAAGTGATTCAATACCCGCAACAAGTGGGTTGAATCTTCAAGTGGGTAGTTCAAACGTTCATAGTACGAACTTACAAGATGGACCAAGGAATGAGGCCATCCCAACCTTCAATCCTTAGATAGGAGCTTCAACCACACCAAATGTGACGTCACTACAAGACCCTTCGACAGGACTAGGAGATACGATTAATAGATATTATACTCAACCAGTGTTGGAGTATATTAGGCCAAATACTCAAACTCCACCAACAAGTACGTTTGCATTTACACCCTTTATGCCCACCTCACTTTCTCAGGTTTTTCCCATAATCTTTGGTACGTCAACCACCATGGAAATATTGAGAAATTCTCCCCCAGTTTATTTAGACAACGTTGTTCCTTCGCCTTAGCAGGAATCTGGTTCTGCAATAAATATGAGAAGGAATAATCAAACTGGTGGCTTGGGGCATTCGACTCAGAGTCATGCTTTGACAAATGAGTTTGTGGCCTATCTAAGGCAACAGATGGATGAGAGCAACATGCAAATGGTTCATACTATATCCCAAACTATTAGAGAGATTTTTCAGCCTTTGATTCAGAATACGACTCATACGAATCAACAGATGGTGTCTCAAATGGCGCACATAGCAGAATTCATGGGAGACCCAGCATCAGTTTGACAGCCCCATCACTTACCAAAAGTAAGAGAAGTTATGCAGCCATTGAACCAAGAAAATCCACCTGTGGTCGAGCCTATAGACGTCGAACCCATTAGAGGTCAAAGGAAGATAACAATAGAAGAGGAGCCAAGAGTGAGGTTGGTAAATAGACATCAAGATGCAGACCACGTAATCTAAAAAGTTCGACAAAATAATCTTGCAGCAGAGAATAATTTGGCAGCTCTTGTCGAACTAATAATGGAGCGAAGTGGAATAAACACTGGTTTTACTTGGCCAAACTTTACTTCGCCAATAGTAGACTATATACTCCAATCAGAATTACCCCCTAGGACGAAGGTTCCCAAATTTACCAAGTTCTCAGGGGATACAACCGAAACTATGGTTGAACATGTGGCACGATACATGATAAAGGCTGGGGAGATTGCCAATGATGAAAGTCTAAGAATTAAATATTTCCCTAGCTGCCTTACCAAGAATGCCTTCACTTGGTTTACTACTATGCCACCCGGTTCGATATGTAATTGGACTCAGTTAGAGCGTTTGTTTCATGAGCAATTCTATATGGGTCAGACTAAGATTAGTTTGAAATAATTAGCCAATGTCAAACGAAAATTCAATGAATCCATTGACGACTACTTTAATAGATTCGACTGCTTAAAGTAAGATGTTTTACTCAAGTACCTGAGTGTGAATTGGTCGAAATGGTTGCTGGTGGCCATGACTATTCAATCAGGAAGAAGCTGGATACTCAGTACTTGAGAGACATGGCCCAATTAGTATATAGAGTTGACAGCTTGAACGTCTGAAAGACGAGAAAGCTAGAGCAAACAAACATAAGAAGATATCTTATGTAGAATATCAAGATGAGGTTGAAAACGTCTATGACGAAACTCTACATCTAGATGATAATGAGATAGACTTAGCTAAACTTAAACAATGTCCTCCTTACTCCTGCAAACTACTAGTTCCCTAAATATTGAAAGAATCCTGTTGAAATCGAAAAGAACGATAGATTTCCATAGAAAACATATACTTTTGACATCACCAAGTGTGACGGGATTTTTGATTTATTAGTCAAGGATGGACAAATACTTGTTCCTCCTGGTTCCAAAACACTACCCTTAGATCAAAGAAAGAAAAAAGGTGTTTTGTAAATACCATAATTATTTGGGTCATAAAACTTCTCAATGTTTTCTTTACAGGGATTTGGTGCAAAGTGCAATCCAGGAAGGAAGGCTAAAGTTCGGCGACAAGCCAAAAGCACAGATGAAGATTGATACTGATCCTCTTCAGACGGCTGAGGCAAAATACTCTGAACCTTCTGCAGTGGACTGGGTGGACATCGTTGAGCAAGTTGCTGTTGACAATGGAAGTCCTGATTTAGGTGAGGCTGTAGTTGACCCTGTGGTAGTTGAGGTTACTAAGAACCCAAACCATGAGGCCCTAGTGTTCAATGCCAATGAAGAATTGACTAATGAGCAATGGGAACAACTGATATGCAAGGCTGCCGAAGGGTTCTTCAAGACATCATCAAATGTTGAAAGGTTCAACGTGGGGGTTACCATCGTCCCCCATAAGGAGGTTGAAGAGTCAAGCCGCCCACTCATTACCAAAGAAACTGCTGAATGTTTCGTAAAGATGGATGAGGCCACTGATGGCATAGAGCTAAAATTCTCCAAGATAGAACTTAAGGATGAAGTTAATGTTAACATGGTCGAAGTAACAGACGACCATGTGCTGAAGGTGGATCATTCTGCAATCCAGAAAGACCACTATAAGAAGGCTTATCCCAAGGAGGATGAGACAATTGTTGATTTATTGTATAGATGCCAAAACAAGAAGTTATAAGTGTCGCTCCCAAAAGATGAGACTGAGCTCAAATGAGGTACAGACGCGAACGGTCGGCGAAAAGAGGGTGTGAGAACACACAGGAGTGAACTCACACGAAAAAGAAAGACTCGCCAGCTAGGCATTTTTATCCCGGAGGAAAGGCAATGCTGCATAGACCTAGAAAGAGATGGATAAGGCGGTTGCGAACCAGAGAGACTGAGAAAGGGGGTTGGTTACAACCTGGGAAGGTATTAGCACCCAGATTGTCCGTCGTACTCGACGGGATCCACGCTTAAAAGATTTGTGTTTTAGAGGGGTAGTGTCAGTGCAATTTGTGTATAAAGAGAGCTGGAAAAGGTGTACAGGTGTCAGTGTAAAAGAAGTGCAAAGTGTAGTATATACAGTGTCAGTGCAGGAACAAGAATAAGATGCTCAAGATCATGAGGTTAAAAGAATAATGCTGAAAGGAGGGGGAATATACAGAGACTTTTGTTCGATAACTGTTAAGTTATGCCTACGTATCCTCTCGTGCAATGAGGAAGTCAGAACACCGTAGTTCGACCCAAAGAGACTGAAAGATGAATTGACTTGTGAACTCCTTACTTGTCAATGCTCAAGTGTATGACCTGTCTGGCTCAAGTGCAAACTGTCTTGCATTAGACGGAAGAAGCAAGTTCTCGTTTATGAGTGAATGAGATGAGAAAAGAATCCCGGAGGAGACGATTATTGTTTGTTTTTGTATTTTCAGTCTTTTATTTCTTTTGAAAGTTTGTCATAAGTTAATGAGCTTAAGCCTAAACCAATGGGTTAGTAAACTCATCACATCTTCCCTCAGATTAGGGGTAATGAGAATACCTTAAGTGTGAAGTCAGCATCTCACACTTAATCACCTTTTGATGTAGGATTAAGATCATTAACCTACTTATTATTTAGATGTTTTTATTGTTTTTGTTTAGTGTTAAGTAACGAGATTAAGCCATAATCAAGGATTAAACAGACTCATTACACCATCCTAATAGAAGGATAATAGATGAGAATGCTTAAGCTGAGGAAAGCTCCTCAACTCAATCCATGATTAGGGATTAACTTCATGACAAAACAAAGCCTTTATTAAATGGATTTTAATTAATGATAAGATGATGAAGTGAGTTTTAGGGTTTGTAAGACAACTTGAGGGGGACTTGTCCATTAACACTAGGGTTAGTCCTTCTTAACCAATTAAGGAAGAATTAGAACCCTAATGCAAGGCCCAAGTTACAAGCTTGGTGTCTTAATGATTATTAAATGAATTGATTAAAGGACTTAAACACATTAAGGGTTTAACACTTAGGATTAAAGTTATACACTCCATCCTAATAGAAGGATGCAGGCATAAGCTTAATCACAAAGCCTTAAAGCCTTTAGGGTTTAGTCCCTGATTATGAGGTGAGAAGAGAAAACTCAATGAGACACAAAGGTAAAAAACTAAGGGGGGGACTAATCAAAACCCTAATCATTGCCATGCTTGGTTGTTCCTAAGGTTTGTGAGGTTTGACAAGAGAAATCTTCAAAGGAACCACCAGGAAGCAGATGAAAGGAGCAGAGAGAAGCAAAGTAACTTGCTTCATTTAAGAAGACAAGTCACTTGAGGAAAGAAAGTAAGATGAAGAAGAAAGAGCAAGCTCAAACTCAAGCACAAAACAAAATGCAGCAAGGATGCATAAGAGAGATGAAAATAAGTTGTGAGAAGTGAAGGCAAATTCACTTCTCAAAGTGACTTACCACCTGAAAAGTTAATGAAAGAAATGAAATGCAATGCAAAATGAGGTGAAATGGCATGTTGTAAACCAAAATCAGAAGCATGTGTGTGATGATAATGATGCTATGAGATGCTACAAACATGAAACAAGGCATGGGGATGATCATATGAGCATATGGATGCAAGAGAAGCATGCTTAGAACCATGATCATACATGAAAAGTTATGAAATGAAAATGACATACAACATGGAAAATGAAAGATGCAATGATCAAACATGCTTCTAATATGTCTTAAGATGTCTAATGAATCAAATGGATGCACAAAATGCTATGGCAAGTCATGGTATGCAAGCAGATGCAAGATGAATGCAAAAGGAAGCCCAAATTAGGGTTTATGATCAATGCACAAAACAAAAACCAAAACCAGAAGCAAACATCATGATAAAAAATTGAAAATGCATTCAAGGGAACCCTAAACCTATACAAACTCACTGCCCAAAGGAGGGGATCCAATTCTTAACCTAGTGAAAGTTATGAATTTCCTAAGATTTCTAGGGTTTTAAGGTACCTTGACAAGAAAAATGTCAAACAAAATGAAAATGCAAGATCAAATCATGCCAATTTAATCCTATAAACTACATGATATGCAAGACACAATGCAAAAAGAATCAAAGTCCAACTCTTAAAGACTAGGCAGAAATGAATTTTTGAACATTGGATCAAAATAATGCTTTGAAATAGAATTAATTCCATGGAAAATTGTCAAAATGCATCAAGATCAAAAAAGAAATTTGGTTTGAGGGTTGGACAATGTTTCTAAATGATTTTAAAGGTTTCATGAATTTTTTGGTGATTTTTAAATACCTAAAAGTATTTTTAACTAATTAATTCTCATTAATTAATTAAAAATAAACTTTTAAATGATTTAAAAATATTTTTAAATGCAAAAAATAAAAAATAAAAATGTTTTTGGTTTCTGAAAATTCATAAAAGTTTGTATAAAAATTTTCAGAATTTTTGAAAATGTTTTACTATTTTAAATTAAATGAAGAAAACAAATGAAATTAAATGAAATAAAAATGAAATAAAACTGAAAAATGGAAAAGTCAGCAAGATCAATGGCTGGAATTCAAACATACACGCGCGCGAATTGACTTGGCGCCATATCCAAGGGCTGACATTCAAAATCACCTAATTATGATTAAACCCTAATTACATGCCCTAATGACTTTCAGGCGACCGGAACACTGTTTCGGTCGTCTTCTCCGGCCAGCCCAAAACTCTAACTCTCTCTACACGCAATGAAAATGAAATCTAACTGCCCAGAACTCATCCCCATTCAACACTGAATCAAAACCCCCTAACAAACATCATTTTTCATTCATCAATCAGCCAAATCGAAGCAAAACTCATTTAGGGCAAAAAGTTTCAGACAGTTCATACATCCTGGTTTCTCAACCATTTTCAAAAATAATCACATCCCCATGATCAGGGGAGTGCATAGAAGCATTTAAGAACTTAAAATGGAGTTTCTGGAAAAAAGTTTGAGATGGCTACCTGAACTGAAGCTTTGGTTTCTGGCACTTTCTGGCTGGTTTCTTGCTTGCAATCAACTCTACTGGACCTCCTGAGAAGCTTTCAATGCTTGTTTGAAGTTTATAATGGATGGTTTGAGAGATGGCAGAAGTTCTGTTCAAGGTGGGATGGAAATCGTGTTTGTGTTTCAGGGAGTTTTAGGCTATGGTGATGGGTGGTTTTTGATCAGTGAAGTGTGCTGAGTATGTTTGTGAAGTTGGTTTGTATGTTTGTAGCTTGTACTGAGTGTTTCGAAGGCTCTTGCAAATGGGAGAGATTTTGATAACTATGGCTATGGGCAAGATCAGAATGTGTTGTTATGTGCTTTGGCTTGCTTTTTGTTTGCATAAACTATTGTGATAGGTCAGATGAGTTGATGTGTGCTTTAGTGATTGGTATGGCTCAAGTTGCCAAAATGTCAAGTTTGTGTAAGAGAGGCATGGGCTACTTGCTAGCCAAGGACAGATGGGGTGTCCTGCGCAGCAAGATGTGTGGAGAGCCCTTGGATTGTTTGTGGAGTCAGCCAGCAAGTGGATTCACACTTGAGTGAGTTTTTGCAACTTGTCTCCCTTTTGCTTCCTTTGAAATTTCTTGCTCCATAAGCCATAAAAATGAATGATCCTTTGGTGCAATCTGACTTTTAGGTCTTGGTACATGCTTGCATGAAGATTAGAAGTGTATTTGATAGCTCAATTTGCCTTGACAAGTGAATTTGCAACTTTGCCTCTTTGGTAGAAAACTTCAAATTTTATGATTTTTGCCAACTTTGACAAGCCATAACTTTTGATCCAAAATGAATTAGGTCAAGTTCTTGTACTTTTTGAAAAGGGAATGATCCATTCTATAACTTTCATGACCAAAGTTTTTCCATTTGAAGCATTTTTGAATCAAAAAGCAAGGGTTGAAAAAGTTTCCCAAAATGGCAATTTCATTAAAAGTCAAACTTTCCCAAAAAGTCAACTTTGCAAATGACTTGAAATTCTTCAATTTTGTGAACTTCCAACTTCTTATATGATCAAATAAAGATCATATACAATCAAAATGATGAAGAACACCCTTTGGTTGGGTCATTGAGGGCCTCAGATGCCCTGATTTTACACTGACTTGCTTGAAAAGTCAACTCTTGATCAGATGACTTCCCCATGGAATTTCTTCATGAAAATTGATACGCATACTCCCTATACCATATAGAGACCAATAGAAACAAGAATGACCAAAAAAATTGGAGTTATGGCCTTTGAAACCAAAACCCTAATTTCAGGTCATCTGTGCAGTCAAACCTGGCTCTGCTTCCATGCCATTTTCAGTTCTTGTGATTTTTTGACATTCTTGACTTTGAAAGGATATAATATGATGCTTGAACATACATGGACCCCTTTGAAGTGATTGATGACCTTTGGAGTGGCTCAAGAAGCTCTTGGATTGCTCAGATCACAAACCCTAGATGCAGATGACCTTGAACCAATGCAGTGAATAAAAAATGTAATATGAGATGGTATGATTGAGTTTATGCATATGAGGAGATCACAAGCCATGGTGTGAATGGGTGAGGGCAAATTTGGGTGTTCACAGCTGCCCCTATTCAAACATGAGTTAGCTGTGCAGGTTGCAAGCAACGGCTTAACAGGCAAACAAGATAACTTGTGGTTGAATACCAAAGACAGTCCAAAATTTGCACTCACAAAATGAAGAAGAAAAGGGATATAGATTGTAAAAGAAAGTAAAGTATATTATAAAGTGTGGGCAACGGAGGACGACCGTCGAGCAGAGGACGACTGCTGGGGAAAGAGCAATGACGGGGACGGCCGACACGCTGGAAAAAAATGCGGGGAATAAAGCAATGACGAGGACGGCCGACATGCTGGGGATATGGGAGATTATGATGGGGACGGCCATCATGTAAAGCTGTAAGATTCTCTGGGGATTAATGAAAAATGATGGGGACGGCCATCAAGTTCATAAAGTAATGTACACAACGATGGGGACGGCCATCAGGCTAAACTGATGAAGGACGATCATCAGAAAAAGGAAAAGGGACCACGACGGGGACGGCCATCGGGTTAAAGAATAAATGAAATAATGATGAGGGACGGTCATCAAAGGTGAAGGACGATCACCTAGCAGGGGACGGCTGCCGAAAATATCGCGACATAGGATGAATGCTGGATAAAAGGTCAACGATGGGGACGACCATCGGACGAGCATGATGAAGGACGATCATCAAGAGGTGAAGGACGATCACCTAGAAGGGGACGGCTGCTCTCAAGGTTTATCATGACATAGGACGAATGTCAGATAACAAGATCGACGATGGGGACGGCCATCGGATAAAATGATGAAAGACGATCATCAAAAAGGTGAAGGACGATCACCTAGCAGGGGACGGCTGCTAAAAATCACGACATAGGACGAATGTCGGATAGAAAAGGTCAACGATGGGGACGGCCATCGGACGAGCATGATGAAGGACGATCATCAATAGGTGAAGGACGATCACCTAGCAGGGGACGGCTGCTCTCAACGTTTATCATGACATAGGACGAATGTCAGATAACCAAAGAAATTTTGCTTTGCTGGCGATCTCCAGGGGAATAGTAAACACGGACGAGTGTTTATATCCAGGAAATAAAAGGTATAAGTGTTTAGATGTTTGTGTATAGATTAAAGATGCGGACAAGCATCCTTAAGGCTACGATACGGACGAGTATCGAGTAGAAACAAATACTGACACGTGTTCAGAGATGATGATATGGACGAGTATCAACTGGTTAACAAAGAACATGGATGAGTGTTGAATCTGAGGGGACTCTTCTGGGGAATAGTAGACACAGACGAGTGTCTATATTCAAGAAGACAAGAGTGTTTGACACGTGTATGGATTAAAGATGCGGATAGGCATCCTTAAGACGAGTATCAGGTAGAAACAAACGCTTGACGCATGTTCTGAGATGATGGCACGGACGAGTACCAACTGGTTAACAAAGAACAAGGACTAGTGTTGAATCTGCGGGGACTTAAGTGGTATATACAAGATACGGACGAGTACCTGTATAAGAGTAACATGAGTAATAAGTATGAGTGATGTATAGATGAGTGTTTAACCTGCTGGGGAGAGTGACACGGACGAGTGTCGAAAGGAGAAAAGTATAGTATAAACAAAATCTGATATGCAAAGTGTTTATGTTACTGTGCTGGGGAAAACGACATGGACGGATGTCAAGGAATTGTGTATATATGTATATGTGAGTGCAAAGGGGACGCTTTGGCCTTCCATTGGGGATATGACACGGACGGGTGCCACCAAGAGTATATACTGATGTTTGGGAGTGTAAAGCAACTGCTTTAGCTTTAGCTCTCTGTTGGGGAATCTGGGGAGCATTCTGTATATTGTTGATGGATTGTCAATATTCACAAGTGTTTGATTCAGAACATGGCTTATGATTATGCCATATGCTTGAATTTTGCCGTAATGCTCCGTTTTAGACGGAATGCTACGCTTTGTGGGGGTGAATATGATGCGAATGCTATGATTATGCAAGGATACTAATTCGGGACTCGGATCCCGTTGCCGTGAAGATCTCTGGTCGATCTGTTTGAAGTGGACATCCCATCTGGGGATGAGATCATTGGTAGATATGATGAGATGCATCTGCTTGGGGAAATGGGTCAATGATTGACCTATTCCAGTAAATGAGAGACCCAGCTGGGGTTTGTAGAAGCTTTCGTCACTCTGTTGTGATTCCTTTATGCGTTGTTCTTCTGGATAGAGGCTGAAGCTCTGTGGGGAAGATGGTTCCCTGGCTTCTGTACTTAGCTGAGGAGGAAGAATGATTGGCACCTCGGCTGAGGAGTAATAGCAGGTGGCAACTCAGCAGGGGAGAAAACACTTTGAGTGTTAAGACTGAGTGAGTGTTGATTTGCCAACTTGCTGGGATGAAGCTTTCATGCCCCACGCTGCTCTTTCGAATATCTGCAATCCTGCCAAGATAGAAATATACAAGTAATCCCGAGGTATCCCTTACCGGATTCCATCATAGGAGTTTAGACACTCCCGGGGGTAAGTATATTTCCTGCAAGCACGTATTTTTTAGAAAAGACGCACCCGTATTTATGCAATCATATATTAGTGACATCAGACATTTTTTGTAAATAAAAGAGTAAGAGACAACGTGTGACTCAAAAATCTGATTTTATTAATTCATGTGCCCTGAATTGGCAAGATACAGTCAAAGAAACATATCCCCTGAAATGAGGAGATTGTTACAAATTGGGAAACAAAATGCTGGCAATGTTGACGACGCTTCAAGGAGCTTCCCTTTGGCTATGACTCGTATGACATTTGACGCTCTTCTAATCTTGCTTTCTGAAGAAAGCTGATTTCGAGTGAAGCTTGATCCTTTCGAGGCTTACCAAGTTGTAAATGATACAGACGAGTTCAGGATGCAGTTGTTCGCTTATTCCGTTATTTTGCATGGATCGCCCTTTCAGGTTTTCAATCCATCGAGATACCCATTTTTGCCTGAGTTGTCCAATGTGGCTTTTCAACTCAGCGGGTGTACATCTTTTGTTTTTTTTCCCTTATTTTTGCCCGAGTCTTTTATTCTGTTTTTGACTCGCCGGGATGCCCTATTTTTGCCTGGACTTACATTCTGTTTTTGTGTCCAGCGGGTCATTTTATGCGAAGTATTTTTTAACTGCATCTGAATTCACAGGGGATGGGAAGTCTTCACCATCCATAGTGTTGAGCATCAGTGCTCCACCAGAGAAGACTTTCTTTACTACAAATGGTCCTTCATAATTCGGAGTCCACTTGCCCCTGTGGTCTGTATGCGGAGGGAGGATTCTTTTCAGTACAAGATCCCCTACTTGGTACCCTCGGTGCCTAACTTTCTGATCGAAGGCTCTCTTCATTCTTTTCTGATACAACTGCCCATGACAGATTGCAGCCAATCTTTTCTCTTCAATCAGACTTAGTTGTTCGTATCGGGACCGGACCCATTCTGCTTCGTTCAGCTTAACATCCATCAGTACCCGTAGGGAGGGTAATTCAACTTCAACTGGTAGGACTGCTTCCATACCATACACAAGCTGATACGGTGTTGCCCCAGTGGATGTTCTGATTGACGTACGGTACCCATGCAAGGCAAACGGTAGCATTTCATGCCAGTCTTTATAGGTGACTACCATCTTCTGCACAATCTTCTTGATATTCTTATTAGCTGCCTCAACAGCGCCATTCATCTTTGGCCTGTAAGGAGAAGAATTGTGGTGTTGGATCTTTAAGTCCCGACACAGTTCTGCCATCATTTTATTGTTCAAGGTGGAACCATTGTCAGTAATGATTCTCTCGGGAACTCCATATCGATAGATGATATCTCTTTTCAAAAATCGGGCTACCACTTGTCTTGTAACGTTTGCATAGGAGGCTGCTTCGACCCACTTGGTGAAATAGTCAATGGCAACCAAGATGAACCTGTGGCCATTCGAAGCAGTTGGCTCAATCTTGCCAATCATGTCAATGCCCCACATAGCAAAGGGCCAAGGTGAAGACATCACATTCAAAGGATTGGGAGGCACATGCACCTTATCCGCATAAATATGGCATTTATGGCATTTTCTGGCGTAGGCACAACAGTCGGCGTCCATTGTGATCCAGTAATAACCTGATCTTAGCAACTTCTTGGCCATTGCATGTCCTCCAGCATGGGTACCAAAGGATCCTTCGTGCACTTCATGCATTAACAAGTCTGCTTTTGTTCTGTCAACGCATCTGAGGAGTACCATATCAAAGTTTCTCTTGTACAAGGAACCATCAGTGCTCAGAAAGAAACTACTAGCAAGCCTTCTTAAAGTCTTCTTATCATTGGAAGATGCCCCAGGTGGGTATGTCTGATCCTCCAAGAAGCACTTAATATCATGGAACCAAGGCTTATCATCTTTGACAACATCTGCTGCGAACACATATGCTGGTCTGTCAAGTCTGGACACTGAAATTTGAGGTACAAAGTTGGCAGCTTGAACTTTGATCATGGATGAAATGGTTGCCAGAGCATCTGCAAACTGATTCTCGTTTCGAGGGATATACTCAAGCTTGACCGTTGTAAAGAAAGTCAATAACCTCCTTGTATAATCCCTGTAAGGTATCAGATGATCCTGGTGCGTGTACCACTTGCCATTGGTTTGATTGATTACCAGAGCTGAATCTCCGAATACAGTCAAAGTCTTGATCCTGAGGTCAATGGCTTCCTCAAGACCCATAATACAAGCTTCGTATTCAGCTTCGTTGTTAGTGCAGTTAAAGGTGAGCTTTGCCGAGAAAGGCAGGTGAACTCCCTTAGGTGTAATGAGTACTGCACCAACACCACAACCATTCATATTAACAGCCCCATCAAACATCATAGTCCATTCTTCTTCCGGGTTAGGCCCTTCAGTGTGAACAGGCTCTTCATGATCTTTTGCTTTTATGAACATGATGTCTTCATCAGGGAAGTCAAATCTCATAGGCTGGTAATCATCAATAGGTTGCTCAGCAAGGTATTCAGACAATACACTGCCCTTGATGGCTTTCTGAGATGTGTATTGGATGTCATATTCTGTGAGGATCATTTGCCATCTTGCAACCCGTCCGGTAAGTGCTGGATTCTCAAAAATGTACTTAACTGGATCCATCTTTGAGATCAATAAAGTGGTGTGGGTCAACATATACTGTCTCAGTCGGCGAGCAGCCCACGCTAAAGCACAGCAAGTTTTCTCGAGCAGTGAATAACGTTGTTCACAGTCGGTAAACTTTTTGCTTAGGTAGTATATTGCATACTCTTTTCGACCAGACTTGTCATGCTGGCCCAGCACACACCCCATTGACTCTTCTAATACTGTCAAGTACATGATTAGAGGTCTTCCTTCAACTGGAGGCATAAGGATTGGAGGCTCTTGTAAGTACTCCTTGATCTTGTCAAAATCCTTTTGGCAGTCTTCGTTCCACCTGACCGTTTGTTCTTTTCTTAACAGCTTGAACAAAGGCTCACAGGTTGCCATAAGGTGAGATATGAACCGTGAAATGTAGTTCAATCGTCCTAAGAACCCCCGAACCTCTTTCTCAGTCTTTGGTGCAGGCATTTCTTGAATAGCTTTGACTTTATCAGGGTCAACCTCAATCCCTTTCTCACTTACAATAAATCCCAGTAGCTTACCGGATCGCACCCCGAATGTGCACTTGTTGGGGTTTAACTTTAGCTGGTACTTCCTCAGACGCTTGAATAGCTTCAGCAGATTCACCAGGTGATCTTCTTCAGTGAGGGACTTGGCAATCATGTCATCCACATAACATTCGATTTCTTTATGGATCATATCATGGAATAATGTTACCATAGCCCGTTGATATGTCGCACCAGCATTCTTCAGTCCGAATGGCATTACCTTGTAACAGAACGTGCCCCAGGGTGTGATGAAGGTTGTCTTCTCCATGTCTTCAGGTGACATCTTGATCTGATTGTATCCTGAAAATCCGTCCATGAAGGAGAATACCGAGAACTGAGCCGTATTATCCACCAATACATCGATGTGAGGTAATGGGAAGTCATCTTTCGGGCTGGCTCTGTTCAGATCCCGGTAGTCAACACACATTCTTACTTTGCCGTCCTTCTTAGGCACAGGTACTATATTAGAAACCCACGGCGGATAGCTAGTTACAGCAAGGAACCCGGCGTCCCACTGCTTTTGTACCTCTTCTTTGATTTTCATTGCCATGTTTGGGCGAGTACGGCGCAGTTTCTATTTAACTGGCGAGCAATCTTCTCTTAAAGGCAGCTTGTGCATAACAATGTCGGTGTCCAATCCTGGCATATCCTGATAAGACCAAGCAAACACATCCACATATTCCTGAAGCAGGTCAATCAGTTGTTTCTTCACTGAGTCTTGTAAGCAGGCCCCGATTTTAACTTCTTTCACATCTTCATCTGTACCAAGATTGATCGTTTCGACCTCCTCCTGATGAGGAGTGATAACCTTTTCCTCTTGTCTCAACAACCTGGCTAGCTCTTCAGGAAGCTCATAATCTTCTTCAACCTCTTCATCAGCTTGATTGATTGGATTGTCAAAGTCATACGAAGTCAAAGCCGTGCTGCTGTCGGTGTGGTCTGGAAGGCACTCTCTGCAAGGGTTCAGTTTGTTCATTTTAGTGATTGATTTTAATCTTGTTTAGAAAAGTGAAATAAAGTTGTCATTTTGAAAACATTGCCATTTATTTTTTGTACAAAAAGATAAATGGAAAAACAGTGAGCGGAAAAGAAAAAGACTCATTTGCAAAAGATGTCTGATTATCATTGATTGATCTATTTGCACAAAATTACAGATGGCCTGATTACAAAATGAGTCTTGTCATCTTGGGCAAGATGCAAGACTTGATGCATGCTTAAAAATACAGGAAATAATAATTACTCTACAGGAGTAACCCTTATAATTTCCTGGGAAGACCAGTTTGAGATACGGTTCCCCGGGATCCTTGGATGTATCCAGCTCTCCAGGTTGCGCTCGCTTTCATCCTCGTCTTCCAAGTTGTTCACGGAATCTGGGGTGAGCATCCCCCCACTGACAAAATTGGGCTTCTTAGCAGCCTTTGCTTGATCTTGTTGAGTTGGTTTGTAACCCAACCCAAATCTATCCTCCTTCTTCTCTACAGGCAACAACTTGCCCCAGCCTTGGGAAGTCCCCTCTTCAACAACCTTCCGGGCTTGCTGATAAGATGTCATTGAGGTTCCAGGCATAGCGGATGCTTCATTTATGTTCAAGGCCACAAACCCTTGACTCATAGTTTCGTGGATCTCCCCATCCATCTCAATGTATTTGTATGTAGCCAGGTGGCTAACAAAGATATATTCCTCTCCACAAATAGTAACGACTTGGCCCTCGCACTCGAATTTTAACTTCTGGTGAAGGGTTGAAGTCACGGCGCCAGCGGCGTGTATCCATGGTCTACCCAATAGACAGCTGTAGGCAGGCTGTATATCCATCACGAAGAAGGTCGTTTTGAAAGTCTGTGGGCCAATCGTTATAGGCAACTCAATTTCTCCCAGAACTGATCTCTTAGAACCGTCAAAGGCTCTCACTACCAAGTTGCTGGGGCGTAATGCCAATCCTTCATACTCCAGCTTCACAAGGGCCTTCTTAGGTAGGACATTGAGGAATGACCCTGTGTCCACTAATACATGAGAAAGGACTGCACCCTTACACTCCAAGGTAATGTGCAAAGCCTTGTTGTGATTGCGACCTTCCGTTGTCAAATCAGTGTTGGTAAATCCTAGTCCATGACTAGCGTTGACATTTCCAACCACTGCCTCTAACTGATTGACTGTAATCTCCTCTGGCACATAAGCTGCGTGCAAGACTTTTAGTAGTGCGTTCCGATGAGCCTCGGAGCACATTAGCAATGATAAAATGGAGATTTTGGAAGGTGTCTGGTGAAACTGGTCCACTATCTTGTAATCACTTTTCTTGATGATTCTCATGAATTCATCAACCTCTTGATCAAAAGGGGTTTTCAAAGCCTCTTTAACAACTTGTTCTTCTTGCACCATGCTCTTCCCTTTTGCTTTGGCAGCAGCTTCTGCTTCAGCAATGGGTCTTGGAATTTGCGGGGCAAAGAGACATCCGCTCCGAGTGAAGCCTCCGCCTCCCCCCACATTGTCTATTTGTGGTGAAGAAGTTGATGATTCTAAAGTGATTTTTTGTCCTTCGCAGTATAGATCGGAGCCGTAATGCCAGGGGATGGCATTATTGCTTTCATAAGGAACTGGCCCAGGCACTGTGATAGTGACTGGACTGATAGCAGCTGCAGAAGGGACCATGATAGTATGTGGATCATAGTATATTGTAACTGGTGCTCTGATAGGAGTGGCATTTTGTGAGTTGTAGGCAGAATCATTTGCAGGATCATAATAAATTGTAACCGTTGAGACACTTTCATTGTTTGCTGTTGATGTTGTAGGAGACACTGTTGATTGGATGAGTGTTGCTGTTGTAGGGGATTCTGAATGAAGGGGTGCTGAAGTTGTAGAAGAGATGTTTGTTGATATTTGGTCCGTTGAAGTGACAGATGAAGCATTTGTTGATGAGATTGAAGAGTTGTTTGGAACAATTGTTGTTGCAGTTGCAGAAGACTCGGGAATTGTTGTTAACGAGATTGCTGGATTTGGAGGTGTTGATGTTGTGATTTGAAGTAGGCCACTCTGGATGAGACCATATATGCCATTTCTCAAGTTATCACACCCATTTACCGAAATGTTGCAATAAGCACATCCTAGCTCACATCCGGGGAACATTTGACATTCAAGGAGTTGAGCTTTAATCTCTACCAAGGGTGTCTGAATCTGACCCACACTGGTTATCAAGTAAGACGGCTTATCTTCTTCAATAGAATTGATTTTGGGTCCTCCGTGGTTTGGCATAGGATTTTTACTGACATTTGGCGGGGGTGCAAAGTTTAGAGCTTTGGAATCCACTAGATCCTGTACTTTCATGTGCAAAGCTCTGCACTTCTCTGTACTGTGGCCAGGTGCATTTGAGTGAAAAGCACATCTGGCGCTGGCGTCATAATTTCTGGGTAGACTGGCAGGATCTGGAGGTGCCAATGTCCTTAGCTCAACCAGGTTGAGTTTCAGGAGTTGTGGCAGTAATGTGGCATAAGGAATAGGGATCGGATCAATCACCCTATTGGCCTGAGAAGGTCTCTGTTGAAACGGTCTTTGCTGATTGTTGTTGTTGGTGTTGTTATTGTTATAATTTCTCTGAGGCGGATACTGAGCTTGTTACTGGTAGTGGGATTGTTGTTGTGGTTGATGTAACACCCTTCTAAATACCCCAAATTATTATAATTAAAATAACAATATATTCATCAGAGTAATTATGCCTCGAAGGGTGTCACACAATCAATTCACAACAATTATCAAAACATCCTGTCATGCTCATTTATTTAATCAAAATAAGGTTCTTTTGCATAATTCGCAGCGGAATAAAATTCAACATCAATGTAAAACATGTAACACACGACATGTAAATCATTCAACAACCAATCTCAAATTAATTAAAACATCCCCTCCCGATGTTACATCTATCAGAGCATGACCCATAAGAACTACCCTAGACTCCAAGCATTAGCTTCCACTCAACTCATTTCTTGTTACCTGAAAAATAGGTGTAAGGGTGAGTTCCTCAATCAATATAATAAGCATTATAAAACAACATGTAATGTCAAGTAATTAACACATTAATTCACCCTAATCAGGCTACGCCTTCAGCAACATCGATATCCGTTCAAACATTATACTCAACAGTAGATTATCAACCATATTCAACATCAACAACACAACACACAACACACATATAATACTGGAATACATCCATTCATATTATATGCCATACATTCATTATGCAATGAGACTCTATGCATGCGGTACCGACTATGTTGTGAACATATAGTTCAACCTCACCGTCCAAATCCAGGCACGGCTACCAAGCCCACTAGTCCCACTCATTTGAGACATAGTGACTCACTCACTAATTCCTCACCATGGGAATTAGCTACCACCCCAAATGGGCCGTGCTATGCAAGCTACTCATCTAGCATGCAACAATCAACAACAATCAAAATGATTTACTCACTAATTCCTCACCATGGGAATCAGCTACCACCCGAAGGCCACAATATGCATGCTAATCATCTAGCAATGCAACATCAACAAAATCAAGAATAGACACATGCTCACACTCTAAGCCATAATACAGTCTATTCACAAATGTATACATTCACATCATCATGTATACCATCACACATTATCAACATAATTAATCACAAAAGCATATCCTATCATGCCACATAATCAAACACAGTATTAGCACACTCTACTAATACCTCTACCACTCAAAACAACGGGAAATGATCCCTACCACATCATATCTCGGCTAAGTCGCATCACTCAGCCTAAACAACCAAAACTGCACAACAGTAGCACAGAAAAATCACAATTCTGCCCATACACGTATTGCCCATGCCCATACGCGTATTGCCCAAACCTGACCAAGTCCATACGCGTAATGCCCACTCTCATACGCGTATTGCGCATTGCCTCACTCATCTCATACGCGTATTACCCATCCCATACGCGTATGCTACGCGTAACAATCTCCCATTACGCGTACCAACAGAGACCAATTTACGTTCAAAATATCATCTTTTCCACCCATACGCGTAAGGCTTCCTCCATACGCGTACCAACCAGCTCATACGCGTATTGCCTAGTGCCATACGCGTATGACCAGAAACCAGAACTCTCAGATCTGCTATGGTTTTCTCTGTTACGAAACCTATCCAATTCAACCTTCCACATTCCAAATTACACAAAATAATCGTCCATATCATCTACACAAATCATATCCTATTCATCTTCACCAATCCTAACATTATCCCTTCTAATTCCTACGAATTCTTTTCAATTATCATTCAATTTCATTCATCCAATATTTCACAAACTCATCATGCATCAATCAAATTAGAGGTACAACCAATAGTTATCACTACCCATTACATATTATCATATAATACCCTTTAACTGATGATAAACCCCCCTTACCTGAGTTAATCCGGTAGCCTCCGAGTTCTAAGCTTTTCCTTCCTTCAACCTTCGTTCTCTGGCTTTCTTTGCCCTTTTCTGCCTCTTTTTCCTTTTTCACGTGAAATAACCTTTTTACCAAAAAGAATAGGATTTTTCTCATTTCTAACTTATATATTATTCCAATAAATAATTATCCCAATAATTATTATTCCAAAATAATAATAATAATAATAATAATAATAATAATTCAATTATTTAATTAAATCAATAAATATATTATTAACTTAATTTAAATAATTATTATATTATTATCGGGGTGTTACAACTCTCCCCCACTAAAAGAGTTTTCGTCCTCGAAAACATACCTCAATCGAACAACTCCGGATAAGACTCCTTCATCTGGCTCTCTAGTTCCCAAGTCACATTGCCACCTGCTGGTCCTCCCCAAGCTACCTTCACCAAGGCAATCTCTTTACCCCGCAACTGTTTCAACTCTCGATCCTCGATCCTCATAGGTGATGTTTCAACAGTCAGGTTATCTCTCACCTGTACATCATCTACTTGGACAACATGCGACGGATCATGAATGTATCTCCTCAACTGAGACACATGAAAAACATCATGCAAATTCGCGAGCGACGGCGGTAAAGCGATACGATAGGCTACCTCTCCTATCCTCTCCGAAATCTGATAAGGACCAATAAATCGAGGTGTCAACTTCTTCGACTTCAAGGCTCGACCAACACCAGTTATCGGAGTAACACGAAGAAACACATGATCTCCCTCTTGGAACTCAAGTGACTTCCTCCTCTTGTCATGATAACTCTTTTGACGACTTTGAGCAATTCTCATCTTATCCTGAATCATCTTAATCTTTCCCGTAGTTTGTTGAACAATCTCCGGTCCAACCACAGCACTCTCACCGGACTCATACCAACATAAAGGTGTCCGACATCTCCTACCATACAAAGCTTCAAACGGTGCCATACCAATGCTCGAATGAAAACTATTGTTGTAGGTAAACTCAATCAAAGGTAAATAACAATCCCAAGCACCTCCATTTTCCAAAACACAAGCCCTCAAAAGATCCTCTAGTGACTGAATCGTCCTCTCAGTCTGACCATCAGTCTGCGGATGATATGCAGAACTCAATCTCAGCTTAGTTCCCAAAGCCTTCTGCAAACCTTCCCAAAACTTCGATGTAAATCTAGGATCTCTGTCCGAAACAATACTAGACGGAATACCATGCAAACTTACAATCTTCTCAATATACAACTCAGCTAGCCTCTCTAACGGATAATCCATTCTGATCGGAATGAAATGAGCCGACTTCGTCAATCTATCCACAATCACCCAAATAGCCTCAAAATTCTTACTTGTTCTCGGCAAACCAGAAACAAAATCCATACTGATACTGTCCCACTTCCACTCTGGAATAGCCAACGGTTGCATTAGCCCAGACGGCTTCTGATGCTCAATCTTCGACTTCTGACAAGTCAAACAAGAATACACAAAACTTGCAATTTCTCTTTTCATTCCCGGCCACCAAAATAACCCTTTCAAATCATGGTACATCTTCGTAGCTCCAGGATGAATACTCAAGCCACTACGATGTCCTTCCTCAAGGATACTCTTCTTAAGTTCTGTAACATCCGGAATACACACCCGACTACCAAATTTCAAAATACCATTCTCATCAACTCTGAATTCACCACCTTGACCTTGATTCACTAAAGTCAACTTATCAACCAAAAGTGCATCGGATTTCTGACCCTCTCTGATCTCGTCCAGAATACCACTCGTTAACTTCAACATTCCCAGTTTAACACTATTGTGAGTACTCTCACACACCAAACTCAAGTCTCTAAACTGCTCAATTAAGTCCAATTCCTTAACCATTAACATAGACATATGTAATGATTTCCGACTCAATGCATCAGCTACTACATTTGCTTTACCCGGATGGTAATTCAAACCAAAATCATAATCCTTCAGAAATTCTAACCATCTCCTCTGTCTCATATTCAGCTCTTTCTGATCAAACAAATACTTTAAACTCTTATGGTCACTGAAAACTTCAAATCTTGAACCGTACAAATAATGCCTCCATAACTTCAGAACAAATACCACAGCTGCCAGCTCTAAATCATGTGTCGGATAATTCCTCTCGTGAACCCTTAGTTGTCTCGAAGCATAAGCTATAACCTGCTTATTCTGCATCAACACACCACCTAAACCCAACAATGAAGCATCACAATAAACCTCAAATAGTTCCGACGAACTCGGTAATATCAGGATAGGAGCAGTAGTTAACCTTCTCTTTAACTCTTGGAAACCTTCTTCACATTTTGAGTCCCAAACAAACGCTTGCCCCTTTCTAGTCAACATTGTCAACGGTAACGCCAACTTAGAAAATCCCTCAATGAACTTCCTATAATACCCAGCCAAACCAAGGAAACTTCGAATCTCAGTAACAGACTTAGGAGTTTCCCACTTAGATACCGCTTCTATCTTAGAAGGATCAACAGCAACACCACCTCTGGAAATCACATGACCAAGAAAACTAACTTCTTCTAACCAAAATTCACACTTAGACAGTTTAGCAAATAACTTCTTTTCTCGCAGAACTCCTAAAACCACTCTCAAATGTTCAGCATGCTCTTCTTCAGATTTCGAATACACCAAAATGTCATCAATAAACACCACAACAAACTGATCTAGGTACGGATGGAAAATCCTATTCATATACTCCATAAATACTCCAGGTGCATTAGTCACACCAAAAGGCATTACAGAATACTCATAATGTCCATACCTTGTTCTGAAAGCAGTCTTCTGAATATCCTCAGTTTTCACACGTATCTGATGATATCCCGATCTCAAATCTATTTTACTGAACACTCTCGCACCAACCAACTGATCCATTAAATCATCAATCCTCGGCAAAGGATACCGATTCTTGATCGTCACTTTATTCAGTTGCCTGTAATCTACACACAACCTCATAGTACCTTCTTTTTTCTTAACCAACAACACTGGTGCACCCCACGGTGACACACTCGGACGAATAAATTTCTTATCTAACAGATCTTCCAGCTGACTCTTCAATTCAGCTAGCTCAACAGCAGACATACGATAAGGAGCCATCGATATCGGTCTAGTACCAGGTACCAAGTCAATCGAGAACTCAACTTCACGCTCTGGCGGTAATTCATTCACCTCTTCCGGAAACACATCAGGAAAATCACACACCACAGCTAGATCGCCAATCACCAGTTTATCTTTAGCCTCCAAGGTCGCTAACAGCATAAACAACTCTGCTCCATCTGCCACTTCCTCACTTACTTGTCTTGCTGATAGAAACAAACTCTTTCCTTCCTCATCCTCAGGAAATATCACAGTCTTATCAAAACAATTGATATAGACTCGGTTAAACACCAACCAGTTCATACCCAGAATAACATCAATCTGCACTAATGGAAGACACACAAGGTCTATCCCAAAGTCTCTACCAAAAATACTCAAAGGACATTTCAAACAAACCGAAGTAGTAGTCACTGAACCCTTCGCAGGAGTATCAATCACCATACTACCACGCATCTCAGATATCTCTAACTTAAGTTTCACAGCACAATCCAAGGATATAAAAGAATGAGTCGCACCTGTGTCAATAATAGCTACAAGAGGAAAGCCATTAATATAACACGTACCTCGGATCAAACGATCATCTGCAGAAGTCTCAGAACCCGATAGAGCAAAAACCTTGCCTCCTGACTGATTCTCTTTCTTCGGCTTAGGACACTGTGGGCTGATATGACCCACTTCTCCACAGTTGAAGCAAGTCACAGTCTTCAACCGGCAATCTGCAGCCAAATGACCACCTTTCCCACATTTGAAACACTTCTTCTCATTACTGGTACACTCATGGATACGATGTCCAGCCTGACCACATCTGTAACACTTAACAGGAGCACTAGAGTCTCCCCCATTAGGCCTCTTCATCCCACTTTGCCTCTGAAAACCTTTGCCAGCTGCATACGGTTTTCCACGATCAATCTGATTCTTACCTTTCCTATCAACCTTCTGCTGATAGCTCTCAGCTCTGGCCTTGGAATCCTGTTCGAAAATCCTGCAACAGTCAACCAAATCAGAAAACACTCTAATCCTTTGATATCCAATAGCCTGCTTGATCTCGGGACGCAACCCGTTCTCAAACTTCACACACTTTGAAAATTCCCCAGCAGCCTCAGCATAGGGAGTATAATACTTCGACAGTTCTGTGAACTTAGCAGCATACTCCGTAACAGACCTGTTACCCTGCTTCAATTCCAAGAACTCTATCTCCTTCTTTCCTCTGACATCCTCGGGAAAATACTTCCTCAGAAATCTCTCTCTGAACACAGCCCAAGTAATCTCAGCATTTCCAGCAGTTTCCAACTCAGTGCGGGTAGCAACCCACCAATCATCAGCTTCTTCCGACAGCATATGTGTACCGAACCTGACCTTCTGGTTATCAGCACACTCAGTTACTCTGAAGATCCTCTCTATCTCCTTCAACCACTTCTGAGCACCATCTGGATCGTATGCTCCTTTGAACATTGGAGGATTGTTCTTCTGGAACTCACTCAACTGACGAGCAGCTCCCATTCCCATAACATTCGGATTTCCTCCAAGTACTCCAGCTAGCATACCCAGAGCCTCAGCAATCGCAGCATCATCTCTACCTCTTCCAGCCATCTCTATTCTGAAACCCAACAACTAAAACAATAAGTACTGATAGGGTTACACAACACCTATTCCGTACAGGGGAAACAGAATAATTACGACTCGACACGACCGACTATGCTCTGATACCACTAATGTAACACCCTTCTAAATACCCCAAATTATTATAATTAAAATAACAATATATTCATCAGAGTAATTATGCCTCGAAGGGTGTCACACAATCAATTCACAACAATTATCAAAACATCCTGTCATGCTCATTTATTTAATCAAAATAAGGTTCTTTTGCATAATTCGCAGCGGAATAAAATTCAACATCAATGTAAAACATGTAACACACGACATGTAAATCATTCAACAACCAATCTCAAATTAATTAAAACATCCCCTCCCGATGTTACATCTATCAGAGCATGACCCATAAGAACTACCCTAGACTCCAAGCATTAGCTTCCACTCAACTCATTTCTTGTTACCTGAAAAATAGGTGTAAGGGTGAGTTCCTCAATCAATATAATAAGCATTATAAAACAACATGTAATGTCAAGTAATTAACACATTAATTCACCCTAATCAGGCTACGCCTTCAGCAACATCGATATCCGTTCAAACATTATACTCAACAGTAGATTATCAACCATATTCAACATCAACAACACAACACACAACACACATATAATACTGGAATACATCCATTCATATTATATGCCATACATTCATTATGCAATGAGACTCTATGCATGCGGTACCGACTATGTTGTGAACATATAGTTCAACCTCACCGTCCAAATCCAGGCACGGCTACCAAGCCCACTAGTCCCACTCATTTGAGACATAGTGACTCACTCACTAATTCCTCACCATGGGAATTAGCTACCACCCCAAATGGGCCGTGCTATGCAAGCTACTCATCTAGCATGCAACAATCAACAACAATCAAAATGATTTACTCACTAATTCCTCACCATGGGAATCAGCTACCACCCGAAGGCCACAATATGCATGCTAATCATCTAGCAATGCAACATCAACAAAATCAAGAATAGACACATGCTCACACTCTAAGCCATAATACAGTCTATTCACAAATGTATACATTCACATCATCATGTATACCATCACACATTATCAACATAATTAATCACAAAAGCATATCCTATCATGCCACATAATCAAACACAGTATTAGCACACTCTACTAATACCTCTACCACTCAAAACAACGGGAAATGATCCCTACCACATCATATCTCGGCTAAGTCGCATCACTCAGCCTAAACAACCAAAACTGCACAACAGTAGCACAGAAAAATCACAATTCTGCCCATACACGTATTGCCCATGCCCATACGCGTATTGCCCAAACCTGACCAAGTCCATACGCGTAATGCCCACTCTCATACGCGTATTGCGCATTGCCTCACTCATCTCATACGCGTATTACCCATCCCATACGCGTATGCTACGCGTAACAATCTCCCATTACGCGTACCAACAGAGACCAATTTACGTTCAAAATATCATCTTTTCCACCCATACGCGTAAGGCTTCCTCCATACGCGTACCAACCAGCTCATACGCGTATTGCCTAGTGCCATACGCGTATGACCAGAAACCAGAACTCTCAGATCTGCTATGGTTTTCTCTGTTACGAAACCTATCCAATTCAACCTTCCACATTCCAAATTACACAAAATAATCGTCCATATCATCTACACAAATCATATCCTATTCATCTTCACCAATCCTAACATTATCCCTTCTAATTCCTACGAATTCTTTTCAATTATCATTCAATTTCATTCATCCAATATTTCACAAACTCATCATGCATCAATCAAATTAGAGGTACAACCAATAGTTATCACTACCCATTACATATTATCATATAATACCCTTTAACTGATGATAAACCCCCCTTACCTGAGTTAATCCGGTAGCCTCCGAGTTCTAAGCTTTTCCTTCCTTCAACCTTCGTTCTCTGGCTTTCTTTGCCCTTTTCTGCCTCTTTTTCCTTTTTCACGTGAAATAACCTTTTTACCAAAAAGAATAGGATTTTTCTCATTTCTAACTTATATATTATTCCAATAAATAATTATCCCAATAATTATTATTCCAAAATAATAATAATAATAATAATAATAATAATAATTCAATTATTTAATTAAATCAATAAATATATTATTAACTTAATTTAAATAATTATTATATTATTATCGGGGTGTTACAGTTGATATGCTGGTTGTGGATGAATTGGAGCGGGAATGGTGATAGCTGCCACTGACATGTGAATATACTGGGGTCTGCCCCTGCCGGTATGGATAGCATTAGTCTCACCAGTTCTTCTTGGGCCCACAAAAGGCTTTCTTGGGTTGCTGGACGAGCTAGCACCGTTGTCAGAAATATTTCCCATCTTTAACAGGCTCTCAATTCTTTCTCCAGCTATTACTACATCCGCGAAGCTAGTGGAAGAAAAGGCAGCTAGCCTATCAATGTATGTCCCTTGGAGGGTGTTCATAAACATGTCGGCCATCTCCCTTTCCGACATGGGTGGTTGGACAGCAGCAGCAAGCTGTCTCCACCTCTGGGCGTACTCCCGGAAGCTTTCTCTGGATGATTGTGACATTCCCATTAGGAGGGTCCTGTTGGGAGCCATATCCAAGTTGTACTGGTATTGTCTAATGAAGGCCTCAGCCAGGTCCTTCCAGCACCTGATGGTTGCTCTAGTCAAGTGAGAGTACCATTCCCTTGAAGCTCTTGTTAAGCTATCCTCAAAATAAAACATCCATAGCTTTTCATCCATGGTATATGCCTTCAGCCTCCCCAGAAAGGATTGCAAGTGGGTTCGCGGACAGGAAGTTCCGTTGTACTTCTCAAAGCACGGAGGTTTAAACTTGTGGGGAATCCTGACCCCGTCCACTAAGCCCATGTCCATGACATCAAAACCCAAGGAGTTTTGAGACTCCAAGGACCTTAATTTTTCAGCAATTTCATCTAGCCTTCTGTCATAGGCTTCATCCCCAGCTCCCATCACAGTGAACTGATCTTCCTGGGGGTCTTCTTGCAGTACCCTACCTGTAGTAGCATTCCCCTGTACATTAGCAGGGATGTTGATCTCTGGATGAAGATGAGGCCCAAATACTGGGGGATTAATATGAGGCTGAACCCTCTCATTGTTGCTTGTTCCACCAGTCCCTAGATGGGGGTCTTCCTAAGTCTGCCTCTCTACCAAAGCTCTTAATATTTCTTGGCTCTGTGCCAATCCATTCATCACCTCCATAAACTGAGTCATCTGATTCCTCATTTCCAGTCTCTCATTGGCCATTTGAGTCCTGACCTCTGTAAGGTCCTGTTGTACCTGGTTCATCTGTATACCCGGAAGGTTGTTGCGGGTAGGATATCTGTGCGGACGGTTGAGTGGGAACACCCGACGTCGAGCAATAGTTCCTGAACCACAACAGAGTTAGTAACAAAAACAAAACAAAACCTACAAAACAAAACAAAGGTTAGTATGCAATGCAGTATGCTTATTTGTCTCCAAGGTATCCGGCTTGGCACTTAGTTTTGACCTTTCTAGACCCTTGAGGAAGGTGCTTTTGATGTTGCTTGAAAGAACTCGGATAAAACAAACCAATACATATATTTACAAAAAGTGAATGATACATAGTTTGTTTTTTACAATACATGCCCCTAAGGGATCAAAATACAACATAAGAAAGAAAAGTACAATGAAATGAAAGCAACAACAAGCAAAAGTCAGACACCAAGACCAAACTCATCCTCCTGAACTTCCTTTAGAAGCGCTTCAGTCACAGGATCAGCCGGACGCTCTGTGAGGTTCCTGATAAGAAGATTCCTGGTAGCAACAGTTGCAGTTAGCTTCTTGTGTCGACTCTGGTCCTTTGACCTCTTCACACCAGCCCTAATCTTCAATTCTGAGATCTCCCTCTGGGCTACTAGCAGGGCTTCTTGCTGCTCCTTTGCATTAGCCTCCAACTGCTCAATCTTGTCCTGAGTCCTTTTATCTTCCTGAGTACGAGCTTCGGTGATCCTGACCCACCTAGCTTGACTCTCCTTCAGATACAAATCAGTCCTGGCCTTTTGGAACTGAGCCTCCTTGCAGGCATTCTTCAAGATCCGCTCTCCAGCCCTTGACTTCTTGATGTAATCCTCTGACTTCTCAATCCTGGCTAGATGCTCCACCTTTAGCTTTTCTAACCTTTCGATGTCCAAACGACCATCACTCCTCTCCCAGAGGGTCTTCTGTAGAGCCTGAGTCAGATTCTCATTCCTCTCTTTCAGGTTCTCAAACTCCTCTAAGCTGACAGTGGCTGGAGGTGGTGCTGTGGAGGGTCCAGGTGTATCCTCAATAGTGAAGGGCATCCCAGAAATTTGAGCCCTGGCATGAGACCACTCATAGTACTGAGCTGAGGCCACATTGTTGCATCTTCCAAGAATGGCGATTCCCTTGGTCTGGACACTGCCCCAAGCCCAGGATGCTTGCCTGACAATAGCTAGATTAGGATTAACCTCACAATAAAGGGTTTCAGCCAAGTCTTGTGCTCTAGGAGTGTGGACCAATGCATAGCCCAATTGTCTTTTGAATAGCAGAGGGTTGTAGTTGATGCAACCCTTCACTCCTATCAAAGGTACATTGGGGAATTGCCCACAACTAGTAATGATGTCCCTGCCCTTGGTACTCTGAGTGCACCACCTGATGTCAGCTGAGGTCAAAGCAATGAGTCTTCTAGCCCAGTTCCTCTGCTGGTGAGGATTCAAGAATGCATCAGTTTTGGGCAAGTGTTTGAGCAACCAGGTATGGAACAGGGGAGCACAGCACCTCACCAACCTTCCTCTCTGCTTTTCATTCCTTTGGTGAATAGAGTAGAAGAAATCTCCCAGTAAGGTGGGCACTGGGTTCCTCAGAATGAAAAGATGGATTGCATTCTTGCTAATAAACTTAGGCTCATCTACAAAAAGTACAACCCATATATGTTGAGGGCTAACAAAGCACAGACTGCCTTCCATTCTCCCAAGGAGGCCTTCAGGGTAGCCTGGGAAGTCAAGAAATCCAAGTGTAGACCAGAGATTCCAGCCTTAGTAGTCATGTTCTGTCCAATCAGAGAGGGTTCCAGATATAGTGCCTTTGCCACTTCTTCATTACTAGGAAAAGCCATCTCAAGGTTGAAAGGGATACCACCCCTGATAGGTACACCAACCAATGATGAATACTCCTCTAATAAAGGCCCCAACTGAAAATCCTTGAAGGTGAAGCACCTCAAAGGGGGATCATAGAATTGCAGGCAAGTATGAATCAAGCTCCTCTGGGAAGGGTCCAAATCCATAACCTCATCAAGGATGCCTCCATAATGTTCTCTGAATAGTGGTATACGGTCTGGAGTAATCAGGGCCTGGATCTTCCTGATGCCAGCCAACTCAGGTTCAAAGAAATGGTAGGATATATTACTCTTTTTGGGTGCCATGTTGCTGAAGAAGAGCTGAGACAGATGCTGATGATGGAGAATAATACTGAAGATGGGCCACTGACAGGCTGAGACTGGTGGTGCAGGTGACTGAAGCAGGTAGCTGATGAGGATAGCTGAAGCAGATACTGATGCAGATAGGTCTATGCAGATGAAGGGGTCAAAACCAAGCCAAAAATATAGTATGGATACCCTGAAAAACAAATAAGCAAATGTTAAAATGATGCAATGATGATGTATGCAAATGATATGCAAGGGTTTGTGATCAAGCTGGATCTGATTAACTGCTTTGATATAGGTCCATGTATGTTCAAGAAGTCCAGATGGAGGTTCAAAAGTCCAGTAACCAAGGTGGGGGACTCAAATAAAGAGTCACATGTCCAGGGTTAAAATCACAAGAACTGTTCCAAAATGGAGTGCTCTTAATCAAAACAAAGTAACAGGGTATGCTGAGGTCAAGGGTACCTGCAAACCTGTAAACAGCCCAACCCCCTCACAGGTGGTGTTCTAAAACAAGGATCCTCAGACTTGGATCAGTTATGAGAAGTGTAAACACTTCCAACCCGGAGGTACAGTGTTTACAATAACCATAAAACATCCTCCTCTAATTCACCTCAGTTTCTGAAGGTCAATAGTAAAGGTCATCCAGACTTAGCAGGCTTCCCAGATAGCCCTTGCACTACAGGAAATTTGTAGCACAGAGTTCTCAAGAAGAAACCCATATCTGAACCGTGTTTCATATTCCCGCACCAGACCGAAATGGAATGGGAAAGAACATGAACCACTCTAGCCTAGGTGTCACTCAGGTCCCAGGTATAGGACCTCAACTCTCAATAGAACACCCACCCACCAAAGCAAAACCAGATCCAGCCAAAACAGTATGACAGTATGATGTATATATAAAGCTATAAAGAAAGCAGTAAACAACTGTACATAAAGCAAAAAACAAAATAAATAAACACAAATAGCACATAACACCCCAGTAAACACAAATCAGACAAGCGCTAGGAGGAACCCACAAAAAGAACCAGAAGCCCTGGTTACAGTATAAGGGTCCCCAGCAGAGTCGCCAAGCTGTTGCTCCCAAAAGATGAGACTGAGCTCAAATGAGGTACAGACGCGAACGGTCAGCGAAAAGAGGGTGTGAGAACACACAGGAGTGAACTCACAGGAAAAAGAAAGAGTCGCCAGCTAGGCATTTTTATCCCGGAGGAAAGGCAATGCTGCATAGACCTAGAAAGAGATGGATAAGGCGGTTGCGAACCAGAGAGACTGAGAAAGGGGGTTGGTTACAACCTGGGAAGGTATTAGCACCCAGATTGTCCGTCGTACTCGACGGGATCCACGCTTAAAAGATTTGTGTTTTAGAGGGGTAGTGTCAGTGCAATTTGTGTATAAAGAGAGCTGGAAAAGGTGTACAGGTGTCAGTGTAAAAGAAGTGCAAAGTGTAGTATATACAGTGTCAGTGCAGGAACAAGAATAAGATGCTCAAGATCATGAGGTTAAAAGAATAATGCTGAAAGGAGGGGGAATATACAGAGAATTTTGTTCGATAACTGTTAAGTTATGCCTACGTATCCTCTCGTGCAATGAGGAAGTCAGAACACCGTAGTTCGACCCAAAGAGACTGAAAGATGAATTAACTTGTGAACTGCTTACTTGTCAATGCTCAAGTGTATGACCTGTCTGGCTCAAGTGCAAATTGTCTTGCATTAGACGGAAGAAGCAAGTTCTCGTTTATGAGTGAATGAGATGAGAAAAGAATCCCTGAGGAGACAATTATTGTTTGTTTTTGTATTTTCAGTCTTTTATTGCTTTTGAAAGTTTGTCATAAGTTAATGAGCTTAAGCCTAAACCAATGGGTTAGTAAACTCATCACATCTTCCCTCAGATTAGGGGTAATGAGAATACCTTAAGTGTGAAGTCAGCATCTCACACTTAATCACCTTTTGAAGTAGGATTAAGATCATTAACCTACTTATTATTTTGATGTTTTTGTTGTTTTTGTTTAGTGTTAAGTAACGAGATTAAGCCATAATCAAGGATTAAACAGACTCATTACACCATCCTAATAGAAGGATAATAGATGAGAATGCTTAAGCTGAGGAAAGCTCCTCAACTTAATCCATGATTAGGGATTAACTTCATGACAAAACAAAGCCTTTATTAAATGGATTTTAATTAATGATAAGATGATGAAGTGAGTTTTAGGGTTTGTAAGACAACTTGAGGGGGACTTGTCCATTAACACTAGGGTTAGTCCTTCTTAACCAATTAAGGAAGAATTAGAACCCTAATGCAAGGCCCAAGTTACAAGCTTGGTGTCTTGATGATTATTAAATGAATTGATTAAAGGACTTAAACACATTAAGGGTTTAACACTTAGGATTAAAGTTATACACTCCATCCTAATAGAAGGATGCAGGCATAAGCTTAATCACAAAGCCTTAAAGCCTTTAGGGTTTAGTCCCTGATTATGAGGTGAGAAGAGAAAACTCAATGAGACACAAAGGTAAAAAACTAAGGGGGGGGACTAATCAAAACCCTAATCATTGCCATGCTTGGTTGTTCCTATGGTTTGTGAGGTTTGACAAGAGAAATCTTCAAAGGAACCACCAGGAAGCAAATGAAAGGAGCAGAGAGAAGCAAAGTAACTTGCTTCATTTAAGAAGACAAGTCACTTGAGGAAAGAAAGTAAGATGAAGAAGAAAGAGCAAGCTCAAACTCAAACACAAAACAAAATGCAGCAAGGATGCATAAGGATGCATAAGAGCAAGCTCAAACTCATTAATTAATTAAAAATAAACTTTTAAATGATTTAAAAATATTTTTAAATGCAAAAAATAAAAATAAAAATGTTTTTGGTTTCTGAAAATTCATAAAAGTTTGTATAAAAATTTTCAGAATTTTTGAAAATGTTTTACTATTTTAAATTAAATGAAGAAAACAAATGAAATTAAATGAAATAAAAATGAAATAAACCTGAAAAATGGAAAAGTCAGCAAGATCAATGGCTGGAATTCAAACATACACGCGCGCAAATTGACTTGGCGCCATATCCAAGGGCTGACATTCAAAATCCCCTAATTATGATTAAACCCTAATTACATGCCCTAATGACTTTCAGGCGACCGGAACACTGTTCCGGTCGTCTTCTCCGGCCAACCCAAAACTCTAACTCTCTCTACACGCAATGAAAATGAAATCTAACTACCCAGAACTCATCCCCATTCAACACTGAATCAAAACCCCCTAACAAACATCATTTTTCATTCATCAATCAGCCAAATCGAAGCAAAACTCATTTAGGGCAAAAAGTTTCAGACAGTTCATACATCCTGGTTTCTCAACCATTTTAAAAAATAATCACATCCCCATGATCAGGGGAGTGCATAGAAGAATTTAAGAACTTAAAATGGAGTTTCTGGAAAAAAGTTTGAGATGGCTACCTGAACTGAAGCTTTGGTTTCTGGCACTTTCTGGCTGGTTTCTTGCTTGCAATCAACTCTACTGGACCTCCTGAGAAGCTTTCAATGCTTGTTTGAAGTTTATAATGGATGGTTTGAGAGATGGCAGAAGTTCTGTTCAAGGTGGGATGGAAATAGTGTTTGTGTTTCAGGGAGTTTTAGGCTATGGTGATGGGTGGTTTTTGATCAGTGAAGTGTGCTGAGTATGTTTGTGAAGTTGGTTTGTATGTTTGTAGCTTGTACTGAGTGTTTCGAAGGCTCTTGCAAATGGGAGAGATTTTGATAACTATGGCTATGGGCAAGATCAGAATGTGTTGTTATGTGCTTTGGCTTGCTTTTTGTTTGCATAAACTATTGTGATAGGTCAGATGAGTTGATGTGTGCTTTAGTGATTGGTATGGCTCAAGTTGCCAAAATGTCAAGTTTGTGTAAGAGAGGCATGGGCTACTTGCTAGCCAAGGAAAGATGGGGTGTCCTGCGCAGCAAGATGTGTGGAGAGCCCTTGGATTGTTTGTGGAGTCAGCCAGCAAGTGGATTCACACTTGAGTGAGTTTTTGCAACTTGTCTCCCTTTTGCTTCCTTTGAAATTTCTTGCTCCATAAGCCATAAAAATGAATGATCCTTTGGTGCAATCTGACTTTTAGGTCTTGGTACATGCTTGCATGAAGATTAGAAGTGTATTTGATAGCTCAATTTGCCTTGACAAGTGAATTTGCAACTTTGCCTCTTTGGTAGAAAACTTCAAATTTTGTGATTTTTGCCAACTTTGACAAGCCATAACTTTTGATCCAAAATGAATTAGGTCAAGTTCTTGTACTTTTTGAAAAGGGAATGATCCATTCTATAACTTTCATAACCAAAGTTTTTCCATTTGAAGCATTTTTGAATCAAAAAGCAAGGGTTGAAAAAGTTTCCCAAAATGGCAATTTCATTAAAAGTCAAACTTTCCCAAAAAGTCAACTTTGCAAATGACTTGAAATTATTCAATTTTGTGAACTTCCAACTTCTTCTATGATCAAATAAAGATCATATACAATCAAAATGATGAAGAACACCCTTTGATTGGGTCATTGAGGGCCTCAGATGCCCTGATTTTACACTGACTTGCTTGAAAAGTCAACTCTTGATCAGATGACTTCCCCATGGAATTTCTTCATGAAAATTGATACGCATACTCCCTATACCATATATAGACCAATAGAAACAAGAATGACCAAAAAAATTGGAGTTATGGCCTTTGAAACCAAAACCCTAATTTCAGGTCATATGTGCAGTCAAACCTGGCTCTGCTTCCATGCCATTTTCAGTTCTTGTGATTTTTTGACATTTTTGACTTTGAAAGGATATAATATGATGCTTGAACATACATGGACCCCTTTGAAGTGATTTATGACCTTTGGAGTGGCTCAAGAAGCTCTTGGATTGCTCAGATCACAAACCCTAGATGCAGATGACCTTGAACCAATGCAGTGAATCAAAAATGTAATATGAGATGGTATGATTGAGTTTATGCATATGAGGAGATAACAAGCCATGGTGTGAATGGGTGAGGGCAAATTTGGGTGTTCACAATAAGTGATTCTCTATCCAAGGTGTAGTTCCATCTTTGACAAGAAGGCTGCTCGAAGCCTCCAACAGTCGAATAAGATGCATGGGGGGCAAAAGGCGAAAACTGCCCAAAAATATGCCCGTTTCGACCCAAGACGTGCTAATTCCTATCAACAAAGGGGAATTCCCCGGTCTCTCAAGTCCAAACAACCCTCATTAAACCAAGTGGGTGTCGCTCCCGATAAATGGGACCGGCCCAAATAAAGGTACAGACGCGAACTGTCGGCGAAAGGGACAGTGAGAACACACAGCCGTGAACTCACTGGAGGTGAATAGAGTCGCCAGCTAGGCATTTTTATCCCGGAGGAAAGGCAATGCTGCATAGACCTAGAAAGAGACGGATAAGACGGTTGCGAACCAGAGAGACTGAGAAAGGGGGTTGGTTACAACCTGGGAAGGTATTAGCACCCAGATTGTCCGTCGTACTCGACGGGATCCACGCTTAAAAGATTTGTGTTTTAAAGGGGTAGTGTCAGTGCAATCTGTGTATAAAAGAGCTGGAAAAGGATGTACAGGTGCCAGTGTAAAGGAAGTGAAGTGTGTAATATATACAGTGTCAGTGCAGAACAAAGATGAAATGCTCAAGATCATGAGGCTTAAGAATGAAGCTGGAAAGAGGGGGGATATACAGAGACTTTTGTTCGATAACTGTTAAGTTATGCCTACGTATCCTCTCGTGCAATGAGGAAGTCAGAACACCGTAGTTCGACCCAAAGAGACTGAAAGATAAATTGACTTGTGAACTGCTTACTTGTCCATGCTCAAGTGTATGACCTGTCTGGCTCAGGTGCAAACTGTCTTGCATTAGACGGAAGAAGCAAGTTCTCGTTTGTGAGTGAAGATGATGAGAAAAGAATCCCGGAGGAGACGATTATTGTTTGTTTTTTAGTTTTCAGTCTTTTATTGCTTTTTGAAGTTTGTCATAAGATAATGAGCTTAAGCCTAAACCAATGGATTTAGTAAACTCATCACATCTTCCCTCTGATCAGGGGTAATGAGAATACCTTAAGTGTGAAGTCAGATTCTCACACTTAATCACCTTTGATGTAGGATTAAGATCATTGACCCACTTGTGATTATTTAGATGTTTTTTTTGGTGTTTTTGTTTAGTGTTAAGTAATGAGATTAAGCCATAATCAGGGATTAAACAGACTCATTACACCATCCTAAGAGAAGGATAATAGATGAGAATGTTTAAGCTGAGGAAAACTACTCAACTTAATCCATGACTAGGGATTAAACTCATGACAAAACAAGCCTTTGATTAAGTGGATTTTATTGAATGATATGATGATGAAGTGAGTTTTATGGTTTGTAAGACAACTTGAGGGGGACTTGTCCATTAACACTAGGGTTAGTCCTTCTTAACCAATTAAGGAAGAATTAGAACCCCAATGCAAGGCCCAAGTTACAAGTGTGATGTCTTGATGATTATTAAATGGATTGATTAAAGGAGTTAAACACATTAAGGGTTTAACACTTAGGATTAAAGTTATACACTCCATCCTAAGAGAAGGATGCAGGCATAAGCTTAATCACAAAGCCTTATAGCCTTTAGGGTTTAGTCCCTGATTATGAGATGAGAAGAGAGGACTCAAAAGAGACACAAAGGTAAAACTAAGAGGGGAGACTAATCAAGACCCTAATCATTGTCATGCTTGGTTGTTCCTAAGGTTTATGAGGTTTTCAGGAGAAGTCTTCAGAGGAATCAACAGGAAGCAGATGAAAGGATCAAGAGAAGCAAAACAACTTGCTTCATTCAAGAAGTCAAGTCACTTGAAGAAAGAAAGTGGGAAGAAGAAGAATGAGCAAGCTCAAACTCAAACACAAACAAGAATGCAGCATGGATGCAAGAGAGATGAAAAGAAAGATTATGAGAAGTGAAGGCAAATTCACTTCTCAAAGCCACTTACCACCTGAAAGGTTAGAAAAGAAATGCAATGCAATGCCAAATGGGATGAGATGACATGATGAGAAACAAAACCAGAAGCATATATGTGATGCTAATGATGCTATGAGGTGCTACAAACATGAGGCAGCACATGGAAATGATCATACAAGCTTATGAATGCAAATGAAGCAAGTTAGGAAGCATGAACATACATGAAAAGTTATGAAGTGCATATGACATACAACATGGCAAATACATGATGCAATGATCAAACATGCTTTCAATATGTCTTATGATGTCAAATGAATCACATGGATGCTTGAAATGTCATGGCAAGTCATGTTATGCAAGAGAATGCAAGATGGATGCATATGGAAGCCCAAATTAGGGTTTATGAATCATACATCAAACACAAACCAAAACCAGAAGCAAACAACATTACAAAAATTTGAAAATGCACTCAAAGGACCCCTAATCCTATACTAAACCAATGCCCAAAGGAGAGGTCTCAACTCTTAACCAATCTCAAGTTATGATTTTCACAAGTTTTTTAGGGTTTTAGGGTTCCTAAACAAGAAAATTATCAAACAAATTGAAAGTGAAAGATCAAATCATGGCCATTTAATCTCACAAACTACATGCTAAACACAATGCAATGTAAGAAGAATCAATGTCCAACTCTTCATGGATAGACAGAAATGATTTTTTTGAACTTTGGATCAAAATAATGCACAAAAATGATTTTAATTCAATGAGAAATTCTTAAAATGCATCAAGATCAAAAAATAAATTTGGTTTGAAGGTTGGACAATGTTTCTAAATGTCTTAGAACATTTCATGAATTTTTTGGTGATTTTTTAAATACTTAAAAGTATTTTTAATAAATTAATTTTCATTAATCAATTAAAAATAATCTTTTAAATATTTAAAAATACTTTTTAAATGCTAAAAATGAAAATAAAAATATTTTTGTGTCTTAAAAATTAATAAAACTCTTGAGAAAAAGTTTCATAATTTTTAAACAAGTTTTGCTATTTTAAATAAATTGTGCAAATAAAATGAAAAAAGAAATGAAAATAAATGGATTTAAATGGAAGTCAACTGAGTGGAGGGCCAGGATTGAGTCTGAATTTGAATGGGTTGACTGCGCGCGCTAGTGGAGGGCCAGGATTGCATCTGATTATATTAATTTAATTATGGATTAATTAAACTAACTAAGTGGATTAGGGCAAAGCAAGAGGATCTGGGCCATTCATTCGCGCGGCAGGTCAATGGGTCAAAGCAATCCTACGCTTCACATTCAAATGGCATTTAATTACAGGATTAAGCCCTAATGATTTTCAGGTGGCCGGAGAAGACCTCTGGTGGGAAGCCCACCTGAAAATCCCTAAAACTCTCAAAACCTAACTAAAATGAAATCTAAAAACATGGAAATGATCCCCACAACTTACTGAATCAAAACTCCAAGCCAAAACTCATTTATTTTTCCCCAAACTCATGAATCGAGCAAAACATTTTTTAGGTCACAGAGTTTCAGAAAGCAATTAAATTCTCATTTCATCACCATTTTCAAAACCAATGACATCAGGATAATCAGTGAAGCATATAGAACAACTTAAGAACTTAAAAAACGATTTCTGGAAAAAAAGTTCTTGAGCTACCTGAGTTTCGAAGCTTTCACTCCAGCAACTTTTTGCCCTCTTCCTTTGATGCAATCCACTCTACTTGGTCCCCTGATGATCCTTGAGTGCTTGGAAGAAATTTATGTTGGCTGGTTAAGGAGTTTGAACAAGTTCTGTCCAAGCTCAGTTGAAAATGGTGATGGTGATTCAAGCTGTTTCAGGCCAATGTGAGTGGTTCTTTTTGACCAGTGTGATGAATGGAGAAGGTTTATGAAGTTTGTTTGAGTGTTAGTGAACTGTGGAGTGAGTTTCGAATGGTTTTGCTTCTGGGGGTGAAAATGGGGGAATGGTGTTCTTGTGTGTTACTGGCTTGTTTCTTTGTTGGTTTAGGTTCAGTGTGACAAGGTGAGGATGATGGTGAGACTTGCTTGAATGTTTGTGAGGTGTGGAGGCAGATTCGAAGAGAAATGCAAAATGGGGTGAGTTTGTGTATGTGATGGTGTGGTGTGTTTCAGCCTTGCTTCTTCTTATGTTTAGCTTGCAAATGGATAGTATAAAATAATCCCATAGGTCAGATGATGTGACCTGGCCTTTATTGATTGGTAAGTTCACTTTTGCAAAATGTCAACTTTGTTGTAAGAGAGGTATGGCTTGAGATCTAGCTTGGTACAATGGCTAGGGCTGGCGCAGCATGGTGTGTATGGGAGGCTAGCATGGTTCAGCATCCAATGTAACAAGTGGGTGAAGTGTCATGAGTGATTTTGCAACTTGCTTCCTCTTGAAACTTCATGAAAATGCCTTATTATACAAACCATGAACATGTGAAACTTTGGTTCAATTCTGATTTTTAGAACTTATGTGATGTTTGTACATTGGTTTGAAGTGAACTAGAAGTTACAAATGGCTTTGCTACATGATTTTGCAAAATTTCCAATTAGTGCATAACTTGAAAATTAGTGATTTTTGCCAACTTTGTCACACCATAACTTTTGATCCAAAATGAATTAGGTCATGTTCTTGTACTTTTTGAAAAGGGAAAAATGTATTCTACAACTTTCATGACCAAAGTTTTTCCATTTGAAGCATTTTTGGATCAAAAAGCAAGGCTTGAAAAATGACCTAAATTGACAAATTCCTTAAAAAGTCAACTATGCCCTAAAAAGTCAACTTTGCAAAAACTTCAAATTCTTGAATTTTGTGAACTTCAACCTTCTTCCATGATCAAATAAAGATCATATACACTCAAAATGATGAAGATCATCCCTTGGTTGGGTCATTGGGGGCCTCAGATGCCCTGATTTTGCACTGACTTGTCCAGAAAGTCAACTCTTGATTAGATGACTTCCCCATGGAATTTCTTCATGAAAATTGATATGCATACTCCCTATACCATATAGAGACCAATGGAAACAAGAATGACCAAAAAATTTGGAGTTATGGCCTCTGAAACCAAAACCCTAATTTTAGGTCAACTATGCAGTCAAACTTGGCTCTGCATCCACACCAATCCCAGTTCTTGTGATTCTTTTGCATTTTTGACTTTGAGAGGATGTAATATGATGCTAGAGCACACATGGATCCCTTTGAATTGATTGGTGGCCTTTGGAGTGGCTCAAGTGGCTCTTGGATTGCTCAGGTCACAAACCCTAGGTGCAGATGACTCAGAATCTATGCAGTGAATCAAAAATGGGATGTGAGATGATATGATTGTGTTTATGCATATGAGATGATCACAAGCCATGGTGTGAATGGGTGAGGGCAAATTTGGGGTGTTTACAGCTGCCCCTATTCAAACATGAGTTAGCTGTGCAGGATGTAAGCAACGGCTTAACAGGCAAACAAGATAACTTGTGGTTGAATACCAAAGACAGTCCAAAATTTGCACTCACAGAAATGAAGAAGAAAAGGGATATATATTGTAAAAGAAAATAAAGTATATTGTAAAGTGAGGGCGACGGAGAACGACCGTTGAGCAGAGGACGACTGCTGGGTAAATAGCAATGACGGGGACGGCCGACATGCTGGGGACAAAAGGTAAAGCCAAGACGGGGACGGCCGACTAGCTGGGGAAAGTAAGAAATTATGATGGGGTCGGCCATCAAGATAAAGTAAAGATTCTCTGGGGATTAATGAAACATGACGGGGACGGCCATCAAGTTCATAAAGTAAGGGAACCGACGATGGGGACGGCCATCGGGCTAAAAAGAAAAGGGACCACGACGGGGACGGCCATCGGGTTAAAGAATAAATGAAATAAACAGATGATGGGGTACGGCCATCAAAGGTGAAGGACGATCACCTAGCAGGGGACGGCTGCTCTGTTGGGGAATAAAAGAATTATGATGGGGACGGCCATCAAAGGTGGAGGACGACCACCTGGCAGGGTACGGCTGCCGAAAATATCAACGATGGGGACGGCCATCGGATAAAAGGTCAACGATGGGGACGGCCATCGGACGAGCATGATGGAGGACGACCATCAAGAGGTGGAGGACGACCACCTAGCAGGGGACGGCTGCTCTCAGGGTTTATCATGACATAGGACGAACGCCAGATAACCAAAAATCAACAATGGGGACGACCATTGGATAAAATTGATGAAGGACGATCATCAAGAGGTGGAGGACGACCACCTAGCAGGGGACGGCTGCTAAAAATCAACGATGGGGACGGCCATCGGATGAGCATGATGGGGGACGACCATCAAGAGGTGGAGGACGACCACCTAGCAGGGTACGGCTGCTCTCAAGGTTTATCATAACACAGGACGAGTGTTAGATAAAAAGAAATTTGTTGGCGATCTACTGGGGAGTAGTAAACACGGACGAGTGTTTACATCCAAGAAACAAAAGGTATAAGTGTTTGGTATTGTGTATAGATTAAAGATGCGGAAGAGCATCCTTAAGACTACGATACGGACGAGTATCGGGTAGAAACAAATATTGACGCGTGTTCAAAGATGATGATACAGACGAGTATCAACTGGTTAACAGAGAACACGGACGAGTGTTGAATCTGAGGGGACTCTTCTGGGGAATAACAGACACAGGCGAGTATCTATATTCAAGAAGACAAAAGTGTTTGACACAGTGTATGGATTAAATATGCGGACGAGCATCCTTAAGACCATGATACGGACGAGTATCATGTAGAAACAAACGCTTGACGCATGTTCTGAGATGATGATACGGACGAGTACCAACTGGTTAACAAAGAACAGGGACTAAAGTCGAATCTGAGGGGATATATAAGTGGTATATACAGGATACGAACGAGTATCTGTATAAGAGTGATTGGTATATAGATGAGTATTTAACTGCTGGGGAGAGCGACACGGACGAGTGTCAAAAGGAGAAGAGTGTAATATGAACAAGTATTTGATATACAAAGCGTAGGTGACTGCGCTGGGGATATGACACGGACGAGTGTCGAGAAGGTGTATATAGGTATATGTGAGTGCAAAGAGGATGTCTTCGGCTTTCTGGTCGGGTGTCAGGACATATCTGTAATATGGGTGGGTTGTTTGCAAAGAGTGTTCAGGCGACTTTACTGGGGAAGTGATGACACGGACGGGTGTCCAAAATGAGTATATACTGGTGTTTGTGATTGAGAGGCAGCTGTTTTTGCTGGGGACTCTGGTGGGGATTTTTCTGTACGTTGATGAACTGTCATTATTCACAAGTGTTGGTTTACAACATGGCTTATGATTATGCTATGCGTTGGATTTTTGCCGTAATGCTCCGTGTTAAAACGGAATGCTACGCTTTGTGGGTGAATATGATGCGAATGCTATGATTGTGCAAAGATACCAAACCGGGATCCGGGCCCCGTTGCTGCGAAGATCTCTGATCGATCCGCTTGAAATGGACATCCCAGCTGGGGGATGAGGTCATTAGTAGATCTGATGATATGATATCTGCTTGGGGATTCGGGTCACTGAGAGACCTATTCCAATAAATGAGGGACCCAGCTGGGGTTTGTAGAAGCTTTCCTCACTCTATTGTGATTCCTTCGTGCGTTGCTCTTTTGGATAGAGGCTGGAACTCTGTGGGGAGATGGTCCCCTGACCTTGTGTATTTCGGCTGAGGATAAAAAGGCAACTCGGTTGGGGAGAAAGAGAAATCACTGGGAGATCTCCCTAAGGATTCTGTTGAAGAGGATCCTTGACTCAGCCGGGGATATAGGTGCCTTTTGTGATGCCTGGCAGCTCTGATGGGGATAAGCAATAAGTGGCAAACTCAGCTGGGGAAGTTATGAGAGGCAACTCAACTGGGGAGAGAGCACTTCGGGTGCTAAAAACGAGTGTTGATTTGCCAGCTTGCTGGGATAAAGCTTTCATGCCCCGAGTTGCATTCTGGATACCTGCAATCCTGAAAAAGATAGAGAAACGCACAAGATGATCCCGAGGCATCCCTTACTGGATTCCGTCATAGGAGTTAGGCACTTCTGAGAGTAAGCATATTTCCTGCAAGCACGTGTTTTTTATTTGAAGATAAACATCTGTATTCTTATGCAATCAGTGTTTCTTTAAGATATCAGACATTTTTTTTTTTTTTTTTTTTTTTGCAAAATGAAAATGTACAAGACAAGACATGACTGAAAATCTGATTTTATTAATTCATGTGCCCTGAATTGGCAAGATACAGTCAAAGAAACATATCTCCTGAAAGGAGGAGATTGTTACAAATTGCGAAACAAAATGCTGGCAGTGTTGATGACGCTTTGAGGAGCTTCCTCTTTACTATGACTCGTATGACTTTTGACGTTCTTCTCATCCTGCTTTCTGAAGAATGTCGGTTCTGATTGAAGCTTGATCCTTTTGAAGCTTACCAAGTTGTAGGTGATACAGACGAATTCAGAATGCAGTTGTTCGCTTATTCCCTTATTTTGCATGGATCGCCCTTTCGGGTTTTCAATCCATCGGGATACCCATTTTTGCCTGAGCTGTCCAATGCGGCTTTTCAACTCAGCGGGTGTACATTTTTCATTCATTTTCCCTTATTTTTGCCCGAGTCTTTTATTCTGTTTTTGACTCGCCGGGATGCCCTATTTTTGCCTGGACTTACATTCTGTTTTTGTGTCCAGCGGGTCATTTTTATGCGAAGTATTTTTTAACTGCATCTGAATTCACAGGGGACGGGAAATCTTCACCATCCATGGTGCTGAGCATCAGTGCTCCACCAGAGAAAACTTTCTTTACCACGAATGGCCCCTCATAGTTTGGAGTCCATTTGCCCCTGTGGTCTGTATGAGGAGGGAGGATTCTCTTCAGCACAAGATCTCCCACTTGGTACTCTCGGTGCCTGACTTTCTGATCGAAGGCTCTCTTCATTCTTTTCTGATACAGCTGCCCATGACAGATGGCAGCCAATCTTTTCTCTTCAATCAGGCTCAGTTGCTCGTATCGGGACCGAACCCACTCTGCTTCGTTCAGCTTAACATCCATCAGTACCCGGAGAGAGGGTAATTCAACTTCAACAGGTAGGACTGCCTCCATACCATACACAAGTTGATACGGTGTTGCCCCAGTGGATGTTCTGATTGACGTGCGGTACCCATGTAAGGCAAATGGTAACATTTCATGCCAGTCTTTGTAAGTGACTACCATCTTCTGCACAATCTTCTTGATGTTCTTGTTTGCTGCCTCAACAGCGCCGTTCATCTTCGGTCTGTAAGGAGAAGAATTGTGATGTTGAATCTTGAAGTCCCGGCATAGCTCTGCCATCATTTTGTTATTTAAATTGGAACCATTATCAGTAATGATTCGCTCGGGAACTCCATATCGACAGATGATATCTCTCTTCAGAAATCTGGCTACCACTTGCCTTGTAACATTTTCATAGGAAGCTGCTTCGACCCACTTGGTGAAATAGTCAATGGCGACCAGGACGAATCTGTGGCCATTCGAAGCAGTTGGCTCAATCTTACCAATCATGTCAATGCCCCACATAGCAAAGGGCCATGGTGAAGACATTATATTCAGAGGATTGGGAGGCACATGCACCTTATCTGCATAAATCTGGCATTTATGGCATTTTCTGGCATAGGCACAACAATCGGCATCCATTGTGATCCAATAATAACCTGATCTTAACAATTTCTTAGCCATGGCATGCCCTCCTGCATGGGTACCAAAGGATCCTTCGTGCACTTCATGCATCAACAAATCTGCTTCTGTCTTATCAACACATCTGAGGAGTACCATGTCAAAGTTCCTTTTGTATAGAGAACCATCAGTGTTCAGAAAGAAACTACCAGCAAGCCTTCTCAAAGTCTTCTTATCATTGGAAGATGCCCCAGGTGGGTATGTTTGATCCTCTAAGAAGCACTTAATGTCATGGAACCAAGGCTTATCATCTTTAACAACATCTGTTGCGAACACATATGCTGGTCTGTCTAATCTGGACACTGAAATCTGAGGTACAAAGTTGGCAGCTTGAACTTTGATCATGGATGAAATGGTAGCAAGAGCATCTGCAAACTGATTCTCGTCCCGAGGGATATACTCAAGCTTGACTGTTGTGAAGAAAGTCAATAACCTCCTTGTATAATCCCTGTAAGGTATTAGATGATCTTGGTGTGTGTACCATTTGCCGTTGGTTTGATTGATTACCAAAGCTGAATCCCCGAATACAGTCAATGCCTTGATCCTGAGGTCAATGGCTTCCTCAAGACCCATAATGCAAGCTTCGTATTCAGCTTCGTTGTTAGTGCAGTTGAAGGTGAGTTTTGCCGAGAAAGGCATGTGAACTCCTTTGGGTGTAATGAGTACTGCACCAACACCACAACCATTCATGTTAACAGCCCCGTCAAACATCATAGTCCATTCTTCTTTCGGGTCAGGCCCTTCAGTGTGAATAGGCTCTTCATGATCTTTTGCTTTTATGAACATGATGTCTTCATCAGGGAAGTCAAACCTCATAGGCTGGTAATCATCAATGGGTTGCTCAGCAAGATATTCAGATAGTACACTGCCCTTGATGGCTTTCTGAGAAGTGTACTGGATATCGTATTCTGTGAGAATCATTTGCCATCTTGCAACCCGTCCGGTAAGAGCTGGCTTCTCGAAAATGTACTTAACTGGGTCCATCTTTGAGATTAATAAGGTAGTGTGGGTCAACATATACTGTCTCAGTCGGCGAGCAGCCCACGCTAAAGCACAGCAAGTTTTCTCGAGCAGTGAATAACGTTGTTCACAGTCGGTAAACTTTTTGCTTAGGTAGTATATTGCATACTCTTTTCGACCAGACTCGTCATGCTGGCCCAACACACACCCCATTGACTCTTCTAATACAGTCAAGTACATGATTAGAGGTCTTCCTTCAACTGGAGGCATAAGGATCGGAGGTTCTTGTAAGTATTCTTTGATCTTGTCAAAAGCCCTTTGGCAGTCTTCATTCCACCTGACCGTTTGTTCTTTTCTTAACAATTTGAACAAGGGTTCACAGGTTGCTGTAAGGTGAGATATGAACCTTGAGATGTAGTTCAACCGACCTAAGAACCCTCGAACTTCTTTCTCTGTCCTCGGTGCAGGCATCTCTTGAATGGCTTTGACTTTATCAGGGTCAACTTCAATCCCTTTCTCGCTTACAATAAAACCCAGCAGCTTACCAGATCGCACCCCGAATGTGCATTTGTTGGGGTTCAACTTCAATTGGTATTTCCTCAGACGCTTGAACAACTTCAGTAGATTCACCAGGTGGTCTTCTTCAGTAAGGGACTTGGCAATCATGTCATCCACATAACATTCTATTTCTTTATGGATCATATCGTGGAATAATGTCACCATAGCCCGTTGATATGTTGCACCGGCATTCTTGAGCCCAAATGGCATTACCTTGTAACAGAACGTGCCCCAGGGTGTGATGAAGGTTGTCTTCTCCATGTCTTCAGGTGACATCTTAATCTGATTGTATCCTGAAAATCCGTCCATGAAGGAGAATACCGAGAACTGAGCCGTATTATCCACCAATACATCAATGTGAGGTAAAGGAAAATCATCTTTCGGGCTGGCTCTGTTCAGATCCCGGTAGTCAACACACATCCTTACTTTGCCGTCTTTCTTAGGTACAGGCACAATATTAGCGACCCACGGTGGATAGCTAGTTACAGCAAGGAACCCGGCGTCCCATTGCTTTTGCACCTCTTCTTTGATCTTCATTGCCATGTCTGGGCGAGTACGGCGCAGTTTCTGTTTAACCGGTGGGCATTCTTCTCTTAAAGGCAGCTTATGCATAACAATGTCGGTGTCCAACCCTGGCATATCTTGATAAGACCAAGCAAACACATCCACATATTCTCGAAGCAGATCAATCAGTTGTCCCTTCACTGAGTCTTGCAGGCAGGCCCCGATTTTAACCTCTTTCACGTCTTCATCTGTACCAAGATTAATCACTTCAACCTCCTCCTGGTGAGGAGTAATAACCTTTTCCTCTTGTCTCAACAACCTGGCTAGCTCTTCAGGAAGCTCATATTCTTCTTCAACCCCTTCATCAACTTGATTGATTGGATTGTCAAAGTCATACGAAGTCATAGCCGTGCTGTTGTCGATGCTGTCTGGAAGGCACTCTCTGCAAGGGTTCAGTTTGTTCATTTTAGTGATTTGATTTTAATCTTGTCTTAGAAAAGTGAAATAAAGTTATCATTTTGAAAACACTGCCATTTATTTTTTTGTACAAAAAGAAAAATGGAAAAACAGTGAGCGGAAAAGAAAAGGACTCATTTGCAAAAAGATGTCTGATATTTCATTGATTAATCTTGTTTGCACAAAAAGTACAGATGGCCCGATTACAAAATGAGTCTTGTCATCTTGGGCAAGATGCAAGACTTTGATGCATGCTATAAAAATACAGGAAATAATAATTACTCTGCATGAGTAACTCTTATAATTTCCTGGGAAGACCAGTTCGAGATACTGCTCCCCGGGATCTTTGGACGAATCCAGCTTTCCAGGTTGCGTTCCTCTTCCAGCTCGTCTTCCAGACAGTTGACAGCATCAGGGGTGAGCATCCCCCCACTCACAAAGTTGGGCTCCTTTGCAGCCTCTGCTTGATCTTGTTGAGTTGGTTTGTAACCCAACCCAAATCTGTCCTCTTTCTTTTCTACCGATAACAGTTTGCCCCAGCCTTGGGCGTTTCCTCCCTCAACAACCTTCCGGGCTTGTTGGTATGATGATATTGAAGTACCAAGCACAGCAGATGTTTCATTGATGTTCAAGGCTTCAAAACCCTGGCTCATTGTTTCATGGATCTCCCCATCCATCTCGATATACTTATAGGTAGCCAGGTGTCTGACAAAAATATCCTTTTCTCCACAGATTGTAACGATTTGACCCTCCCACTCATATTTTAACTTCTGGTGAAGGGTAGAGGTCACGGCGCCAGCGGCGTGAATCCATGGCCTACCCAATAGACAGCTGTAGGCAGGCTGTATATCCATCACGTAGAAGGTCGTTTTGAAAGTCTGCGGGCCAATCGTTATGGGCAACTCAATCTCTCCCAGAACCGATCTCTTTGAGCCATCAAAGGCTCTCACCACCAGGTTGCTGGGTCTCAACGCCAACCCGTCATATTCTAGCTTCACCAGGGCCTTTTTCGGTAAGACATTGAGGGATGACCCCGTGTCTACCAGCACATGGGAAAGGACAACACCTTTACATTCCATGGTTATGTGCAAGGCTTTGTTATGGTTGCGGCCCTCCGTTGTCAAATCAGTATTGGTGAACCCTAGTCCGTGACTAGCATTAACATTTCCAACTACAGCTTCCAGCTGATTGACAGTGATCTCTTCAGGCACGTAGGCTGCGTGCAAGACTTTGAGTAGTGCATTCCGATGGGCTTCGGAGCACATAAGCAATGATAGGATTGAGATCTTGGAAGGCGTCTGGTGAAGCTGATCCACTATTTTATAATCACTCTTCTTGATGATTCGCATGAACTCATCAACCTCTTGATCGAAGGGTGTTTTCAAGGCTTCTTTAACAGCTTGCTCTTCCTGCACCAAGCTTTTTCCTTTTGCTTTAGCAGCAGCTTCTGCTTCGGCAGTGGGTCTCTGAATTTGTGGAGCGAAAAGACGTTCGCTTTGGGTGAAGCCTCCGCCTCCTCCCACATTGTCAATTTGTGGTGCAGGGGTTGATGATTCAAAAGTGATTCTTTGTCCTTCGCAGTACAGGTCAGAGCCGTAATGCCAGGGGATGGCATTACTGCTTTCATAAGGTACTGGTCCAGGCACCGTGATAGTGACTGGACTGACTGCAGCTGCGGAAGGAATTGTGATAGTCTGTGGATCGTAGTAAATTGTGACCGGTGCTCTGATGGGAGCAGCACTTTCTGAGTTGTAGGCAGAGTTGTTTTCAGGATCATAAAATATTGTGACAGTTGAGACATCTTCATGATTTGTTGCTGGTGTTGTAGGAGACATTGGTGGAAGGATGGATGTTGTTGTTGTAGGAGTTTCAAAATGGAGTGGTGCTGGAGTTGTAGGAGAAAAATTTGTTGATAACTGATCAGTTGAGATAATAGATGAAATACTTGTTGATGAAGCCGAAGAATTGTCCGGAACAATGGTTGTTGCAGTTGTAGGAGGTTCTGGAGTTGTTGCTGATGAGATTGCTGGATTTGTAGGAAATGATGGGGTGATCTGAAGCTGGCCACTCTGAATGAGACCATCTATGTCATTCCTTAAATTATCGCACCCATTGACTGAAATATTGCAGTAAGCACACCCCAACTCACACCCCGGGAACATTTGACATTCGAGGAGCTGAGCCTTAATTTCTACCAACGGTGTCCGGATCTGACCCACACTGGTTATTAAATAAGACGGCTTGTCTTCTTCAATAGCGTTAATTCTGGGACCCCCGTGGTTTGGCATTGGGTTCTTATTGACATTGGGTGGTGGTGCGAAATTCAGAGCTTTCGAGTCTACCAGGTCTTGTACCTTCATGTGCAAAGCTCTGCACTTTTCTGTACTGTGGCCAGGTGCATTTGAATGAAAAGCACATCTGGCGCTGGAGTCATAATTCCTGGGTAGACTGTTGGGATCTGGAGGTGCCAACGTCCTTAGCTCAACTAGGTTGAGTTTCAAGAGTTGTGGCAGCAGTGTAGCATATGGCATAGGGATCGGATCGATTACCCTGTTGGCTTGAGATGGCCTCTGCTGAAATGGCCTTTGCTGGTTGTTGTTGTTGGTGTTGTTGTAATTCCTTGGAGGATACTGAGCTTGTTGATGGTACTGAGGTTGCTGATAGTTTTGTTGCGGAGGTTGATAAACTGGTGGAGGATGAGCTGGAGCAGGAATGGTGACTGCTGCCACTGATCTGTGAACAAATTGGGGCCTGCCCCTGTTGGTGTGGATGGCATTGGTCTCGCCAGTTCTTCTTGGGCCTGCAAAAGGCTTCCTTGTACTACTGGACGAGCTTGCACCGTTGTCTGAGATCTTACCCATTTTTAACAGGCTCTCAATTCTCTCCCCAGCTATGACAACATCTGCAAAGCTAGTGGAAGAGAAAGCAGCCAGCCTGTCAATATATGTCCCCTGAAGGGTGTTCATAAACATATCTGCCATTTCCCTTTCAGACATAGGTGGCTGAACAGCAGCAGCCAGTTGCCTCCATCTCTGGGCATATTCTCGGAAACTTTCCCTTGACGACTGTGACATTCCCATTAGGAGAGTCCTGTTGGGTGCCATATCTAAGTTGTACTGATACTGTCTGATGAAGGCCTCTGCCAGGTCCTTCCAGCATCTAATAGTTGCCCTTGTCAAGTGAGAGTACCATTCTCTTGAAGCTCCTGTCAAGCTGTCTTCGAAATAGAACATCCAGAGCTTCTCATCCATAGTATAGGCCTTCAGCCTCCCCAGAAATGATTGTAAATGAGTCCGGGGGCATGAAGTCCCGTTGTATTTTTCAAAGCAAGGAGGCTTGAACTTATGGGGAATCCTGACCCCGTCTACCAAACCCATGTCCATGACGTCAAAGCCCAAAGAGTTTTGAGACTCTAAGGATCTCAACTTCTCAGCTATCTCATCCAGTCTTCTATCATAAGCTTCTTCCCCAACACCCATTACTGTGAATTGGTCCTCCTGAGGATCTTCTTGTAGTACCCTGGCTGCAGTGGCAGTCCCTTGAACATTTGCAGGGATGTTGGCCTATGGATGGAGATGTGGTCCAAATACAGGGGGATTGACATGAGGTTGGACCCTTTCATTATTGCTAGTCCCGGCAGTCCCTATATGTGGATCTTCTTGATTTTGCCTTTCCACCATGGCCCTCAATCTTTCCTGGCTCTGAGCCATGTTGTTCATTACTTCCATAAACTACGTCATTTGATTCCTCATTTCTAGCCTTTCGTTCGCCATTTGATTTCTGACCTCAGTAAGGTCCTGCTGCATCTGATCCATTTGAATGCCCGGAAGGTTGTTACGGGTCGGATAACGGTGCGGACGGTTGAGGGGAAATACCCGGCGTCGAGCAATAATTCCTGAACATCACAACAGAGTTAGTGGCAGTAAAACAAAAACCTACAAAACAAATAAAAGGGTTAGCATGCAATGCAGTATGCTTATTTGTTTTCAAGGTATCCGGTTTGGCATTCAGTTTTGACCCTTCCAGACCCTTGAAGATGCTGTTGATGTTGCTTTCGAAGTGAAACTTGGATGGAACAAACTAATACATATATTACAAAAGCAAAATGGTACATAGTTTGTTTTACAAATACAAGCCCTCTGAGGGGTCAAAATACATCACAGGAAAATAAAAGTACATGGAATGAAAGCAACAACAAACAAATGGTCAAACACCAAGACCAAACTCATCCTCACGAACTTCCTTGAGAAGTGCTTCGGTCACAGGATCAGCTGGACGCTCCGTGAGATTCCTGATGAGGAGATTCCGGGTTGTAACAGCTGCTGTCAGCTTCTTGTGCTGACTTTGGTCCTTTGACCTCTTCACTCCAGCTTTGATCTTCAGCTCTGATATCTCCTTCTGGGCTGCTGCCAGGGCTTCTTGTTGTTCTTTTGCACTAGCTTCCAGTTGCTCCATCTCGTCTTGAACTCTCTTGTCCTCCAGAGTACGAGCCTCGGTGATCCTGACCCACCGGGCCTGAATTTCCTTCAGATACAAGTTTGTCCTTGCTCTCTGGAACTGGGCTTCCTTGCAAGCATTCTTCAGAATTTGTTCTCCAGCTTTAGACTTTTTGATATAATCCCCAGACTTCTCAATCTTAACCAGATGCTCCACTCTCAGCTTCTCTAACCTCTCAATCTCCATCCTACCATCACTCCTCTCCCGGAGGGTCTTCTGCAAAGCCTGGGTTAACTTCTCATTTCTTTCCTTCAAGCTCTCAAACTCTTCCAAACTGATAGTGGCAGGGGGTGGTGCTGAGGATGATTCAGGCATATCTTCTATGGTAAAGGGCATCCCAGAGAATTGAGCCCTAGCATAGGACCACTCATAATATTGTGCTGATGCCACATTGTTGCACTTCCCCAAAATGGTTATTCCCTTGGTTTGAACATTATCCCAGGCCCAGGCTGCCTGCCTAACAATAGCCAGATTAATCTTGTTCTCACAATAAAGAGTCTCAACCATGTCCTGTGCCTTAGGAGTGTGGACCAGTGCATAGCCCAGTTGCCTTCTGAACAGCAGAGGATTATAATTGATACTACCCTTAACTCCTATTAGGGGCACATTGGGAAAATGCCCACAGCTGGTGATGATATCCCTGCCCTTGGTGCTTTGAGTGCACCATCTGATATCAGCTGAAGTTAGAGCAGTAAGTCTCTTAGCCCAGTTTCTCTGCTGATGGGGGTTCAAAAATGCATTTGTCCTGGGTAGGTGCCTGAGAAGCCAAGTATGGAACAAAGGAGCACATCACCTCACTAATCTTCCCCTCTGCTTTTCATTCCTCTGATGCACTGAATAATAGAGATCCCCCAATAAAGTGGGCACTGGGTTCCTCAAGATGAAAAGATGGATTGCATTCTTGCTAATGAATCGAGGCTCATCTGCAAACAATACAATTCCATATATGCTCAGGGCCAATAAAGTACAGACAGCTTTCCACTCTCCTAAAGAAGCTTTCAGGGTAGCTTGAGAGATCAAGAAATCCAGATGAAAGCCAGGGATTCCAGCTTTAGAAGTCATATGCTGCTCAATCAGAACAGGTTCTAGATGCAAAGCCTTTGCTACTTCTCCATTACCGGGAAAGACCATCTCAGGGTTGAAAGGGATTCCACCTCTGATAGGTATACCAACTAATGATGAGTATTCTTCCAATAAAGGGCCCAACTGAAAGTCTTGGAAAGTGAAACACCTCAGTGGGGGATCATAAAACTGAATGCAAGTGTGGATCAGGCTTCTCTGTGAAGGATCCAGATCCATAACCATATCGAGTATATCTCCATAGTGTTCCCTGAACAATGGTATATGGTCTGGAGTGATCAGGGTCTGAATCCTCCTGATGTCAGCTAACTCCGGCTGGAAGAAGTGGTAGGTGATGTTGCTCTTTTTAGGAGCCATGATGCTGAAGATGAGTAAAGACAGGTGCTGATGATAACACTGAAGAATGGGCCACTGATTGGCTGGTGCAGGTGATAGCTGAAGCAGATGCTGATGAAGATGGGTCAATACTGAAGATGGGGTCAAAACCAGAACCAAATGAAGATGGATACCCTGAAACACAAATAAGCAAATGTCAATATGATGCAATGTTTATGTATGCAAATGATATGCAAGGGTTTGTGACTGAGCTGGATCTGATCAATTGCTCTGATATAAGTCCATGTGTGTAAGAAATCCAGATGGAGGTCTATAAGTCCAGTAACCAAGGTGGGGGACTCAAATAAAGAGCCACATGTCCAGGGTTTAGAATCACAAGAACTGTTCCAACATGGAGTATTCTTAATCAAGTCAAAGTAACAGGGTATTCTGAGGTCAAGGTACCTGCAAACCTGTAAACAGCCCAACCCCCTCACAGGTGGTGTTCTAAAACAAGGATCTTCAGACTTGGATCAGTTATGAGAAGTGTAAACACTTCTAACCCGGAGGTACAGTGTTTATAATAACCATAAAAGTTCCTCCTCTAATTCACCTCAGTTTCTGAAGGTCAATACTAAAAGGTCATCCAGACTTAGCAAGCTTCCCAGATAGCCCTAGTATTGCAGGAAATCTGCAACACAGAGTTCTCAAAAAGAAACCCATATCTGAACCGTGTTTCATATTCCCGCACCAGACCGAGATGGAATGGGAAAGAATATGATTCACTCTAGCCTAGGTGTCACTCAGGTCCCAGGTATAGGACCTTAACTCTCAATGGAACACCCACCCACCAAAGCAAAACCAGATCCAGCCAGCAGCATGACAGTATGATATATGTAAAGCAGTAAAGAAAGTAGATAAACAACTGTACATAAGGCAAAAGTAAAACAAATATAAACACAAATAAACATATAACACCCCAGTAAACACAAATCAATCAAGCGCTAGGAGGAACCCACAAAAAGAACCAGAAGCCCTGGTTGCAATATAAGGGTCCCCAGCAGAGTCGCCAAGCTGTCGCTCCCGATAAATGGGACCGGCCCAAATAAAGGTACAGACGCGAACTGTCGGCGAAAGGGACAGTGAGAACACACAGCCGTGAACTCACTGGAGGTGAATAGAGTCGCCAACTAGGCATTTTTATCCCGGAGGAAAGGCAATGCTGCATAGACCTAGAAAGAGACGGATAAGACGGTTGCGAACCAGAGAGACTGAGAAAGGGGGTTGGTTACAACCTGGGAAGGTATTAGCACCCAGATTGTCCGTCGTACTCGACGGGATCCACGCTTAAAAGATTTGTGTTTTAAAGGGGTAGTGTCAGTGCAATCTGTGTATAAAAGAGCTGGAAAAGGATGTACAGGTGCCAGTGTAAAGGAAGTGAAGTGTGTAATATATACAGTGTCAGTGCAGAACAAAGATGAAATGCTCAAGATCATGAGGCTTAAGAATGAAGCTGGAAAGAGGGGGGGATATACAGAGACTTTTGTTCGATAACTGTTAAGTTATGCCTACGTATCCTCTCGTGCAATGAGGAAGTCAGAACACCGTAGTTCGACCCAAAGAGACTGAAAGATAAATTGACTTGTGAACTGCTTACTTGTCCATGCTCAAGTGTATGACCTGTCTGGCTCAGGTGCAAACTGTCTTGCATTAGACGGAAGAAGCAAGTTCTCGTTTGTGAGTGAAGATGATGAGAAAAGAATCCCGGAGGAGACGATTATTGTTTGTTTTTGAGTTTTCAGTCTTTTATTGCTTTTTGAAGTTTGTCATAAGATAATGAGCTTAAGCCTAAACCAATGGATTTAGTAAACTCATCACATCTTCCCTCTGATCAGGGGTAATGAGAATACCTTAAGTGTGAAGTCAGATTCTCACACTTAATCACCTTTGATGTAGGATTAAGATCATTGACCCACTTGTGATTATTTAGATGTTTTTTTTGGTGTTTTTGTTTAGTGTTAAGTAATGAGATTAAGCCATAATCAGGGATTAAACAGACTCATTACACCATCCTAAGAGAAGGATAATAGATGAGAATGTTTAAGCTGAGGAAAACTCCTCAACTTAATCCATGACTAGGGATTAAACTCATGACAAAACAAGCCTTTGATTAAGTGGATTTTATTGAATGATATGATGATGAAGTGAGTTTTATGGTTTGTAAGACAACTTGAGGGGGACTTGTCCATTAACACTAGGGTTAGTCCTTCTTAACCAATTAAGGAAGAATTAGAACCCCAATGCAAGGCCCAAGTTACAAGTGTGATGTCTTGATGATTATTAAATGGATTGATTAAAGGAGTTAAACACATTAAGGGTTTAACACTTAGGATTAAAGTTATACACTCCATCCTAAGAGAAGGATGCAGGCATAAGCTTAATCACAAAGCCTTATAGCCTTTAGGGTTTAGTCCCTGATTATGAGATGAGAAGAGAGGACTCAAAAGAGACACAAAGGTAAAACTAAGAGGGGAGACTAATCAAGACCCTAATCATTGTCATGCTTGGTTGTTCCTAAGGTTTATGAGGTTTTCAGGAGAATTCTTCAGAGGAATCAACAGGAAGCAGATGAAAGGATCAAGAGAAGCAAAGCAACTTGCTTCATTCAAGAAGTCAAGTCACTTGAAGAAAGAAAGTGGGAAGAAGAAGAATGAGCAAGCTCAAACTCAAACACAAACAAGAATGCAGCTTGGATGCAAGAGAGATGAAAAGAAAGATTATGAGAAGTGAAGGCAAATTCACTTCTCAAAGCCACTTACCACCTGAAAGGTTAGAAAAGAAATGCAATGCAATGCCAAATGGGATGAGATGACATGATGAGAAACAAAACCAGAAGCATATATGTGATGCTAATGATGCTATGAGGTGCTACAAACATGAGGCAGCACATGGAAATGATCATACAAGCTTATGAATGCAAATGAAGCAAGTTAGGAAGCATGAACATACATGAAAAGTTATGAAGTGCATATGACATACAACATGGAAAATACATGATGCAATGATCAAACATGCTTTCAATATGTCTTATGATGTCAAATGAATCACATGGATGCTTGAAATGTCATGGCAAGTCATGTTATGCAAGAGAATGCAAGATGGATGCATATGGAAGCCCAAATTAGGGTTTATGAATCATACATCAAACACAAACCAAAACCAGAAGCAAACAACATTACAAAAATTTGAAAATGCACTCAAAGGACCCCTAATCCTATACTAAACCAATGCCCAAAGGAGAGGTCTCAACTCTTAACCAATCTCAAGTTATGATTTTCACAAGTTTTTTAGGGTTTTAGGGTTCCTAAACAAGAAAATTATCAAACAAATTGAAAGTGAAAGATCAAATCATGTCCATTTAATCTCACAAACTACATGCTAAACACAATGCAATGCAAGAAGAATCAATGTCCAACTCTTCATGGATAGACAGAAATGATTTTTTTGAACTTTGGATCAAAATAATGCACAAAAATGATTTTAATTCAATGAGAAATTCTTAAAATGCATCAAGATCAAAAAATAAATTTGGTTTGAAGGTTGGACAATGTTTCTAAATGTCTTAGAACATTTCATGAATTTTTTGGTGATTTTTTAAATACTTAAAAGTATTTTTAACAAATTAATTTTCATTAATCAATTAAAAATAATCTTTTAAATATTTAAAAATACTTTTTAAATGCTAAAAATGAAAATAAAAATATTTTTGTGTCTTAAAAATTAATAAAACTCTTGAGAAAAAGTTTCATAATTTTTAAACAAGTTTTGCTATTTTAAATAAATTGTGCAAATAAAATGAAAAAAGAAATGAAAATAAATGGATTTAAATGGAAGTCAACTGAGTGGAGGGCCAGGATTGAGTCTGAATTTGAATGGGTTGACTGCGCGCGCTAGTGGAGGGCCAGGATTGCATCTGATTATATTAATTTAATTATGGATTAATTAAACTAACTAAGTGGATTAGGGCAAAGCAAGAGGATCTGGGCCATTCATTCGCGCGGCAGGTCAATGGGTCAAAGCAATCCTACGCTTCACATTCAAATGGCATTTAATTACAGGATTAAGCCCTAATGATTTTCAGGTGGCCGGAGAAGACCTCCGATCGTCTTCTCCGGTGGGAAGCCCACCTGAAAATCCCTAAAACTCTCAAAACCTAACTAAAATGAAATCTAAAAACATGGAAATGATCCCCACAACTTACTGAATCAAAACTCCAAGCCAAAACTCATTTATTTTTCCCCAAACTCATGAATCGAGCAAAACATTTTTTAGGTCACAGAGTTTCAGAAAGCAATTAAATTCTCATTTCATCACCATTTTCAAAACCAATGACATCAGGATAATCAGTGAAGCATATAGAACAACTTAAGAACTTAAAAAACGATTTCTGGAAAAAAAAGTTCTTGAGCTACCTGAGTTTCGAAGCTTTCACTCCAGCAACTTTCTGCCCTCTTCCTTTGATGCAATCCACTCTACTTGGTCCCCTGATGATCCTTGAGTGCTTGGAAGAAATTTATGTTGGCTGGTTAAGGAGTTTGAACAAGTTCTGTCCAAGCTCAGTTGAAAATGGTGATGGTGATTCAAGCTGTTTCAGGCCAATGTGAGTGGTTCTTTTTGACCAGTGTGATGAATGGAGAAGGTTTATGAAGTTTGTTTGAGTGTTAGTGAACTGTGGAGTGAGTTTCGAATGGTTTTGCTTCTGGGGGTGAAAATGGGGGAATGGTGTTCTTGTGTGTTACTGGCTTGTTTCTTTGTTGGTTTAGGTTCAGTGTGACAAGGTGAGGATGATGGTGAGACTTGCTTGAATGTTTGTGAGGTGTGGAGGCAGATTCGAAGAGAAATGCAAAATGGGGTGAGTTTGTGTATGTGATGGTGTGGTGTGTTTCAGCCTTGCTTCTTCTTATGTTTAGCTTGCAAATGGATAGTATAAAATAATCCCATAGGTCAGATGATGTGACCTGGCCTTTATTGATTGGTAAGTTCACTTTTGCAAAATGTCAACTTTGTTGTAAGAGAGGTATGGCTTGAGATCTAGCTTGGTACAATGGCTAGGGCTGGCGCAGCATGGTGTGTATGGGAGGCTAGCATGGTTCAGCATCCAATGTAACAAGTGGGTGAAGTGTCATGAGTGATTTTGCAACTTGCTTCCTCTTGAAACTTCATGAAAATGCCTTATTATACAAACCATGAACATGTGAAACTTTGGTTCAATTCTGATTTTTAGAACTTATGTGATGTTTGTACATTGGTTTGAAGTGAACTAGAAGTTACAAATGGCTTTGCTACATGATTTTGCAAAATTTTCAATTAGTGCATAACTTGAAAATTAGTGATTTTTGCCAACTTTGTCACACCATAACTTTTGATCCAAAATGAATTAGATCATGTTCTTGTACTTTGTGAAAAGGGAAAAATGTATTCTACAACTTTCATGACCAAAGTTTTTCCATTTGAAGCATTTTTTGATCAAAAAGCAAGGCTTGAAAAATGACCTAAATTGACAAATTCCTTAAAAAGTCAACTATGCCCTAAAAAGTCAACTTTGCAAAAACTTCAAATTCTTGAATTTTGTGAACTTCAACCTTCTTCCATGATCAAATAAAGATCATATACACTCAAAATGATGAAGATCATCCCTTGGTTGGGTCATTGGGGGCCTCAGATGCCCTGATTTTGCACTGACTTGTCCAGAAAGTCAACTCTTGATCAGATGACTTCCCCATGGAATTTCTTCATGAAAATTGATATGCATACTCCCTATACCATATAGAGACCAATGGAAACAAGAATGACCAAAAATTTTGGAGTTATGGCCTCTGAAACCAAAACCCTAATTTTAGGTCAACTGTGCAGTCAAACTTGGCTCTGCATCCACACCAATCCCAGTTCTTGTGATTCTTTTGCATTTTTGACTTTGAGAGGATGTAATATGATGCTAGAGCACACATGGATCCCTTTGAATTGATTGGTGGCCTTTGGATTGGCTCAAGTGGCTCTTGGATTGCTCAGGTCACAAACCCTAGGTGCAGATGACTCAGAATCTATGCAGTGAATCAAAAATGGGATGTGAGATGATATGATTGTGTTTATGCATATGAGATGATCACAAGCCATGGTGTGAATGGGTGAGGGCAAATTTGGGGTGTTTACAGCGGGGAGGTCCCCAGTGACAAGCGGTTTAAGCCTAATGAGACAGGCAAGAAGGGAGGTCAGAAGTGGGGGAAAATTGAGGTCGAAAGAGGACCCTCAATGGGATACACAAAAGAGGTTAGGAACTCTAACAAAGCTGCATATGTATCTGAGAATTACAAGGGTAATAATCCTATGTCCAGGTCGCAATGGCGTAGGGAGCAACGCAGAAGGAAGTCTCAAAGGGAAGCCTCTAGAGGTCATTGTGTTGAATCCAACACAATTGTCCTTGGTGAAGCTAGGGACAATCTCAAAGTGAATAACAAAGTGCCTGTGGGGCACAAAGGACTTTCATTTAGAAACAAAGGAGCCGACATGAAGGAAGAAATAAAAGCTGAGTTGAAGGTTGTCGAAGATGAAGAGATGACAGATAACTTTGACTGTGAATTTGAGGCTTCTTTGGATGTAAGGGTCAACGTGGTTTCAGGGATGCCTAGAGAGTACGATTGTAACGTTTGTATTTAATTAATTAATTAATTTAATTAAATATTATTGTGTATTTTTTCCGATTATGAGTGGTTACACGTTGTTTTATCGTCTGTGTCGTTAAGTCGTTTGAGTTATTTAAGTTGATTTTGTGTTGCGGGATTAAGTTATGTGTTTGGGTGGTTTAAGTAAATTAATTAAGTCGAATAAATAAAATAGGTATTATTGAGATAATATTAAGTTGGGCCTATTTTATGGTGTAAGAGTAGTAAGTTGGGGGTGCTAAGTTGGACCCATTAGTAATTAGGTAATTGGTGGGAGTTTAGTAAAAACAAGTTGAAAACCTAATTAGAGAGAATAATCATAATTTGGTGAGGGAAGGAAGAAAAAGTCTTAGAGGGAGATCAAGAAGAGGATAGGGTGAAGATTTTCGCGGGAATTTTTGCAGTGAACTCGAGCTGCCTTCAATCCAAGGTAAGGGTGGGGTTCGAATTCCATAACCGGGACTAGATGATCATATGTAGGTTGGTATTTTCGTGTGATTTCATTGTTGTGTTTTGAGATATGATTGTTGTTGTCAATTTAATGTTGATATTTGATGAATGAGCATGTTGTTTTTGTTGTATTGCTGAGATAATTTCTATTGTGTTTCTGTTGTTGTGTTGTGTTGGATTATTGATGCAGAATTCGTGTAGAAGCAGTTAGGGTTCATAAAATCGACCATAGGAATTGATAGATGAATAAATACATGAAGTTTTTAGAGAAAAATCGATGTATCAACCCTATTAAGATTGAACAAAATGGAGAAAATGTGTGAAATCGTAGCAGAATTGGAATTTGAGGCATTCTGGTCATTTGCGTAACAGATATGGTGTTACGCATAACAGACAAGGACATACGCATAACAACCTGTATTACGTAGGCCATACGTGTATCACTTTAGGCCAATACGTGTATCAAAGTGGCTATACGCGTATGGTCAGGGCTTGTGCAGAAAAATGCGGTTTTTGGCGATTCGACTTGTTTTCGCATCCGTTTCAATTTGAATTGATCTTAGACTTAAAGTAAAGATAAAATAAGTTTTTTATAGTAGATTTGAGAGTTTAAAATAATAAATTTAGTAATCTAGTCTATTAAGTCGTAAATTGTCGTTTTCACGTCGAAGTGGTGTTAAGGTTGTTACAAGTCGCATCGTTCCGCTTTTGGGAACACTTATTAAGTTGCAGGTATTATGACCAATGTTGATTCATGTTGTTGAGTTGTTCAAGTTGTTACATTTTCATGTTGTTAATTATACCATTTTTTTTGTATGCCATTCATAGTTGCATACATGTGCATATTTCAAGTTAGAGCGTATGCTCGATTCAAATTGGCCTGGAATGGAAAATAAGTTGATAATGCCTCGATAACCTGGAAATGTTTTAAGCTAGGAGTTTACTCCAAATGGTACCAGATGCATATAAGTTGAGCCGCATCGAGTTGCATAATGATTACTTTATTTGTTGAATGTAGTTGCATGTTGAAGTTTCTTGTTGTGTGAAGTGTGTGATTATATGATTATCTCGTTTACATATTGATTATCGTATCATGTTTATGTTATTCGATATCTCACCCCTTCTATTTAAATGTTGCCCTTTTTTGGTAACGTGCAGGTAACAAAGAGTCCAGTACTTAGTAGCTTCGAGTTGGTGTTTGTCGCTCTGATACGTAGCACTTCGGGGGGATGAACGCATGTTTTGCCTTTGTGATTTTGTTTAAGCTTATGAACTAATTTTAAGTTGTTTTATGTTGAAGAATAAAGTTGAGATTATTTTGATGTTGATTTATTTGAAGTTGTTTAAGAGTTGAAACATGTTGATCCGCTGCGTTGTTTATTTCAAAGTTATATTATTAATGAAGTTGTTATTTGGTTTTAAAAGTTGGAAAATGTAATATCCCATGTTTGTTGATGAAATTTTATAACTCTAATTTAATTTATAAAGTCGGGTAGAAATGGGGTGTTACAACGACCACATCACCGAGGTCAAAAATTTGGATGCTAATACCGAAGCAGAAATGGCAGCACACCAACCAGTGTGCTACTGTGTAATGAACAACAATTGCATCGAAGAGCAGAACGCGTTCTTCAAAAGACCCATAGAGGCTATGAGGGGCACCTCAAACCCCTTTATATTACTGGAAAAGTGAAAAATGTGGCCATCAACAAGATTTTGGTTGATTGTGGCGCTACAGTAAACATAATGTTGCATTTCTTGCTACCCAGGATTGGCAAATTCGACACTGACCTAAAGCCTCACAACTTTGTCCTGTGGAACTATGAAGGAAATACTGTACCTACTATGGGGGTCCTACACGTTGAATTGACTGTGGGGATAGTCACAAGGCCCACTGTCTTTATGGTGGTAGAGAGTAAGGCCAACTATAACCTCCTTCTAGGGAGGGAATGGATACATGGCATAGGAGCAGTGCAATCTTCCATGCACCAAAGGGTCACCATATGGAGGGAAGATGGTATTGCCGAGAACATCGAAGCTGATCAGGGGTACTTTAATGTACCAGTGAATCACGTAGAAGGTGTGGAGTTCGACAAGATCTAGAACATATTGGTCCATGTGCACTTGCAGGATTCGAGTTCACACCAGATGATCACGCATACCGCACATTGAACCTCTATCCCATCAAAGGATTTCGCAGGGACAGAGAGGTCGTAAGAGAAGCAGGAAATCTCCCACCTTATTTACCTGATCCTAAGATCCGGCCCACGGGCTCGGGAAGCGAAGGCAGTAATAATGACTGACTTCGACGCGTTAAAAATAATTTCGGCCTATGTGACTGAGACAAGGATACAGGCGGCCTTGGAAGCTGCAGGAAATGATATGGTCGTGGAGGCCCTCACTGAATTTGTTGAAGAGATTCCTACGAGGGATTTCGACCAAGAGCCCTCAGAGAAGGCTCAAGGAGAATCAGACCAGAAACTTGATGCCATTTATGATAATGAGCCTTTGGGATTTGAGAATGACCATTTGTCAGAAAGTACCAAGATGTTGGCTCATGATCCTTTTGAAGAAATAGACCTGGGAGAAGGGGAGTTGAAAAGACCTACGTACATCAGTGCCAACCTCGACCCAGAACTTAAAGTTGAAATGCTCCACCTTCTGAAAGAATTCAAAGATTGTTTTGCATGGGACTATAATGAAATTCCTGGTTTGGAAAGAGAGCTCGTTGAACACAAGCTACCAATCAAACCTGGGAAGAAGCTTGTCAAACAAAATCCAAGACAATTCGTCCCAACAATCCTCGCAAAAATTAAAGAGGTGATTGAAAGGTTGCTTCGATGCAAGTTCATTTGTACAACTAGGTATGTCGAATGGTTAGCAAATATTGTGCCAGTAATTAAAAAGAATAGTTCTTTAAGGGTGTGCATAGATTTTAGAGATCTAATTTCAGCAACCCCTAAAGATGAATATTCAATGCCTGTGGCAAAAATGTTGATTGACTCTGCTGCGGGACATGAGTATCTAAGTATGCTAGATGGCTACTCAAGATACAATAAGATATTCATTGTTGAGGAAGACATCCCTAAAACTGCTTTCCAATGCCCATGGGCCTTAGACACCTATGAATGGGTAGTTATGCCTTTCGGTTTGAAAAGTGCATGGGCAACTTATCAAATAGCAATGAATTAAATTTTTCATGATTTCATAGATACATTTATGCAAATTTATATTGATGACATAGTTGTAAAGTCTATTTCAGGACTCGACCATGTCGATCACCTTAGAAGTTCCTTTGAAAGAATGAGAAAATATGGTCTTAAAAATGAATCCTCTTAAATGTGCTTTTTGTGTGCAGGCATGGGACTTTCTTGGATTTGTGGTCCACAAAAAGAGGATCGAAATCAATCAGAATAAGACTAAAGCTATCATGGAGGCTAAAGCGCATTCGACAATGAATGAGCTCCAGTCAATCTTAGGCAAGATAAACTTCTTAAGGAGGTTCGTATCAAACCTGAGTGGAAAGACTCAAGCTTTCCCCCCTTTACTGCGTATTAGAAAAAAAGGATTTTAGAGGGGCCAAGCTCAACAAGAAGCCTTCAACAAGATCAAAGATTACTTGAGTCATCCTCCAATTCTTTCTCCACCTTGTAGAAAGAAAAGTATGAGATTGTACATAGCTACTTCAGATAGAACTTTAGGGAGTATGTTAGTCCAAGAGGATGATGATGGCGTCGAAAGAGCCATTTATTACCTTAGTAGAGTTCTAAATGATGCAGAAACTAGGTATAGTACGATAGAAAAATTATGCCTATGTTTGTATTACTCTTATACTAAATTGAAACATATATAAAACCAGTTGATGTTTATGTATCTTCTCGTTTTAATGTTATTAAACCTATGTTGTCCAAACCTATTTTGCATAGTCGAATTGGAGAATGGGCACTGGCATTAACTGAGTACTCTTTAACTTCTAAACCCTTAAAAGCTGTTAAGGGACAAGTGGTGGCAGAATTTATACTCGACCATTCTATTAATGAAAGTCCCTTGAATTATCTTGAGATTGAGCCATGGAAGTTATACTTTGACGGGTCTAGTCATAAAAATGGGACTGGAATTGAAGTGCTTGTTATTTCTCCTAATAAAATTCTAATAACACTCAAGTACAAAATCGAAGGTCATTGTTCTAACAATTAGGCTGAATATGAAGCTTTGATAGCTGGATTTGAGGTATTGTTGGAATTGGGGGAAACTCATGTCGAAATAATGGGAGACTCTGAGTTGGTAATAAAACAAGTTACCAAAGAATACAAATGAATAAAAGAAAATCTAATTATGTACTTTGTATTAGTGAATAGGTTGTTGAAAAAAATTTCAATCATTCACCTTTCGACACATTCCTAGATTACAAAATCAAGTCTTATATGACCTAGCTCAAATTGCATCAGGATATAAAGTTTCAAAAGAAAAATTACAAAGTGCAATAGAAGTTAGAGGAAAGGTTGTGTCAATGGGTTTAGCTCCATCATACTTAGAAGAGACTAAGCTTGGGTATGTTGACAAAGAAACATTTGCAATATTGATGGTCGATATCATAAGTGACAAAGATTGGAGGAAGACCTTAATGGACTACCTAGAAAATACAATGGCTTCGACAGAAAGGAAAGTCAAATACCAAGCTCTAAGTTATGTTCTTTTGGGGAACGAATTGTTTAAAAAGACTTCTGAAGGACTATTTCTTAAATGCCTTAGTGAGGATGAAGCGTATTTAGCTCTTTCGACGGTCCACAATGGGGCATATAGAGCACATCAAGTAGGCCACAAAATGAAGTGGCTTTTATTTCGACAAGGTGTGTATTGGCCTACTATGTTGAAAGACTACATAGAATTTGCCAAAGGATGTCAAGAATTTCAAGTGCACGCTGGCATCCAACGTGTGCCTGCAAGTGAATTACACTACATAATAAAACCTTAGCCTTTTAGAGGATGTGCTTTGGATTTGGTTGGAGAAATGCAACCAGCATACTCAAAAAATCATAAGTACATTTTGGTAGGGATTGATTATTTCTTCAAATGGGTCAAAGCGATCCCATTGCCAAATGTCGACCAAGAATATGTAATTGAATTTATTCAAAAACATATCATATACAAATATGGAATCCCAGAAACAATCACTACATATCAAGGATCTGTATTTACTGGTCGAAAGATGCAAGAGTTCGCCACATAAATGGGTTTTAAACTTTTGACATCTACACCTTATTATGCCCAGGCCAATGGCCAAGTCGAAGCAGCGAATAAAATAATTATTGGTTTGATAAAAAAGCATGTGGGTAAGAAGCTAAGGAATTGGCACAAGACATTAGACCAAATCCTTTGGGCATGTCGAACTTCACCCAAAGAGGCAACCAATACTACCCCGTTTTGACTTACTTACGGACACAACGCAGTTCTGCCTCTTGAAATTTATCTTCAGTCCACAAGATTTCAAAGGCACTATGAGATCCCAGCAGAAACCTATTAGGTCATGATGTAAGATGAATTACTTGACTTGGACAAAGAAATACTTCATGCTTTAGAGTTATTAGAAAGGCGGAAGAAAAGGATAGAGAAATCCTACAACCAAAGGTTTAAATTGAAAACCTTTTCAGTTGGTGAATTAGTGTGGAAAGTCATATTACCTATGGATCTAAAAACTAGATCCTTAGGGAAATGGTCACCCAAATGGGAAGGCCCTTTCCAAGTTACAAAAGTTTTCAGTAACAATGCGTATAAGATTCATGAGATTGAAGCTGATTTGAGAGTCTTTAAAGTAAATGGGAAATATTTAAAAAGATATAGGCATATGCTTCAAGAGATTCATATCAGAAAATAAAAATTTCATTGATGATTAAGGGGGCCATGAAAGGCCTGCAATTACAAAAGTGTAAAAACATGGTTGAACAACCAAAAGAAAAGAAAACATAGTCTTCTAGATCCTCCTAAGTGAGGCAATTAAGGTAATTCATCCAATCTTCATCACCTTCTTCATCAGGTGGTTGCTCATTCTTGGGAGGCTCCTTAGCCAGAGAGGCCATCCTACCCCCCTTTGTTTGGGAACGAGTGACTACCTCTACACTAGGAGAAGGGTTCTCTTTCTTTTTTGTGTTCTTTCCCTATTCGTGTGAAACAGTGCCATCTATTTTCTTTGCAGAATTTTCCATGTTGTTGTGATGAAAAGATGGACTGAATAAGGGTTATTTATAGGAGAAAGACCTACACGCTGATTGGCCAGATAAAAGGCAGCCAAAAAGCAGGTAAAGTCTTCCTTGGGAATAACATCCTAAAAAGGCGTTCTAGCTTCAATGGGTAGTTAGGAACTTGTGCAACATAAGTATGAGGCATTGAAAGCTGAAACGTCGCGGCCATAATTAAGGGTAGGGCAATAATGCTCTAACCCAAAGTTAAGTTAGAGTCTGTCTGACTAACTTAAAAGTTATGTTAACATCCAAATGATAAAAAAACGAACACGTTATATATGTAGAGAAAGGGAACGTGAGTCGAAAGTGATAAAAAAACACATAAATTAAATGGGGGCAATGATGCCCTAAATTGTCATTACATAAGGGCCACATTAGTGCCAAAACAAGATTACATAAAAGGGAAACACAAAGTCCTGAGACATGACAGAAGCAGTCGAAGATCAAAAAGGAAGCTTTGATTCTAACTGAAGAAAATTGTGTTGGCTGATTAGAAGGCGGTTTTCACAAAAATCCTTGTCAAGTTTGGCAGTAGCAAGCTCCTTGTCGAGCACCTCAGCAGTATCAATGAGGTCAATAATGCGCTTCAATTCAGCAGTCAGTTCAGTGTTGTCGAACTGACTTAGCTCAAGGTTGTTATGCTTAACCTCAACAATTTTCTTCTGAAGTTCTTAAAGCTCCTTTTCCCAAATTTCAAGGGATAAGTTGTTGGTAGCTATTTGTCTGTCCCTCATAGCCTTGATGCCCTCCAACCTTTTGACTTCATTCTAGCTTACCTAGCTCGATCCCATGCATTACCACTCTTGACTCCGGTTTTCTGAATGATATCTTCAACCTTTGGAGCCAGTTTAAGATCATCAGACACTTGGTTCACCAGAGTACTTAGCTCCATGAGGGCTTGGGAGATCTTAGGATCAAGGGTCAAGAGGTCCAGCTATTCTAATGCTTCTTTCAGGAAAAGGCGAGCAGTAGGGTCCGCGCCCAAAGTAGTACGAATATACCTCTTGAAAAGTTGTCCTTTATTTTCTTGAGGATTGGACCAACCGAATCACTAGGAGCAGAGGCCCCGGGAGCTGTTGAAGAGCTTCTTCCAAAAAATCCAAGGCTCTTCCTAAGCTTTAGCCTAGCATACTCCCTTAGGTTCAACTGTTTCAAGGTTGACATTTGGTCATCGGCTGCAGGAGTTAGAAGTTGGACGACAGGAGTTTGCTGAGAATCTCCTTCAGGCAAGGTTGATTGAGTCCTTACATGCCTGTTTCTTATTCAGCATCATCCTTGTCCTGACCATCATCCTCTTCCTCCTCCTCCTCTTCATCTTCCTGCTCAGGATCATTCAAGACTTTGCCTTGAGCAGCAACTTGGGGATTATATGTAGTCTCTGGTTCTTTACCTTTTGGGCTAGAGGGGACATATTCTTCAGTTTATTTATCATTCTCTTCTTCGTCAATGGCAAAGGTTGCATCCATCTCCTCAGTAAGCCTTCTTGTCTGGCCACAAAAGTCTTTGCCAGTCACAACCTCATACTCACACTATGAATCATCAGTGTGAGACTGTTGAGTAGTTGTTTTAGCAGGAGAGTTTTGTGCGGCTTCGACTGTTGGGAGAGGGGCAGCTTCCTGATTTATGGGTTGGCTAATTTCACCCAAAGAGCTATAATCAGAGCCAAAATCAGAAGTTGGATGATAAGTAGGCTCACCTTGGCTGTTTAGAAGAATTGTAGGCAAAGGGGTGACAATTGAAGGTTGCAGTACAACTCCTGCACCAGCCTATTGACAAGAAAAGAAGTTAAGTCGAGGCTATGAAAAGAGATAAAAAAGGGCCAAATGCCAAGTTAAATACATGATTCTTTTCACCTCCGGTACTTGAGTTGTTACTCTCAAGAGGGCCAGCAGTAGGCTTCATCACAGGAGTGGGAAGTTTAGTTTCGACACCACCCTTAGTGGGTTCCTTGTTCAAACTTTTGGCCACCTTGGATGAAGGTTGGCCAACAACACTAGGAGATTGTGTAGTCTTCCTCTTCCTCTTGAGAGGTAGATCCTCAGGGGATTTTTCATTGTCCACAGTGATGACAACGCTTGAAGTCTTTTTTCCCTTTCTTGGAGACGTCAAAGGCTTTTTGTTTGTCTAACAGAAACACCAAACGTTAGAAGACAGATGCATGAGAGGTTAGATAAAGTAAGGATGATGAAATACCTTAGTGCCTTCTTTCTTCTCTATCTATATTGCCACGCCTTTATTTGCAATGGTTTTTCTAGTGATTGCTAGAAATTCCAAAAACAATAGTCATGAGTTAATACTTGATTACTCAGTAAGGGGGAATAAAGACCTCAAACCTTCATAGATTTCGGATTCGATGCTAACGTCTTCGAGCCCTATATGAAGGTGCCCTTTGAAACTATCCAGTGTGTGCTTAGTCGCAACCACTCTATGAGATTTCGGATGAGACTATTGTCGAAGGATTTTAATTGAATCCCCACAGATGAACCAGTCTGGAAATGGAGGAGCCAGGGCCACTCCAAAATCACTAATAGGAAGTCGAGGGAATTTGGGGGGGAGTCTAAAAGCCTCTTCATACCGCCTCTCACGAGGAACGTTTGGAGGGATTTTCAACTTATCCCTCTTTTGTAAAAATTTCTCCTTCAAAGTGATAGCAGCCTCATGAACGGTTCGACTAAGATCATCTGGTCGTTAGACAGTTTCAAAGTATTTTTGGAAAGATTGTATCTCTTGGATGTGAGTAGACTTACTTTTCTTGACCTTCTCTAGCACATTAACAAAATCAAGGTTAAGTTGAGCAGAAAATTCAGTGGCAGTGAGGAAGTACTCACTGTAGTACTTGTGCCACCAATCATTAAACAAATGGGTGCGTTGGGTCGAAGGTCGAAAGAAGATAGGAGACAAGACTGCCTTCTAGGATTCCCATCTGGAGAAGATGCTAGAAAAATCATCCTCGTTGAAAACATTATTGTAAAAAATGACATGACCCTTTCTATCATAGATACATCTGGGGAAGCTCTAACTCAGCCCAAATTACCTAGAAACCAAATTGGGTTGGTAAGCAATAAGGAGTGTGTCGGGTTTTCCGCCATTCAACCTATAACAAAGAATCTGGGAATTAAAAAGGCTTCCCAAATTCCAACAGAATCCATGTGAAGTTTCCTTATGGGGGAGTTAGGGAAGGCCATAGTGAACCATCTGGGACCACACTTCCTACCAGCAAAGGGAGCCATGTGCAAAATCATACTGATGTGCAAACATTATCATAAAACTAGAAAAGGTCCCTTTTAAGGTTTCTCCTTCATCATTGGGAGTGAGCTTGGCTAGTCAAACGCCCTCAGTATTCTTGAGACTGATCTCCTTTGATTCCTCATCAACCTTCCCTTTTCTGGGAAGCACAGGTTCAAAGGTGGCATTCAGCCAAAGTTGAAGAAGCCAGAGAGGACCATTGAGACTCATGGAACCAGAGTTGTGGTCTGGGTCCCTTAGTTGAGTCACTCCCTCACTGAGAGACTCATAGTGACTGACCAGAATGAGTTCATTTAAGCAAACCTTTTCGTTGTTATGAAGCTGGTTTGCTAAGGGTAGATACTTCTTTGCCACCTGTAGAGACTTGGTGCAGAAGACATATCTAGACAGCCAGAAAGTAAGGAAAGCAACATGTTCCTTATCAGAAACTACCTCTTCATTTGGTTTGGAATGATGCCTGAGGAAGAGGGTGTATGTCAGTTTGGATGTGTTGAAGCCAATGGTGTCTTCAGCATCAATGGTGGGGTCATAAGTAGGACCATCAGGTCGAAGCCCTGTGATAGCGGCTATGTCAAAAAGAGTAGGAGTGATCATCCCACAAGGAAGATGAAAGGTATAATGGGTGCAATCCCAGAAGTTGAAAGAGGCAGCCAAGAGGTTCAATCAGTAGGGTATATGCGTCTTTGTCAGCATTAAAAGATCATATATCCCTATGCTTTTCCAGTGTTCAGCCTTAGTTTTCTCTGACCGAGCTAACCATAGATCAAACTCAGCAAACTGGCTAACAACTATGACCAGCCTGGTACCATCATAGAGGTACTTCAAATCCAGTTCATTAAGAGGAGGTGGGTCAGAAGAAGAATCGTCAGATTTAGGGAAGAAATCTAAAGGTTGAGTTTTTCGGTAGCAAGGGAAGAACTCTTTCATTTTTTCGTTTTTGCTATGTACAATAGCCAATGGACCAGATACAACAAAAGTACAATCATTTACAAGGAAGGTAATCATTACATGAGATCGGCACAAGCTCCCTGTTTCGTTGTTCAAGGATTCGGGTGCGAACTGAGGATTTTTTATTGTTTTTGGTTCATAAATGTTGTTAAATGGTGGAAGAGTTTGTTCGAAGTGGAAAGTTTTAAGTTTCTGACCCTTCTTCTGAGAAACATTAGTCTTAGAGGAAGTCATTGTTGAATAAGAAAATTGGAGGTTTTATAGGGTTCTTGGAAAGAAAGGAGAAGACTTTATCAAGAAGGAGATGAATTCGCAAAGAGTTTTAGAAAGTTTTCTTTGTTTGCTAAAGAAGGTATTTATAGGTGTAGGCAATGAGAAGTTACAAAGTCTAGCCACTTAATGGAGACGTAAAGTGGTGGGGCACATGGCACTTGGGATTTGATGCGTTGAGGAAGCAGTTAATGGAAAAGATATTAGCGTATTGTTTCAAGGTAAAACTCATGATCAGGAAGCCATAGAAACGGCTTATGGGACTTTTTGTATTTTTTCCATTATGACATAACGTCATGTGCGTGTGTAACACCCTAATTTTTGCCCTAAGTTTTCTTCAAATTTCATCTGCATGTTGCATACAAACAAGATCGCATTGGTTGCTCGGTTCTTCTCGGGTGTTGGTTTATGTCTCACAGGGGATCACTGTTTGCTTTTAATTGCTTTATTTGTTTATGTTTACTAACCATTAATTAAAATCCAAAAATATTTTGTTTTCTTTCACTAACATTTTCAGGAAGAGGGACAATTGAAAATGCCAAAAAAAGCAGTCTTGTAGCTTGAATAAAATTTCACAGACAAAAGTCGAAGTTGATCCGCAAGTAATTCAAATTTATCTGATCAAGGATTTCTTAAGTTAATTGACTCATTCAAGGAATTCCAAGGTTCATGTATTTATTTACATGCCTTCTTCGACGTTGAAAAAGAATCGGGCCACAACAACCAAGCAATCACATTTGAATAAAATATTCAATTTTTAGCTTGGTTAACCGTTTAACCCTATGCGTTAACCGGTTAACCATTGCGAATTTTGAATATTTTATTCAAATTCAGCACCCTTGGATCATTGATCTCATTTGGAATAATCTAGATTCATTTCCCTCTGAATTCTCTACATCACTTTGATCATGTCCTACCATAAACCCTCACTAATCACCACTCTTTTCCATTTCCCACCAAATTTTCAATTACCAAACCTAATTTTAATTACTAAAGCAAGCTCCATTCCACCAAATTCTCATACCTAAAGTCTTTAAATAGCACCCTAATTTCATTTATTCAACAAGCTTTTGAGAGCCAACAAATCTCTTGCAAAATACTCCCCTAAAACCTAAACTTCACTAAATCTCTTCTTTCCTTCTTTTGAAGTTATCAAGAATTCACATTGAATTCTTGATCAACTTGAACTAAACCTTCATCATATTCTTTTCTTATTCATCAATTTCAGTAGATCTAGCTTGATTTGGTCCAATTTTAAGAAGTGCTTTTGGTAATTCACTCTTTCCATAAACTCATCTTCATCATCAACATTCAAGATGTAGATCTTTGGTTCTTTTGATTCTAGATCCTTTGGATCTTAAATTGTTGTTTGATTGCAGGGATTTCACTATATTTTGGTTTTAAAATTCGTTCAAATTCAGATCATGATCATCAAGTGTTTGAAAAAAGTTTTTGAAAATGGATCATGCTGAATTTTAGCATTTTTACCGCTAATGGTTCAGTGTTAACCGGTTAACCATTTTCAGTGTAATTTGGTTAACTGGTTAACCAGCGTTGTGCTGCGCGGGATTTGAAACTGACTGTGTTAACCAGTTAACCATTTCCAATGCATTTTGGTTAACCGGTTAACACAAATTAGAGGTTGTTTTTTGGCTTATTTTAAGCTTCTTTTTGTTTACTCTTTCCTCTTCTTCTTCCTTCTTTTTATTTTTATCTTGGGAAGCACTTTTGGGAGTGATTTCTCTTTAATTTCAATGAACTTTGGGTGTAGATTAGAGTAGTTAATGTTCATTAATTCAAAACTACCTTTAAGTGAATTATTCAATTCATTTAAGGTACTTTGCATTAGTGATACATTTTCATGCTTAAGTCCACCAAGATGAGTGATTGAACTTAAAGATGGAATAATACCATAAGTGTAACTCAATTTGGTATTCATCTTTAGTTTTGTACGGTATTGCATTCGGATAGTGATTTACATATCGTTTATCTCGCATGCATTAACACTAACAGTGTTCACCTTAATTGGTGGTGGTCGGCCTCATTTGTAGGTTAATTACTTCGTAAGTTACTCGGTGATTGCTTAACATAGACCTAAATGTGTCCCGAATTCGGAATAAAAAAATTCAATTGGATACTTGCACTTTCGTGGACCGGATCTCTTGTTGGCCGCGTAATCCCAAAGCATTTGATCATTTTGCATTAAGAACCAAGACTTATGAATGTTTGACGTGTAGGTGCTTTAGGTCTCCCAAACGCCTTTCAAATTACATTGAATTTGGTTCAGTTTGCTGTGTAAGATACTAAGCGGATCTGGTTGCCTTTCGTTTTTTGTTACTCTTTTGGTTGTGGTTGATTAAGTTCACCATACCATTATCATGTAAATATTATTATACTATTACTACTATTAATATTTTAGATTCTTGCACTTTAATTGCTTTTTCTACTAACATCTAATTTCTTGCACCTTATTACATTTATTTTATTATGCTTTATTCATCCATTATCATGTTTATTATTTGATCTTATTATTGTTGTATTGATTTTCCTTTTGTCCATTTGGACACAAAAACATTAATAAAGGATTAAATCTCTAAAAAACTTGTGACTTTAATATTTGGACTATTGGTTACTATACTTGGCATTGGAATGGAGTTTTGGACTTAGATTTTAGGATACCTCTCCTTTGCTTTGATCTTCATGAAGTTGGTATACTTGTCTTTATTTGGCCATTTGCTAGCTTATAAGGATGAAACTTTTATGCTCATAATTGGAAGTATCATCAAGTTTTGTTAGATCTTTCCTCCTTTATCTCCTTATTTTCTTTTCTAGGATAGTCTCTTCATCTTCACCCCTTCTTTAATTTTCATAACTTCCCTCTTTTTCAACGGATTCTTGTTTTTTTTCTTTCAAAATCATCACCTCTTTAATAAACAAAACTTTGACTTTTGTCAAGTGAATTTTACTATTTTTCTTTTCTCTTAAGAAATCAATGAATCTAATCATCTTGACTTTAATTCAAAAAATAAAAAGAATCAAACTCATTCAAGTTGTTTTGTGCCTTTGTGCACTTTTGTTTGTTTTCTTTAAAAAAAGTGTCGATTATGAGTCATTATTCTTTAGTTGGGTGCAAGTCTCTCAATCTCCATCGTTGTAGTTTGATGTAATTGAGTCTCTTGTCATTTGTGGGGTTTAGTGGCATACTCTTTGATTTTATCTGAGTTGGTGCCCTCCCCATAATGATGTATGAGTCCATGCCTTCATTCTCATGGTAGATTTGTTTGACTATCCACTTGAAGATGACAAATTCTCTTCACTTAATAATATCAATCATAACCGACCATTTTTACTATTTGTACCACGAACTACGGGGTTTTGTTCTCGCATTGTGTAACGCCCAGAATATAAATTTAATTATTTAATTATTTATTTAATTGATTTAGAAAAGATTGGAGGTTTTGGATAAATGTGGAGAATTTTGGGAGAAAAAGAGAATTTTTACATAAAAGAAATAAATAGTGTATTATTATTTTATTTTGTTATTATTATTAAAAATATTTTAAAGAAAGGGGTAAAGTGGTTTTATGTGAAAAGTGTAAGGTTAAGTTGGGAAAAACATAAACTGGGATAGATTTATCAGAAAGGATTACACAGTCAAATTCTCACTTTTTTCGTGTTTTTCGTAAAGAGCTCTGGAGAAAGGAATGAGAGGAAACTCAGAGTCAGGAGTGGTGAAGAACCTTGAAGAAGAGTGTCAATCGGTGGAATTCTCTAAGGTATGGAGAGTTTTCATAATGTATTATAATTGTATAGGAATTGGTTTATGAGTAGATTAGGTTTGTATGAATTTTTGTGAGTTTTAGGATTTTTGACTTAAGTTGAATTTAGGAGTATAATTTGAGTAATTGGAGTAGATAAAATGATTTAGAATCATAGGATATATGTATGATTTGTTGTTTTGTTGTTGTATGCATTTGATTGATAAATTGAAGGAGTTTTGTGTATAAGGAGATAAAACCCGTAATGAGGATTTTGGAAATTTTTGGTGCTGTCTACATAAAACAGCAGAGAATTGCTGCTACGCGTGCGTTAACCGTTAACGCTATGGGTTAACCGGTTAACTAGTGAAAATTTTGTGTTTTTCTGAAAATGCGCAGGCGTTAACCAGTTAATGCTATCGGTTAACCGGTTAACACTGTATTGGTGGCAAATTTTGATTTCTTTGAAAATTCATAACTTTTAAACCGTAACTCCGATTTGCATTCCGTTTGAAGCGTTGAAAAGAGAATAAAATGAACTTTATTTTAATGAATGAAATAAGGGAAGTGGGATAATTTTCAAAACTGAATTTTTATGAAAAATGATTAAAATTGCCTTAAAATTTTACCATAATTGGTTTATGTTTCACGAATTGGAGCTGTTAAGGAATGAAAGTTTTTGATGAGTTGTTGTGGTGAAATATATGATTATTTGATGATTGATTTGCTGAATATGAAATGAATGATGCACATTTGAATTTTTGGTGATTTTTACGGAGTAACGCATCATTGCATTTCATGACATTCATGATGAGGCTTCGGCCTATTTGGTAGCTTCAATCTCATTGTGTGGATTGGAGTGATTTAGTGATTACAGTGTACTCCCTTGTAGAGGGTTAATGGTCATGTATCGATCTCACAGAGAAAATTGGTACCACATTGTCGTACCTCGAAAAATACGATCCTCGCGCCGACCGCGGAACAAATGGAAATAACAGAGTCGCCACCTAATTCTATTTATTCTAATGAAAGATAAGGAAGATATAGATAAAACCTAATAAAGAAAGATGGATAGAACAAGGTCATCGAAACCAAATTCTAAGCTCGGGAGTCGGTGACGTAAGGGGAAGGTATTAGCACCCCTTACATCTGTTGTACTCAACAGGAACCTCTTAATTTAACTTTGCGATTTAAATGTTAACTTATGCTTTTTGTTTTCTTCGAAAAATAAATGCGAATGATTCTAAATTAGGGTTAATAAGAGAAATAAGTTATTTTATTCCTAGGGTGCTCGGAAGGGATTGAGATTTGTGTGCCTACGTATTTCCTTGTGCAATGGGAAATTCAGAGCCTCGTAGTTCGTGGTACTAAGGTTCGTTAGTTAGTTTGTTTTAATGAACAATTGTTTGAACCGCATTCTAACTGCTAAGCGTTGGCCTGTCTGCTCGCGATAGGAGGCTGAAGCGCTAGCTTGTTTTGCAAGTATAGAAAGGATTCAAACAGTTCTCTTTTAAAAGATGTTTGATCTGATTAGGGTTTTTTTAGAGTGAAAGGGTAAATAGACTGCGTCCTGAGGGGCGGGCCTTAGGAGAGTTTATTCGAGAATTCAAGGGATACTAGATTCCAGAATTCCATTCTTTCATTATTCGATATGTATATTAAAGGTTTTAATTACCGAAAGTCGAATGAACCGCATCCCACGGGGCGAGCCTCGGGAGAGTTCATTCAAGAATTCGAGGAATGCGAGACTCCAGAATTCAGTTATTCCGTTATTTAATTATGAAAATATTGAAGGTCGAGTTCGGAGAGGTTGACAGCGAGACACGATGCGCTCGACTTACATTGATTCGCGATCCGATTAAAGCGATAACAAAAGAATTAAATTACAACAATTAAATTGGAATAAAAATAGTAGATATAAATAATTAAATTTAATTGAATTTGATAAAGTACTTGAATAATGGAAATAAGGTAATAACAATAAATTACTAAAAATAAATTGTTTGTCGAAATGGAATAATTAAATAAAATACCTCATATTGATTAAATTTCCCGATTTTATAATATCGGAAATAATTTGATCGTTTATTATATCATTGGCCAAAATAATAATAATAAAATCAATAATAAAATTAATCTAATAATAAAATAGAAACCATAAAAAATAGAAAATGGTCTCATATCGATAAGGACAACGTCGCTAAATTGAATGTCGCGAATCAAACGATAATATCATAGACCAAATAAAAATACGAAATAAATCGATAAATCGATAAATAAATAGGAAATAGAAAAATGGCCTCAAATTGGTTTAGACAACGTCGATTAAACAATCGAATATCAATAAACCATTAGTTATATCATAGGCCAAATAAATAAGAAATTGATTCATATCAAAATAAATAAATAAAACTTAATAACAGAGAGGGGACACCGATCTAACATATGGTATACTTAGCAAAACGCGGATGGACCCGGCCCATCTCCTAAGATCTCCCTTAAAACAAAAATTAAACAATCAAACAATAAAATAAAATAAACAAAAAGGAAAATTACCGCATCGGTCAACACAAAAAAGAGGGAAAAAATAAATAAATAAAAAAAGTAAACAATGCATCAGACACATGGCGTCAAAAACAGGGGATCTATCAGTTTTTTTCTCAAGAAACAAAGTGAAACAACAACCAGAAAAAGGAGCACCACCTCCACGGCGGATTCCATCTCTTCCTCGCGGTGCCCTGCTCTCTCAAACGCGGGCTCAGATTTGTTCATCACTTTTAACGGCTTGTGTAGGTTCAGAAGGTTTTGAATGGTATTGTTAGGGTGTTAATCGAAGAGGATGTTGTAGGGCGATTTACAGCGGAGGTTTTTTTTTGTGAAGAATTTTCAGAATTTCGTTAGGGTTTTTGTTCCCAATTTTCCCTAATGATTTGCTCTCTCTATTTATAGGATCAAGAGTGAGGATTGAGCTTGGATGAGTTGTGGAATCATTTTGTTGGAAGGGATCATGGGGTGTAATTTGTTGTGGGGACCTCAGGTTAGTGACTCACTGAAAATCATTTGTTTGTAGTGAATTGAAAAAAAGTTTCTAGAACACATGTGGTACCTCTAAAAGAATTGTTATTATTTATCTTTTTTTTACAACGGTTAAACTGGCAATTCGTTTCTTTACTGCTATGAATTTGTATTTTTACTGACATGAGCCTTGTTTACTCATGAAGGAAACTTGGAGTCTTTGGGCAATTCGCAGAATGAAGGTGATGGAGCATGACAACTGTTTTTTTTATTTCATTGTTTGCTTTCTACTTTGTTCCATTTTGGTATTGCAGGAATTGTGCAAGACTTGGTAGTGCCATTCACATGGCTTGCTCCACTGTTTGAAACCAAAGGTAGCACATTGAGCGGTATAGACAGCAGCTGCAGCTAGCTGTGAAGGAGGGAACTTCAACATTGCATATTCTGCAAGAGATAGTTCTACCAAGAAGAAGGCTAGTAGCTCAAGTATTCTGTCTGCTTGAGCTGCCCTTAGGAACCTTCTAATGAAAACGTATGTTGTTGGTACGGATATGTTAAACTTCAATGTGTTGACCATCAACTTCTCCTGGAATTTTTTAATAGAAATCTCAATTACTTGACATCGGGATTTGAAATATAGGTTTGTAACATATCAAGAACTTCTTTCCGAGAGTATGCTCTGTCTGATATAAGAATTAGATCTCAACCACAGGCACAGAAACTTCCTCATACTTAAATGCCAAAAGCATTGCCACTAGACCAACCAGCTGAAGTTTCTTTCTTACCACTGACTTTTTCAAAAATATATCTATAAGATTATTTGTGAGAAACAATGTCTCATGCATAAGGTCAAATTTATCATGCTCCTCAATAAGCCAGTCAATCAGTATGGCCCTCATCCTTTCATTAATGTCAAATTGCTCAGCCATATAATTAGGCGAGACACATCCAGTACCCTCAACTTTTCTGTAGTAAGCATAAAGATCTTCAATATATTCAAAAACTGCAAGAGGGTCATTTGCATCAGAGATGTCAATATCCAAAACATTCCCTTCCATCATATCCTCCATCTCAACTTCATCCATCTGATCTAATTCGTTTCGCGTTGGTTCTATTTTTCTAAGGCCAATGGCACTGGCTGGTCTTCTACCAGCTTGGTATGCTATGCTCATGTCAACTTCTTCCTTCATGTGTACACAACTCTCAGTCATGAAGAGTTCATCCCTATAGTTAAATCTTGGAGTTTACATTGATGAAGATTTTAGTTGATTTAATCGACTTCCTGCAGGGTATGTAAAATGACATTATGCTGGCCTGGATTATTTGGATCCTTATTACTGTTGATGCTCACTTGATGTGTCCATTATGACAGGTCTCGCGTGGTTACCTTCTTTTTGGGAGCTGGAGGTTGATGCTTGTACTAAGGAATGAAACATCAACTTGAACTTCTGAACTTGAGCACACTTGTCCAGTCATACTGCTTCACCACCTGTGCATTGGCTAACTGATTGATGTATTTATGCTGCAGTGTAAATCCTAAAACTGTTTTGGCCTTGGTTTAAAGTCATGGAAATGATACCATGTTGGCTGCACTGTTTCATGTTCTTCCTTTAATTCTTAACGAGGACGTTGTAGCAAGGGGAGCTGCTCAATCTGTTTGCTTTGCAGGTTGGAGATGAAGGCACAACAGGGCACAAATCATGAAGCTGGTGGAAATAAGAAACTCGGGCAGGGAACTTTTTTTCGATGAGGAGGTCATGGCTCTTCTGGCTTTCTGCTTTGGGAACAATGGTTGCTTGTGATGCACAAGTTAAAGATGAGGAGGATGTATCTTTACCGGTCTGTTGCGAGGGACTTAACGAAGTTTTCCTGACATTAACAGGTGAGGGTAAGTTTTTATGGGGACTCATAGGCGAGGAAGGCCTTATTGATGTTATCTTCTTCCGTAGACTCCCAATATCAATAGGTTTTTTCAACATCAACTTGCTCTTTAATGCTCTGTTTCTTTTGTAGTATAAGAACTTCCTCTTCCTTTCTGATAACAGGCTTGTTGAGCCACTTCAACTGATCCTGTAAGCAGATTGCGCCTTCAGACTCAGATTCCCCTACCTTACCCTGTTATTGCTTACGCTTTCCGTCGCGGTTTGCATGGACATGTTTGCTTCTTATTTGGCTGCGACTTGTATGGATCTATTTGTCTTAAATGTGGCTTATGATGTCTTATGCAGGTTTGTAATAGCTTCATATCCATCAATTTGGCAAGTTTAAAGCTGGCATGACATGGAAGCTGGATACAACGCAGTCACGACCTATGTGCGACGAGTTGTTTGGCGGGATGATTCACGATCCTCTTCCATCGCAAATGTAACTACTGCTACTTTATAACTTACATTGGTCCTTCTCTAATTTTTTTATGCTGCACAATTTGTGATATGTTTCTCCTTCTTTTCATGTGTATCTGTGGTAGCTTGGATTTTAAGGATAAAGCTACTTGGAGCTGAAGCTTGCCGAAGTGTGAATTCATGTTGATGGTGAGAACCGCTCTTTGATGCAGATTGACATAGAGATTAAGTCAGCAACTCGGACAGAGTACTTAATGATGAAACTTGGTAAATTTTGAAGTTCATGCCTATGCACAAAGGAAAACTTTTTGTATTTTGATATTCGCCATGCTGTGATTTGAATGTGTTTTTATCCACTGTATATGACATATACATTCTTGCAGGTTATTGAATTCAGGCGATTCAATACTTGAAGCATAAGGATATCTGGTGAAGTTCAAGTGTGATCTAGGCTAGCATGAAATATGGCTCCGTGAATTTGGTTATTATGATATCGTTTGACTACAGTTACTTTGTTTTCACTGCAGCACTTTTCTGATTTTGCTGCGGTAAAACTTCATCTTTCTGATTTTGTTGCACTTTTGGCCATATCCTTTACTATGTGTTTGGAACAAAGAATGGCATATTAATGAAATAGCATAACTTGTAACATGAACATTAAGCATGACAAAAACAATGTGGGATATGCCTCTCGTTTTGTATGAGTATTCATGAATTTCGTTTTGTATGTCCTGATGTATACTTGAATGGGTTTCTAAGATGGTTCTCATGTAATTTTCATAATTTGAACTTCATAGCATCTTTGTACCAAGTTATCATGATAATAATTTAACCAAAACCTTAATTAGTTGAAATGATCTCAAACACAAACAACCTTAATAACCGTGCAGACTTGATAAAAACTTAACCATGACCAAGAGAACCTTTGGAATAAAACACTTGCCTTGGACTACTTCATTGCCACCAACGATGTGCATTAACTAACAAGTAGCAACCAAAGATGGATCCTGACCCAAGATAATCATGCATCCAAGCCCAACAAATAATACCATTTGAAATCAATGATCCAAAACTCGATAAACCACCCTACTAAAATTAAATCTTGAAACCAATGGATCATGGACTCTAAAAAAACGACATGGATCTTTCAACCAACTCATATGACTTGGATATTTCAAACCCCTTGAATTCATGCCACGAGTTCAAAAAAAAATAATTAAAATGAATTAATGACGTAAGTTTGGAGTGAATTCAAAACCAAGACACTTTTTCTACTTCTAAATGCATTCCAAAAAAATCCACTTAAAAATGATTTTCATTCATTTGAATTCTTCAAACATAGGAAAAACTTGATTCCATTATCTGAACAAACTTCGTCAATCTTGGAAAAAGAGAGCCTTAAAATCAACACCAATTGATTATGCCTTGAAATACTTGATCACGGAAATGAACCCTGTCTTTATTTGAACTTAACATACCTACACACTTGTTAGTCACAAAAAGCATGTACACACTAAATACACAACCAATTTTTAAAAGATCATGGCCATAAACCAAATAATCTTTCAAAGATAAAAAACAGAAAAAGTAGGACAAATTTGGGGTATGACATACATGCATATTATGCATTTCATGATGGTTGAATTAACATTTTCTTTGGAATGTGTTTATGATGGTGTTTGTTACTGAATTTTGTTGTTGATGTTGTTATGATATCGTTTATGCTGATTTATTTATATTCCATGTTCTCGTATATTTATAATGAATTATGATTACTCACCCTGCCTGCTTGGAAATGTTACCTCTTATGTGGGTAACTTGCAGATGATAAAGAATAGCTTTGCAGTGCAAGAGGAGTTTTTCAGAGTCTCGAAGCATGTCCGTTATTACTTTAGGAATGGTTTTGGAGTCTTGTGTCCTGCTCTGTGTCATGTAACATCGGGTTGAGGTTTTAGTTATTAAACCTGTTTTCGTATTATGTTAATTGAAGAAAATTTTCCTTTACTTTATGATGTTAACTCTGGATGGATTGAAGTTTATTTTTAAGAATATTGATGAATTGGATTTTAAGTTTATTTCTCTGCGAAATAAATTTATATTTGTTTGATTTGATGATTAACTCGTGTTACGGGACAAGACATTGAATAATTGATGCTTTCGACAGATATGTGATGCCCTTCTTGTTGTTGTACTCTGATATTAATCTAAATAATTTGCTTTGGGGTAAAAGGGTGCTACATTATTGGTATTAGAGCCTGGTTGGTTTATAAGGCAGAGTCTTATTGTTGTCAGTCTATTGTCAGGTCGTTATTTATTAACGATTATTCTTTTTCTGAAATGGTGAGTGTTATGGAGAATGGATGGAAACAACACGCGTGCTCTCGCTGACGCTATTACAACATTTGCTTAGACTACTGCTCAGAACAATGCGCATGATGAGTTTCGTGCCTTGGAGAAGTTTCAGAGGAATAACCCACCTGTTTTTGAAGGAACTCGTGACCCGGCGAGCGCTCAAAAGTGGCTCAACGAGATTGAGAAGATTTTCAGGGTGATGGCATGTGCTGGCGCGCAGAAGGTGCAATTTGGAACTCATATGTTGTTTAAGGAAGCTGAAGACTGGTGGGATAATACTCGTCAACGTTTGGAGGATGAGGGTTATATGGTGAATTGGATTGTGTTTAAGACAAAATTCCTTAAGAAGTATTTTCCTAAAGATGCTTGTGGTAAGTTGGAGGTAGAGTTCCTTGAACTAAAGCAAGGAAACATGACGGTGGCGGAGTATGCTGCCAAATTTGAGAGGCTAGTGAAGGTTTGTCCTCACTACAACTGGGCAGATGCTGAACTTTCCAAGTGCCTTAAGTTCGAGAATAGGCTGAGACGTGAAATCAAGCAGGGAATTGGATGCCAACAGATTCGCAGATATGCGGAGTTGGTAGATAAGAGCCGTATTTATGATGAGGATAGTCGAGCTCGCTCTACTCACTATAAGCAATTGAGCAAGAAGAAAGACAAAGGTCAGTTTAGAGGGAAACCTTATGTGACTACCGGTGATAAAGGGAAACAGAAGGCATCAGATGATAAGATGCAAACTAGGGGAGCCACTAATGTACCTTTTAAGTGTTACAAATATGGAGAGGCGTGTCATGAGGTTGATGTGTGTACCGCCAGAGTTTTCAAATGTTATCGCTGTGGTAAACTTGGGCATAAGATGATTGATTGTCCTAATGAGGGTCCAACCTGTTACAATTGTGGTGAATAGGGACATATCAGTGCTTAGTGCCAGAAACCAAAGAAGACTGTTGCTACTACTCAGAATGTTGGGAGAGTTTTTGCTTTAGCTGGTTAAGAGGCTCTGAAGAAAGACAACTTAATTAGAGGTACTTGTTTTATTAATAATACTGAGTTGATTGCTATTATTTACATTGGAGTTACGCATTCATTTATCTCGCTTGAGTGTGCTAATAGATTGGGTTTAAAGTTATCTAGTATGAATGGTAGTATGATAATAGAGACTCCTGCTAATGGTTCTATGACTACCATGTGTAACCCCCCAAATTTTTCCCTCTCTTTTTTACCATCATTTACATATCATAGGCATAACATAAGCATACCATGTCCTAGCATTTAACATAGAAAAATGAAGCATAACATTCACGTGTTCTAGCATAGGGCCTATGATCAATCATTTGGATATTTGTGGTACTACAAGTCTAGCCAAGGGCTAAGTGACATTGAAAGAGGCTCACAAGGTTTCCTCATGTCTTGTACAAGCTCAAAGTCACATACAAAAGTCAAGAAGGGGGAGGGATCATCAGAAGATCAAAGAAACAACATCCCCCTACACAGTTAAATCCTAATTAGGGTTTTGCATCTGACCAAGTAATTCTCATAACTTTGACCAATTATTGTGGTCAAAGGCTTTTATATGATGTTTGAGGCCTAGGTATGAAATTTGGTGAGAAAATTCATTGAGGAAGTCAGCTAATTCTTTAGTTACTTGTAAATGAAGAAATTGGTCAACTGTGCATTTGAAAAAGTCAACTTTGAGATTTTAAGGACCCCAATCATGTTTTTCAAGCCAAGGGACCTTCTTAAGGTCAAAGAGAAGCTTTGGTGATCTCAAAGATCAAGAATCAAGAGGTTATGAAGAGGTTTCCATTTTTGGCAAGTGATTTATAATGAAAGTTACTATTTTTTGCAAGTTTTGCCCTAATCTTCAAAGGCTTCTTTCATGACCAAGATGACCTCGAATGTTTTTTCCTCAGACATGAACATTGTAGGAAATTCTTTCCCTTTTCCAAAAAGTCCAAGAAATTGTTCATAGCATGTGTGGTTTGGAAATTATGGCCTTTTGAAGTTGATGAATTTTTAGGGTTTACCATTTCTTTCAAGATTACACCAAATGCAAAAACAATCATATCTCATTTCCAAGGCTTCTAACATACCAATTATGATCACTATACTCAAATTCAATTCAACACAAGTGATTTTGCTCAAAGAATCTTAAGTACCTGTGGATGACAAAGGAGGAAATTCACAAATTGCATTTTTGCAAAACATCACACTAAGCATGATTCAAGTGATGATAAGCCTCAAGATTGATCCAAGGGTGCTAAAGGCACCAGAATGATTCAGTTTGTGCACATGGTGAGGGGATTGCACGAGAAAATCACCTCATTTCATGCCAATTCGCAAATCACTCCTTTTCACACTTCTCATGCGTGCATTATTTCAAAAACCCTACACATGTGTAGGTACTCATCATATATAAGTCATTTGTGCCCTAGATGCAGCCTCATGCTCATTGATTCTCCACTTTCAAACTTTTTGCTCCTCTTGCATTTTTTCGAAACTCACAAATCTCACTCACATTGCTTTAATTCTTGGCATATTCTTGATCCTTAGAGTGTGAGGATCACAAATCTACCATTTGTTTGGACTGAAAGCAAGGTTTCTTCAAGTGCACTTCAGAAGCAATTTGTTTCGAATCTCAAGATCTAAGTTGATTTAGAGATCTATTTGCATTTATTTTGCAAATAGTGGTAGTAGGGAGTGGATCAGCACCTTACTGAAGGATTTCATGGCGTATTTGAGGAGTTGTAAGTTCAGGTTAGCTCTTAAATTCATCTCTCTGGATTTTGTTTTTGTTGTAGGCATTGTGATTTATGTGCTTCATTGAGTTGCTTGATGTGTTTTATTTTAAAAATGATTGATAATTGATCTTGTATGATGATTTGAAAGTTTGATGTTCATACTTCTTTCTCTTCGATCCATGAGATGTGTTAGGTGTTTGGTGTTTTTGAGCTCATATGTGTGTTTAGCATGTTATAAACTTCAGATCTGGAGGTTTATGTGTGGATCTGGGCGTGTTTATTCTTTGCTTGTGTTTTCTGGTGACCGGAGCCCTAGCTCTGTCACCGGACTGTGTTTTCAGGTGAGAGGGAGGCTTGAGATAATTGATGAAGTCTGGTCCATTGGTTTTTGAATTGGACGGTTAGATCTGGTGCCAGCACATTAAAATGTGCATGTGACTGGCACAGGTTTTATGTTTTCATAAAACGCATGATGTTTGCCACCACACCATTGTTATCATGCATGCCTTTTGTGGTTTATTGATGTGTTGACTCTGATGGATCCGTTGACTCCATCTTGTGCGCTGGATGCATCCATTGGCTGTTTATTTTTCCTGATATTCCTGAATTTCCATAGAACTATTGTGTGCTGCGCTGAGTGAACTTGGGATTTTAATGCTAATTAAGCCCCCATCCTAAGCCCATTGTGTTGTTTTAACTGGCCTTTCTTGCTATTCTAACCTCCTTCCATTTTTGTTTCTTTTTTATTTCTTTTTATTAATTGTTTGCTTTTTATTTTTTAGAATTAGTAAACCTTGTCTAAAAATTCTGGAAAACAAAATGTATGTTCTTTTTAATTTTCTTTAATTTCTCATAATTTTTAATTTCACTTTTTATTAATATTCGTGCCTTAATTAATTTTTCATTCCTTTTCTTTTCTTTTAATTCTTTTTAAGCATGATCTGCCTTGATGAATTTTTAATTTGGGTTTGGTGATAGCTATGGCTTGGTTCTTTTTGCTTCTGTTTCCTAACATGCTTATGATTATATGAGATTTCATTCATGATTTTTAGAATTTTTTTGCTTAAGTTTTGTCATGTTTCTTTGTGATGAAGTTTAAGAAACCCTAATTTAACTGTATGCATTTCTTTGACCTATTTTGCTTCTGATTTTGGTCTTGTTCTTTTGGAATGATTATTCTATATGTTTGTGGAGCCTTTATGATTATTTATGGAATTTTTTAGTATGTGTTCCATTTAATATGAATTTTTGTGTTTGCTTGCTCTAGTTTGAAGTTATTCTTGAAGTTTGCTTGCTTATTAGGTTAGGAAGGCACTTATTGCAACTCATATAGGCTGCCTTGAGGTCTTATAACATGTGGATACATCCCTAGTTCTTGTATATTTATTGTACCTTGATTTTCTTTGATTTGCTTGTTCCTGAAGTATCAAATTTGTAAGCATGCCCACCTCACTTCTTATGTTCATTTGTTACTCATGTTTAACCTTGATGGGACTTGTTTGTTATGTTCAATGATTCTCCTTTTGGTTTAAGCACCTTCTTGTTATGTTTAGGGTTATGATATTGAGTTTTATGGTGTTTTCTTATCTTGTATTCTTTCTTTTTATATCTTATGTCTTTGGTTTCCTTATGGTGAGTTTTGATGCTTTGTAAAGATTTATTTGCCTTAAGTCTTCCATGGTATTGTTTGTGTGATTTTAGCATGTGAATGGAGTGTCTTAATTCTTGTTGTAGGTATTTGATGAGATCTTTTTCTTGTTGGTATTTCATTTGGTTCTAATTACTTCACCTTGCTATTTGAGTGTGTTCTAACCCTTTCTTGTAGGTGCACATGGTAAGTGGAGTGTGGATGCTATCCACATTTCAAATATTTACCTCATCTCTTTATTGTTTTTCTTGATTGTATTTGTGATATGCCTTATGCCATCTTGTGTACAATTTCTTTTCTCCCCTTTTGGAAACAACTTATCTTCTTTAGAGAAGTAAGTTGTCTTCTATATCCTTCTTCTTCTTTCTTATTTCCTTCTTCTTCATTAGGATAGAATTCAAACCTCACTAACCTAGGTCCTTCTATACATGATAACATTAGGATTAGTATTTCCCCTTAGTCTTTTTACCTTTAAGATCCTTTGTGGTTCTCTCTCTTCTCATCTTCATACAAAAAAAAACCTAAAAAAACATCTAATCATAGTTGAGGTGACCTTCCCTTTGTCATCCTCTCAAACAAAATCATAAAAAACATTTCTTCCTTTTTATTCACAAAAATACTTCATAATTTCAAGAAAGTTAGTGAATTTAAACCCTAATCTTAGGAAACAAGTTTGAGGATCTTCTTCATTCTTGGTGGACTTGTTACTCATTCTATTTTGGGATGTGGTAATAAGAACACATTCCCTAGAAAAGGATTTGATTTCACTTCCTTGTGTTGCACTCATAAAAACACTGGACAAAGAATAAGTGTCTCTCCTTCGAGACTTCTTTTCTCATCCCACTCACTCTTTACGTACGAACTTGCCACTACTTGTCACTTTACAAGACGATTACGCATTCGTCGTCCTAGCCTGCAACACCGGAGCATTGACATAAGCAGTTCGAGCTTAAAACACAAGAAATCTTTTTCACCCCTAGTTACGGGAACTATGACGACTCTGATCCTCATGTCCAAATGAGGTATGTAGGCAGCGGGGTAGGGCCTGTTCGAGCACTCTTTTATTTTCCCTACATTTTCCCCCTTTTCTTTTCTTTTCTTATCCGGTTTTAGTCTTTCTTTTGCTGCAGCTTTCATTTCTTCACCCTTTGAAACAGTTTCTTTGCAAGTGTGGATCCCGTCGGGTACGGAGGATGATCTGGGGTGCTAATACCTTCCCAGGTCGTAACCGACTCCAGAACCCATATCTTTGGTTCGTAGGACCTTGTCTTTTCCGGCTTCCTTAGGTTTGTGCAACATTACCTTTCTCGTTCCTTTGGGATAAAAATGCCTTGCTGGCAACTCTACCTCTTTCCGCGCCACTTTCGCATTTGTACCAGGATGAAATCCAGGGAGCGACACCATGCTTGTTTGTTTGAAGTGTCCTCTGACAAATTATGATAAGAATGTTGTGATGCATTTGGTGTGCCTACCTTTGCACCAAATCGATGTTATTCTTGGTATGAACTGGTTAGAATTCAATTATGTTCATATTAACTGTTATAGTAAGACTGTGAGGTTCTCGGAATTGGGCGAGAATGGCGAGTTGATGTTCTTATCTGCTAAGTAAGTGGATGAACTGTTATTAGATGAAGCTTTGATGTTTGTAGTGTTTGCATCGTTGCAAGTTGATGATAAGACTGTCAGCGCAGAGTTTCCTGTGGTTTGTGAATTTCAAGATGTGTTTCCTGATGATATAAGTGACTTACCTCCCGAACGTGAAATTGATTTTTCTGTGGACTTAGTACCAGGTATGAGTTCTGTCTTGATGGCTCTTTATAGAATGTCTGCTTCTGAGTTGAATGAATTTAAGAAGCAATTAGAAGAATTGTTATAGAAGAAGTTCATTTGGCTCATTGTTTCTCCATGGGGTGCTCTAGTGTTGCTTGTTAAGAAGAAAGATGGTAGCATAAGGTTGTGTGTCGATTACCGACAGTTGAATAAAGTAACTATCAAGAATAAGTACCCACTTCTGAGGATCGATGATTTGATGGATCAGCTAGTAGATGCATATGTGTTCAGTAAGATTGATCTGAGGTCTGGTTATCATCAGATTCGAGTTAAAGTTGATGATATTCCTAAGACAACTTTTAGGACGAGATATGGGCATTATGAGTATATTGTGATTTCGTTTGGAGTTTCTAATGCGCCTGATGTGTTCATGGAATATATGAATAGGATCTTTCATGATTATCTTGATAAATCCGTGGTGGTTTTCATAGATGATATCTTGGTATATTCTAAATCAGAAGAGAAACAAGTTGAGCATTTGAAGATTGTGTTGCAAGTATTGAGGGAAAAGAAATTGTATGTTAAATTATCCAAGTGTGAGTTCTGGTTAAAGGAAGTGAGTTTCCTCGGCCATGTAATTTCAAGTGGTGGAATTTTTGTGGATCCTTCAAAGATTGATGCAGTGTTACAGTGGGAGACCCCGAAGTCTACTACGGGGATTCGTAGTTTTCTTGGATTGGTTGGTTACTATCATAAGTTCATTGAAGGTCTTTCTAAGATAGCTTTATTGTTGACGCAATTGACTAGGAAGGGTCAGGCGTATGTGTGGGATGTCATTTGCGAAGAAAGTTTTATGGAACTGAAGAAGAAGTTTATGACTGCACTGGTGTTGGTTTTACCGAATCCAGATGAGTCCTTCGTGGTTTATTGTGATGCTTCCAAGATGGGTCTTGGTGGAGTTTTGATGCAGGATAATAAATTGTTTGCTTATGCTTCTAGACAGTTAAGAGTTCATGAGAGGAACTATCCTACTCACGACTTAGAGTTGGCGGATGTGGTATTTGTGCTTAAGATTTGGAGGCACTATTTGTTTGGTTCAAAATTTGAAGTATTCAGTTATCACAAAATTTTAAAGTACTTGTTTGACCAGAAAGAGTTAAATATGAGGTAGAGGCGGTGGCTTTAATTATTAAAATATTTTGATTTTGATTTGAATTACCATCCTGGTAAGGCAAATGTAGTGGTCGATGCTTTGAGTAGGAAGTTGTTGCATATTTCGATGCTTATGGTGAGAGAACTTGAGATGATTGAGCAATTCAAAGACATGAGCTTATTGTGTGAAACTACTACAGATAGTGTGTAATTGGGTATGTTAAAGCTGACTAGTGATATTTTGGAAGAGATTCGTGAGGGTCAGAAATCTGATTTGAAATTAGTTGATCAATTGATGTTGGTCGATCAAGGTAATGAAGGTGACTTCCGAATTGATGAAGATGGAGTTTTGAGATTTCCGGATAGAGTATGTGTTCCGGATATTCCTGAAATTAAAAAGAGTATTTTAGAAGAAGGACATAAGATTCGACTGAGTATTCATCTTAGCGCTACAAAGATGTATCAAGATTTACGCAGGTTGTTTTGGTGGCCGGGTATGAAAAGAGATATTGTTGAATTTGTATATGCTTGTTCGACATGCCAGAAGTCGAAGATTGAACATCATAAGCCTTCAGGTATGATGAAACCTTTGAATTTTCCTGAGTGGAAATGGGATAGAATTTACATGGATTTTATGTCTGGATTACCTAAGACTACAAGAGGTAATGATTCGATTTGGGTGATTATAGATCGGTTAACTAAGTCGGCTCATTTCTTATCGATGAAGATTAATCATTCTATGCAAAGGTTAACTGAGATTATATTGATGAAATTGTGAAGTTGCACAGTGTACCTTCAAGTATTGTATCGGATAGAGATCTACAATTTACGTTGAGGTTTTGGAAGAGTTTACAGGATGCTTTGGGTACTAAGTTGAGGATGAGTTCTGCTTACCACCCGAAAACGGATGGCCAAACGAAAAGAACGATCCAATCCTTAGAAGATTTGTTGAGAGCTTGTGTATTGGACCAAGGAGGATCTTGGGATTGTCATTTTTCGTTGGTTGAGTTTACATATAACAACAGTTTTCATGCTAGTATTGGAATGGATCAGTATGAAACGTTGTATGGTAGACGTTGTCGTACTCCATTGTGTTGGTATGAGTCAAGAGAGAGTTTGGTACTTGGACCTGAGATTGTCCAAGAAAAAACTAAGAAGATAAAAATGATTTGGGAAAGGATGAAGACGTCGTAGAGACATCAGAAGAGTTATCATGATAAGAGAAGAAAAGCACTTGAGTTCTAAGAAGGAGATCACGTTTTCTTAAGGGTTACTCCTATGACTAGTGTGGGAAGAGCTTTGAAGTCTATAAAGCTCACTCCATGTTTTGTCGATCCGTATCAGATTATGTCGAGGATAAGAGAGGTTGCCTATCGAGTGGCTTTACCACTGTCACTTGCAAATTTGCATGATGTGTTCCATGTATCACAGTTGAGGAAGTACATTCCGGATCCGTCACATGTGATTCAGGTAGATGATGTTCAGGTGAGGCATAATCTGACAATTGAAGCTTTACTTGTAAGGATTGATGGCAGAGAATTAAAGCAATTGTGAGGTAAAGAAATTGCCTTAGTGAAGGTATTGTGGGGTGGACCAGCCGGAGAAAGTTGGACATGGGAGCGGGAAGATCAGATGAGGGAGTCGTATCCGACTCTATTTACTTCAGGTAATTTACGAGGACGAAAATTCTTTAAGTAGGGAAGAGTTGTAATGCCCTAAAAATCTATATTTAATTATTTAATTATTTATTTAATTGATTTAGAAAATATTGGAGGTTTTGGATAAATGTGGAGAATTTTGGAGAAAAAGAGTATTTTTACATAATAAAAATAAATAGTGTATTATTATGCTATTTTATTATTATTATTAAAAATATTTTAAAGAAAGGGGTAAAGTGTCCTTTATGTGAAAAGTGTAAGGTTAAGTTGGGAAAAACATAAACTAGGATAGATTTATCATAAAGGATTACATGATCAAAATCTCACTTTTATCTTGTTTTTGGTAAAGAGCAATGGAGAAAGGAAGGAGAGGAAACTCAGAGTCAGAAGTGGTGAAGAACCTTGCAGAAGAGTGTCAATCGGCGGAATTCTCTAAGGTATGGGGAGTTTTCATAATCTATTATAATTGTATAGGAATTGGTTTATGAGTAGATTAGGTTTGTATGCATTTTTGTGAGTTTTAGGATATTTGACTTAAGTTGAATTTAGGAGTATAATTTGATGAATTGGAGTAGATAAAATGATTTAGAATCATAAGATTGATGTATGATTTGTTGTTTTGTTGTTGTATGCATTTGATTGATGAATTGATGGAGTTTTAGGGTATAAGGAGATAAAAATCGTAATGGGGATTTTGGGAATTTTTGGTGCTATCTGCATAAAACAGCAGAGAATTGCTGCTACGCGTGCTTCAACCGGTTAACACTATGGGTTAATCGGTTAACCAATGAAAATTTTGTTTTTTTCTAAAAATGCGCAGGCGTTAACCGGTTAACGCTATGGGTTAACCGGTTAGCACTGTATTGGTGGCAAATTTTGATTTCCTTGAAAATTCATAACTTTTAAACCATAACTCTGATTTGCATTCCGTTTGAGGCTTCGAAAAGAGAATAAAATGAACTTTATTTTAATGAATGAAAATGAAGGAAGTGAGATAATTTTCAGAACTGATTTTTTAAGAAAAAAGATTAAAATTGTCTTAAAATTTTACTGTAATTGGTTTATGTTTCACGAATTGAAGTTGTTGAGGAATGAAAGTTTTTGATGAGTTATTGTGGTGAAATATACGATTATTTGATGATTGATTTTCTAAATAGAAATGAATGATGCACATTTGATTTTTCTATGATTTTTACGGAGTAACACATCATTGCATTTCATGACATTCACGATGGGGCTTCGGCCTATTTGGTAGCTTCAATCCCATTGTGTGGATTGGAGTGATTCGGTGATTATGGTGTGCTCCCTTGTGGAGGGTTGATAGTCATGTATCCATCTCACGGAGAAAATTGGTACCACATGCATATTGTGAATTTCATGATGGTTAAATTCGCATTTTCTTTGGAATGTGTTTATGATTGTGTTTGTTGCTAAATTTTGTTGTTGATGTTGTTATGATATCATTTATGCTGATTTATTTATATTCCATGTTCTCGTATATTTATAATGAATTATGATTACTCACCCCGCCTGCTTGGAAATGTTGCCTCTTATGTGGGTAACTTGCAGATGATAAAGAATAGCTTTGCAGTGCAAGAGGAGTTTTTCAGAGTCTCGGAGCGTGTCCCTTATTACTTTAGGAGGGGTTTTGGAGTCTTGTGTCCTGCTATTTGTCTTGTAACACCGGGTTGGGGTTTTAGTTATTAAACTCGTTTTCGTATTATGTTAATTGAAGAAAATTTTCCTTTACTTTATGATGATTAACCTGTGTTACGGGACATGACATTGAATAATTGATGCTTTCGACAAATATGTGATGTCCTTCTTGTTGTAATACTATGATATTAATCTAAATAATTTGCTTTGGGGTAGAAGGGTGTTACATTAGTGGTACCAGAGCCTAGTTGGTCTGTCTGGCCAGGTCTTTTTGTTGTCAATCTATTGTCAGTTCGTTATTTATTAACGATTATTCTTTTTCTTATGTGGTGAGTGTTGTGCAGAATGGCTGGAAATAACACGTGTGAACTCGCTGAGGCTGTTGCAGCTCTTGCTCAGCCTACTGCTCAAAAACATATGCATGATAAGTTTCGTGGCTTGGAGAAGTTAAATAGGAATAACCCACCTGCGTTTGAAGGAATTCATGACCCGACGAGTGTGAAGATGTGTCTCAAGGAGATTGAGAAGATTTTCAGGGTGATGGCATGTGCTGACGCGCAGAAGGTGCAATTTGGTACTCATATGTTGTCTGAGGAAGTTGAAGACTGGTGGGATAATACTCGTCAGCGTTTGTCGGATGAGTGTGTTGTGGTGACTTGGACTGTGTTTAAGATAGAATTCCTTAAGAAGTATTTTCCTGAAGATGCTCCTGGTAAGTTGGAGGTAGAGTTCCTTGAACTGAAGCAAGGAAACATGACGGTGGCAGAGTATGCTGCCAAATTTGAGAGGCTAGTGAAGTTTTGTCCTCACTATAACAGGGAAGATGTTGAACTTTCCAAGTGCCTTAAGTTCGATAATGGGCTGAGACCTGAAATCAAGCAGGGAATTGGATGCCAACATATTCGCAGATATGCGGAGTTGGTAGATAAGAGTCGTATTTATGATAAGGATAGTCGAGCTCGCTCTACTCACTATAAGCAATTGAGCAAGAAGAAAGACAAAGGTTAGTTTAGAGGAAAACCTTATGCGACTACGGTGATAAAGGGAAACAAAAAGCATCAGATGAGAAGAAGCAAAGTAGTGGAGCCGCTAATGTACCTTTTAAGTGTTAAGAATATGGAGAGGCATGTCATAAGGCTGATGTGTGTACCGCCAGAGTTATGAAATGTTATCGTCGTGGTAAGCTTGGGCATAAGATGAGTGATTGTCCTAATGAGGGTCCAACCTGTTACAATTATGGTGAACAGGGACATATTAATGCTCAGTTCCAGAAACCAAAGAAGATTGTTGCTACTACTCAGAATGCTAAGAGAGTTTTTGCTTTAGCTGGTTCATAGGCTCCAAAGAAAGACTACTTGATTAGAGGTACTTGTTTTATTAATAATACTGAGTTGATTTCTATTATTGACACTAGAGCTACGCATTCATTTATCTCGCTTTAGTGTGTTAATATATGGGTTTTAAAGTTATCTAGTATGAATGGTAGTATGATAATAGAGACTCCTGCCAATGGTTGACTACCATGCTTGTTTGTTTGAAGTGTCCTCTGACAATTTATGAGAATAATTTTGTGAGGGATTTGGTGTGCCTAACTTTGCACCAAATCGATGTTATTCTCGGTATGAACTGGTTAGAATTCAATTATTTTCATATTAACTGTTATAGTAAGACTGTGAGGTTCCCAGAATTGTGAGAGAATGGCGAGTTGATGTTCTTATTTGCTAAGAAAGTGGATGAACTATTATTAGATAAAGCTTTGATGTTTGCAGTGTTTGCATCGTTTCAAGTTGATGATAAGACTTTCAGCGCAGAGTTACCTGTGGTTTGTGAATTTCAAGATGTGTTTCCTGATGATATAAGTGACTTACCTCCCGAATGTGAAATTGATTTTTCTGTGGACTTAGTACCGGGTACAAGTCCTGTCTCGATGGCTCCTTATAGAATGCCTGCTTCTGAGTTGAATGAATTGAAGAAGCAATTAGAAGAACTGTTAGAGAAGAAGTTCATTAGGCCTAGTGTTTCTCCATGGGGTGCTCCGGTGTTGCTTGTTAAGAAGAAAGATGGTAGCATGAGGTTGTGTGTCGATTACCGATTGTTGAACAAAGTAACTATCAAGAATAAGTTCCCATTCTCTTTTAACAAACCTTTTTCAAACCAAAAGCAGTAAATATTTCAAAGGGCTCCCATGGAGTACCACGGACATTTTGGGTGCGTAAAACCTTACCATTTTATAACCTATCCCATTACCCAGTTCTTTGCTTGTTTCTTTTAGATCTTTTTTCTTTTAGATTCATTAGGATTTATTCGTTATTTTTTCCTTTTCCTTTTGGAATAAAATAAAAGAGCGGTGGAGACTCTGTTTACTTTGAGTTAAGTTAATCAATAGCTTACACTCATGATTTTACCGCTACAGCGTGGGCGAAGAATCACAACAGTTTTAGAACGTGGGGTAGGTGGTTACAACCATGCTTTTGTCTGACCTAAGCTGGCGTCAAAAAGATGAGTATCAAAAAATGATATTTTCATCAAGATGGATGAAAAGAGCATTTTTGGGGGGCAATTTTTATCCCTAAATTTCGACGCTAGCAATTAATGAGGTTATTATGGCTTAATAAAGGAGTTTTCTCGTGATAAGCTAAAGTAAGGTTTCGACCTGACTAACTAAAGGATGAAAGTCGAAGGAACCTCCCTACAAGTTTCATACTTAGTGAAATTCTAAGTTTGGAATATTTTCTAAGTGTTGAAGGGATTCGACCAAGTGCATGTTCGACGAAGATGGAAGTTACCAAGGTTCTTGCACGTTCAATCTTGGAGGGAAAATGTGTAGTTTTCAATTCAAAGACAAGGACAAGTGGCACAAGATGAAGCTTCTTCAACATATAGTGGGACAAGTGTCACCATCCTAGGATATTTGTAATAGAAACCGTCGAGAGCGATTACTTTGTAATGTATATAAATAACTTAGTCTAGTGTTAGAATAAGTGTGTGGAAATCATATATACTAGTAACTCCCTACACTCAAAGTATCCGCGTGTAGAGAAACGAGTGCAGTGAGAATGCACGTGATTGAAACACCACCAATTTATATTCAATGTCAAATTTATCTTTAAGTCATTTACTTTTGAAGTCATTTATCCTTTACAAGCCTTTATTTTAAAGCAATTTACATTTCAAAGTCATTTATACTTTCAGCAATTTAATGTGTTTCGTTTACAATTCCAGCCCCTTTACATTTTCAACAATTTAACATTCTTCACCTTGCCTTTAATTTTCATTTAATTTCAAGCCTTGCCTTTAATTTCCTTTAAAATTCCAAGCTTGTCTTTACTTTGATTTACTTTGAAAGCCTTTGTCTTTTACTTTATTTTCTTTTTAAAAAACAATTTTTGAATCTTGTTGAAAGATTCAAGACCTTTTTCCCAAAAACTTGATATACCAAATCACAACATTTTTATTAGCACATGTCCTAGAATCAATATGGTCGATCCTACAAGTAACTGAGGACCAGCGGTTGTTTACCAATTTTGGGGGTAAACAAATTGGCACGCCCGGTTGTACAATGCTAAGTTGAAAACATTTTTTTAGAAGTGTTCATAACTTCTCTTTTTTTCTCGTGACGTTTTCTTGTAACTTCTGTGTTTTGTAACTTCCTTTACGTGGACGTCTGGTAGAAAGAACTGTTACTTTTGTTGTATGCATTTGAGAAGTGGCAAGATAGCCAGTACAGACCATTATATCCCTAAAGAAGAAACACGAGAAGGATGGCGTCTAGCCAAGGAAACCCAAGTGATTCAATACCCGCAACAAGTAGAATCCTCAAGTGGGTAGTTCAAACGTTCGTAGTACGAACACAAAAGATGGACCAAGGAATGAGGCCATCCCAACCTCCAATCCTTTGACAGGAGCTTCAACAACACTAAATGTGACGTCAGAACGAGCCCCTTCGACAGGACTAGGAGATACGATTAATAGATATTATACACAGCCAGTGTTGGAGTATATTGGGCCAAATACTCAAACTCCACCACCAAGTACGTCTGCATTTAGACCCTTTATACCCATGTCACTTTCTCAAGCTTTTCCCAGAATCTTTGGTACATCAACCACCATGGCAGGATTGAAAAATGCTCCCCTAGTTTATTCAGACAATGTTGTTCCTTCGCCTTTGTAGGAATCTGGTTCTACAATAAATATGAGAAGGAATAATCATACTGGTTGCTTGTGGCATTCAACTCAGAGTTATGCTTTGACAAATGAGTTTGTGGCCTATCTAAGGCAACAGATGGATGAGAGCAGCGTGCAAATGGTTCATACTCTAACCCAAACTATGGGAGATATTTTTCAGCCTTTGATTCATAATACGACTCAGACAAATCAACAGATGGTGTCTCAAATGGCGTGCATAGCAGAATTCATGGGAGTCCCAGCACCAGTTCGACAGCCCCATCACTTACCAGAAGTAAGAGAAGTTATGCAGCCATTGAACCAAGAAAATCCACCTGTGGTCGAGCCTGTAGACGTCGAACCCATTAGAGGTCAAAGGCAGATACCAATAGAAGATGAGCCAAGAGTGAGGTTGGTAAATAGACATCAAGATGCAGATCACGTAGTACAACAAGTTCGACAGAATAATCTTGCATCAGAGAATAACATGGCAGCTCTTGTCGAACGAATAATGGCACGAAGTTGAATAAAAATTGGTTTTGCTAGGCCAAACTTTACTTCGCCAATAGTGGACTATATACTCCAATCAGAATTACCCCCTAGAATGAAGGTTCTCAAATTTACCAAGTTCTCAGGGGATACAACCGAATCTACGGTCGAACATGTGGCACGATACATGATAGAGGCTAGGGAGATTGCCAATGATGAAAGTCTAAGAATTAAATATTTCCCTAGCTCCCTTACCAAGAATGCTTTCACTTGGTTTACTACTCTGCCACCCAGTTCAATATGTAATTGGACTCAGTTAGAGCATTTGTTTCACGAGCAATTCTATATGGGTCAGACTAAGATTAGTTTGAAAGAATTATCCAGCGTGAAACGAAAATTCAATGAATCCATTGACGACTACTTGAAAATATTTTTATTGCTTAAAACAAGATGTTTTACTCAAGTATCTGAGTGTGGATTGGTTGAAATGGCTGCTGGTGGCCTTGAATATTCAATCAGGAAGAAGATGGATACTCAGTACTTGAGAGACATGGCCCAATTAGCAGATAGAGTTTGATAGCTTGAATGTCTGAAGGAAGAGAAAGATAGGGTGAACAAACATAAGAAGATAACATATGTTGAATATCAAGATGAGGTTGAAAACGTCTATGACAAAACTCTACCTCTAGATGAGAATGAGATAGACTTAGCTGAACTTAATCAGGGTCCTCCTTACTCCTGCAAACTACTAGTTCCCTCAAATGAAAGAATCATGTCGAAATCGAAAAGAACGATAAATTTCCAAAGAAAACATATACTTTCAATGTCACCAAGTGTGACGAGATTTTTGATTTATTAGTCAAGGATGGATAAATACTTGTTCCTCCTGGTGCCAAAACAACACATTTAGATCAAAGAAAGAAAAGAGGTTTTTGTAAATACCATAATTGGGGTCATAAAACTTCTCAATGTTTTCTTTTCAGGGATTTGGTGCAAAGTGCAATCTAGGAAGGAAGGCTAAAGTTAGGCGACAAGCAAAAAATGCAGATGAAGATCGATATTGATCCTCTTCAGACAGCTGAGGTGAATTACTCTGAACCTTCTGCAGTGAACTGGGTGGACATCGTTGAGCAAGTTGCTGTTGACAACGGAATTCCTGATTCAGGCGAGGCTGTAGTTGACCCTATGGTAGTTGAGATAATTGAGAACCCCAACAATGAGGCCCTAATGTTCAAGGCTAATGAGGAATTGACCAGTGAGTAATGGGAACAACTGATATGCAAGGATGCCAAAGGCTTCTTCAAGACATCATCGGATGTTGAAAGGTTCAACATGGGGGTTACCATCGTCCCCCATGAGGAGGTTGAAGATTCAAGCCTCCCTTTCATTACCAAAGAAACTGTTGTAAGTTTCGTAAAGATGGATGAGGCCACTGATGGCCTAGAGCTGAACTTCTCCAAGATGGAACTCAAGGATGAAGTTAATGTTAACATGGTTGAAGTAACAGACAACCAAGTGTTGAAGGTGGATCATTCTACAATCCAGAAAGACCACTATAAGAAGGCTTATCCCAAGAAGGATGAGACAATTGTTGATTTCTTGCAGAGATGCTAAAACAAGAAGTCAGAAGTGATGCTTTGTCCAAGGTGTAGTTCCATCTTTGACAAGAAGGCCGCTCGAAGCCTCCAACAGTCAAATAAGATGCATGGGGGGCAAAAGGCAAAAACTGCCCAAAAATATGCATGTTTCAACCCAAGGCGTGCTAAACCCTAACAACAAAGGGGCATGCCCCAGTCTCTCAAGTCCAAACAATCCTAATTTAAACCATGTGGGGAGGTCCCCGATGACAAGTGGATTAAGCTTAATGAGTCAGGAAAGAAGGGAGGACAGAAGTGGGGAAAATTTGAGGTAGAAAGAAGACCCTCAATGGGATACACAAAGGAGGTTAGGACCTCTAACAAAGTTGCATATGTATCTGAGAATTACAAGGGTAATAATCCTATGTCCAAGTTGCAATGGCGTAGGGAGCAGCTGTAACACGGTGGGAGAATTGACTTGGGCGTTATTGTTTCTAAAAACTATGTTGAGGATAGCAAGAGTCGCCACCGACTTTTATTTTATCCTTTAAAGAAAAGGAATAAAAGAACAGGAAAGACCTTTAAAAGATTTGAGTTCGGGGGTAAGTTATACAAAGGGAAGTTGTTAGCACCATTTGTATCCATGGTTATCCATGGGATCTTAACTGCTTAACTCACTTTACTTTGTTTGAAAATAGTGGTGATGTATTTAGAAAAATATTTCAGAAGTCTTTAACTTTGTAATGATCCTCGTATGGTTGTATACAAAGTGTTTAGTTTGAAAGTATTTGAAAGTGTGAGGTGTGGAAAGTATTTTGAAAAAAGGAGTAGGCAAGCACTTAAGAACTACTTACCCTAAGTTTGTAAGGTCTTTCTTGTTATTTTTTTCCTTTAAGGGTAGGATTGTATTTACTATTAGTTAGTAAGTAGTATTAACCTTGGATTCTTAAAGGAACAGGCGTAGGGTCATCGTAGGGTCATTGAAGGCAACCTTGTAGGGGTATCTTAGTAGTTCGAATGGACTATCATCATTTTTGTAGGGTCGTCGAAGGACTAGATCATTTGTTGGTAGGCAACCCGAAGGGACTATGATCTTTTATTTTAAGGGACTTGATGATTTTTATTCGTAGGAAACTTTACTAAGATACCCCCATGTTCGAGGGACTTGACCATGTTTTAAGGCAACCAAGAGGAGAAACCCTAGGGGTGCTGATGGAGATCGTATAATGACCGACTTACGTGTGTGAATATTAATTCCAGAATTTATCTTAGAAATTTAGTGGGCTAGGTCCAATTATATTTGCATACGTCTTTTCACACCCTAGGTTTACTAACCACGCAGTTTATATTTGACGGAAATTAAAAAAAAAACTGAAAATAAAATCCTATACTATTACATCATGGGGAAGGGGATAAATTTTGATTTTAGGGGATTGCATAAAGTAAAGTGTGGAAATTTAAAACCCTAATTAACTATTACAAACCGTGAGCAGTTACATAATCGAAAAAATACGAGGAACATAAAGTTACATAAGATCGTACATCCTATACAATTTTTCTAAGAATAATAAGAAGGTTAGTAAAGAAATTAATTAAAATAAATTTAGGTTAAATAAAATTAATCGTTTTAGAATTATGTTTAAAAAATTAGGGTTAGAAAACAAAGATTAAGAATTATGATCGATTAAACCCTAATTACTAGATTAATTACAAATTTAATTGATAAAATAACCTAAAAACTAAATTTTATATGAAAATAAATTTATTAAGAAACAATTAAGTTAATGGAAAAAAAATTATGAATTTGTTTAAGAATTAAAATGGTTAAAAGATTAATTAGTTAGTTAATTATAATTAATTGGAATTAATAAATAATAATAAAACAAATAAATCAAAAGAAAAAAAAATTGTTCAAAAAGATAAAGGGTGGATGCCTGGTTCGAACCTAGGACCTTCACCTCCCAACGCATACGCTCTTCCACTAGGCCACTCACACCTACGTGACAAATAACCAAAACGAAATAATTATAAAATAAAACGAATATTTGAAATTAAAATGTCTGGCCTGATGCGTCCGTAAGCGCACGGATTTATCGAAGTAATATAAAAGATTGTTGAACCACAGAGACCAATATCAACCTATCGTTATCTATCGTTACTTTGTAAATATAAGGCTAATGATAATTGATTAAAGGGAAACTAGGACTAAAACTAGAATAAAACTAAGAAAATATAATAATAGAACGGGGCCAGGATATGGTTTCCGCGCTCCTAAGGGACTCGTAGAATGAGGTGCTAATTCCGACTATACTCCTATTCCGTAGAATATACCAACTTAAAGACTTTGTCTCACGCTTTCGCGGTCTTAACTAAAATCATACTTCCTAATCCCAAGATTTTGCTCTCGCTCGCCCGGTAACTAGGAAACACTCTTTGAAAGCTAATAATATCCTAAACGTCTCTAAAGCGCTCTCGTTGTATTTAGATAAGTTGTCAAATTTCTACTATCTGGTTCGCTCCTCACGCTCTCGCGGATCTCGGTTAAAACCTTTATATGCCTCTCACTCTCATGACAAAGCAATGTTAACTAACATCTCACTCTCATGACAATGCTAATTAAATTACGCATAGAAATTATAACCAAAATAGAATTGTAGTTATTAATTCGCACCTATTATTTTCTACCGAGTCCCGTCGGTAACGACGGTCCTCATACTGTCGTACCTCGAAAAATACGATCATCGCGCCGACCGCGGAACAGATGGAAATAACAGAGTCGCCACCTAATTCTATTTATTCTAATGAAAGAAAAGGAAGATATAGATAAAACCTAATAAAGAAAGATGGATAGAACAAGGTCATCGAAACCAAATTCTACGTTCGGGAGTCGGTTACATAAGGGGAAGGTATTATCACCCCTTACATTCGTTGTACTCAACGGGAACCTCTTAGTTTAACTTGTGATTTAACGTTGACTTATGCTTTCTATTTTCTTCGAATAATAAAGTAAATGCAAACGATTCTAATATAAAGTTACGAGAAATGGGTTGTTTTATTCCTAAGGTGCTCGGCAGAGAGTAAGATCCGTGTGCCCACGTATTCCCTTGTGCAATGGGAAAGTCAGAGCCTCGTAGTTCGTGGTTCTACAGTTAGATTAGTTCGATTTTAGTGAATAGTTGTTTGAACCGCATTCTAACTGCTAAGCGTTGGCTTATCTGCTCGCGATAGGAGGCGGAAGCGCTAGCTTGTTTGCGAGATAGAAAGAGTTTAAACAAAGTTCGTTTTAAAGAAGAATGTTTGATAAGTTAAGTGTTTTAGGAACGGAAGGGAGAATGAACCACGTCCCGTGTGGCGAGCCTCAGGAGCGTTCATTCAAGAATTCGAGGAATGCTAGACTCCAGAATTCAGTTCTTCCGTTATTTAATTAAGAAAAATAATTTGAGTATTCGAATTAAAAAATATTTGGTTTGCTCGATGGCGGCACACGATGCGGCCGACTTATAAGGGTAAATGCAAATGGAGGTTGATTATTTAGAGGTTGGTTCATGGACAAAATAAAAGTGATAAATGCGGAAATAAAATTGAATAAATAAAATTGAATTTCTAAGAGAGAAATAAAGTGCTCTCATATTGATTTAAATAACGTCGATTTATTGAAATCGAATATTTAAATCGTTTATTATATCATCGACCATAAAAATAAATTAAAGTAGAAAAATAATAGTAAATAAAAGAATTGGCCTCATATTTAATTTAAATAACGTCGATTTATTCGAAATCAAATATTTAAATATTTATTCATCGGCCAAAATAATAAGTTGGGAAAATAGGAAATAATGGGGGAAATAAAAGAATGTGGCCTCAAATTAGGGGATAACGTCGATTTATTAGAAATCGAATATCACCATTTATCATAGGCCGATTAAATAATAAATCGATAAATAATGGATCTAAAAATAATTTGAAACCATAAAAAATAATAGAAAACGGTCTCATATCGATTCAGACAACGTCGATAAATTGAATGTCACAAATCGGATCATAATATCATAGACCAAATAATAAATATAAATAAACCAATAAATCGATAAAATAATAAATGAAGAAAAAGTCGGCCTCAAATTGGTTTAGACAACGTCGCTAAGTGGAATGTCAATAAACCATATTTTTATCATTGGCCCATAAAATAAATAAATTAACAATAATAGATCTAAACAATTTAATTAACAAATATTAGATCTAAAAGAAATAAAATATGGTCTCATAAAGATTTCGATAATGCCGGTTCAATACCGAATATCAAGAAAACGCGGTTATATTTTAGACCAAACGAAGTTTTAATAGATCCAAAACTTACTTCAAAATCTCACCCAAAAAAAATAAGGAAAGGGGAGTATGAATCTGATACAGAGGTGATGTTTTTCTTTTAAAAAAACAAAGAGGGAACACGGGCTCCAAGCCCATTACACACCCTAAGAAACTATTATTAAATTATTTTATTAAAGCTAAAAAAATCAGCATCAGTAAAAAAAATACCCTTTTATGCATCAACAGGGTTTTATAAAGAATAAAAACTAACGAAGTACCACCACAACAAATCAATGAGCACGGTTCAAAAAAGGGGAAGAGAGAACCCTACCCTCTCCAAAACAGGTTACCGGCGGTGGCAGGTCCTCACAGCCTCTCTCTCGCGAATCTCTCACGCGTGTCTCGGTGTTCTCAACGGCAACTTTGCTTTCACGAAACGGTGGCGGCCTTGCTTTCAACGGTGGTTCGATTCGTTCTTCGTGAAGTTTTGATGGTGGAGAATCCCCTTGCAACACCGATTTCACCTCTGTCTCGGCGTTATCTCTCTCACTCGCGCAATTCGGTTTGTGTTCGTGCTATCACTCACTCGGCGGTGGCTTTTGTTCCGGCGGATTTGTGTGTGGGATCTCGCGGTGGGTTAACAGCGATCTTCATTTTCGAGTGGTTTCGGGTCTGGTTTCTTAATGGAAAAAATGAAAGTTCGACGGGTGAAAGGTTTTTGTTTTCTGCGTTTGGGATTCTTTTTTTGTTGTTCTGTGTTTTCGATTCCTGACACTACTTTCTGGTTTTTTTGTTGTGTTTGGATTTAAGAGTGGTTTATGGTTTGAGGAGAAATTATGGAAAGGGGATTGAAGGTTGAAGGAAAGGATGAAGGTGAATGTATGGTGTTTTGAAGTAGTGATTTGTAAATGAAAATGGTTTATGAGTTGTGTTTGTGGTGAGTTTGATTTTGTTTGAGAATGGAAAAAAAATAGGGCTGAGTTATGTGAACAAATTTTAAAAAGAAGGTTTGTGTTTGTTCGTGAATTTGCAGAGGTATGAAAGGTTTGAGATTGTACCAACTTAGTTTTTTTTAGCGGAGAATGAAAGATTTGTTATATAACAGATGTGAAGGGTATTGAGGGAAATGATTTAAATTGAAATTCTGTTATGAGAAAGAGGTCGTCTGCTGCATTTTATCGTTCAAGGCATGATGCATCTTCACGTGCTTGTTGTAGTTGGAAAATTGGTGATAAGGACGACGTATTTGTGCATTTTACATGAGTGGGAACGTTGCAGTAGAATCATTTTTTGGCTACGTTTTCGTTGCAAGTGGTGCGACAGGCTGGTGGATACGGATTAGCAATAGTGGGGTCTAAGTAGGTGGTAGTGATTTTAACGTTGAAAATTTGGCCTCCATTGAATTTGCACATCTTTTATTTTATTGATGTAAAATTTTTTTAATTAAGTTTTCTTATGTCAATGGTAAAATACCAATATAGTAAATATGGTGATGGAACAATCTTGCAAATCCCCTTTTTACTAATATAAATTAGTGTTAAGAAAAATTTTGAAAAGAAAAAATATTGAAAACAAAACCAAATAAAAGGGAAATGGACTATAGGAGTATTTTTTTAGCATACAATTAAAGAAACTGTTTATTTTTTTAAATTAATTATTTTTGACGAAATAAGAAAATCTATTATTCAAAATGAGGAAATAATAAAAAATAACAATATAGAGAAGATGGATATAATAAAAGACATTAATGCAAAATGAGCTGAGAAAACAAATGCTTAAATAATACTGTGAAACAAACAAACAAAAAATAGTGACAATATTAGAATAATAAAAAATATATAATTATAATAAAATGAGATGAACTAAATATAAAGGTATAAAAATTTAGATAAACATGTAATTACTTGAATTTTCTTCTCTAACCTCTAAGTACATAAAATGTATCATTTTTTTATTTTATTTTTTCGATGAATGCATATGATACTCAATGATAAAATTCTATTAAAAGGAATGACATTTTAATTGAGGATGATAAAAAAACAATGTAATTAAAGGTAGGACAAATTTAGGGTATGACAGATGCCCCTATCCAATTGTCTTGAACCCGAGAAAGTGAACAGCCACAAGGCATTCGATTTTAGGGTAAAAGTCAATTAGATATAAGAAATTCCCTAAATTTGTCCAATACGACATGCAATGCGATAATAAAATATGATATGGTTGTATGGATGCATTTGTTGGGAATGATAGGTACGGATGCAATATAATATGAGACATAAAGGTTGTGAGGATGATGAAATGATTGTAAATAGTAAAGTAAGAAAATTGGTTGGAGGTTCTTCTGAAAATCTGTCTGGACGATGGAGAATAATCAGGAATACTTGGAATAAGAGGGATTAAACCCTGGAGAGAAATAATGACATCCAGCAATGCCTTAGATGCACAATTACCAAACTTGGAAATCAACGTCCGAAACATCTAAAAAAAGTACAAGATGTGGAATGAGACCAAATTATGAAGGTATACCAAGGGAAACATCAAACTTTGCTATGAGACATTCAGAGAGATGTTACTTGAAATAAAAATTCGCGCTGAACTTCTGAATGGGATGAGCCGGAGAGAGACAGTTGAAAGAAATATATCGAATTTCTCAATGGGATTAACCGGAGTGAGAAACTTTAAAGAAACATATTGAATTTCTCAATGGGAACAACGGGAGTGAGAAATTAGAAGAAATTGTATTGAACTTCCCAATGGGGTTAACCAAAGAGAGAAATTCGAAGAAACAAATGGAATTTCTCAATGGGAACAACCGGAGTGAGAGACAATTGAAAGAAATAAGAACTTCTCAATGGGAAAAACCAAAGTGAGAAAGTTGAAGTAAAGGGTCCACGTCAAACTTCGTTTGAAGAAAAATGAAAATATACCCACGTCAAATTTCTCAATGGGAATTATCCGAAGAGAGACCTTTGAAGGAAAAATTCCACATCAAACTTCACAAAGTTTAAAGGAAAAGAAAATATATCCATGTCAGATTTCTCCATGGGAATTATCCAAAGGGAGACCTTTGAAGGAAAAGATCCACGTCAAACTTAACAAAGCTTGAAGGAAGAGAAAATACCCACGTCAAATTTCTTAACAAGAAAAATTTAAAGGAAAGGGATCCACGTCAAACTTTACAAAGTTTGAAGGAAATGAAGATATACACACGAAAGACAGGGTGACAGACACGACTGCTTTGGTAGGTGCCAAGTTAGTTGTACTTTGACCTTTGGTGGTTGCCAATGGAAATTGGACTCTAAGGATGCCTAATGAAAATGGACTTTGACTACAAGGTAAAATAACAAGACCTCGGAAAATGTATATGAGCATGAAGTAAATTTCAAGCTATGCTTGATATGAAATTTTGTATGATGTAAATGGTCAATGCTTGCAATGCAAATTCTAAGACCACTGGAAAAGACTCTTTTGGAGAGGTACGGTTGAAACAGCTGATTCCACAACACAATGAACTTTTGCCAACTACTCCTTTGAAAGATGTCTTAAGCACAACTTCTATTACACTTGCTGGAAGTATGAAGATGTTGATCCTGGTAGGAAGGAGGGATAAGCTTTCTTGGGGATTTCTTTGAAATAGACTGCCCCATGTTGATTGATTCTGGAGGGACTGCTTGATTGGTCGCTTGAAATGCTTGCCCCAGCGTGAGTCTAGAAAGAAAATTTTCTCTGAATAACAAGATCCTTGATTGCGATATGCCCCTGATAGGACCACTGATCATGTTTCTCCACTGTTTAGAATTCCTTGATGATGAGTGCTTACTTGCAAATAAAATATTTATTCAAAAAATGTTAATTTTTATGCAGTGCTCAAGCATAACTTTTTGAAATCAAAATCATTATTGGAATGATATTGGTGTATAGAAAATGAATCACTAGTAAGAATGCAATGTTTATTCAGACACACAAAGTGAAAGCTAATGCAAATTGAAAGATAATGCAAAAGGTATGATACCAAAGCAAATGATTAGAAAGTCTCTTGGGGAGTCAGCTTACGCAACCTTGCTGCGATATGCTTTCAAAACAAACCTAACTTCAATTAGGTCTTTAAAGGGTTATAACATGATCTGGTTCATGGTTTATGAAACAAAGGATATAAGGCTCAAAATTTAATTTTTACCCAACCCATTCTCCATGATGATCTCCAGTCCTACGCTTAATTAACTCAACCCATGCATTCCAGTTATTTAGAATTGCATTGATGATGGTGGCTCAAAAGCCAAAGGATTATTGGATAGCAGTCGTTGCCATGACATTTTGTTGTCTCTTTGTTGAGGATTTTGGGTCAACTCATTTTTGTCTTTGTTGAGGAATTTTGGTGACCTCTTTTCGTCTTTGCTGACCTCTTTTGATTTGAATTGTGTATTATCCCTAATTTTTGCCTGGACTGCATCTTTGATGTTTTCAGTCCACCGAGATGCTTTTATTTTCGCCCAAGTCGCCTTTTAGGTGTTGACTTAGCGGCTTTTTTCATTTTTGATTTGGACAATGACTGCCATTAACTTCTTCGACAATTGTGCGAAGGAAAACTTGGGCTTGAAAGCCTTATTGAAAGGTGTAAGGAATGATCCTCCTGAAATTGAATGCATATTCGAATTAATTGAGAACTACCCTGCCCCGGATTAAGATTGCGGGTTTTTTCGTGTAGAAAGAAACTCCAACTTCAAGGCTCAAAAGGGTTGATAAGGGATTAACTTCCGTATTTCTTCGGTGTTTGGGAATTGAAACAATGCCTGTATATCATCAGCAAGGTTTTATTTTGAGAGCATATCATTCAACAATATGGGTATTTTATTTTCGTCATCCTCCCTCCATTCATTGCTTATACAACAAATGAATAAGAGAAACAATGGTATATATATGTAATTGGAATTTTTGAAAATGAAAAGCATGAATACGCACAAATATGAAGGTGAATGAATTGATTCAAAAACATGCGATGCTCATTTCATTAACATTAACATTAGAGAACAAACAAAGTCTTTAAACAAGTACACATAATACAAACAAGGAAATTAAAACTGAAAAGAAACAAGGCCTAGTGTCTAATCAGTAGCAAGGATGAGCTTTCCCGTCTGACCCATTGGCTTTAGGTAGTAACTTGTGATTTTTCGACCAAATCTTCAGCCACTTTGTTTTGGCATGGGATCTATTTCAACCTTGGGAGCCCCTCTCTGTGTAAAGGTGAGTAAGTCTCCTCTGACCAAGTCCTGAACTCGAGCTTGGAAAGCTTAACAGTTCTCAATATCATGACCTGCAGCTCCTTCATGGAATGGGCAATGAAGATCGGTCCTAAATCCAGGTGGAAGAGGATTTGGAGGGTTGAGAGGTCTAGTGGTGACAAGACCTTTTTTGCACAAGGCAGGGAAAACCTCAGCATACTTCATGGGAACAGGATCAATAGGAGCCCTGGGCCTGGGATTACGAGTCTGATTCTGACCAACATTCCTTTGTGGATGAGCTCGAACTTGTGGAGCATTAACCATAGGAGCAACTGCGGCTACTTGGGCTTCACCATATTGTTGCTGCTTGTAGTAGGGTCTTCTTTCAGCGTTGATAGCATGAGTATCACCCTCTTTCTTCTTTTGAAAGTTTCCAGAGGACTTTCTCGCAGCATTAGAAGCTTCAGCATTTCCAAACTTTCCTTTTCTGATTCCTTCCTCTAGCCTTTCTCCGATAGTGACTAGGTCAGCAAAGCTAGATGATACACTACCTATCATCCTTTCCCAGTATAGAGGTTGAAGGGTGTCCATGAACAGACCAGTTAACTCTTTCTCCGCCAAGGGAGGCTCAACCTGAGCAGCTAGTTCTCTCCATCGCTGAGCATACTCTTTGAATGATTCCTTTTCTTTCTGAGACATGTTTTGAAGTTGACGGCGGTCAGGCGCCATGTCCAGATTGTATTTGTATTATCTCAGGAATGCATCAAGCAAGTCCTGCCAGCATTGGATGCGGCTTTTCTCGAGTCCCATATACCATTTCAAAGATGCCCCACTCAAGCTATCTTGGAAGCAATGGATGAGCAGTTTGTCTTTATCAGCATGGGCGGCCATTTTGTGGCAGTACATGACCATATGGCTTTTTGGGCAAGTGTCTCCCTTGTATTTTTCAAATACTGGCATTTTGAACTTATACGGCATAACCAAGTTCGAAACCAAGCACATGTCCGCAGCAGCAGCATTGAAAACATCAAATCCCTCAACAGCTCTTATCATTTTCTCCAAAGTCATGCATTGTTCCCTGACATCTTCAATGTTTCCGGCTTCTCCTTGTACTGAAGATGGTGGATTGTGCACGAAGGGAGGATTGACATAAGAAGTTTGGGCAACAATGTGCACATTAGGTTAAGATTCAGTTAACACTCCAGGTTCGAAAAAAATGGATGTACCAACCATCTGGGTAGTTGCAAATGGCGGAGTGTAACCTGGTGGTAATCCAAATTCTGGCCAAGTGCTAGCGGGTCTTGAAGATTCTGCATTAATGACGAAACTACTGACTTTACAGGTGACGGTCCTCTGAGGTTGAGCGTCCTTAGTAGATAAGACTTGGAGCATTTCCATGATCTTGCTCACACTGCTTTTTAGGTCATCAATGTCTTCCCTGACTCTCTTGTTGTTTTCTTCTTGTTCGGCCATTCTTCTTCTTTCGTGGGCCCTCGTTCTATATTTGCATGGAGGAATCAGCTTGACGGGTACTCAACAACTTTGAAGATGAGAAAGGATAAACATGAGCGACTATGATGTATGCAAAATTAATGCAAATATGAATGCAATAATATGAGAATAGGATGCAATGAGTAGTTGTAATTCAAAGGATAATAAATCAAATTCCAAAGTTGATCACCAAAACGAGTTAGTAACCAATATCTATGATAAAAGGAACCTTACAGGTAGGCACTAGAAGGATAGTTCTAAGTTCTTTACCCATACAAACCTCTCACATGATAGTTTCTATGGTGATGGATTGAAATACTCAAGGTCACGAATGCTAATCGAACTAACGTCTTGCCACAGGCTAGATGTATTATGACGATAGTGACGATAAGGTCTACCTTGAGTGGAGTTCTCATGTTAGGAACACAAGGAACGGGTCCTCGGAGGCTAACACTACACAAATACCAATACTGAAACTGCTTCTAGGAGTTCCTCGATTCAAAGACCCTTCACCAATCAAGTCATGCGACAGGCTAGCTGTGTTACGACAAGATCTATGAATAATTCTACTCTCAGGGGGAGCTATCATGCTAGGCTTGCAAGGAGCGAGTCCTCGGAGACTAACACTAATAACTTCCAATTCTAACTTAGATGTTTCCTTTTTTTTCCAAATCACAGGTGTAGAATTTTACACATGATACCAACTCAAGATCCGATGGAAAAATAATGAGCATAATAAAGAGGGAGCAATAAGGGAGTAAATACAAAAGTAAAAGGAGACAGTGTAAAGAAAACAAATAAGCAAAGTCAACAATAATTGAGAAGTTAACTAAGTTAGGTTTGACTCGTCCCCAGCAGAGTCGCCAGCTGTCGTACCTCGAAAAATTTGATCCTCGCGCCGACCGCGGAATAGATGGAAATAATAGAGTCGCCACCTAATTCTATTTATTCTAATGAAAGAAAAGGAAGATATAGATAAAACCTAATAAAGAAAGATTGATAGAACAAGGTCATCAAAACCAAATTCTACGTTCGGGAGTCGGTTACATAATGGGAAGGTATTATCACCCCTTACGTTCGTTGTACTCAACGGGAACCTCTTAGTTTAACTTGAGATTTAATGTTGACTTATGCTTTCTATTTTCTTCGAATAATAAAGTAAATGCAAACGATTCTAATATAAAGTTACGAGAAATGGGTTGTTTTATTCCTAGGGTGCTTGGCAGGGAGTAAGATCTGTATGCCTACGTATTCCCTTGTGCAATGGGAAAGTCAGAGCCTCGTATTTCGTGGTTCTACAGTTAGATTAGTTCGTTTTTAGTGAATAGTTGTTTGAACCGCATTCTAACTGCTAAGCGTTGGCTTATCTGCTCGCGATAGGAGGCGGAAGCGCTAGCCTTTTTGTGAGATAGAAAGAGTTTAAACAAAGTTCGTTTTAAAGAAGAATGTTTGATAAGTTAAGTGTTTTAGGAACGGAAGGGCAAATGAACCACGTCCCGTGGGGCGAGCCTCAGGAGCGTTCATTCAAGAATTCGAGGAATGCTAGACTCCAGAATTCAGTTCTTCCGTTATTTAATTAAGAAAAATAATTTGAGTATTCGAATTAAAAAATATTTGGTTTGCTCGATGGCGGCGCACGATGCGGCCGACTTATAAGGGTAAATGCAAATGGAGGTTGATTATTTAGAGGTTGGTTCACGGACGAAATAAAAGTGATAATTGCGGAAATAAAATTGAATAAATAAAATTGAATTTCTAAGAGAGAAATAAAGTGGTCTCATATTGATTTAAATAACGTCGATTTATTGAAATCGAATATTTAAATCGTTTATTATATCATCGACCATAAAAATAAATTAAAGTAGAAAAATAATAGTAAATAAAAGAATTGGCCTCATATTTAATTTAAATAACGTCGATTTATTCGAAATCGAATATTTAAATATTTATTCATCGGCCAAAATAATAAGTTGGGAAAATAGGAAATAATGAGGGAAATAAAAGAACGTGGTCTCAAATTAGGGGATAACGTCGATTTATTAGAAATCGAATATCACCATTTATCATAGGCCGATTAAATAATAAATCAATAAATAATGGATCTAAAAATAATTAGAAACCATAAAAAAATAATAGAAAACGGTCTCATATCGATTCGGACAACGTCGATAAATTGAATGTCACAAATCGGATCATAATATCATAGACCAAATAATAAATATAAATAAACCAATAAATCGATAAAATAATAAATGAAGAAAAAGTCGTCCTCAAATTGGTTTAGACAACGTCGCTAAGTGGAATGTCAATAAACCATATTTTTATCATTAGCCCGTAAAATAAATAAATTAACAATAATAGATCTAAACAATTTAATTAACAAATATTAGATCTAAAAGAAATAAAATATGGTCTCATAACGATTTCGATAACGCTGGTTTAATACCGAATATCAAGAAAACGCGGTTATATCATAGACCAAACGAAGTTTTAATAGATCCAAAACTTACTTCAAAATCTCACCAAAAAAACAAATAAGGAAAGGGGAGTATGAATCCGATACAGAGGTGATGTTTTTCTTTTAAAAAAACAAAGAGGGAACACAGGCTCCATGCCCGTTACACACCCTAAGAAACTATTATTAAATTATTTTATTAAAGCTAAAAAATCAGCATCAGTAAAAAACAAATACCCTTTTATGCATCAACAGGGTTTTATAAAGAATAAAAACTAACGAAGTACCACCACAACAAATCAATGAGCACAGTTTTAAAAAGGGGAAGAGAGAACCCTACCCTCTCCAAAACAAGTTACCGGCGGCGGCAGATCCTTACAGCCTCTCTCTCGCGAATCTCTCGCGCGCGTCTCGGTGTTCTCAACGGCAACTTTGCTTTCACGAAACGGCGGCGGCCTTGCTCTCAACGGCGGTTCGATTCGTTCTTCGTGAAGTTTCGATGATGGCGAATCCCCTTGCAACATCGATTTCGCCTCTCTCTGGGCGTTATCTCTCTCACTCGCGCAATCCGGTTTGTGTTCGTGGTATCACTCACTCGGCGGTGGCTTTTGTTCTGGAGGATTTGTGCGTGGGATCTCGCGGTGGGTTAACGGTGATCTTCGTTTTCGAGTGGTTTCAGGTTTGGTTTCTTAATGGAAAAAATGAATTTACGACGGGTGAAAGGGTTTTGTTTTCTGTGTTTAGGATTCTTTTTTTGTTGTTTTGTGTTTTTGGTTCCTGACACTACTTTCTATTTTTTTTGTTGTGTTTGGGTTTAAGAGTGGTTTATGGTTTGAGGAGATATTATGGAATGGGGATTGAAGGTTGAAGGAAAGGATGAAGGTGAATGTATGGTGTTTGAAGTAGTGATTTGTAAATGAAAATGGTTTATGAGTTGTGTTTGTGGTGAGTTTGATTTTGTTTGAGAATGGAAAAAAAATAGGGCTGAGTTATGTGAACAAATTTTGAAAAAGAAGGTTTGTGTTTGTTGGTGAATTTGCAGAGGTATGAAAGGTTTGAGATTGTACCAACTTAGTTTTTTTTAGCGGAGAATGAAAGATTTGTTATATAACAGATGTGAAGGGTATTGAGGGAAATTATTTAAATTGAAATTCTATTATTAGAAAGAGGTCGTCTGCTGCATTTTATTGATCAAGGCATGATGCATCTTCACGTGCTTGTTGTAGTTGGAAAATTGGTGATAAGGACGACGTATTTGTGCATTTTACGTGAGTGGGAACGTTGCAGTACAAATCATTTTTTGGCTACGTTTTCGTTGCAAGTGGTGTGACAGGCTGGTGGATACGGATTAGCAATAGTGGGGTCTAAGTATGTGGTAGTGATTTTAACGTTGAAAATTTGGCCTCCATTGAATTTGCACATCTTTTATTGTATTGATGTAAAATTTATTTAATTAAGTTTTCTTATGTCAATGGTAAAATACCAATATAGTAAATATGGTGATGGAACAATCTTGCAAATCCCCTTTTTACTGATACAAATTAGTGTTAAGAAAATTTTTGAAAAGAAAAAAATATTGAAAACAAAACCAAATAAAAGGGAAATGGACTATAGGAGTATTTTTTTAGCATACAATTAAAGAAACTGCTTATTTTTTTAAATTAATTATTTTTGAAGAAATAAGAAAATCTATTATTAAAAATGAGGAAATAATAAAAAATAACAATATAGAGAAGATGGATATAATAAAAGACATTAATGCAAAATGAGCTGAGAAAACAAATGCTTAAATAATATTGTGAAACAAACAAACAAAAAATAGTGACAATATTAGAATAATAAAAAATATATAATTATAATAAAATTAGATGAACTAAATATAAAGGTATAAAAATTTAGATAAACATGTAATTACTTGAATTTTCTTCTCTAACCTCTAAGTACATAAAATGTATCATTTTTTTATTTCATTTTTTCGATGAATGCATATGATACTCAATGATAAAATGCTATTAAAAGGAATGGCATTTTAATTGAGGGTAGTAAAAAAAATGTAATTAAAGGTAGGACAAATTTAGGGTATGACACATACGTCGGACTCTAAACTATTTAGCAAGACATATAATTAAATAGAAACGACATAAACATAAATATTGCAATTAAGAACAACATACTTTAACAATTAAGAGATGCAGTAACAATAATAGTAATACGGTAAAATAAAGAACCTGTAATACGAGAAAATAAACGAGACTTGAATTAGACGAAACTGGAAATAACTTCAATAAATTGATCCAAGCATTTACATAGATTTATGGCCTAAACACTAATGATGGAGTAGTTCCTCAGTGTAAGAAACTACCCCTTTCACAATGGTAATTTCTGCCTAAAAACTAAGAACAAAGTGAGCAGTGCTTTCACGCCCAAAAACTTGGATGCTTTGAAAAGCTACGAAGACTCCTATTTATAGAGGTATTCTTCCTTCTGTAACTTCCATATAGCATAATGAGTGGTGGAGAAAGTGGGAGTAGTGGGCGGTTGAGAAGTTGAACCTGTGAGGAAAAATAGGAAAGTGGGATGACTCATCCTTCTGTTTCTGTTTCATTACCCACGTTCTGCATAAAACCATCTAAAATATAGCCAGGAGTATCAGGTGTTGGTTACAAGCATTTCCTCTCATTTTGGGCGCGTGACGATTGTAAGGTGTGTGTGACGGTCGTCACACGCTGAAAGGTGCATGACGATTGTAAGAGTTGTGTGATGACCTTCACTGTAACAAAATATACAGAATTTTGTTTTATGCTTTGTTCTTTGATTTTTCTAATGTCCACTTGCTTCATATTTTAACTTTGCACATATTTGATTTGACAAACATTATACTTGTAACAAATTCGAAGACTTGGGAAAAGTCGGGAGTTAGTTATATTAAAATGCATTGAAAACGGACTAGAAATGTGCTAAATAATAGATACGATTACTCGTTATCAAACTCCCCTACACTTAAACCTTTGCTTGTCCTCAAGCAAAACCATGAATTGTAAGAAAAATAGTGCATACAGATACTCGTCCTAGGCTACCAACTCTACTTTGGTTAGGTTTGTGACGATAGGTACTTGCTCACACACTAAAGATATCGTAACAACACAATTCCGCTTTTGGGATCATCAACCTTCCTCCTATACAGGACAATCTGAATCATGTTATTATACCTAAGTCTAATTCACTCATCCTTCTTTCATCCCTTTTCATTCTGGTGCAATCACATTAAGCCAGTTATCCTTTCACACTCACGGTAGGATAGCCTGTTAGTGACTATGGTCTCATTTTCATCAAATTTTTTTTCTTTTCCACATATCAATAATAAAGAATTTTATATCGTTGGGCTAAATGATTAGGTAAGGACCACCTAACTTAGAAGGAGAATTTATTTTCATTCATTCATTTTTCTCTTGACTTATTCTTTTAACTTTGAGATCATACACTTATTTGCATCGGCTTCCTACTTAGGGTGAGCTTAGGATGGTGATGACTGCTAAATAAACTAATTAGGGACTACTAAAGGGTGAGAACTTAAGGCTACGGTATAACAAGTACTCAAATTGATTTCCATAATTGGGAGGCTCACGGTGTTAAAACGATATTGATCTTGCGGAATTTTCCCAAGTCTCACAATCTAACCTTAATTTTGTCTGTAGCCTAAGATTTTCAAAAGAAACACTATTTTTGTAATTCATAATTTTTCAAATTATTTGGTACGGCTCAAAAATACGGGGAGATCGATAAACATAAAACCATGCATAAAGACTCGACAACATTAAAACCAAGCTGGAAAACATTAAATCTAACTAGAAAAACGATAAAATGGAAGCGATAGAGTTCCTCCCCCACACTTAAACCAAACATTGTCCTCAATGATTTGATAAAATGTGGAAAAGGGATGATAGAACCTGTACGGATGCCTTTGTTTGCTACTACGGCCAAATTCGCTCTGATTCTTCCCTTGTTGTCCCTGTCTTCGCTAATCACTTCTTCTCCGGCGTCTTGTACTACAAGATATCTGAATCTGCTGAAACTTCACTTTCCTGAAGCCGCTCATTGCCTATTTCCGAAGAAAGTACCTGCAAAACATTTTAGGAAAATATTGTGCAGTGTGTGCAGGTGGAGCCAGACCATGCAAAGAATAAGGATAAGGTGAATAACCGATGGGAGAGACATACCATCTCCTATCATACTCAACATCGGTGTCACCACCAGCAGCGACATTCAAAGGAATGTGCGTGGGCACCATCTCATCTTGAGGGATTGTCATCTAGAGATCTTTCGCCTAAATATAGTTGAGACGTGACAAGCGATACATTTCTTTATTTTCTGCAAACAAAAACAATAAAAGGAACTATTAAATTAAAACTCGTGGGTTAATACCCATACGGATTTTTGTTTAACATCTATAGCTCGACGGTTAAGAGTGTTACTCTTTGGTTTCCATGGCCATTTATCAAGCCATCTCACATATCCTTCACCTTTCCTTTTCTTCTTTCTGTGGGGTGGTTCATTGTTTTGAACTTGTGGTGGTGGTTCTGGATCTATGCTAAGTATCGGCTTTTCATGTTTGGGCTTATTCATTTCATCCATCACCTTAAAGTCAAACCTTACCCTCTTAACATTAATGATTTCCCTAATTTGGTCTTCAAATTTCCTCTTTTTATGCAAGACCTCAGACAAGGGTGCATGGATAATTTTCCATACATGCACATATGTTTTAGAGTCTGCTAACTTATACGGGAAAAGATATGGTAAGGTATATGGAGGGTTGTCAACAGTTCGTACTTCATTCTCTACCTCTTCGACAACCTCGTTTGTGGATGGTGTTGGTGAATTTGACTCAATATCAACTCTTTCCTCACCATAAATCTCATCAACCTCATTATCACTCTCCTCAAGATCTTCGATTTGGTTTTCACTAATGGTTGTTATAACATAAGCATTCTCCTTAAGGGATGGACCTATAGGTGTCAGTGCAAGCAGTAAGGTTTGGGTCTCCAATGCCTTAGTGTGAGTCACGAGGGACTCGACCATCGTGTTCAGCCGCCTAAGGGTTTCATGATTATCGATGTGTTGTCTTTTAAGTTCTTCATTCTGGATAGTTTGTGCATACTCAAAGTGCTCCATCATAGATTCTATTCTAGCATTGGTCGATGTTTCAATGAAATCCTCCATTAATGTTTCGAGGTTGGACTGAACGGATTCTTCTGGTTCTTCAAGATATTAAGAGTGGTAATTTGGGCAAAAATGAGATAGCGTCACGCGGAAATGTTCCATTAGTATTTCGAGATTGGAATTGTATGATTCTTGGGGTTCCTCGAAATATTGGTAATGGTAATCATCAGGAAGATTTGGGTGCGATTCCTCAAAGTACTGGGAGTCCTGTTGTTGGTAATTGTTGAAAGAATTAGAGTGCGGCTCCTCAAAATTTTGGAATTGATATTTATAGAGGTTATTTGGGTGAGAATGGGTGGACGAAGGATTGAAATTTTCCATATGTATTTTGAGGTTGGGATTATGGTATCCTTGAGATTCCTCGAAATACTGGGAATGGGGATTGTAGAAAGATTTTGGGTGGAACATAGTTAAAAAAAAAAGAAAGAAAATGCCTTAGTCTATATGGTGCAACAACGGGATAATAATATTGACTGTTGGTCCCCAACACTTTCTCCTTGCTAGCAATGAATTGAGCCTCAAAGGTATCTGTCGCTCCCACTAAATGAAAATTTAGGATCAGATAGGGTACAGACGCGAACGGTCGGCGAAAAGAACGATGAGAACACACAGCCGTGAACTCACTGGAGAATGAATAGAGTCGCCAGCTAGGCATTTTTATCCCGGAGGAAAGGCAATGCTGCATAAGCCTAGAAAGAGATGGATAAGACGGTTTGCGAACCAGAGAGACTGAGAAAGGGGGTTGGTTACAACCTGGGAAGGTATTAGCACCCAGATTGTCCGTCGTACTCGACGGGATCCACGCTTAAAAGACTTGTGTTTTAAAGGGGTAGTGTCAGTGCAATCTGTGTATAAAGTAGCTGGAAAAGAATGTACAGGTGTCAATGTAAAGTGTATAAGTGATATGAAGTATGAAAGTGTCAGTGTGAGAATGAAAAAGAACTGCTCATGATCATGAGGCTAAAAGAATGAGGCTAGAAGGAGGGGGAATGTACAGAGACTTTTGTTCGATAACTGTTAAGTTATGCCTACGTATCCTCTCGTGCAATGAGGAAGTCAGAACACCGTAGTTCGACCCAAAGAGACTGAAAGGTGAATTGACTTGTGAACTGCTTACTTGCCTATGCTCAAGTGTATGACCTGTCTGGCTCAGGTGCAAACTGTCTTGCATTAGACGGAAGAAGCGAGCTCTCGTTTGTGAGTGAATGAGATGAGAAAAGAATCCCGGAGGAGACGATTATTGTTTGTTTTTGTGTTTTCAGTCTTTTATTGTTTTTGGATTTTGTCATAAGTTAATGAGCTTAAGTCTAAACCAATGGATTTAGTAAACTCATCACATCTTCCCTCTGATTAGGGGTAATGAGAGTACCTTAAGTGTGAAGTCAGATTCTCACACTTAATCACCTTTGGTGTAAGATTAAGATCATTAACCTACTTGTGATTATTTAGGTGTTTTTGTGGTTTTCGTTTAGTGTTGAGTAATGAGATTAAGCCATAATCAGGGATTAAACAGACTCATTACACCATCCTAATAGAAGGATAATAGATGAGAATGTTTAAGCTGAGGAAAACTCCTCAACTTAATCCATGATTAGGGATTAAACTCATGACAAAACAAGCCTTTATTAGATGGATTTTATTGATGATATGATGAAGAAGTGAATTTTATGGTTTGTAAGACAACTTGAGGGGGACTTGTCCATTAACACTAGGGTTAGTCCTTCTTAACCAATTAAGGAAGAATTAGAACCCTAATGCAAGGCCCAAGTTACAAGTATGATGTCTTGATGATTTTTAAGTGAATTGATTAAAGGGGTTAAACACATGAAGGGTTTAACACTTAGGATTAAAGTTATACACTCCATCCTAAGAGAAGGATGCAGGCATAAGCTTAATCACAAAGCCTTAAAGCCTTTAGGGTTTAGTCCCTGATTATGAGGTGAGAGGAGAAGACTCAAAAGAGACACAAAGGTAAAACTAAGAAGGGGGGACTAATCAAAACCCTAATCATTGTCATGCTTGGTTGTTCCTAAGGTTTGTGAGGTTTCCAAGAACAATCTTCAAAGGCCACCAGGAAGCAGATGAACAGGATCAAGAGAAGCAAAGTGACTTGCTTCATTCAAGAAGTCAAGTCACTTGAAGAAAGAAAGTGGGAGAGACAAGAATGAGCAAGCTCAATCTCAAACACATATAGAAATGCAGCAATGGATGCAAGAGAGATGAAAAGAAAAGTTATGAGAAGTGAAGGCAAATTCACTTCTCAAGTTTACTTACCACCTGAAATGTTAGAAAGAAATGCAATGCAATGCCAAATGAAATGAAATGGTATGATGCTAAACAAAACCAGAAGCATGTTGATGATGATAATGATGCTATGGAGATGCTACAAACATGAGGCAAGGCATGGAGATGTTCATACAAGATCATGGATGCAAATGATGCAAGTTAAGGAGCATGAACAAGCATGGAAAGTTATGAAGCATACAAGGCAAATGACATAGCAAATATGCAATGCAATGATCAAACATACTTCCTATGTGTCTTAAGATGTCAAATGAATCACAAGAATGCTTGAAATGCTAAGACAAGTCATGTTATGCAAGAGAATGCAAGAGGGATGCAAATGAAAGCCCAAATTAGGGTTTATGAATCAAACAACAAACAAAAACCCAAAACAGGAGCAAACCCTAAGATAAAAAATGGAAAATGCCACCCAAAGAAACCCTAAACCTATACTAAACCAATGTCCAAATGGGAGGTCTCAACTCTCAACCAATCTCAAGATATGAATTTTCTAAGTTATTAGGGTTTTTAAGGCTCTTAAACAAAAGAAATACCAAACAAATTGAAAATGAGGAAACAAATCATGGCCATTTAACCCTAGAAACTACATGCTAAACACAAAACAATGCAAGAAGAACCAATGTCCAACTCCTCTCAAATAGGCAGAAATGATTTTTTGAACTTATGATCAAAATAATGCACAAAATAGGATTTAATTCAATGGAAAATTCTCAAAATGCATCAAGATCAAAAAAGAAATTTGGTTTGAAGGTTGGACAATGTTTCTAAATGTCTTAGAACATTTCATGAATTTTTGTGTGATTTTTAAATACCTAAAAGTATTTTTAATTAATTAATTTCCATTAATCAATTAAAAGTAATCCTTTAAATATTTAAAAATACTTTTTTAATGATAAAAAATAAAATAAAAATATTTTTGTGTTGACAAAATTAATAAAACTCAGAGGAAAAAGTTTCATAATTTTAAACCTTTTTTACTATTTTTAAATAAATGTGCAAATAAAATGAAAAGAAAATGAATTAAAATCAAATAAAAGGGAAAGTAATCAGAAAGAAAGGCTAGGATTGGGTCTGGATTCAAACATGTTGACCACGCGCGTTTTTGAAAGGCCAGGATCGCTTCTGATCAAATTAATTAAATTATGATTAATTAAATTTAACACGTGGATTAGGGCATAATGACTTGATCTGAACCATCCATTTGCGCGGGGAGTCAAACATTTCAACGCATCCAAAGGTCCAAATTCAAACTGGAGTTAATTACGTGATTAGGGCACAAATCACTTTCAGGTGGCCGGAGAAGACTTCCGGTCGTCTTCTCCGGCCAGCATCTCCCCTGAAAATCCCCAAAACCCTAAAAAACTAACTAAAATGAAATCTAAGAATTGGGAAATGTTCTCCAACCACTCACGAATCAAAACCCTCTCTCAAAACAAATTTATAATTCCTAATTAAGCTGAATCGAGGAAAATAAGAACTAGGGCACGCAAGTTTCAGAAGCTAATTAAATATTCATTTCGAAGCCATTTCAAAAACTAAAAGCATATTCATGATCAGGAAGGCATAAAGAGCAAGTTTAGAACAAGAAAAATGATTTCTGGAAAAATGTTTTTCAAGCTACCTGAGATTCGAAGCTTTCACTCTGATGACTTTCTGGCCACTTCCTTCAGTGCAATCCACTCCACTTGATCCCCAGATGATGTTTGAATGCTCAAAAGGAATTTATGTTGGCTGGATGAGAAGTTTGACAAGCTTCTGCTCAAGCTCAGTCAGAAATGGCAATGGAGTTTCAGGCAGTTTCAGGCCATGGTGAGTGGTTGTTTGTGATCCAGATGATGTGTGGGGAAGGTCTGTGGTGTTTGTTTTGATGTTTGTGAGCTGGGGGGGGGGGGATTCGAATGGAACTGCAAGTTGAGGTGAAGAATGGCAGTGGGGTGTTCTTGCTTGTTTCAGGCCTGGCTTTTGGTGGTTTGAGGTCTATCAAGTGTGGTGAGATGAGTGATGAAGATGGTTTTAGTGTCCTGAGCTTGTGGAGGCAGATTCGAAGGCTTATGCAAAAGGGAGTGTTTTTTTGAATGTGTTGAATGAGTGTGTTTCAGCCTTGCTAGATGTATGGAATGGCTTTCCAAATGATAATGTATTTTAATCCCATAGGTCAGATGATGTGACCTGGCCTATGGTGATTGGTAAGTTTGCTTTTGCAAAAAGTCAAGTTTTGTGTAAGGCAAGTATGGCTCATGATCTAGGCAAGTACATGGCATGGGCTATGCGCAGCACAATGAGGGGAAAGGGCTAGCTTGGTTCAGCAGCCAATGCATCAAGTTGGTGAGATGAAATGAGTGGTTTTGCAACTTGTTACAACTTTGGTTCACATGTGATTCTCTTTATCCAACCAAACCTAAACCATGGGCATTCTTGGTTCATTCTGAATTTTATGACTTATAGAATGTTTGCATACTGGTTTGAAGTGAATTAGAGGTCACAATTGACTTTGGTTCATGATTTTGCATAGTTCTCACTTGAAGCATGCCTTGAAAATCAATGATTTTTGCCAACTTTGTCACACCATAACTTTTGATCCAAGAAGAGTTTGATCATGTTCTTGTACTTTTTGAAAAGGGAAAGATGAGATCTACAACTTTCATGACCAAAGTTTTTCCATTTGAAGCATTTTTTTATCAAGAATCAAGGCTTGAAAAATGACCTAAAATGAAGCATTCTTGAAAAGTCAACTATGCCCAAAAAGTCAACATTTGCAAAAACCCTAAATTCTTGACTTTTATGAACTTCAACCTTCTACCATGACCAAATAAAGATCATATACACTCAAAATGATGAAGATCATCCATTGGTTGGGTCATTGGGGGCCTCAGATGCCCTGATTTTGCACTGACTTGTCTGAAAAGTCAACCCTTGATCAGATGACTTCCCCATGGAATTTATTCATGAAAATTGATATGCATACTCCCTATACCATATAGAGACCAATGGAAACAAGAATGACCAAAAAATTTGGGGTTATGGCCTCTGAAACCAAAACCCTAATTTTCAGTCAACTGTGCAGTCAAACCTGGCTCTGCATCCATCCAAACCCTAGTTCTTGTGATTCCTTTGAATTCTTGACTTTGAGAGGATGTACTATGATGCTTGAACACATGTAGACCCCTTTGAATTGATTGGTTGCCTTTGGAGTGGCTCAAGATGCCCTGAGATTGCTCAGATCACAAACCCTAGGTGCAGATGACTTAGAATCTATGCAGTGAATCAAAATTGTGATATGAGATGGCATGATTGTGTTTATGCATATGAGAATGATCACAAGCCATGGTGTGAATGGGTGAGGGCAAATTTGGGGTGTTTACAGCTGCCCCTATTCAAACATGAGTTAGCTGTGCAGGATGTAAGCAACGGCTTAACAGGCAAACAAGATAACTTGTGGTTGAATACCAAAGACAGTCCAAAATTTGCACTCACCGAATGAAGAAGAAAAGGGATATAGATTGTAAAAGAAAACAAAGTATATTGTAAAGTGGGCGACGGAGGGCGACCGTCGAGCAGCGGACGACTGCTGGGCAAGGAGCAATGACGAGGACGGCCGACATGCTGGGGAAAGTGTGTGAAGTAAAGCGATGACGGGGACGGCCGACATGCTGGGGAAAAGGTAAAGCTAAGACGGGGACGGCCGACTAGCTGGGGAATGTCAAAATATGATGGGGACGGCCATCAGGATAAAGCTGTAAAATGAAACATGACGGGGACGGCCATCAAGTTCATAAAGGTAAAGTAACCAACGATGGGGACGGCCATCGGGCTAAAAAGGAAAAGGGACCACGACGGGGACGGCCATCGGGTTAAAGAATAAATGAAATAAACAGATGATGGGGTACGGCCATCAAAGGTGAAGGACGATCACCTAGCAGGGGACGGCTGCTCTGTTGGGGATAAAAGAAATATGATGGGGACGGCCATCAAAGGTGGAGGACGACCACCTGGCAGGGTACGGCTGCCGAAAATATCGCGACATTGGACGAATGCCGGATAAAAGGGTCAACGATGGGGGACGGCCATCGGACGAGCATGATGGAGGACGACCATCAAGAAGTGGAGGACGACCACTCAGCAGGGGACGGCTGCTCTCAAGGTTTATCATGACACAGGACGAGTGTCAGATAACCAAAATCAACAATGGGGACGGCCATTGGATAAAGTGATGAAAGACGATCATCAAAAGGTGGAGGACGACCACCTAGCAGGGGACGACTGCTAAAAAGATCAACGATGGGGACGGCCATCGGATGAGCATGATGGAGGACGACCATCAAGAAGTGGAGGACGACCACTCAGCAGGGGACGGCTGCTCTCAAGGTTATCATGACACAGGACGAGTGTCAGATAAAAGAAAATGCTTTGTTGGCGATCTACTGGGGATATAGTGAACACGGACGAGCGTTCACAACCAAGAAAGGAAAGTATAAGTGTTTGGTATTGTGTATAGATTAGAGATGCGGACGAGCATCCTTAAGACTATGATACGGACGAGCATCATGTAGAAACAAACTGACGCATGTTCAGAGATGATGATACGGACGAGTATCAACGGGTTAACAAAGAACACGGACGAGTGTTGAATCCGAAGGGACTCTTCTGAGGGAATAGTAGACACGGACGTGTGTCTATATCCAAGAAGACATAAGTGCTTTACACAGTGTATGGATTAAAGATGCGGACGAGCATCCTTAAGATTATGATACAGAAGAGTATCATGTAGAAACAAACATTAGACGCAATGTTCTGAGATGATGATACGGATGAGTACCAACTGGTTAACAAAGAACAAAGACTACTATTGAATCTGTGGGGAGATAAGTGGTGGTGTATACAAGATACGGACGAGTATCTGTATAAGTGTATCATGAATAGTGAGTATATATAGATGAGTGTTTCAACTGTTGGGGAGAATGACACGGACGAGTGCCAAGAGAGAAAAGTGTAATACGAACAAGTATCTGCTATACAAAGTCTAGGCGACTGCGCTGGGGAAATGACACAGACGGGTGTCAGGAAAGTGTATATATAGGTATGCGTGGGCGCAAAGAGGATGTCTTTGGCTTTCTGCTGGTAATATGACACGAACGGGTGCCATGAAGTATCCGTGATACGGGTGATTTGTTATAAAGAGTGTTCTGGCGACTTTACTGGGGAGAGGTGACACGGACGGGTGTCAAGAGGTGCCTATACTGGTGTTGGTGATTTGTGAGGCAACTGCTTTTGATGGGGACTCTGGTGGATTTTGGAGGAAGTATTCTGTATTCTAATGAATGACTATTATTCACAAGTGTTGATTCCGAACATGGCTTATGATTATGCTATGCGTTTGTTTTTTTGCCGTAATGCTCCGTATTAGACGGAATGCTACGCTCTGAGGGGAAATATGATGTAAATGCCATGATTATGCAAAGGTACAGATCGGGATTCGGATCCCGTTGTCGTGAAGATCTCTTGGTTGATCTGTTTGAGGCGAACCTCCCAGCTGGGGATGAGATCATTGGTAGATCTGATGAGAGGTATCTGCTTGGGGATACAGGTCACTGATTTGACATATCCTTGTAATGTGGAACCCAGCTGGGGTTTGTAGAGGCTCCCTTCACTCTGTTGTGATCTTCTATGCACTGCTCTTCTGGATAGAGGCTGGAACTCTGTGGGGAGATGGTTCCCTGACTTCTGTACTCAACTGAGGATGAAATGGCAACTCGGCTGGGGAATTTTACGAGAGGCAACTCAGCTGGGGAGAGCAACAAGAGGCAACTCAGCTGGGGATAGAGCAATTCGGATGCTGAGATCTTTTGTTGATTTGCCAGCTTGCTGGGATGAAGCTTACATGCCCCAAGTTGCGTCCTGTATACCTGCGATCCTGCAAAGATAAGGAAACGCACAAAAGGTCCCGAGGTATCCTTTACTGGATTCCGTCATAGGAGTTAAGTACTTCCGAGAGTAAATATATTCCCTGTAAGCATGTGTTTTATTATTTTTGGGAGAAAAGCATCTGTACTTATGCAATTGATTTTTTAGAGACACCAGACATCCTTTGCAAATAAAAATATACAAAACGAAACATGACTGAAAAATCTGATTTTATTAATTCATGTGCCCTGAATTGGCAAGATACAGTCAAAGAAACATGTCTCCTGAAATGAGGAGACTGTTACAAATTGAGAAACAAGGTGCTGGCAGTGTTGATGACGCTTTGAGAAGCTTCCTCTTCTGCTATGACTCGTGTGACAACGACGTTCTTCTCGTCTTGCTTTATGAAGGAGGCTGATTCTGATTGGAGCTTGATCCTGTTGAAGCTTTCCAAGTTGTAAGTGATACAGACGAATTCAGAATGCAGTTGTTCGCTTATTCCCTTATTTTGCATGGATCGCCCTTTCGGGTTTTCAATCCATCAGGATACCCATTTTTGCCTGAGTTGTCCAATGCGGCTTTTCAACTCAGCGGGTGTACATCTTTTCATTTATTTTCCCCTATTTTTGCCCGAGTCTTTTATTCTGTTTTTGACTCGCCGGGATGCCCTATTTTTGCCTGGACTTACATTCTGTTTTTGTGTCCAGCGGGTCATTTTTTATGCGAAGTATTTTTTAACTGCATCTGAATTCACAGGGGACGGGAAATCTTCACCATCCATGGTGCTGAGCATCAGTGCTCCACCAGAGAAAACTTTCTTTACCACGTATGGTCCTTCATAATTTGGAGTCCATTTGCCCCTGTGGTCTGTATGAGGAGGGAGGATTCTCTTCAGCACAAGATCTCCCACTCGGTACTCTCGGTGCCTGACTTTCTGATCGAAAGCTTTCTTCATTCTTTTCTGATACAACTGCCCATGACAGATTGCAGCCAATCTCTTCTCTTCGATCAGACTCAGCTGTTCGTATCGGGCCCGAACCCATTCTGCTTCGTTCAGCTTAACATCCATCAATACCCGCAGAGAGGGTAGTTCAACTTCAACCAGTAGGACTGCCTCCATACCATACACAAGTTGATACGGTGTTGCCCCAGTGGATGTCCTGATTGATGTGCGATACCCATGCAAGGCAAATGGTAGCATTTCATGCCAGTCTTTGTAGGTGACTACCATCTTCTGTACAATCTTCTTGATATTCTTATTTGCCGCCTCAACAGCACCATTCATCTTTGGTCTGTAAGGAGAAGAATTGTGATGTTGAATCTTGAAGTCCCGGCACAGCTCTGCCATCATTTTGTTGTTGAGATTGGAACCATTATCAGTAATGATTCGCTCGGGAACTCCATATCGACAGACGATATCTCTTTTCAGAAATCGGGCTACCACTTGCCTTGTAACATTTGCATATGAGGCTGCTTCAACCCACTTGGTGAAATAGTCAATGGCGACCAAGATGAATCTGTGGCCATTTGAAGCAGTCGGCTCAATCTTGCCAATCATATCAATGCCCCACATAGCAAAGGGCCAGGGTGAAGACATGATGTTCAAAGGATTGGGAGGCACATGCACCTTATCTGCGTATATCTGGCATTTGTGGCATTTCCTGGCATAGGCACAACAGTCTGCATCCATTGTGATCCAATAATAGCCTGATCTTAACAACCTCTTAGCCATTGCATGTCCTCCAGCATGGGTACCAAAAGAGCCTTCATGCACTTCATGTATCAACAAATCTGCTTCCGTTTTGTCAACACATCTGAGGAGTACCATATCAAAGTTCCTCTTGTATAAAGACCCATCAGTGTTCAGAAAGAAACTTCCAGCAAGCCTTCTCAAAGTCTTCTTATCATTGGAAGATGCTCCAGGAGGGTATGTTTGATCCTCCAAGAAGCACTTAATGTCATGGAACCAAGGCTTATCATCTTTGACTACATCTGCTGCAAATACATACGCTGGCCTGTCGAGTCTGGACACTGAAATCTGAGGTACAAAGTTAGCAGCTTGAACTTTGATCATGGATGAAATGGTAGCAAGAGCATCTACAAACTGATTCTCGTCCCGAGGGATATACTCAAGCTTGACTGTGGTGAAAAAAAGTCAATAACTTCCTTGTATAATCCCTGTAAGGTATCAGATGATCCTGGTGGGTGTACCATTTGCCGTTGGTTTGATTGACTACCAAAGCTGAATCTCCGAATACAGTCAATGTCTTGATCCTGAGGTCAATGGCTTCCTCAAGACCCATAATGCAAGCTTCGTATTCAGCTTCGTTGTTAGTGCAGTTGAAAGTGAGTTTTGCCGAGAAAGGCATGTGAACTCCTTTGGGTGTAATGAGCACTGCACCAACACCACGACCATTCATGTTAACAGCCCCATCAAACATCATAGTCCATTCTTCTTCCGGGTCGGGCCCTTCAGTGTGAACAGGCTCCTCATGATCTTTTGTTTTAATGAACATGATGTCTTCATCAGGGAAGTCAAATCTCATAGGCTGGTAATCATCAATGGGTTGCTCAGCAAGATATTCGGACAATACACTGCCCTTGATGGCTTTCTGAGAAGTGTACTGGATGTCATACTCTGTAAGGATCATTTGCCATCTTGCAACCCGTCCGGTAAGCGCTGGCTTCTCAAATATGTACTTGACTGGGTCCATCTTCGAGATCAACAAAGTAGTGTGGGTCAACATATACTGTCTCAGTCGGCGAGCAGCCCACGCTAAAGCACAGCAAGTTTTCTCGAGCAGTAAATAACGCTGTTCACAGTCGGTAAACTTTTTGCTTAGGTAGTATATTGCATACTCTTTTCGACCAGACTCGTCATGCTGGCCTAGCACACAACCCATTGACTCTTCTAATACTGTCAAGTACATGATTAGAGGTCTTCCTTCAACTGGAGGCATAAGGATCGGAGGTTCTTGCAAATACTCCTTGATCTTGTCAAAAGCCTTCTGGCAATCTTCGTTCCACCTGACCGTCTGTTCTTTTCTCAACAGCTTGAACAAGGGTTCACAGGTTGCTGTGAGGTGAGATATAAATCGTGAGATATAGTTCAATCGACCTAAGAATCCTCGAACTTCTTTCTCAGTTTTCGGTGCAGGCATCTCTTGGATGGCTTTGACTTTATCAGGGTCAACTTCGATCCCTTTCTCGCTTACAATAAATCCCAGCAGCTTACCGGATCGCACCCCGAATGTGCATTTGTTGGGGTTCAGCTTCAGTTGATACTTTCTCAGACGCTTGAATAACTTGAGCAGATTCACCAGGTGATCTTCCTCTGTAAGGGACTTGGCGATCATGTCATCCACATAACATTCGATTTCTTTATGGATCATATCGTGGAATAACGTTACCATAGCCCGTTGATACGTCGCACCGGCATTCTTGAGCCCAAATGGCATTACTTTGTAGCAGAACGTTCCCCAAGGTGTGATGAATGTTGTCTTCTCCATGTCTTCAGGTGACATCTTGATCTGGTTGTATCCTGAAAATCCATCCATGAAGGAGAATACCGAGAACTGAGCCGTATTATCTACCAATACATCAATGTGAGGTAAAGGGAAATCATCTTTCGGGCTGGCTCTGTTCAGATCCCGGTAATCAACACACATTCTTACTTTGCCGTCTTTCTTAGGCACAGGTACTATGTTAGCAACCCACGGCGGATAGCTAGTCACAGCAAGGAACCCGGCGTCCCATTGCTTTTGTACCTCCTCCTTGATTTTCATAGCCATGTCTGGACGAGTACGGCGCAACTTCTGTTTAACCGGTGAGCACTCTTCTCTCAAAGGCAGCTTGTGCACAACAATGTCGGTATCCAACCCTGGCATGTCTTGATACGACCAAGCAAACACATCCACATACTCTTGAAGTAGATCAACCAGTTGCTTCTTCACTGAGTCTTGCAGGCAGGCCCCGATTTTAACCTCTTTCACGTCCTCCTTTGTACCAAGGTTAATCACTTCAACCTCCTCCTGGTGAGGGGTAATAACCTTTTCCTCCTGTCTTAACAACCTGGCTAGCTCTTCAGGAAGCTCATATTCTTCTTCAACCCCTTCATCAGCTTGATTGATTGGATTGTCAAAGTCATACGATGTCATAGCCGTGCTGTTGTCGGTGCTGTCAGGAAGGCACTCTCTGCAAGGGTTAAGTTTGTTCATTTTAGTGACTTGATTTTAATCTTTATTTAGAAAAGTGAAATGAAGTTGTCATTTTGAAAACACCGCCATTTATTTTTTGTACAAAAAAGAAAAAATGGAAAAACAGTGAACGAAAAGAAAAAGACGCTTTTGCAAAAAAGATGTCTGATATTTCATTAATTGATCTTGTTTGCACAAAAAAGTACAGATGGCCCGATTACAAAATGAGTCTTGTCATCTTGGGCAAGATGCAAGACTTTGATGCATGCTTATAAAAATACAGGAAATAATAATTACTCTGTATGAGTAAGTCTTATAATTTCCTGGGAAGACCAGTTCGAGACACTGCTCCCCGGGATCTTTGGACGAATCCAGCTTTCCAGGTTGCGTTCTTCTTCCAGCTCGTCTTCCAGACAGTTGATAGCATCGGGGGTAAGCATCCCCCCGCTGACAAAACCAGGCTCTCCAGCAGCCTTTGCTTGATGTTGAGTTGGTCTGTAACCCAACCCAAATTTGTCTTTCTTCTCCTCCACAGCTAAAACTTTGCCCCAGCCCAGGGCAGTTCCTTCCTCAACAACCTTCCGGGCTTGTTGGTAAGATGACATTGGAGTACCAGATACGGCAGATGCTTCATTCACATTCAAAGCTTCAAACCCCTGGCTCATTGTTTCATGGATCTCCCCATCCATTTCAATGTACTTATAGGTTGCCAGGTGGCTGACAAAAATGTCCTCCTCTCCACAGATTGTGACAACTTGGCCTTCCCACTCAAATTTTAACTTTTGGTGAAGGGTAGACGTTATTGCGCCGGCGGCGTGAATCCAGGGTCTACCCAACAAACAGCTGTAGGCGGGCTGAATGTCCATCACATAAAAGATAGTTTTAAAGGTCTGTGGGCCAATTGTCACAGGCAGCTCAATCTCTCCCAGAACCGATCTCTTAGAACCATCAAAGGCTCTTACCACCAGGTTGCTGGGTCTCAACGCCAAACCATCATATTCTAGCTTCACCAGAGCCTTCTTTGGTAAGACATTCAGGGATGAACCTGTGTCTACCAGCACATGAGAAAGGACAGCTCCCTTGCATTCCATGGTTATGTGCAAGGCTTTGTTGTGGTTGCGGCCATCCGCTGTCAAGTCAGTATTGGTGAACCCTAGCCCATTGCTAGCAGTAACATTTCCAACCACGGTCTCCAACTGGTTGACGGTGATCTCTTCAGGCACGTAAGCTGCGTGCAAGACTTTGAGCAATGCATTCCGATGAGCTTCGGAACACATCAGCAGTGAGAGGATGGAGATCTTGGATGGCGTCTGGTGAAGCTGATCCACAATTTTGTAATCACTCTTTTTGATGATCCTCATAAACTCATCAACTTCTTGATCGAACGGCGTCTTCAAGGCTTCTTTAACAGCTTGATCTTCCTGCACAGGGCTCTTCCCTTTTGCCTTAGCAGCAGCTTCTGCTTCGGCGGTAGGCCTTTGAATTGGTGGAGCAAAGAGACGTCCGCTTCGAGTGAAGCCTCCGCCTCCCCCCACATTATCTACTTGTGGTGCAGGTGTTGATGTTTCAAGAGTGATTCTTTTTCCTTCGCAGTATACGTCAGAGCCATAGTGCCAAGGGATGGCCCTATTGCTTTCATATGGTACTGGTCCAGGCACCGTGACAGTGACTGGACTGATTGCCGCTGCTGAAGGGACTGTAATTGTTTGTGGATCATAAAAGATTGTAACTGGTGCTCTGGTGGGAGCAGCACCTTCTGAATGGTAGGCAGAGTTGTTTTCCGGATCATAGAATATCGTGACAGTAGAGACATCTTCATGATTTGTTGCTGGTGTTGTAGGAGATATTGTCGGAAGAAATGATGTTGTCGTTGTAGGAGGTTCAAAATGGAGTGAAGCTGAAGTTGTAGCAGGAAAATTTGTTGAAAACTGATCGGTTGAGATGATGGACGAAGTACTTGTTGATGAAACCGAAGAATTGTCAGGAACAATGGTTGCTGCAGTTGTAGGAGGTTCTGAAACCGTTGTTGATGAGATTGCTGGATTTGTTGGAAATGATGTGGTGATCTGAAGTTGGCCACTCTGAATAAGGCCATCTATGCCATTCCTCAAATTATCGCACCCATTTACGGAGATATTGCAGTAAGCACAAACCAATTCACACCCTGGGAACATCTGACATTCCAAGAGCTGAGCCTTGATTTCTACCAATGGTGTCCTGATCTGTCCCACGCTGGTTATTAAATAAGACGGTTTGTCTTCTTCAATAGCGTTAATTCTAGGACCACCGTGGTTTGGCATTGGGTTTTTATTGACATTGGGCGGTGGTGCGAAATTCAGAGCTTTCGAGTCTACCAGGTCTTGTACCTTCATATGCAGAGCTCTGCACTTTTCTGTGCTGTGGCCAGGTGCGTTTGAATGGAAGGCACACCTAGCGTTGGAGTCATAGTTCCTGGGTAGACTGTTGGGATCCGGAGGTGCCAACGTTCTTAGCTCAACCAGGTTGAGTTTCAGAAGTTGTGGCAGCAAGGTAGCATATGGCATTGGGATTGGATCGATCACTCTATTAGCTTGAGAAGGCCTCTGCTGAAATGGCCTCTGTTGACTGTTGTTGTTGGTGTTGCTGTTGTTGTAATTTCTGGGAGGATACTGATTTTGCTGATGGTACTGAGGTTGTGGTTGATAATTTTGTTGAGGAGGTTGGTAGACTGGCTGAGGATGAGCTGGAGCAGGGATGGTGACTGTTGCTATTGACCTTTGAGCATATTGGGGCCTGTCCCTGTTGGTGTGGATGGCATTGGTCTCGCCAGTTCTTCTCGGGCCTGCAAAAGGCTTTCTTGTACTACTGGACGAGCTCGCACCGTTGTCTGAGATCTTTCCCATTTGTAACAAGCTTTCAATTCTCTCCCCGGCTATGACAACATCGGCAAAGCTAGTGGAAGAGAAAGCTGCCAACCTGTCAATATATGTTCCCTGAAGGGTGTTCATGAACATATCTGCCATTTCCCGTTCAGACATAGGTGGTTGAACAGCGACAGCCAGTTGCCTCCATCTCTGGGCATATTCTCGGAAACTTTCCCTTGACGACTGTGACATTCCCATTAGGAGGGTCCTGTTGGGTGCCATGTCTAAGTTATACTGATACTGTCTGATGAAGGCCTCTGCCAGGTCCTTCCAGCATCTAATAGTTGCCCTTGTCAAGTGAGAGTACCATTCTCTCGACGCTCCAGTTAAGCTGTCTTCGAAATAGAACATCCAAAGCTTCTCATCCATTGTATAGGCCTTCAGCCTTCCCAGAAATGACTGTAAGTGAGTCCGGGGGCATGAAGTCCCGTTGTATTTTTCAAAGCAAGGAGGCTTGAACTTATGGGGGATCCTGACCCCGTCTACCAAGCCCATATCCATGACATCGAAGCCCAAAGAGTTTTGAGATTCTAAGGATCTCAACTTCTCAGCTATCTCATCCAATCTTCTATCATAAGCCTCTTCCCCAGCTCCCATTACTGTGAACTGGTCTTCTTGAGGGTCTTCCTGAAGTACCCTAGCTGCGGTGGCAGTCCCTTGAACATTTGCTGGAATATTGACCTCAGGATGGAGGTGTGGCCCAAATACCGGGGGGTTGACGTGAGGTTGTACCCTTTCATTGTTACTGGTACCGGCAGTCCCTATATGTGGATCCTCTTGATTTTGCCTTTCCACCATGGCTCTCAATCTTTCCTAGCTCTGAGCCATGTTGTTCATAACTTCCATAAACTGAGTCATTTGGTTCCTCATTTCTAGCCTTTCATTTGCCATTTGATTTCTGACCTCAGTGAGGTCCTGCTGCATCTGATCCATTTGAATTCCCGGAAGGTTGTTTCGGGTTGGATAACGGTGCGGACGGTTGAGGGGAAATACTCGGCGCCTAGCAATAGTTCCTGATTATCACAACAGAGGTCAGCAACAACAAAACAAAAACCTACAAAACAAACAAAGGGTTAGCATGCAATGCAGTTATGCTTATTTGCTCTCAAGGTATCCGGTTTGGCATTCAGTTTTGACCCTTCCAGACCCTTGATGATGTTGTTGAATGTTGCTTCCGAAGTAAACTAACATGAATATATTACATAAGGTGAAATAATACAACTTGTTCATTTTACAACACAAGCCCTCTAAGGGGTCAAAATACAGTACAAGAAAATAAAAAGTACATGGAAAGAAAGCAACAACAAACAAATGATCAAACACCAAGACCAAACTCATCCTCACGAACTTCCTTGAGAAGTGCTTCGGTCACAGGATCAGCCGGACGCTCCGTGAGATTCCTGATGAGGAGATTCCGGGTCGTAACAGCTGCTGCTAGCTTCTTGTGCTGACTTTGGTCTTTTGACCTCTTCACCCCAGCTTTGATCTTCAGCTCTGATATCTCCCTCTGGGCTGCTGCCAGGGCTTCTTGCTGTTCTTTCGCATTAGCTTCAAGTTGCTCCATCTTGTCTTGAACTCTCTTGTCTTCCAGAGTACGAGCCTCGGTGATCCTGACCCACCGAGCCTAACTCTCCTTCAGATACAAGCCTGTCCTTGCTCTCTGGAACTGGGCTTCTTTGCAAGCATTCTTCAGGATTTGTTCTCCAGCCTTAGACTTTTTGATATAATCCCCAGACTTTTCAATTTTAGTCAAATGCTCCACTCTCAACTTCTCCAATCTCTCAATCTCCCTCATACCTTCACTCCTTTCCCGGAGGGTCTTCTGCAAAGCCTGGGTTAGCTTCTCATTTCTTTCCTTCAAGCTCTCAAACTCCTCCAAACTGATAGTGGCAGGGGGTGGTGCTGAAGATGACTCAGGCATGTCTTCTATGGTAAAGGGCATTCCAGAGAATTGGGCCCTGGCACGGGACCACTCATAATATTGTGCTGATGCCACATTATTACACTTCCCCAGAATGGTGACTCCCTTGGCTTGAACATTATCCCAGGCCCAGGCAGCCTGCCTAACAACAGCCAAACTAATCTTGTTCTCACAATAAAGGGTCTCCACCAAGTCCTGTGCCCTAGGAGTGTGGACCAGTGCATAGCCCAATTGCCTTCTGAACAGCAGAGGATTGTAATTAATACTGCCCTTAACTCCTATCAAAGGCACATTAGGAAAATGCCCACAGCTGGTGATGATATCCCTGCCCTTGGTGCTCTGAGTGCACCATCTGATGTCTGCTGAAGTTAGAACAGTGAGTCTCTTAGCCCAGTTGCTCTGCTGATGAGGGTTTAGAAATGCATCTGTCCTGGGTAGATGCTTGAGAAGCCAAGTGTGGAACAATGGAGCACAAAACCTCACTAACCTCCCCCTCTGCTTTTCATTCCTCTGATGCACTGAATAGTAGAGATCCCCCAATAATGTTGGCACTGGGTTCTTCAAGATGAACAAGTGAATTGCATTCTTGCTAATGAATCGAGGCTCATCTGCAAACAACACAATTCCATATATGCTCAAGGCCAGCAAGGCACAAACAGCCTTCCACTCTCCTAAAGAAGCTTTCAGGGTAGCTTGAGAAATCAAGAAGTCCAGATGAAAACCAGGGGTTCCAGCTTTAGAGGTCATATGCTGCTCAATCAGGACAGGTTCCAGATGCAAAGCTCTTGCTACTTCTCCATTAGCAGGAAAGACCATCTCAGGGTTGAAAGGGATTCCACCTCTGATAGGTATACCAACTAATGAGGAGTACTCTTCCAATAAGGGGCCCAACTGAAAGTCTTGAAAAGTAAAACATCTTAGTGGAGGATCATAAAACTGAATGCAGGTGTGGATCAAGCTTCTCTGTGATGGGTCCAGATCCATAACCATATCCAGTATATCTCCATAACTCTCCCTGAACAAAGGTATGTGATCTGGAGTGATCAGGGTTTGAATCCTCCTGATATCTGATAACTCTGGCTGGAAGAAGTGATAGGTGATGTTGCTCTTTTTAGGAGCCATGATGCTGAGACTGAGTAGAGACAGGTGCTGATGATAATACTGAAGAAGTGGGCCACTGACTGGCTGGTGCAGGTGGTAACTGAAGCAAATAGCTGATGAAGACAAGTCAAAACTGAAGATGGGGTCAAAACCAAAACCAAATGAAGATGGATACCCTGAAACACAAATAAGCAAATGTCAATATGATGCAATGAGTATGTATGCAAATGAAATGCAAGGGTCTGTGACTGAGCTGGATCTGATCTAACTGCTCTGATATAGGTCCAAGACATATTCAAGAATTCCAGATGGAGGTCTATAAATCCAGTAACCAAGGTGGGGGAACTCAAATAAAGAGCCACATGTCCAGGGTTTAGAATCACAAGAACTGTCCCAACATGGAGTATTCTTAAACAAAGTAACAGGGTATTCTGAGGCCAAGGTACCTGCAAACCTGAAAACAGCCCAACCCCCTCACAGGTGGTGTTCTAAAACAAGGATCCTCAGACTTGGATCAGTTATGAGAAGTGTAAACACTTCTAACCCGGAGGTACAGTGTTTACAATAACCATAAATGTTCCTCCTCTAATTCACCTCAGTTTCTGAAGGTCAATACTAAAGGTCGTCCAGACTTAGCAGGCTTCCCAGATAGCCCTTAGCATTGCAGGAAATCTGCAACACAGAGTTCTCAAGAAGAAACCCATATCTGAACCGTGTTTCATATTCCCGCACCAGACCGAAATGGAATGGGAAAGAATATGATTCACTCTAGCCTAGGTGTCACTCAGGTCCCAGGTATAGGACCTTAACTCTCAATAACACCCCACCCACCAAAGCAAACAACAGATCCAGCCAGCAACATGACAGTATGATATATACAAAGTGCAATAAAGAAAGCAGTAAAGCAAACTGTACATAAAGCAAAATAAATACAAGCACAAATAAGCACATAACACCCCAGTAAACACAAATCAAACAAGCGCTAGGAGGAACCCACAAAAAGAACCAGAAGCCCTGGTTACAGTATAAGGGTCCCCAGCAGAGTCGCCAAGCTGTCGCTCCCACTAAATGAAAATTTAGGATCAGATAGGGTACAGACGCGAACGGTCGGCGAAAAGAACGATGAGAACACACATCCGTGAACTCACTGGAGAATGAATAGAGTCTCCAGCTAGGCATTTTTATCCCGGAGGAAAGGCAATGCTGCATAAGCCTAGAAAGAGATGGATAAGACGGTTTGCGAACCAGAGAGACTGAGAAAGGGGGTTGGTTACAACCTGGGAAGGTATTAGCACCCAGATTGTCCGTCGTACTCGACGGGATCCACGCTTAAAAGACTTGTGTTTTAAAGGGGTAGTGTCAGTGCAATCTGTGTATAAAGTAGCTGGAAAAGAATGTACAGGTGTCAATGTAAAGTGTATAAGTGATATGAAGTATGAAAGTGTCAGTGTGAGAATGAAAAAGAACTGTTCATGATCATGAGGCTAAAAGAATGAGGCTAGAAGGAGGGGGAATGTACAGAGACTTTTGTTCGATAACTGTTAAGTTATGCCTACGTATCCTCTCGTGCAATGAGGAAGTCAGAACACCGTAGTTCGACCCAAAGAGACTGAAAGGTGAATTGACTTGTGAACTGCTTACTTGCCTATGCTCAAGTGTATGACCTGTCTGGCTCAGGTGCAAACTGTCTTGCATTAGACGGAAGAAGCGAGCTCTCGTTTGTGAGTGAATGAGATGAGAAAAGAATCCCGGAGGAGACGATTATTGTTTGTTTTTGTGTTTTCAGTCTTTTATTGTTTTTGGATTTTGTCATAAGTTAATGAGCTTAAGTCTAAACCAATGGATTTAGTAAACTCATCACATCTTCCCTCTGATTAGGGGTAATGAGAGTACCTTAAGTGTGAAGTCAGATTCTCACACTTAATCACCTTTGGTGTAAGATTAAGATCATTAACCTACTTGTGATTATTTAGGTGTTTTTGTGGTTTTCGTTTAGTGTTGAGTAATGAGATTAAGCCATAATCAGGGATTAAACAGACTCATTACACCATCCTAATAGAAGGATAATAGATGAGAATGTTTAAGCTGAGGAAAACTCCTCAACTTAATCCATGATTAGGGATTAAACTCATGACAAAACAAGCCTTTATTAGATGGATTTTATTGATGATATGATGAAGAAGTGAATTTTATGGTTTGTAAGACAACTTGAGGGGGACTTGTCCATTAACACTAGGGTTAGTCCTTCTTAACCAATTAAGGAAGAATTAGAACCCTAATGCAAGGCCCAAGTTACAAGTATGATGTCTTGATGATTTTTAAGTGAATTGATTAAAGGGGTTAAACACATGAAGGGTTTAACACTTAGGATTAAAGTTATACACTCCATCCTAAGAGAAGGATGCAGGCATAAGCTTAATCACAAAGCCTTAAAGCCTTTAGGGTTTAGTCCCTGATTATGAGGTGAGAGGAGAAGACTCAAAAGAGACACAAAGGTAAAACTAAGAAGGGGGGACTAATCAAAACCCTAATCATTGTCATGCTTGGTTGTTCCTAAGGTTTGTGAGGTTTCCAAGAACAATCTTCAAAGGCCACCAGGAAGCAGATGAACAGGATCAAGAGAAGCAAAATGACTTGCTTCATTCAAGAAGTCAAGTCACTTGAAGAAAGAAAGTGGGAGAGACAAGAATGAGCAAGCTCAATCTCAAACACATATAGAAATGCAGCAATGGATGCAAGAGAGATGAAAAGAAAAGTTATGAGAAGTGAAGGCAAATTCACTTCTCAAGTTTACTTACCACCTGAAATGTTAGAAAGAAATGCAATGCAATGCCAAATGAAATGAAATGGTATGATGCTAAACAAAACCAGAAGCATGTTGATGATGATAATGATGCTATGGAGATGCTACAAACATGAGGCAAGGCATGGAGATGTTCATACAAGATCATGGATGCAAATGATGCAAGTTAAGGAGCATGAACAAGCATGGAAAGTTATGAAGCATACAAGGCAAATGACATAGCAAATATGCAATGCAATGATCAAACATACTTCCTATGTGTCTTAAGATGTCAAATGAATCACAAGAATGCTTGAAATGCTAAGACAAGTCATGTTATGCAAGAGAATGCAAGAGGGATGCAAATGAAAGCCCAAATTAGGGTTTATGAATCAAACAACAAACAAAAACCCAAAACAGGAGCAAACCCTAAGATAAAAAATGGAAAATGCCACCCAAAGAAACCCTAAACCTATACTAAACCAATGTCCAAAGGGGAGGTCTCAACTCTCAACCAATCTCAAGATATGAATTTTCTAAGTTATTAGGGTTTTTAAGGCTCTTAAACAAAAGAAATACCAAACAAATTGAAAATGAGGAAACAAATCATGGCCATTTAACCCTAGAAACTACATGCTAAACACAAAACAATGCAAGAAGAACCAATGTCCAACTCCTCTCAAATAGGCAGAAATGATTTTTTGAACTTATGATCAAAATAATGCACAAAATAGGATTTAATTCAATGGAAAATTCTCAAAATGCATCAAGATCAAAAAAGAAATTTGGTTTGAAGGTTGGACAATGTTTCTAAATGTCTTAGAACATTTCATGAATTTTTGTGTGATTTTTAAATACCTAAAAGTATTTTTAATTAATTAATTTCCATTAATCAATTAAAAGTAATCCTTTAAATATTTAAAAATACTTTTTTAATGATAAAAAATAAAATAAAAATATTTTTGTGTTGACAAAATTAATAAAACTCAGAGGAAAAAGTTTCATAATTTTAAACCTTTTTTACTATTTTTAAATAAATGTGCAAATAAAATGAAAAGAAAATGAATTAAAATCAAATAAAAGGGAAAGTAATCAGAAAGAAAGGCTAGGATTGGGTCTGGATTCAAACATGTTGACCACGCGCGTTTTTGAAAGGCCAGGATCGCTTCTGATCAAATTAATTAAATTATGATTAATTAAATTTAACACGTGGATTAGGGCATAATGACTTGATCTGAACCATCCATTTGCGCGGGGAGTCAAACATTTCAACGCATCCAAAGGTCCAAATTCAAACTGGAGTTAATTACGTGATTAGGGCACAAATCACTTTCAGGTGGCCGGAGAAGACTTCCGGTCGTCTTCTCCGGCCAACATCTCCCCTGAAAATCCCCAAAACCCTAAAAAACTAACTAAAATGAAATCTAAGAATTGGGAAATGTTCTCCAACCACTCACGAATCAAAACCCTCTCTCAAAACAAATTTATAATTCCTAATTAAGCTGAATCGAGGAAAATAAGAACTAGGGCACGCAAGTTTCAGAAGCTAATTAAATATTCATTTCGAAGCCATTTCAAAAACTAAAAGCATATTCATGATCAGGAAGGCATAAAGAGCAAGTTTAGAACAAGAAAAATGATTTCTGGAAAAATGTTTTTCAAGCTACCTGAGATTCGAAGCTTTCACTCTGATGACTTTCTGGCCACTTCCTTCAGTGCAATCCACTCCACTTGATCCCCAGATGATGTTTGAATGCTCAAAAGGAATTTATGTTGGCTGGATGAGAAGTTTGACAAGCTTCTGCTCAAGCTCAGTCAGAAATGGCAATGGAGTTTCAGGCAGTTTCAGGCCATGGTGAGTGGTTGTTTGTGATCCAGATGATGTGTGGGGAAGGTCTGTGGTGTTTGTTTTGATGTTTGTGAGCTGGGGGGGGGGAGATTCGAATGGAACTGCAAGTTGAGGTGAAGAATGGCAGTGGGGTGTTCTTGCTTGTTTCAGGCCTGGCTTTTGGTGGTTTGAGGTCTATCAAGTGTGGTGAGATGAGTGATGAAGATGGTTTTAGTGTCCTGAGCTTGTGGAGGCAGATTCGAAGGCTTATGCAAAAGGGAGTGTTTTTTTGAATGTGTTGAATGAGTGTGTTTCAGCCTTGCTAGATGTATGGAATGGCTTGCCAAATGATAATGTATTTTAATCCCATAGGTCAGATGATGTGACCTGGCCTATGGTGATTGGTAAGTTTGCTTTTGCAAAAAGTCAAGTTTTGTGTAAGGCAAGTATGGCTCATGATCTAGGCAAGTACATGGCATGGGCTATGCGCAGCACAATGAGGGGAAAGGGCTAGCTTGGTTCAGCAGCCAATGCATCAAGTTGGTGAGATGAAATGAGTGGTTTTGCAACTTGTTACAACTTTGGTTCACATGTGATTCTCTTTATCCAACCAAACCTAAACCATGGGCATTCTTGGTTCATTCTGAATTTTATGACTTATAGAATGTTTGCATACTGGTTTGAAGTGAATTAGAGGTCACAATTGACTTTGGTTCATGATTTTGCATAGTTCTCACTTGAAGCATGCCTTGAAAATCAATGATTTTTGCCAACTTTGTCACACCATAACTTTTGATCCAAGAAGAGTTTGATCATGTTCTTGTACTTTTTGAAAAGGGAAAGATGAGATCTACAACTTTCATGACCAAAGTTTTTCCATTTGAAGCATTTTTTTATCAAGAATCAAGGCTTGAAAAATGACCTAAAATGAAGCATTCTTGAAAAGTCAACTATGCCCAAAAAGTCAACATTTGCAAAAACCCTAAATTCTTGACTTTTATGAACTTCAACCTTCTACCATGACCAAATAAAGATCATATACACTCAAAATGATGAAGATCATCCATTGGTTGGGTCATTGGGGGCCTCAGATGCCCTGATTTTGCACTGACTTGTCTGAAAAGTCAACCCTTGATCAGATGACTTCCCCATGGAATTTCTTCATGAAAATTGATATGCATACTCCCTATACCATATAGAGACCAATGGAAACAAGAATGACCAAAAAATTTGGGGTTATGGCCTCTGAAACCAAAACCCTAATTTTCAGTCAACTGTGCAGTCAAACCTGACTCTGCATCCATCCAAACCCTAGTTCTTGTGATTCCTTTGAATTCTTGACTTTGAGAGGATGTACTATGATGCTTGAACACATGTAGACCCCTTTGAATTGATTGGTTGCCTTTGGAGTGGCTCAAGATGCCCTGAGATTGCTCAGATCACAAACCCTAGGTGCAAATGACTTAGAATCTATGCAGTGAATCAAAATTGTGATATGAGATGGAATGATTGTGTTTATGCATATGAGAATGATCACAAGCCATGGTGTGAATGGGTGAGGGCAAATTTGGGGTGTTTACAGTATCCCTTTGCTCCTTTAGTTGGATCCAAAATTTCTGCAGCTCTTCCAGATCAGTAGGCATATCAGGATGAAGAATGGTATAGGGAACATCTCCTTCAACAATAGGCTCAACAATCACCAGTACAATAGCAGGATCTGGCATCATAAAAGTCTAAGCACGAGACCGCACCCATCTGAGGTAAGGTTCTATAGGGATGAAGTATTTTGGTTCCAGAGTATTGTTGTTAATCCTGTTCACCATCCTCCAAGCTCGTATAAACCTTTGATGGCAACCTTGAAGATCGTTGTCATAATCGAACATAATACCTTGAATAATCATATCATGAGGACCATCACTCCGAGCATAACCAAAGTGATGTAGTTCTAAAGAAGTATTATAAGTAATACCTCCTCTTATGCCAAGGAGTTGCACATTAGGGAACTCTCCACAACGGTCAAAGATAGTGATGTTTTCCATAAATCGGGAACACCAATGAATATCTGAATGAGAGAGTGACATTATCCTTCTAGACCACCTCATTCCTTGTTCGTTCTTCATCACAGATCGAGGAAGGTGTGAAATAAACCACCTTGATAGTAGAGGTATGCAACACATCATAGTTTCTCGCGCCTTCGTAGTACGAGTGTGAGGAGAGTGCAAGATATCTCCAAGCAAGGTAGGCACGTGATTATGAGCCAGAAATATGTTGATCGCGTGCACATCTATGAATTGGTCCGGATTAGGGAATAACACCAAACCATAAATCAACACAGCCAAGATCTCCTCATAAGCATCATAACTTATAGCATCCAAGAATACCTTAGCTCTCTCTATCAAGACTTTAGCAGGAATACCCTTAATTCCACTTCTTGTTTCTAGTACAATGTCTGACTTCTTCAAATGTAGGGTTGCTGCAATATTCTCAGGTTTAGGCTCCTTCTCTAGACCGGTGAAAGTTATCTGATCAAGGATAGGCACACCAAGTAGTTTGGAGAATTCTTCCATTATGGGCACCACCTGATAATCGGGAAATGTGAAGCAGTGATGTTTAGGGTCAAAGAACTGGAACAAAACACTCATCATGTCTTCGTTAAACCCTGAAGTAACCAAATCCAATAGATGACCATGCCTTTTGATGAATTGAGAGCTCTCAGGAACTTTGGAGACCAATTCTTTAAGCTTGGAGGGTATCCTTACAAAGCTGATCCGGATAGTGTTCCTACGAGTGGAAGCCATAACCTGTATCAAAGAATAAAGATAAATCCTTTCGTCTTTGAAATGGTTAGTCAAAATGCTATGTTATGATGTCATGATGTTATGATATTATGTTCAAAGCAAACAAGTGGCACACACAAACAAGTCACACAATAACCTTAGGTTTAAAGGCCTGCATAAAGTTCATAGGTAAGTACCCTCCCCACTGAAGTTTAGTTAGTTCATCATATCCTATCAATAGTAATCGGGTTCTAAGGGATCTCAATATCACTGATTCTAATCAAAGGTTATTGTTCAGTATGGCAACTGACTTGCCACCCAAAACTCCCCAAGATTAGAATCTCAATGAGCGTAGCATCGAGTATCAACAGACTTTAGACTTCACCAAAGCCGGTTATCTCACTACCTTCTAATGGCCAAGATGGTTCAATTAAGGTTCTAAAGGGTAGTTAGTGTTAATGACAACACATGGTAGCCTCATGTTATCCTCAACTTACTTAAGGAACATCATAACCCACCAAGATGTCACACTAATTATAGCCACCAGATCAACCATATCGGTATAAGTCGTACAGTTTCCTTGGTTTATTGCAACTTACCTAAGGTACACTAGATCCGGGTTAGGATCTTTCTTATATAGCCCCACAACAAGTAACCTTAAAAATAAAACAATCAATTCAAACAAGTAAAGTGTCCTAACTCTAAGGTAACCCCTCTTTTAATTAGTGTTCCTCAGCAGAGTCGCCAGTTCTGTAACACGGTAGGAGAACTGACTTGGGCGTTTTTGTTTCCAAAAACTATGTTGCGGATAGCAAGAGTCGCCACTGAATTTTATTTTATCCAATAAGGAAAAGGAATAAAAGAATAGGAAAGACCTTTAAAAGATTTGAGTTCGGGGGGTAAATTATACAAAGGGAAAGTGTTAGCACCCTTTGTATCCATGGTTATCCATGGGCTCTTAACTGCTTAGCTCACTTTACTTTGTTTGAAAAATAGTGGTGGTGTATTTAGAAAAATATTTCATAAGTCTTTAACTTTGTAATGATCCTCGTATGGATGTATACAAAGTGTTTAGTTTGAAAGTATTTTGAAAAAAGGAGTGAGAAAGCACTTAAGAACTACTTACCATAAGTTTGTAAGGTCTTTCTTGTTATTTATTTCCTTTAAGGGTAGGACTTTCCTTACTATTAGTTAGTAAATAGTCTTAACCTTGGATTTTTAAAGAGACAGGCGTAGGGTCATCGTATGTTCATTGATGGGCTAAAGACGTGTCTAATTATGTGTCTAGCGGTATCTTAACTGCAAGTGCACAGCCTATCAAAGTAATATTTAAGATTATCGATCCACAGGGATTCTATGGTTACTTAGTGCTAGATGAACTTCTAGTTTAGCTAAGGTGAATGGTTGTCACGATTTTTTGTTGATTTTAAGATATTAAAGGCGGAATTAAATTTAAGTTTTAATAAAATGATACTAAGGCGGTCGGTATGTAATTATTCTAACTTAGGTGGTTAAATCTAACCTAGGCTTATAAAGGTGTTTACTTAATCTATTCGGTAGAGGTTACCAGTTTAAATACCCTCAACTCACACTCTCGTGGTCTTATCTCAGATCTTACCCCTAAAGCCCTATGCCTGCTCTCGCTAGCCCATAAGTGTTTAGAGATAATTTTTGGAAACTAAGTAATTCTAATTTATTTTAAAGCGCTCTCGCTGTGTTTAATTTAAATGCCTAACTTTAGCTATCTGGTTAAAATCTCACACTCTCGTGGTCTTGACCTAACCTAATACTCTTTTCTTACTCTCGTAATGAAAAGGTCGAATTAAATTAAAAAGTATCAGCCAGAATGTTAAGTTATTAATTATTTTAAGCCTATGATTAAATTTTACCGATTAAGCTTGTTTTAATTACATACCGCCCTAAGATAATTAGCTACTCATTGATGTTGAACCAGACAGAGACAGAAAATTAAATAATAAAATGCTCATGGCAGAAAAATAAATAAACATTATAAATATTAAAATTGCAATATTATAAAAAACCTGGTTAACAAATATTATAGCAGACTCCTTCTTCCACAGACCGGAAAGCTTGGAGTTGGTGGAAATCGAAAATAATGCCAAATCTGAAGGTTTAGAAACAAGTAATTTTTATAATAATTTCCTGATGTTGGAAATTGTTATAGATTGGGTTTGGATACAATAAAATTGAAAAGCTGAAAAATAATGCAGAAATAGAAACAGGGTCGTAAAACAATTCGGCAGAGCTTCCGCAGAAATTCGAATAAAAAATGCTCTGTAGTTTCTTCATAAAACTTGTGCTATTTATAGAACCATTAATGGGCTTGAAAATTGGACTTTGTTGCATTGGGCCTTGCTGAAGTGGTGGAGGAGATGTAGGAACGTGGCAAAAAAATAGGAGAAAAGTTCTTCACGTAATGCCTTGACGTGGTCTCAGTCAATAACCTATTTTTACCCTTGTCATGGTCGTGACAAGGTCTTCACGCTCATGTCTTGTGGTTTTTAAGTGTCACGGTCGTGACAATGTTCTCACGGTCGTGACAATGTTCTCACGGTCGTGAGGCCTCTTTTAGGGTGTCACGGTCGTGACACCTTGGTGACGACCGTGACTACAACAAATTATGCAGTTTTGCAGGCTTCTTCATTTCTTCATCTTTTTATGGTTTCTTTTGTTCCTTTTGCTCTTACTTTATGATTTAGCTCCATATAATGATGTACCTGCAAAATGGTGAGAAAAACTCGAGAAATCGAGTGTTAAAACGGTGAATATGCGATAAAACGTCAATGGAATCTAGCAATATAATCGATACGTTTTCTCGTTATCAAACTTCCCCAAACTTAAAGCTTTGCTTGTCCTCAAGCAAATAGTCGGTTGAAAATCGGCGGACAAGCTTTTACTGACGCATACTCATAACAAACCGTACGAGGGATCGTTTTGTCGGATAGACCGGTACTTTGATATTACACTACTGATACACTAATGACACAAGCAACAAGCTATGTCATCGACTTCCCGTTAAACGAAACGATCGGTAATTACTTTACGATTTCACCTAGAGTTTTTCGATCTTATTTCGCCCGGTTTCATTCTAGCGCAATCACATTAAGCCCTTTGCCTTAGCACGCACGTAGTGGAGTAGCCGGTTAGCGACTTTGATCCTTTTTAAGCACGGGGTCTGGTACACGAGTGCGGTAACCCTACATATTTTATCCGATTTGGAGGTTGTGGGGGATCGAGCCGTAGCACGCCCTACCGAGTTCAGAACCAGTACCTCTGAACCAACCCGCAATGGACTCCTTCTCATATTTCTCGTTTCTTATATGCGACCGTGTACTTTGGTGCAATTTCTTTTCATTTTGCATCGAGATATGAAGGATCATTATTGATTAGGCATCAAACGCTTATATTCATCGGCTCCCCATGTGGTTTGTGTTCAGACGGTGCTGACTGCTAGTATAAACTACTAGGGGTTACTTTTGAACTGAAACTTAAAGTGTACTCGTAATGATAATCGGAATGAAATCGCTTAAGTGGGAAGTCAAAGGTGTCAAGATTGTATTGGTCTTGTTTAATCGTTCTCGGCTTCCTAATTACGATTCCGTAGGTAAGTCGGGTAATGCGAATAATTAAAGATTTTTTTCTGGTATGGCTAAATAAACGGGGAAAATTCGAAACTAAAGAAAATAGCATAAAGATTTGCTCGCTTCATTAACTTGCGAAAAGAAATACAACGGAATTGAAAATACAACGAAATGGAAAAGTGCGAAAAAGGGAAAATGCGGAAATGAAAGGTACCTCTCCCACACAATATCAGACATTGTCCTCAATGTTGTGATATAGATGCGGTAAAAGTACAGTACAAACGACAAAAACGAAAAACAAACATAAGCAAACTAAAACTATGGCTGCTGAGGACCGCGGGCTCGGCTTCTGGTGCGGGAGCGGCGTCTGGAAGGAGTCGCTTCAGGGTCAGAACCGGTGCCGGTGGCAGCAGTGATGTCAATGCGGAGGGCTTCTAGCTCGCTGAAAATTTCGTTGAGCTTCTCATTAGTAGATGTCTGGTTTGCTGCAATAGTGCCGAGTAAAGCATCATACTACTCCTTCTGCCTTCGCTCCAGTGCGGCGTTCATCTGGTTCTGCTGATGAATCGCACGGAGGACATCCTCAAGAGTGAATTCCGGAGCAGGAGGCTGTCGGGCAGATGTCTCTGGTATATCCTGGACAGGCTCAGCTGCATCCATAGCGTCCTGCATCTCATCCACTGGAGGGTCTGCCTGATCATCATGAATAGGGACGTGTTCGGCAGCATCTGGTAAAATAAAGAGCCAGTTGGCTCGGCTGGATGGGTCGATGCGGTCGCGGGACGGCAGAATGATATGGTGGAAAATGGTGCCATGGACAACAGGGCTATACCTGCCATCCTCTCGCTGCGCAATCAGGTGAGCGGACCTGCAATAACTCTTGGTGAGGAATTCTGCTTCTCTGAAAGGCTGATTTACGACCAAGTCACCAAGCCCCAACTGAATGGCGAGGGAGGTGACAATGCCGCCTATGAAAAATGGGGTTGAACCTCTATGCGCAATAGCCTGGATGTGATAAAGCATGAACGGGGCAGCGTTGATCGGCTCGTCATTTAGAGCATAGTGCAAGAATAGAAGCTCCTTGGAGTTGAGCTTATGGTTGCTTTCTCGAGCGAATATGGTGTTGCAAATGACTCGGTGGAAATAGCGGATTGCCGGGTTGTGAATGTGTGTAGCATTGAGGCTTTGGAAGGCTGAGGCACGGGTATTGGTTATGTCGTGCCATAAAGTGAAAGCGGTTTCACTAAAATTATCCGGCACGCGGAGATGAGCTTCAGTCCCGTGATCGAAGCCTAGCAACTCGGCTATCCTGTTTTGCGAAAGGTTAAACTCCTGGGCATGCAATCTGAATTTTGCGAAACCGGTGAGCTGACTCTGAGAACCGGCAGGAGTGGTGTACTGGAATGAGCTAAGGAACTCCAATGTCAGAAGCTCGAATGTGGGCTGAGGCTGACTGCAAAGATCCCACAGACCGACTTTTTGAAGCAGGCTCTGGACACTGGTAAGCATTCCGAGTTCCCTCAAACAGACAGTGTCGATATAACGTGTAGGTTGCACACCGCGGTTCTGGAATCGGATAAATCGTTCTCTCTGGGTTTCTCCAGCATCACCTTCTCTGAATTGAACGGTATCCATTGCATGCAAGAGGTAGAGTGAAAGATGAAGATTTTTGATGTTTTGTGAAAAATGATAAAATGAGAGAATTTATGAATCGGAATAAATATTGGAAGGTGAGAATGTGATAGGTGTGGTGATAATGGGAGGTTAATGAGTTTAAAGTTGGTAATGGGGGGTTACGGAAGTTATGGAGAAAATGGGTGGTTTTTGGAAGTTATGGAGGAAGAAGAAGAAGAGGGCACGAAGAGAAACAGTTCTGTTTCTCACGAATCCTGTAATAAGGGTTGTCACGGTCGTGACAGGGGCGCGACGGTCATGACACGCTAAATAAGCACGTCACGATCGTTAGGGGGTTGTGACGATCGTGAGGGTTAATTTCCTTGAATAATTTCCAGAAAAATTATCTCTTAGGCTTCATATAATTTATATAATAATTTTTGGTCACTTCTCACTCAATATTTAATATAAACACCATATAATAATTAGTTTCAATATAGTACTTGTATATTTGCATGGCACGAGAGATTTTATAGAAAATAATTCAATCCAAGCATAACAATAACAATATATATAATGAAGACATATAAATTAATTAAAATGGAAAAAATTTGTAAACTAAAAGTGCATTGCATATGGTAATTGAAATGAAATTACATAAATGAAAATACGGTATGAAATTGTTTGCGAAAAGTAAAACTAACTAGAAACGGAAACAATGAGAAAAATAAACTAAATCACTTATAGCATTTTCAAAAGCGTTTCTTCAAATCTTCGATTGCGGAGTTCAAGTGATAGAATTGTTCGCAGGTTATGTCAGTCAAACCTATAATATCCAATCGCATGCTTTTAATGTCTTCCTTAAATGAATTAATGTCAGTTTGGTAAGCTTCAAGAGTGTTCATAATATTCTGTAAGTTGTTAGCATAATCTCCTTGATTCACTTCAGGGGTTTCATGTACTTCTTCAGTGTGGACAATGTCATGGTAACCAGGAGGTGTCTCAGGGTCAGTTTCGACATCGGTCATTATATCATCTTTTATCTTGTAAGACTGAGGTGTTTCGGGAGTAGATGGATAATCAGGTGGGGTTAACTAATAAAGCCAGTTATCCTTATTGTGAACACTTACTCTAACATGGTTTGGCAATGTGAACAGGGTTACTACTTCATTCCGGATTAGGTACTCAAAAGGTGGATGTCCTAAATTCCTTATGATATGTCTATTAAAGCAGAAGTTAAGATTCATAGGACGGATTGTACCTAAACAGTTGCACCTGTGCAGTTGGTACCTAAGTCCTATGGCATCAGCAATCATGGTTACAAGACCTCCTACTAATATAGGTAATTCAGGTTCTTCTTGGATACGGGTGAAGGTTTGCATCATGAAAGGTACACCATTAACAGGTTGTCCATTAGTGAAACAAGACATAATGAATATCTCATCTTTAGATACTCCGATAATGTTTTCTTCTTTTCCAAAGAAGGTGTGGGCAAGGATTTTATGGAAGTAACGGAGAGCAGGGTTATGGATCTCATCATTATTCATGCTATTTGGTTCAGGGTGGTAGTTTCCGGTTAAAGTTCCCCAAAAGAAATCTAGCTCAATATCCATCAATTCTACCTGTGTGGTAGTAAAAGCAAATGGTCCACTAGGGAATCCTAATAAATCAACTAGTTCTTTATGGTTAAAGTCATATTCTATTCCAAACAGGCGGAAACTGATAAATCCTTTCCTAAATCCAAAATCGCGCTCGGGTAGGTAAACTAAGGAGCTAAGGAACTCAAGGGTGAGCTCGCGGTAAGTCACAAACTTATGTTGGATTAATGCATTCTCCCATCCAAATCGGTTAAACAAGTACAGGATGCTATCATGTATACCTAGGGTTTCCATAGTCTGATCATCCGGGTACAGGGTCAAATCCATTTGCCTCTATGATAACTCTTCAAACTTCATTCTTTGGTTCCTACCTCTAAATTTGGTTTCCATATGGTTTATGGGTTGGTTAGCCATGGTCAGTGCAAATATGGAGGAAACAAATCAGGGGAAGAAGGAAAGTGGAAAAGACTTTTAGAAAATCTGTAAAAAGTGATTTAGGATAAAAATAAGAAAATGAAATGCATAATTTAAAGGCAATAATAGTAATATAAAATGAAACTATGAAATGACAAAACAAATAAATAAATAGCAAAACGATAAATAACAATATGAAATAGTTTAAATAGTTTAAGTAATTAAATGAGAAAATGGGTTGCCTCCCACTAAGCGTTGTTTTTATCGTCAAAAGTCTGACGTAATGCTTAGGTTTAGATTAATCAGGGGAATTAGTGAACAACTCTAAAAGCCTTAGATTATTTGCATAATCTCTATTTTCAACTTTATGATAATGTTTTAAACGTTGTCCATTTACTATGAATGGTTCACTATTCCTACCCTTAATTTCTATTGCTCCACTCGGGAATACTTTAGTTATTTCAAAGGGTCCTGACCATCTAGATTTTAATTTTCCAGGAAAGAGCCTAAGTCTTGAATTAAAGAGGAGTACAACGTCTCCCACACTAAATTCTTTCCTAGATAGGCGTTTATCATGCCATCGCTTAGTTCTTTCTTTATATATCTTAGCATTCTCATAAGCATCTAACCTTAATTCTTCTAATTCGTTAATGTCTAGGATTCGCTTTTCTCCTGCAGCATTATAGTTTATATTGAGAGTTCTAATCGCCCAATAAGCCTTGTGTTCTAGTTCTACTGGGAGGTGACAAGATTTTCCATAAACTAGTTTGAAAGGTGTAGTACCTATGGGTATCTTGTAAGCGGTCCTATAAGCCCATAAAGCTTCATTAAGTTTAGATGACCAATCTTTCCGAGATATGGCGACAGTCTTTTCTAAGATTTGTTTAATTTCTCTGTTTGAGACTTCGACTTGTCCACTTGTTTGTGGGTGATATGGTGTAGCCACACGGTGTCTTACTCCATACTTAGATAGTAATTTGTCAAAGATTTTTGAAATGAAGTGCGAGCCACCGTCACTTATGACGAGTCTAGGCACACCAAATCTGGGAAAGATTATATTTTTGAAAAGCTTTATTACTACTCGTGTATCGTTTGTAGGAGAAGCCATGGCTTCAATCCATTTTGAAACATAATCAACAGCTACGAGTATGTAATTATTACCGAAAGATGATGGGAATGGTCCCATGAAATCTATTCCCCAGACGTCAAAGATTTCTACTTCTAATATTCCTTTTTGAGGCATTTCATCTCTTCTTGAAATATTGCCAGTGCGTTGACACCGGTCGCAATTTATAACAGCGATGTGGACATCCTTCCATAGATTAGGCCAGAATAAACCGGCTTGCAAGATTTTTGCACAAGTTTTGGAAGTGCTTGCATGTCCACCATAAGGAGATGAATGACATTGAGCAATGACATCTTCTATTTCTTCTTCGGGAATACATCGACGAAATATTCCATCGGGTCCTCTTTTGAACAATAATGGTTCATCCCAATAGTAATGTTTTAGATTATGAAAGAATTTCTTTTTCTGCTGATAGGTTAGATCGAGTGGAAGAGCTCCTGCGGCTAGGTAGTTGACAATGTCAGCGTACCATGGCAGTCCTACAGTTGTCTGGATTGTTTCCACGGGTTCTGATTCATTTATGTCTAACTGAGCTAGGTCGCTTCCTATTTGTGCTATCAGCTGTTCATACGGAAAATCATCGTTAATCGGCACTTGTTCGGGTTTAATACCTTCTATTCTAGATAAATGGTCCGCTACGGCGTTCTCAGTACCTTTCTTATCTTTTATTTCGAGATCAAACTCTTGTAAGAGTAAAATCCATCTCAAGAGTCTTGGTTTAGCATCTTTCTTAGTTAATAAATATCGGATAGCAGCATGGTCTGTGTAAATGATTATTTTCGCTCCTACCAGGTAAGAACGGAATTTGTCAAGCGCAAAGACAACTGCTAACAATTCTTTTTCGGTAGTGGCGTAGTTCATCTGGGCAGAATCTAAGGTTCTACTGGCATAGTAAATCGCATGAAGTTTCTTTTCCTTCCTCTGGCCTAGAACTGCGCCTACAGCATAGTCACTCGCATCGCACATGATTTCGAAAGGTAATCTCCAGTCAGGGGGTTGCATGATTGGTGCGGTGATGAGGGCTGTTTTTAGAGTTTCGAATGCTTTAAGACAATCTTCATTGAATATGAACTCAGCGTCTTTCATTAATAAACCAGTAAGAGGTTTAGTGATTTTCGAGAAATCTTTGATGAATCGTCGGTAAAAACCGGCGTGTCCTAAAAAGCTTCGTATTTCTCGAACAGTTTTAGGGGGTTGAAGATCTTTTATGACTTCAATCTTAGCTTTATAAACTTCAATTCCCTTGTCGGATATTACGTGACCTAATACGATTCCTTCTTTGACCATAAAATGACATTTCTCCCAGTTAAGCACAAGGTTTACTTTTACACATCTTTCTAATACCATTTCTAAGTTTGATAAGCATCCTTCAAAACTTTGCCCGCATACAGAGAAGTCGTCCATGAACACTTCCATGATGTTGTCTATAAAATCTGCGAAGATTGACATCATACATCTTTGAAAGGTTGCAGGAGCGTTACATAATCCAAAGGGCATTCGTCTATAAGCGAACGTTCCATATGGGCATGTGAATGTAGTCTTCTCTTGATCATCAGGATGGATAGGGATTTGGAAAAATCCTGAGTAACCGTCAAGATAACAGAAGTAAGAATGCTTGGCTAATCGTTCTAACATTTGATCTATAAAAGGTAGTGGGAAATGATCTTTTCGAGTGGCTTTGTTTAGTTTACGATAATCTATGCACACTCTATATCCTGTCACTACTCTTTGCGATATCGATTCGCCTTGAGCGTTCTTCACAACAGTGATACCTCCTTTCTTTGGCACTACATGTATTGGACTAACCCATTCACTATCAGAGATTGGATATATTATTCCGGCATCTAGTAATTTTTTAACTTCTTCTTTTACTACAGTGCTAAGGGTTGGGTTAATTCTTCTTTGAGATTCTCTGGAGGTTCTGCAATCTTCTTCTAGCAGAATACGATGCATACAGACTGAAGGACATATTCCTTTGAGATCAGATATGTTATATCCTAACGCAGTTGGATATTTCTTCAAGACATCTAAAAGTTTCTTCGTTTCTATAGTTCCTAAACTGGAATTTATTATAACTGGTCTTTTACATTCAACGTCTAAGAATTCGTACCTTAGGTTATGAGGTAAAGTTTTTAATCCTAATGTAGGTTTATCTTTACTTGGCATGGGATCCGGTGTAAGTGCTAAACTTTCGCTTAGACTATCATCCTGATATGGTTTACGCCAATTATCATCTTCGAAAATCGGAGGGATTTGAATTTTCATTATTTCAGAATAAGTGGTCTCTTTCAGTTCCATTTCTCTTACACATTCGTCAATTACGTCCAATAGATAGCATGTATCCTCTATAGCTGGTGATTGTAAGAATTGTGTTAAAATAAATTCAACTTTTTCTTCACCTACTTCAAAGGTTAGCTTTCCTCTTTTTACGTCTATTATGGCTCCGGCGGTAGCTAAGAATGGTCTTCCTAGTATGATAGGTGTAGTGGAGTCTTCAGAGATGTCCATGATTATAAAATCAGTAGGGATGTAGAATTGTCCTATACGTACTGGGACGTTTTCTAGTTTGCCTACAGGATATTTAACAGAGCGATCGGCTAGTTGAACAGACATTTTAGTTGGTCTTAGGTCTCCCATGTCTAGCCTTTTGCAAATCGTTAAGGGCATAATACTGATACTGGCTCCTAAATCGCATAGAGCTTTGTCAATGACGAATTTTCCTATTACACAGGGTATAGAGAAACTTCCTGGATCTTTTAGCTTAGGAGGCATTTTATTCTGAATTATGGCGCTACACTCGGCAGTAAGTGTAACTGTTCCATTATCCTCTATCTTTTTCTTATTGGATAAGATTTCTTTTAAAAACTTAGCATACGAGGGTATTTGGGTAATTGCTTCTGTAAACGGAATAGTAATATTCAACTGTTTCAGAAGTTCAACAAATTTCTTAAATTGACCCGTCATCTTGGAATTTGTTAATCTTTGAGGGTACGGAATTGGTGGTTTATAGGGTGGTGGAGGCACATAAGGTTGTTCTTTCTCCACTACCTCTTGATTGTCATCTTCCTTTTCTTCTGGATCATTCACCACTTCAGTCGGTTTATCCGGTTTTTGGTACATGGTTGGACTGTCAAGTCTTGGATCGGTAGGTCCGTCAAGTTCCTTGCCACTTCTTAATATTACGGCATTGGCATGTCCTTTCGGATTAGGTTGAGGTTGTCCAGGGAATACTCCAGCTGGTGCAGCAGTAGGTGCTTGTTGTTGAGCTACTTGTGAAATCTGAGTTTCAAGCATTTTGTTATGTGTAGCTAATGCATCTACCTTGCTCACTAATTGTTTAATCTGCTCACTAGTGTGAATGTTTTGGTTTAAGAAGTCCTTGTTTGTTTGAGATTGGTTAGCTATAAAGTTCTCCATCATCAACTCAAGGTTCGATTTTCTAGGGACATTGGGAGCAGTCTTTTGATATCCTGGTGATGTAGCTGGTGCTTGACCTGGTGCGTACAAAGCATTGTTATTCTTATAGGAGAAGTTCAGATGATTTTTCCAACCTGGGTTGTATGTGTTTGAGTATGGGTTCCCTTGAGCATAATTCACTTGATCAGTGGGAGTTCCTGTCAATAGTTGACAATCAGAAACTTCGTGTCCTGGGACTCCACATAACTCACAGTTAGGTGTTACTGCAGCCACGGTGGTGGTTGGTGTTATGGCCAAGTTGTCGATCTTTTGGCTTAGTTGGTCAAACTTCGCATTGACTTGGTCCATACTACTCACTTCGTACATACCTCCTTTTGTTGGTTTCTCAGTTGCGACTCTCTCGCTTCCCCAAAGGTAATGATTTTGAGCCATACTTTCGATAAGTGCATAAGCATCATTATATTCTTTGTCCATCAATGCACCGCCTGCGGCAACGTCAATTGTCATTCTTGTATTGTACAAGAGTCCATTATAGAAGGTATGGATGACCATCCATTCTATTAATCCGTGATGTGGACAAAGTCTCAGCAGATCCTTATAGCGTTCCCAAGCTTCGAATAATGATTCGCTTTCCCTTTGCTTAAATCCGTTGATCTGAGCTCTCAGCATAGCTGTCTTGCTAGGTGGAAAATATCTATTCAAGAAAACTCTCTTAAGTTACTCCCACGTAGTTACTGAGTTCGAAGGCAGAGATTGAAGTCAAGCTCTTGCTCTGTCTCGAAGCGAAAAGGGAAATAAACGTAGTCTAATAGCTTCTTGGGTAACTCCATTGGCTTTTACGGTATCTGCATATTGCACAAAGATCGAAAGATGAAGATTCGGATCCTCGGTAGGATTTCCGGCGAATTGATTTTGTTGCACGGCTGATATCATCGAAGGTTTTAGTTCGAAATCATTTCAGTTGATAGCCGGTGCTGCAATGCTTGAATGCGGTTCAGCTTGCGAAGGACTGGCGTAATACTTGAGTGGATGATTCTGTTCTTCAGCCATCTCTGCGTCCTTTGATGTTACGACTGGTTTAGGCGGATCTAATTGAAGATCTGGAATACTGTAACTTTTTTCGTAATCGAATATACGTCTTCTTACGTGTAAGAAGCGTTCCGATTCAGGGATTAGAGGTTGCAAGTCTTCGCTTTTAGAACGAGTACTTGTCATACACTCGGAAGTTAAATTAAATAAATTAAATAGTTGATACCTTATTCTAGACAATGCTACCTAAATGCACTAGTAACTAAATTAAGGAATCCCCGGCAACGGCGCCAAAAACTTGATGGGCTAAAGACGTGTCTAATTATGTGTCTAGCGGTATCTTAACTGCAAGTGCACAGCCTATCGAAGTAATATTTAAGATTATCGATCCACAAGGATTCTATGGTTACTTAGTGCTAGATGAACTTCTAGTTTAGCTAAGGTGAATGGTTGTCACGATTTTTTGTTGATTTTAAGATATTAAAGGCGGAATTAAATTTAAGTTTTAATAAAATGATACTAAGGCGGTCGGTATGTAATTATTCTAACTTAGGTGGTTAAATCTAACCTAGGCTTATAAAGGTGTTTACTTAATCTATTCGGTAGAGGTTACCAGTTTAAATACCCTCAACTCACACTCTCGTGGTCTTATCTCAGATCTTACCCCTAAAGCCCTATGCCTGCTCTCGCTAGCCCATAAGTGTTTAGAGATAATTTTTGGAAACTAAGTAATTCTAATTTATTTTAAAGCGCTCTCGCTGTGTTTAATTTAAATGCCTAACTTTAGCTATCTGGTTAAAATCTCACACTCTCGTGGTCTTGACCTAACCTAATACTCTTTTCTTACTCTCGTAACGAAAAGGTCGAATTAAATTAAAAAGTATCAGCCAGAATGTTAAGTTATTAATTATTTTAAGCCTATGATTAAATTTTACCGATTAAGCTTGTTTTAATTACATACCGCCCTAAGATAATTAGCTACTCATTGATGTTGAACCAGACAGAGACAGAAAATTAAATAATAAAATGCTCATGGCAGAAAAATAAATAAACATTATAAATATTAAAATTGCAATATTATAAAAAACCTGGTTAACAAATATTATAGCAGACTCCTTCTTCCACAGACCGGAAAGCTTGGAGTTGGTGGAAATCGAAAATAATGCCAAATCTGAAGGTTTAGAAACAAGTAATTTTTATAACAATTTCCTGATGTTGGAAATTGTTATAGATTGGGTTTGGATACAATAAAATTGAAAAGCTGAAAAATAATGCAGAAATAGAAACAGGGTCGTAAAACAATTCGGCAGAGCTTCCGCAGAAATTCGAATAAAAAATGCTCTGTAGTTTCTTCATAAAACTTGTGCTATTTATAGAACCATTAATGGGCTTGAAAATTGGACTTTGTTGCATTGGGCCTTGCTGAAGTGGTGGAGGAGATGTAGGAACGTGGCAAAAAAATAGGAGAAAAGTTCTTCACGTAATGCCTTGACGTGGTCTCAGTCAATAACCTATTTTTACCCTTGTCACGGTCGTGACAAGGTCTTCACGCTCGTGTCTTGTGGTTTTTAAGTGTCACGGTCGTGACAATGTTCTCACGGTCGTGAGGCCTCTTTTAGGGTGTCACGGTCGTGACACCTTGGTGACGACCGTGACTGCAACAAATTATGCAGTTTTGCAGGCTTCTTCATTTCTTCATCTTTTTATGGTTTCTTTTGTTCCTTTTGCTCTTACTTTATGATTTAGCTCCATATAATGATGTACCTGCAAAATGGTGAGAAAAACTCGAGAAATCGAGTGTTAAAACGGTGAATATGCGATAAAACGTCAATGAAATCTAGCAATATAATCGATACGTTTTCTCGTTATCAGTCATTAAAGGCAACCTTACAGGGGTATCTTAGTAATTTGAATGGACTATAATCATTTTCGTAGGGTCATCGAGGGACTAGATCATTTGTTCGTAGGCAACCCGAAGGGACTATGATCTTTTATTTGAAGGGACTTGATGATTTTTATTCGTAGGCAACTTTACTAAGATACCCCCACGTTCGAGGGACTTGACCATGTCTTAAGGCAACCAAGAGGAGAAATCCTATGGGTGCTGATGGTGATCGTATAATGACCGACTTACGTGAGTGAATATTAATTTCAGATATTTTACTTAGAAATTTAGTGGGCTAGGTCCAATTATTTTTACATACGTCCTTTCACACCCTAGGTTTACTAACCACGCAGTTTATATTTGATGGAAATTAAATAAAAAACTGAAAATAAAATCCTAGACTATTTCATCATGGGGAGGGGGATACATTTTGATTTTAAGGGATTGCAAAAAGTAAAGTAGGGAAAATTAAAATCCTAATTAACTATTACAAACCGTGAGCAGTTACATAATCAAAAAAATACAAGGAAAATAAAGTTACATAAGATCGTACATCCTATACAATTTTTCTAAGAATAATAAGAAGGTTAGTAAAGAAATTAATTAAAATAAATTTAGGTTAAATAAAATTAATCGCTTTAGAATTATGTAAAAAAAATTAGGGTTCGAAAACAAAGTTTAAGAATTATGATCGATTAAACCCTAATTACTAGATTAATTACAAATGTAATTGATAAAATAACCTAAAAACTAAATTTTATATGAAAATAAATTTATTAAGAAACAATTAAGTTAATGGAAAAAAATTTATGAATTTGTTTAAGAATTAAAATGGTTAAAAGATTAATTAGTTAGTTAATTATAATTAATTGGAATTAGTAAATAATAATAAAACAAATAAATCAAAAGAAGAAAAAAAATTGTTCAAAAAGATAAAGGGTGGAGGCCTGGTTCGAACCCAAGACCTCCACCTCCCAACGCATACGCTCTTCCACTGGGCCACTCACACTTGCGTGACAAATAACCAAAACGAAATAATTATAAAATAAAACGAATAATTGAAATTAAAATGTGTGTGCTGAGTCGTCTTCAGCCTCTATCTGTCTGTTTAACTTTTACCTACGGTTCATCTGTAGTTATAGCTTTTAGTGACGATTTTCGTCCATCACTACATGACTTGCGAATCAAAAATGTCACAACACATAAAATAAATTCATTCTAATGTTACAAATCAGTTAAAGGAAGTATTATGAGTCCAAATTAGTCATTAATTTCATGTGAAATTGTGTCTAGCCGTGCTTCCCAATTTTGAAACTCGAAACCCTAACAATGGTGATTCCTTACTCCTGCACGCAAGCTTCAATTGAATGATCTAGAAACATTCTAAACATCCAAACAAACAAGAATATATGATCAATTAGTATTTATCATGCATAAATAAGTGAAATCGAAAAAATCAAAAACAAGCAAGAACATGAATTCGATTTATGCGATTCAGCATGCTTTTGATGATGGTGATGATGCATTCATGTTCTAAACATCTCAAGGAACACAATGCAATCTTCAAAACTCCTTTAGAGTGGCTGGAAGTATGAAACCGAATTTGAAAAGTTTCTTGATTTTTTGAAGTTTTGGTAGGTGTTCTTGAGCTCATAAATTCGTCCCATTGCCTTGTGTTCTTGTTTTGTGTTTATAGGTGAATGGAATTAGGTCAAAATTTGGGCCTTTTTGATGGATTGAGAGGTTACTTGAGGATGAAGAAAAGTTATTTCCATTTTGGTCAAAAAATTAGATTAAATCATACTCTTTTGGTTTTGCAAGAAATTGGACACTTATAATGATCATAAACATCAAATATTTAATCCTGGAATAGACCTAAGATCAAAGATTTTATTGTCAATATTTATCTTAATTAAAATTGAATTTAAATAAAATAAATCCAATATAATATAAAATAAATATAAAAAATCAGATATTATGATCTATGGGTCGTGTATGATCTTATAATTGAGTTTGGGTTAGAAAAATATGGGCCCATTTGAAAGAAACTTGAGTTCTGGTCATTTTTGCTTCATACAACTCCTCAAAATTGTCCAACTTCAACAATGCATAACTCTATCAATTTTTATCTCATGTGTGTGTTCTAGGACTTTTTGGAAATATTAGAGTGTCCTCTAACTAATCCTTTTGGTATCATGTCCATTTGATCTTCCATTTTCAAGTTATGAGCTTTTGAAAAAGTTGATTTTTTAAAGGACATGTAATGTCTTGGCCCATATCTCTCAAATGAAGCATTTTTTGCCTTGGCTTGTGAGACACAGAGTTGCAAGGAATTGAATTTCCTTCAGAATGAGCTTTGACTAGGAAATTTTTTATGAAGCATGTGAAAGTTATGGCTGCTCAAAGTACAGTTTACTTTTCCTACACAAAACCCCAATTTAGTAACCCCTGATTCTTGATAATTCTGAGGTTTCCTTGATGAATCATGATCAACCCTTGATCAAATGATGAATTTCACCTCATAATCTTGATGTTGACAAAAAATCTTGAAGTTTGACTTTATGTTGACCACAGTTGACATTTTGACCAAGTTAACTACTTTTTGATATTTTGAGCATCTGACTGACCAAACTTGTAGGGAAAGCCTTGAAAATTGACATGAGGATTATTTGAAGTATATGGGATACCATGAAGTCCACTTGAGGCTTTGGAAGTCCAATTTTCTTTGATAAACTCAAAACCCTAGTTTAAGATCCATTGTTTAGGAGGAGGCTTTGTTTGATGAAACCTTGAATCTCTTTGACCAACTGAGAATCTTGTGACCATTAGGAGACCTCTTGAGGTATATTATCTTGAAGATATGAGGGTAAATTTTTGGGTACAACAGCAGCGCATAAGAAAGGCTCAAAGGGAGGCCTCCAGAGGTGATTGTGCTTAATCCAGCACAAGTGTCCTTGGCGAAGTTAGGGACAATCTCAAAGTGAATAACAAAGTGCCTGTGGGGCACAAAGGAATTTCATTCAGAAACAAAGGAGCTGACATGAAGGAAGAAATAAAATCTGAATGTTGTCAAATATGAAGAGATGACAGATAACTTTGACTATGAATCTGAGGCTTCTTTTGACGTATTGGTCAACATGGTTTCAGTGATACCTAGAGAGTACGACCACATCACCGAGGTCGAAAATCTGGATGCTAATATCGAAGCAAAAATGGAAGCACACCAACTAGTTTGCTACTATGTAATGAACATCGTTTGCGTCAAAGAGCAGAACGCTTTCTTCGAAAGACCCACTGAGGCCATGAGAGGGCACCTCAAACCCTTGTATATTACTGTAAAAGTGGAAAATGTGGCCATCAACAAGATTCTGGTTGATTATGGCGCTACAGTAAACATAATGCCACATTTCTTGCTATCCCAGATTCTGGTTGATTGTGTCGCCTGGCCATATAAAAGAGTGTTTAAAGTTCAATCGTAGATTGGCAAAAGTCCACTCACAATGTGGCAAGTCAATAGTCATATGGCTTCATACAAAAGATAGGTTAGAAGTCCAACCGCAGATTGGAGAAAGTCCATCCTCGGTGTGGGAAGCCAGTAGTCGTCTGGCATCATACAAAAGACAAGTTTGAAGTCTAACCGTAGATTGGCAAAAGTCCACCCACAGTGTGGCAAGCCAGTAGTTGTATGGCGTCTTACAAAAGACAGGTTCAAAGTCCAACCGCAAATTGGAAAAAGTCCACCCACAGTGTGGCAAGCCAGTAGTCATCTGGCCTCGTAAAAAAGACGGGTTTGAAGTCCAACCGCAGATTGGCAAAAGTCCATCCTCAAGGTGGCAAGCCAATAGTTATCTAGCGTCGTTCAAAAGGCAGTTTTGAAAAAATAAAATAAAAAGAAAAGGAAAAAATAATAATAAAATAAAGGAAAAAAGAAAAATCCAACTGCAGATTGGCAAAAGTTCATCCTAAGGTGGCAATTCAGTGGTCATCTGATATCATTCAAAGGACATTCCATGGTTACTATTCATCAGAGTTGTATCCAAGCAAAGTCCATTTGGTCAGGTTTATATCCCTTTTCTTATTCTCCACAGAGTGCAAATTTTCTGGTTATTTATGGTATTCAATCCCTTCATACCTTAATGTCTGAAAGTAACTGCTATCATCCATTCAGGTCTACAGTGATTGAATAGGGGCAGCTGTAATACCCTAAAATTTTCTCTCTTTTTATATTGTCTAGCATATATTTTTAAGGCATTCATGCCATATTAAAATAAAGCATGCATCACTGGTTGAAGCATCAAGTTCAAGTGTTTTCCAATGACAATATCAATCATCAGGTCTCAGAGTCAAGACAGGATCAGAACAGACAACGCAAATGCATTTCTGAGGTTTCCCACCGAAAAGAGGGAAAATTCAAATGTTTCTTGTGTTAATCGGTTAACACTTTGGTTAACCGGTTAACGCGTGCAATTTTTACCCAAAAATTCAGATTTTCAGCATGGAGGGAATTTTGTTTTTTTTTTCATTTTTATTTGATTTGAATTTATTTCATTTCATTTAAATTTGAATTATTAGGAAGGATCTAGAATGATTGTCAAGCCTAATTCCCAAGTTAATTCCTAATTACCTTTCTAAGAAAGTTCCAATCCTAATTCCAAACCATGTTTTGGGCCCCAAACCTAAATGGTATTTATACCATTTCATTCCAAACCTCAAGAGGATTGACTTCATAATTTCATTTTCACTCTCAATTTTATGGTTTTCTCTCTCACTTTTCTCTCCACTCTCTTCAAACGCTTAAACACTCAAAGTTTTATTTTCTTCAAAGATTATCAAATTTCACCTTGAACTTTGTTAATCTTGGAACTAAACCTTCATCCATTAAATCTCTACACATCTAATTCTGGTTTTCTACTGATTTAGATCTCAATTTTTGCATTGGAAGTGCTTTTGGATTAAGCTTTTGCATCAAGTTCATCATCTTGCGTTTATTTTTCAATTGCTTGAAGAGGAGCATTGGATCTCTGGATTTCTGATCTTAATTCATCAATTGTAGCTTAATCAACACTCACCAATTCAAATCTCAGCTTTGTAGGCTGGTTAATTTCAGATCTACTTCTATTTCTAGCTTATTTGAATTTTCATGATGTAGATCCATAGCGTTATTATGTTGATTGATCCATTTGTGGATTAATTTGTGTGTTGTTGTTGTGGATCCAATGCATGATTTATTTGTGCTTGATTTGATGTAATTTCCATGCATAATTGATTGGTAGAACCTTAGTGATTATTGATAAGTGCATATTAGTGTTATTATTTAGTTGATTTTTTTGCACTTTTCAAAGGTTATTTTGATCTCTAATGCTTTTTCCCCTTTGCTTCTTATACTTATTCATAGTTTAATTTTAGCTTTTTCAAAGCATCATTTATTTAACTTTAGTTTTTGTAATTTTAGGTTACATTGTGGAAATATGAAGCAAATTTCATCAAGACCTTCTTTGGGAAGTCTTGGAAGATTTTGAAGAAATATTGCTCGCTCAAAGGTCGCTCAGCGAGCTCCAAGCGAGTTTTCTAGAGATATTTTCGCTCAGCGAGGACCTTTGTCGCTCAACAAGCTGGTACATTTAATGAACTTTCACTTATCGAGACCTGCGATTTTTAGCCTCTTTATAAGCATTTGTTTCACTATTTCTTGGGATGTAACTTTGGAGACTTGACCTAAATATTCCTTAAACACTTTTTCTTTTTGTTCTAAGAAGATTAGGTGCATTTAAAGTCAAGACATTGTCATTAATGCTCCATCTTCTTCATCTTCATCTTTTGTTGGAAGCTTCCATGGAAATGGAAAGCTAAACCCATAGTATGTCAAGGTTAGAAGGTAGATAGGTTCTATTTTTGTATGTATAGGCCTTGATCCTCTTGTATAAACTCTTGATGATGAATATATGATGAAAGCTTTGATTTTTATGACAAACCCTTTTGTGTTGTTTCATGATTGAGAGATATGGCCAACATTTAACCTAGGTTTTCATCACCCAAATACCATAAGCTAGAGATAGTTATGGGCTTTGGAGCTCACTTTGTATTGAACTTAAATGTTACCACTTTGATAGATTGAGTGAGAAATCATCAATGGATCAAAATGATAAAGCTCACATTTTGTGATAGAAATAAACATTATGAGAGGATATTGTGAATGTGTTCATTGTTGAAATAAGTTTATCTTTTGATCAAAACTATATATGCAAAATAAACCTATCAAACCCTAACTTTGACATATGCTTTTAAAAATATTTTACAAATCAATATTTTTACTTCTTAGCATTTATTTGAATGAAAAAGTCCATTTTAGATACAAACACTAAAACCCTTTTGTTACCATTAAGTCTAAACTTAAGCAATTGTAGAACGGCATAAATATCATAAAACAATCTATGTGGATCGACAATCAAAACCCTTACTCATTTGTGCTTTCAACAAATTGGTGTTGTTGTCAGGGATTGTATTTTGATATTTAAAGCATAGCAATAGTTGCTAGTTTTGACTTGTTTTATTTGTTACTTTGTTACTATCACTCTTGTGTTTCACTTGGTTTGTTAGTTTTGTAGATTCTAGTGTATGCGTGACAAGGCTACCGAGGAGCAATTTCAATTCGACCCCGAAATTGAAAGAACACTTCGGAGGCTCAATAGCAAAACACAAAGAAAGAAAAAACTAGCCGAAGAGAGGAACCGTAGAGAAGAAGAAGCTACATCTTCACTTATTCACATTGAAGAAGTGAAGGTAGAAACTTTTGAAGGAAACATGGCGGATGGAGCCCGTACGGAGATGTCCGCTAATAGTCCTAGACGGACCGCTCAATTTGCTCGTGATGGAAGAAACACGTAAATGAAGACCGGAATCCTCCAACTCCTTTATGCTAATCCATTCACCGGAATGGACCATGAAGATCCGTATACCCATCTCACAAAATTTTATGAGATTGCGGGATATACGGGAATAGAGGAAGCAGAAGAAGAAGGTTTATTCAAAAGAATGTTCCCACACTCTTTAGTGGGAAAAGAAAAAAAGTGGTACCTAGACCAAGATCCTAGGGTGATGACGGATTGGAATTTGTTAGAAGATAAATTTCTTGAAAGATATTTTCCTCAATCCCAATTCATGGGAGCGGAGACGGCAATTGCGGTTTTCAATCAAGGAAGCAACAAGTCTTTAAACGAGGCTTGGGAGAGATACAAATCAATGTTGAGAAAATGCAAAGGCCATGGGTTTGATGATCTTACTCAAATCCACATTTTTCTCAATGGGCTTCAATCGCTACACAAGACACTTTTGGATGCTACCGCGGGTGGTTCTCTAATGTCAAAAACCGCGGATGAAGTTATAGTCATTATTGATCGAATGGCTCTCAATGATTTTCAAAGTCAATATGATCGTAGTCATTCACTAAGGAAGTCGGGAGTTCTTGAATTAAATACAAATGATGCTCTCCTTGCCTAAAACAAGGTGTTTTCTCAACAAGTGGAGTTGTTAACTCAACAAATGGCCAAGCTTCCACAACAAATGAAAGAGATTCAAGGCTCTCAATCAAGACATCAAGTAGAAAAGTGTGAGTTGTGTCAAGGAGATCATCCTACCGGTTATTGTCCTCCTTTTGAAGAAGTAAGTTATGTGAACAACAATCATTAAGGTTATCAAAGGCCCCCTCAACAATACAACAATTCTTATCCAAGGAACAACCAAGGTTACCAACAACAATCAAGATTCAACAACAACAACTTTCAACACCAAAATCCATATCAAAACCCCAATCCTCAAGTCCAACAGCCACAAGGTGGAAGTTCAAAGTTAGAAGACACTCTTACTCAATTCATGCAAGCCTCCATGGCTAATCAAAAAAGTAATGAGGCCGCCATCAAAAACCTCGAAAATAAAGTTGGGCAACTTGCTAAGCAACTAGCCAAAAATCAAGTGGGACCCTTTTTTTCCGCAAACACTCATGTTAATCCGAAGGAGCATTGCAAAGTCGTTGTTGTAGATGCTTAAGAATTGGCAGAATTTTTGACCAAACAAGAAATGTTAAATTCAGTTCAGAATGTCCTATCAGATGTTGGGACATTATCAAACAGAGTATGTGAATTTATTTCAGGATGTCTCATCAGATGTTGGGACATTGTGTGAATAAATTAAGTTCAGTTTTTCAGGATGTCCCAACAGATGTTGAGACATCTCAGACCTGCTACCAGAATTAATTATTGATTAACAGATCAGAGATATTTAAGGAGAACTATCTGGAATTAATTAATGCTGGATAAAAACAGAACAAGGCGCATCTGTAGGGAGTTTTAAATTGAAGATTCAGATTAAAACAGAAGACCTAATGCACCTAGAATATAGGAGGTAACAAACCCTAAATTCAAGGTGACAGTTGCTGCACATTAGGGCTGGATCATTCTACAGAAAGCCCAAAATTCAGATACCTATTTAATCAACAGAAACTCATAGAATTGAGTACGAATTTCAGAAGACTAAATAGGGTGTCTAGTGTTTTAATAGCAGGTTGTTTTTATGTACCACTTTATGAGCTTTTAAGCAAAAGTGCATTTGTGACTTGATTGAAACTGTGAAGTAAGATCAAGCTGTATTGATTGAAGGATGTCTTCAATTTCTGTAAACTTGTAAACTTGATCACTGGGTGATTGAGGGGGAGTGAGTAGGGTACTCTTATCTAAGTGAGTCTTAGGTAGAAATTGCATTGGGTAAGTATTAAGTGATAGATTAAACAGGGTGGTTTAAGTCTAGAATTAATATTACTAATAGTGGATTTCCTCCTGGCTTGGTAGCCTCCAGATGTAGGTGTGGTTATACACTGAACTGGGTTAACAAACTTCTGTGTTGTTTATTTTTCCTGCTGTTTAAGTTTTGGTTAAATGTCCTATTAAGTGTTGGAACATCTCTTAGGACATCTCATTACAGAATTTCAATTGGCATCAGAGCAGGCACCCTGCCTGTTTATACTGGGTGAGATCTAGGGAAAACAAATTCTGTAACATGGACAGAGATATAGGGTCAGTAAATAGACCACCTATTCTGGATGGATCTAATTATGACTACTGGAAGCCAAGAATGATTGCATTCTTAAAATCTCTTGACAACAGGGCATGGAAAGCAGTAAATGTTGGATGGAAACATCCTGTCCAAGACACCAAAGATGGATCAAAAGTTCTGAAACCTGAAGAAGAATGGAGTAAAGAGGAAGAAGATTCAGAACTAGGCAACTCAAAAGCCCTAAATGCTTTATTCAATGGCATTGATAGAAATATTTTCAGACTGGTGCATCATTGTGAGCTGGCCAAAGATGTGTGGGATACCCTCAAGACAACTCATGAAGGAACATCAAAAGTAAAAATGTCAAGACTTCAACTTCTCACCACCAAGTTTGAAAACTTGAGAATGAAGGAAGATGAATCAATTCATGAGTTCTACATGAACATCTTGGATATAGCCAATACTTCTAGAGCCTTGGGAGAAAAGATGACTGATGAAAAGCTTGTAAGGAAGATTCTCAGATCTTTGCCAAAAAGATTTGACATGAAAGTCACAGCAATAGAAGAGGCACAAGACATATGCTCCATGAAAGCTGAAGAACTCATTGGTTCCCTTCAAACTTTTGAGATGGGAATGAATGACACACATGCTAAAAAGAACAAAAGCATTGCCTTGGTTTCAAATACAGATGAAGAAGAAGATGATGAACCAGCAAATGATAAAAGCTTATCAGAAAACCTTGCATTGATTGGAAGACAATTCAAACAGATTCTCAGAGGAATGGAAGGAAAATCCAAACCTAGTGGAAGAAACACAAACTCTGAGAACAGAAGACCTTATGATGCTAACAAAAGAGTAAAGTATGCTGAAAAGACCAGTCAAGATAAAGGAGTCAAATGCCATGAATGTGAAGGATATGGACATATCAAGTTTGAATGTCCTACCTACTTAAAGAGGCAAAAGAAAGGACTCTCTGTGACCTGGTCTGATGAAGACTCAGGAGATTCAGAAGAAGAATCAGCTAAGCACATTGCTGCTTTAGCTGGACTGTGTGAATATGACAGTGATTCCAGCTGTGAAGAGCTTACTTATGCAGATCTTGAGCAAGCCTTCAAGGATCTGTACAAGAGAAGTACTGAAGTATGCAGTGAGGTCATAAAGCTAAAGAAGCAGAATGAAGTACTAGAAGAAGAAAAAGCAAGTGATCAAGTAATCATTGATACCTTAAAAAGTGAAGTAACTCTTCTCAATTCTAAGCTGGAACATATGTCCAAATCTGTTAGAATGATGAACAGCAGCTCAAATACACTGGATGCTATTCTCTGCAATAATAAACATTCAGGGGACAAAAGTGGACTGGGATATAACAGAGATGAAGCAAGCTCTAGCAAAACTACTTCAAAAACTATACAGTCAAACAAGATGTCTCAACAGATGCTCCAACATCAGAACACAAAGACAAACATAATGTTCCAACAGATGTCTCAACATTCTGGAAAGAACAAAATGAAGAAAAAATATCAAAGATGGAGATGTCATCACTGTGGAAGATTTGGGCATATCAAACCTCACTGTTATAAGCTACATGGATATCCAAATCAGATGTGTCAGCAACCTTCCAAGCAGAAAGTAGAAGGTACCAAGAAAGTGCTGCATAGAAATCAGCAACCTCCTAAGCAAAAGACAGAAGTAATCAAGACAGTTTGGAGACCAAAAGCTGACATTCAGACTGATCAAAGCCACATACACAAGAACAAGATCAACAATCAAGCTTGGAGATCAGCTGAACAACACTCAGAGCAGAGGCATCAAAAGAAATCTCAACTCATCTGGTCAAAGAAAAGTACTGCATACATAGCACATACATCATTGAAAGTATCAGCTAAAGAAGACTGGTACTTTGACAGTGGATGCTCAAGACACATGACTGAATTGAAGAATTTGCTAGTAAACTTAAAGTCACATTCATCCAGGTATGTTACCTTTGGAGATGGAGCTAAAGGAGAGATCAAGGGAGTTGGAACCTTGGATTGTCAAGATGTTCCAAGACTAGATGATGTACTGCTTGTTAAAGGTTTAACTGCTAACCTGATCAGCATAAGTCAACTATGTGATCAAGGATACAGTGTAAACTTTACAAAAACTGAATGCATAGTGACTAACAAAGAGCAAAAAGTTATCATGAAAGGTGCAAGGTCTAAAGACAACTGTTACATGTGGGAGCCTCTAGACTTCAGCCCCACTTCAACTTGTTCTCTAGCTAGAGAAGAAGAAGTAAAACTATGGCACCAAAGGCTAGGTCATCTTCATTTCAGAGGCATAAAGAAGATCATATCTATGGATGCTGTAAGAGGTATCCCTAAACTGAAGATTGATGATGGCAAAATCTGTGGTGAATGTCAAATAGGCAAACAAACCAAGATGTCCCATCCAAAGCTCCAACATCTGACAACTTCCAAAGTTTTGGAATTGTTACATATGGATCTCATGGGACCTATGCAAGTTGAAAGCCTTGGTGGTAAGAGGTATGCATATGTGGTGGTTGATGACTTTTCAAGATATACATGGATAAATTTCATTAAAGAAAAGTCAGATGTCTTTGATGTATTCAAGGAATTATGTCAAAGATTACAAAGGGAAAAATCCAGCTGTGTGATCAAAATTAGAAGTGATCATGGAAAGGAATTTGAGAATCAAAAATTCTTAGATTTCTGCTCTTCAGAAGGAATCAATCATGAATACTCTTCTCCTATCACTCCTCAACAGAATGGGATTGTTGAGAGAAAAAATAGAACTATTCAAGAATCTGCAAGAGCTATGATACATGCTAAAAAGCTACCTCTGTATTTCTGGGCTGAAGCCATGAACACTGCCTGCTATATCCATAACAGAGTTACCTTGAGAAAAGGAACTTTGTCCATAATATATGAAGTCTGGAAGGGCAGAAAACCCACTGTTAAGTACTTTCATGTATTTGGAAGTAAATGCTATATTCTGGCAGATAGGGAGCAAAGGAGAAAAATGGATCCTAAAAGTGATGAAGGAATTTTCCTTGGATACTCTATAAACAGCAGAGCATATAGAGTATTTAACTACAGAACAAATGTTATCATGGAGTCCATAAATGTGATAACTGATGATGCTCCTACAGATGTCCCAGAAGATGTTGGAACATCTGCTGATATCAAGGTTGAAGCTGAAGAAAAGAATGATCAATATAACTTCACTCAAAATGATACAAGGTCAGAAGATTCAAGCAAACCTCCCTCCATCAGAATACAGAAGGATCATCCCAAAGATTTAATAATTGGTGATCCCAACAGAGGTGTGAGCACTAGATCAAGAGAAGTGATTTCAGGTTCTTGTTTTGTTTCCAAAATAGAACCTAAAAATGTCAAGGAAGCTCTCACTGATGAATACTGGATTTGTGCTATGCAAGAGGAATTAGGTCAATTCACAAGGAATGAAGTGTGGAATCTTGTACCTAGACCTGATGACATAAATGTGATTGGTACAAAATGGGTGTATAAGAACAAGTCAAATGAACAAGGAATTGTTACAAAGAACAAAGCTAGACTTGTGGCTCAAGGATACACTCAAATTGAAGGAGTAGACTTTGATGAAACCTTTGCACCAGTAGCAAGGCTTGAATCAATAAGACTACTGTTGGGAATTGCTTGTATCTTAAAGTTCAAGCTATTTCAAATGGATGTGAAAAGTGCCTTTCTTAATGGTTATCTTAATGAGGAGGTATATGTAGAACAGCCTAAAGGATTTGTTGATCCAAGCTGTCCAAATCATGTATACAAACTCAAGAAAGCACTTTATGGTCTGAAGCAAGCTCCAAGGGCATGGTATGAAAGACTTACCACATTTCTTATCAAGCAAGGATACAGAAAAGGTGGGATTGATAAAACCCTGTTTGTTAAAGATGAAGAAGGTAATGTCATGATTGCACAAATATATGTGGATGACATTGTGTTTGGTGGGATGTCTGATAAGATGGTCAAACATTTTGTCAAGCAGATGGAAGCTGAATTTGAAATGAGTCTAGTAGGTGAATTAACCTATTTTCTTGGTCTGCAAGTTAAGCAAATGGAAGACTCAATGTTCATCTCACAAAGCAAGTACTCCAAGAACATAGTGAAGAAATTTGGAATGGAAAATGCTTCTCATAAAAGAACTCCTGCTCCTACACATTTAAAGCTGACTAAAGATGAGAAGGGTGAGAATGTAGATCATAGTTTATATAGAAGCATGATTGGGAGCTTGTTATACTTGACTGCTAGCAGACCAGACATTGCATTTGCAGTAGGAGTTTGTGCAAGATATCAAGCTGATCCAAAAGTTAGTCATCTCAATCAAGTCAAGAGAATCCTTAAATATGTTAATGGTACTTGTGACTATGGCATAATGTACTTTCATGGTTGCAAACCTATTCTCACTAGCTTCTGTGATGCTGATTGGGCAGGAAGTGCTGATGACAGAAAAAGCACTTCAGGAGGATGCTTCTTTCTAGGAAACAATCTGATTTCTTGGTTCAGTAAGAAACAGAATTGTGTATCTTTATCTACAGCTGAAGCTGAATACATAGCAGCAGGTAGCAGTTGTTCTCAGTTGGTTTGGATGAAGCAGATGCTCACTGAGTACAATGTCCCACAGGATGTCATGACATTGTACTGTGATAACTTAAGTGCAATCAACATATCTAAAAATCCTATTCAACATAGCAGGACAAAGCATATTGATATCAGACATCATTTCATCAGAGATCTTGTATAAGAGAAGGTGATTTCATTGGATCATGTTGCTACAGATCTGCAATTAGCTGATATCTTTACCAAAGCATTGGATGCTACACAATTTGAGAACTTAAGGGGCAAACTTGGAATATGTTTATGTGATATCTAGCAGTTAATGAGATGTGCCAACATGTCATATGACATTGCATGGCATAAGTTCCAGATGGCAAAGCTAGTCTGGACTAGATCCTTGGGAATTTCATTCCTAATCATTTGGACTGTAACGGCTACTTATTTAGTAATTCCTTATAAGCAGCTATCAAGAGTCTCATCACATCATCACAAGCGAATCACATTAACTAGTAATCCTTCAGAAATCTTAAACCCTAAAGCTGCACATTCATCTTCCTCAACAATGTCTCAAAACCCTAAAACAGCTGAAGAAGTTCTCAACCAGGAAGACGTGGTTCATGCCACTCCTATTTCTATGGTGCCAATGCAATCAACACCATTAGACGAGCTCAGGGGAAATGCCTCTCACACTAAGAAGGCAAGAACACCAAAAAAAGGTAAAAATCAAATCAGAAGCAAAGCTAAAGAAATTCCTTCACATGTTAAATACTCCAAATATGTTAATGATTCCATCAAGGAGATTGTCAACCAAGTTTTCTCTGAACAAAGAGTAGTGAAAGGAATCTCTGTTCCCTTGAACACCATTCCTGCACCTCAAGAAGAACCTGCTCAAGATACAAAGAACACTGCTGCAGAACAAGATGTCCCAATGGATGTTGGAACATATGCAGATGAGAAAGCAAACTCATCTGATGCTGATGCTGAACAGACTGAGGACAAGAAAGAGGTCTCAAGTGAAAGTGATAAAGAAGTTTCTATGGAACAGGCTAAAGACTCAAATGAAGATCAATCTTCTACTGATCAACAAGCTGATGAGGAGACTGCTCAATCCCCTCCAATAGTCAATCTGGAACAGGATTCTGATGCAGAGATCATATCATCTGTGAAACCCAGCATTGCTAAAAGACTAAGGTCCAGGAAAGGAAAGATACGAGCTAAACCTGTCATCCCTGAGACTAAGAAGGCTAGTCCAAAGAAAGGCAAAGCTAAAGCTACCTTTGGTCCAGCAAAACCATGGAGCAAGGTTCAAACTCAGAAGAGAAAAGCTGCAACACCATCAGATTCAGATGTTGGATCAGATGTCCCAACATCTCCTCCCAAGAAGAAACCAGCACCAACTAGAGCTTCAACTGTTGTTCCAGAAGCTCCCTTGGACAATATATCCTTCCATCATGTCTCCAGTGTCAACAGATGGAAATATGTGTACCAAAGAAGGGTTGCTTTGGAAAGAGAACTAAGCAGCAATGCACTTGAGTGCACAGAACTCATTGACCTAATCTCTGCTGCAGGACTATTCAAGACAGTCTCAGAGTTCTCTCCCTGCTATGAACTTCTTGTCAAAGAGTTCATTGTGAATCTTCAGGAGGATTGCTCAAATGGTAAGTCCTCAGAGTTCAGAAAGGCATTTGTAAGAGGTAAGTGTGTTGAGTTCTCTCCCCAAATCATTAATCAGTATCTAGGAAGGGACACAGATGGACCCAATGAGCTAGGGAAAACAGATAATCAAATCTGTAAGGTGATCACTGCAAATCAGGTCAAAGCTTGGCCTGTGAAGGGAAAGCTCTCTGTGAGCATGCTTACTAGAAAGTATGCCATGCTTAACAGGATTGGAACTGCAAACTGGGTGCCTACCAACCACACTTCATCAATCTCAACTGGTCTGGCCAGATTCATCTTTGCTGTGGGGACTCAAACCAAGATGGATTATGGAGAATATATTTTTGATCAGACTATGAAGCATGCCATCTCTACTGCAACAAAGCTACCAATAGCTTTTCCATCATTGCTGTGTGGTATTGTTCTAAGTCAATACCCTGGAATTTTAACTGAGAAGGACATTGTCTGCAAGAGAGAGAGCCCCCTGGCTTTTCACTACAAATTATTTCTCAGTCACCATGCTGCAGATGTTGAAACAACTGCTGGGACATCTGCTGGTCCCTCCTCTGCTAAGAATCCAATCTCCAAGAAAGAATTAATTGCTGAGCTAAAGTGCACCTGCAAAGAGCTTGAAGCTAGAAAGAAGAAGCTGGAGGAAATAATTAAGAGGTTGGAAAGTGAAGAAGATCAGACAGCTGCATCTGATGAAGACAGTGAAGCTGCAAGTGAAGCTGATAAAGATGAAGACACTGAAGTGGAGGAAGCTACTGAGAGTGATGAATCTGAGTGATCTGTGTATGTGAGGCATTTGTAATGACAGCAATAATTTGTAATTCTGGATAATAGTTCTTTGGCCCTTAATTTTGTGTCTACCAAGGGGGAGAACAACAACAAATTTGTACTGCTGTTTAATTTTTGAATGAAATCTGTTTGTTTCTGTCTGAACTGAATCAGTGTGTATTTCTGTTGCAACAAGACTGGACTCATATTTGTTTGAGGGGGAGTAATCTCAAATAAGAATCAACAGAAAAGTAATGATATACTCTGATAAAAAGATCTTCTGCTGCACTCTGAAAACCAGGAAAGATGTTAGCCAAAAATTAGCCAAAGGGGGAGTTTGTAGATGTTTAAGAATTGGTAGAATTTTTGACCAAACAAGAAATGTTAAATTCAGTTCAGAATGTCCTATCAGATGTTGGGACATTATCAAACAGAGTATGTGAATTTATTTCAGGATGTCTCATCAGATGTTGGGACATTGTGTGAATAAATTAAGTTCAGTTTTTCAGGATGTCCCAACAGATGTTGAGACATCTCAGACCTGCTACCAGAATTAATTATTGATTAACAGATCAGAGATATTTAAGGAGAACTATCTGGAATTAATTAATGCTGGATAAAAACAGAACAAGGCGCATCTGTAGGGAGTTTTAAATTGAAGATTCAGATTAAAACAGAAGACCTAATGCACCTAGAATATAGGAGGTAACAAACCCTAAATTCAAGGTGACAGTTGCTGCACATTAGGGCTGGATCATTCTACAGAAAGCCCAAAATTCAGATACCTATTTAATCAACAGAAACTCATAGAATTGAGTACGAATTTCAGAAGACTAAATAGGGTGTCTAGTGTTTTAATAGCAGGTTGTTTTTATGTACCACTTTATGAGCTTTTAAGCAAAAGTGCATTTGTGACTTGATTGAAACTGTGAAGTAAGATCAAGCTGTATTGTTTGAAGGATGTCTTCAATTTCTGTAAACTTGTAAACTTGATCACTGGGTGATTGAGGGGGAGTGAGTAGGGTACTCTTATCTAAGTGAGTCTTAGGTAGAAATTGCATTGGGTAAGTATTAAGTGATAGATTAAACAGGGTGGTTTAAGTCTAGAATTAATATTACTAATAGTGGATTTCCTCCTGGCTTGGTAGCCTCCAGATGTAGGTGTGGTTATACACTGAACTGGGTTAACAAACTTCTGTGTTGTTTATTTTTCCTGCTGTTTAAGTTTTGGTTAAATGTCCTATTAAGTGTTGGAACATCTCTTAGGACATCTCATTACAGAATTTCAGTTGTTCTTAGAAGCGGGAAGGAGATGAGTCAACCAAAAGAGAAGAAAGATGGTGTTGTGGAGGAATGTAGTGATGAAGAGGAGGATGTGACAAAGAAAAAAAATTTGGAAGTAGTTGAAAAGGAGATTGATGATTTGGAAGTAGTTGAAAATACACAAGTGGGGGATGAAAAAAGAAAATAGGGGAGTAAAAGAGTGAAGAATGGAAAAGAAATGATGACAAAAATTCCTACCAACATGACCTACCCTCATGTGTCATCAAAGAGGGATAATGAGAGGCAATATGCTCGATTTATGGACATCTTCAAACAACTTCAAATTAATTTGCCATTTTCCGAAGCACTTGAGAAAATGCCCAAATATGCCAAGTTTTTGAAAGATATCCAACGCACTCTTCCTAAGAAAGAAGCCGAACCAGGACGTGTAACTTTGCCGGTCACCATTGGTAATATGTTTGTTGGGAATGGTCTAATTGATTTGGGCTCAAGCATCAACCTTATTCCTCTTTGTATTGTTAAAAGGCTTGGAAACATTGAAATCAAAGGAATAAGAATGACTCTACAACTAGCCAACAAATCTACAACTCACCCAATTGGGGTAGCTAGAGATGTTTTGGTGAAAGTGGACAAATTTTTCTTTCCGGTTGATTTTATTGTTATTGATATGGAAGAGGATGACGATGCTCCTTTGATTCTTGGCCGACCATTCATGAAAATGGCCCGTATGATGATTGATGTGGATGATGGTCTAATGAAGGTGAGGGTGTTGAATGAAGAAGTTACTTTCAACTTGTTTGAAGTGATGAAGCACTCCAAAGACAAACATGATAGCTTCTGAATTGATGCTTCCTATATGGCTATTTTGGGGGTCGCAACACATATTCATGTGGACACTCCATTAGAGCTAGCCTTAAGTGAAGGAGTTAACACACTCACTAGTGAAGAGGAAAATGAGCTTGAAGAGTGTTTGAAGGAATTGGAAGTTTTAAAGGAGTTACAACCTTGGGAGGTGGCCATTGAAGAATTGACTAGAGAGAAAAATGATGATAAAGTTGAAGTTGAGTTGAAGGTGCTACCTTCGAACCTAAAATATGCTTTCTTGGATGAGAATGGAAGAAAACCGGTAATTATTAGAAATGAATTGTCTTCTGATGAAGAATCTCGTTTGGTAGAGGTGCTAAAGAAAAATCAAGAATCTTTGGGGTGGGTTCTTTCCTATTTAAAAGGAATAAGCCCATCTTATTGTATGCATAAGATTCTTATGGAAGATGACTTCAAAGTGGTGGCACAACCTCAAAGCTGGTTAAAACCAACAATGAAAGAGGTGGTTAGGAAGGAGGTAGTTAAGCTACTTGATGTGGGGATGATTTACCCGATTTCGGATAGCCCTTGGGTGAGTCCCATTCATGTAGTACCAAAGAAATGAGGCTTAATCGTTGTTAGAAACGAAACGAATGAGCTCATACCGACTAAAGTTGTGACGGGATGGAGGATGTGTATAGACTATAGGCATTTAAACACGGTTACTAGAAAAGATCATTTCCCACTACCGTTCATGGATCAAATGCTTGAGAGGTTATCCAGACAAGAGTTCTATTGCTTTTTGGATGGGTATTCGGGCTACAACCAAATTGCGGTTGACCCGGCGGACCATGCGAAGACGGCATTCACATGTCCGTTTGGAATATTTGCGTATAGGAAAATGCCCTTTGCGTTGTGTAATGCGCAGGCAACTTTCCAACGGTGTGTCCAAGCTATCTTCTTCGATTTGATTGAAAATACATTGGAGGTGTTTATGGATGATTTCTCGATGTTTGGAGCGTCATTCGATTTGTGCTTGAGGAATTTGGAAGAAGTTCTTGAAAGGTGTGTGAAGACAAACTTGGTCCTAAATTGGGAGAAATTCCATTTTATGGTGAAAGAAGGGATTGTGCTTGGACACAAGGTGTCTTCAAGAGGATTAGAGGTAGACAAGGTGAAGGTGGAAGTTATCTCAAAGTTTCCGCCTCCAACAAATGTGAAACGAATACAGAGCTTTTTGGGTCATGCGGGGTTCTATAGGAGATTTATCAAAGATTTTGCAAAAGTGGTCAAGACACTTAGCAACTTGTTGAACAAAGACCATGTATTTCTCTTTAATGAACCTTGTCTTTTATCATTCCAAAATTTGAAAGAGAACCTAGTTACCGCTACAATAATCATAGCACCTAATTGGACTTGTGAATTTGAACTTATGTGCGATGCTAGTGATTATGCTATTGGAGCGGAGTTGTGATGAATGCCAAAGGTCCAATGGAATAGGGAAAAGAGATGAAATGCCCCTCCAAAATATTCAGGAGGTTGGTTTTTGATTGTTGGGGCATTGATTTAGTCGGCCCATTTCCACCATCCTTTACCAATGAATACATTTTGGTTGTTGTGGACTATGTTTCAAAGTGGGTGGAAGTGATTGCTTCACCGAAGGCCGATGGCAAAATGGTGATTAAGTTCTTAAAGAAAAATATTTTCTCGCGTTTTGGCACGCCTCATGTGTTGATTAGCGATGGAGGGTCTCACTTTTGTAATGCACCGTTGGAAAATGTTTTGAAACATTACGGTGTATCGCACAGAGTAGCAACTCCCTACCACCGACAATCTAACGGGAAAGCCGAAGTGTCGAATCGTGAAGTGAAAAGGATTTTAGAAAAAACTGTTTCGGGATCGCGTAAGGATTGGTCTCAAAAATTGGATGAAGCTTTGTGGGTGTATTGCACCGCATACAAAGCTCTGATAGGCTTAACTCCATTCCAAATGGTTTATGGCAAAATATGCCATTTACTGGTTGAAATGGAGAACAAAGCTCTTTGGGATTTAAAGTTTCTTAATTTTGATCCTACCGATGCCGGAACAAAAAGAAAAGTTGAATTGAGTGAATTGGAAGAGATGAGGGAAGTGGCTTACCATTCAAGTTGGATCTACAAAGAAAAGACATAGAAATACCATGATAAGAAGATCAAGTTTAAAGAGTTTGAAGAGGGTTAACTTGTATTGCTTTTCAATTCTCGGTTGATGCTTTTTCCCGGAAAATTGAAAAGTAAGTGGTCGGGACCGTTTTGTGTGAAAGAGGTAAAAGATTATGGTGCTATAGTGATCGAGGATTTGGAAAAGAAATATAGTTGGACCTTTAACGGCCAACGCCTTAAAATCTACCTTGGAGGTAATTTCAATCGAGAAAGAAAATTTGTCTCCCTCGATGATCGTTGATCATCATGGACCGTCGAGCTTATCCGACGTTAAACAAGCGCTCGTTGGGAGGCACCCCAATTTTGTAAGTTTTTACTGCTTTTTATGTTAAAAATGTGTTGTAGGCGTGTTTTATATGTTGTCTGTGGTGTTGCATTGTTGCTGGAAGTGTTGCTGAATTCCTGCACTCGCTAAGCAAGGGATTGCTCGCTGAGCGAATCTTTACAGAATGAAGCTCGTTGAGCGAGCTCCAGCTCGCTGAGCGAGGGGTGCGAATTTTTTAAAAAACATTGGGATGAACTGGGCCCATTAAGGTGAACCAGGTCCAGTCATAATAAGTAAGAATGGGGTTGAATTAGGGTTGCCTATTTGCCCCCTTTTTCATAAAACTTCATAGAATTTTCAAAGTTCTCCTTTGTTCTTCATACTCTTGCTAATTCTCAATTATTTTCCTCAAAGTTTCAACTTTTGCAACCTCAAACACCAAGGTAACAATGTTCCCCATTATTTGTCTTTTAATTTTGTAGTTTTGAGTTTTGTAAACTGTAATTCCTCTAAGAAATCATTTGCCCTAAGAATTTCTTGTTCCAATATCACAATTGTATTACTTTTTGTTGTTCAAATGGAAAATAGGGTTTTGGGTTAAGCAATTTTTGTTTAGGAAAATGATTTTGAAATCTATTGAGTAAATGTTGAGGAATTATTTGTTTTGGTTAGGTTTTATAGAGTATTAAACTTCTGTTGTGTTAAAAAGTTTGTAATATATGAGATTTTATAAAAGGAATTAACCATGTTGTTGAGGGAGGAGTTCTGTATTTTCGCAGAGCTCGCTGAGCGAGTTTTCCAGTCAGATTTTCGCTGAGCGACCTCCCCTATCCAGAATTTTTTGCAACGTTTAGAAGTTTGTTCCTTATGATTTATCATTAATTTAGGTAATTTTTGTTTTTGTTTTTATCAGCTGATTTGATCGGAATACTTGTGTTTCAATCTTTTGGTTTATTTGTTGTTTTGTTTCAGATGTCGAACCGTTCAAAGCGTGGACGTACCGGAAGCTCAACCACTAGGCCACCTCCTGCTCAGGCCTTTGAATGCAACCAATTTTTGACACCCGCTCATCATGAGCTCTATCTATTTCTTTAGTGAAGAAATGTTTGTCCGGATAGGATTGTGGAGTTGAACCCGGAGGGGGAGTATAGGTTTGTTCAGCGCATCCGGAGTACCACCTTGAGATTGTAAGGGAGTTTTTCGCAAACGCCATTCCTACCGGTCTTGAGGGTACTGCTTTTGAGTACAAGACCTGGGTCCGAGGCAAACACATTGATTTTTCTGAGGCTAGCCTCAATGAGTATTTGGGAAGAAATTTTCAGCTACCAGAGGGGGTTCTTTGTGATTTTGTTAAGATGAAGAAAAGGAAAACCTTGGATGTCGAGCTTATTAGAGAGCATATTTGTACAAGGGATCATACATATGAGGTGAGTTCTTCTGGAGTTCATGTGCGCTTCAAGCGGAACTCTCTGAACATCAAGGTTAGGGTGATTATGACTATTGTGTTGCACAACCTTATTCCTCGAAGCCATGTGTCAGATGTTACACTTGATGTGGCTGCATTGATTTTCTACATTCTGAAGAGAAAGGTTGTGAATCTTGCCTCTATTATTGCTAGGGAGCTTATGAGAGTGGCTACCAGTGGGACTGATTATGGTTCTCGTGCTTCATACGCCATCTCTCAACCCGGTTTAGTTATGGCTTTGTGCAAGAAAGTAGGTGTGGTTCTCCCGTCCCATGGAAATGTGAGGTTGAAGAAAATTGACGATGAGTATTGCCGCACTTTCTGCGAGCTACCACTTCACCCACCTCTGGTTGCTCCATCTCCTCCGCGTAGCTTGGGTTATGATGATGCCGCCAACATGGTGATGCACGCTTCTCACCATCGCTCCTTGGACTTCATATATGAGAGCATGCTTCAGCTTCAGTTGATGATTAGGGAGCCTCAGGTGGGGCATTCTTTGAGGAGTTTGGATGATTACAGGGCTTATTCTGTATGGCCTGGGGACATGCCATCGTCCTCAGGGGGTGCAGGTGGTGTAGGTGTTGATGTCGATGATGCAGTTGATGATGATGATGAAAGCTCAAGTTCCTTTGAGTGATGTCGTCTGGACGGTTTGATGGGCCTGTTTATGTTATCTTAGTGTTTTTCTTTCGTTTTTGTTATTTCCTTTTTTGTTGAGATATTGTGATTCTAACCATCCGGGCGGATGTGTTTTTACTTTTGGTTTGAATTGTTTCCCATCCGAGCGGATGGCGTACTTTATCTTTTGATTAATGAACATCCAGGCAGATGCATTTTGGTTTAAAATTTGTTTGCCTTAGTTAACATCCAGGCGGATGCATTGTTTTTATTACTTGGTGTACAAATTTTTGTGGTTGTCTTATCTTTAAGGTGGAATTTTGATGGAAACGAGTGCATTTTTGTGATCTAAGTGTGTAGCTTCACCTTCTTGGATGGTGATGATAAAATTCCGTAAGTTGCGCAAGAAAGGTACTCCGTTTGCACCTTTTAGAAAATAACATATTTATGAACTAGTTGCTTTTCACAAATTTATAGTTTACTTCACTTTGCATAAATGTTCATTTGAGAATCAATTAGGACAAAACCACATAGTGAGCAACTTACATTGTTCACAAATTTTAGTGTGATTGTAATTTTTTGCGAACTCGTTCGATTCATGCTCGTATCGTGTATTCTTTGGTTAATTTTGGAAACTTAGAAATGATTTAGGCATTGCTTAAAATTGAGAAAAACCATTCATTCCTTTAGGCTTTAGTCACCGGTGAGTAGTGCGAGAATTTGGTAGCCGACTTTGAGCATTCACACAACTAGAATGAATCATTGTTATCGGTAAAATTGCCTAATTATCATCTTTTGGTAATCATTGTCATGAAATTGAAAAGAGAAAACAAAATTCATTGCGATTCATTCTAGTTTGTGTATTTTTGTTTACACTTTCACACCCTTGCTTTAACACTTTTTGAGAAGAACATTGTCCAATTCTATAGTGTCTTTTAAAGTTGGGGAGTGTTGTTGGTGAAAAAAAGGATGGATGATTTTGGTGCCTCTTGTGAAAATATAAAAAATTGATGAATGAATGAATTGAGAATTGAATTGCACTCATTGTTAGAGTTGCGTGAAAAATAAAGAAAGTATTCATTCGGTTAAGAGGAAAACTCTTGAATAGGGCCACCACACAAAAAAATTGAGGAGAAAGAAAAAGAGAAAAAGAAAAAGAATATGGATAGGAGAAATTTGGGGGAACCAAAATTTTTTGGTTGATATGATTTTGGCGTGTTCTTCGTTTTTCAAAAACCTTTGAACCCATTTTTGAATCATTGGCCTTAGAAAATTTTCCCTTTCTTTGTTACCCTTGCCTCATTATAACATTGAAAAGCCCTTTTTGATCTTGGTTTTCTCTATGTTTCCTTGTGAATTTGAAGATGCTTGCATGAATTATTCCGGATGTTAGCAATATTACAAATGAGAGTGATTTGTCCTTTTTTGATATTGATGCTTGACTTAGTTAAGTATTTAGGTGATTCTCTTATGAATATCCCATTGCATTTGTTGGTAGCTTGTCATTTGTGTTTAGAAATTAGTTCATGATTATGTTGTAGTTCTTTGAGAAGCCGGTTGTTACTCGTAAGCAAGACCTTCGGTTTGAACCATTTTTTTTTGGTGTGTTTCACTTGTTTAGTTTGTGCTCGCTTATTTAAAAAGAACTCACCTTTGTTTGAGGACAAACAAAGAAACACGTTGAGGAGAGTTGATAAGTGCATATTAGTGTTATTATTTAGTTGATTTTTGGCACTTTTCAAGGGTTACTTTGATCTCTAATGCTTTTTCCCCTTTGCTTCTTATACTTATTCATAGTTTAATTTTAGAATTTTCAAATCATCATTTATTTAACTTTAGTTTTTATAATTTTAGGTTACACTATTGAAATATGAAGCAAATTTCATCAAGACCTTCTTTGGGAAGTTTTGGAAGATTTTGAAGAAATCTTGCTCGCTCAAATGTCGCTCAGCGAGCTCCAAGCAAGTTTTCCAGAGATATTTTCGCTCAGCGAGGACCTTTGTCGCTCAGCGAGCTGGTACATTTAATGAACTTTCGCTCAGCGAGACCTGCGATTTTCAGCCTCTTTATAAGCATTTGTTTCACTATTTCTTGGGATGTAACTTTGGAGACTTGACCTAAATATTCCTTAAACACTTTTTCTCTTTGTTCTAAGAAGATTGGGTGCATTTAAAGTCAAGACATTGTCATTAATGCTCCATCTTCTTCATCTTCATCTTTTGTTGGAAGCTTCCATGGAAATGGAAAGCTAAACCCATAGTATGTCAAGGTTAGAAGGTAGATAGGTTCTATTTTTGTATGTATAGGTCTTGATCCTCTTGTATAAACTCTTGATGATGAATATATGATGAAAGCTTTGATTTTTATGACAAACCCTTTTGTGTTGTTTCATGATTGAGAGATATGGCCAACATTTGACCTAGGTTTTCATCACCCAAATACCATAAGCTAGAGATAGTTATGGGCTTTTGAGTTCACTTTGTATTGAACTTAAATGTTACCATTTTGATAGATTGAGTGAGAAATCATCAATGGATCAAAATGATAAAGCTCACATTTTGTGTTAGAAATAAACATTATGAGAGGATATTGTGAATGTGTTCATTGTTGAAATGAGTTTATCTTTTGATCAAAACTATATATGCAAAATAAACCTATCAAACCCTAACTTTGACATATGATTTTAAGAATCTTTTACAAATCAATATTTTTAATTCTTAGCATTTATTTGAATGAAAAAATCCATTTTAGATACAAACACTAAAACCCTTTTGTTACCATTAAGTCTAAACTTAAGCAATTGTAGAACGGCATAAATATCATAAAACAATCTCTATGGATCGACAATCAAAACCCTTACTCATTTGTGCTTTCAACAATTATAGAAATAAGATGTTGTTGGGAAGTGCTTTTTATGCAGGTTTTTTGGCTACTGGTTCAATGTTAATCGATTAACACATTGGTTAACCGATTAACACTGTGTTGTTTTACGCAGTTTTGCAGGTTTAAGGTTGTTAACCGGTTAACACTTTGGTTAACCGATTAACACTGAAGCAGGAGGAAATTTTTGTGCATTTTCATGAGTGTTTGCATACAATTCCATACTTAATCGTCATGGATCATTGTAATATCATTTTAGGGGATCATTAGGAGTTGTTTGCTTGTATGTTGGTCTATGTTTGCATTCCTTTGACATGCGAGTTTGTGCATTTCTGATACTTGACATAATCATTGTTTTGCATTTGTGAAGCATTGTACGTGATGATTTCATATTTGCATGGACTTATTTTCATGATAATAATTGTTCAATATGCTGGTGTGCATTGTCTATGCACTTATTTCGTGTTTTCATACTCGAGCACATAAGCTTGAAATTGCATGAATAACCCTAAAGTTATCATGCTTGGATATTCCTATGGTTTGTGAGGCTTAGAAAAAGATCTTCAGAAGGTCTTCAGATGGACACCAAGGAAGAAGAAGCAGATGAAAAGAGAAGAGGAAGAAGAATAGGTTACTTACTTCCTGAAGAAGTTAAGTAACCTAAGAGAGAGAAAAGGAGCAAGGGAGAGCACAAGTGAGTCAAACTCACTTCAAAGACAAGTAAAGATGCAAATGAAGAGATAAGAAGAGGTTGTATGAGGAGGCAAATCCACATCCTAAACAACTTACCTGAAGCCCCTGAAAAGTTAGTATGAATGCATAAGACATGAAACAAAAGGAAATAAGGCAAATGAAGATGCAATGATTCCAACCAGAAGTGAATACATGATTAAAATGTGTCATGGAGAGATGCAAAGTCATATACAATGCATATGTATGATCATACAAGTGATGGATGCAAAAACAAGCATGTCAGAAGCTTAAGAACACATGAACATACATAAGATGTAATGAATGCAAAACATACCAAATGGATGTAACAATGATTAAGCAATGTTCATACATGTCCTAAGGTATCTAAAATGACATACAAATGCATGGGATGTCATGAAAAGTTCACATGATGAAGGTATGCAAAGATGAATGCAAATGTGTCACTCCCGGGAGTTTCATCCTAGTACAAACGCGAAAGTGGCGCGGAAAATTTAGAGTCGCCAGCCAGACATTTTTATCCCGAAGGAATGGGAAAGGTAATGTTGCACAAACCTAAGGAAGAAGGAAAAGGAAGAGGCCTTGCGAACCAAAGATCTGGGTCCGGAAGTCGGTTACGAATTAAGAAGGTATTAGCACCCCAATCTGTCTGCCGTACCCGACGGGATCCATGCTTGTAAGTCTATTTTAAAGGGTGAAAAATAATATGTTATTTGAATAAAAGAATGGATATCTGGAATGGAATGGAAATGAGAAAAGAAATGGAATTGAAAAATGGAAAGAAAGGGGGGAAATGTAGGGAAAATAAAGATTGTGCTCGAATGGGCCCTACCCCACTACCTACGTACCTCATCGGGATAAATGAGGATCAGAGTCGCCGTAGTTCTTCTAACTAAGGTGGGCACTTGTTTGTGATTTTTAGGATGACGTTGCCATAGCTCTAGCTCAGGTGTTACCTGCTCTGACTCGAGGGTGTTTATCGTATCGCTGTTTGAACTGTCGAGGCAAGTCACATTCATCCGCAAGGAGTATGAGATGAGAAGAGAAGACGTGATGTCTTGGTTTATTGTCTTTTAGAAGAAGTGTTTTGAGTTTGTATTTATTGTATGTACAACACTAAAGACTATGATACAGAAGCGAATACTTTCCAAGATCGCCCCCAATGGAACGTTTGTAAAGCATCCTAGAAGAATGGAGGAGACCTCCACTAATCATTTCCCATATAGCTTAAGGCTCGTGGCGCATTGTACACATTTTCCTTTATTAAGTGTTTTGATTTTTTCTTTAAGATGAGAAGTGAGACTCAAGTTGAGAAGGAAAACTCTAAGGGAAACTAGACTTACCCTAAGTTAGTTGAGTTTAATGGTGACCTATGGTTAATGAGGTTTGAAAGATTAAATCTACCTAAGAGATATTAAACTAGAAGTATAAGTACAAAAAGCAATAATGAACAATATGGTCCTCTTAAGTCAAGGTAGGTAGAAACGTGTATGAAACGTAAATGGGATGAAACGATGGATCGGGTGGGTCGATTGCGTGGTGCTGAGACGCACGACTTATGGTGTGCAACATACAAGGCTTGCTTTTGGTGTAATGGAGTGAAACGATGGTAATCGAGGAATCCTAAAGTCACATGAAACTTTATTTATTTATTTGAAAATTTACTCGACGTTGGATCGAGTATTTTGTTTTTGAGATTTTGGTTTTCTATCGATTCGTTTTATCTTTTCTATCCTAATTATAGGAACTATACAAGTATAAGAGTTCTAAGCTATTACATCACAAAGTACACAAAATATAATCGAGGCATAATAAACATAATCCAAGTCCATAAGCAAATCCTCGGAAAATACCTTGCACAAAAGGAAAATTGTTAGTAAATGAAATGAACATGAATATGAAACAATATGATGGAAATGATTTAAGATAACAAAAATATCAAAATTCTTGGAAAAAAATATGAAATTAATTCCCTAGGGTCTCTAACCTGACTATAATATCATGTTAAAAAATCTCCTAAAAATTCAAAGTCTAACTATGTCAAATGGTCACTTAAACTTATCTAAGGTTCAATCATAATTTTACACAAATCATACTACCAAAATAGTGGATAAAATGGCCTAAAAAGTATACCAAAAATATTTCCATGTACTATTATTTGTCTTCTAATCATAGCAAAAAGAATGGGACAAACATATTACAGGAAGTGGGAGAAATAAAATATACGAAATTATGTGTTCATGAGAAAATTCAATCTAAAACCAATTAAATGGAAAATCGAAATTAAATTGAAAAATGACAAAATTTAGAAAGTAAAAATGTGGAATGTTTCTAAAATAAATTAAAAGTCTACTATAATTTTTGGGGATTTTTATTATGCCTTTTAATATTTTTTGTGGAATTAAATGAAAGCTATATAAAATAGAAATTTAAAAAGAAATTATAAATAGGGGAGGGGGTGCCTGAAGAAATTTAATAGTTAAAACAACCCAATGGGCTTGAAAAAATGGGGTGCAAATAGAAATTTGCATGGCCCATTAGCGCAGGGATTTGAGGGAGTATCCTATGGGGTTCGGTCAACTTTTGTTGACTCATTTTCGGCCGTCTGATTAAGAGTTTTATGATGATGATGAAATGAATGGATTGTGATGAGGTGGTATATGGTTATTATAGTGGGGCGATATGCGTGTGATGAAACATAGTGGTCCAACCGGACGGTAACAAGTGTCACCGCCGGATTGGACTGCCGACACAACCTTATCATTATCCCTTCCAATCTTGGGCGGTGGAGGGATTTTGATATATATTATGGCACTTAATTCAGTTTTAATGGCGAAATTAACTATGAGTTATTAACAGCCCTTTAAAAAATCAGCATCAATTCATAATTAAAGAATAAATCATAAATTAAAAACTAACCTACAGACTCCCTTTCTCAAAACGTGTCTCTCTCTCTTTCTCAAACATTCATCTCCCTTCTCAAACCCTAATTGCTATAAACGAAGTCGTCGCCGAAGTTCCTTGTCAATGGCGGCAGGATGTAATCCATCACCAAAGCTCCTACCGCTCCATCCACTCCTCTATTACATTCAAATGAACTGAATCGATGAGAACCCTAAAGAACCTAATCTGCGAATCGAAACGCTAACGAAGAGGAATCAACATCCACCATACGCAGCAACTTCTTCGTCGGCGACGTGAGGATTCGACCTCAGGTAATTCGTTCTGCAATCTCTTATTTCCCCTCGTGATTTTTCTTCACTTCTCTTCTTTTACTCGCGCTGCGGAATTTCTCGAATTGTTGTTGTAAGTCTCATTATGAATGACTTTTTGCAGGCTGGTGAAGATGACTCGAAGATATTGATTCACCAATGAATCGATGAATAGAACGATTTCCGGAAACTAGTGATGATGATCAAAGAGAAGTAGGAACCTTGATGATAAAATTTTCTGAGATCGGCGGAACTCGACATTACCGGTAACTTCACAGGTATCGCTCTTTGCTTCTTCCTTTTGTTCAATCTTCTTCGTCGATTTATTCTGATACCCCTCACTGTTGCTCTTCTCGTGGCCTTTGTGGCTCCGTGCTTTTGCTGATAAGCGTTCTTGAATTGTGTAGTTGTGACTTACAGGTCGCAATTGATGAAACACCGAAGGCGTCGTTGTTGGCCAGACGATAATGATGCAAGGTTGATGAATCTGCAGATTGAGGGGATGATTTAAGAGGGAGATTGTGTTGGAGGTTGGCTATTGATGAAGAGCGAAATGGAGAGGGATATGGTGAGGATGCATAGAGTGAAGATTGAAGCTTCTTGTTCTCGCATTGGAGATTGAAGAACAACAACAAATTCCAATTTTCCTCCGAAGCAATTCTGAAATCGACGAACTCAAGTACTTTTGATCCTGCGGCGTGTTTCATTCTTCAATCCTTTGTATCCTTCTTCTTTTTCTCGCATTCTGGTTATGATTGTAATTACGATTATTTCAGATTCTCTTTGATGGTGCGGTGATGGTGTTATGAAGATGAATGATTTGAGGAAGATTTGTTGGTAATGATGATGAGATTGATTAGGTAGACTTTCAACATTTCTTGCAGAGTTCTTGTTGAATCGCCATTTGAATCTACTTCTGAAGTTCCGTTGAATCCACCTCAAACTATTGTATGTATATCTTCATGAGTTTTTTTTCTTGCAGTGATGATACCGATGATTGGTGAAGAGAGATTGGAATGAAGAAATGGAGAGTTCTTGCAGGTTTTGGTTATGGTGATTGAAGAATGATTGAAAAATTGAGGAAATATTGAAGAATGGTGAAGAAGATGATGAAGAGGAATGAAGGTTATGCAGAAAACTCAATTCTGATGCAAAAATGATGTGAAGATTTTTGGAAGAGTGTATGAAGAAGCCCCCTAATTTGCAGCAATAAGCACACTTTATAGCTGATGAATTGTTGGATCTTTTTGTTTTTTCAATTGAAATTAGTTAGGAATTCTGTTAGATTAGTTAGGGAGTTATATCAGTTTTTTGTGATTCTGGTTTTTCTTCTTTTCTTGGAGATGAATCTTGTTTTGCAAAATGGAGTGATAACTGTTTTGTTTTGGTTATAACAGAAATCTAAAACTGAACTAACAGAAAAGCTTAACTATGGTTAAATACACTTAATCACTTATTCAAAGTTCCTTCAATTTTCGTTGTTGTTCACAACTTTAACACAAGTTGTTGTACTATTCAACGTGATTTTAGTTATGATGAAACGAAACTATGACCGACAGAATCGATTAATTAGAAAAGAAAATTTAAATAAAAAAAGAAAGTTATTTTTGTTACTCTTTAGAGGTTTGTGAAAAGGTGATGAACAATGAAAAGAAAAATATGAGTGTATTTATATATGTATGGTAAACATGAAAATAACGATTATATAAAAAAAAGTGATTAATAAGAAAAGTTATAAGGAGTAGAGAATGGGAACAGGGAAAAAATGTGAATATTTTGGTATGTGAATGTTTTGGTGGCGAAATAAAGTTAGAGGAAATTTTTATGTTGTTTCTAATGGGTTTAAAGAATGGTGTAAGGAATATGAAAGAATGGATTAGTGGGTTAAAAAAAGTTTAGGGCCTAAAAATGATATTTGAAAATGGATTTAGAAAAATGGACAATTTGGGTATTGAATTCTGAATGGATGATATTGGAAACCGTGGTATGCGCCCTTGTGACTTGAGACCACATGAATGAATCCTCGAGTCAAATCATCGACCAATCATGACCCCAAGTACTTGAACCCATACTTGTCATTTATACGAAAAATGTTATTCGTGCTATGTTTCAATCTTAAATCCACAATGACACTTCGATACCCAATCTTCTCCTCAATGAAATTCCAACTCAATTCCTCAATCCTTAAGTGACTTGTATTATAATCAACAAATAGATGAGAAAGTAGGAAAGCCTTGATAATATTAAATCCATAAATTTATCTATCTTATACCATGGTTCAAAGCCCTTGCAATGAAAACCCTAGCATTCTTGATCTTCTATTTTCAAGTGTTTAAAAGCTCGAAAACAATGAATAAGAAACCCTTGTAGCTTGGTGAGAGGGTGCTAATGATGATAGAAGTTTAAGTCCTCGCTTCAAAATTTTGCGTGTAATAGTCATATGAATTAACTTTGAATAAGATAATCTTAATCACAAGAAGCTACTTTTATCCCCTGCCTTAGGATCTCATGCAAATGCATGATTGCGATGTTATGACCTAATGGAGGTGCATGAAGCACAAGCTATGACCTGATGAAAGATATTGAAGAATGTGAGGCATAAAGTCAGCTAGATGGTGATAAATATGAGGGCAAATTTTGGGGTGTTACAAAATGAACATGGAAAATTAGGGTTTTAAGAAAGTATGAGATGCCTATGATCAAAACATAAGTAAAACACATGATAAAAAATTGAAATTATAACCAAGTGAACCTTAAACACACACAATATCACTCCCCAAAGATGGAAGTCAGAAGCTATACCAAAGTCAAGTTATGGTTTTTCTAAGTTAGGCTAGGGTTTTGGGTACTTTTCCATGAAAAATGCCAAACAAATGGAAATTGCAATGCATATTCATTTTTCACGGGAAAAATTTCATAACATCAATACATATTCATTTATCAACCATTTTCAATTTTAAACACATCATGGTGATCAGCAAAGCATATAGAATCGTTTTATAACAAGAAAAAAAGGTTCTGGAAAAATTGTTCTTGATGAATACCTGAACTGAAGTTCTTCAAAATGGAGCTTTCAGGGCCTCCCTCTTGTGCAAAATGACTTCTTTGGACCTCCCGAAGCTAGTGGAGTGCTTAGAATGCTTTGAAAGTGGCTGGTTTTTGAGGTCCAGATCTGATGAAGCAGAAATCGTGTTTTTGTTTTAGGGTGTTTCAGGCCATGGTGATGGGTGGGAAATGTTCCTTAGGTCATGTGGAGTTGATTTGTGAAAGAAAATGTGAAGTTTGATGGTTGTGTAATGAGATTCGAAGAGATGAAGTGTTGAGAGATTTTTGCAATCTGAGTGTGTGGCCTGTTTCAAGGCTTGGAGTGTTGTGTTTTATGAAGCTTAGGCAATGCATAAACTAATGAGATCAGTCAGAGGAGTGGATATGCACTGTGGGATTGGTATGATGCTATTGGCCAAAAAGTCAAAAGTTGTGTACTTAAAGCATGGGCCATGGCAGAAGTGATTTAAGGTCTTGGGCTGCCTCAGCTGAGTTCAAGGAGCACCATTGGATCAAAAGTAGTGAGTTGTATGGCTTGATTCATGAGTTTTCAAAGGTTTTGCATTTTCACAACTTTGTGCATTTTGAAGAAATTGTTCATGGAAGCTTGTGATGCAAGGCTCAATTCTTTTCTTGAAATGTTGTTTATCAATGTTATGATGTGTAGACATGAATTAGAGGCCAAACAAATGCTTAGAAGTCCATTTTGCACATTTCCCTCTTTGACATGAACTTGAAAATTACAAGATTTTTCCCAACTTTGACTTGACATATCTTGAGTTCTAGGATGAATCAAGAGGAGTTCTTGTACTTTTTGAAAATGGGAAGATCCAATCTACAACTTTCATGTTTGAAGAAAATTCATTTGAAACCTTTTTGATCAAGAAAGAGGAGGTTGAAGATCTTTCCCAAAATGGAAAGTTTTCATTACAAGTATGTCCAAAAATGGCAAGTTTTCAAATGGCTAAAAATTATTCAATCTTGTGAACTTCTAAGCATTCCTAAGATCAAATAAAGATCATAGGACCTTAAATTGATGAAGATGACCCTTTGGAACCCTTGTTGGTGGCCTTAGAGGCCCTGATTCTGACTTTTCTTGCACAACAAGTTACCATTTGATCAGATGACTTCCACAGGGAATTTTTGCTTCAAATTTGATACATATGCTCCTTATATCATATATAGACCAATAGAATCAAGAATGACCAAAAAAATTGAGTGTAACAGCCTCAAACCCAAAACCCTAATTTCAGGTCATCTGTGTAGGAGCTCTGAGCCTGCCAGGGCAAGTGTGCAATCCTCTGTGATTTCTTGACTTTCAAGAACCCTTGGAGGCATAATATGATCATAGAACACTCATGGACCCTCTTGGAATGCTTCATGGCCTCTGAGATAGCTCAAACCACTTCTAAGATTCATCTGATCACAAACCCTAGTTATGCAACTTATGCAGTGAAATAACTATGTAGTGTGAGATGGTATGCTTATGCAATGCAACATGAAGGATCACTAGCCAAGGTGTGAGAAAAAAGAGAGGGAAAATTTGGGGTGTTTACAGTGTTGCGTGACATGGTGCATAGTTGAATAACATACCAAAGTGGGGTATGTCGTTGTTGTGTTGTTGGTGCAGTTATGAAATATGGACCGTGCGTGGCCATGAAATAAGGGTCGAGGGTGTGATAGTGAAATAGGGGTCATACTGGACCATGAAAGAGGGTTAGAGAGTTTCAATGGGAACTGGATCTTGAAATAGAGATCGAAATCGGTACCGCATGCATAGAGTCAAGTAGGGTCTCATTGCATAATGATTGTGGTTGTTGTGTATGATGTTGATGATGTGTATTATGTTGTTATGTATATGATGTGGTGGTATAATTGTTGTTGAGAAATGATACTTTATTCTCGATACTTTCCCATACTTGTTATATTACTCTTTTTGATGTAAGTATCTCACCCCTTTTGTTTGAATGTTACCCTTGCGTTGGTAACATGCATGTGAGCAGGATGAGTCTAGTGGTGGTCTGTGAAGTTGATGCACTTCACGTTATTAGGATGTCAACCTTGATACATCGCTTTGGGTGTCGGGACGATGTTACATTTTATTTGTTTTAATTTAGGAAAAACATTTCGTAATGAAAATATTATACTTTATTTTGAATTTCGTTGTATGTTAAAACGAATTTTCTTGAGAACGTATCATGAGCTTTATGTTGGTTTTTGAAGTTGAAGTGTGACACTCAAATACTTTGTTGAAAATTTTACTTTGATTTTATTAATATTCCGTGGGGTGGTTTTGGGTGTTACAAAGTGGTATCGAAGCAGGTCGGTCCGTCCGACCAAGTAGTTGAGTCGTTGAGTTGTGTTGTTATTGAGTGTAGAGCATTGTGATTGTTGTTATTGATTCTAAATCGTTGATTGATGGTTTTTGTATGACAGATTTAGAATGACTGGAAGAAACAATGCTGCACTTGCCGCTGTTTTGCAAGCAATGGCACAGGCTGTGGAAAATCCGAGGAATGCTGGGGATCGTGAAAGAGAAGAGTTCAGAAAGAATGATTCATCAACGTTCATAGGAAAGTATGATCCTGATGGAGCACAGGATTGGCTCAAGGAGATTGAGAGAATATTCAGAGTCATGGAGTGTTCATAGGGAAGCAATGTGTGGTTGGGTGCGCACAGACTGGTAGCTGAAGCTGATGATTGGTGGGTTGGCACTCGCCAACGATTGGATGCGGCTGGTGAAGCAGTCACCTGGGTTGTGTTTAAAAGGGAATTTCTGAGAAAGTATTTTCCTAAAGATGTTCGGGGAAAGAAGGAAATTGAGTTTCTAGAGATGAAACAAGGCAGTATGTCAGTGACCGAGTATGTTGCTAAGTTTACTAATCTGGCGAAGTTTTATCCTCATTATAGTGAGGCGACTACTGAGTTCTCGAAATGTGTCAAATTCGAGAATGGTTTGAGGCCTAAGATTAAGCAGGCGATTGGCTATCAAAGAATCTGAAGGTTTCTGAACTTGGTGGATTACTGCAGGATCTTCGATGAGGACAATAAGGCTCGATTTGAGCATTTCAGAGGTTTAGCTGAGAGAAGAGGGAAACAGCAAATGCATCGTGGAAAACCTTATGCAGCTCCTGCTGATAAGGGTAAGCAGAAACAAAATGAAGGTAAAAGGACAAGTGGGGGAGGTTCTCCAGCTTCGCTGAAGTGTTATAGATGTGGTGAGATGGATCATCGTGTTAGTGAGTGCACGAGTGATGTGAAGAAATGTTTCAAGTGCGGTCAGCCTGGACACTTGATTGCAGAGTGCAAGACAAACCAGGTTACTTGCTACAACTGTGGGGAGAAAGGTCATATTAGTATGCATTGTCAGAAGCCCAATAAATTTGCGACTAGAGGAAAGGTGTTCGCTTTGACAGGGACACAGACGTCCAACGTGGATCGGTTGATAAGAGGTATTTGTCATATTAATAGTATTCCTTTAATTGTTATGATTAACACTGGTGCGACACACTATTTTATTTCAATTGATTGTGTGAGAAGATTAGGACTTGTTGTTTCTCCAATAAGAGGAGAGATGGTTATCGAGACTCCTACTGATGGGTCGTTAACTACTTATCTTGTATGTTTGAACTGTTCGTTATTGATTTATGGTAAGGACTTTAGTGTGGATTTGGTTTGCTCTCCGTTGAGAGGTATGGATGTGATTTTAGGTATGAATTGGTTAGAGTACAACCATGTTCATATTAATTGCTTCAGTAAGCCGGTTCGGTTTCTTACTCCTGATGAAGAGGAAGAAGAAGCTGGTTATTTGTCTGCTCAAGAGTTGAAAGAGCTTATGGATGATGAGGCGTGAGTTTTTGCACTGTTTGCTTCATTGTTGGTGTAGAATAACATGGCAATTAGTGAAATGCAAGTGGTGATGGATTTCCCGAAATTGTTTCCAGATGATGTTGTAGATGTGCCGCAAAAAAGAGAGGTGGAATTCGGTATTGATCTTGTGCCAGGAACGAGACCTATTTCGATGGCACTGTATCGCATGTCGGCTTTCGAGTTATCTGAGCTGAAGAAACAGTTAGAGGAATTGTTAGAAAAGAAATTTGTGAGACCGAGTGTATCGCCGTGAGGAGCACCGATATTGTTGGTAAAGAAGAAGGATGGTAGTATGAGATTGTGTATTGACTACAGGCAGCTAAATAAGGTTACAATCAAGAACAAGTATCTGCTTCCAAGGATAGATGATATGATGGATCAGTTGGTTGGCGCTCATGTATTTAGTAAGATCGACTTAGGTCGGGTTATCATCAGATAATAGTGAAAGATGAAGATATTCAAAAAACTGCTTTTAGGACTCGGTATAGACACTATGAATATGTAGTGATGCCATTTGGAGTTACTAATGCCCCTGGTGTATTCATGGAATATATGAATCGTATTTTCCATGAGTATTTGGACCAATTTGTTGTTGTTTTTATAGATGACATTCTGATTTACTCTAAGTCAGAAAAAGAACATGCTGAACATTTGCGAATAGTGTTGCAAGTGTTGAAAGTGAAGAAATTGTATGCTAAACTGTCGAAGTGTGAATTCTGGTTGAAAGAGGTGAGTTTTCTTGGTCATGTAATTTCAAAAAAAGGGATTGTTGTGGACCCATCCAAGGTAGATGCAATGCTTCAGTGGGAGGCTCCGAAGTCAGTGACAGAGATTAGAAGTTTCTTGGAATTGGCTGGTTACTATCGAAGTTTTATTGAAGGATTTTTAAAGTTGGCACTTTCGTTGACCCAATTGACTTGTAAGAATAAAGCGTTTGTGCGGGATTCTCAGTGTGAGAAGAGTTTTATTGAGCTGAAGAAGAAGTTGACTACGACACCAATTTTGATTTTGCCGAAAGAAGATGAACTGTTTGTAGTTTATTGTGATGCTTCTTTGATGGGTTTAGGTCGAGTATTGATGCAAGATGACCAGGTTATGGCGTATGCTTCGCATCAATTTAGAATTCATGAGAGGAATTATCCTACTCACGATTTGGAGTTAGCAGTTGTGGTTTTCGTATTAAAGATTTGGAGGCATTATTTATATGGCTCGAAATTTGAAGTTTATAGTGATCACAAAAGTTTAAAATACTTGTTTGATCAGAAAGAGTTGAATATGAGGCAGAGACATTGGTTAGAATTTTTGAAGGATTATGATTTTAGTTTGAATTATCATCCCGGTAAGGCTAATGTTGTAGTTGATTCCTTGAGTCAAAAGACATTGCATATGTCAGCTATGATGGCTAGAGAGTTGGAGTTAATTGAACAATTCAGAGATATGAGTTTGGTTTGTGAACAAACACCTCATAGTGTGATGTTGGGTATGTTGAAGGTTAATAATGATTTTCTTGATCGTATTTGGGAAGGTCATAAGTCGTATGTGAAATTGGTGGACCTGATTGTTAGTGATGAACGAGTTGGAAATAACGAGTTTTGAGTTGATGAACAGGGAGTACTTAGATTTTGGGATCGTATTTGTATTCCTGAAGATCTTGAATTGAAAAGAATGATTCTGGAAGAAGGGCATATTGTAAACACCCCAAATTTACCCTCACTCATTTCACCATGGCTTGTGTTTCTTTTCATTAGCATAAGTTCAATCACATCATCTCATAGTGCATTTTTGCTTCACTGCATTGGTTCAAAGTCATCTGCATCTAGGGTTTGTGATATGAGCAATCCAAGTGCCATCTATGCCACTCCAAAGGGTTTCAATCATTTAAAAAGGTCCCATGTAAGTTCAAGCATCATATTTTATCCTCCCAAGATCAAGAAAGTCAGAAAATCACAAGAACTGAGAAAGGCATGGAAGCAGAGCCAGGTTTAACTACACAGATGACCTAAAATTAGGGTTTTGGTTTCAGAGGCCATAACTCCAACGTTTTTGGTCATTCTTGTTTCTATTGGTCTCTATATGATATAAGGATCATTCATACCAATTTTCATGAAGAAATTCAATGGGGAAGGCATCTGATCACAAGATGACTTCTTGAGCAAGTCAGTGCAAAATCAGGGCATCTGAGGCCCCCAATCATCCAACCAAAGGGTTTTCTCCATCATTTTGGATGTGTATGATCTTTATTAGATCTTAGAAGAAGTTAGAAGTTCACAAAATTGAAGAATTTCAAGCCATTTGCAAAGTTGCCATTTTGGGAAAGTGACTTGTAATGTAAACTTGCCATTTTGGGAAAGTTTTTCAACCTCCTCTTTTTGATTCAAAAATGCTTCAAATGGAAAAAAATCTTTGGTCATGAAAGTTGTAGATTGGATCCTCCCATTTTCAAAAAGTACAAGAACTTGATCTAATTCATTTTAGAACTAAAGTTATGGCCTTGCAAAGTTGGGAAAAATCACTTAATTTTCACTTTTATGCCAAAGAGGGAAACTTGCAATTTCTCATGCCAAGCATTTTTGTGACTTCAAACACACTTCTATATGTCTTAACATCATAATGCATTACCCAAAGATCAGAATTGGCCCAAGGATCACTTCATCCCATGCCTTGAACATCAAGAAATTCAAAAGGGGCCAAACTTCATGAAAATTGCAAAAGGGGGCATAACCTTTCACTAGCTTGCTGAATCACCTCAATTTCAAATCTACGGCTCTCCTTGATCTATGTTGAGCCAGGACAAGTCAAAAGCCAGCTGCAAAACCAGCCCATACCTCAAGTACAAAACTTTTGACATTTTTGCAACTTGCCCATACCAATCACCATAGGCCACCAACAACTCTCTGACCTATCAGAAATTGATACATGGACCAAAAGCAACTCAACACACCACACAACACAAGCTGAAACCTCTCACAACACAGCATTCACCAAAATCCTCTCTTATGCATTTTTCTTCGAAACTCATCATGCAAGCCTCAAACCTCAAAACAAATTTCACAGAACAACTCACCATAACCCTCTGATCATTTCCCAACCATCACTTTGCCCTAAAAAGCCCAGAATCAAAAATACGATTTTCACACTTCATGAACTGAGCTTCTGCCATTTTCATTTTGGGGCCATTTAAACTCCAACCAAGCATTGCAAACTCTTGAGGGAGATCATTGGAGAGATTTTGAAGCAAAAAAGCATCCAGACAGTGCCATTTTCAAAAGCTTCAGCTCAGGTAACCTCAAGAACAAATTTTCCAGAAGCTTGATTTTAGGTTATAGATTTGTTCCTCATGTTGCACTGATCATGCTGATGCTTTTCTTTTTGAAAATAGTTGAGTTTTGAGGATTTTATGTTGTTCTGAAACTTTGCCCGTGAAATGAGTTTTGATTCGATTCTCATGATTTATGAAAAATAAATGATTTTTGTTGTGTGGTTTATGTTCAATGATGTTCAAGGGTTGATTCTGGAGAGTTTGATGAGTTTTTGTGGCGTTTTGAGAGAGATTGAGGGAAGGGCTGGCCGGAGAAGATGACTGGAACACTGTTCCGGTCACCTGAAGGTCATTAGGGTTCAGATTAGGGCTTAATTGCGTAATTAGTGAGTTTGAATGTGGGTCGTCCATTAGCGCGCGAAGTCAATTCCCTCCCTTTTCCTTTTGAACCTCAGCCACTGGATCTGATTACTTTCATTAATTCATATTTTAAATTCATTTTTATTGCATTTTCTTTATCATTTTATTAAAAATAGTAAAATACATCAAAAAATTCTGAAAATTTTTATCAAATCTTTTAATAATTTTCAGAACCCAAAAATATTTTTATTTTTATTTTTTTGTATCAAAAATTATTTTTAAATCATTTAAATGATTATTTTTAATTAGTTAATGAGAATTAATTAATTAAAAATACATTTAGGTATTTAAAAATTCCAAAAAAATTCACATTACATTTTAATACATTTAGAAACATTATCAAACTCTTCAAACAAATTTATTTTTGGTTCTTGATCTACTTTGATATTTTTCTTTGGAATTAAGGTTCTTAAAAGGCAATATTTTTGTCCTAACTTAGAAAAATTCATTATTCCTAACCATGAAGAGTTTGATGTTGGTTCTTTTTGTATTATATTATTAATATCATGTAGTTTCTAGGGTAAAATTGGTTTGAATTTATCTTTCATTTTCAATTTGATGTGCATTTTTCCTTTTGAAGTGCCTTAAAACCCTAGCCAACTTGAGAAAATCATAACCCCCATTAGGTTAAGAGTTAGGTCCCCTCCTTTGGGCAGTGAACTTATGTAGGGTTAGGGTTCCTTTGATCCCATTTTCAATTTTTTATCTTGTCATTTGCTTCTGATTTTGGATTTTGCTTTGTGTCTTAAGTATAAACCCTAATTTTTGCCTTCATTTGCATCCATCTTCCATATGCTTGCATACATGAACTTGCCATGACATTTTGTGCATCAACATGATATATAAGACATCTTAGGACACATTAGAATCATGATTGATCATTGCATCATTCATTTTCCATGTTGTGCATTCATTCCATCTCATAAATTTTCATGAACTTTCATGATTCAAAACATGCTTCATTTGCATCCTCATTCTTGTATGATCATCCACAACCCTTGATTTGTGTTTGCTTTATCTCTTAGCATCATTAACATCATGTTTATGCTTCTGACTTTGGTGTGCATCATTGCATTTCATCTCATTTTCATCTCATTTCATTTCTTGTTACTAACTTTTCAGGTGGTAAGTCATTGAGAAGTGAATTTTCCTTCACTTCTCATAATCTCTTCTCATCTCTCTTATGCATCAGTTCTGCATTTTTCTTGTGTATTTGAGTGAGCTTTCTCATTCATGTCTCCTTCTCACTTTCTTCCTTCAAGCAACTTATCTTCTTAAGTGAAGTAAGTTGACTTGCTTCTTCTGCTTCTTCCTCCTTTCATCTGCTTCTTCCATAGTGGATTTTCCTTGAAGGTTTCTTGCAAGCCTCACAAACCATAGGAACATCCAAGCATGATAACAATTAGGGTTTGATTAGTCCCCCATTAGTTTTACCTTTGTTTCATCTTTGAGTCTTCTCTTCTCATCTCTTAGTCCAGGACTAAACCTTAAAGGTTTTAAGGCTTTGTGATTAGGGTTATGCATGTATCCTTCTATTAGGATGGAGTGTATAACTTTAATCCTAAGTGTTAAACCCTTAATGTGTTTAACTCCTTTAATCAATCCATCTAATAATCATCAAGACATCAAGCTTGTAACTTGGGCCTTGCATTAGGGTTCTAATTCTTCCTTAATTGGTTAAGAAGGACTAACCCCAGTGTTAATGGACAAGTCCCCCTCAAGTTGTCTTACAAACCCTAAATTCCATTTCTTAACCTCACTATTAGTTAAAATCCACTTTGATAAAGGCTTTGTTTTGTCATGAGGTTAATCCATAATCATGGATTAAGTTGAGGAGCCTTCCTCAGCTTAAATGTTCTCATCTATTATCCTTCTATTAGGATGGTGTAATGAGTCCATTAAATCCTTAATTATGGCTTAAACTCATTACTTAACACTAAACACAAAAACTCCAAAAAACATCTAAATAATCACAAGTAGGTTAATGATCTTAATCCTACATCATGGTGATTAAGTGTGAGGTGCTTACTTCATACTTAAGGTATTCTCATTACCCCTAATCAGAGGGAGGATGTGATGAGTTTACTAACCATTGGTTCAGGCTTAAGCTCATTAACTTATGACAAACCTCAAAAAGCAATAAAAGATTGAAAACACCAAAAACAAACAATAATCGTCTCCTCCGGGATTCTTTTCTCATCTCATTCACTCATAAACGAGAACTCGCTTCTTCCGTCTAATGCAAGACAGTTTGCACCTGAGCCAGACAGGTCATACACTTGAGCATAGGCAAGCAAGCAGTTCACAAGTCAACTTATCTTTCAGTCTCTTTGAGTCAAACTACGGTGTTCTGACTTCCTCATTGCACGAGAGGATACGTAGGAATAACTTAACAGTTATCGAACAAAAGTATCTGTTTATCCCCCCTCCTTCCAGCAGTATTCTTTAAGCCTCATAGTCTTGAGCTTCATATCCTCTTCTTACACTGACACTCTTTTATCTCACATCACACTTCTTTTGCACTGACACTTGCATTCTTTTCCAGCTTTTGCACACAAAATAGCACTGACACTACCCCTTTAAACACAAATCTTTCAAGCGTGGATCCCGTCGAGTACGGCGGACAATCTGGGTGCTAATACCTTCCAAGGTTGTAACCAACCCCCTTTCTCAGTTTCTCTGGTTCGCGACTGTCTTGTCCATATCTTTCTAGGTTTATGCAGCATTACCTTTCCTTCGGGATAAAAATGCCTAGTTGGCGACTCTTTTCTTTTCAGTTCACCCTTGTGTGTTCTCTCTTTCGCCGAACGTTCGCGTCTGTACCCCTCTTGACCGGGCGTCATTTGGTGGGAGCGACACATATGAGTAGTTTGAGTATTCATCCAGGAGCGACAAAAATGTATCAGGATTTAAAGAAGATATTTTGGTTGCCTAGTATGAAGCGTGATGTGGCCCAGTTTGTGTATGCGTGCTTGACTTGTCAGAAGTCGAAAGTGGAACATCAGAAACCTGCTGGTTTGATGCAACTGTTGGATATTCTCAAGTTGAAATGGGACAGTATAACAATGGACTTTGTTACGGGGTTACCTACTACTCTAATAGGACATAATTCTATTTGGGTAATCATTGATAGGTTGACTAATTTAGTGCATTTTATTCCGATTGGCATTGTTTATTCTTTGCAGAGATTGGAGGAGATATATATTGGTGTAATTGTGAAGTATCATGGGATACCTTTGAATATTGTGTCGGATAGAGATTTGCGGTTTACTTCGAGGTTTTGGGAAATTTTGCAAGAGGCATTAAGTTCGAAACTGAAGTTGAGTTCAGCTTATCATCCTCAGATCGATGGGCAGACAGAGAGGACGATACAATCTTTGGAAGATTTGTTGAGGGCTTGTGTACTTAAACAAGGAGGTACTTGGGATAATCACTTGCCATTGATTGAATTTACTTATAACAACAGTTATCATTCTAGTATTGGAATGGCACCGTTTGAAGCTTTGTATGGATGGAGATGTCGGACACCTTTGTGTTGGCATGAGTCAGGTGAGAGCGTTGTACTTGGACCTAATATTGTGCAACAGACTACGGAGATGGTGAAGTTGATTCGAGATAAGATGAAGACTTCATAGAGTAGGAATAAGAGTTACCATGACAAGAAAAGAAAAGATGTTGAGTTTCAAGAAGGAGATCATGTGTTTTTTAGGGTTACTCCAATGACCGGTGTTGGACGAGCTTTGAAGTCAAAAAAGCTTACTCCTAATTTTATTGGACCATACCAGATTTCAGAGAGAATTGGACATGTTTCTTATAGAGTGGAGTTTCCATCAAGATTGTGCAATTTGCATGATGTGTTTCATGTTTCACAACTTCGGAAGTATGTTCTAGATCTGTCACATGTGATACCGATGGATGAAGTAGAAGTAAGGGATAATCTTACAGTTGAAGCATTACCAGAACAAATTGATGATCGAGAGGCAAAGTAGTTGAGAGGCAAGGAGATTGTCTTTGTGAAGGTGGTTTGGGGAGGAGCTGCCGATGGGAACATGACTTGGGAATTGGAAAGCAAGATGCGAGAGTCGTATCCGAATCTTTTTGCTTGAGGTAATTTTTCGAGGACGGAAACCTTTATAGTGCGGGAGAGTTGTAACGCCCCAAATGATATTTATTTATTTTAATTGGATTATAATGTTTGATGTGTGAAAAAGTATTATATTGTTGAATATAATATTATTTTAAAAGAATTATAGTATGTTGGATAATATTATTATTGGATAAATTAAATAATGGGAATAATAAGAAGTAAATGGTAGGGTGGTCATTCGGAGAAATTAGTGAGGGTAATGTTGGAAGTCCCTAAGTTGGTCTAAGGGGTTATGTTGGAATAAGGAAAAAGAAGAGAAACGGATCGTGTTTGGGAGAACGATAGAACGACCGGGAGAAGCTGAGAGAAGAAGAAGAAAGGGCTAGAACGTGAAGGAGAATCCGCGAGGAAGCAGAATTCCTCGTCAATACCAAGGTAAGGGTGGGATTCTTCCATCTCTAAGGGTTCTATAATAGGAATTGGGTAGGTTGAGGATTAGGTATTGTGATTGTGGTGAAACGATGAAGAATTGCTTGGGGATTATGAGTTATTGTTGTAGTTAGTTGATAATTGTATGATTAGATAGTAAAAGTTGATAATCACTGTGAATCCTGCTTGTTATTGGTGTCTTGGATTGGTATTTTCATAGCTGAGTGAGTGCAGATCGCAGAAGAGGAATCTGCTAAATCGCAGAGCGCGCTTAGCGAGCGAGGCGAATTTTGGAAACGGTGGAACCTGAGAGTAGCTCACTTAGCGAGCAATTCCCCTAGCTTAGCGAGACCTGAAACAAAAAACGTGGTTTTTAATTCCAAAAAATTCCTTAAAATTATCTAATCGATATAGTAATGCTTAGGAATCGGGGTGGTGTGGTGGAAAGTAGTTAATGAGGAGTTATACACATAATTATAGGAATAATTAGTATAACTTGGATAATGAATATAGTTTAGTATGTTTATTGGTTTTTGTTATTGTTGTTATGAGTCGTTGTTGTGATACGTTACATATTATTGTTGTTGATATATGTATATGTGATATGTTGGGGTATGTGTTGTTATGGCGTCGTGGTGGTTGAAGTTGATTTATGTGATTATATGTTAAAAATGCATGATAAACGTAGCGATAATGAATTATGTATATTGATTGGTATGGTGTGATTAGTTGTTGTTGATGTTGTATGATATTATCGTTTCATATATGCGTGTATGTCATTGGTGTTGCGTGACATGGTGCATAGTTGAATAACATACCAAAGTTGGGTATGTCGTTGTTGTTTTGTTGTACGGTCAAGAAATAGGGATCGTATGTGGCCATGAAATAGGGGCCGAGGGTGTGATCATTAAATAAGGGTCATACTGGACCATGAAAGAGGGGTCAAGAGATCCGACGGGAACTGGATCTTGAAATAGAGATCGAAATCAGTATCGCGTGCATAGAGTCAAGTAGGGTCTCGTTGCATAATGATTGTGGTTGTTGTGTATGATGCTGATGATGTGTATTATGTTATTGTGTATATGATGTGGTGGTATAATTGTTGTTGAGAAATGATACTTTATTCTCGATACTTGCCTATACTTGTTATATTACTCTTTTTGATGTATTTCACCCTATTGTGAATAGGATACCTTAGAAAACAAAGTATAATGGGTTTATCAAGAAACCTACAAGGGTTAGGGTTACCAAAGAAAGACAACAAAGATTGGTTATAAACTGCTATTCTTTCCTTTCTCTTAAAACAAGATTACAAGTATACAAGAATAACAAAAATAACCTCTCTCATTTTTGAATTAGGGTTTTATCTTACAATTTTACCTTATTCAAAATATGAGAGATTAGTATGCTATTTATAATAAAACTAACATACTTACCTAATGGGACTCTTAACAATTACCCATTACAAGCTAACTTAGGGTACATGCTAACTTAAGCAATTGGATCCATAACACAAGGCCCAATTAAACCCAATTAAATAATAACATGTGAGCAGACTTCGACAGCATGTTATTCGTACTAGGGTTTGTTTCAATATTCCACAAATCTCCACCTTGGAACACACCTTATACTAACAAGAAACAAACTAGCTTTCTTCATGCAGCTTTATCAACTGCATACAGTGGAAAACATGCAACTGAGAAACGTCTTGGTGATTATATCAACAGCATTATGATCTGTCGAAACCTTCAGCACTTGGACTTCTCCATGCTCGGTTACCCCTCTGACGAAATGCATCCTTACATCAATGTTCTTTGTTTGTTCATGATAGGTTGAGTTCTTCGACAGATGTATTGAACTTTGACTATCACATTTAACAGTGATACTTCAACCTTGAAGTTTCAGCTCCTTTGCAAAACCTTCAAGCCATACTGCTTCCTTTACAGCTTCAGTTAGAGCGATATATTTCGCTTCAGTGGTTGATAAGGCAACAACCTTCTAAAGTGTTTCTTTCCAACTAATTTTTGTGCCAAACATAGTGAAAACATATCTAGAAATAGATTTTCTAGAATCCATACAACATGCATAATCAGAGTCGACATATCCTTCTTTTGGTGCTTTACTATCTTCACCCAAGGCTCCACTATGAATTAGGACTCTATTCAGAGACCCATTTATGTACCTTAAAATCCACTTCAATGCTTTCCAGTGAGCCTTTCCAGGATTCTCCATGTACCTTCTTACAAGACTTACTGTGTATATTATGTCGGGTCTAGTACAGACCATAGCATACATCAAAGAACCTACTATATTAGCATATGGAATGTTATTAATATAAGTTTTATCGACATCAGTACTAGTACATTGATCTATACTCAACTTGAATTGAGGGTTTGTTGGAGTCACAACAGACTTTGAATTTGACATACCAAACTTATCAAGAATCTTCTTCAAGTATGCCTCTTGAGATAAGCATAATCTCGATTGCTTTCTATCTCTCCGGATGTCAATCCCAAGAATCCTGGAGGTAGCTCCCAGATCCTTCACATCGAACTCCTTATTAAGTTCATCCTTCACCCTCATTACATCTTTAACATTGTTGATTGCTATTAGAATATCATCCACATAAAGAAACAAAATAACAAATGAATTACCAGGTCGAAATCTGAAGTAAACACAGTGGTCGAACTAACTTATGATGAAACTTATGCGTGCCATGAACTTGTCGAATCTCTTATTCCACTGTCGAGGAGATTGTTTCAGCCCATATAAAGATCTCTTCAATTTGCATATATACTCTTCCTTCCCATCTTCGACATACCCTTTAGGTTGCCTCATCAGGATTGTTTCATCAAGATCACCATACAAGAACGCAGTCTTCACATCCATTTGTTCCAGTTCAAGGTCGAACTATGCCACCATGGAAAGCAACATTCGAATGGACATATGCTTCACAACAGGAGAGAACACATCATTGAAGTTGACACCTTCTTTCTGAGTAAACCCCCTTGCAACCAACCTTGCCTTGTATCTCTTCGACGCCACTCCTTTGATTCCTTCCTTAACTTTGAAAATCCATTTACAGCTGACTAACCTGGCTCCAGCAGGTTTCTCAATCAGTTCCCATGTGTTGTTATCATGAAGAGACTTCATCTCATCATCCATGGCCTTCATTCATTCAGTCTTATTTCGACACCTCATAACTTCCTTATAGTCTCTAGGTTCTTCGTCTAGAACCTCACTTGTAGAGATTAAGGCATAAGTTATAAGATCTGCATACCCAAGTCTTTGAGGTGGCTTAATGACTTTTCTCAACCTTTCTCTTCCCAGGAGGTAGTCATTATTAGTCTCCTCATCTTCGACAACAGCTTATGCTTCTTCTTTGACTTCATCTGGGTTATGCAATTCAGCATCACTATGTTCCACCTCAACATGAATTTCTCACTGTTCCAGCTCTTCGACAAAATCGTCAATTTTCTTGAAAGCCATCTCAGCTTCATTGAAAACTACATCTTGACTGGTGATACACCTCTTGTGACCTGGCTCTAGGCACCATAGCCTATAAGATTTGACTCCTTCAGGATATCCCATGAACATGCATTTCAGAGCTCTAGGTTCGACCTTGTCTTGCCTAATGTGAGCATAGGCTACACATCCAAATACTCTCGGTTTTTCGAGATCTGGTGGATGTCCCGACCAAACTTCTTCAGGTGTCTTCATATCTAACGCAATCGAAGGACATCTGTTTATCAGATATGTTGCTGTCGAAACAGCCTCAGCCCAAAACACCTTCTTCAATCCAGCACTAACCAACATGCATCTAACCCTTTCGAGGATTGTTCGATTGAATCTCTCAGCTAGACCATTTTGCTGAGGAGTACTTGCTACAGTCTTATGCCTTGGAATCCTAGACTTGACACAGTAACTGTCGAAAGCTTCATTGAAAAATTCAAGGCCATTATTAGTTCTCATTCTCTTGACCTTTCTTTCAGTTTGAGTTTTGACCAGAACCTTCCAGCTCTTGAATTTCTCAAAAGTTTCATCCTTCGTCTTCTGAATGAATACCCATAACTTTCTGGAATAGTCATCAACTATGGATAGACAATATCTTGCACCTGAATGTGAAGGATTCCTTGCAGGCCCCCAAAGATCATCATGGATGTAATCAAGGGATCCATGTGTTCTTTGTTTACCTTTGTTAAACTTCACCCTACAGGATTTACCAAATACACAAGTGTCATACCCCAAATTTGTCCTACCTTTATTATTTTATTTTCTGTTTATTAAACCATTAGTCAAAAAGTCAAAAATATACATACCATTATTCAAAATATTTACTATTTTCTCTTTATGTTTGATAATCGAAAAAATCCAAAAAATAATGAATTTTATTCTCTTATCATCTCTTATTATTAGTATTTTTACTGCCATTATTGTTATTACTATTTCTGTTATTATTTTTATCGGTGTTTTCATTTTCTATTATTTATATTATTATTATTATTATTATTATTATTATTATTATTACTTATATTATTATTATTACAGTCATTATTATTATTATAATCATTTCTATTACCAAAAAGCCATTTACTTTTTTTTATTACTACTACTACCAAAAATCCACCTTTTATTTCTTTCTACATAAACTCATCTTTGCTATTTGTCCATTATTCATATTTCAATCATTTTTCAATTCCATTTATATATTTCCATTTTTTCATCTCATTTCTTTAAAACTTTTACTACCTTTTATTATAATATTTTATGTTTTATTATTAATTTTATTACTATTATTATTTTTTTTATCATCTTTATCATTACTGTTAATTTTACTATCATTATGTTGTTATTATGTCTTTATTATAATTTTTATTTTGTTTCCATAAAACCCACTAATACACCACACCTCATGCTCTTTTTGTTTTCTTCCTTTTCCACTACCTTTTTCATTCCCTCAACAAAGACAGTACAACAACGCACAAAGTTTCTCTCCACTCATAACAACCAAACCTCAGCACAATTTACAGCTCACTCTCATTCCAAGATTCCTCTTCTACCCTCCAACTTCTTTTATAAAATAAGTTGCTTTCATTTGCAATGAGGAGGGAGAAAACAAACGAAAATTGCCATAAAAAAATCTTTTCCCATAACTTTCTTCCATCCATTTCACAAAAGCACAGAAAAATCCTTTAAACAATTCTGCTTCAAACTTATAAACCACCAATTACAGTCTTCATCTCCCAAATCCATTTCCTTTTCTCACCTTTGGCCAACACATAATTCTCTCTTTCTACCTAAAAACAGAATATTCATTTCATCACCTTCATTCCATTCAAACACTGAAAACCAGAAAAAATGATAAAAAAATCAGAAAGGAATGAGACCGCTCCATTATCGTAACCTCACCATTTCCTTCATCTCCCCTAGCCTTCTTCACTGTTAAATCACCACAGAACTCACCTTCCATAAACCTCACTTGTTCACTTTCAAAATACCCACACCCAACCAAATTGCAAAACCCGTGAATGAACTCCAAACTCGCCGACCCTCACCAAGTCGTGAATCGAACCTAAAAACCAGAATACAACCACAGCCGTGCAACCATTCGCCACCATTCAAACACCAACGAATCCGAGCCGACTGTCCACCCCAACCACAGCCGCGCCACACAGAATTGCTCCTTCACTCTTCCAAGACCATCACCTTCGCCGCTCCATCCTCAAAACACTCAAACCACCTCACCACTTTCCCAAAACCGAAAGCCGTTTTCACAAAACAGCCGCCGGACCACACAGAAACCACCACTCGCGAACTCCAAACACGAACCGAGCGAATCGCCGTGAGAATCTGCCGAGAGAGAGATCGCGGAACGAAAGCCTTCATCTGAACCGCACGAATCATCCGCCGAGCATCCTCTTCCTTCACCACGCGAAGCCATCAGAACCAAAATCCATCACCACCGCCGTTTTGAAACCAGAAAGCCTCCTTTCACAGAACCGAAACCCTCGCCGCAAAAAACCGCAAACCAAAATCGATTGAAGCCGCCATCGCGAGCCGGAGAGAGGAACGGAAGCCAAATCGCGAGTTGAGAGAAGCGCGAGCCACTGCGTGAAGAACCAGGACGTCGTCGGCCGCCGTCGGCCGCCGTCCTTGAATCTGAAGCCCGAACCTGCGACGAGAGAAACAGAGTGAAAGCGGAGAACGGAAGGCTGAGCGAGAGAGAGACGGTACGGTTAATTTCTTTTCTTCTGATTGTTGGAGATTATGACTTCTTCTTTTTTTAATATGTTTTATTATATATTCACAAGTGTTATCTGCTTGCTTTTTATATTTGGTTTATTTACTTATTATTTTATTATTATGTTATTATTTTATTTTCAAATTATGTTATTATTTATTATTTTTATATCATGTTACTTTTTATGTATAAGACAACACCACCTCAACCCATGTTTATTTAGATTGAATCTTACTGGTCCATACACCTAATTATGTGCTAAACTTTTTTTAATTTTTAATGTTGCTGTATCTTGATTATATGCTTTACAGCCCATGGATCTTACTGCTATCACACGCACCCCAACTCTGTTTTCTTTATGATTATTTGTTTTTTTTTCGGATGACTTTTGGGCTTGGCCCATGTATGTAATTGCTAACTACACACAGCCAGAAACACACAATGTACCTCCTGCTTTCAATTTTCTTTTTTATTATTGTGGCTTATTTTTTATTTATTATTACTATTTTGTTTTGTTGAAAAATATAAAATAAATGTCTTCAAAAAAAAATTTAGTGGATCATTTGATTTTTATTTAATATTTGGGCCAATGATATAACTAACGGCCAATTTATCGCCCGATTCTAATCGGTGATTTTTGGTCAATATGAGGCCCCCTTTGTATTTAATTTTTTCACTTTATTATTCCGACAAAACAAACATGTAAATCAATTTAATTTATTTTATTATTCTTAACATTATTTAATTTATTTAATTATTCGATTTAATTTAATTCTAGCAAATTCAATTCATTTAATTTATTTATTATTTCGCATTTTAAAGTATCGACTCGACTCCTTATAGAATGGTTCCCATTTTGAACCGATTCTAAGGCAGTTCACGAACAAAATTTCGCCGCGTCCCGAAAAGGTCCAACGCCTTCGAATAGTTGCGCTCGAAAAAGGTCCAACGCCTTCAAATAGTTGCGTCCCGATTAACAGGCTGAACGCCTTCGAATAGTTCAAATACACTGCACACACGCTTTCTCTTGGGCTAATTACAACGAGACCATTTATTTCTCGCAATCCCCTGTATTTATTTTGTATCCCTCTCCCCTTACTTTGTACGCACTTTATGTTTTGTATTTATTTTAATTCTGAATCCTTGGTCCAACGCCAAGCGATTTCACTTGCACACTCGCACCTTTTTGTTTCATTTCGTTTATTAGGATCCTCATATCCTTGCGAGCCGAGCGCTTCGTGCTTCGCTAACAAACCACAAAAATAAACTTCCATTTGCATTTACCCTTTAACCTCAAAAAACCAAAACGTTTCGATTAAATCCAAACCCTTGATCCAACGTCAAGTGGTCTTAGGAAATAAAACACTTTAATAATACGAGAAGATTTGTACGCCACGAGCCTTAAGCGGTAGAAAGGAGGATAACGAGCTCTCGTTACTCGCTCCGATTATTTCGACGCAGGACGCTCGTCCTGTTGGGTGAGATAAACTATCCATAGTCTTTAGTACATTTCAACTCCTAAACCCTTTCATCCACGAAAGGTAATAAAATCAACAACCAATACCCTTAGTAGGCCGAACTACGAGGCTCTGACTTTCCCATTGCACACGGGAGTACGTAGGCACGAGGATCTCAAATCCTTGCCGAGCACCTAGGTTCAATCTAACTTATAATTCAACTCATTTCCCTCTAGCAAGCAATTCGTTTAAGCATAGACATCCTTTCGCGCGCGTTAACTTAGATGGTTCCCATCGAGTACGATGGATGTAGGGGGTGCTAATACCTTCCCCCTGCATAACCGACTCCCGAACCCGGACAATGGTTCCGTTGACCTTTGTCCTCATCCTTTTCCTCCCGGGTTGTATCTATATCTTCCCTTTCCCTCTTCGGGAATAAATAGAATTAGGTGGCGACTCTTCAGTCCGTCCGGCGCGCGGCTCCGTCCTTTCGGATCGCGTAAGGTCGTATTTTTCGGGGTACGACAGCTGGAGACTCTGCTGGGGATCGAACCCAGAATCTCTGGTTCACCCCTATGCGAGTCAAGCCTAGTCTAGGTTCTCGTGTTTGATTGGTTGTTTGCTTTTATGCCTTGCTTGTTTATCGTTTTCTTTATCGCATTCCATCTTATATATCTTGTGGCTCCTTGGTATTATAATTTGGATCGATACTTTGCAAAAGAAACTTGAGGGAAAGGCTCTATACCCGGGCTTACGAGTACAAACTTAAGTTAGCGAGGTTGTGTAGTATGGGCTCCCGAGAGAACCACTCTCGTGGGTTGTCGATACGAAAACCTCACTTGGAGTAGATTCTAATGAGAATACTGACGACCGTCAAATTTTTGGCGTGTTGCTCAGTTGTTTTCATTAGGGTCATCGACTCTGAGAACCTTTAGAACCTTTTGGTTAAAGCATTGATTGATGGTCGTGTAGTATTGGCTCCCGAGAAATTTGCTCTCGTGGGTTGTCAATACAAAGACCTCACTCAGAATAGACATTCTCAATGGAGTTGATTGACTGTCAAGAGCTGACATGTGCATCAAACATTTGAGCAAAGTCCATAACTCTGAGGCCTTTGTTTAAACCTTGTGTCGATGATCACGTAGTATGGACTCCCGAGAAAATATTCTCTCGTGGGTTGTCGATACGAAGATCTCACCCAAAATAGATTCATATGGTGGAGTCAATCAACCGTCATGCTTATGGTGCGTGTGATGAACAGCCGTATGAATTGATAACTTTGGGATTCCTAAAACATTAGAGTCTACCCAGTGAGTTCCTGATCAGAGTATCTTCCGGCTGTACCTTGGACTTGTGAGACCTTGATCTTGTGATCCTGGATTCTGACATTGCATATCATCTCATTTGCATTATTTGTTCATCTTGCATTGCATTCCAAAGCCATAAACTTATTCCATGTTCCTCCATCTTCAGTAAATCAAGTTGGTTTCCCGACGCCCGTATCGTGCTAGACGCCCGTACTTAACTCGAGCCAACACTAGAAGACTGATGGACGTGATTCAGGAAGAGCAAGCTTCCATGAGGGAAGAGATCGACTCGGTCAAGAGCAAGATTGACCAGATTTATGAGACTTTACAATCTTTGGCAAGAATGGAAGAACGTCGCGAAGCTGCTGCCGCAATGAACAATGCTCAAGTGCAAGGATCTACCTCACGAGTAATGCCTTCAGTTCTAGTTCCAAATCCTTTGGTCTATGGTTTGCCTCCAAGTTTCACTCCTGCTGTTGAAGAAGTCACTTCCCAACCAATACCTGCTTCTGGCGTTACTATTGGTGCTATTCCTCAAGCTCAACCTGTTCCAACTCAAATCCAGTTTCCTCAAACTGAAGAAAATCATCAAGTTGAGTATGAGATGCAAACTGCTGTTCCACTCACCAATCCTCATGTTGTTCAAGAATTTGAAGCCATGAAGATGTGTCGCGAGTTAGCTGAAAAACTCCGAATCATAGAAGGACACAACTCAACTTCTCTGAGTGCCTCAGACATGTGCTTAGTTCCAGATGTTGTTATCCCTGCTAAATTCAAACTTCCAGAATTCGAGAAATACAAAGGCCTCAGCTGTCCTGAGCTTCATTTGAGGATGTACTGCAGGAAAATGGCCGCTCATGCCAAAGATGATAAGCTTATGATCCATTGCTTCCAAGACAGCCTGTCTGGAGCATCTTTAGAATGGTACATGCAGCTTGAGCGCAACAATGTTCGTACTTGGCTTGATTTATCTGATGCATTCAAAAAGCAGTACAAGTACAACACTGACTTAGCTCCTAACCATACTCAACTTCAGAGTATGTCTCAAAAGGAGAGCGAATCCTTTAAGGAGTACGCCCAACGCTGGAGGGAGTTAGCCGCCAGAGTTCATCCACCTTTGGTTGACCGTGAATTGATCGATATCTTCATGGGTACCCTACAGAGGCAATACTACGAGAAGCTGATCAGCAGCGTATCTTCTGGTTTCTCATACATGGTGATGGTAGGAGAAAGAATTGAAGAGGGTCTGAAAAGCGGAAAGATCCAAGGAGGTTCTAGCAGCCAAAACAATGCCAAGAAGCCTTTCAACGGGTACAAAAAGGGCGAAACAAATGCCGTTTCCTCTGCAAGTGAGAATTTCCAACAGAGTGCACCTGCACCAGTTCCTTACTATCAGTATCCTTATGTTGCTGCTGCACAATATGCTCCTATGCCATATCAGCCAGCTCCTCCAATGCCTTATCAGCAGGCCTTTCAAGCTTTATTTCCGCCTCAGATGGCTCATCAACCACGTCCAATGGTTGCAGCTGCGCAGTATGCGCCCAATCCATACCAGCAACAGGCTTATCCACCACGGCCTGGTCAACAGCAACAACGCGCTCCTCAACAGCGTCCACCATATCAGCCAAGAAGGCCTGAAAGAACCTTTGATCCCTTGCCTATGACACATTCTGAAATCTTTAATCAGATGATGGCAAAGGGAACTCTTGTTTTAAAAGACTTGCCACCACAAACTGGTACTGCCTGAGACTATGATGCCAATGCCCGCTGTGAGTATCACAAGGGTGCTCCAGGTCACACGCTCGAGAATTACAAATCGTTCAAGCACAAGATTCAAGATCTGATCGACTCTAAGGATCTTACCTTCACCCCGAGAAATCCAAATGTCCAGAACGATCCAATGCCGTCACACGGTGCCAACAAGTAAAGACATTTGAAAGGGTTGTTGAAGACCAATCTGAGTAGTCTCCAACTTTGAAGCATTCAATCAAGAGAAGTTCATTCCTCTAATCAAGGCAGCCATCGCCATTTATGATTTCCGCATTCCTGTTATTTTGTAATGTTTGTTTAAGTACTACTTGCTCCGAACATTGTTATCGTGTGTTCTTGGTTATGTTAATGTTATGTTTATGCATGTTTTGAATCAATTTATTCGCATTCGCTCATATTTATCATTTATCACAAAAATCACAAAAATATTTCCTCACTTCACTTTAACAAATATTTGAGGGAGGATGATGAAAACGAAGTACCCATAACTGTTGCGGTATGCTTTTAGATAAAATCTCGTCAATGATGTACAGGCATTCTTTCAAATCCCCAAACACTGGAGATATAAGGAGTTAATCCCTAGTCAACCACTTCGAGCCTAGAAGTAGGAGTTTCTTTCGAATACAACCCTTACATCTAACCCGGGGCAGGGTAGTTGTTCAGTTAACCCGACTACACTTTCAAATTGCAAGATGAGACATCCCGTCAGAGGACCATCAACAAATGACTTGGTAGTCACAACATTCAACAAAAAGAAAAAGCAAAAAAAAAAAAAACACTAAGTTGAGCACCCAAAGGGAGACTTAGTCGAAACAATCAAAAGAGGAACTCCAATCCTCAGCAAAAGCAAAACAAATATCAGTGACCATAAAAATCAAGAATCAAAGGGTCACCAGCAAAAAAGATGACTGTCATTTTCAAGCAAAATTTAAAGCTTCATCTTCGCTCTTGCAAAGTCAAAACAAATGCATGTACAGAGCTAACTGAACATAGGACAGGAGAACAATACGAAGAAGGGATGGGTACAAATCAAACTTTGAGCCTTATACCTTTGTTTCTCAAACCATTAACCAGACCACGTTACAACCCTCGAAAGACCTAATTGAGGCAGGGTTTATTCTGAAAGCATGCTACCAACAAGGTTGCGTAAAATGACTCCCATATATTTGCTAATATTCAATTTCGATTGCACATTATTCTTGTCGCATCTTTTACGCACTTTCTAAATTAGCACCACGTTTGGACCAACGGTCCATTCGTTACACTTTCACAACATTCAAATAATACGACTTTTTCAAAACTTACATGAACTTTACATTAACACTACCATTTGTGTATGAATAGTTTAATTGCAATTTAGTGTTTGACATTAGTGCAATCCCAACAAGGGGCAATCAAAAGAGGAATTTGAATCAATACTTCTTCAAAACCAACCCAATCAGGGGCATTTTATCTTCAGAAGGCTCAATCAGGGGCATTTCATCTTCAACAGCCCAATCAGGGGCAAGTCACCTTCAAAAGGCTCAATCAGGGGCAGGTCATGTCGTGGCCATTGTCAAAACTTCCCCGTCAAATTTATTTCAGATACCTTACAGGCAGGGGCAAGTAAACAAGGAGCAAATCCTCCTATCTCTACTCCCCAGCTAAACAAATAGATCTTGCTAGATCTTGACAATCGTTCAAAGCAAAATCAGTCTTCATGTGTTAATTAAGTCGCTCCGCTCATCAGCAGATAACCAAACTTGGAGCTTTCAGATCCATCTTCTGGTCAAACATTGTCGAAGATCGAGTTTCGGGGAATCAGTCCCTCCTCCCACCCAAAGTCCAATCATTATTGGCGACTACCAGACCAAAAGTCCACCAAGCTGGCACCTTGCTTTTTCAATCACTCATATGCATCATTATGCATCATCAAACGTCATAAGCATCATTTACATCAATCATTCACAACATATGCATCATATGCATGCCAAAATAAACCAGCTTTCCATATCCCCAACATTATCGAATTTACATCTCAGTGCATAAGCATTTGCATCGTATCTCCATCTTTATGGAATACCATTTCAAAACGATCACGCATACGTGCATAACTCAGGATCCAGGATCAACCCAAGATTCCAGGCCTTTCCCCAGCAGAAGTTAGAATCCAGGGTCGGCCGAAGATTCCAAAGATTCGCCTAGGTGTTATTCAGTGGACGTCCCTGGTGGATATTTCTCTTCCAGATTATTTAATTTTCTGTCGCTCAGCATCCTTTTGGTGTCGGGGTCGCCTTATCATCCTTTTGGTGATAGCGATTATTAATTCTTGTTACTCAGCATCCTTTTGGTGTCGGGGTTGCCTTATCATCCTTTTAGTGATAGCGATTATTTAATTCTTGTTACTCAACATCCTTTTGGTGTCGGGGTCGCTTTATCATCCTTTTGGTGATAGCAATTATTTTAATTTTCAGTTACTCGTCATCCATTTGGTGCCGGATATCTTTATCATCCTTTTGGTGATAACGATTTTTATTTTCAGTCGGTTGCCTTATCATCCTTTTGGTGATAGCGATTATTTAATTCTTGTTACTCAACATCCTTTTGGTGTCGGGGTCGCTTTATCATCCTTTTGGTGATAGCAATTATTTTAATTTTCAGTTACTGAAGTGTGTTTTTCGCAAGTGTACGAACACGTCAGAGTAATATAAAAGATTGTCGAATCCACAGAGACCAAGTGTCAATCTATCATACCTGTTGTTATGGTGTGTATCTAAGGAAACTAATTTTAAGGGTTTTAGGAAGGGTGCAATGGTAAATAAAATGATAATTTTAAATAATAAATAAAAGACAGGCTCGAATGTAATTCACGTAATCAATGATAATCCAGTACTTGTTAATGGAACTACTTATGGGCAATGTTTTCTCCTTTGAAAAGAACTAATTTAACAGGAACTGTCGCTTTCGCGTATTCAGAACCGAGTTGTACTCTCTAATCAACCCCTCCTATTGTCACGGATAAAAAGGTGCATACTGCGTTAGAGTAGTAAACCTATTTTTAAGAAATGTAGTATCTTAACTAAGTTGAAAAGTATTTTAACCTGGACTTCTTAGCAAAAAGAGGTTCTTATGAACCAGACTCTAAACTTCATAACGCATCCGAAAATCGTTTTAAAATCTCTTTTCTTTTTAATCTAAAAACTCCTAATGAACTAGACAAAGCGCTTTTGGCTGTTTTTGAAATAGTTAAAAACAATTACTTGAATTAAAAGATAAAATAGCCCTTAGGTGTTTCCACGAACAATTATACGGATTACTGGTTTAATTACGATCCTTACATCCTAACCTTTATGGAATTAGTTAGACATGATAAAGTAAAGGTTCTTTTTATAATTTTTCATAAAAGTAATTTAGTGCGAGTGCGGAAAGTAAATGAATTTAGTGCGAGTGCGAGAAATAAAGTAATTTAAAGCAAGTGCGAGAAATAAAGGAATTTAGTGCAAGTGCGGGTAATAAACGAAAGTAAAGCGAGTGCGGATAATAAATAAAGTAAAGTGCGAGTGCGGATAATAAATAAAGTAAAGCAATGCAGAAAATAAATGAAAGTAAAGCAATGCGGAAAAGATAAAATACGAACTGGAATTAAAATGGCGGCAGGATTAACTTCCTCCAGAGTGCTCCAAAACTCGATCGCACAGACAGATTACAGACTCGATCACTCAATTGCAGAAACACCCCGATGTGGAATGGTAACTGCTTTGAAACTGATATATGCCTAGAGAAATCTAATTTTGGATGATTAAAAACGAAAAACTAAAGTCCTATTTATAGGAAAACTAAAAGCATGAAAAGACCGGGATGCCCCTCCACTAAAAAGTGGAGGTTACTGAATTTTGCCTTGTGGCGCCCGTCACAAGGTCATGGCGCCCGCCATGGTGCTGACAGGGGATGAGAGAGTGGGGATCGTGGGTCTTGGCAGTTGTGGAGTGGTCTTGAGACGTGGCCACGTCATGGCTAACCCCATGGCGCCCGCCACAGTGGGTGTCGTAAGTGCAAAACGCTGAATTTCTAGGTTTTCGTTCGTTTCCACTCCTTTTTCGCTCCTTTTCTCGATTCAAGCCCCGATTTCAATAAAAACCTGAAAACATAAGAAAACAAAGTAATAACAAAACAAAATAACAATAAAAGCTAATAATGCATGCGAAATCGGAGTCAGAAACACGGTGAAATTTAGTGTGATCAAATTCTCCCACACTTAAACCTTTGCTTGTCCTCAAGCAAACATTAAAGCTTAAGAAAATATGGTGTTAACACGTGTCTTTGGGCTAAAGGGCTTCTAAGTTCAAGTCAGGATGCAGTGACAGGTACTAACTAAGTGAACCAATGGTACCATAGTAACACAAACACAAACTTCAATCCTATATTAACCACTCCGTATCATCCCACAATACCTAGGCCTATCTTCTCATCTTTTTTTGTGTCCTTTTCATTCAGGCGCAATCACATTAAGCCCGTTATCCGTACATGCTTCATAGTAGAGTGACCGGTTAGTGATTCTGATCCATAACATAAGGTTTCTGGCACATAAGCATGTGTAAACCTGTTTTTATTTCGCCTAAATGTAGCTGCGGGGGATCGGATCGTAATCCGCCCTACCAAGTTCAGTGCCAGATACCTCTAAACCAACTAACAATAGGTGACTTGCAATTTTTTTTCTTTTTGTGGCAAAAAAATTTTTTCTTCTCTTTTTTCGGTTTAAATGACTTTGTGAGGGTCACCTATACCAGAGTTTGCCTTTTTTTCTTTTTATTAGCACTAGATCATTCACTTATGTTCATCGACCCCCTACGTAGAGCATGCTTAGGCCGGAGCTGACTGCTAAAATAAACTACTTAGGACAATTTTTTAAATGATAATAAAGGCCATGGTGGTGGGGTTTAGGAGTGATTCCTATATTCAAGAGGTCAATGGTGCTAAAATGGTTCTGATGTTTCAAAAAGTTGACCTAAGTCACCACATCCTAATCTAAACCTGTCTCAAAGCCCAAAAAACATGTGAAACAACATTATTTTCTTTTTAAAATTTTTCTGGTAAGGCTAAGGAAATGGGAAAAAATGAAGATGAACTAAAAATACACTATACTGGTGACTCGTCAGACTCATGCATTATCTAAGAAAAATAAATTACTGAAAAGGGAAATAACTGAAAGGAAATAATTAACTAAAAAGGGAAATGACAGAAAGCAATAAAATCCCCTCCCACACTTAAATCGAACATTGTCCCCAATGTTTCGAAATAAGATAAGGGGGGTAACCTGAAAAAGACTACTGAGGAGGAGCACTGGTGCCCTCGCCGTCCTGCTGTGATGGTCTGGAACGACGGGATCTACTACGATGCTGGTCCCTCCGGTCGAGTCGTGCTGATAAAGCAGCCTGAGCACTCCGGACCTCTCGAAGGTTACCCAAGATGGAACCTTGAGTGGCCTCTACAAGCTGGTAGTGTCGGCTGTTGAACTCTCTCTGACGGTTTCCGCTCTAATGAGATATCGTTCAAGGTACGGCAAACGTTGCTATAAGCACGATCCGAAACCAATCGCGATTGTTGCATGAAGCTCATGTTGTCCATCAGCTGTTGTGAAATAGTAGAGAGAAGGCCATCACGCCTTTCTTCTCTAGCTGTCATATCACGCCACATCTCCTCGGTGACAAAGAATCCAGGAGCAGTACCTGCAACAGGGTTAGAGGAAGATGGTGCGGTGTGTGACTGTGAAGGACGATGGGGGGACATGTGAGGGATGGGAGACTGCTCTCTCCGATCATACTCTTCATCAGTGTCATGTGTCTCCCCATCGGGAATATTAGGAGGAAGTGGACCCAAAACACGTGGAGCATTAAGATCATAGGTCCAGTTCCTTTCATCACGTACTTCAGTACGTCTACTGCATGGTAAAGCAACAGATGGGATAGCTACCCCATGAACCATCAACTCATAACCACCTTCTCTCCTTGTTCGGCACAATTTCATGTCTTTCAGAAATTTTAAATTAATTGTGCGAGGAGGTAGTGGTTCAAGTGTAGCTATCTCATCGTTCAGGCCAAGAGCCCGAGCAATAGACGTAACAATCCCTCCAAAAACAATCGGTCTTGTTTTATTAGTAAATAAAGTCATGTGGGCAAGCATAAACAGGACCGGATTGATATGGGTTCTAGTGAGGCATCCTTGCAAAAATAGGAGTTCTCTAGCATTTACCTTGTTTGGACTTTCCCGGCCAAAAATAGTACATGCCAAAAGAAGTCTAAAAACTCTTATGGTCGGGTTGTGAATGGTCGACGCAAGTATCCCTTCAAAAGAATTAATTGAAGTACTTGAAAGCCTTTGCCAGAAGGTAAATACCTCGGCCGACCATTCCGCATCCAAAGGTGCCTCACAAATCGCACCTTCCCTATGAGGGATTCCTAACAAACCTGCTAGCTCGTTGGTACTGAATTCATATTCAATTCCAAACAGTCTAAAAATAACAGTACCGACAGTGCTAGCAGTGTTAGGACTGACAGTGTATATCAAAGAACTCAAAAACTCAGTTGTCAGTTTCTCATAGGTAGGTTCCTGATTAATGAAAATATTATGCAAGCCTAGAAATTCTAATAAATTAAAAACACTATGATAAATACCCAAAGCATACAGACAGTTATCGTCGACGTACCTAGTCGAGAGAATTTCACGACTCTGAAGCCTCTGAATAATTTTCCGTTGCCTATCGCTCGGTCTTCCATCACGAAGAAGAAATCCATTGAACTCCATTGTTGGTTGCTCCTTAGGAAGTGAAAATGGTAGAAAAGTGGTTTATGAGGGGAATGATAAAGTTTTGATTTTTATGGTTTTTGGTGGATGAAAATGGAAATGGATATTGGATATGTTTTATGGATGGAGGGTATTTTGGAAATGGGGGAGCTTTAATGGGGTTCAAGGAGGTTTTGGAAGGTTGTAAAAATGGGTTTTTGGAGAAGAAAGGGATGAAAATGGTGGAAATGGGGAATCAGCCCCGTATATGATTGGGACGGTGTGGCGCCCGCCACAGGGCCTATGGCGCCCGCCATAAGGCCATTTCCTGGGCCTTGGGTTTTTGAATCCTCCTTTTGGGCCTTCCTTGCACCTTTGATCTTCGGGGGGGGGGGGGGGGGGGTCTGGATAGCGTTTTCTTCTTCTTTTCAAGGCATGAGGCTTGCATATTTTTTTTGTGAAGACAAAAATGAAAATATTTTTGTCTTATATTTTTTTTTCTTTGCACGACAAAAATAAAATAATTAAAAATCAAAAAAGAAAAAGAAAAATTAACATTAGTGCATAATATGTATATATAGGAGGAATTCAAAGTACATGAAAATATAATAGATGCAAAAGAAATAATATATGTCTGTAAATGCGATAAATAAAATAAAGCATATAAAAGGAAATTAAATACTAGGGTAGTGCTGTCAGTGTAGAATGAGTCATGTGGTAGGCTTCTTTTCCTGGCTTGATCCACGAATCTTAGCTATCTCCCTCCGAAGCTCTTCAATCGCCTGATATAGAGCATCGGCCTCTGAGGCATGAGTGAGATCAGAAACCTGCATCTGTAACTCTAAGTCTGCCACTTCCTGCTTGAGCAGGGCAGTCTCCTTACGGAGCTCGTAAATTTTTGTTTGTAGGTCAGGTGGCTGCAGAGACATATTGTTAGACATAACAGTGATTCGGGGAGTAAGAGGTGTAGGAGTGTACTCAGCGGCGGGAGGCGATTTCGGCTCTTCGACAGTCTCTCCATAACCCTCTAGAGCATAACTCCAATTTTCAGGATCATGGACACTGGTCATCAGCGGATCTAGTAATGTAAAGTAGTGTATCGCTTTGCCGTCGATCAGTAATCTAAACATGTTGGGCTCAAAAGAAGCCCTCCTCATCAGTCCTCTATCAAGACAAAAATCAATATCCAGGGTGGTGTAGCAGCAGAAGGTCCTGAGGTGCAATAACTTGCGAGACAAACCCAATGTAGTAGCTATCTGTGTAACAATCCCACCGACATGTATGATGCCTACGGATGATCTGGCAACACTAGCAAGGCCCTTCAACAGAAAGTTGCCACAAGCAACTAAACGAGACTGAGTCGCACAAAACAGTAGGAAAATCTCCTATTCACTTAGCAGTGTCTCTGTATCTGGCAAACCTAGGAAAGAATGTGCTAGAATCATCTGGAAGTACCTCAATACAGGGTTGTGGATTACCTGAGAAAACTGGGTAGAAGGATCTTGGCTTCCTCCACCTGATATTTTAGTCCAAAACTTTTCCACTTCTCTGCTCATAAAATACCCCATCGGTGTCTCTGGAATAGCATCAGGAGTAGTCTGGAAACCTAGTAAATCACCAAACTCTTTGTGAGAGAATGAGTAGTCAATCCCAAACAACCTGAAAACAGCGAGTCCATCGGGTCCAGCCCAAGGGTCATGATGAAACGAGCTGAGGAACTCAAGAGTCAAGTTCCTATAAGTGTTGTTCCTGTAGTCAAACTGGCCCCAATGGAGTTGATGGCATAAAAATCTGACGCTTGGCTCTATCCCCAAGGCATCCATGCAGTCATGGTCAGGGTACCTGGTAGGAGCCATAGGGCGTCTCATGTGGACATAGTAACGCTCTCTCTGTGCGTCGTCTCTAAAGGCCACGTGCATGTCATCAGGGTTCTGCATTCTGTACAAGGTTAGCAAACAAGTCCTGAAAGCACATAAAACATTCAATCGTTAGTCCTGACATAATCATAAAATAAACAAATTAAAATAAAGTAAAAATAAATAAAAAGTACATAAATAAGAAAAACCATGGGTTGCCTCCCATGCAGCGCTTATTTAACGTCATTAGCTCGACGACCGATATTTAAACATCATTGGAAGGATATGGTGGATCACTCAGAGTATGACAGGTGTATGTTGTTGGAACGTCACCTCCTTCGTAGGGATTCAACCTCTGTCCATTGACGATGAACGGTTTACATGTTTGGTTATTGATTTCAATAGCACTGGATCTTAGGATCTTAGATACTTCGAAAGGGCCAGTCCATCTCGAACGAAGTTTTCCTGGAAAAAGTCGTAACCTAGAATTGAACAGGAGAACAGGATCGCCTATTTTGAAGTCTCTTCTTATGATTCTTTTGTCATGCCAAGCTTTTGTTCTTTCTTTGTATATGATGGCATTTTCGTAGGCAGATTGTCTGAGCTCTTCTAATTTGTGGATATCAAGGATACGTTTCTCACCAGCTGTCAAGTAATCCAAATTCAAAGTTTTGATGGCCCAATAGGCCTTATGCTCCAACTCAAAAGGTAAGTGACATGATTTTCCATAGACCAGTTGATAAGGGGTTGTTCCTATAGGAGTTTTGAAAGCGGTTCTATAGGCCCATAATGCTTCTTGAAGTTTCTGTGACCAATCCTTTCTAGATATAGAGACAGTCTTCTCGAGGATTTGTTTGATCTCCATATTAGATACTTCCACTTGTCCATTGGTCTGTGGGTGGTATGGTGTTGCTACTCTATGCTTAACTCCATACTTGCTTAAAAGTTTATCAAATATTCTCGATATGAAGTGTGATCCTCCATCACTTATGACTAAACGGGGTGTTCCAAACCTGGGAAATATATAATTTTTGAATAATTTGATGACTACTCTGGTGTCGTTTGTGGGTGCGGCGATAGCTTCAATCCATTTAGACACGTAGTCAACGGCTACTAAGATGTACTGATTTCCAAAAGATGGTGGGAACGGTCCCATAAAGTCTATACCCCATACGTCGAAGAGTTCTACTTCTTGGATATTTCTTAATGGCATTTCATTATGTCTTGAAATATTTCCTGTGCGTTGGCATCTGTCACACTTGACAATGAAAGCATGGACATCACGCCACATAGTAGGCCAGAATAGGCTAGCTTGAAGAATCTTGGCGTAGGTCTTAGACGTGCTCGCATGTCCACCATAGGGTGCAGAGTGACAATGCTCAATTATATTATTTACCTCTTCTTCTGGAACACAACGGCGGAAAATGCCATCTTTACCTCTCTTGAAAAGAAATGGTTCGTCCCAATAGAAGTTTCTCACATCACTATAGAACTTCTTCTTCCGGTTGTAGTTTAGATCAGGGGGTATGATGTCAGCGGCTAGGTAATTAACAAATTCTGCATACCAAGGTACATTGCTTATAGCTAAGGATTTATGAGAATGCTCATGCAGGTCTGGGTTATCTTCTTCAATAGTTTCTAGTTGGGCTATCAGTCTATCATAGGCAAAATCGTCATTTATGGGTACTGAGTCAGGTTTCAGGTATTCTAACCTAGATAGGTGATCAGCTACCACATTATCAGTGCCTTTCTTATCACGGATATCCAAATCAAACTCTTGTAATAATAGAATCCATCGAAGTAACCTAGGCTTGGCATCCTTTTTGCTTAGTAAGTAACGAATGGCAGCATGGTCGGTATAAACTATAATCTTGGCTCCTACTAGATAAGATCTAAATTTGTCTATTGCAAAAACTACAGCTAGGAGCTCTTTTTCGGTTGTTGCGTAGTTGAGCTGTGCAGCGTCTAGGGTTATACTGGCATAATAAATTACGTGTAACTTCTTATCTTTTCTCTGACCTAGAACGGCTCCAACAGCATAATCACTGGCGTCACACATTATCTCAAACGGTTCTGACCAATCAGGGGGTTTCATTATAGGTGCTGAAATCAGAGCTTGCTTCAGAAGATTAAATGCTTCAGTACATTTTTCATCGAAGATGAATTCAGCATCTTTCATTAAAAGACCAGTTAAGGGCTTTGTTATTTTGGAGAAATCCTTGATGAAACGTCGGTAAAATCCGGCATGTCCAAGAAAACTTCTTATCTCCCTGATAGTCTTCGGCGGTTTTAGATTCTCTATGACTTCTATTTTTGCTTTATCTACCTCTATACCTTTTTCGGAAACTATATGTCCTAAAACAATCCCTTCGGTGACCATGAAATGACATTTTTCCCAATTTAGCACAAGGTTGACCTCCACACATCTCTCCAGGATTTTCTCAAGGTTGATAAGACAATTTTTGAAATCTGATCCACAAACTGAGAAATCGTCCATAAATACTTCCATAATTCCATCTAAATAATCAGCAAAGATAGACATCATGCAGCGTTGGAAAGTGGCAGGAGCATTACAAAGTCCAAAAGGCATTCTTCTATAGGCAAAAGTTCCAACTGGGCATGTAAAGGTAGTTTTTTCTTGATCTTCGGGGTGAATAGGTATTTGGAAGAATCCTGAATATCCATCTAGGTAACAAAAGTAAGAGTGTCTGGCTAGGCGCTCCAACATTTGGTCTATGAATGGTAATGGGAAATGGTCCTTCCTAGTTGCTTTATTTAATTTTCTATAATCTATGCACATACGCCAACCTCTATCGGTTCTTTTTGCTACAGGTTCGCCCTTCTCGTTTTGCACGACCGTGATGCCTCCCTTTTTAGGTACTACATGCACAGGACTCACCCATTTACTGTCCGAGATCTGATATATTATACCTGCCTCTAGTAACTTAAGAACTTCAGTCTTAACTACAGTACTCAGTATAGGATTTATTCTTCGTTGGTGTTCTCTAGAAGGTTTTGAATCTTCTTCAAGCAAAATCCGATGCATGCATACGGATGGGCTTATTCCTTTTAGATCAGAGATCTTATATCCTAAGGCTGAGGGGTACCTATGTAAAACTTCTAATAATTGATCGGTTTCTTCTTGGTTTAAGGTAGCACTGACTATAACTGGACGGTTCATATCTTCATCGAGAAATTCATATCTCAGGTTTTTAGGCAGTTCCTTAAGTTTTACGGTCGGTTTCATAGGGCAAGGCATAGGATCTGGGGTAAGAGATAAACATTCGTGAAGGTTATCATCAATGTAGGGTCTTTTATAATTGTCATCTTCCAAAATAAGGGTTGATGGCAATTTTATAGATTCAGTTTCTTCTTCTTGTTCTAATTCCCTAATGCATTCTTCGATGATATCTAAGGCATAACAAGCATCTCCTATCACAGGTGCCATAAGAAATTTTGAAAGTATAAATTCTATCTTCTCGTCACCTACCTCAAAAGTTAGTTTTCCTTTTTTAACATCTATTACGGATCCAGCAGTCGATAAGAACGGTCTACCTAGGAGGATTGGTATGTCGTCATCTTCTTTAATGTCCATAACAACAAAATCAGTAGGTATAAACAGCTGACCTATCCTAACAGGGACGTCTTCAAGTATGTCTATAGGGTATTTAACGGATCTATCGGCTAGTTGAAGTGACATCTTAGTAGGTTGTAATTCTCCTAAGTTTAATCTCTCACAAACTGCTAAAGGCATCAAGCTCACACTAGCTCCTATGTCTAGAAAAGCTTTTTCGATGACATGATTCCCCAAAATACAAGGAATGGAAAAATTTCCGGGATCTTTATCTTTCTTTGCTAACCTATTTTCGGAAATAGAATTACATTCCATGGGTTTCGGATCTTCAAGTCTACGTTTATTCGTAAGTATGTCTTTGAGAAACTTAGCATAAGAAGGTATTTGGGTGATGGCTTCTGTAAAGGGGATTTCTACGTGAAGTTTTTCTATAACCTTAACGAATTTTTGATATTGATTATCGATTTGGGTTTTCTTTAATCTTTGAGGGTATGGTATAGGTGGTTTGTATGGCGGTGGTGGTACATAGGTTTTATTTTTAGGCTCTTCTCCTTTTTCTTGACTTTCCGGGGTTTCAGGCTCCTCTAGTTCCTTCTCCTCATTCCTCTCAGAAGTTTCGGGCTCACTCAATCTAGGGTTTAAAGGTTCCTTATAAGCGGTTTCACTTCGTAGAGTAATGGCATTAGCTTGCCCTTTCGGGTTTTGTTGAGGTTGTCCAGGGAACTGTCCTCCAGGTGTAGTCTGTGGGGCTTGGTTTAACGCTACCTGAGAGATCTGGGTTTCAAGCATCTTATTATGAGTAATGATTTGATCAACCTTGGTTCCTAACTGGGTAATCAGTTCGTTTACATGGACGTTTTGGTTCATGAACTCTTTGTTTTGTTGTGTTTGAGCAGTGATAAAGTTTTTTACAACTTCATCAAAGCTCGGACTTGGTGGGACAGGTTGCATAGGTTGATTTGTTCTTGGGGCTTGGTAACCTTGTTGTCTCGGAGGTGCGGTATTTTGAATAGGGTTATTATTTTTGTAGGAGAAGTTTGGGTGATTCCTCCATCCAGGGTTATATGTGTTTGAAAATGGGTTCCCTTGGGTATAGTTCACTTACTCAGTGTTGGTTTCATTCAACAGATTGCATTCGGCGGATTGGTGTCCTTGCGTTCCACATATCTCACAATTCGGCGAAACTGCGGCAACAGTATTCGGAGTTGTATACATATGTTCGACTTTAAGGGCCAACGCGTCCATTTTAGCCTGCATCATGTCTATAGAGCTTAGCTCATGTATTCCTCCTTGGGCTTGCTTCTTTTCCACTGTCGCTCGTTCTACTCCCCATGATTGATGGTTTTGGGCCATATCTTCGATAAGGGCACTAGCTTCAGGGTAAGGTTTGTTCATCAGTGCGCCACCAGCGGCAGCGTCGATGGTCATCTTAGTGTTATAATGAAGTCCATTATAGAAGGTTTGGATGATTAGCCAATTCTCTAAGCCATGATGTGGGCATGCTCTTAATAGTTCTTTATATCTCTCCCAGGCTTCGAACAACGACTCTCCTTGGTGTTGGGTAAATCTAGTTATTAGGTTTCGAAGAAGAGTGGTCTTACTTGGGGGAAAATATCTAGCAAGGAAAACTTTCCTAAGGTCATCCCAAGTTGTTATTGAATTGGGGGGAAGGGAATCTAACCATGATAGAGCTTTATCTCTGAGGGAAAAGGGAAATAATCTTAAGCGTATCGCCTCAGGAGAAGCTCCATTGGTTTTAAAGGTGTCTGCTAACTGAAGAAAGTTTTTTAAATGTTGGTTCGGGTTATCAGTAGCGAGACCTGCGAATTGTCTCTGTTGCACTAATTGCAGCAGGGATGGTTTAAGTTCAAAATTATTGGCTGGGATAGCGGGGTTTACTATACTGGAACTAGGTTCCTCGTTTGATGGTTGGGCGAAGTCCTTAAGAGGTCTTCGGTTTTGATCTTCGGCCATAGCTTTCCTATTCCTATGGAAAAACAAACGTGCGCGAGCGTAACGTTCAGGTTCAGCTAGAGGGTCTACTAAACTTCCGGCACTGCGAGTCTTTCGCATTGACCGGTGGGTAACAACCTTAGTCTAAACGGTATAACTACAGGGTAATGAAATTTGACGATATTGGTCCCCGGCAACGGCGCCAAAAACTTGATGCGTGTTTTTCGCAAGTGTACGAACACGTCAGAGTAATATAAAAGATTGTCGAATCCACAGAGACCAAGTGTCAATCTATCGTACCTGTTGTTATGGTGTGTATCTAAGGCAACTAATTTTAAGGGTTTTAGTAAGGGTGCAATAGTAAATAAAATGATAATTTTAAATAATAAATAAAAGACAGGCTCGAATGTAATTCACGTAATCAATGATAATCCAGTATTTGTTAATGGAACTACTTATGGGCAATGTTTTCTCCTTTGTAAAGAACTAATTTAACAGGAACTGTCGCTTTCGCGTATTCAGAACCGAGTTGTACTCTCTAATCAACCCCTCCTATTGTCACGGATAAAAAGGTGCGTACTGCGTTAGAGTAGTAAACCTATTTTTAAGAAATGTAGTATCTTAACTAAGTTGAAAAGTATTTTAACCTGGACTTCTTAGCAAAAAGAGGTTCTTATGAACCAGACTCTAAACTTCATAACGCGTCCGAAAATCGTTTTAAAATCTCTTTTCTTTTTAATCTAAAAACTCCTAATGAACTAGACAAAGCGCTTTTGGCTGTTTTTGAAATAGTTAAAAACAATTACTTGAATTGAAAGATAAAATAGCCCTTAGGTGTTTCCACGAATAATTATACGGATTACTGGTTTAATTACGATCCTTACATCCTAACTTTTATGGAATTAGTTAGACATGATAAAGTAAAGGTTCTTTTTATAATTTTTCATAAAAGTAATTTAGTGCGAGTGCGGAAAGTAAATGAATTTAGTGCGAGTGCGAGAAATAAAGTAATTTAAAGCGAGTGCGAGAAATAAAGGAATTTAGTGCAAGTGCGGGTAATAAACGAAAGTAAAGCGAGTGCGGATAATAAATAAAGTAAAGTGCGAGTGCGGATAATAAATAAAGTAAAGCAATGCAGAAAATAAATGAAAGTAAAGCAATGCGGAAAAGATAAAATACGAACTCGAATTAAAATGGCGGCAGGATTAACTTCCTCCAGAGTGCTCCAAAACTCGATCGCACAGACAGATTACAGACTCGATCACTCGATTGCAGAAACACCCCGATGTGGAATGGTAACTGCTTTGAAACTGATATATGCCTAGAGAAATCTAATTTTGGATGATTAAAAACGAAAAACTAAAGTCCTATTTATAGGAAAACTAAAAGCATGAAAAGACCGGGATGCCCCTCCACTAAAAAGTGGAGGTTACTGAATTTTGCCTTGTGGCGCCCGCCACAAGGTCATGGCGCCCGCCATGGTGCTGACAGGGGATGAGAGAGTGGGGATCGTGGGTCTTGGCAGTTGTGGAGTGGTCTTGAGACGTGGCCACGTCATGGCTAACCCCATGGCGCCCGCCACAGTGGGTGTCGTAAGTGCAAAACGCTGAATTTCTAGGTTTTCGTCCGTTTCCACTCCTTTTTCGCTCCTTTTCTCGATTCAAGCCCCGATTTCAATAAAAACCTGAAAACATAAGAAAACAAAGTAATAACAAAACAAAATAACAATAAAAGCTAAGAATGCATGCGAAATCGAAGTCAGAAACACGGTGAAATTTAGTGTGATCAGTTACTCGTTATCCTTTTGGTGCCGGATATCTTTATCATCCTTTTTGTGATAACGATTTTTATTTTCAGTCAGTTGCCTTATCATTCTTTTGGTGATAGCGATTTTATTTTCAGTTATTTGTCTTATCTTCCTCTGTTGATAAGTGAGTTTATTTTCAGTTTTTTGCCTTATCACCCTCTGGTGATAAGTGATTTATTTTGTCAATTGTTTCTTGCTGTGTCACCCATCATTTCCAGTTTATTTCATTTGCTTTTTTCAAAAATTCTTTCTTTGTCGGACAAATTTGGAGTCTGCTAATATCTAATTATCTTATACCCTGAAAGTTTTACTCGGTCTAAGCCAATTCGATAGGGGCATCTGTCATACCCCAAATTTGTCCTACCTTTATTATTTTATTTTCTGTTTATTAAACCATTAGTCAAAAAGTCAAAAATATACATACCATTATTCAAAATATTTACTATTTTCTCTTTATGTTTGATAATCGAAAAAATCCAAAAAATAATGAATTTTATTCTCTTATCATCTCTTATTATTAGTATTTTTACTGCCATTATTGTTATTACTATTTCTGTTATTATTTTTATCGGTGTTTTCATTTTCTATTATTTATATTATTATTATTATTATTACTTATATTATTATTATTACAGTCATTATTATTATTATTATAATCATTTCTATTACCAAAAAGCCATTTACTTTTTTTTATTACTACTACTACCAAAAATCCACCTTTTATTTCTTTCTACATAAACCCATCTTTGCTATTTGTCCATTATTCATATTTCAATCATTTTTCAATTCCATTTCTATATTTCCATTTTTTCATCTCATTTCTTTAAAACTTTTACTACCTTTTATTATAATATTTTATGTTTTATTATTAATTTTATTACTATTATTATTTTTTTTATCATCTTTATCATTACTATTAATTTTACTATCATTATGTTGTTATTATGTCTTTATTATAATTTTTATTTTGTTTCCATAAAACCCACTAATACACCACACCTCATACTCTTTTTGTTTTTTTCCTTTTCCACTACCTTTTTCATTCCCTCAACAAAGACAGTACAACAACGCACAAAGTTTCTCTCCACTCATAACAACCAAACCTCAGCACAATTTACAGCTCACTCTCATTCCAAGATTCCTCTTCTACCCTCCAACTTCTTTTATAAAATAAGTTGCTTTCATTTGCAATGAGGAGGGAGAAAACAAACGAAAATTGCCATAAAAAAATCTTTTCCCATAACTTTCTTCCATCCATTTCACAAAAGCACAGAAAAATCCTTTAAACAATTCTGCTTCAAACTTATAAACCACCAATTACAGTCTTCATCTCCCAAATCCATTTCCTTTTCTCACCTTTGGCCAACACATAATTCTCTCTTTCTACCTAAAAATAGAATATTCATTTCATCACCTTCATTCCATTCAAACACTGAAAACCAGAAAAAATGATAAAAAAATCAGAAAGGAATGAGACCGCTCCATTATCGTAACCTCACCATTTCCTTCATCTCCCCTAGCCTTCTTCACTGTTAAATCACCACAGAACTCACCTTCCATAAACCTCACTTGTTCACTTTCAAAATACCCACACCCAACCAAATTGCAAAACCCGTGAATGAACTCCAAACTCGCCGACCCTCACCAAGTCGTGAATCGAACCTGAAAACCAGAATACAACCACAGCCGTGCAACCATTCGCCACCATTCAAACACCAACGAATCCGAGCCGGTTGTCCACCCCAACCACAGCCGCGCCACACAGAATTGCTCCTTCACTCTTCCAAGACCATCACCTTCGCCGTTCCATCCTCAAAACACTCAAACCACCTCACCACTTTCCCAAAACCGAAAGCCGTTTTCACAAAACAGCCGCTGGACCATACAGAAACCACCACTCGCGAACTCCAAACACGAACCGAGCGAATCGCCGTGAGAATCCGCCGAGAGAGAGATCGCGGAACGAAAGCCTTCATCTGAACCGCACGAATCATCCGCCGAGCATCCTCTTCCTTCACCACGCGAAGCCATCAGAACCAAAATCCATCACCACCGCCGTTTTGAAACCAGAAATACTCCTTTCACAGAACCGAAACCCTCGCCGCAAAAAACCGCAAACCAAAATCGATTGAAGCCGCCATCGCGAGCCGGAGAGAGGAACAAAAGCCAAATCGCGAGTTGAGAGAAGCGCGAGCCACTGCGTGAAGAACCAGGACGTCGTCGACCGCCGTCGGCCGCCGTCCTTGAATCTGAAGCCCGAACCTGCGACGAGAGAAACAGAGTGAAAGCGGAGAACGGAAGGCTGAGCGAGAGAGAGACGGTACGGTTAATTTCTTTTCTTCTGATTGTTGGAGATTATGACTTCTTTTTTTTTAATATGTTTTATTATATATTCACAAGTGTTATCTGCTTGCTTTTTATATTTGGTTTATTTACTTATTATTTTATTATTATGTTATTATTTTATTTTCAGATTATGTTATTATTTATTATTTTTATATCATGTTACTTTTTATGTATAAGACAACACCACCTCAACTCATGTTTATTTAGATTGAATCTTACTGGTCCATACACCTAATTATGTGCTAAATTTTTTTTAATTTTTAATGTTGCTGTATCTTGATTATATGCTTTATAGCCCATGGATCTTACTGCTATCACACGCACCCCAACTCTGTTTTCTTTATGATTATTTGTTTTTTTTCGGATGACTTTTGGGCTTGGCCCATGTATGTAATTGCTAACTACACACAGCCAGAAACACACAATGTACCTCCTGCTTTCAATTTTCTTTTTTATTATTGTGGCTTATTTTTTATTTATTATTACTATTTTGTTTTGTTGAAAAATATAAAATAAATGTCTTCAAAAAAAATTTAGTGGATCATTTGATTTTTATTTAATATTTGGGCCAATGATATAACTAACGGCCAATTTATCGCCCGATTCTAATCGGTGATTTTTGGTCAATATGAGGCCCCCTTTGTATTTAATTTTTTCACTTTATTATTCCGACAAAACAAACATGTAAATCAATTTAATTTATTTTATTATTCTTAACATTATTTAATTTATTTAATTATTCAATTTAATTTAATTCTAGCAAATTCAATTCATTTAATTTATTTATTATTTCGCATTTTAAAGTATCGATTCGACTCCTTATAGAATGGTTCCCATTTTGAACCGATTCTAAGGCAGTTCACGAACAAAATTTTGCCGCGTCCCGAAAAGGTCCAACGCTTTCGAATAGTTGCGCTCGAAAAAGGTCAAACGCCTTCAAATAGTTGCGTCCCGATTAACAGGCTGAACGCCTTCGAATAGTTCAAATACACTGCACACACGCTTTCTCTTGGGCTAATTACAACGAGACCATTTATTTCTCGCAATCCCCTGTATTTATTTTGTATCCCTCTCCCCTTACTTTGTACGCACTTTATGTTTTGTATTTATTTTAATTCTGAATCCTTGGTCCAACGCCAAGCGATTGCACTTGCACACTCGCACCTTTTTGTTTCATTTCGTTTATTAGGATCCTCATATCCTTGCGAGCCGAGCGCTTCGTGCTTCGCTAACAAACCACAAAAATAAACCTCCATTTGCATTTACCCTTTAATCTCAAAAAACCAAAACGTTTCGATTAAATCCAAACCCTTGATCCAATGTCAAGCGGTCTTAGGAAATAAAACACTTTAATAATACGAGAAGATTTGTACGCCACGAGCCTTAAGCGGTAGAAAGGAGGATAACGAGCTCTCGTTACTCGCTCCGATTATTTCGACGCAGGACGCTCGTCCTGTTGGGCGAGATAAACTATCCATAGTCTTTAGTACATTTCAACTCCTAAACCCTTTCATCGACGAAAGGTAATAAAATCAACAACCAATACCCTTAGTAGGCCGAACTACGAGGCTCTGACTTTCCCATTGCACACAGGAGTACGTAGGCACGAGGATCTCAAATCCTTGTCGAGACCCTAGGTTCAATCTAACTTATAATTCAACTCATTTCCCTCTAGCAAGCAATTCGTTTAAGCATAGACATCCTTTCGCGCGCGTTAACTTAGATGGTTCCCATCGAGTACGATGGATGTAGGGGGTGCTAATACCTTCCCCCTGCATAACCGACTCCCGAACCCGGACAATGGTTCCGTTGACCTTTGTCCTCATCCTTTTCCTCTCGGGTTGTATCTATATCTTCCCTTTCCCTCTTCGGGAATAAATAGAATTAGGTGGTGACTCTTCAGTCCGTCTCGCGCGCGGCTTCGTCCTTTCGGATCGCGTAAGGTCGTATTTTTCGGGGTACGACAACAAGATTCACAAAACTCTAACTTCTCGACTTTTTCACCACCTAGCAGGTTCTATTTCCCCAGTTTGACCAGGCCTCTCTCGCTGACATGGCCCAATCTCATGTGCCATAATTTTGTCTTTGACAACAGTTTCGTGGATGCAACATTTGTCGTACCACTTACAACATCATCCTCAAGGGTATACAATCCTTGTTTCTTCACGCCTCTCAAGACTTCCTTCGACCCCTTCATGAATCTTAGGATACTTTTCTCTCCTTGAAAGACATATCCCTTCTTGTCGAATTCACCAAAAGAAATCAAATTTCTCTTCAAGTCAGGTACATACCTAACTTCAGTCAATAGTCTTATTGAATCATCATGGAGCTTGAATCTCACATATCCAATACCTGCAATTTTGCAAGCTTTGTTGTTTTCCAGCAGTACTGATCCACCATCTTGATCACATAATTCCTATAACAAGTCATTATTTGGAGTCATGTGCCAAGTGCAACCTGAATCCATAATCCACTCTTTTCTTGAGTCGCCGCTTGAAACCACAAGAACATCAGATGAGTCGAAATCATCTTGAACAATGGAAGCATTTCCATTATCATTACCTCCATGATCTTTCAGGCGTTCAGGATACACCTTTCGAATGTGATCCTCCTTCTTACAATGGTAGCATCGAACACCAGATGCTTCACCACTATAAGACTTCTGCTGACTTTTACCTTTCTTCTTGTCGAACTTACCATTCTTTCACAAGAATTTTGCCTCAACGGCCAAACCTTCACTAACCGTCGAAGGTTTATGCTCCTTTTGTTCGTTCAAGTTCTTAGAGTACTAGGCATATTGAACATCTTCAAAGGTCAGGGACTCCCTTCCATACTAGAGGGTTTCTTTGAAGTTAACATGTGTTCTGGGCAAAGCGCATAACAGCAACAGCGCTTGATCTTCGTCATCGATCTTCACATCAATATTTTCAAGATCAAGAATAAGCTTGTTGAACATATCCAGATGCTCAGCCAACACTTTGTCTTCACTCATCTTGAATGAATTCAAGGCTTACTTCAGGTAGAGTCGATTCACCAACGATTTGGTCATGTACAAACCTTCAAGTTTCAACCATAACCCTGATGTCGTCGTCTCCTTTGATACCTGTCAAAGAATCTTATCACCAGGGCTCAACAATATTGCGTTGTGTTCTTTCTCAATCATGGTTGTCTTTTCAACAGCCTTCAACGCAACATTCATGGTCGTCTCTCCCTTCAACGCTTCCAAACAACCCTACTGAACAAGTAGGGCTATCATTTTCAAGCGCCACAGACCAAAATCGTTCACTCCGGTGAACTTTTCAATCTCATACTTTGTTGAAGGCATCTTCTCCACGCTCACCGCACCAATTTATTGTGAATATGATACCTTAGAAAGCAAAGTATAATAGGTTTCTCAAGAAACCTACAAGGGTTAGGGTTTAGGGTTACCAAAGAAAGACAACAAAGATTGGTTATAAACTGCTATTTTTTCCTTTCTCTTAAAACAAGATTAAAAGTATAAAAGAATAACAAAAATAACCTCTCTCAATTTTGAATTAGGGTTTTATCTTCCTATTTTCTCTTATTCAAAATATGAGAGACTAGTATGCTATTTATAATAAAACTAACATACTGACTTAATGGGCTTTTTAACAATTATCCATTACAAGCTAACTTAGGGTACAAGCTAACTTAAATAATTGGATCCATAACACAAGGACCAATTAAACAATAACATGTGAGCAGACTTCGACGACATGCTATTCATACTAGGGTTTGTTCCAATATTCCACACACACCTTTTGTTTGAATGTTACCCCTGCGTTGGTAACATGCAGGTGAGCAGGATGAGTCGAGTGGTGGTCTGTGAAGTCGGTGCACTTCACGTTATTAGGATGTCAGCTCTGATACGTCACTTTGGGTGTTGGGACGACGTTACATTTTATTTGTTTTAATTTCGGAAAAACATTTTGTAATGAAAATATTATACTTTATTTTGAATTCCGATGTATGTTAAATGAATTTTCTTGTGAACGTATCATGAGCTTTATGTTGGTTTTTAAAGTTGAAGTGTAACACTCAAATACTTTGTTGAAAATTTTACTCTGATTTTATTAATATTTCGTGGGGTGATTTTGGGTGTTACAGGATCAGGAAATTTTATTTCCACCAATAGTAGTTCGCCAAACATTAATGAGTCTCCTTGCACACATGTTTTATCTTCTTTTTCTTTTATTCCCTCTTCTTTTTTCTGAAGTTGAATAATTATGGAAAAGTGAATAATAGATGGGATGAGTGCGCTATTCGCACCCCAATATTGAGCCCAATATACATTTTGAACTACAACTTTGCTTATGTTGCACCCTACTATTTAATCCATGCATTTTCATTGTTTTCCTTTTATTTCTTCACACTTTTTTATTTTAAAAAATACTTAGAAGCATGGGGAAATCCCAAGAAAATTCATGTTGATTGTGTGGAGTGTTAATTAATTTTAAATAATTTTCGTTTCCATTTTTACATTGTTTTGATATTTTTTTCTTGATTTTTATTCATACATGTCCAAAATTGACCTAGTTTCATTATTAGGCTTGAAAAATGATCTTCTTGACATAGTTTGAACTTGATCCTTTGTATATAGATAGCCAATTGGATATTGAACATTTGAATAACCACTTGGTGTTCATGCCATAATCTTTGTTGTAACTATGTATGCCTAAGAGGGGGTGAATTAGGACTTATAAATTTTTCTTGAGTTTTCAATGGTTTTCGGTGTTTTACTTTCTTAATGATTCTAAGCGATGAATGTGGTAAAAGCAGAAAGTAAATGCTGATTCTCTTCACAGTCCGAGAGTACTACAGTCCCCTTTCAACATGAAAGAGATTTCCACTATAATGTTAGATTCTTAGGCAAGACAATCTTAAGTCCTTCTATACAACTCTAACATACCAAGAACAATCATCTTGGATTCACAATATTTAAAGTCCAACCGAGACTTAATTTCTCACAAATGGACCTCTTGCATTCACACACCGGATAGCAGTCAAATAATCTCACAAATTTATCATCAACAATCCTGAATAATAAATTTTGACTAAGTAACAATAAATTTTGAATTTTATGTATAAGAGTAGAAAGTTGATTTTAAATGAATATCAATGAAAATTGATTTCTCCTTTATTTAGCAATAACATATTATATTGTTGAAACAATATCTCGACAGAAAAATATATTGCTGATACGGCAACAACATAGCTTACGGTTGGAAATATTAAATAAAATTACAATATTCTTTTACGTGCACAATGTTCTTGATGTATATTAAAAAAGTGATTTAAATAACTATTTTTAACATGTAAAATATAAAAATTTAATAAATTTTGATAAAATAATTAAAATAATATATTTTATAATGCTTGATACTATTCCTATTTCATATAGATGGTGTATGTTAAGATCAAAATTGTATTTATTTTTTAATTAAAAAATACTATTATAAATGTATTAAAATTATAAATACAATAATTTAATTGAAAGATATAATGTATAGAAAAATCCCTATATCCATTATTATAATTTTGTAATCACGAAATTAAATACTTAATTCATATAAATATGGGAATGATTATTTAATGATTTGCATTCATGAATTTAAAAAATCCTAAATTAAAAAAAAAAAAAAAGTAAAGTTTTGATTTTTATTTGGGAGAAAAATTTGTAGTTTGTAGCACTCATTTAATAATTGTTCCCAGAGACTACATTGGGTTGTGGTCCAATACGTCGAGCAGATGTCCATCCATTTGGACAAACACACTATGTGGTCGAGCAGACCCCTCATAGGTCGAGCATACGCTTGACATGTCGGGCAAGTGACAGGTCCACTATCTCACTTGCCACGTCACACAACTACCCTCTATTATCTCCTGAAAGATAGGGGTAGTTGGACCAAGGACAAGACTACTTGCTAGGTCTACATGCTCATTATGCGTACCTTGGCAGTTCTTCCTTGGGCCTAGTTGATCTAGCACATGGAAAAACCTTGGCCCAGCGCTGGGGGCACACTATAAATACTCTCTTCTATCAGAGGGTTAGGTATTCTGAATCTTAAATCTCTTCTATCTTTCTGTACTTATTAAGAAAAATAATGGAAAATGGTGAATGTGTGTTGATTATACCGATTTCAATAGGGCATGTCCCAAAGATGTTTTCCCTTACCTAACATAGATAAATTGGTCGACAACTTTGCAGGTTTTAAACTCTTGTCCTTCATAGACGCGTATAGCGAATACAACCAAATCCCCATTTCGGACACAGATAAACGACACACGGCCTTCATGACCCTGACAGGCAATTACTACTACAACATTATGCCGGGCTGAAGAACGTCGGAACTACGTACCAACGCATGATGAACAAGGTCTTCCGGGGAGAGATCGGAGACATGCTCGAGGTTTACATGGACGACATGATCGTAAAATCACACGAGGAGCTCGACTGCGCCTAGTATCTCTGAAAGGTCTTCAAGCAAGCGAGGAAGTGCAAAATGAGGTTCAACCCAGAAAAATGCACTTTCGGTGTATGAGCAGGGAAATTCCTCGGCTTCTACCTCACCCAACGGGGGATCAAAGCCAACCCCGATAAATGTCGAACGTTCTCGGAATTACCAACCCCAAACTTGAAGAAATATATCCATTCGCTCAATGGGATGCTTGCCTCACTATCTCGTTTCATCGTTAAATCCACGCAACACGCGTTTCCTTTCTTCAAGTTATTACAGAAAGAAACCACCTTTGAGTGGACCGATGAGTGCAAGCAAGCATTGCTCCACCTCAAGAGAGCGCTCTCTGAACCACCGGTGCTATCACGACTGCAGAAAAAGGAAACATTATACCTATACATGTATGTGGCCACCGAGGCGGTCAGCGCAACCCTCATCCGCGAAACGAATGATGGGCAGAAACATATCTATTTTACGAGCAAAGCCTTTCAGTGCCCCGAGCTCTTATACCAGCAGATCGAAAAGGTCACCTTGGCCCTGATAAATGCAACAAGGAGATTACAACATTACTTCCTCGCCCATACAATCAATGTCCGAACAGATCAGCCCATAAAACAACTACTCGAACGACCAGATATGGCCAACAGGATATTGAAATGGTCATTGGAACTGTCAGAATTCGACATCCAATAATAAAGCAAGAAGGCCTTAAAGGCATAGGTCTTGGCCGACTTCGTTTCCGAAATGACATATAACCCGACCCCGGCTAGCGGCGCCCACAAATAGACGATTTTCGACGACGACGCCTCCAGCTCAAGAGGAAGCGGCGCAGGTATTATCCTCGAAAACGAGGAAGGCATCCTGATTGAGGTATCACTAGCATTGGCCTTCCCGACTTCGAACAACCAGGCTAAAGACGAAGCATTCCTGGCGAACTTATGTCTGGCCGAAGACCTAGGGGCAAAAGAAATAAAAATCTCCACCGACTCTCAGCTTGCAGCGTCCCAAGTGCGGGGAGAATATCAGGCCAAAAACGACAATCTCATTGAATACTTAGCCCTTGTCAAAGACAAATTGGAAAAGTTCGATTCTTAGGAGGTTCGACACGTCCCACGCGAGCACAACACACGAGCAGACATTTTGTCTAAACTAGTGAGCATAAGGAAGAAGGGCAGAAACAAATCTATGATCCAAGAGATCCTCCCGCGACCAAGCATCGAGAAACCCTCCATGCCGCTCGAAGTGAATGCCATTGGTGACGCTCATTGTTGGATAACTCCCATCCACAACTACCTCAAAAAGGAAGAAATCCTAGCCGACCCAAAGAAGGAGTCCGCGGCCAAGAGAAGGGCATGCTCCTACGTCCTCATCAAAGGCAAACTCTACCGACGAGGCTTCTCCATCCCATTGCTCAAATGCATCGAGGAAGAGAAAGTCCCCGATATTCTGGGAGAAATTCACGAAGGGATTAATGCTCAGCATCTCGGCGGAAAATACTTGCCATGTAAATCACTTCAAGCATGCTATTATTGGTCGACGATGCAACATGACGCAAAAGAGCACGTCGAGAGATGTGACAGGTGTCAAAGACACGCATACATGCACCTCGCTCCTCATAGTGAGCTGAAGACACTCTCCTCCCTGTGGCCCTTCACTTGGTGGGGAATGGACATCCTCAGGCCGTTTGTGACTGGCTCTTACCAGAATAAATATCTTATCATCGGTGTAGACTACACAAAGTGGATCGAGGCCAAAGCCCTCGCCAAGATCACAACGCAAAATATACTTCGTTTCTTCAAGAGAAATATCCTCGCTCGCTTTGGCATACCCCAAGTCCTTGTCACTGACAACGAAAGACAATTCACAGAAGGTTCCAATATTTTATTTGCAATATGGACACAAAGCAACATTTCACGTCCGTCGAACATTCCCAGACGAACGGACAGGCGGATGCAGTCAACAGGGTAATTTTATGGGGACTAAAGCGCAGATTGGGTGAAGCGAAGAAAGCTTGGGTCGATGAGCTACATAGCGTACTATAGGCCTACCGCACGACCTCGCATTCAACGACTGGGGAAACTCCATTCCGACTAACCTACGGGACCGAGGTAGTCATCCCGGTAGAAATTCGAGAACCCTCGAGGCGAACAGAAGCACCCCTCGACGAGGAGCTGAACAAAGAAACCCTGGGGGTAGAGCTCGACCTCGTCGAGGAAATTTGGTCCGAAGCAGCCCTCCGAGAAGTATCACTAAAACAAAAGGTGGCACTATGCCACGATGCGAAGGTTATTTAAAGAGAATTCCAATTTAGCTGCCTAGTCCTCCGACGAAATCAGAAAATCCCGCAAGAAGGCAAGTTGGACGCGAACTGTGAAGGCTCGTATTGAGTCTGGGACAAGACAGACAACAGGGCATACTACCTCGAAAATATACAAGGTGAAGAACTTGCTCGACCCTGAAACACTAAGAAACTTAAGCAATATTACATCTAGACAACAGCGTGATCACGAGAGTATAGAAGGTACGACCATGTTTCAACATTTCTAATCAAAGGGAAGGCCGACACTCCTAAGAGACCTCTGTCGCAGTACCACGTCGGCAGGGCACCCAAATCGTGATGGGAAGGCCCGAGCCACGGGACCAGGGCCTCGATCGCGACACTCATCCTGTTTATACACAGACATAAAACTAGTCACCTCGTCGGTTCCCTAAACCGGCGAGCCCTTACAGTCGAGCAACAAGTTCACATTTCACAATTTAAAATCAAAAGCACAAGAAAATAAAACCAAAATAAAAACATTTCATTACGTAAACCGACCAAAAACTTGTCGGTACAGAGTACAAAAGGAGGGGACTGTGCCCAAAATACAAGTGGCACGCAGGCCAAAAAAACAAAAACTTTGGCTCACAGGCCAGACCTACTCGTTAACCTCCTCCTCTTCCTCTTCTTCATCCAGGCCGACGAACGGGCCAACAATTTCCCCGTCGGCCACCTCATAATTAAAGGTCGTCCCTGCAGTCACTAGCCCGAGGTTGACAACCTTGAGCTGGTCAGTGGCATTATCAAAACCCATTTGGAGGGTTTCCACGAAATCTTTCTCAAGTTGCCTGATCCTAGCAATCAGATCTCCCCGACTTCGCATGGCTTGATCCTCCTCGCTTCCCTCCTCAGCAGGGAGAGCCAATTTTTCCAACTCTTTGACCCTCAAATGGAGATGCTTATTTTCTACGAAGGCTTCATCGAACTCAACCTCCTTGTCCTTCAATTTCTTATTCTCATCTACCAGGTTGTCTCGCTCAAGCTTGACCTCCCCCAGTTCGAACATCAACCCTTCTTGGAGTTTGTGTTTCTCCATGTAATTGAAGAAGTCATGGAAAAGTAGGTCCCTCTTGACCTTGGTTGCCTGAAGTGCCTCCTTCGTGGCTCTCAGCTCCGACAGTGGGTAGGTATTGTCGGACAGGACCAAGGTCGTCTGCATGACCCTGATCACTGCAGCTATGTCCTGGGACAAGTTAGATCGCTTGGTCGCCCTGTCCTGGTCGAGAATAGCCTTGGCCTCGGTAGTTGCCACCCTGAAAGAACCCTCGGCACTAAAAACTTCTCGCTTGAGGTGGAAGAAGGGTATGAGGTAACTCCCTCGATTCTCCAACGGCCCGTCATTCACAGCAGCAGCCTGGTTCAGCGAGCTCTCAACGCGTTGACATTTATGAGGAGGAGAGTAACGCATGACGAGTGGACTGTTAGGCGTCGCCGCAACATGTGGAGAGTTTGGAGGATGAATGGGAGTCCCAAAGCCGCCACCCACGTCTTCAGTGGCCACCTGACAGACACGACCCTTTCCCGCCTTCTTTGATTGTTTGGTTGCACCCTTGTTGGCCAACTTCAGCACACGTTCCTTGAGGTTGGGCATGGCAGTTGCAAAAAGAAACAACATGTTAGTAGGATGAATAAAAACAACAAAGCAAGAAAGGGGCGAGCATAAACCACCGAAAAGTCGGAGAGCCTCCTCGTCTGATTTACATTCTAGCACGACTTTATTATTGATCAATCGAACCTCGAAGAGAGGTAGCCGCCATCATCCAGAAAGGGATTATCCAGCCGATCCACACACGTTGCAAGGGTAAAACCCCAGACATAGGCCACCAACTTTTCATATGTCAATATGTCCTCGGGCCGCATATTCTCAACCTTCACACAGTAATGGTCGGTCGACCATCTGAAATGATTTCGCTGCCATTCAAGAGGAATCTTCGAGACAAGACGCTCAATGCCATGGGCATCCTGTTGCGTACTATAAACTCTATCTAGAGCGTGCGAGGTGACGGGTTTCACTGTATACCACATATCCTTGAAGTTTCGGACAGAATCATGGTAGGTCTTGAAGAGCCTCATCTATTGTTTAAAAGAAACCCAACTGTGGCGCCCATGTGTGTCCGGCCGCTGCAGGTGGAAGACACGAAAGAAAAGGGGCAAGGTGTAGCCGACCTCGAGGTATTGGCATACCAGTTCGAACGTCCGAACAAACGCAATTGCATTCGGGTGGAGTTGCGAAGGAGCTAGGTCGAGCCTCCTGAAAACGCCCGCCTGAAAAACTGGTGAAAGGAAGTCGGATCCCCGCCTCTCGGAAAGCAAACTCATACATGGGGAACCGTTTTCCCCGAAACGTCGAGCAGATTCGTTGCTCGGGGAAAGGAGCGAAGCACTCCCAGTTGTGAGGTTTGTCTGGGCCTAGATCCTCCACGATGGTATGGGAGGTAGTGTGGTCGTGAACAAAACACGAGCCCGTCTCCAACGGCTCTTCGGCGACCCAAGAGAGATCCTCGCCCCCGGAGGTGGTCGGGGCACTCCTTTCAGCAGGGCGTTCTAGTTCGTCCACCCAACTATGTAGGGGCAGTTGGACCAAGGGCAAGAACACGTGCTAGGTCTTACTTACTCATACGTATTCCTTGGCAATTCTTCCTTGGGCCTAGCTGATCTAGCCCATGGAAGAACCTTGGCCCAACACTTCGGGCACACTATAAATACCATCTTCTATCAGAGGGTCAGGTATTCTGAATCTTAAATCTCTTCTACCTTTTTATACTTTTATTCTTACTTTGACATCAGAGTGTCTTGCAAGTACACCCCCCTCAGTCTCTGATCAAAGTTGCTCATCATCGGAAGGTTCCTCCTGATCAGGGAAGATCATATACATTTTTAGGGTTTGGTTGTTCAGGGAAGATAAATATGAAGAAGCTAGAAATAGAGATAGAGAGTGAGGGAGAGAGAGTTAGAGAGAGAGAGATGAAGAAGGTGAAAATATCAATTATCTACCTTTCAAAAAATTATTGCATGACTTGTCCATTTTACCCTACCATCAATTTGAAAATACCCTACATATTGGATAACACAGTAATTAACTAATTATCCTATTTTTCCCAACTACAAGCCTTCCCAGCATGCCAAGTGTAAACACCGGATTTGTTATTGGAACAAAACAAAAGATTTCCCCTTTTTCGGACAACCTTTCTAAAGTAACAAATAAGACTTTTACAATCACCTTCTTCAAAACTTGTCTCAACCATTGAACCAACTTGTACTCCATTTTGCAGAAAACCATATTCACAAGTTGTACTCCTTCTTCAACACTTCTCAGTATCACAAACTCTCATCCTCTCAACATATCAAAGGTAAACCTCATAGCCATTGTAATAGATTTTCTTCTTCATTTCAAACTCTGATGTCATGGATCTTCTTCATAGCGTTGTTTCTTACTTCATACATTATTTATGAGTTTTTTAATGGGCATTTTTTTCTTGGGTTTTATCTTGATAAGTCTTTGTATCAGTTTCTGCTTCGGTAAAATCTTGATAAGTATTTGTAACAGTTTTATCACTTTTTATCACTTTGTATATGTTTTATCACTTTTTGCTTAAGTTGTATAAGTTGTTTCCATAACTTTGTATCAGTTTTGTCACTTGCTTCATTTGTTTTGATGTTCAGTTGTTTGTGATTGTGATATACTTTAAACATGGTTGAGTTGTAGTGGAATGATTTAATGACATGTACATTTCGATGGTATCTGTGATAGAGTTTTGATGTCATATGATATACCAGATCCGGTTATGTTGGGTTAAACTTGTGTTTGATATGAGTGTTAAGATGAACGGTCTTTTTTATATGGAACCTATGTTTCCCGCTAACTCTTTTGTTAATATATGTAAAAGCTTAAATCAGTTTTGAGGTAGAATTGTTATATGGCTGAGGTTTAATGGTTAAATGGTTAATTGCACTTTATAGTCTTTATACTGGTTTTGAATATTTGTACTACAATTTGGCCTACATAAAAACTTAGGTGTTGTGCCTAATATGCATTTGTTGTGCATTTTTGAACTTTAGGTTATTCAATTTCAAGTTATTGCATCCATTGAATGTCACAACCTATATATGCAAAAATTCATTAATAAAATAAAATAATATGGAAACAAAAACTTTACAAAAATGCTTATTTAACTTAAGGTTGGTGCCCCTTTGCATGACTGTGAAACAAAATGACAGTAAAGAAATTTAGGTCAGTATTGGAAATTTCAATCAAATTAAATTAAAATAATAAATATTCATATATGGAATCCATGTATGTATTTTCCTAGAATTAAACATATAACTAACTAGATGTAGACTTATTTTCTATTTTGAGTAGCTTCCTCAATCACTTTTGGTGACATATTCTGTAAGTTATGTAAGTTCTATTTTGAACTTTATCTAATCTCAAGCAATTTGTTCATCTTTTCCATAACTTTTTTTCCTGTTTCTAATGTCATTGTCATGGTTATGCTTGAAATTCCTTCTATTAATCCTGTTGGTAAACATATGCTTTTCATGATTCTAATGTCATAGCCAAGAATGTCATTGTCATGCTTATGCTTTTCCATAACTTTATCCATGCTTCTAATCTCATAGCCAAGAATGTCACGACCACCAATCCTGATCAAAGATTTGGTTCAAGGAAACCAGGTTTGGAAAATGCATATTCGTGTTGTTGATCTTTGGATCATTAAAGAAAAGAGCGGATTACAACATATTGAGATGGTCATTTAGGATTCAAAGGTAATACTTACCAACTATTTATGCAATTTTACGTTACGTCTCTTTTATTTATAGTCTCATTTATTTACGTTACGTTTAAAATTGTAGGGTGACCAAATTCATGTTACAACATGGAATCGAGACTTTAAGGATTGGTTTTCCCAACTTGCATTGCATGAAACATATATCATTCATAATGGAGACCCTGTCGTGAATGATGGTGCATTCAAAGTATGCCCAAACCAACTCAAACTCGTGTTCAATGGAGGAACAACGGTTTCTAAAATGCCGCTTCCGCAAATACCAACACAAAAATTTCACTTTAAATCTATAGCTGATTTTCTGACTGGAAAATTCAACAAGGATCTCCTATATGGTGATGTTATTTTATTTATGCAAAAACATTTTTGTATACAACAAAGTTTCATATCAATTTTTTTCCACGTATGCACATGTAATAACGAATACGTCTTCTTAATTTCAGATGTCATTGGAGTTCTCCAAGATGTTGTTAATACACAAATGGGTGGCGGAGGCAAGAAATCGTGTGCTAACATTAATCTACGAGACGAATGTGGAAATGTAATAGAGGTTGCATTGTGGGATGACTATGCTAAAAAATTTGTCAACACGTACGACCGAATCAACTCTGCTGGTCCTACAATTCTTATTTTGACACATGCTTGGTGTAAACAAAATCAAGGTCAAACCTCTTATAACGTATTCTACTTATAACTTTGTATTTATGTGATGTTCTCAAATGACTAACCACAAACTCATTTGATGCCAAAATTAATTCTAAGTCCTTCAATGTTTTTGACAATGTGATTGTCTCATCTCAAACATATAAATGAATGGGTTTCTCAGAAATTATGAAATGGATGTTGGTATGCTAATGTGTCATTTGTTTTCATATGTTGTTCTCATAAACATGTATTAAAATTGGTGTTATACATGTTGTCATAACCGTATTATGTTATAAGACACATTTTTCTAATACAAAGTGTTTACAACAGCAACAGGATTGCCTAGCCTCTCTAACGCATGGAATGGTTCGAAGCTCCATTTTAACATCGATCATCCCCAAGTTCAAGAATTCAAATCATTGTATTCTTACACTATTGAACTTATACTTATTTTGTTTACTATACTTATATCATCACTAAAGTCACATTCTAACACACACATATGTTTTGCATAAGATTGGCATCAACCCCATCAAACTCTGCTCCATATCAATCTGTCACACAAACTACCAATTCTATTATGCAATATACCAACACAAGATGGACTAGCCCAAGTGAATTAAAATCCATTCGTCAGATCTATGAACTCGGAAAGGTTTGTTCTATTGTTTTTCATGTTCTTTGTTTTGGAGACAATCATGTTTGTTGTTAAAGTGTTAATGTACCATACCAGGATTGTTTTGCCACAACCATTGGTACTACCGTCCGATTTAAGGCTTCCAAATTTGGATGCTACTTTGAGTCATGTCCTCATTGCAAGGCTTCGCATAAATATCAAGGAACCAAATTTGAATGTGCTTGTGGTGTTAAGGATGCAGAACCTGTTTCAAAGTAAGCCATCCTTCTCATTATGAAATTTGTCTTCTCTAACTATTTGACCAAATTACACCACCTTCTTGCTCTACTTATGTTAGGTATAAGGTTGAAATCGAAGTTGAATACGATAACCACGTCGGATGCTTTGTTTTCTGGGATAAAGACTGTATTCCGTTTGTTAATCAGACTGCTAAGGAATTGCGAGAGGTCATGAAAAAGGTACTCTCTAAGGCCATGCTTACTCTATCTTTACCATTTAAATTAATGGTCAACTACAAGTCCTTAGCTAAATTATAATTTCCATAGGCTGGAGATGATAATCCGAATATATATCCAACACATCTTGACAACTTATTAAACAAAAAGCTTGCTTTTAGAATCAAGTTTCAAGCTCAATATGGTCAATTCTCAGTTGTTACGATACTTAATGAGCCCACAGACCTTTACAAGACTTTGGACGAATTGCTTAAACCTCAAGAGGTACAACCCTTTAGGTTATCAATTTCAATGTTAAGTGCACCGCACATAACTAATCATTCTTCTCACATCTTTCACAGCATTCTTCAAAAACATCGGTGCTTGGAAATGACAGCAAATTTGCAAGGGTAGTCCATCATGAAATGTTGGTATGGAAATATTTTGCATGATTATGTGACAACTTACTTTATGCCTGCATATGCCTATATTCAACATTTGGTTTTTATGTATTATTACATTGCATATGATACAATATAGCCTGGAAATTCATATGACCATAATGATGTCATTCCGACCGCGGTTGCAATAACTGATTCAAGTCCGTCAACCTGCTCTAGCAATACCCCTGCTAAGCGGATTGCTACCCCTCAATGTCTAGATGAAATGATGCAGCTTGAAAGTCTTACTCCGCAACATTCCACAACAAAGGTTAAGCACTTGAAGAAAGAGTAGTCCATCCTATTTTGTGCCACTTTTACATCTTGGAATTGCTTGATATTTCTATTTAGATGTAGTCCAAGGAACAAGAAACAAAATTCTTCTGAATTTTTGTCATTTGTGTTGTTTTGTGGTGCAATGCACCAAATTTCTATATTTTGTATCAAATTTTTATGCTACAAACATGTTGACAATCTTTTATTGGATTTATGATATTATGGTTTATAGACCAACCTTATTTTGCTATCATAACTAATGTGTTGATGATATTAGAATTATCTGTTAAAGCCTATCAAAATTAACACTATGATGCAAATTTAAACTATGCAATTTATCACTATTCTGCAAAATATTTGTTAAAGCCTTTATAAATTAGAAAATTCCAATAGGCAATCCAAAACATAGTTGTGCAAAAACACAATTTTATGTTTTCATATATATATCTACATTTTGAGGATCTGTGTTGTGTTGCTGTTGTTGTTTCAAAGTGATATTGTTTGGTGGGTCCAAATTGGTGTATGCTTTTGATATGTAATAGGTTGTCACATTTTTTTATTAAAGTTTTTTACTTTTCATATTTAATTAACCTATTCTATGAACACATTTTTTTGTTTTCATGCTTCTATCAATAAATCAAGAACTAGACTAAGCATGAAAATAGGTCATAAAACCAGCTGTGAACATAAAAAAAAACCATGTTTCAATGTTTGTATCCTATTCTATGATTCAGACTGACTTGGAATTAACATTAAAACATGTCATAGATGTGCAGTCCATGAAACATGTCAAAGTGCACTATTTGTAGGTGAAGGCAGCCTAGCACTCTACATAATAATGACACCAAAATGAACAACTCAAAGCCTGCGTTGAAAAAGTGTTTTTTACAGCATGAGTTGCAAATATTATGCTAGCTTTTGGTCATTTGTGGTGTAATACTTAAGAAACCGTGCAAGGGTTGTACTTTTGTTTTTAAAAATGTCAAACTTCCTTTCACATGTCAGGTACACATTAATATTTGATTGTACGAAAGAGTTTCTTGCTATACATTCCAACAATGTTTCTTCTATGTTCATGGACAACAAGCATTAACTTTATGGTGTTTCTCTTTTCTCTTACTATTTTCTTGATAGTTTCAATATTATACTATTATTACTCACCAAAATAGCAACCATGCTGTCAAGTCTTACTTTTGGTACATGTAATGGTTCAAAGATCCACAAATACACTTAGTTAGTCCAAGTATAATAAGAGTAAATATACTTACTATTCAACTATACAAACTGGCCCGTTAACATCCTATATTGTAGTGATTATTTTACAATTTAACCACATGTTATATTTTTATTCTGAATTTTTTAATATTTGCAGTTTGGTCCTCACAATCAGTTAATTTCAAGAAATCAATGCTTTTATGATATCAAGCATCTGATATTGACTTTCTGCAGAAAAGTAAGGAGACATTAACAACAGTTCAACGCTTTTCACCCTATCACAACATGTTCATTACAAGGAACAATTGGTTAATCTTATTTTAATAGGTGAGTCCTTTACTTAGAAACCACATTTAATAGAGTGCAGTCAAACATTTACGATTGATACATTCTTATTTGATGCATAAGGACATACAATCATTTAATACATCCATAGGCTACTAATGAACATCACTTATTTGATTTTAGGGCCAAAAATTATACATGCTTCTATTACAAATGATTATCACCTCTAAACTTTGGTTACTAATGAACATCACTTCTTTGAAGCATGTTATCACCTCTAAAGTTTGGTTATCCAATATCATAAATTATGTGTTTCATTAATATTCTAGGCCAAAATAAGACTACCTAGGATTTGTGTGTTTTCTTATTTACAAATCTTTTAGGTTATCAACTCTGAAAATTCTGATTGTGAATTGTGAATTATACATGAAAACACATGTTAGGCTGCCAATATAAAGGGCACTTTTAATGCATATACCTGCTAAGAATAGTTTGTTTTGTGATTAGGAGAGATTCTGAATTGTCGGCGATTGTGGATTATGTGTTTGGTAATTTCTCAAGAGATCATTAATTTATGATTTGGCCTTGGAAATAACAAATGCTAACAAAAAAAGAAAGACATGATATCAACTTTATAACAGATGGATTTTCACCTCCAATACATCATCCAAGTTTATTGTCTGTTTTTGAGCTTTCAATTTTAATATGTATACTGCTAAGGATCATTAAACCTTCCTCAATTTTGGATTAGCACCTATTAAACTTAGTGGAGAATGAAACAAATGAATACTATTGTTATAGTCTACATTTATTCTATAAGTATGTCATTATATCTCATTTTTTTGAACAAATAATGTCATTAATTCATTATGTTATCTAACAAGTTTAATTTTTTGTCTCTAATTTATCTAATATAGGGAGGCTATCACTGTATTGCTTGATATGGATCATAACAACAAGTTTACATTGGCAAAGCGTGCAAGGGCAAGAAGGTATCAAATACTAAGAGATTCACGGTCTAAACGGCACCGGCGTGCACCAAACCATCAATACTCATTCTCTGACCATGTATCTACCCCTATGACATTTGGAAGTAGAATGCCGCTTTCCGAAATCACTCCTGCGGAACAAAATAGACAAATGGTTGCTCGCGTTGTTGAGGAGGGATGATTGCTCACAACTCAAATTCTCGGATCCGCACCTAGCACTAGCAAACATGTTTTTCACCCGTCCAAGAATATTTCCATCTTTCGGAATATAGGTACTAATCTACTTTCAAAGTACAAGAATGTTATAAATGACATTCATGATGAGAATCGTGATATTTCTAAGGACGTATCACCAACATTAATAACATGCTCAAGTTTCGGCAACGTATTACATCATGGAGAAAACGTCCTTCCAAGCAAGTAAGTGCGTTATATTTATTCTATATTCCAGTTATTTGACATTCTTTATGTACCTACTAACATGGCATCAATGAATGAACAATTTTGACTATACTGACTCCAGGATGTTACTCATGCCAATAACAATCTGTTATAGCTCATTCATATCATATTTCCATACTTCATTCAATTGATATTGTTGTTTTACTATCTTTAACAAATTAAAAAAACCTCTCTGTGTTTGTTATTCGAAGAAAAACCATGATATATCTTGAAATCTGTAAACGTATAACCGAATAGTTCCTTTAGATCTACAATGCTTGCAGGCCCAAGTGAGACTGATGCCCTATTACAAAACTTACAAACTTCCATCGAAAGGTATGCGATAAATGGGTCTATTGGTTACAAGCTGATTAACCGTCCTTAATATTATAACACCATTATTTTTCAAAAGTTGTGTTAAGCATCATTTTGTATGCATTTAGGCCCATACAAACTGTGAAACGTCCTCGTGGAAGACCTCGCAAATCAACCGTACTTCATACAGAAACTCCCCCTAACGCAGATTTGTTATATCAGAGAAAAGCGATGGATGGTGGATCGTCTGAGCCAATCGAACCTTCATGCTCAATCGAACAGAGGTGTGCTAATATAGTCCTTTCATGAAAGTAACAAAATGTTTACCATATTCAGAGGAAGTAAATGGGCCTCCCCATACCTTTCGATATTTTGAATCTTTCAAAAATTATTAATGTAATTATTATTCTATTTATGAGCCTACAAGTTTATTTTGCAGCACACTGACTTCGTCAAGACCACGTTGTGGCCGACCAAGGAGGCCTTTGGGACTACCACATCTAGCTAATAATATCACATAGACCGTTGAGGACGTTGTTAATCAAAACAATCAACGCAATTCTGTCATGCCTCAAACCTTACCTTTACATGTCAGGTACGTCGTAAACCATTCTTATATTAATTGAACATGTATAGTTTTGTAAAGTACATTTCTTCCAATGCTTGCTTCACAGGTTTATAGTTGTATGTATTAGAATATCAATTGAAATATTTACTGCTTATTTATTGAACAACTTGCAGTCGATCCAACAATAATGCGTCGCATCCCCATAGACACTCTAGCGACAATGTTCCAGTGGCTGATTTTGCTGCCCAACCTACACCTCTTCCAACGTCTACCATATTTACTCCAATGGTTAATCCAGATTTTAATGGAGACATCGACGATGGATCCGACTACGACCCTTTTGCAAGTAAGGGGAGACCATTGTAGTGTATTGACATCTTGTGAATAAAACCTACATAACTAATACATTATTGTTTTTTTACTACATCACAGCACATCAATTAGATGATGATTCCTTATTCGAATCGGACGCCTATGAACCACCTTATTTGATTGATGAAAACTCTCTTACCAATTCTCAAGGTACATCATTTCAATTCATATAGCTATCTAATTTAACATCTGGAAATGAAATTAACAAAATATGGTTATTTGCAGAATACTATGACATTGGGGATCCTTTAATTGAGTATTGTTATTGTAAAGCAATGATGTGGTATCAAGAGAGAATGGGGAAAAATCATCATTCCGCTAATCCCAAGTTTTCATTATGTTGTGCCAATGTGTTGCACCCCAAAATTTGCCCTCACAATACAAGACTTTGTGTACTAAGAAGGTTCACAAGTGTAAACACCCCAAATTTGCCCTCACCCATTCACATCTTGGCTTGTGGTCATTTCATATGCATAAACACAATCATATCATCTCATATCTCATTTTTGATTCACTGCATGGATTCAAAGTCATCTGCACCTAGGGTTTGTGATCTGAGCAATCCAAGGGCTTCTTGAGCCACTCCAAAGGCCACCAATCACTTCAAAGGGGTCCATGTGTGCTCTTATATCATATTACATCCTCTCAAAGTCAAGAATACAAAAGAATCACAAGAACTGGGATTGGTGTGGATGCAGAGCCAGGTTTGACTGCACAGTTGACCTAAAATTAGGGTTTTGGTTCCAGAGGCCATAACTCCAAATTTTTTGGTCATTCTTGTTTCCATTGGTCTCTATATGGTATAGGGAGTATGCATATCAAATTTTATGAAGAAATTCCATGGGGAAGTCATCTGATCAAGGGTTGACTTTCTGGACAAGTCAGTGCAAAATCAGGGCATCTGAGGCCCCCAATGACCCAACCAATGGGTGATCTTCATCATTTTGAGTGTATATGATCTTTATTTGATCATGGAAGAAGGTTGAAGTTCACAAAAATCAAGAATTTGGAGTTTTTGCAAATGTTGACTTTTTGGGCATAGTTGACTTTTCAAGAATATGTCATTTTAGGTCATTTTTCAAGCCTTGATTCTTGATCCAAAAATGCTTCAAATGGAAAAACTTTGGTCATGAAAGTTGTAGAATACATTTTTCCCTTTTCAAAAAGTAAAAGAACATGATCAAATTCTTCTTGGATCAAAAGTTATGGTGTGACAAAGTTGGCAAAAATCATTGATTTTCAAGACATGCCTCAAATGTGAATTTTGCAAAATCATGAACCAATGCCATTTGTAGCTTCTAATTCACTTCAAACCATGACACAAACATCACATAAACTCTAAAAGTCAGAATTGAACCAAGAATGCTCATGTTTCATGGCTTGTAGAATGAGAAAGTCACATGTGAACCAAAGTTGCACCAACTTGCAAAACTCATGATCACACTCCCTACCACTTGCCACATTGGATGCTGAGCTTTACTAGCCCTTCCCCTCACCCTTGCTGCACCAGCCCATGCCTTGTACTAGCCTAGAACCAAGCCATGCTTTCCTTACACAAAAAGTTGACTTTTGGCAAAAGCAAACATCCCAATCACCACAGGCCATGTCACATCCTCTGGCCACTTGGAATTGTTTATTCTTTCCATCTGCTAGCAAAACATATCAAGAAGCCAAGCTGAAACACTCCACAACACACCATACACAAACACACCTCATTTTGCAAAACTCTTCGAATCTGCCTCCACAAGCCTAAAACACTCAAACTATTTCCACACTTCAACTCACCATGCCTCATTGAGTCCAAAGCATCAAAGAACCAAGCCTGAAACAAGCCATAACACCACTTCACCATTTTCACTCCAATTTGCAGTTTCTCTCGAAACTCACTCCACAGCTCACAAACATCCAAACAAACTTCACAAACCTTCTCCACTCATCATCTGGACCACAAACAACCCTTCACCATTGCCAGAAACAGCCTGAATCACCATTGCCATGTTCAACTGAGCTTGAGCAGAAGTTGTTCAAACTCTTCATCCAGCCAACATAAATTTCTCCCAAGCATTCAAGCATCATCAAGAGGTCATAAGGAGTGGATTTCACCAAAGGAGGAGGTCAGAAACTTGCTGGAGTGAAAGCTTCGAATCTCAGGTAGCTCAAGAACTTTTTTTCCAGAAATGGATTTTTAAGTTCTAAACTTGTTCTATATGTCTTCCTGATCATGAATATGCCTTTAGTTTTGAAAATGGTGATGAAATGAGAATTTAATTGCTTCCTGAAACTCTGTTGACCTAAAAATTGTTTGGTTTGATTCATGTTTCTGGGGAAAAATAAATGTTGTTTGTGATGGGGTTTTGATTCAGTGGATCATGGGAATCATTTCTGTATGCTTGGTTTTCATTTTTGTTACGTTTTGAGAGAGTTTGGAGATTTTCAGGTGGGCTTCCCACCGGAGAAGACGACCGGAGGTCTTCTCCGGCCACCTGAAAATAATTAGGGCATAATCCAGTCATTAATTTCCATTTGAATGTGGAGCGTAGATTTCCCTTGACCCGTTGACTACCCGCGCGCATGTGTGGCCTGGATCCTCCCAATTAGCCCTAATCCACTTAATTAGATTTAATTAATTATGATTAAACTAATTTAGTCAGAAGCAACCACAGCCCTTGGATAGCGCGCGCGGTCAAACATTTCAAATCCAGGCTCAATCCTGGCCCTCCATCCTGCATACTTCATTTTAAATTCATTTTTATTTCATTTCTTTTTATTTCATTTGTCCAATTTATTTAAAATAGCAAAACTTGTTTAAAAATTATGAAATTTTTTATCCTGAGTTTCATTAATTTTTCAAACACAAAAATATTTTTATTTTCATTTTTTTGCATAAAAAATGTATTTTTAAATATTTAAAAGATTATTTTTAATTGATTAATGGAAATTAATTTATTAAAAATACTTTTAGGTATTTAAAAATCACCAAAAAAATTCATGAAATGTTCTAAGACATTTAGAAACATTGTCCAACCTTCAAACCAAATTTCTTTTTTGATCTTGATGCTTTTTGAGAATTTTCTTTTGAATTAAAATCATTTTTGTGCATTATTTTGATCCTAAGTTCAAAAAATCATTTCTGCCTATCTATGAAGAGTTGGACATTGATTCTTCTTGCATTGCATTGTGTTTAGCATGTAGTTTGTGAGATTAAATGGCCATGATTTGATCTTTCATTTTCAATTTGTTTGGCATTTCTTTTGTTTAGGAACCCTAAAAACCCTAGAATCTTGCAAAAATCATAACTTGAGATTGGTTAAGAGTTGAGACTTCTCCTTTGGGCATTGGTTTAGTATGGGATTAGGGGTCCTTTGTGTGGCATTTTCCATTTTTTATCTTAGGGTTTGCTTCTGGTTTTGGTTTGTGTTTGATGTTTGATTCATAAACCCTAATTTGGGCTTTCATATGCATCCATCTTGCATTCTCTTGCATAACATGACTTGCCATGACTTTGTATGCATCCATTTGATCCATTTTACATCATAAGACATATAGAAAGCATATTTGATCATTGCATCATGTATTTGCCATGTTGTATGCCATATGCACTTCATAACTTTTCATGTGTTTTCATGGTTCCTAGCTTGCTTCATTTGCATTCATGAACTTGTATGATCATTTCCATGTGCTGCCTCATGTTTGTAGCATCTCATAGCATCATTAGCATCATGTATATGTTTCTGGTTTGGTTTTGCATCATACCATTTCATCTCATTTTTCATTGCATTGCATTCCTTTTCTAACATTTCAGGTGGTAAGTGAACTTGAGAAGTGAATTTGCCTTCACTTCTCATAACCTTTCTTTCCATCTCTCTTGCATCCATTGTTGCATTTGTGTTTGTGTTTGAGTTTGAGCTTGCCCATTCTTCTCCCCACTTTCTTTCTTCAAGTGACTTGACTTCTTGAATGAAGCGAGTCACTTTGCTTCTCTTGATCCTTTCATCTGCTTCCTGGTGGTTCCATTGAAGATTGCTCTTGAAAACCTCACAAACCTTAGGGACAACCAAGCATGACAATGATTAGGGTTTTGATTAGTCTTCCCTCTTAGTTTTACCTTTGTGTCTCTTTGTGTCTTCTCTCCTCATCTCATAATCAGGGACTAAACCCTAAAGGCTTTAAGGCTTTGTGATTAAGCTTGTGCCTGCATCCTTCTCTTAGGATGGAGTGTATAACTTTAATCCTAAGTGTTAAACCCTTAATGTGTTTAAATCTCTTAATCAATTCACTTAATAATCATCAAGACATCACACTTGTAACTTGGGCCTTGCATTAGGGTTCTAATTCTTCCTTAAATGGTTAAGAAGGACTAACCCTAGTGTTAATGGACAAGTCCCCCTCAAGTTGTCTTACAAATCATAAAATCCACTTCATCATCATATCGTTAAATAAAATCCACTTAATCAAAGGTTTGTTTTGTCATGAGTTTAATCCCTAATCATGGATTAAGTTGAGGAGTTTTCCTCAGCTTAAACATTCTCATCTATTATCCTTCTTTTAGGATGGTGTAATGAGTCTGTTTAATCCCTGATTATGGCTTAACCTCATTACTCAACACTAAACAAAAACAACAAAAACATCTAAATAATCACAAGTAGGTTAATGATCTTAATCCTACACCAGAGGTGATTAAGTGTGAGAATCTGACTTCACACTTAAGGTACTCTCATTACCCCTAATCAGAGGGAAGATGTGATGAGCTTACTAAATCCATTGGTTTAGACTTAAGCTCATTAACTTATGACAAAATCCAAAAACAATAAAAGACTGAAAACACAAAAAACAAACAATAATCGTCTCCTTCAGGATTCTTTTCTCATCTCATTCACTCACAAGCGAGAACTTGCTTTTTCCGTCTAATGCAAGACAGTTTGCACCTGAGCCAGACAGGTCATACACTTGAGCATTGACAAGCAAGCAGTTCAAGTCAATTCATCTTTCAGTCTCTTTGGGTCGAACTACGGTGTTCTGACTTCCTCATTGCACGAGAGGATACGTAGGCATAACTTAACAGTTATCGAACAAAAGTCTCTGTATATTCCCCCTCTTTCTAGCCCCATTCTTTTAGCCTCATGATATTGAGCAATTCATTTTCATTCCTACACTGACACTGTATATATTATACTTCACTTTTCTCTTACACTGACACCTGTACATTTTGTTTTCCAGCTCTTTTACACACAAATTGCACTGACACTACCCCTTTAAAACACAAATCTTTCAAGCGTGGATCCCGTCGAGTACGGCGGACAATCTGGGTGCTAATACCTTCCCAGGTTGTAACCAACCCCCTTTCTCAGTCTCTCTGGTTCGCAACCGTCTTATCCATCTCTTTCTAGGTCTATGCAGCATTGCCTTTCCTCCGGGATAAAAATGCCTAGCTGGCGACTCTATTCATCTCCAGTGAGTTCACGGCTGTGTGTTCTCATTGCTCTTTTCGCCGACCGTTCGCGCTTGTACCGGGATGCAAATCTTTGGGAGCAACAGCTTGGCGACTCTGCTGGGGAATCTTACACTGCAACCAGGGCTTCTGGTTCTTTTTGTGGGTTCCTCCTAGCGCTTGATTGATTTGTGTTTACTGGGGTGTTATGTGTTATCTGTGTTTGTATTTTTGTTTTGTTTATTGCTTTATGTACAGTTGTTTTATTGCTTTCTTTATAGCTTTATATACATCATACTGTCATACTATTCTGGCTGGATCTGTTGTTTCTGTTTTGGTGGGTGGGTGTTCCATTGAGAGTTAAGGTCCTATACCTGGGACCTGAGTGACACCTAGGCTAGAGTGAATCATTTACTTTCCCATTCCATCTCGGTCTGGTGCGGGAATATGAAACACGGTTCAGATATGGGTTTCTTCTTGAGAACTCTGTGTTGCAGATTTCCTGCAGTACTAGGGCTATCTGGGAAGCCTGCTAAGTCTGGATGACCTTTAGTATTGACCTTCAGAAACTGAGGTGAATTAGAGGAGGAACTTTTATGGTTATTGTAAACATTGTACCTCCGGGTTAGAAGTGTTTACACTTCTCATAACTGATCCAAGTCTGAGGATCCTTGTTCTAGAACACCACCTGTGAGGGGGACGGGCTGTTTACAGGTTTGCAGGTACCTTGGCCTCAGAATACCCTATTACTTTGTTTGTTTAAGAGTACTCCATGTTGGAACAGTTCTTGTGATTCTAAACCCTGGACGCGTGGCTCTTTATTTGAGTCCCCCACCTTGGTTACTGGATTTATAGACCTCCATCTGGATTTCTTACACACATGGACCTATATCAGAGTTTTGATCAGATCCGGCTCAGTCACAAACCCTTTGCATTTCATTTGCATACATAATCATTGCATCATATTGACATTTGCTTATTTGTGTTTCAGGGTATCCATCTTCATTTGGTTTTGGTTTTGACCCCATCTTCAGTATTGACCTATCTTCATCAGCACCTGCATCAGTTATCAGCTATCTACTTCGGCTGTCACCAGCACCAGCCAATCAGTGGCCCCTTTTCTTCAGTGTTATCATCAGCACCTGTCTTTACTCAGTCTTCAGCATCATGGCCCCTAAAAAGAGCAATATCACCTATCACTTCTTCCAGCCAGAGTTATCAGACATCAGGAGGATTCAAACCCTGATCACTCCAGATCACATACCATTGTTCAGAGAAAGTTATGGAGATGTACTTGATATGGTTATGGATCTGGACCCTTCACAAAGAAGTCTGATCCACACTTGCATTCAGTTCTATGATCCCCCACTGAGGTGTTTCACTTTCCAAGACTTTCAGCTGGGCCCTCTATTGGAAGAGTACTCCTCATTGGTTGGTATGCCTATCAGGGGTGGAATTCCTTTCAACCCTGAGATGGTCTTTCCTGGTAATGGATAAGTAGCAAAGGCTTTGCATTTGGAACCTGTCCTGATTGAGCAACATATGACTTCCAAGGCTGGAATCCCTGGTTTCCATCTGGATTTCTTGATCTCTCAAGCTACCTTGAAAGCTTCTTTAGGAGAGTGGAAAGCTGTCTGTGCTCTATTGGCCTTGAGCATATATGGAATTGTATTGTTTGCAGATGAGCCTCGATTCATTAGCAAGAATGCAATCCATCTGTTCATCCTGAAGAACCCAGTGCCAACTTTATTGGGGGATCTTTACTATTCAGTGCATCAGAGGAATGAAAAGCAGAGGGGAAGATTAGTGAGGTGTTGTGCTCCATTGTTCCACACTTGGCTTCTCAGGCACCTACCCAGGACAGATGCATTTTTGAAACCTCATCAGCAAAGCAACTGGGCTAAGAGACTCACTGCTCTAACTTCAACAGATATCAGATGGTGCACCCAAAGCACCAAAGGCAGGGATATCATCACCAGCTGTGGGCATTTTCCCAATGTGCCCCTAATAGGAGTTAAGGGTAGTATTAATTACAACCCTCTGCTGTTCAGAAGACAACTGGGCTATGCCCTGGTCCACACTCCTAAGGCACAAGACTTGGTTGAAACTCTTTATTGTGAGAACAAGATTAATCTGGCTATTGTTAGGCAGGCTGCTTGGGCCTGGGATAATGTTCAAACCAAAGGAGTAACCATTTTGGGGAAGTGCAGCAATGTGGCATCAGCACAATATTATGAATGGTCCCGTGCCAGGGCCCAATTCTCTGGGATGCCCTTTACTATAGAAGATATGCCTGAATCATCTTCAGCACCACCTGCCACTATCAGTTTAGAGGAGTTTGAGAGTTTGAAAGAAAGAAATGAGAAGTTAACTCAAGCTTTGCAGAAGACCATCCGAGAGAGGAGTGAGGGTATGAGGGAGGTTGAGAGATTGGAGAAGTTGAGAGTGGAGCATCTGGTTAAGATTGAGAAGTCTGGGGATTATATCAAAAAGTCCAAAGCTGGAGAACAAATTCTGAAGAATGCTTGCAAAGAAGCCCAGTTCCAGAGAGCAAGGACAGACTTGTATCTGAAGGAAAGTCAAGCTCGGTGGGTCAGGATCACCGAGGCTCGTACTCTAGAAGACAAGAGAGTTCAAGACAAGATGGAGCAACTAGAAGCTAGTGCAAAAGAGCAGCAAGAAGCCCTGGCAGCAGCCCAGAGGGAGATATCAGAGTTGAAGATCAAAGCGGGAGTGAAGAGGTCAAAGGACCAAAATCAGCACAAGAAGCTAACAGCAGCTGTTGCGACCCGGAATCTCCTCATCAGGAATCTCACTGAGCGTCCGGCTGATCCTGTGACCGAAGCACTTCTCAAGGAAGTTCGTGAGGATGAGTTTGGTCTTGATGTTTGACCATTTGTTTGTTGTTTCTTTCATTCCATGTACTTTTATTTTCCTGTAATGTATTTTGACCCCTCAGAGGGCTTGTATTTGTAAACAAACTATGTACCCTTTTGCTTTTGTAATATATGTTTGTTCCATCCGAGTTTACTTCAAAAGCAACATCAACAGCATCTCCAAGGGTCTGGAAGGGTCAAAACTGAATGCCAAACCGGATACCTTGAAAGCAAATAAACATATTGCATTGCATGCTAACCCTTTGTTTGTTTTGTAGGTTTTTGTTTTATTGCCACTAACTCTGTTGTGATGTCCAGGAATTATTGCTCGGCGCCGGGTATTTCCCCTCAACCGTCTGCACCGTTATCCGACCCGTAACAATCTTCCGGGCATTCAAATGGATCAGATGCAGCAGGACCTTACTGAGGTCAGAAATCAAATGGCAAACGAAAGGCTAGAAATGAGGAATCAAATGACTCAGATTATGGAAGTGATGAACAACATGGCTCAGAGCCAGGAAAGATTGAGGGCCATGGTGGAAAGGCAGAATCAAGAAGATCCACATATAGGGACTGCCGGCACCAGCAACAATGAAAGGGTCCAACCTCATGTAAACCCCCCTGTATTTGGACCACACCTCCATCCTGAGGTCAATATTCCTGCAAATGTTCAAGGGACTGCCACCGCAGCTAGGGTACTTCAAGAAGACCCCCAAGAGGACCAGTTCACGGTAATGGGTGCTGGGGAAGAGGCTTATGATAGGAGGTTGGATGAGATAGCTAAGAAGTTGAGGTCCTTAGAGTCTCAAAACTCTTTGGGATTCGATGTCATGGATATGGGCTTGGTAGACGGGGTCAGGATCCCCCATAAGTTTAAGCCTCCTTGTTTTGAAAAATACAACGGGACTTCATGCCCCCAGACTCATTTACAGTCATTTCTGGGAAGGCTGAAGGCCTATACAATGGATGAGAAGCTTTGGATGTTCTATTTCGAGGATAGCTTGACTGGAGCGTCAAGAGAATGGTACTCTCACTTGACAAGGGCAACTATTAGATGCTGGAAGGACCTGGCAGAGGCCTTCATCAGACAGTATCAGTACAACTTAGACATGGCACCCAACAGGACTCTCCTGATGGGAATGTCACAGTCATCTAGAGAGAGTTTCAGAGAATATGCTCAAAGATGGAGACAGCTTGCTGCTGCTGTCCAGCCACCTATGTCTGAAAGAGAGATGGCTGATATGTTCATGAACACCCTTCAGGGAACCTATATTGATAGGCTAGCTGCCTTCTCGTCCAACAGCTTTGCAGATGTTGTCATAGCAGGGGAGAGAATTGAAAGCCTATTGAAAATGGGGAAGATCTCAGACAATGGTGCAAGCTCATCCAGTAATGCCAGAAAGCCTTTTGCAGGACCGAGAAGGACTGGTGAGACTAATGCCATCCACACCAACAGGGGCAGGCCCCAATATGTTCAAAGGTCAATAGCAGTAGTCACCATTCCTGCTCCAGCTCACCCACCACCAGCCTATCAACCTCCTCAGCAAAACTATCAACAACAACCTCAGTACCATCCACAAAATCAGTACCCTCCAAGAAACTACAACAACAGCAACACCAACAACAATAACCAGCAAAGGCCATTCCAACAGAGGCCATCTCAAGCCAACAGAGTGATCGACCCGATCCCCATGCCATATGCTACATTGTTGCCACAGCTCCTGAAACTCAACCTAGTTGAGCTAAGGACGTTGGCACCTCCAGATCCCAACAGTCTACCCAGGAATTACGACTCCAATGCTAGGTGTGCCTTTCATTCAAACGCACCTGGCCATAGTACAGAAAAGTGCAGAGCCTTGCACATGAAGGTACAAGACCTGGTAGACTCAAAAGCTCTGAATTTTGCACCACCACCCAATGTCAACAAAAATCCTATGCCAAACCATGGTGGTCCCCGAATTAACGCTATTGAAGAAGACAAGCCGTCTTATTTAATAACCAGTGTGGGTCAAATCAGGACACCGTTGGTGGAGATCAAGGCTCAGCTCTTGGAATGTCATATGTTCCCAGGGTGCGAGTTAGGGTGTGCTTACTGCAATATTTCAGTAAACGGGTGCGATAATCTGAGGAATGGCATAGATGGCCTTATTCAGAGTGGCCAACTCCAGATCACCACATCATTTCCAACAAATCCAGCAATCTCATCAGCAACGGTTTCAGAACCTCCTACAACTGCAGCAACCATTGTTCCCGACAATTCTTCGGCTTCATCAACAAGTACTTCATCTGTCTTCTCAACTGATCAGTTTTCAACAAATTTTCCTGCTACAACTTCAGCTTCACTCCATTTTGAACCTCTTACAACAACAACATCCATTCTTCCAACAATGTCTCCTACAACACCAGCAACCAATCATGAAGATGTCTCTACTGTCACGATATTTTATGATCCTGAAAGCAACTCTGCCTACAATTCAGAAAGTGCTGCTCCCGTTAGAGCACCAGTTACGATTTATTACGATCCACAAACTATTACAGTCCCTTCAGCAGCAGCGATCAGTCCAGTCACTGTCACGGTGCCTGGACCAGTACCATATGAAAGCAATAGGGCCATCCCTTGGCACTATGGCTCTGACGTGTACTGCGAAGGAAAAAGAATCACTCTTGAAACATCAACACCTGCACCACAAGTAGATAATGTGGGAGGAGGCGGAGGCTTCACTCGAAGCGGACGTCTCTTCGCTCCACAAATTCAAAGACCCACTGCCGAGGCAGAAGCTGCTGCCAAGGCAAAAGGGAAGAGCCCGGTGCAGGAAGATCAAACTGTTAAGGAAGCTTTGAAGACACCATTCGATCAAGAAGTTGATGAGTTTATGAGAATCATCAAAAAGAGTGATTACAAAATTGTGGATCAGCTTCACCAGACGCCATCCAAGATCTCTATCCTCTCACTGCTTATGTGCTCCGAAGCCCATCGGAATGCACTACTCAAAGTCTTGCACGCAGCTTACGTGCCTGAAGAGATCACTGTCAACCAGTTGGAAACCGTGGTTGGAAATGTTACTGCTAGCAATGGGCTAGGGTTCACCAATACTGACTTGACAGCGGATGGCCGCAACCATAACAAAGCCTTTCACATCACCATGGAATGCAAAGGGGCAGTCCTTTCTCATGTGCTGGTGGACACAGGGTCATCCCTTAATGTCTTACCAAAGAAGGCCTTGGTGAAGCTAGAGTATGAAGGATTAGCTTTGCGACCCAGCAACCTGGTAGTAAGAGCCTTTGATGGTTCTAAGAGATCGGTTCTGGGAGAGATTGAGCTACCTGTGACAATTGGCCCACAGACCTTTAAAACTATCTTCTATGTGATGGACATTCAGCCTGCCTACAGCTGTTTGTTGGGTAGACCTTGGATTCACGCCGCTGGCGCAGTAACGTCTACCCTTCACCAGAAGTTAAAATTTGAGTGGGAAGGCCAAGTTGTTACTATCTGTGGGGAAGAGGATATATTTGTTAGCCATCTGGCTACTTATAAGTATATTGAGATGGATGGGGAGATCCATGAAACAATGAGCCAAGGATTTGAGGCCTTGAATGTCAATGAAGCATCTGCTGTATCTGGAATCTCCATGTCATCTTATCAACAAGCCCGGAAGGTTGTTGAAGAGGGAACTGCCCAAGGCTGGGGCAAGGTTTTAGCTGTGGAGGAGAAGAAGGACAAGTTTGGGTTGGGTTACAGACCAACTCAACAACATCAAGCAAAGGCTGCTGAGAAGCCCGGTTTTGTCAGTGGGGGGATGCTCACCCCTGATGCTATCAACAATCTGGAAGACGAGCTGGAAGAGGAGCGCAATCTGGAGAATTGGATTCGTCCAAAGATCCCGGGGAGCAGTATCTCGAACTGGTCTTCCCAGGAAATTATAAGAGTTACTCATGCAGAGTAATTATTATTTCCTGTATTTTTATATAGCATGCATCAAAGTCTTGCATCTTGCCCAAGATGACAAGACTCATTTTGTAATCAGGGCCATCTGTACTTTTTGTGCAAACAAGATTAATTAATGAAATATCAGACATCTTTTTGCAAATGAGTCTTTTTCTTTTCCGCTCACTGTTTTTCCATTTTTTCTTTTTGTACAAAAAATAAATGGCAGTGTTTTCAAAATGATAACTTTATTTCACTTTTCTAAAAAAGGATTAAAATCAAATCACTAAAATGAACCAACTGAACCCTTGCAGAGAGTGCCTTCCTGACAGCACCGACAACAACACGGCTATGACTTCGTATGACTTTGACAATCCGATCAATCAAGCCGATGAAGGGGTTGAAGAAGAGTATGAGCTTCCTGAAGAGCTAGCCAGGTTGTTAAGACAAGAAGAAAAGGTTATTACTCCTCACCAGGAGGAGGTTGAAGTGATCAATCTTGGTACAGACGAAGATGTGAAAGAGGTTAAAATCGGGGCCTGCCTGCAAGACTCAGTGAAGAGAGAACTGATTGACCTGCTTCAAGAGTATATGGACGTGTTTGCTTGGTCATATCAAGACATGCCGGGTTTGGATACCGATATTGTTGTGCACAAGCTGCCTTTGAGAGAAGAATGCCCGCCAGTTAAGCAGAAACTGCGCCGTACTCGTCCAGACATGGCAATGAAAATCAAGGAAGAGGTACAAAAGCAGTGGGACGCCGGGTTCCTTACTGTAACTAGCTATCCACCGTGGGTCGCTAATATAGTACATGTGCCTAAGAAGGACGGTAAAGTAAGAATGTGTGTTGACTACCGGGACCTGAACAGAGCCAGTCCAAAAGATGATTTCCCATTACCTCACATTGATGTATTGGTGGATAACACGGCTCAATTCTCGGTGTTCTCCTTCATGGACGGATTTTCAGGATATAATCAGATCAAGATGTCACCTGAAGACATGGAGAAGACAACATTCATTACACCTTGGGGCACGTTCTGTTACAAAGTGATGCCATTCGGACTGAAGAATGCTGGTGCCACATATCAACGGGCTATGGTGACATTATTCCACGATATGATCCATAAGGAAATCGAGTGTTATGTGGATGATATGATCGCCAAGTCCCTTACGGAAGAAGATCACCTGGTGAATCTGCTGAAGTTGTTCAAGCGTCTGAGGAAGTACCAACTGAAGTTGAACCCCAACAAGTGCACATTCGGGGTGCGATCCGGTAAGCTGCTGGGTTTTATTGTAAGCGAGAAAGGGATTGAAGTTGACCCTGATAAAGTCAAAGCTATTCAAGAGATGCCTGCACCGAAAACTGAGAAAGAAGTTCGAGGGTTCTTAGGTCGATTGAACTACATTTCACGGTTCATATCTCACCTTACAGCAACCTGTGAACCCTTGTTCAAGCTGTTAAGAAAAGAACAGACGGTCAGGTGGAACGAAGATTGTCAGAAGGCTTTTGACAAGATCAAAGAATACTTACAAGAACCTCCAATCCTTATGCCTCCAGTTGAAGGAAGACCTCTGATAATGTATTTGACGGTATTAGAAGAGTCAATGGGGTGTGTGCTGGGCCAGCATGACGAGTCTGGTCGAAAAGAGTATGCAATATACTACCTAAGCAAAAAGTTTACCGACTGTGAACAACGTTATTCACTGCTCGAGAAAACTTGCTGTGCTTTAGCGTGGGCTGCTCGCCGACTGAGACAGTATATGTTGACCCACACTACCTTATTGATCTCAAAGATGGACCCGGTTAAGTACATTTTCGAGAAGCCAGCCCTTACCAGACGGGTTGCAAGATGGAAGATGATTCTCACAGAATACGACATCCAGTATACATCTCAGAAAGCCATCAAGGGCAGTGTACTATCTGAATATCTTGCTGAGCAACCCATTGATGATTACCAGCCTATGAGATTTGACTTCCCTGATGAAGACATCATGTTCATAAAAGCAAAAGATCATGAAGAGCCTATTCACACTGAAGGGCCTGACCCGGAAGAAGAATGGACTATGATGTTTGACGGGGCTGTTAACATGAACGGTCGTGGTGTTGGTGCAGTACTCATTACACCCAAAGGAGTTCACATGCCTTTCTCGGCGAAACTCACTTTCAACTGCACTAACAACGAAGCTGAATACGAAGCTTGCATTATGGGTCTTGAGGAAGCCATTGACCTCAGGATCAAGACATTGACTGTATTCGGAGATTCAGCTCTGGTAGTTAATCAAACCAACGGAAAATGGTACACCCACCAAGATCATCTGATACCTTACAGGGATTATACAAGGAGGTTATTGACTTTCTTCACCACAGTCAAGCTTGAGTATATCCCTCGGGACGAGAATCAGTTTGCAGATGCTCTTGCTACCATTTCATCCATGATCAAAGTTCAAGCTGCTAACTTTGTACCTCAGATTTCAGTGTCCAGACTTGATAGACCAGCATATGTGTTCGCAGCAGAAGTTGTCAAAGATGATAAGCCTTGGTTCCATGACATTAAATGTTTCTTGGAGGATCAGACATACCCACCTGGGGCATCTTCCAATGATAAGAAGACTTTGAGAAGGCTTGCTGGTAGTTTCTTTCTGAACACTGATGGGTCTTTATACAAAAGGAATTTTGATATGGTACTCCTCAGATGTGTTGACAAGACGGAAGCAGATTTGTTGATGCATGAAGTGCACGAAGGATCTTTTGGTACCCACGCAGGAGGGCATGCCATGGCTAAGAAGTTGCTAAGGTCAGGTTATTACTGGATCACAATGGATGCAGACTGTTGTGCCTATGCCAGAAAATGCCACAAATGCCAGATCTATGCAGATAAAGTGCATGTACCTCCCAATCCTTTGAACATCATGTCTTCACCATGGCCCTTTGCCATGTGGGGCATTGACATGATTGGCAAGATTGAGCCAACTGCTTCAAATGGTCACAAATTCATCTTGGTCGCCATCGACTATTTCACCAAGTGGGTTGAAGCAGCCTCATATGCAAACGTCACAAGACAAGTGGTAGCCAGATTTCTGAAGAGAGATATCATCTGTCGATATGGAGTGCCCGAGCGAATCATTACTGATAATGGTTCCAATCTAAACAACAAAATGATGGCAGAGCTATGCCGGGACTTCAAGATTCAACATCACAATTCTTCTCCTTACAGGCCAAAGATGAATGGCACTGTTGAGGCAGCAAATAAGAATATCAAGAAGATTGTGCAGAAGATGGTAGTCACGTACAAAGACTGGCATGAGATGCTACCGTTTGCCTTGCATGGGTACCGCACATCAATCAGGACATCCACTGGGGCAACACCGTATCAGCTTGTGTATGGTATGGAAGCAGTCCTACCTGTTGAAGTTGAATTACCCTCCCTACGGGTATTAATGGATGTTAAACTGAACGAAGCAGAATGGGTTCGGTCCCGATACGAACAACTGAGCCTGATCGAAGAGAAAAGATTGGCTGCAATCTGTCAGGGGCAGTTATATCAGAAGACAATGAAGAAAGCCTTTGATCAGAAAGTCAGGCACCGAGAGTACCAAGTAGGAGATCTTGTGCTAAAGAGAATCCTCCCTCCTCATACAGACCACAGGGGCAAATGGACTCCAAATTATGAAGGACCATTTGTGGTAAAGAAAGTTTTTCCGGTGGAGCACTGATGCTCAGCACCATGGATGGTGAGGATTTCCCGTCCCCTATGAATTCAGATGCAGTTAAAAAATACTTCGCATAAAAAAATGACCCGCTGGACATAAAAACAGAATGTAAGTCCAGGCAAAAATAGGGCATCCCAGCGAGTCAAAAACAGAATAAAAGACTCGGGCAAAAATAAGGGAAAATAAACAAAAAAATGTGTACACCCGCTGAGTTGAAAAGCCGCATTGGACAACTCAGGCAAAAATGGGTATCCCGATGGATTGAAAACCCGAAAGGGCGATCCATGCAAGATAAGGGAATAAGCGAATGACTGCATTCTGAATTCGTCTGTATCACTTGGAAAGCTTCGAAAGGATCAAGCTTCAATCAGAATCAACTTTCTCCAGAAAGCGAGACGAGAAGAAAGTCAAAAGTCATACGAGTCATAGCAGAAGAGGAAGCTCCTCGAAGCATCGTCAACATCGCCATCACTTTGTTTCTCAATTTGTAACAGTCTCTTCATTTCAGGAGATATGTTTCCTTGACTGTATTTTGCCAATTCAGGGCACACGAACTAATAAAATCAGATTTTTCAGTCATGTTTCGTTTTGTACATTTTTATTTGCAAAAGAATTGTCTGATGTCTCTAAAAATATAATTGCATAAGTACAGATGCTCTTCTCTAAAAATAAAAGCACATGCTTGCAGGGAATGTAATTGCTCTCGAAAGTACTTAACTCCTATGACGGAATCCAGTAGAGGATGCCTCGGGACCTTTTGTGCGTTTCCTTATCTTTGCAGGATTGCAGGTATCCAGAACGCAACTTGGGGCATGCAAGTTACATCCCAGCAAGCGGGCAAACCAACACTCAATTTTAGCACCCAAAGTGCTCTCTCCCCAGCTGAGTTGCCTCTCATTACTCTCCCCAGCTGAGTGGCCAACAACATTCCCCAGCTGTAGTACCATTTATTCTTCCTCAGCAGAAGGCAGAAGTCAGGGAATCATCTCCCCACAGAATCCTCAGCCTCTATTCAGAAGAGCAACGCATGAAGGAGTCACAACAGAGTACAGAAGACTTCTACAAACCCCAGCTGGGTCTCATATTACAAGGATATGTCAATCAGTGACCTATATCCCCAAGCAGATACATCTCTCCAGGTCTATCAATGATCTCATCCCCAGCTGGGATGTCCATTTCAAACAGATCAGCCAGAGATCTTCGCGGCAACGAGATCCAAGTCCCAGTTTGGTATCTTTGCATAAGCATGGCATTTGCATCATATTCACCCACAAAGCGTAGTATTCCGCCTAATACGGAGCATTACGGCAAAAATCAAACATATAGCATAATCATAAGCCATGATATGAATCAAACACTTGTGAATAATAACCATTCATCAGAATACGGAATACTTTCCCCAAAATCCCCCTGAGTCCCCAGCAAAAGCAGTTGCCTCACAATTCACAAACACCAGTATATATTTCCTGTTGATACCCGTCCGTGTCATCACTCCCCAGTAAAGTCGCCTGAACGCTCTTTACAAACAAAATCACCTGTATCACGGATACTTCCTGACACCCATCCGTGTCAGATCACCAGCAGAAAGCCAAAGACATCCTCTTTGCACTCACTTGTATATATACTTTCTTGACACCCGTCCGTGTCATATCCCCAGCGCAGTCGTTTTACACTTTATAACCCGTATACTTGTTAATACTATACTTTTCCCTCTTGACACTCGTCCGTGTCACTCTCCCCAGCGGATAAACACTCATCTATATACTCATACTACCTATACAGATACTCGTCCGTATCTTGTATATCCTTATCCCCACAGATTCAACATTGATCCTTGTTCTTTGTTAACCAGATGGTACTCGTCCGTATCATCATCTCAGAATATGTGTCAAGTGTTTGTTTCTACATGATACTCGTCCGTATCATAGTCTTAAGGATGCTCGTCCGCATCTTTAATCCATACACTTTTGTCTTCTTGAATTTAGACACTCGTTTGTGTCTACTTTTCCCCAGAAGAGTCTCTTCAGATACAACGCTCGTCCGTGTTCTCTGTTAACCAGATGATACTCGTCCGTATCATTATCTTGGAGCATGTGTCGGTATTTGTTTCTACATGATACTCGTCCGTATCATAATCTTAAGGATGCTTGTCCGCATCTTTAATCTATACACAATGCTAAACACTTATACTTTCCTTTCTCGGTTGTGAACACTCGTCCGTGTTTACTATTCCCCAGTAGATCGCCAACAAAGCAAACTTTCTTTTATCTGACACTCGTCCTGTGTTATGATAAACCCTGAGAGCAGCCGTACCCTGCTAGGTGGTCGTCCTCCACCTCTTGATGGTCGTCCTCCATCACGCTCATCCGATGGCCGTCCCCATCGTTGATTTTTAGCAGTCGTCCCCTGCTAGGTGGTCGTCCCCCACCTTTTGATGATCGTCCTTCATCATTTTATCCAATGGCCGTCCCCATTGTTGATTTTGGTTATCTGACACTCGTCCTGTGTCATGATAAACCCTGAGAGCAGCCGTCCCCTGCTAGGTGGTCGTCCTCCACCTCCTGATGGTCGTCCTCCATCATGCTCATCTGATGGTCGTCCCCATCGTTGACCTTTTATCCGGCATTCGTCCTATGTCGCGATATTTTCGGCAGCCGTACCCTGCCAGGTGGTCGTCCTCCACCTTTGATGGCCGTCCCCATCATATTTCTTTTATCCCCAACAGAGCAGCCGTCCCCTGCTAAGTGATCGTCCTTCACTTTTGGTGGCCGTACCCCATCATCTGTTTATTTCATTTATTCTTTAACCCGATGGCCGTCCCCATCGTGGTCCTTTTTCCTTTTTTAGCCCGATGGCCGTCCCCATCGTTGGTTACTTTACCTTTGTGAACTTGATGGCCATCCCCGTCATGTTTCATTAATTCCCAGAGAATCCTACTTTATCTTGATGGCCGTCCCCATCATATTTCTATTTTCCCCAGCTAGCCGGCCGTCCCCGTCTTAGCTTTACCTTTCATCCCCAGCATGTCGGCCGTCCCCGTCATTGCTCTTTACCTAGCAGTCGTCCTCTGCTCGATGGTCGTCCTCCGTCGCCCACACTTTACTTTATACTTTATTTTCCTTTACAATCTATATCCCTTTTCTTCTTCATTTTGTGAGTGCAAATTTTGGACTGTCTTTGGTATTCAACCACAAGTTATCTTGTTTGCCTGTTAAGCCGTTGCTTACAACCTGCACAGCTAACTCATGTTTGAATAGGGGCAGCTGTAAACACCCCAAATTTGCCCTCACCCATTCACATCTTGGCTTGTGGTCATTTCATATGCATAAACACAATCATATCATCTCATATCTCATTTTTGATTCACTGCATGGATTCAAAGTCATCTGCACCTAGGGTTTGTGATCTGAGCAATCCAAGGGCTTCTTGAGCCACTCCAAAGGCCACCAATCACTTCAAAGGGGTCCATGTGTGTTCTTATATCATATTACATCCTCTCAAAGTCAAGAATACAAAAGAATCACAAGAACTGGGATTGGTGTGGATGCAGAGCCAGGTTTGACTGCACAGTTGACCTAAAATTAGGGTTTTGGTTCCAGAGGCCATAACTCCAAATTTTTTGGTCATTCTTGTTTCCATTGGTCTCTATATGGTATAGGGAGTATGCATATCAATTTTTATGAAGAAATTCCATGGGGAAGTCATATGATCAAGGGTTGACTTTCTGGACAAGTCAGTGCAAAATCAGGGCATCTGAGGCCCCCAATGACCCAACCAATGGGTGATCTTCATCATTTTGAGTGTATATGATCTTTATTTGATCATGGAAGAAGGTTGAAGTTCACAAAAATCAAGAATTTGGAGTTTTTGCAAATGTTGACTTTTTGGGCATAGTTGACTTTTCAAGAATATGTCATTTTAGGTCATTTTTCAAGCCTTGATTCTTGATCCAAAAATGCTTCAAATGGAAAAACTTTGGTCATGAAAGTTGTAGAATACATTTTTCCCTTTTCAAAAAGTACAAGAACATGATCAAATTCTTCTTGGATCAAAAGTTATGGTGTGACAAAGTTGGCAAAAATCATTGATTTTCAAGACATGCCTCAAATGTGAATTTTGCAAAATCATGAACCAATGCCATTTGTAGCTTCTAATTCACTTCAAACCATGACACAAACATCACATAAACTCTAAAAGTCAGAATTGAACCAAGAATGCTCATGTTTCATGGCTTGTAGAATGAGAAAGTCACATGTGAACCAAAGTTGCACCAACTTGCAAAACTCATGATCACACTCCCTACCACTTGCCACATTGGATGCTGAGCTTTGCTAGCCCTTCCCCTCACCCTTGCTGCGCCAGCCCATGCCTTGTACTAGCCTAGAACCAAGCCATGCTTTCCTTACACAAAAAGTTGACTTTTGGCAAAAGCAAACATCCCAATCACCACAGGCCATGTCACATCCTCTGGCCACTTGGAATTGTTTATTCTTTCCATCTGCTAGCAAAACATATCAAGAAGCCAAGCTGAAACACTCCACAACACACCATACACAAACACACCTCATTTTGCAAAACTCTTCGAATCTGCCTCCACAAGCCTAAAACACTCAAACTATTTCCACACTTCAACTCACCATGCCTCATTGAGTCCAAAGCATCAAAGAACCAAGCCTGAAACAAGCCATAACACCACTTCACCATTTTCACTCCAATTTGCAGTTTCTCTCGAAACTCACTCCACAGCTCACAAACATCCAAACAAACTTCACAAACCTTCTCCACTCATCATCTGGACCACAAACAACCCTTCACCATTGCCAGAAACAGCCTGAATCACCATTGCCATGTTCAACTGAGCTTGAGCAGAAGTTGTTCAAACTCTTCATCCAGCCAACATAAATTTCTCCCAAGCATTCAAGCATCATCAAGAGGTCATAAGGAGTGGATTTCACCAAAGGAGGAGGTCAGAAACTTGCTGGAGTGAAAGCTTCGAATCTCAGGTAGCTCAAGAACTTTTTTTCCAGAAATGGATTTTTAAGTTCTAAACTTGTTCTATATGTCTTCCTGATCATGAATATGCCTTTAGTTTTGAAAATGGTGATGAAATGAGAATTTAATTGCTTCCTGAAACTCTGTTGACCTAAAAATTGTTTGGTTCGATTCATGTTTCTGGGGAAAAATAAATGTTGTTTGTGATGGGGTTTTGATTCAGTGGATCATGGGAATCATTTATGTATGCTTGGTTTTCATTTTTGTTACGTTTTGAGAGAGTTTGGAGATTTTCAGGTGGGCTTCCCACCGGAGAAGACGACCGGAGGTCTTCTCCGGCCACCTGAAAATAATTAGGGCATAATCCAGTCATTAATTTCCATTTGAATGTGGAGCGTAGATTTCCCTTGACCCGTTGACTACCCGCGCGCATGTGTGGCCTGGATCCTCCCAATTAGCCCTAATCCACTTAATTAGATTTAATTAATTATGATTAAACTAATTTAGTCAGAAGCAACCACAGCCCTTGGATAGCGCACGCGGTCAAACATTTCAAATCCAGGCTCAATCCTAGCCCTCCATCCTGCATACTTCATTTTAAATTCATTTTTATTTCATTTCTTTTTATTTCATTTGTCCAATTTATTTAAAATAGCAAAACTTGTTTAAAAATTATGAAATTTTTTATCCTGAGTTTCATTAATTTTTCAAACACAAAAATATTTTTATTTTCATTTTTTTGCATAAAAAAAGTATTTTTAAATATTTAAAAGATTATTTTTAATTGATTAATGGAAATTAATTTATTAAAAATACTTTTAGGTATTTAAAAATCACCAAAAAAATTCATGAAATGTTCTAAGACATTTAGAAACATTGTCCAACCTTCAAACCAAATTTCTTTTTTGATCTTGATGCTTTTTGAGAATTTTCTTTTGAATTAAAATCATTTTTGTGCATTATTTTGATCCTAAGTTCAAAAAATCATTTCTGCCTATCTATGAAGAGTTGGACATTGATTCTTCTTGCATTGCATTGTGTTTAGCATGTAGTTTGTGAGATTAAATGGCCATGATTTGATCTTTCATTTTCAATTTGTTTGACATTTCTTTTGTTTAGGAACCCTAAAAACCCTAGAATCTTGCAAAAATCATAACTTGAGATTGGTTAAGAGTTGAGACTTCTCCTTTGGGAATTGGTTTAGTATGGGATTAGGGGTCCTTTGTGTGGCATTTTCCATTTTTTATCTTAGGGTTTGCTTCTGGTTTTAGTTTGTGTTTGATGTTTGATTCATAAACCCTAATTTGGGCTTTCATATGCATCCATCTTGCATTCTCTTGCATAACATGACTTGCCATGACTTTGTATGCATCCATTTGATCCATTTGACATAATAAGACATATAGAAAGCATGTTTGATCATTGCATCATGTATTTGCCATGTTGTATGCCATATGCACTTCATAACTTTTCATGTGTTTTCATGGTTCATAGCTTGCTTCATTTGCATTCATGAACTTGTATGATCATTTCCATGTGCTGCCTCATGTTTGTAGCATCTCATAGCATCATTAGCATCATGTATATGTTTCTGGTTTGGTTTTGCATCATACCATTTCATCTCATTTTTCATTGCATTGCATTCCTTTTCTAACATTTCAGGTGGTAAGTGAACTTGAGAAGTGAATTTGCCTTCACTTCTCATAACCTTTCTTTCCATCTCTCTTGCATCCATTGCTGCATTTGTGTTTGTGTTTGAGTTTGAGCTTGCCCATTCTTCTCCCCACTTTCTTTCTTCAAGTGACTTGACTTCTTGAATGAAGCAAGTCACTTTGCTTCTCTTGATCCTTTCATCTGCTTCCTGGTGGTTCCATTGAAGATTGCTCTTGAAAACCTCACAAACCTTAGGGACAACCAAGCATGACAATGATTAGGGTTTTGATTAGTCTCCCCTCTTAGTTTTACCTTTGTGTCTCTTTGTGTCTTCTCTCCTCATCTCATAATCAGGGACTAAACCCTAAAGGCTTTAAGGCTTTGTGATTAAGCTTGTGCCTGCATCCTTCTCTTAGGATGGAGTGTATAACTTTAATCCTAAGTGTTAAACCCTTAATGTGTTTAAATCTCTTAATCAATTCACTTAATAATCATCAAGACATCACACTTGTAACTTGGGCCTTGCATTAGGGTTCTAATTCTTCCTTAAATGGTTAAGAAGGACTAACCCTAGTGTTAATGGACAAGTCCCCCTCAAGTTGTCTTACAAATCATAAAATCCACTTCATCATCATATCGTTAAATAAAATCCACTTAATCAAAGGTTTGTTTTGTCATGAGTTTAATCCCTAATCATGGATTAAGTTGAGGAGTTTTCCTCAGCTTAAACATTCTCATCTATTATCCTTCTTTTAGGATGGTGTAATGAGTCTGTTTAATCCCTGATTATGGCTTAACCTCATTACTCAACACTAAACAAAAACAACAAAAACATCTAAATAATCACAAGTAGGTTAATGATCTTAATCCTACACCAGAGGTGATTAAGTGTGAGAATCTGACTTCACACTTAAGGTACTCTCATTACCCCTAATCAGAGGGAAGATGTGATGAGCTTACTAAATCCATTGGTTTAGACTTAAGCTCATTAACTTATGACAAAATCCAAAAACAATAAAAGACTGAAAACACAAAAAACAAACAATAATCGTCTCCTTCAGGATTCTTTTCTCATCTCATTCACTCACAAGCGAGAACTTGCTTTTTCTGTCTAATGCAAGACAGTTTGCACCTGAGCCAGACAGGTCATACACTTGAGCATTGACAAGCAAGCAGTTCAAGTCAATTCATCTTTCAGTCTCTTTGGGTCGAACTACGGTGTTCTGACTTCCTCATTGCACGAGAGGATACGTAGGCATAACTTAACAGTTATCGAACAAAAGTCTCTGTATATTCCCCCTCTTTCTAGCCCCATTCTTTTAGCCTCATGATCTTGAGCAATTCATTTTCATTCCTACACTGACACTGTATATATTATACTTCACTTTTCTCTTACACTGACACCTGTACATTTTGTTTTCCAGCTCTTTTACACACAAATTGCACTGACACTACCCCTTTAAAACACAAATCTTTCAAGCGTGGATCCCGTCTAGTACGGTGGACAATCTGGGTGCTAATACCTTCCCAGGTTGTAACCAACCCCCTTTCTCAATCTCTCTGGTTCGCAACCGTCTTATCCATCTCTTTCTAGGTCTATGCAGCATTGCCTTTCCTCCGGGATAAAAATGCCTAGCTGGCGACTCTATTCATCTCCAGTGAGTTCATGGCTGTGTGTTCTCATTGCTCTTTTCACCGACCGTTCGCGCTTGTACCGGGATGCAAATCTTTGGGAGCGACAACAAGGTTCACAAGTTTCACAACACTTACAAGACCTTTCATGAGGTTCATGAAGTATACAAGTCACTTTATGAAGGTTCACAAGCTTCACAATGTTTTCAATACCTTTCATGAGGCTCATGAAGTCTACAAGTCACTTTATGAAGGTTCACAAGGTTCACAAGGTTCACAATGCTTTCAAGACCTTCCCTGAGGTTCATAAAGTCTACAAGTCACTTTATGAAGGTTCACAAGGTTCACAAGGTTCACAAGGTTCACAATACCTCCCATGAGTATAATAAGACATTTTATGATGGTTCACAAGGTTCACAAAGTTCACAATTGGTCAAAAGAGTTGACAATTCCCTCAGACAATGCACCTCCTAAGTAGTGCATCCAAAACTAGGGTTTTGACTTTAATCGGGCTAAATGAACTTCCAAGACTTCAAGTGAGCTTCATAACATCTTATATATGTGTAAGAACCCCCATGACAAGTTTCAAGACTTTTCTCAAAAGTTTGTTCAGTCAGATGATCAGATAAGTCAAGATCAGTCACTGCAGTTAAAAAGTCAAACTGAGGTCAACTGTGGTCAAACCAAAGTCAAACTTCATCATTTTTTGCCAACATCAAGTATATGAAGTAAAATTCATCATTTTATCAAGGGTTGATCATGATTCATCAAGGAGATTCCAGATCATCAAGAATCAGGAGTTTCTAAATTAGGGTTTCCTTAGTGAAAGTCAACTGAACTTTGACCAGCCATAACTTTCACATACTTCATCACCAAGTCTCTACTCAAAGCTCATTTTGAAGGAAATTGAATTCTCTACAACTTTGTGTCTCACAAGCCAAGCCCAAAAATGCTTCATTTGGAAGGTATGAGCTAAGACATTATAGGTCCTTTTGAAAGTCAACAAAAAGTCAACAACTTCAAAAGGGCATAACTTGAGATTGGTAAATGATATGGACATGAAACCAGTGGTGTTGTTTAGAGGACTCTTCAAGCTTTCCAAAATGTCCAAGAACACCCTCATACCATTAAAATTGAAGGATATGTGCCCTTGCAAAGTTGGGAAATTTTGGGTTGGTTTATGATGAAAATGGAGGTCTAAAACCAATTTCTTCCAAATGGGCTTGCCAAATGATGACCCAATCCATACAATAACTTCATGAACGACCCAAACCATTAAAAATCAGATTTTTTATTATTTTATTTTTATTTATTTTGATTTAATTCATTAAAAATCATTTTAAATAAAAATAAAATATGAAAATGTAAAGCTTCTAGAAAATCATAAATTTGATTTGAATTGAAGAGGAAAGAAATCATGAGGTTTAGCCAAAAATAGCAAGGATTTATGCATGAATATTTGATTTTTAAGGCATGATCATTTTGGATCTTTTCATATCAAATTCTCCACACAACCATTCAATCTTATTGACCTAATTCACTCTCCTATAAGTACTAAACACAACCCTAACATGAATTCACGGATTCCACAGCTTCAAGAGTAAGTTCACAATTTCAAAAAAACCTCTCAAAACTCACATTCGGTTTTCAATCTCCAAGGAATTTGAAGGTAAAATAAGAACATAGCAATGTTCCTTGGACCTTATTGAAGCAAAACCAATACTCACATGCATCAAAACTATGCCATATTGTTCAAACCGAATCCACATTGTTCTTGAAAATATTTTTTTCGATTTCCATTATTTAACCACTATTAATTGATTTTGTTGTGTGATTCGTGTTAGTTAGGACCTAGGGATGCTTTCTGGACCAATTGATTGAAGCTTCACTGCCTAGAATGGATTCGGCCATGATTAGGGTTTTGACCTCCAAATTAGGGTTCTTCGATTCACTAAATATAAATGAATTTGAAGAACATAGGGATGTTGTGTGAACCATAAGGATCATAAAACACCGATCAATTTCATGAATTGGTACTGTTTTGTTGGAGTTTCATTTTCGCAGGTTTGAAATATGGAAGAACACGCAGCAAATTTCGCAGGAAAAGTGGCATGAATTTTCGCAGGAAATCTGGGGAAGACGAAGCTGTTTGCGCGCGTTCTGGAAATTCAAATTGTATTTTAAATATTTTATGTTTTGTTATCGGTTTGTTATCACAAGCACACGCTTGGCCCAGTGGTGAGAAGAATGCGCGTGTAGCCTGATGACCTGAGTTCGAGTCCAGGCTTCACCGTCTTTTTTTTCAGTTTTCATATAATTGGCAATTATTATATATTATGTATTGTAGTTGATATTCCAACAGGTTAGCTCTCCCAGCAGGATTGGTCATGCGTGTGCTTGTTTGCCTAAGAGGTCCTGGGTTTAATCCTCCCCCAGGCCTTTTGCTTTCTTTTATTTTTCTGGATTTTTCAAGATATGAAACAAAATCAATTCCACCTTCTTTCTTGCTGCCTGCGCATGATGGCTTAGTGGTGGGTGTTGTTGCTGGTAATCAGAGTGACCTGGGTTCAAACCCCAGCCAGGTAAGTTCCAATTTTTTTTTTCTTTTCATTTTATTTGTTCTAATTGTTTTATTATTAAAATATATATATAGTTTATACATATTATATTTCTAAATAATTCAAAAAATAAAACATGTTTATATGATTATATTTTCCAAATTCCAAAAAATATATATTTTCTTAATTCAAAAATTATTTTCTTTATTATGTAATTAAATTATAATATATGTATATTATTAAAATAATTTTGTATATTAGATTATAAACCCTAAAAAATATTTTCTAAACAAACCCTAATTTTGTAAACCCTAATTTATTTTCTAAATAATAAAAAACTAATTTTATCTTATGATTTAAATTTCTAATTTTTTTTGTAAATATAATATTTAATATAATAAAATTTTGTAAATATAATTATTATGTACATATTTATTTAATATAATTAATTTTTTGTAAATATAATTATAATCTATTTTCTTTATATAATATGCAAATATTCTTATAATTTGCTTGTAATCTAAATTATATATATAAATAATTTTTAAAATATGTGTTTAGAAATAATTGAACCTATGATATGTTTAAAAATAATTTAATAATTTGTATATAAATTAAAATGTTATAATAATTATTTAATTGTTCATATTTCCTCTTATTTCTAAATAATTGTCTATATTAAAAATCCAATCTTTTGTTTATTATTTTAATTATGTTCTTATAATATTTTTGTTAACTCCATTTATTTTAATTATTGTTATTATTACTAATCATATTATTACTAATCCATTTATTTTTTTAATTATGCTTATTATTATTATTTCACTAACCTTATTTATTTTTTATTATTACTAACCCCTATTATATTTATTTATTGCCTATTTATTTATTTTATTTATTATTTATATCTTGCTTATTTATTTTTTTTGCTATTTATTTTTAATTGCTTATTAATTATTATTGTAATTGCTCCTTGGTGTAAATTTTTGTAATATTTAAATTATTTAATTTTGTATGCCATGGTTAGTAAAATAGGGAGTGTAAACATGTATTATATTTAAAATTGAATTTAGATTATTTTAATTAAAAGATAAATTAAATTAAACACTCACACACGTAAGTCGATTTTTAATCGCCATCTCACTTTCTAGGGTTACCTCTCAATGTTGCCTATTCAAAAAAGGTCAAGTGGGGTGTATAAAGCAAGTCCCTTAAAAGAGAAGTCATCAAGTCCCTTAAATGGTTGCCTTCATAAAAAATCTTGTCCCTTTCGAATAATGATGACAGTCCCTCCAAGTGCTTAATACACCCCACAGTTGCCTTCATTAAACAGATGTCCCTCATACGTCTCTCACATCCAAGGTAATGACTACCTATTCCTTAATAATAGGGATAGTCTTACCATTTAAAGGATAAAGAACAACAAGACTTAAACTTTAGGGTAGGTTCCTCGTAGTTACTTGCTCACATTTCAAAAACACCTCACAAATTTCAAACAATTTTCAAACACAAGTTTTTACGCATCCGTACATGGATCATTATTAACTCTTATGAAAATTTCTATTCACACACTCCACCTTTTCAAAAACAATTCAAAGTGAGCTAAGTAATTAAGAGCCCATGGATAACCATGGATGTAAAGGGTGCTAACACCTTCCCTTTACATAACCTACCCCCCGGACCCAAAAATCTTTTAAAAAGGTCTTTCCTGTTCTTTTATGCCTTTCCTTTGGATAAAATAAAAGTCGGTGGCGACTCTTGCTATCCGCAACATTTAACTAAAGTCAGTTCTCCCACCGTGTTACAGAACTGGCGACTCTGTTGGGGATTTAATATTAAAGAGGGGTACCCTTAGGAATTAGATCACTTTAAAATTGTTTGCCTTGTTTGCTTTACTTTACTTGTTGGGTGCTCTTATGTGTGAAAGATCCTAACCCGGATCTAGTGTACCTTAGGTAAATGGCAATAGACCAAGGAAACTGTACGGCGTATACCGATATGGTTGATCTGGTGGCCATAGTTAGTGTGACTTCTTGGTTGGTGCTTATGTTCCTTAAGTCAAGTTGAGGATAATATGAGGCTGCCATATGTTGTCAATGCACTAACTAACTTTTAGAACCCTAGTTATCCCATCTTGGCCTTTAGAAAGTAGTGAGATAACCGACTTTGGTGCAGACTGAAGTTGGTTGATACTCGATGCTACGCTCATTGAGATCTTAAACTTGGAGGGTTTTGGTTGGCAAGTAAGTTGCCTTCTGAACAACCACCCTTGTGAAGGATCAATGATATTGAGATCCCTTAGAACCTGGTTACTTTGTAGGACAGGATGAACCATCTAACTTCAGGGGAGGGTACTTACCTTAAACCTCATGCAAGCCTTTAAAACCTAGGGCTATGGCGTGACTTGTTTGTGTGTGCCACATGTTTGTGATTGAACATAACATCATGACATCATCATGCATCATAAGCATAGCATTTTCACTAACCATTTCAAGGACCAAAGGATTTATCTTTGTTCTTTGTTGCAGGTCATGGCTTCTGCTCGTAGAAACACCATCAGGATCAACTTTATAGGGATACCTCCTAAGCTTAAAGAGTTGGTTTCTCAAGTGTCTGATCACTCCCAGTTCATCAAGAGACATGGTCATCTATTAGATCTAGTCACTTCAGGGTTCAATGAAGACATGATGAGTGTCCTGTTTCAGTTCTTTGACCCTAAGCACCATTGTTTTACATTCCCTGACTATCAGTTGGTCCCTACAATGGAGGAGTTCTCTAAACTTCTGGGTATACCTGTTCTTGATCAAAGACCCTTTACAGGTTTGGAGAAGGAGCTTAAACCAGAGGTTATTGCTACAGCTCTACATCTGAAGAAGTCTGATATTGTTCTAGAAACGAGAAGCGGAGTTAAGGGTATTCTTGCTAAAGTATTAATGGATAAAGCTCAAATGTTCTTGAAGGCCATGAGCTATGATGCTTTTGAGGAGATCTTAGCCTTGCTGATATATGGCTTAGTGTTGTTCCCCAATCCTGATCAGTTCCTAGATGTTCATGCCATCAACATGTTCCTGAGTCACAATCCAGTGCCTACATTGCTTGGAGACATCCTACATTCTCTTCATACTCGTACTACAAGGGCAAGAGGAACTTTGATGTGCTGCATACCTTTGCTATCTAGGTGGTTTATTTCTCACCTTCCTCGCTCAGTAATGAAGAATGAGCAAGGGTTCAGATGGTCCAAGAGGATCATGTCACTTTCTCACTCAGATATCCATTGGTGCTCCAGATCTATGGAGAATGTCACCATCATTGACCGTTGTGGGGAGTTTCCTAATGTGCCACTTCTAGGCATACGAGGAGGCATCACCTACAACCCCTCTCTAGCTTTACGACAGTTTGGTTACGCTTGGAGTGATGGTCCACATGACATGTTGATTCAGGGCATTGTGTTTGATTACGACAACGATCTTCAAGGGTACCGTCAGAGATTCATACGAGCATGGGGAAAAGTAAACAGGGTTGACAGCAAGACACTAGAGCCTAAGTGCACTATTCCTATGGAAGCTTATCTCAGATGGGTGCGATCTCGTGCTCAGACTCTCATGATGCCATATCCTGCCGTCCTACCAGTTACCATGGAACCTGTTACTGAAGGAGACACAGCTTATACCATCCTTCACCCAGACATGCCTACTGATATGGAAGACTTGCAGAGATCATGGATCCAACTAAAGGAACAAAGGGATACTTTCGAGGCTCATTACAAAGCAAGCCAAGAAAGAATCCTGGAACTAACAAGGCAACTTCACGAGGAGCGGAACCTTAACTCATACCTCAACACAAAGAGGAAACGTCCATGGGAGACTTAAAACCCCATCTTTTGTACTTATTTCATTTCATTTTTGTAAGCCTAAAAGGCAAAACAAATTTATTACTAATAAAAGTTTACCTTCTTGTTTGTTTAAGCAAATTTAAATCCTGCGGTCCTTGAAAACATTGCATATGCATTCCCATATCATTTCATTGCATCACAGGTTTATAATTGCGCACAGGTTTCTCATCTTCTCGCTGTTTATTTCAGCAATGGCTCTTGAACAATCAGTTAAGGATCTCCAGGCACAAAATGCACAGTTCCAAGAGCTGATCTTGAACCTGTCCAAGGGGCAGGATGAATTGAAGGCACTGCTGGCCAAAAAGACTAAGAAGACTAGAAGGTCAGCTGGTTTGATCAACATGGGAAAAAGGTTCAAAGGTCTTGCCAAGACCAAAGAGCCAGTTGAAGACTATGAATCTGAAGAATCTGAAAAAGAGGGAGGCAGTCTCCGCAACACTATGGGGGACTCTGATTCTGAGGCTAATTACTACCATGATCCTAATGAAGACAAATTCAAGATGCTGGTGGATAGAATGGATGCTATGGAGTTGCAGAAGTCATCTGGGCTGGATTTTGAAGATTTGAGTCTAATATCTGGGGTAGTCATACCCATTGGTTTCAAGGTTCCTACATTTGTTATTTATGATGGGTGCCAAAGCAAGTTTTAAAGAGTATGCTCAGAAGTGGAGAGACTTAGTTGGAAGAGTTCAACCCCCTTTAACTGATAGGGAATTGGTTGATATGTTCATGTGCACACTGAATGCTCCGTTTTATAGTCATCTCATTGGGAGCTCATCATCTGGCTTCACTGAGTTGATAATGACAGGAGAGCGAGTAGAAAATGGTATAAAGAATGGTAAGATCCAAGTGGGTACTTCCTCATCAGGTGCTGCAAAGAAGCCTCCCACTAGGAAGAAAGAATCCAATGCTGTTTATGGTCAACCTGATCGTAACAGAAGGCATCAGTCTGTTAGTGCAATCCATATTTCAAATCCAACTCCTGCAACAACAGAGCAGCCACAGGGCAACCAACAGAGGGCTAGAAGGCAGTTCACGAAGATCAACATGTCAATGGCTCAGGCATTGCAACACTTGTTGAAGGCTGAACTTATTACTTTGAAAGAGGCTCCTCAGAATCCCAATGTTACCTCTCCCAGGTACAACCCCAATGCACGGTGTGCATACCACTCAAACTGTCAGGGACATGATACTAATAACTGCTGGGTCTTGAAGAACAAAATTCAAGATATGATTGATGCTGGAGAGATTGAGTTTGATCCTCCGGGTACCCCAAATGTGATTACTGCTCCAATGCCAAATCACGAGAAGACTATCAATGCCATTGAGGAAGATCTGCATATCCATTCAGTTGCGGAGTAGACCACACCATTGTCTGTCATCAGAGAGAAGTTAGTACAAGCTGAGTTCTTTCCAGGTTGTCGTGAAGATTGTGTTTATTGTGAGTATAATCCAGATAAGTGTTGGAGGTTGAAGGACGGAATTCAACGTCTCATGAATAATTACACCATAGTGTTTGAAAGAAAACCATCTTCCGTGGAAAGTATGGTAGATCATATTACGCAAGGTAAGAAGACTGAAGAGGTTGACATGGTTGACAAAGTGCCGGTGAGAATCACTTCAAAGGGACCTATTAAAATCACCCATCAAGGTCCAATCAAAATTACTGCTGAAGGTCCTGTGAAAGTTGTTGCTGAAGCCAGGGTTGCTCCTGTGGTCATTACTACTCCTGGTCCTATCCCGTATACGTCTGACAAAGTTGTGCCTTGGCATTATGGATCTGATGTCTACATCCATGGTGTTAAGCAAGAGCCCTTAGCTGATGTGCCTGTTGATGTTGACAATATTGCTGGATCTAGTAAGATCACACGTAGTGGAAGAGTCTTCTCTCCTCCAGTTACTTCCAAGAATGCAGCTACTCCTGTTGCTACCTCCACCACTGATGCTCGGGGCAAAGGTCCTGTTATTGAACCTGTATCTACTGATGTGCCAGCTGCTGATGATCTCTCTAAGCAGATGGAAGAAGTATTGAAAATCATTCGCAAGAGTGATTATGACATTGTTGATCAATTGGGGCATACTCCCTCTAAGATTTCTATGCTGTCCTTGTTGTTATGTTATGAAGCTCATGCAAAAGCTTTGATCAAGTTTCTGAAGACTGCTCATGTACCTAGTGCAATTTCTGTGGATCAGTTTGAGAATTGTGTTGCCCACCTGACCTATGACAATGGGTTAGGATTTTCTGATGTTGATTTGACCCCTGCCAAGAGGGATCATAACAGGGCCTTGCATATCTCAATTGAATGCAGGGGCACTACCCTGTCACATGTATTGATAGACAATGGTTCCTCTCTGAATGTGTTGCCAAAGGAAGTCCTGAATAAGCTGAGTCCTGAAGATGCTGTGCTGAAACCCAGTAACATTGTGGTGAAGGCTTTTGATGGTTCTAGAAGAGTAGTACATGGGGAAATTGATCTTCCAATCAAAGTTGGCTCCCAGATTTTTACTGCTACATTTTTTGTGATGGATATTCGTCCTTCGTACTCTTGTCTGCTTGGTCGTCCCTGGATCCATGGGGCAGGTGCTGTCACCTCTACATTACACCAAAAGCTAAGATATCCGGTGGAAGGAAAGGTTGTTACTGTCTATGGAGAAGAAGAATACTTTGTCAGCCATGTGAACACTTTCAAGTATCTGGAAATGGAAGGTGAATACATTGAGACTCCGTGTCAGACGTTTGAAGTGGTTCCTTGGATTGTTAATGATTATGTAGCTCCTCCTGTTGCAAAGAAAGTCCCTGTGGTTACCAGAAAACCTCCAACAATGGCAATGGCCTCCCTCAATGATGCTAGAGCTGTGGTGGATGAAGAGTCCCAGAAGGCTGTTCGTCGTGCTCGTGCTGTTCGTATCACCAATCAAGGGGTTATGAAGAACCAGATCAATGATGTGGGAGACTATGAGGAAGACTACAACTTGGATGCTTGGATTTTTCCTACTGTGGGTGCTGGGCTCAATAATTGGAAAGCTGAAGATGTTATCCATATCTCCTTTAGTCAGGAGTAAATACTATTACTGTGTTGTTTTTAAGTTTGTAATTTCTTGAACAATTAAACTCTTAAGCCTTGTGCCTTACTCAGGGTACAATGGTGTGCTTGTTACGGGCTGTCATTTCATTTGCATACTTCATTCAATAAAATCAGTGGATGTTTCGTTTTCGTAAATATTGTGTTCCTTGTCTTTCTTTTCTTTTATTTTATCAGCTATGTGTTCTTACACACACCCACATCACTAAAATGCAGATCCTCATCCACTCTGGATCCTGTTGATAACAGTTCTACTATTGCCAATTATAATTTCGAGAATCCGATCTATCAAACTGAAGGCGGAAATGAGGACGATTGTGAAGTACCTGTAGAGCTTGCTAGGTTGTTACAACAAGAAGAGAAAGCTATACAGCCACATGAAGAGCCAGTCGAAGTTGTGAATCTGGGAACTGAAGAAAACAGGAAAGAAGGGTGTCTTTGGCAAGGTGGTTGCATGTAAGTTACTTGTCCTCAAACTTACTTTACATTATATATGGTTTTGAATAACTTAATATTTTCATACACTAATAATTTTCTATATCCTTATACACTTTTGTAGATATGTACACCATTGAGTTTCAAAAGAGAGGGTTACCACATGCACATATCTTGCTATTTTTGCATCCTTCTAATAAGTATCCAGGGCCTGATGATATTGATAGGATAATTAATGCTAAAGTGCCTGATCCTTTGAAAGATCCTAAACTTTACAACTTGGTCAAAACTCACATGGTTCATGGTCCTTGCGGTTTGGCAAATCTAAAGTCACCTTGCATGAAAGCTGGAAAGTGCTCAAAGTATTACCCTAAGAAATATCAAGCTACAACCATAGTTGATCAAGATGGTTATCCAGTTTACAGGAGAAGAGACAATGGACACATAATTGAGAAGAACGGGATCATCCTTCATAGTGGTCATGTGGTTCCTCACAATCCAAGTTTATTGTTGAAGTATGAGGCACACATTAACATGGAATGGTGCAATAAGAGTATTTCCATTAAATACTTATTCAAATACATCAACAAAGGTTCAGATAGAATTTCTGCTGTTATTCATTCTTCAGATGATAGTTCAATTGGTGGGAGGAAGAATGTCGATGAAATCAAGCAATACCTAGATTGTTGTTACATTCCCCAAGTGAGGCATGTTGGAGGATTTTTTCTTATTCCATACATGGTAGAAAACCAGTTGTTGAAAGATTGTTCTTTCACATGGAAGGAGAGAATTTTGTTTACTACAAAGACTATGAGCAAATCGGAAATGTTCTGCTTAAACCAAGTGTCATTGAATCGATGTTTACTGCATGGTTTGAGGCGACCATCAAATATGATGAAGCTAAGTTGTTGACATATAGTGACTTTGTCTCTAAATTTGTGTATCATAAACGGACAAAAACATGGAAGCCTAGGAAGAGAGGGTATACTATTGGGCGTCTCATTTGGGTTCCTCAAAACACAGGTGAACTATATTACTTAAGAATGATGTTGACTGTTAAGAAGGGACCTATAAGTTATGATGACATTAAGAAAATTGATGGCTTTCAACATGAGACATACAGAGAGGCATGATTTGCTATGGGGTTTCTACAAGATGATAGGGAATTTATTGAGGCTATAAAAGAAGCGCATGTTTGGGGATCTGGTGTATTCTTAAGGAAGTTGTTTGTTACTATGTTGTGTTCCTCATCTATGAATAGACCTGAGCATGTTTGGAGTAAGACATGGAAATACTTATCTGATGGAATTCTTCATGAGAAACGTGTTTTGACCAGAAATCCAGGTACACTATATCTGACTATTTATTTGCATAAATAATGCTATTAAAATTTTCATTTTATACTTTAAAGTTCTTTCTCTTTTCTATAATAGGATTAACACGCACTGATGAGGAAATAAAGCAACTCACCCTCATTGCAATAGAAACTCAATTACAAAAGAACAATAAAAGTTTGAAAGACTTTAAACCTATGCCTTACCCTGATGATTTTGTACTTTCCTTTTTTGGAAATCGGTTGGTTTATGAAGAGAGGCATTATGATAAAGTAGCTCAGAACGAGATTTTCAATCAATTATACTCTTCACTAACAGGTAAATCTTCCATTCGAGATACAAATTTATATTAATATTTGGTTTTTGAACAATCTTAACTTTTTTCATATGCCTTAAATCATAATGATCAATAAGATCATATGAGACTTCATTATAATTATCTATTTGATGTCTTTATTTGTTTGTGGACGGTATTCATTATTTTGAAGAACAATACAAAGTTAACTTCTTATTCACAACATTTGTGTGTAGGAGAACAAAAACACATTTATGTTGGAATCATGAATGCTGTAGAAAGACAAAACGGGGGAGTATTTTTTTATATGGATACGGTGGAACAGGTAAAACTTTTATGTGGAACACTTTGGCAGCTTCACTTCGTGCTCAAGGAAAAATTGTCTTGCCTGTTGCCTCAAGTGGTATTGCGAGTTTGTTGTTACCTGGTGGTCGAACAACTCATTCAAGGTTTAAGATTCCTGTCCCTACCTTGGAGTCTTCCATTTGCAACATTGACAAAAAGGACGATATTGCTGAGCTTTTAAAGTTGACACATCTTATTATATGGGACGAGGCTCCAATGGCTAACAAGTTTTGCTTTGAGGCTCTTGATAAGTCTTTGAAGGATATTATGAGTGGAACTCCACATGCAAAGGACAAACTTTTTGGAGGCAAAGTAGTAGTCTTTGGTGGTGATTTTAGACAAATTCTTCCTGTGGTACCAAGAGGTACTAGATCCGATATTATTCATGCCTCAATCAATGCTTCATATATTTGGGATGAGTGAAAAGTTCTTAGACTTACAAAAAACATGCGCCTACAAAGTAACACAAACACTTTTAACCAAGAAGAGGTGCGCCTTTTTTCTGAATGGATCTTGAAAATTGGTGATGGTACCATGTCAGAGCCAAACTATGGTTATGTTGATCTTTCTATTCCTTATGAGTTCCTTATTAGGAATTTTACAAACCCTATTGAGGCTATTGTTCAAAGTACCTATCCTGATCTCATACATAACTACGTTGATCCTAATTATCTGCAAAGCCGAGCAATTTTGGCTTCAACAATTGAGGTGGTTGATGATATTAATCAATACATCACTAATCTTCTTCCAGGTACTTAACACGTTTATTTCCTTTTTAATGATTGTATTATGGTTTTTAGTATACTTTGCATTATTTATGGTTGTAATTACCTTATTTTTTAAAAAATTTTAGGAGAAGAAAAGGAATTATTTAGTAGTGATTCTATTGATAGATCTGAAGCTACAGACTTTGATGCATTTGAGCACTTGACTCCTGAATTTCTTAATGCTCTAAAGACTTCCGGTTTACCTAATCATTCAATCAAGTTGAAGGTTGGTGCAACTATTATGTTGATGCGAAACTTGGATCATTCTGAAGGCTTATGCAATGGAATAAGACTTACGGTAACTAGGTTTGTTAATCATGTCATTGAAGCCAAAATCATTTCTGGAAAGAATATAGGTAACACAATTTATATTCCTAGAATGTCTTTGTCACCGTCACAATCACCATGGCCATTTAAGTTGGTTAGAAGACAATTCCCCATTATTGTTTCTTTTGCCATGACCATTAATAAATCTCAAGGACAATCTTTAGACAATGTCGGACTATATCTACCAAAGGATGTTTTTAGTCATGGTCAACTCTATGTCGCAATGTCAAAAGTAAAGTCTAAAGAAGGTCTTAAGATACTTATTCATGACAAAGACAACATTGCTAAAACAACAACCACTAATGTTGTTTTCAAGGAGGTTTTTCACAATATTTAGTAGGTATACTTTACAATTTGCTTATTAAGTAAACGTTTGAAAGAATCTAAGTTGGTTCATTAATTGATTGATGTGCTATAATATTTGATATTTTGTTTGCAGGTTGAGTTTTTCAATCCATTTTCAAGATTTTTGATGCTTTTCTAGCATATTTTTGGACATCCCAATTTGGAGAATCGAGTTTCTTTTTCTAATTGGTTTTTTGTGTGCAATACAATGTTGACAAGGCACTTTTCATTTGTTTGTTAATTCATTACATTGATACAATTAAAATGAGATTCATTGAGACTAAATCAATTTCCATATTGGAATAACTTATTATTCTACAAGGTGCTAATGGTATGTTTATGGAAGTGATATGCAACACTTATGGTGGAAAATATGACATATGCATACTATTTCTTTAATTTCCTATATATTATTAGACATTATTGTTCAATATCTATAAATGAAATTGAAGTTTCTTTGCAAAGCACCAATGTTGCTACAATTGAATGGTGTTTGACAAAATATAAATTTATTCATGTTGTCAAATTTTCTTTCATTTATATTTATTTTATAATTATATCAGGTATTTTGAACTTAATTTTACATTTAATTATTGTATACTGTATAAAACGATTTTACCCGTGCGGAAGCACGGGCATGTTACTAGTTTTGAAATGAAAAAGGAATAGAGATTTGGGAGAATGTGGGGAAAAAATTGAAATGAAAAAAGAATAGAGAGTTGGGAGAACGTGAAAAGACTTTAAAATGAAAAGGGAATAAAGTGATCTGATCAGATCTCGATAAAAGAGAAAAGCAGGAAAAGTTGGTTTGGAACCAAAGAGAGTTGGAATCAAACGAAATACAACTTGGAGCAATGCGAGAGCGTGTTTCAAGCATGACACGTCAAATGAATATAATGCATAATAGTAACATCAGTGGGATAAGAATTTCTTACATGGTAGATGACTATGTTAATATACTTTTGAAGTGTCCCCTCCAAAAAAATAAAACAAATATTCTATTATAAAATTCATTAAAATAAAAAAGTTATCCATGTAAATAAAGCTCCAAATTCCAATTTTTCGAATTGTACGAGTGATTAAAATTTTGGGTTAAATATATTTTTAGTCTCTATAAATATCTCAATTTTGGTTTTTAGTCCCTATAAAAAAACATTGAGTTTTAATTCCTATAAAATTACTTTTGCACTCAGATTTAGTCTCTGTAGAGTGACTAAAATTGCGTGTAAAAGTAATTTTATAGAGACTAAAACTCGACGTTTTTTTTATAGAAACTAAAAATTAAAATTGAGATATTTATATGCAACAAAAACATATTTAACTCTAAAATTTATGTTTTCTTTCTTATTTATAATTATAGATAATTAATTCATTCAACTCTAACCTTTTTTTATATACATTTGGAATATTTTGTTGTGATACAGTTAGAAATCTCACAATATTTGAAATTATATAAATAAAAGACTCTATAATGTCTTAAGATTTTTTTTATGAATATGTAATGCATCAAACTAATATTAAAATATTATTTTTATCAAAATATAAAATATCATTTCTACAAATTTAAAGTTGTTGAACAGAAATTTCAAACAAAACTAAAATTCATTAAATTAAAAATTCTAATTTTAAATACTAGTTGTGAATAAATGCACTTATAAATAAAACTAATTGATTTTTTTTAAATTGAAGTTAGAAAAATCTAAACTTTAAAATTTGAAACATAATTAAAAGATAGGGCATAGAGATTTCTATTATAGAATAGAAAAATCTATTCAAAAAATGACTAGTTTAATATGAACTCGGTTTAAAGATAGATTTATTATGGTTTATATAAATTTTAATAAAACATATATGTTTTTTTTTATTTTAATCTTAAATTTTATTTTATTTATTAAACATGATAAAGGAATATTCTTAAATATTTTTTAAAAGTACATATTAAAAATTACCATAATGTCTTTACTTGATGCAATTCAAGATTTTTTTTAACAAAGTTTTCAAGATTAATTTGAGGCTTTAATCCAATATTTTTGTTTTACAAAAAAAATCATAACTGTTTTTATTTTCCTCCACTTGAACAAAATTTTAGATCCATCATTACAATAGCCTGTACATATTTAAAACTATATTTTGGTTAAGGTATCTAAAAATACATAGGCTTATAAAGCTGCATGAGTTGCTAAATTTGGTTTCCTATTCCAACGGGTTAGAAAAGAACCAATAAAATTCAAGACTGACTATATATAACCAACATCTATAAACTATTAGAGCTGGCTATGGATACAACACCTCAATCAATCTATTAGAAAGCTGTCTATAAATAATAATAGCAAAACATATTTGATTATAAAAAGGTTCTATTACCTTTGTTCTTATTCGGTGTAAACCTTGAACATCCATTTCAATATTTAAAATGAAAATGTCAAGGAACATACTTGAGACATTTCTCCTGTTTAACTTGGTTATTGTTCCTTCTATAGCTCTTCCATTTGGACTTGATTTTGGATTTGGTATAGGAAAAAAATTAGCAAATGATGAAGGAATCGGAAGTTTCGTGGTTGGCAACGATAATGGAAATGGAATGGTTGACGATGAAAAGAAAAAAGAAAATTTTGATGCAGAAAAGCTAATTGAAAAGGTAGCGAGTGATGATAGAGCTAAACTTAAGGTAGGATTCTATAGCCAAACTTGTCCCAATGCGGAGAAAATAGTTGCTGATGCTCTTGCTGAAACTGTAAAGATTAATCCAGATGCAGTTGCTCACCTCGTCCGTCTTGTATTTCATGACTGTTTCGTTGTTGTAAGCTTTTCTTTTCCATAGTCCAACCATCATTATGATTTGTATATTCATTACTATGAGAAAAAATGTTAACCATACTATGATCTATGTTCTAAAATCATGCTTGGTTATGATGAAAAAAAACAGGGATGTGATGCGTCAATCTTGCTAGACTACTCACCAGCAGGAGACAAAGTAGAGAAAAGTTCAATGTTCAATGGTCAACTTCTCAAAGGAGCTGACATAATTGATGACATAAAAGAAAAGCTAGAAGAGCAATGTCCAGGAATAGTGTCATGCTCAGACACATTAGCATTCACAATCAATGAAGGTCTGTACCTTTCCGGTTTACCTCGTAGAGCGCCTCTTGGCGGCCGCAGAGATGCGGTCTATTCTCTCGCATCCATCGCCGAGGACAACAATCTCCCACAGCCTAATTGGCCAATAGAAAAAATGGTTTCACTCTTCATAAAAAAAGGTTTTTCAGTTGAAGAAATGGTTATCTTACTCGGTGCACATTCAATTGGTTCGGCTCATTGTGATGTTTTCATGCAAAGGATTTTTAATTACAAAAACACGAGGAACCCTGACCCTACGCTACCAGATCCAGTGGTTAAAGAGTTTCAAGGTATCTGTAAGGATGCTGGGACAAGGCAATTTAGAAACCCACCTGTGAATTTCGATGAGACACCAACAAAGCTTGATAACTTGTTTTACAAGAATATGGTGACACGGAACAAGACGGTCTTGCTTACGGATGCTCATTTGATTGAAGATCCTAGAACAATTCCTATTGTTACGAAGATGGCGGCTGAGAATGCTTTGTGGCAAAAGAGATTTGCTGAGGCTATGGATAAGATGGGTGCTTTGAATGTTCTTACTGGAAACGCTGGTGAAGTGAGGAAGACTTGCAGGGCCACTAATAATTAAATGTGTGTTGTTCATTAATATATGCATGTAAAAATTGTCATTATATTTGATTCAATTGTTTGCTTTTTGTTTTTTTGTTATGATAATGTGATATATTAATGATACATGATTTTTTTTCTTGTTTAATTTTTCTTTGGAATTTGTTTTTCAAGTATATACAGCATATAATATAGAAAAAAAATATTATAAATCATTTTAATCAAACTGTTTTATATTTGGGAGGGGAAACAGCAACAAGAATAAACCAAAATAAACCGGCTTTTATTCAATTGGAAGTTCTATACGCCTATTGAGCCGCAAATTAAAAGAGTTCAACTAAAACTCGCTATTATTTCTGCTACTAACCTTAACCATGTCTCTTGTATCCATTTTATTTTGATGAAATTATAATATTACATTCCCATCAGATTTGAAGACTAGCTGATATAGAGCTTGCTAGGCTGAGAACCTCAAATGGTGCCCTATGCATCACCTCCTTCACTGTTAAGGGACATGAGTCTGTGATCCAGAAATAGGTGAATGCACTTTCTGGGTTCCCTGTGCACGGAACGTCAGAAGTAATGTAAGAAATTAGGTTAAGATGTTTCCTATTCAAAAAGGATTAATGAGGAGAGCAAGCATTACCCCCATTATCATGCCCAAAGCGCTCCCATGATTTATTTGGAAAAATGCCATGAGTCACATAAGCACTTATCTTTGCTGCTCCATGAGCTGCCAAAACTTTCTGAAAAATGACAAAATTACAAGTTACCAAGAAAAAATAGGAAATGTGTTTGCAGTCTATTTTGTTTTTTTAACTCCCTTTCGCCATATACTTACAGATCCCGATAGGAATTTTACAAAATCCAAATTTGTGGAAAAAAATATGTAACTAATATGGAAAAAAGACATAGGACTTGAGATTATAATCTTCCATATCTGAACCCATTGGTGATTTTAAGAGAACACCAAATGGGTTAATATCATTTCATGGTGGATCCGTAAATATTTTTGGGCCGAGCTGGATTTGAACCAGCGGCGCGGAGACATATTGCCAACGAATTTACAGTCCGTCCCCATTAACCACTCGGGCATTATAAATATAAGATTTCCAATTTTGGATTCATGTAGAAATTGGTTTACACTGATGTTTCATACCTGGCATTCTATCAGTGTTCCACCTGACTGAACCAAATCATCAACAATCACAATATGCCGACCCTTAGGATCTCCCTCTTTAATTCGGACTATCCGTTTATCTCCTTCACGAACTTTTGCGCAAACTACCTGCATATGCATTGTGTAAGTGCTATCATACAGAACAGTCGCTCCAAGTTAGTATGATTTTCACACTTGTAGCTTCTAGACTAGTACCAGTGTTATATTTATGACTTCAACAAAATTTGGGAAACATTGTTAGATTAAAAATATGCAATACCGTTGGAAAATGCTGCAATTGCTTGTGAAACCGTTTCCAGGCCCCGTCGTCAGGAAAAGCAACTGATATCTGAAACAAGAAAGCCAGAATTTCCATTGATATGAGATAGTGCGAAAGGATCATCCTCATTCAATTTTTCAATCAATATTTATAAAATATAAGCTTGTATAAATATGAGTTGAAAATATAGAAGATTAATCAAGAGTATTGAGTGCTGACTAAAAGGGAAAATACGAGATACAATATTTAAAACAAAGGGAAATTTGTTTAGTTGATTGGAGCAAAATAATAAGCTCAAAGTATTTTACATGACAACAAGTAGGCAAGGGAAAATCGGAACAGTATTTGAAAAACTAGATAAAAAACACAGCCGCAAAGAGAAGAGAAGAGTTAAGTATAAGTGAATGTCTAACATTGTCAGAATCAGGCAGATCTTGGAGCCTTCTTTTAAGCAATGGTATGCCACTCTCAAAGCATGGTAAAATGTTGTCACCAAAGTAGAATCTCTCCTGAATTATAACAAATAATCAAATAAGTAAGGGCAGGAATTTCATGATATAAAGAATGGTATATGGACCAACAAAGTGTGTGTTTGGTTTCATAGGAAACTATCAAACATTGTTGTTTTGTTGAATAAAAATTGCTTTTGACTCTGAAACTCTTTCATTACACTAAGTTCTAAATCATTATTTCATTTATCACAAATCACAAACATTCACCCAAACACACACCTAGAACAATTGTAGAAATCAATTCTACCAATAGCACACCTGCAAAGCATGAATGTCAAAAGTGACCAAACTTGTTGGTCCTCCTCTAGAAATCGGTATGTTTGACAAAAGCCTGGCCAAAGTAAAAGCGGTGGCGATATCACCCTCATCCTCCATTCTTTCAGAAGTTCCGGTTGGGAAAAATGGAAGCACAAGTGTAAATGAGGCAACAAACAGTTTCGGCAAGGCATAAATAACAGGAATCTGCTCAAAAATCACAGCTGGAGAACTGAATGATGCCAGAAAAGCCACATGCTGTCCGCGAATGCCTTGAGCATTGGGAATGAAAATGTTGGGGAAGCCGTCAGGAAACTTGCTGAAGTTTTCAATTTCATAAAGCAATTCAGTGAAACCATTAAACAAAATATACTCAAAAACACCAACAAGCTAAAAAAAAAAAGAATCAATGTACCATAGCAACAACAGTCCAATGAATCTCAAACACAGACAAGGTTTTAAAAAACTGTCTGTTACGCGAACAACCGATACTAATACTGTTATTCATTGTTTCAAATGATTACAGGTTTCAATGTGTCAATGTCGGTATTGTGTTTCCGGCATATGTGCTTCATAATATACGAGAGCTTAATCTTCATAATATACCAGAGCTTAATTAAATTGTTTATCCAAACAAGGTCTAATTGTAGTTCCAAATTTGTAACGAAAACAATGTCAATTAAACTAGAGAAAATTTGGTAACAAATTGGTGAAAACTGAAAGTAGCAATGCGAATGAAAAAGAGTAAGAAAACGAACGAACCCCCAAGAGATGGATCGGAGTTCAATGGCATCAGATTCAGAGGCAATATTGTAAGCTAGTGATTTGGTTTCAGCAGAATAAAAGAGAACAACCTTCTTCGAATTCTTCGAATTGAGTTGAGAAGCTGAAGAAGAAGCAGAGACCAATGAGGAAGAAAATGAAGAATTGTTGGTATGAACCGAATCTCTATTCATATTTGAGAAATGTTCAATTGTGGAATTTCGATGATTCTCGAAACTGAACTTTACGCTGAAATTGTAACGGAAATTGGAAGAAGGGAGAAGATGCGGAGAGTGAGAAAGTGTGAGTTTGTTTGTTTCCGGAAATAACGGAACAGGTGGCCTGGCCGCCATTATCGGTGTTCAGTTGAAACTCTCGGATTTCCAGGTGGATGAAATCACTTAGATTAAATTCCGTTGCACTCAAATATCGGATTTATTTTCGTATATCTGGGATGTAATTAAATAATGAGAAATGTTTTTTCCACTCTTATGATGTTCCACATTAAAGTGGAAAATATTGAACCGTCCGATTGAAAAATTATTCAACATCTTTGTATTCACTATGTTTAGTTGTTTTTTTACTTGGATTTATTGTTTAATGTTAAATATTAAGGAATTAAATCTGATTATTTGATTTGATTTCCAAGTCTGTTATATTTCTAAATTTAGTTTTATAATTTTTTGTTTTTGTGAAAATAAATCTAGTTTGTTATAAATTTGTTTAAAAATTAAATCTTTTTAAAACTAAATTATGTTTTGTATATTGTTTCAAAAACTTAAACCCTTATTTACTTAGATACTTGCATTCCAAGTTGTACTCTATAAAACAATTAGTTAGTTGCCGTTCTGACGTATAGAGAAACAATAGTAAGAAGCTTGTTAGTTTCTTAAACTTTCTCTACCTCAACAAAAAGAACCTTAACTCATTCATCCACTTTCACTGCATTATTTTTCTTTTCATTCCTATTACTATGGAAGTGCCTCAAGACATTGCTTTTGAGATATTTTCATGGTTACCTGCAAAAAGTATTTGTAAGTTCACATCAACTTGCACTTCAGTATCTATCTTTGCAAAAGAAACATTTTTCAAAACAAAACAGGCTCGTAATGTATTCAGGACAGATGATTCGTGTTTTTTTATTCAACCTGATCAAGTTTTTCAAAGGTATAAAAAAAGAGTTGAATTATTTTCTTTACCTAAGGAGCGACTGTCTTCGGGTATCCCCTATAATACTCTTGCATTCTTATCAAATACGGTGTGTGTATTAGATTCAAGTAATGGTTTGCTTCTTTGTCACACAATTAATGACCACTCAATTGAGTTGTTTATATGCAACCCTATTACAAAGTTTTGCTTTTTCATTCCTACTCCAGAGTCACTTCAAAAAAATCGTAATTTTTGTAGTATAAATCTTATGTTAGATTGTTCTAACATATCTTCGAATGATTACTCAGTATTTTTATTTGAAATTATATTGGATTGGTGGACATCACATTATAGATGCAATGTTTATCATGGCAAAGAAGGTGTGTGGAAAACAATGGAACATAGTTTTTTACCCGGTGAAAGGAACATGAAATTTGACATGCCCGTGTTTTATAAAGGAGCACTTCATTTTATCTCAGATAACGCTCCATATATTACAAAATCAAGTCCTTTTTATAAGCCATATATAATGTCTTATAATTTAGAGAATGGAAATTCAAAAATGCTTAAGTTGCCGTCGAAAGCTATAGAAGGTTGTCATGACTGTACCATGGGCATATTCAATTGGGGCAAAGTATCAAGCTCAAATCAATCCATTTGCTTGGTGAAATTGAAGAAATTTGTTTTTACCGTGTGGTGTTTAAGAGATTATGAATCAGGTATTTGGCAAAAGGTTTTAAAAATGAGAGTGAAAACATTGGGATTAAAGGAGAAAGATCCTAATGTTATCGGGTTTATGGTGATGAACGGTCATCTTTTAGTTTTTGCAACAGAAGAAAATGTTTATAGTTGTGATTTGGGTGATGAAAAATTTATGATGGTTGAAGAAATAGGTCAGCACAAGTGTGGACTTTACCCTCGCTTTATCACATACTCAAATACTCTTCGTCCCTGTGGAACTAATGCTTGAGATATGTCTTGTTAAGAACTTTAATGGAATTGATGTATTTGTGGAACCAATGCTTGAGATATGTCTTGTTAAGAACTTTAATGTAATTGACTTATTTTCTATTGAGAACCGTCACTACTAGAATTATATATGCTACCAAGTGTGGCGTTTTTGTTTGATAATTGTTTATTTAACTAGAATTCATGTTTCATGGGTTTTATTGTAGTCTCTTGTTATATGGTAACTCCATAGTTTTTTATCATAGTTTCTTTAATTAATAAAATGTCTCTCAAGCTGGGCTTTTTGCCCTTTTGTTTCACAAAAAAGCAAAAATGCTTTTCAAACCAAAATGCATCTGTTACTAGCTCACCTTGTAATAGTAGATGATAATCAAATATTTTTATTGGTTTTGCTATGAATTCTATATTTTTAGCTTACACGGCACAAAGGGCAAACAAAATGCTTGAGTTGCTTTCCATAACTTGTGTGCGGAACATAACATGGATGCTGTTAATCTTTAGACAGGTTGTTTATCTGTTTTGGTTTTTTAAGAGTTAGCCATTTATCTATTTTACAGCTGCAAATTCTAATGAAAATTAAATAGTTTGCAGCAAATAGACCCCCCTCAATAAAACGGACCAGGCTCTACCATTGTTCATCATCACTAATGTTATCTACAACTATCATCATCTACAGTCAAGGTGCTGAAAAACAACTCTATTTCTTCCAACAACCTCTTACTACCCATATGAAATCCCCAGAAATCCATATCCGAATATGCCTCAGATGCCATCAAATCAATGAGATGCCGGCAAATATCTCCAAGATCATATGGCATGGTGAGGACCTTCTTTATGGGTTCACTTGGGAGACTCTCTTGAGCATTGTTAGAGTACATATGTCTTCTGCATTCCTGCGAATAACATAAATGGCACAACTATGTAATCTATGTTATTTAAATGTGCCCGTGCACCTACATGTTTCCCATGTTTTTCTTTTGCTAAATCACCAATTATCACTATTAATAGAACTTATAGAATTTTGTGAGAAAAAAGACCTAATAGATTTGATCCACGTGGAAGATTTTTTTTATTCGAAACACGTGGATGAATTTTTCTATGTAATATACAAAAATTAAAAATAAATAAGCTTAAAAAGTAGGAAGTTACCTGCAGTATTTGATTTATAGTTGCAATTTGCTCGGTACTTAAGAAGTCAGACTTCAAAAGTTGTCGAAATAAAACCAAAATTTCCGAGCTCAAATCAGTAGCAGCAAGGTTTTCCAGTATGCCAGATATGCATGAATTATTAAGAACAGATCTCATCCACTGCGGGATTTTATGCAGTTTCAGCATCGCGACAGCTATAAGGACTGCAGGGGTTTGACTGTTTGTGAATGATTGTGATGCTACCGCAGGAGCTGCCAAAGATACTGTCATCTCCTCTATAATCAATCTAAACCAACTGCTCTTTCCTAACTGTTCCGTTTCCTTTGCCAGATTTTCCCATCGCAGAAGAATTGACAGGCAGAGTCCACAATTTGTAGCCACTGTCGGGTCATTATAAAATACCAGCCCTTCCAATATATTCCTTAAGGACATTAAATACCCAAAGGTACATTTCAACTCTTCGTGTTTGCTGTTTATTTGATCTGATATTCTGTTGAACAATTCTAACAGGCAATAAGAAGCAATAATCTTGACCACAGAAGAACCAAAATGCAGAAGTCTGCTCAAGTCATGACAACGAATGCCTATGAAGGCTAGTGGTTCAGATGAATTCACTGAAAGGAGGAAGTTTTGCCAATCCACAAACCCGGGTAGGATAGCATGCAAGCTAGAACAGAGAATTTAGCATTGACAACATGTTAGAAATCATTTATATTTCTGTTGCAACATTGATAGATTTTGTTACATTTAGAGTAAATCACAAAGAGAAACTAAAATGTAACAAGCATTTACTGTAAACATGTTAGTTAAGAACTCAAAATAATACCCCTTCTAGAGTAATTCTTGTGTAGTCACAAAGAAGTCCAACAAATCTCAATTTATAATAACTTACAAAGAAATGGAAGTGTGAGTTGTAAGTTTAACTCCATGTTTAAGGGTCAAGAGTTATGAGTTTAACTCCATGTTCATCATAATTGATCGTTAATTAATTGATGTCATTGCTAAAAATAAATTATTAACAGAATTTGAGGATTGTGAAAAATAAATTTACCAACTTCTCTTTTTCACATTGTTCTACTTAAGAATTAATATTTATTTTCAGCAAATCTGACACCTACGTTATCCAGTTTAGAACTAATTTTACATTACCCTCACAATGGTTAGGGTAAGGCCTTAGTAAATCATCTCTAGTTTGGAAGGATGGTGCTTTCCCCGCCCATGTATTTTTTTAGACAGTAAATTAACTAACTAGTTATCATTTAAAAAATTACATGTTCTCTTATAAAAGCATAAGTAAATAACTTTGAATAACAAATTATATTAAATATTGATATATTCAGTATTGAAAAAAGTGAGTGTGTTTTAAAAATTGTTTTCCCATAATCCATATCTTTTATTATGAGTTACTCCATTGACCATAAACATATTTTCTGATACAATTTAAAGACAGATTTCAAAGTTTGCAATTTGGAAATATCAAATTATAACCAGATGATCTGTTTTTTTATATTCTCATCCCAAAATATTTCAGCCTTCTATTGTGTTTTCTATCTTTCAGTCTTTTATTTTACTACTACTGAGGCAAGTGGGCTTACCTTTTAACAGCAAAGTAATTAAGCAAAAGAATAAATGTTAAAGTTTCTCCAGTGCTCGTTCCTTCGTCATGGTCAACCAAAGCAGGCCCTTTTGAAGAAGCTGCACAGACTATAGTATTGACGACAGATATTATACAAGTATTAAAAAGAATGTGCTTTGAAGTCTCTTCAAGTACTTTATCGGTGGAAAGATGTAAGATCAAGGAAAGAATGCCAATCACGAAGAGACTTTCTTGACTTAAGATATCGTCCTTTGCTGGTGGAATGGAGTACTCCATCGTCTGCAGAAATCGTACATACATGCTATTAGAACTGACAAAAATCATTGCCATATAGACTATGGCTTTTCCTTGCCTAAAATGTGGATGTTAAATAACATCCTTCAGGATTGTGTTAGACCTCTTATATAGAATATTTATAAGAGGAAGGGGGGTTACAAATAAAGCATGTTAAATGCTGTCAAGTAGCAGTTACAGGCGTAGAAGCAGCCATGTTCTGATTATCCTGAAGTTGCGAGTGTTAGACACTTTGGAGGGAGAGAATCAAGCTCTTGAATCTTGGTGTGTGTGTCCTAATATTCTGCATTATTTTCTTATAGCTATTGTAAGGTGTGTCCTAATATTCAGAACTAATATCAATAAAGTATTCCATTTATCCAAATTGTTTCTGTTCAGTGCCAGTTTCTATCAGATTGCAATGTAAAAATTGGGAAAATGACATCCATATCAACAAAATTTAATAAAGTCCTAGTTAAAGAGAGATGGTCGGGTTACAAACCACATTTAGTCTGATAAACACACAGGCAAATTGGCACAAATAGAAAGTCCAGGTACTAATTCTAAAGCAGGAGTAAATTGGAAAGAATAGAAGTACACTGTACTTCAGACAAATAAAAAATATAGACGTCAGTAAGTCACTAAAAGAAAAGTGAGTCTTGCATATGGAAGAATCTAATGACAGTAGTTATTAAATTTCTATAATCTTAACAACTTTGTATGATAAATTAACATTTTAGTATATGAAAATGGGTTGTAACATGCTTAATTGAAATTCAGTTACTCACCTTCATGATTACTGCAACCCAACTCTGATCAGTTGATAGTTTTTTAGGATGCACTGAACTCAAAGTGCTAAAAACTAAAATCAAGATGGGCATGAAAGTTGTTGTCGAGAAGCACCGAGTCCTGATTGCTGTCCCTATTCCATGCAAAGATAGTTGGTTAGAAGCAGCTGGACATATATGAATCATAGTTGCCATTAGATTCATAACAGAAATTATGTCGTATTCCTGGCCATCTTCCTCAGCGAGTTGTGCCAATAAGCACACAAAAATTCTAGCTCCATGGTTATCTTCAATGGATACTAACTCTGCAAGTGTCTGTACATTTACAGTTTGGTTGCTGTTTCCAATAATCATGGCATCCCCTTCCAAATTATAGTTTCTGCAGAATTTCAAAATCTGAAGACACAGTGATTCGGTTATATTCTCTTGTTGAAACAACCACTTCAATGATACTGAGTGAATTCTTGCAGAAAGTAAATCCCATTTGCCATTGTTTATGAGCTGGAATATAATCTCCTCGGCTTCTCGACTATAGTAAATTTGGTAGTTCATATTGCCAAGACCCCTCAACAAACTGTAGAGATTCACCAATCGAGTCACCGTCAAATTATCAGTCGTCCAATCATGAAAATCACTGCTATTAAGTAGAACATATTGTTCAAGAGAAGCTAAAACCAACTTATCATCTGCAAGTCTAGCAATGAAAATCAGAAAATTGTTAGACAAGAAATGTCTGTGAATTGTTAATGAGGATAATAAGACTTAGATGGATTTTGTAGTTCACTACCTTTCATCATATAGTGAACTGGTGTACATAATTAGCAAAGCAGCAGATTGACAAGGAGAAAAATCTAAATTGTCTGTACTCCTTTGCCCCAGCATAAAGAGTAAATCAACAGGGTCCGAAGGCAGATGTAAAGCAGCATCTTCAATAGGTTGTCCAGTATCATTTCCCAGTAGAGAATTTATGAGTGAACCGATTAACAAATATATTCTTTGTTTCATCCTATCTCCAGCATATAACCCCAAACATCCATATGAAAAACTGAACCAGCAGAATGACATCAAAGTCTCTGCAAATTCCCTAGAATTAATTGTACAATGTAGAAGCAGTATCGAATGAAAAATTTCCAGCAAGCCCAGGATAATTTCTTCTTCCATTTCATTGATGCTTGTTGCAAGCCAAGGCAGTAAATGTGTTCTGCATATATCTAGAACGCCGCTTCTAAGTTCTAGTTTGCTAGTGTGACTGGAGTTTGCATCATGACTGTAGGCATATGCCTCATTAAGTAGGTACAAGCATTGCAAAATTTGGTTGATATTCCTCTCAGAGACATAGAGACAAGCTAAAATTGCATGTTTGACTGCTTCCAAAATTGATTTTGAGAGATCTAAAGCTCCATTACAAGTTGGAGATCTCATAAGAGCCACAAATACTGAGCAAGCCATTATAAACGTCTCAGGAACCATGCCCATCTCCCCATCAGAATGCTTTATAAGCATTCTTATCAAAACAAGGACAAGCTCCTCCAGCTGAGAAGTTGATACAGCTCCAGGAAACTCCAAAATGCATTCATAAATGAGCTTCAGTGTCTCGCATTGAACCGGATGAAAAGGAACTTCAGTCACATAGCGCAGTACAGGAACCAGAGTTGAAAACCCAACAACCAGCCTCGGTCTAAAAGCTTCCTCTGAATTTGATAAAAGATTTAGTACCTGAAGGCACATCTTGACTTCCGGATCCTTATTCTCTGTTCATTCAGAAACTAATTAGTAAGCTACCTAGTTAAAACAGTAAGGTTAAACTTAAGTTATGCATTCACAGACTTTTAATGGAGAAAAATAAGCCAAGCTAAATCAGAATAGTGTAAACTTTATTCAGATAATGAGGCTATAAGTTTACAAAGTTTCCCTCATAGCTACAGAAACATCTCTTTCATCAAGGCAAGGAATGCCCGCGTTTATCAATTTTCGAATAGAGTTCTAACCTGATAGTCTCAATATTTCAAATAAATAATCTGCAATATTTTCTTCCACTAAGACTTGAATATGATCGCCTGAAGTCCCAACTGAAGACAAATAATGAAAGAGCAGATCTAGAGTTCCGATTTGAACTTGACTCTCTGATGAAAGTAATGGGCCTTTGATTGCTTCAGCAAACAGATTAACCAGAGATGCTCCCTTGGCTCTATCTTCTGTTTCTTTAGAGCTAACTTCACCAGCTAAAGACATGTTACCAATATCATATACAGATTCTTCCCTGAGCAACTGTCTTCGAGCCAGCATTGTCAAAAGTGCTGATGAGCAATAAAGTACTGTTAACCATACTTCATAATAAGACAAGAAAGGAAGTTGCGTAGCAAACTATCTTATCTTACTAAACCTATTTGGTAAACTGTGGCTACACTGACTTCTAACTCGCCTTGGAAAGATTAATGTTAATCACATGTGCATTAAGCGAGCAACTTTAGTGCTTAACGATGCATACTAACAGGAAATTGACCTTTCCACCGACATTCATGATATAACTTAGTCATCAAAAGTGATGCATGACTTGGAACATGGGCCTCTTAATATCAATATCATCTTTATTTGCATCTAAATGACTACACAAGAAGGTGGGGAAAAAAATCTCTGTTTGTCGCTTCATGTTCAAAATAAGCTTAACAAAACGGAAAAACAAAAGGACATCTAAAATAAAATTACAAGCATTCTCTTTGATGAACACAAATATTGAAATTAAAAATCAATAACATACCAATACAATTCAGGCGAACATCATCATTTTGGGTCTTCAAGAGAACATCTGTCAGTAGGTACAAAAGCTTTGGACAAAAGGGGATCAACAGATCACTTCCATCACCCGCTTCTGATATACTATCAAGAGCAGATAATTTGTAAAGTACAAAAAGGACTTCTCCACGAATCTCCTCACTGCACCAAGAAGTAAAAAACACTTACAAAACATAAAACAAATCTAACTAAAAGTGACAAAAACACATCAAGACGACAACATTTTTTCACCTTGGCAATTGAAGACCTGTAACAAGAACGGAAATGAGACTATATATGTCTTTAATGTGTACGTGGAGATCATCCTCTTTCTCACAATTCAGAAGAACACCTAGGCAGTGAAGCTTTACACACAGTAGCATCAGAACAACAAAAACAGTTCATAATTCACCTTATATTAACATATTATCTATAGTACATCAATTTTGAACACAATTGACGAGAAACTGCCTATGAAGCATGGACATAGACACCTACACCGACACTGACACATCGACATCAATAATAATTAGAAAAAGTTAATAAATTAAATATAATCACATGTATTAGTGTCACGACAGTATAGGTGTCCTACATTGACACGCCTTTTTTCAGAGGTGTCAGTGCTACAGAGGTAACTGCTGATTAATGCATTTGTACTAATACTCTAATTTTCAGAGCATACATAGGTTGAGTTTATTAATTAGCATTTGATTTTGGCAATGGCAATCAACAAGTAACAGCTAATTGATGCAGGTGCAGAATAGATCCTCAAACTATTTGAACTAATTAGCACTTAACAGTTGCAATCAACACAGGGAAGTTAAGATTGGAAAACTGAAAATGAAATTACCGTGTGCAACTGACGTGGACTCCAACCTAAAGCACCAGAAGAAACATGATCTGAAACCCTAGCAACAAATTCACGGCAAACGGAAGGATCGGATGAAACAACGAGATTGAGGATGAGACTAATGAGTTGTTCAGCGATAGGCTCGTCATCGAAGGAGGAGAGAGCGGTGACGAGAGGGGAAACGAAGAAGTGAGGATGAAAAGTGACGATGGAGTGAAGGAACTGAGGTATAGAGAGGGAACGAGAGAGCTGAGAAAGAGCGTAAGAGACATGGATAGTTGGAGAGAGAGGGTTACAGATGAGATTAGAGAAACACACGAGGCAGATGGTGCCGCCGTGCTGTGTTTGAAGGTTGAGAGAAGAACGGTGGCCTTGAGAACAACAACACCGTGAATCGCCGTCGTCTTCAGCGTCTATGTTATGTGAATCGATGCTCATGTACATTTTCAAAATTCGCCGATAAAGAATGGCGCCAAAATTGTTTTTTAAGTAGTTAGGAATTGGCTCTTTCAGTACGATTGCTGTTAATTGCCTTTTGTTTTGTTTATTATTAGAAATTACTTAAATTGATGTCTTGAGTTGTAAAACATGAAATAAGTGAGAAGAGTAATTATGAAATAGAAAATATGCAAGACCAAAAATGTCCATCCTTTATATATATATATATATATATATATATATATATATATATATATATATATATATATATATATATATATATATATATATATATATATATATATATATATATATATATATATATATATATAAATATATATAAAGGATGGACATTTTTGGTCTTGCATATTTTCTATTTCATAATTACTCTTCTCACTTATTTCATGTTTTACAACTCAAGACATCAATTTAAGTAATTTCTACCTGTAATAAACACCTAGAAGTGGTAAGAAACAGAGATAAAATAACCATAAGGAAGTTATAAGAAAGAGAGATGAACATAATCTCATGATAACAAACTTCATAATAATTGATGATTTTCTCTGTTAATCCTATACATGGTTTCTTACAAATGAATATTCATATCATAGTCATGAAAAAGGAAATGACATAATGGATAAACTTCAAGTGAATAATGTCATCAAAACAATAATAATAAGACAAGATGTTCAATCAATCTCAAGGTTTCTCCTTCTGTTTAATATTTTTATTATTTATGTTGCTTTCATTTCTTTTTTTTATTGGTTGCTCTAGATCATTTATATTATTTTTTACGAATAAAAATTCATGTAATGGTGTATGTCACAACAAAGAAGTGAGAGATTATCTTTGATTTCTCCCTATTTATTTTTTGTTTCCCTTGATGCAAGGTCAGAGTAATACATTTAACTATTATTTATGTTATTTTAACAATATTTTTACTGTTTAATTTCTTTTATTTGTATGTAGTTATTATACAATTTATTTGTAGAATTAACTATATTAAAGAAAACTAATTTAGTGTAAAGATTGTACTCTTTAAATTAATTTAGATTTAGATGTATCATTTGCAGTGATTTTATCTTTATGTGCAGGAATAACTTCTTTAGAGTAAAGAGATAATCTTCTAACTTTTTTCTTTTTTTTTCAAATTTATTATACTTCTAATGTAGTATTTAGATTTTTTTCATTTTTATTTTTCTTTCCTAATATATTTTTATATGTTCATTTGTTATCTATTATCTATTACATATATAAAGAGGATATATTTGTTTGGTCTTGCATATTTTGTTTCCTAAATTAACATTTAACTGCTACTATATTTACACCATACACATTCCACTAACTGTTGGATGGTTACAAACAGGGATGGCAAAACGGGCCGCCCGCCCCGCCCCGTGCCCGCCCCGCCTAAAGCCCACCAAAAATAAGCGGGACGGGCATGCCCGCCAACTTGAAATGGGCATAAAAGTCTAGCCCACTGTATGCATGTATTTTGGACACCATGGTTTTTAGAGTAAAATGATGCTTTTGACAAGATTTGCAAAGGAAGGAAAATGAAGTAATGGTATTTCGACAATTCGACAGTGATGGTGGAATGTTCGACAGTTTGACAAAGGGGATGATGTCTTATTTTTTGACGGTTTCATTGATGTGTCCGATATCAGATGAATTCGACATGGTAAAGGGACGTGTTGTTTCAGCCTTAAGGAGAAGTTCAAATTTGAACATTGGTTTTGTTTGGCAGAGGAATACGTAGAAGTTTTAGAAGGAAAAGAACATGCAGAAAGCCAAGTGTCAAATTCTTAGAATTTTTCCGTTAGTTAGAAGTTATTTTATTTTTGTATAAATAGGGTAGCATTTGTTAGTTTTAGTGTGTGAAAACTTGTACAGAAATTCCTGTAAAAATACTCTAAGTACTCGTGTGAAAGAGAAAAAGAGATTTATTTGGAAATGTACGTGTAAACACCATTTCTATTCTAGTTTATAAAACTTAAAGATTCTTTATTTCTTGCTTTGCGTTTATAATTCAATTTACGTTACAACATTTATTTTCATGCAAACTTTTAAGTCTTTGTTTATTTTCACTTTATTAAAACGTTAACTTAACCACATAATCACAAATCACTCTTGATAAAGAAGATTCAAGAAACCAAATACAGAATCAGAAACGTTTGTTCTAAGAGTTCACAAAATACATTCGAATTTTGCACATGTATCATAGGACTTGTTTATTTGGTCCTGCAAGTTACCCAATTCAGTGAGATTGGAAAACCAGAGATTGTTCGTCAAAATCAACAGCGAACAAATTGGCACGCCCGGTGGGGCAGGTGCTAAAATTCTGAAAAATTTAATAGAGTAACTCTTAATTTGAAAATGTTTTACTGCGTTGTATGATTCTGAGAAGCGGTAAATTAGCCGTAACTGACGTAGAAAGACCTAGAAGAACTAGAGTAAGAAGAATGACAAATCCGCCAATTATTCCAAACCCAAACGAAATTGTTCCAGTCTCTAATCCCATCCCTTCGACAGGGGGAAATATGGAATCAGTTCATGTTTCAAAGGGGGTAAACCCTTCATCAGCAGGGTCAATACCAGCAGTGTCATTCTCTCAGAATGCGCCTAGTTCCTCTACTTTAGGGCATTCAATGCCCATGGGGACGCCTCCTCCTAGAGGGAATAGTTTTATGCCATATCAAACAAACTTTTCCATACCCATGTTTAGAAGAGAACAACCCTATGGAATGCCAACTTCAGTGATGGCAAATTTACACAACGCACAACCCTTGTATTCTGATGCTATGGTTTACATGTCTTCACCATTACAAGGGTCAGGATATGGTGGGAATATTAGTAGATTAAATCAACCCCCACCAGGTTTCCAAATGCCAGCAATTACAAATAATTTTGCGCAAGTAATACGACAACAAATGGACGATAGTAATCATGAGATGGTCCAAAGGTTGACGCAACAGATGGGAGAAGTGTTTAACCCTTTGATACAAAACACTACCCAAATAAATCAAGTATTGGCAACGCAGATGACGCGTATTGCTGATTTCTTTGGTGTCCCTCAGATTCGACAGAGAGAACCTGTAATTCAGAACCCAGTGATCAATGTCGAAGAAGAGCCTACAATAAATCAGAGACCTTTAGACAATCCCCAGGACAACCTTAGGATCTAAGAAGAGGTGGTCGAACAACCTCGTGTCGAAGTCACTGTTCAACGAGAGCCTAGAAGGGTAATAGTCCAGAGAGGTCAGGACATTGATGATGTCTTGCAACAGAGAATGCGCTATAATAATCTTCCTGTCGAAAATAATTTGGCAGTCATGGTCAAAAGAATAATGGCGCAAAATGGGGTAAACGCAGGATTGCAAAGGTCTAGTTATGCTTCCCCATTATTTGAGTATGTTCTACAACAGGAGATGCCTCCAAGGTGGAAAATCCCCAAATTTATCAAATTTTTAGGGGACGCTAGTGAATCCACCATATAACATATAGCGCGTTATTTAATCGAAGCGGGAGAAATAGCCCATAATGAAAATCTAATAATGAAATACTTCCCAAGTTCTTTGACAAAGAACGCATTTACTTGGTTTACGTCCCTGCCAGCAAACTTCATACACACATGGACCCAGTTAGAGAGATTATTCCATGAACAATTATATATGGGACAAACTAAGATAAGTTTAAAGGAATTAGCCAGTGTTAAGAGAAAATTTTCAGAGTCTATAGATGATTACCTAAATAGATTCAGATTGCTGAAGGCAAGATGTTTCACACAAGTGTCAGAACAAGAATTAGTCGAAATGGCTGCAGGAGGTCTAGATTATTCTATAAGAAAGAAACTAGATAATCAATATTTTAGAGACATGGCACAATTAGCAGATAGGGTAAGACAAATTGAAAGACTAAAATCTAAGAAATATAGGGCAAACAAAAGTAAAAAGGAAAGAGTGGCATATGTAGGAATATGCCAAGATGACGATTGTGACGAAGAAGAACCAGTTATCTTCGATGAACAAGAAATTGACTTGGCAGAATTGAAACAAGGCCTACCATACTCTTGCAAAATGATAACTCCGTCGAATGGAAAAAAATCGATCGAACCAGAAAAGATAATAAGTTTTCTAAGAGAAATTATACTTTCAACTTCACCAAGTGTGACGAAATTTTTGACTTGTTGGTTAAAGATGGTCAGTTAATAAGACCACCATGCATTAAGGAACCCCATGTTGACCAACAGAAAAAGAGAGGTTTTTGTAAATACCATAACTTTCTGGGTCATAAAACTTCTCAATGTTTCCTTTTCAGGGATCTTGTTCAGAATACAATTCAGGATGGAAGGCTGAAGTTTGGAGACAAACCAAAGCAACAAATGAGGATTGACACAAATCCTATGCAGGTGATGGAAGCCAATTATGCTGAACCATTCAATGTGAATATGGTCAAAATTGAAAATATGTCTGAGGATAGCTTTGAGATGATAGAAGCCACTGAAGGTTTCGACACCCACATTAACGTGGTGGGGATTGCTGATGATCTCCCAGACCAGGCTAAAGTGGAGGAAGTATCCAAAGACTATTTGACCATGCCAATAATGATCAAGGTTACTGACAATCTTAATGTGAAGGGACTGAATGACTATAGTCAAAACAATGTTGAGACTACTGAGGGTTTCGATAGCCCAAACAATGTTGAGATCACTGAATATTTCAACAGTCCAAACAATGTTGAGACTACTGAGGGTTTCGACAGCCCATACAATGTTGAGATTACTGAAGATTTCAACAGTCGAAACAAGGTTGAGGCCACTGAGAGTTTCGACAGTCAAGACAAGGTCAAAGTTACTGAAGACTTTAATAAACAGAAGAAGGAAACTATTGAAGGTTTCAATAAGGGAAATAACAACATGACTAAGAATAAAATAATATGGGGCACTCTGGGAGAGCCAAATGGGATGTTTGATTATCTTGTGAAATACACTGCCCCTGCAAGTTCTCATGTTAACATCAGCAAAATCCAACCAACTGGATGGGAAGATGTCCTTGTGGATACTAAGGAAGAATCTGACAGTTCTTTTAGTATCGAAAAGAAGGCTACTGAGAGCCTCACCATTGAAGAAAATATTGTTGAAGGTTTCGACCCTAATCAAACAAAAGAAAAGAATGATGTAAGCTGCACCAACACTGTGAGACTTGTCAACAAAGACATTGCAAGAATTAAGGCAGAAGTTGTCGAAGGCCCTGCAAAACTGGACACTTATGGAATACTACGCATGACCATGGAAGATCCAAGAAAGCAACAAGTTGAAGGAAAAAGTCTTTATCTGGCAAAAGGCCAGAATGAAGTCGAAGAGGCTCTTGTTAGAAAAATGAATGAATTAAGAAATGCTGATGGACAGGAGATAGACATCAACATGGTGGATTTGTCTCACAAGAACAAAGAGAAAATTGAAATGGAGCACCTTCGAGAAGAGTACCAAAGGCTGACATATCCAAAAGAGGATGAGAATCTAGCAGAATTCATCCAGAGGTGTTAAAAGAAGAAGACTGAAGTCATGTTATGTCCACGTTGTAGTGCAATAATCGATAGAAAGGCAGTAATAACTTGGAGGCAGTAGAAAAAACCAAGAAAAAAGGAAATTGGGGAACAAGCCCAACAGTCGAAGCTGGAAGGTATGATCCAAGGAGAAGTGAGCATCACCTTCAAAATTTTGGGAGAATATACTACAACACCTACAAACCATCTGGCAAGGATGCTGATGATAAATGGGTCCAACCCATTAGGGATGCTCAAGGATCAAAGAAGTGGAGAAATTTTGAAATTCGAAAAGGATCTTCAGTAGAAGGGAAGAAGGAGACTAAAAGGCAAAATCCAAGACCATATCCATCAGAAAACTACAAAGGGAAGAACCCTATGTCAATGTCCCAATGGAGAAGATTCCAGAGGCAGAAGAGGGCTGAGAAAGAAGCTGCAGAAGGAATCATTGCTAAGAAAGAAGATGCTAACAAGGATAAAGCAGAATCAAGCAAGGATGCTCAAGTTGCAGACAAAGGGGAGTCTTCTCAAAAGAACAACACAAGCAGCCTGTCACAGGTGTCGAAACTCAACAACATAGTGCTAGAAGATGATGAAGCGACTGAAGATTTCGAATCTGACTCACAGGGATCATTCGACAGGGTCTGTAATGTAATGTCTGTCCTCCCTAGGGACTATGAAAGGATCATGGAAGTCAAAGATGAGGAAGAGAATATGGTGGACAATACAGTGGGACCTAGGCTTGTATGTTACTACATAATGAACAACGGTTGCATTGAAGAGCAGAATGCCTTCTTCAAAAAGCCAGACGAATCAATGAAGGGACACTTAAGGCCTTTGTTCATCAAGGGAAAGGTCGAAAATGTTGGTGTGAATAAAATACTAGTGGATGGGGGAGTTGCAGTGAATTTGATGCCCCACTACATGTTAAAGAAAATTGGAAAAGATGATTCTGACGCAAAACCCCGCAATATGGTGTTGTCGAATTATGAAAGTAAAGTAGGCACTACCATGGGTGTTATCCAGGTAGACTTGACAGTTGGAACAATAACCAGACTAACAATGTTCATAGTCATCGCTTCTAGGGCGAATTATAATTTATTGCTTGGAAGGGAGTGGATTCATGGAGTAGGGGATGTACCTTCTTCAATGCACCAGCGTATAGTCATCTGGCGTCCTAATGGGATTGTCAAAAACATAGAAGCATATCAGAGCTATTTCATAACTGAAATAAACAATGCAAACAGTCGAAGCTTTGACAAGAATTTGGCTCACATACCTCTCTGTAGCCCAGTAGAATTCGACTTGAAAGCAACAGACAACGCCTACTGTTCCATGTATCTTCAACCAACACATGGCTTTCAGTGGGACAAAGAAGTAACTGGCGAACCAAGTCATATACGGGGAATTTCTCCTATTGAGCCAATGGGTCGGGGAAGTGAATTTGATGATGATGACTGAATAAGCAACGCTTAAAAGACTGACGGGCTATATGGCCAAAAATAAACTCAAAGTGGCTCTTGAAGCCGAAGTAAAATACATGGATGTCGAAGCCAACAAAGAAGAATTGGACAAACAATTTCCTCGAAGGGACGTTGACGAAGATGGTAATGACAACCAGATAGGCGAATGGCAGAACCAGAAGCTTGATGCCATCTATGATGACGAACCTCTGGGATTCGAAAAGGATCCATTGTCAACAAGTCTGAAGATAGTGGCACAGGACCCATTGGAAGAAATTAATCTGGGGTTGGGGGCAGAAAAAAGACCAACCTACATAAGCGCTAGGATGGATCCTCAGTTCAAGGTCGAATTAGTCTATTTGCTGAAAGAGTTCAAAGTCTGTTTTGCATGGGACTATGTGTTGCACCCCAAAATTTTCCCTCCACAAGACAAGTCATTGTGTACTAAGAGGCTCACAAGGTTCACAAGGTTCATAAGACATCTCATGAGGTTCACAAGGTTCACAAAGTTCACAATTAGTCAGAAGATTTGACAATTCCCTCAGACAATGCATCCTCCTAAGCAATGCATCCTAAACTAGGGTTTCTACTTTCATCAGGCTAAATGGACTTCCAAGGCTTCAAGTGAGCTTCATAAAATCTTATATGTGTTCAAGAATCCCCATGTCAAGTTTCAAGACTTTTCTCAAAGGTTTTCTCAGTCAGATGATCAGATAGGTTAAAATCAGTCAAAGCAGTTAAAAAGTTAAACTAAGGTCAATTGTGGTCAAACCAAAGTCAAACTTCATGATTTTTTGCCAACATAAAGTATATGAAGTAAAAGTCATCATTTGATCAAGGGTTGATCATGATTCATCAAGGAGACTTCAGATCATCAAGAATCAGGAGTTTCTAAATTAGGGTTTCCTCAGGAAAAGTCAATTGAACTTTGACCAGCCATAACTTTCACATGCTTCATCAAGAATTTTACACCCAAACCTCATTTTGAAGGAAATTGAATTCTCTACAACTTTGTGTCTCACAAGTGATGGGCTAAAGACGTGTCTACTTATACGTCTAACGGTATCTTACTGCAAGTGCACAGCCTATCGAAGTAATATTTAAGATTATCGATCCACAGGGATTCTATGGTTACTTAGTGCTAAATGAACTTTCTAGTTTAGCTAAGGCGAATGGTTGTCACGATTTTTTGTTGGTTTTTAAGACTATTAAAGGCGGAGTAAAATTTAAGTTTTAATTAAGTAATTCTAAGGCGGTCGGTATGTAATTATATTAACTTAGGTGGGTCAATCTAACCTAGGCTTATTTAAGATGTTCACTTAATCTATTCGGTAGGGATTACCAGTTTGAATACCCTCAACTCACACTCTCGTGGTCTTATATCAGATCTTATCCCTAAAGCCCTATGCCTGCTCTCGCTAGCCCATAAGTGTTTAGAGGTAATTTTTGGAAACTAAGTAATTCTAATTTATCTTAAAGCGCTCTCGCTGTGTTTAATTTAAATGCCTAACTTTAGCTATCTGGTTAAAATCTCACACTCTCGTGGTCTTGACCTAACCTAATACTCTTTTCTTACTCTCGTAACAAAAAGGTCTATTTAATTAAAAAGTCTCAGCCAGAAATGTTAAGTGATTAATTATTTTTAGCCTACGGTTATATTTTACCGGTTAAGTTTGTTCTAACTACATACCGCCCTAAGGTGTTTAGCTACTCATTTTTGTTGAACCAGACAGAGGCAGAGAAACAGTAAACAAAATATTCATGGCAGAAAAATAAATAAATAACATAATATTAAATTGCAAATAATAAAAACCTGGTTAACAATAAAATAGCAGACTCCTTCTTCCACAGACCGGAAAGCTCGGAGTAATTGGCGGAAATCGAAAATAAAGCAAAAATCTGAAGGTTTAGAAACAAGTAATTTTTATAACAATTTCCTGATGTTGGAAATTGTTATAGATTGGGTTTGGATACAATGAAAATAGAATACTGAAAATAATGCTGAAATAAAAGGGTTGTAAAATAATTCGGCAGAGCTTCCGCAGGAAATTGATAGAAAAAATGCTCTGTCTATTCTTCATGAACTTGGTGCTATTTATAGAACTTCAATTGGGCTGGATTTTTGGGCTTCAGTTGAAATGGGCCTTGCTATTTTTGGGGAGAAAATGTAGGTAGTGGCAACAAAATAGGAGACCATCTCTTCACGTAACGCCTTCACGTTGCCTTGGTCAAAAACCTAGAATAATCATTGTCACGGTCGTGACAATGCCTTTACGCTCGTGACTTGTGATTTTTAAGTGTCACGGTCGTGACACATGTCTTACGGTCGTGATGCTCCATTTTGGGGTGTCACGGTCGTGACACCCTTGTAACGGTCGTGACTGCTGCAAAATATGCAGTTTTTGCAGAGAGCTTCATTTCTTTATCTTTTATGACCGATTTTGTTCATTTCTCTCTTGATTCATGATTTGGCTCCATATAGTGATGTACCTGCAAAACGGTAAGAAAAACTCGAGAAATCGAGTATTAAAACGATAATTATTCAATAAAACGCCAATGAAACTTAGCAATATAATCGATACGTTTTCTCGTTATCAAACTTCCCCAAACTTAAACCTTTGCTTGTCCTCAAGCAAATAGTCGGTTGAAAATCGGCGGACAAGATGTCATTCACGCATACTCCTAACAAATCCTACGAGGGATCGCTTTTGTTGGATAATTCGATACTTTGATATTACACTACCGATACACTAATGGCACAAGCAACAAGCTATGTCGTCGACTTCCCGTTAAATGAGCCAATCTGCAATTACTTTATGATTTCACCTAAAGTTTTTCGATCTTATTTCGCCCGGTTTCATTCTAGCGCAATCACATTAAGCTCTTTGCCTTAGCACGCACGTAGTGGAGTAGCCGGTTAGCGACTTTGATCCTTTTTGGGCACGGGGTCTGGTTCACGAGTGTGGTAACCCTACATTTTGTATCCGATTTGGAGGTTGTGGGGGATCGAGCCGTAGCACGCCCTACCGAGTTCAGAACCAGTACCTCTGAACCAACCCGCAATGGACTCCTTCTCATATTTCTCGTTTCTTGTATGCGACCGTGTACTTTGGTGCAATTTCTTTTCATTTTGCATCGAGATATGAAGGATCATTATTGATTAGGCATCAAACGCTTATATTCATCGGCTCCCCACGTGGTTTGTGTTCAGACGGTGCTGACTACTAGTATAAACTACTCGGGGTTACTTTTGAACTGAAACTAGAAGTGTACTCGTAATGGTAATCGGAGATGGAATCGCTTAAGTAGGAAGTCAAAGTTGTCAAGATTGTATTGGTCTTGTTTAATCGTTCTCGGCTTCCTATTTACGATTTCGTAGGTAAGTCGGGTAATGCGAATAATTAAAATTTTTCGGTTATGGCTAAATAAACGGGAAAGTTTGAAACTAAAGAAAATGTCATAAAGATTTTTTTGCACGCTTCATTAACTTACTAAAAGAAATACAACGGGAATGAAAATACAACGAAAATGAAAAAGTGCGAAACAGAAAAATGCGGAAATGAAAGGTACCTCTCCCACACTATATCAGACATTGTCCTCAATGTTGTGATATAAATGCGGTAAAAGTACAGTACAAACGACAAAACTAAAAACAAACAGAAGAAAAACTAAAACTATGGCTGCTGAGGACCGCGGGGTCGGCTTCTGGTACGGGAGCGGCGTCTGGAAGGAGTCGCTTCAGGATCAGAACCAGTGCTGGTGGTCCCAGTGATGCCGATACGCAAGGCTTCTAACTCGCCAAAAATCGCGTCAAACCTCTCATTAGTAGCTGCCTGGTTTGCTGCAATAGTGCCGAGCAAAGCATCGTACTGCTCCTTATGCCGTCGCTCCAGTGCGGCGTTCATCTGGTTCTGCTGATGAATCGCACGGAGGACTTCCTCAAGTGTGATGTCCTGTGCAGGAGGCTGTCGGGTAGATGTCTCTGGTATATCCTGGACAGGCTCACCTGCATCCATAGCGTCCTGCATCTCATCCGCAGGGAGATCTGCCTGATCATGGATAGGAGCGTGGTCAGCAGCATCAGGTAGAACAAAGAGCCAGTTGGCTCGGCTGGATGGGTCGATGCGGTCGCGGGACGGCAGAATGATATGGTGAAAAATGGTGCCATGGACAACAGGGTTATACCTGCCATCCTCTCGCTGCGCAATCAGGTGAGCGGACCTGCAATAACTCTTGGTAAGGAATTCGGCTTCTTTGAAAGGCTGATTTACGACCAAGTCACCAAGCCCCAACTGAATGGCGAGGGAGGTGACAATGCCGCCTATGAAAAATGGGGTGGAGCCTCTGTGTGCAATGGCCTGGATGTGGTAAAGCATGAAAGGGGCAGCATTGATCGGCTCGTCATTAAGAGCACAATGCAAGAATAGAAGCTCCTTGGAGTTGAGCTTATGGTTGCTCTCTCGAGCGAAGATGGTGTTGCAGATGACTCTGTGGAAGTAGCGGATGGCCGGATTGTGAATGTGCGTGGCGTTGAGGCTTTGGAAGGCTGATGCACGGGTGTTGGTTAAGTCGTGCCATAGAGTGAAAGCTTGTTCACTAAAATTATCGGGCACGCGACGGTGAGCTTCAGTTCCGTGATGGAAGCCTAACAACTCGGCGATCCTGTCTTGCGAGAGGTTGAATTCTTGGCCATGCAATCTAAATTTCGCAAAACCGGTGAGCTGACTCAGAGAACCGGTACCGGTGATGTAACTGAAGGAACTCAAGAACTCCAGTGTCAGAAGTTCGAAGGTTGGCTGAGGTTGACTGCAAAGGTCCCAGAGCCCGACTTTTTGGAGCAGGTTCGTAACACTGGCAAGCATTCCGAGTTCTCTCAAACACACAGTGTCAATGTAACGCGTAGGTTGCACACCGCGGTTTTGGAATCGGAGAAAACGTTCTCTTTGAGTTTCTTCAGCATCACCTTCTCTAAAAGTGATAGAATCCATTGCATGCAAGAGCTTAAAGTGAAGAGTGAAGATTTTTGAAGTTTTTGTGAAAAAATGGTAAAATGAGATAAATAATGATTCGGGATAAATGATGGAGAGTGAGAATGTGGTAGGTTGTGATAATGGGGGGTTAATGAGATTAAAGTTCGTAATGGGGGAGTTACGGAGGTTAGGAAGAAGATGGGAAGTTTTTTTAGGGAGTTATGGAGGAGAAGAAGAAGGGGCACGAAGAGAAACAGTTCTGTTTCTCACGATTTCTGGTATAGGGGTCGTCACGGTCGTGACAGGGGTACGACGGTCGTGACACTCAAAAAGAGCGTGTTACGATCGTTATGGGGCAGTGACGACCGTGAGGCTTGCTACGTTAAATAATTTCCAGAAAAACACTTTCTCACTTGTTTTACATAATTTATATCAATGTATTTTCTTCACTAACTCTCATATTAATTTATAGATACCACATAGTGCATAAGTTCAACACAGTAATTCAATAACTTGCAAGGCATGAGAGATTTGTATATATAATGAATAAATGCAAGCATAAAAGTGCATAGAATGAAAAATACATAAATTGCTAAAATTGGAGAAATTTTGGAATTAAAGATGCATTGCATAAAGTACTTGAAAATGAAATTACATAAATGGAAAAACAATAAGAAATTGTTGCGAAAAATAAATCTAACTAGAAACGAAAACAATGGGAAAATAAACTAAATCACTTATAACATTATCAAAAGCGTTTCTTCAAGTCTTCGATGGCGGAGTTCAAGTGATAGAATTGTTCGCAGGTTATGTCAGTCAAACCTATAATGTCCAATCGCATGCTCTTAATATCTTCTTTAAATAAGTTAATGTCAGTTTGGTAAGCATTGAGAGTGTTCATGATGTTTTGTAAGTTGTTAGCATACTCTCCTTGATTCACTTCAGGGGTTTCATAAACTTCTTCAGTGTGGTCAATGTCATGGTAACCAGGAGGCGTCTCAGGGTCAGTTTCGACATCGGTCATTGTATCATCTTTTATTTTATACGACTGAGGTGTTTCAGGAGTGGGTGGATAATCAGGTGGGTTTAACTCATAAAGCCAGTTATCCTTATTATGAACACTTACTTTAGCATGGTTAGGCAATGTGAACAGGGTTACTACTTCGTTCCGGATTAGGTACTCAAAAGGTGGATGTCCTAAATTCCTTATGATATGTCTATTGAAGCAGAAGTTAAGATCCATAGGACGGATTGTTCCTAAACGGTTGCACCTATGCAATTGGTACCTAAGTCCTATGGCATCAGCAATCATGGTTACAAGACCTCCTACTAAGATAGGTAATTCAGGTTCTTCTTGGATATGGGTGAAGGTTTGCATCATGAAAGGTACACCATTAACAGGCTGTCCATTAGTGAAACATAACATAATAAATATTTCATCTTTAGAAACTCCGGTAATGTTTTCTTCTTTTCCAAAGAATGTGTGGGCAAGGAATTTATGGAAGTAACGGAGGGCAGGATTATGGATCTCATCATTATTCATGTTATTTGGTTCAGGATGGTAGTTTCCGGTTAAAGTTCCCCAAAAGAAATATAGCTCAATATCCATCAATTCTACCTGTGTGGTAGTGAATGCAAATGGTCCACTAGGGAATCCTAACAAGTCAGCTAGTTCTTTATGGTTAAAGTCATATTCTATTCCAAACAGGCGGAAACTAATAAATCCTTTCCTAAATCCAAAACCGCGCTCAGGTAGGTAAATTAAGGAGCTAAGGAACTCAAGAGTGAGCTCGCAGTAAGTCACAAACTTATGTTGGATCAATGCATTCTCCCATCCGAGTCGGTTAAACAAGTACATGATGCTATCATGTATACCTAAGGTTTCCATAGTCCGATCATCCGGGTACAGGGTCAAATCCATTTGCCTCTGTGATAATTCTTCAAATTTCATTCTTTGGTTCCTACCTCTAAATTTGGTTTCCATATGGTTAATTGGTTGGTTAGCCATGGTCAGTGCAAATATGGAGGAACAAATCAGGAGAAGAAGGAAAGTGGAAAAGACTTTTAGAAAATCTGTAAAAAGTGATTTAAAATAAATATAAGAAAATGAAATGCATAATGTAATGGCAATAATAGTAATATAAAATAACTATAAAATGACAAAACAATTAAACAAATAGTAAAACTATAAATAATAAAAATGATAAAGAGAATAATTTAAATAATTTGATAAGTAAATGGGTTGCCTCCCACTAAGCGCTGTTTTTATCGTCTAAAGCCTGACGTAATGCTTAAGTTTAGATTAATCAGGGGAATTAGTGGACAACTCTAAAAGCTTTAGATTATTCGCATAATCTCTATTTTCAACTTTATGATAATGTTTTAAACGTTGTCCGTTTACTATGAATGGTTCACTATTCCTACCCTTAATTTCTATTGCTCCACTCGGGAATACTTTAATTATTTCAAAGGGTCCTGACCATCTAGATTTTAATTTTCCAGGAAAGAGCCTAAGTCTTGAATTAAAGAGGAGTACAACATCTCCCACACTAAATTCTTTCCTAGATAGGCGTTTATCATGCCATTGCTTAGTTCTTTCTTTATATATCTTAGCATTCTCATAAGCATCTAACCTTAATTCTTCTAATTCGTTAATGTCTAGGATTCGCTTTTCTCCTGCAGCATTATAGTTTATATTGAGGGTTCTAATCGCCCAATAAGCTTTGTGTTCTAGTTCTACTGGTAGGTGATAAGATTTTCCATAAACGAGTTTGAAAGGTGTAGTACCTATGGGTGTCTTGTAAGCGGTCCTATAAGCCCATAAAGCTTCATTAAGTTTAGATGACCAATCTTTCCGAGATATGGCGACAGTCTTTTCTAAGATTTGTTTAATTTCTCTGTTTGAGACTTCGACTTGTCCACTTGTTTGTGGGTGATATGGTGTAGCCACACGGTGTCTTACTCCATACTTAGATAGTAATTTGTCAAATATTTTTGAGATGAAGTGCGAGCCACTGTCACTTATGACGAGTCTAGGCACACCAAATCTGGGAAAGATTATATTTTTGAAAAGCTTTATTACTACTCGTGTATCGTTTGTAGGAGAAGCTATGGCTTCAATCCATTTCGAAACATAATCAACAGCTACGAGTATGTAATTATTACCGAAAGATGATGGGAATGGTCCCATGAAATCTATTCCCCAAACGTCAAAGATTTCTACTTCTAATATTCCTTTTTGAGGCATTTCATCTCTTCTTGAAATATTGCCAGTGCGTTGACACCGATCGCAATTTATAACAGCGATGTGGACATCCTTCCATAGATTTGGCCAGAATAAGCCGGCTTGCAAGATTTTTGCACAAGTTTTGGAAGTGCTTGCATGTCCACCATAAGGAGATGAATGACATTGAGCAATGACATCTTCTATTTCTTCTTCGGGAATACATCGGCGAAAGATTCCATCTGGTCCTCTTTTGAACAATAATGGTTCATCCCAATAGTAATGTTTCAGATTATGAAAGAATTTCTTTTTCTGCTGATAGGTCAGGTTGGGTGGAAGAGCTCCTGCAGCTAGGTAGTTGATGATGTCAGCGTACCATGGCAGTCCTACAGTTGTCTGGATTGTTTCCACGGATTCTGGTTCATTTATATCTAACTGAGCTAGGTCGCTTCCTAATTGTGCTATCAGCTGTTCATACGGAAAATCATCGTTAATCGGCACTTGTTCTGGTTTAATACCTTCTATTCTAGATAAATGGTCCGCTACGACGTTCTCAATACCTTTCTTATCTTTTATTTCTAAGTCAAACTCTTGTAAGAGTAAAATCCATCTCAAGAGTCTTGGTTTAGCATCTTTCTTAGTTAATAGATATCGGATAGCATCATGGTCTGTGTAAATGATTATTTTCGCTCCAACTAGGTAAGAACGGAATTTGTCAAGCGCAAAGACAACCGCTAACAATTCTTTTTCGGTAGTGGCGTAGTTCATCTGGGCAGAATCTAAAGTTCTACTGGCATAGTAGATCGCATGAAGTTTCTTTTCTTTTCTCTGGCCTAGAACTGCGCCTACAGCATAGTCACTCGCATCGCACATGATTTCAAAAGGTAATCTCCAGTCAGGGGGTTGCATGATTGGTGCGGTGATGAGGGCTGTTTTTAGAGTTTCGAATGCTTTAAGACAATCTTCGTTGAATATGAACTCAGCGTCTTTCATTAATAAACCAGTAAGAGGTTTAGTAATTTTCGAGAAATCTTTGATGAATCGTCGGTAGAAACCGGCGTGTCCTAAAAAACTTCGTATTTCTCGAACGGTTTTAGGGGGTTGAAGATCTTTTATGACTTCAATCTTAGCTTTATCAACTTCAATTCCCTTGTCAGATATTACATGACCTAATACGATTCCTTCGTTGACCATAAAATGACATTTCTCCCAGTTAAGCACAAGGTTTACTTTTACACATCTTTCTAATACCATTTCTAAGTTCGATAAACATCCTTCAAAACTTTGCCCGCATACAGAGAAGTCGTCCATGAACACTTCCATGATGTTGTCTATAAAATCTGCGAATATTGACATCATACATCTTTGAAAGGTTGCAGGAGCGTTGCATAATCCAACGGGCATTCGTCTATAAGCGAACGTTCCATAAGGGCATGTGAATGTGGTCTTCTCTTGATCATCTGGGTGGATAGGGATTTGGAAAAATCCTGAGTATCCGTCAAGATAACAGAAGTAAGAATGCTTGGCTAATCGTTCTAACATTTGATCTATAAAAGGTAGCGGGAAATGATCTTTTCGAGTGGCTTTGTTTAGTTTACGATAATCTATGCACACTCTATATCCCGTCACTACTCTTTGCGATATCGATTCGCCTTGAGCGTTTTTCACAACAGTGATACCTCCTTTCTTTGGCACTACATGTATTGGACTAACCCATTCACTATCAGAGATTGGATATATTATTCCGGCATCTAATAATTTCTTAACTTCTTCTTTTACTACAGTGCTAAGGGTTGGGTTAATTCTTCTTTGAGATTCTCTGGAGGTTCTGCAATCTTCTTCTAGCAGAATACGATGCATACAAACTGAAGGACATATTCCTTTGAGATCAGATATGTTATATCCTAATGCAGTCGGATATTTCTTTAAAACATCTAAAAGTTTCTTTGTTTCTATAGTTCCTAAACTGGAATTTACTATAACTGGTCTTTTACATTCAATGTCTAAGAATTCGTACCTTAGGTTATGAGGTAAAGTTTTTAATCCTAATGTAAGTTTATCTTTACTTGGCATAGGATCTGGTGTAAGCGCTAAACTTTCGCTTAGACTATCATCCTGATACGGTTTTCGCCAATTATCATCTTCGAAAATCGGAGGGATTTGAATTTTCATTATCTCAGAATAAGTGGTCTCTTTTAGTTCCATTTCTCTTACACATTCGTCAATTACGTCCAATAGATAGCATGTATCCTCTATAGCTGGTGATTGTAAGAATTGTGTTAAAATGAATTCAACTTTCTCCTCACCCACTTCAAAGGTTAGCTTTCCTCTTTTTACGTCTATTATAGCTCCAGCAGTGGCTAAGAATGGTCTTCCTAGTATGATAGGTGTAGTGGAGTCCTCAGAGATGTCCATGATTATAAAATCAGTAGGGATATAGAATTGTCCTATACGTACTGGGACGTTTTCTAGTATGCCTACAGGATATTTGACAGAGCGATCGGCTAGTTGAACTGACATTTTAGTTGGTCTGAGGTCACCCATGTCTAGCCTTTTGCATATTGTTAAGGGCATAACACTGATACTGGCTCCTAAATCGCATAGAGCTTTGTCAATGACGAATTTTCCTATTACACAGGGTATAGAGAAACTTCCTGGATCTTTTAGCTTAGGAGGCATTTTATTCTGAATTATTGCGCTACACTCGGCAGTAAGTGTAACTGTTCCGTTATCCTCTATCTTTTTCTTATTGGATAAGATTTCTTTTAAAAACTTAGCGTACGAGGGTATTTGAGTGATTGCTTCTGTAAACGGAATAGTAATATTCAACTGTTTCAGAAGTTCAACAAATTTCTTAAATTGACCCGTCGTCTTGGAATTTATTAATCTTTGAGGGTACGGAATTGGTGGTTTATAGGGTGGTGGAGGCACATAAGGTTGTTCTTTCTCCACTACTTCTTTATTATCATCTTCCTTTTCTTCTGGATCATTCACCACTTCAGTCGGTTTATCCGGTTTTTGGTACATGGCTGGATTGTCAAGTCTTGGATCGGTAGGTCCGTCAAGTTCCTTGCCACTTCTTAATATCACAGTGTTAGCATGTCCTTTCGGATTTGTTTGAGGTTGTCCAGGGAACACTCCAGCTGGTGCAGCAGTAGGTGCTTGTTGTTGAGCTACTTGTGAAATCTGAGTTTCCAGCATTTTGTTATGTGTAGCTAATGCATCTACTTTGCTCACTAATTGTTTAATCTGCTCATTGTAAACACCCCAAATTTGCCCTCACCCATTCACACCATGGCTTGTGATCATTTCATATGCATAAACACAACCATATCATCTCATATCTCATTTTTGATTCACTGTATAGTTTCTAAGTCATCTGCACCTAGGGTTTGTGATCTGGGCAATCCAAGGGCATCTTGAGCCACTCCAAAGGCCACCAATCACTTCAAAGGGATCCATGTGTGTTCTTATATCATATTACATCCTCTCAAAGTCAAAAATTCCAAAGAATCACAAGAACTGGGATTGGTATGGATGCAGAGCCAGGTTTGACTGCACAGATGACCTAAAATTAGGGTTTTGGTTTCAGAGGCCATAACTCCATTTTTTTTGGTCATTCTTGTTTCTATTGGTCTCTATATGGTATAAGGAGTATGCATATCAAGTTTCATGAAGAAATTCCATGGGGAAGTCATCTGATCAAGGGTTGACTTTCTGGGCAAGTCAGTGTAAAATCAGGGCATCTAAGGCCCCCAATGACCCAACCAATGGGTGATCTTCATCATTTTGAGTGTATATGATCTTTATTTGATCATGGAAGAAGGTTGAAGTTCACAGAAATCAAGAATTTGGAGTTTTTGCAAATGTTGACTTTTTGGGCATAGTTGACTTTTCAAGAATGTTTCATTTTAAGTCATTTTTCAAGCCTTGATTCTTGATCCAAAAATGCTTCAAATGGAAAAACTTTGGTCATGAAAGTTGTAGATTACATCTTTCCCTTTTCAAAAAGTACAAGAACATGATCAAATTCTTCTTGGATCAAAAGTTATGGTGTGACAAAGTTGGCAAAAATCATTGATTTTCAAGATGTGCACCAAATGGGAATTTTGCAAAATCATGAACCAATGCCATTTGTAACTTCTAATTCACTTCAAACCATGACATAAACATTCTATGTGACCTAAAAATCAGAATTGAACCAAAGATCACATGTGTATGGTTTGTGTAACAAGGCATTTTTCATGAAGTTTCAAAAAGTAACAACTTGCAAAAACACTCATCACACTTCACCAACTTGATGCATTGGATGCTGCACCTTGCTAGCCCTCTCACCTCATCTTGCTGCACCAGAACCATGCCTTGTACTAGCCTAGAACCAAGCCATACTTTCCTTACACAAAAAATTGACTTTTGGCAAAAGCAAACATCCCAATCACCACAGGCCATGTCACATCCTCTGGCCACTTGGATTAAAATATACTATCCATTTGCAAGCCATTTCATAAAGGAAGCAAGGCTGAAACACTCTCAAGCACCACATTCACAAAAACACTCCCTTATGCAAAACTTTTCGAAACTCCCTCCACAAACTTCAAACATCCAAACCATCTTCACCAATCATCTCACCAGGTTCCATTAAGTAGAAACCACCAAGAGTCAGGCCTGGTTTGAGCAAGAACACCACATTGCCATTTCTCACCTCAACTTGCAGTTTCATTCGAAACTCTCTCCACAGCTCACAAACATCCAAACAAACTCCATAAACCTTCTCTACTCATCATCTGGACCACAAACAACCTTTCACCCTTGCCAGAAATAGCCAGAATCATCATTGCCATGTTCAACTGAGTTTGAGCAGAAGTTACTCAAACTCTTCATCCAGCCAATATAAATTTCTCCTGAGCACTCAAGCATCATCAAGAGGTCATAAGGAGTAGATTTCACCAAGAGAGGAAGTCAGAAAGTAGCTGGAGTGAAAGCTTCGAATCTCAGGTAGCTCAAGAACTTTTTTTCCAGAAATGGATTTTTAAGTTCTAAACTTGTTCTACATGTCTTCCTGATCATGAATATGCTTTTAGTTTTTGAAATGGTGATGAAATGAGAGTTTAATTGATCTCTGAAACTCAGTTGACCTAATTTTTGTTTGCTTCGATTCAGCCTTGTTAGGAAATATAAATTTGTTTTGATTAGGGGTTTTGGTTCGTGAGTGAGTGGGGATCATTTCCCAGTTTTTAGATTTCGTTTTAGTTAGGTTTTTAGAGTTTTGGGGATTCTCAGGGGGGATGCTGGCCGGAGAAGACGACCGGAAGTCTTCTCCGGCAGCCTGAATGTCATTATGCCCTAATCCAGTCATTAACTCCCATTTGAATTTCGTGCGTTGGATTGGGTTGACCAGTTGACTTCCCGCGTGGATGGAAGGCTCAGATTCATTTGATTAGCCCTAATTCATTTAATTAGTTTAATTAATTCATATTTAGGTTAATTGGCTCAGATGCAACCCCAGCCGTCCAGATGCGCGCTGGTCAACCAATTCAAACCCAGAGCTCATCCTGGCCCTCCACTCATTTGACTTTCCTTTTATTTAATTTATTTTCATTTTCTTTTTCATTTAACTTGCATAATTTATTTAAAATAGTAAAAAATGTGTAAAAATTATGAAACTTTTTCTCATAAGTTTTATTAATTTTTATGACACAAAAATATTTTTGTTTTTATTTTTATCATTAAAAAAGTATTTTTAAATATTTAAAAGATTATTTTTAATTGATTAATGGAAATTAATTTATTAAAAATACTTTTAGGTATCTAAAAATCACCAAAAAATTCATGAAATGTTCTAAGACATTTAGAAACATTGTCCAACCTTCAAACCAAATTTCTTTTTGGATCTTGATGCATTTTGAGAATTTTTCATTGATTTAAAATCATTTTTGTGCATTATTTTGATCCAAAGTTCAAAAAATCATTTCTGCCTATCCATGAAGAGTTGGACATTGATTCTTTTTGCATTGCATTGTGTTTAGCATGTAGTTTTTGAGATAAAATGGCCTTGATTTGATTCCTCATTTTCAATTTGTTTGGTATTTCTTTTGTTTAGGAACCCTAAAAACCCTAATAACTTGTAAAAACCATAACTTGAGATTGGTTAAGAGTTGAGATTTCCCCTTTGGACCTTGGTTTAGTATGGGATTAGGGGTCCTTTGAGTGGCATTTTCCATTTTTTATCTTAGGGTTTGCTTCTGTTTTTGGTTTTTGTTTGATGTTTGATTCATAAACCCTAATTTGGGATTTCTTTTGCATCCCTTTTGCATTCTCTTGCATAACATGACTTGCCATGACATTTCAAGCATCCATTTGATTCATTTGACATCATAAGACATATTGAAAGCATGTTTGATCATTGCATCATGTGTTTTCCATGTTGTTTGCATTGTGCACTTCATAACTTGTCATGTATGTTCATGTGTCTTAACATGCTTCATTTGCATTCATAAGCTTGCATGATCATCCCCATGTGTTGTTTCTGGTTTGGTAGCATCTCATAGCATCATTAACATCACATATATGCTTCTGGTTTTGGTTTGCATCATGTTATTCCATCCCATTTTGCATTGCATTGTATTTCTTTTCTAACCTTTCAGGTGGTAAGTGATTCTGAGAAGTGGATTTGCCTTCACTTCTCATACTTTTCTTTTCATCTCTCTTGCATCCATTGCTGCATTTTTATATGTGTTTGAGTTTGAGCTTGCTCATTCTTGTTCCTCTTACTTTCTTTCTTCAAGTAACTTGACTTCTTGAATGAAGCAAGTCACTTTGCTTCTCTTGATCCTTTCATCTGCTTCCTGGTGGTTCCATTGAAGACTTCTCTTGAAAACCTCACAAACCTTAGGAACAACCAAGCATGACAATGATTAGGGTTTTGATTAGTCTCCCCTCTTAGTTTTACCTTTGTGTCTCTTTTGAGTCTTCTCTTCTCATCTCATAATCAGGGACTAAACCCTAAAGGCTTTAAGGCTTTGTGATTAAGCTTATGCCTGCATCCTTCTCTTAGGATGGAGTGTATAACTTTAATCCTAAGTGTTAGACCCTTAATGTGTTTAACTCTCTTAATCAATTCACTTAATAATCATCAGGACATCACACTTGTAACTTGGGCCTTGCATTAGGGTTCTAATTCTTCCTTAATTGGTTAAGAAGGACTAACCCTAGTGTTAATGGACAAGTCCCCCTCAAGTTGTCTTACAAACCCTAAAACTCACTTCATCATCATATCATTAAATAAAATCCACTTAATCAAAGGCTTGTTTTGTCATGAGTTTAATCCCTAATCATGGATTAAGTTGAGGAGCTTTCCTCAGCTTAAACATTCTCATCTATTATCCTTCTATTAGGATGGTGTAATGAGTCTGTTTAATCCTTGATTATGGCTTAACCTCATTACTCAACACTAAACAAAAACACCAAAAACATCTAAATAATCACAAGTAGGTTAATGATCTTAATCCTACACCATGGTGATTAAGTGTGAGAATATGACTTCACACTTAAGGTATTCTCATTACCCCTAACCAGAGGGAAGATGTGATGAGTTTACTAACCCATTGGTTTAGGCTTAAGCTCATTAACTTATGACAAATCTCCAAAAGCAATAAAAGACTGAAAACACCAAAAACAAACAATAATCGTCTCCTCCGGGATTCTTTTCTCATCACCTTCACTCATAAGCGAGAACTTGCTTCTTCCGTCTAATGCAAGACAGTTAGCATCTGTGCCAGACAAATCATACACTTGAGCATAGGCAAGTAAGCAGTTCACAAGTCAATTCATCTTTCAGTCTCTTTGGGTCGAACTACGGTGTTCTGACTTCCTCATTGCACGAGAGGATACGTAGGCATAACTTAACAGTTATCGAACAAAAGTCTCTGTATATTCTCCCTCTTTCTAGCCTCATTCTTTTAGCCCCATGATCTTGAGCATCCTATTCCTGTTCTTACACTGACACTGTACATGCTGCACATCACATTTCTTTTACACTGACACCTGTACATTCTTTTCCAGCTACTTTATACACAGATTGCACTGACACTACCCCTTTAAAACACAAATCTTTTAAGCGTGGATCCCGTCGAGTACGGCGGACAATCTGGGTGCTAATACCTTCCCAGGTTGTAACCAACCCCCTTTCTCAGTCTCTCTGGTTCGCAACCGTCTTATCCTTCTTTTTCTAGGTCTATGCAGCATTGCCTTTCCTCCGGGATAAAAATGCCTAGCTGGCGACTCTATTCATTCTCCAGTGAGTTCACGGCTGTGTGTTCTCATTGTCCCTCTCGCCGACCGTTCGCGTCTGTACCTTTATCTGGGCCTGGTCCCACTTATCGGGAGCGACAGCTTGGCGACTCTGCTGGGGACCCTTATGCTGCAACCATAGTCTCTGGTTCTTTTTGTGGGTTCCTCCTAGCGCTTGTTTGATTTGTGTTTACTGGGGTGTTAGGTGCTTATTTGTGTTTGTATTTATTTTTGTTTATTGCTTTATGTACAGTTGCTTTACTGCTTTCTCTATTGCTTTTGCATTATATCATATTGTCATACTGTGTTGCTGGCTGGATCTGGTTTTTATTTTGGTGGGTGGGTGTTCCATTGAGAGTTAAGGTCCTATACCTGGGACCTGAGTGACACCTAGGCTAGAGTGAATCATATTCTTTCCCATTCCATTTCGGTCTGGTGCGGGAATATGAAACACGGTTCAGATATGGGTTTCTTCTTGAGAACTCTGTGTTGCAGATTTCCTGCAATGCTAGGGTTATCTGGGAAGCCTGCTAAGTCTGGATGACCTTTAGTATTGACCTTCAGAAACTGAGGTGAATTAGAGGAGGAACTGTTATGGTTATTGTAAACACTGTACCTCCAGGTTGGAAGTGTTTACACTTCTCATAACTGATCCAAGTCTGAGGATCCTTGTTCTAGAACACCACCTGTGAGGGGGTTGGGCTGTTTACAGGTTTGTAGGTACCTTGACCTCAGAATACCCTGTTACTTTGATTGTTTAAGAGTACTCCATTTTGGGTCAGTTCTTGTGATTCTAAAACCCTGGACATGTGGCTCTTTATTTGAGTCCCCCACCTTGGTTACTGGATTTATAGACCTCCATCTGGAATTCTTGAACACACATGGACTTATATCAGGGCATTTTGATCAGATCCAGCTCAGTCACAAACCCTTGCATTTCATTTGCATACATAATCATTGCATCATATTGACATTTGCTTATTTGTGTTTCAGGGTATCCATCTTCATTTGGTTTTGGTTTTGACCCCATCTTCAGTATTGACCTATCTCCATCAGCACCTGCTTCAGTTATCAGCTGTCTACTTCAGCTATCACCTGCACCAGCCAGTCAGTGGCCCTTTTTCTTCAGTGCCATCACCAGCATTTGTCTCTACTCAGTCTTCAGCATCATGGCTCCTAAAAAGAGCAACATCACCTATCACTTCTTCCAGCCAGAGTTATCAGACATCAGGAGGATTCAGACCCTGATCACTCCAGATCACATACCTTTGTTCAGGGAACATTATGGAGATATACTTGACATGGTTATGGATCTGGACCCTTCACAGAGAAGCCTGATCCACACCTGCATTCAGTTTTATGATCCCCCATTGAGATGTTTCACTTTTCAAGACTTTCAGTTGGGCCCCTTGTTGGAAGAGTACTCCTCATTAGTTGGTATGCCTATCAGGGGTGGAACCCCTTTCAACCCTGAGATGGTCTTTCCTAGTAATGGAGAGGTAGCAAAGGCTTTGCATCTGGAGCCTGTCCTGATTGAGCAGCATATGACTTCTAAAGCTGGGATCCCTGGCTTTCATCTGGATTTCTTGATCTCTCAAGCTACCCTGAAAGCTTCTTTAGGAGAGTGGAAAGCTGTCTGTGCTCTATTGGCATTAAGCATATATGGAATTGTATTGTTTGCAGATGAGCCTCGATTCATTAGCAAGAATGCAATCCATCTGTTCATCCTGAAGAACCCAGTGCCAACTTTATTGGGGGATCTTTACTATTCAGTACATCAGAGGAATGAGAAGCAGAGGGGAAGATTAGTGAGGTTTTGTGCTCCACTGTTTCATACTTGGCTTCTCAAGCATCTACCCAGGACAGATACATTTTTGAACCCTCATCAACAGAGTAACTGGGCTAGAAGACTCACTGCTCTAACTTCAGCAGATATCAGATGGTGCACTCAAAGCACCAAGGGCAGGGATATCATCACCAGCTGTGGGCATTTTCCCAATGTGCCTTTGATAGGAGTTAAGGGTAGTATCAATTACAACCCTCTGCTGTTTAGACGACAACTGGGCTATGCACTGGTCCACACTCCTAAGGCACAGGACTTGGTGGAGACTCTTTATTGTGAGAACAAGACTAATCTGGCTGTTGTTAGGCAGGCTGCCTGGGCCTGGGATAATGTTCAAACCAAGGGAGTAACCATCCTAGGGAAGTGCAACAATGTGGCATCAGCACAATATTATGAGTGGTCCCGTGCCAGGGCCCATTTCTCTGGGATGCCCTTTACCATAGAAGACATGCCTGAGTCATCTTCAGCACCACCCCCTGCCACTATCAGTTTGGAGGAGTTTGAGAGCTTGAAGGAAAGAAATGAGAAGCTAACCCAGGCTTTGCAGAAGACCCTCCGGGAGAGGAGTGAAGGTATGAGGGAGATTGAGAGGTTGGAGAAGTTGAGAGTAGAGCATCTGATTAAGATTGAGAAGTCTGGGGATTATATCAAGAAGTCTAAGGCCGGGGAACAAATTCTGAAGAATGCTTGCAAAGAAGCCCAGTTCCAGAGAGCAAGGACAGACTTGTATTTGAAGGAGAGTCAAGCCCGGTGGGTCAGGATCACCGAGGCTCGTACCCTGGAAGACAAGAGAGTTCAAGACAAGATGGAGCAGCTTGAAGCTAATGCAAAAGAATAACAAAAAGCCCTGGCAGCAGCCCAGAAGGAGATATCAGAGCTAAAGATCAAAGCAGGAGTGGAGAGGTCAAAGGACCAAACTCAGCACAAGAAGCTAACAGCAGCTGTTACAACCCGGAATCTCCTCATCAGGAATCTCACGGAACGTACGGCTGATCCTGTGACCGAAGCACTTCTCAAGGAAGTTCGTGAGGATGAGTTTGGTCTCGGTGTTTGACCATTTGTTTGTTGTTGTTTTCTTTCCGTGTACTTTTGTTTTCCTGTAATATTTTGACCCCTCAGAGGGCTTGTACTTGTAAACAAACTATGTACCATTTTGTTTTTGTAATATATGTGTTAGTTTGTTCCATCCAAGTTTCACTTCGAAAGCAACATCAACAGCATCTTCAAGGGTCTGGAATGGTCAAAACTGAATGCCAAACCGGATACCTTGAGAACAAATAAGCATAACTGCATTGCATGCTAACCCTTTGTTTGTTTTGTAGGTTTTGTTTTATTGTTGCTAACCTCTGTTGTGATGCATCAGGAACTATTGCTAGGCGCCGGGTATTTCCCCTCAACCGTCCGCACCGTTATCCAACCCGAAACAACCTTCCGGGAATTCAAATGGATCAGGTACAGCAGGACCTTGCTGAGGTCAGAAATCAAATGGCAAACGAAAGATTGGAAATGAGAACGCAGATGACTCAGTTTATGGAAGTTATGAACAACATGGCTCAAAGCCAGGAAAGATTGAGGGCCATGGTAGAAAGGCAAAATCAAGAGGATCCACATATAGGGACTGCCGGCACCAGCAACAACGAAAGGGTACAACCTCATGTTAACCCCCCTGTCTTTGGGCCACACCTCCATCCTGAGGTCAATATTCCAGCAAATGTTCAAGGGACTGCCACTGCAGCCAGGGTACTACAAGAAGATCCTCAGGAGGACCAATTCACAGTAATGGGCGCTGGGGAAGAAGCTTATGATAGAAGGTTGGATGAGATAGTTGAGAAATTGAGGTCCTTAGAATCTCAAAACTCTTTGGGCTTCGACGTCATGGACATGGGCTTGGTAGACGGGGTCAGGATCCCCCATAAGTTCAAGCCTCCTTGCTTTGAAAAATACAACGGGACTTCATGTCCCCGGACTCATTTACAATCATTTCTGGGAAGGCTGAAGGCCTATACTATGGATGAGAAGCTCTGGATGTTCTATTTCGAAGACAGCTTGACTGGAGCCTCAAGAGAATGGTATTCTCACCTGACAAGGGAAACTATCAGATGCTGGAAGGATTTGGCAGAAGCCTTCATCAGACAATATCAGTACAACTTAGACATGGCACCCAACAGGACCCTCCTAATGGGAATGTCACAGTCTTCAAGGGAGAGTTTCCGAGAATATGCCCAGAGATGGAGGCAATTGGCTGCTGCTGTTCAACCACCTATGTCTGAAAGGGAAATGGCAGATATGTTTATGAACACCCTTCAGGGAACTTATATTGACAGGCTGGCTGCTTTCTCTTCCACTAGCTTTGCGGATGTTGTCATAGCTGGGGAGAGAATTGAGAGTTTGTTAAAAATGGGTAAGATATCTGACAATGGTGCAAGTTCGTCCAGTAGTACAAGGAAGCCTTTTGCAGGCCCGAGAAGAACTGGCGAGACCAATGCCATCCACACCAACAGGGGCAGGCCCCAATATATTCACAGGTCAATAGCAGCAGTCACCATTCCTGCTCCAGCACATCCTCATCCGGTTTATCAGCCTCCGCAGCAAAACTATCAACAACAACCTCAGTATCATCAACAAAATCAGTATCCTCCAAGAAACTACAGCAACAGCAACAGCAACACCAACAACAATAACCAACAAAGGCCATTCCAACAGAGGCCATCTCAAGCTAACAGAGTGATCGACCCGATCCCCATGCCATATGCTACATTGCTGCCACAGCTCCTGAAACTCAACCTAGTTGAGCTAAGGACGTTGGCACCTCCAGATCCCAACAGTCTACCCAGGAATTATGACTCCAATGCTAGGTGTGCTTTTCATTCAAACGCACCTGGCCACAGTACAGAAAAGTGCAGAGCCCTGCATATGAAGGTACAAGACCTGGTAGACTCAAAAGCTCTGAATTTTGCACCACCACCCAATGTCAATAAGAACCCGATGCCAAACCACGGTGGTCCCAGGATTAACGCTATTGAAGAAGACAAGTCGTCTTATTTAATAACCAGTGTGGGCCAGATCAGGACACCGTTGATGGAAATCAAAGCTCAGCTCTTGGAATGTCAAATGTTCCCGGGGTGTGAGTTAGGTTGTGCTTACTGCAACATCTCAGTAAATGGGTGCGATAATTTGAGGAATGGCATAGATGGTCTTATTCAGAGTGGCCAACTTCAGATCACCACATCATTCCCAACAAATCCAGCAATCTCATCAGCAACAACTTCAGAACCTCCTACAACTGCAACAACCATTGTTCCTGACAATTCTTCGGCTTCATCAACAAGTACTTCATCTATTACCTCAACTGATCAGTTATCAACAAATTCTTCTTCTACAACTCCAGCACCACTCCATTTTGAAACTCCTACAACAACAACATCCATCCTTCCAACAATGTCTCCTACAACACCAGCAACAAATCATGAAGATGTCTCAACTGTCACAATATTCTATGATCTTGAGAACAACTCTGCCTACAACTCAGAAGGTGCTGCTCCCATCAGAGCACCAGTCACAATTTATTATGACCCACAAACTATCACAGTTCCTTCAACAGCTGCAATCAGTCCAGTCACCATCACGGTGCCTGGACCGGTACCTTATGAAAGCAGTAATGCCATCCCCTGGCATTACGACTCTGACTTGTACTGTGAAGGACAAAGAATCACTTTTGAATCATCAACCCCTGCACCACAAATAGATAATGTGGGAGGAGGCGGAGGCTTCACCCGAAGCGGACGTCTCTTTGCCCCACAAATTCAGAGACCCACTGCCGAAGCAGAAGCTGCTGCCAAGGCAAAAGGAAAGAGCCCTGTGCAGGAAGATCAAGCTGTTAGGGAAGCTTTGAAGACACCATTCGATCAAGAGGTTGATGAGTTCATGCGAATCATCAAAAAGAGTGATTATAAAATAGTGGATCAGCTGCATCAGACGCCTTCCAAGATCTCAATCCTATCATTGCTTATGTGCTCCGAAGCCCATCGGAATGCACTACTCAAAGTCTTGCACGCAGCTTACGTGCCTGAAGAGATCACTGTCAATCAGCTGGAAGCAGTAGTGGGAAATGTTAATGCTAGTCACGGACTAGGGTTCACCAATACTGATTTGACAACAGAAGGCCGCAACCACAACAAAGCCTTGCACATAACCATGGAATGCAAAGGTGCTGTCCTTTCCCATGTACTGGTAGACACGGGGTCATCCCTCAATGTCTTACCTAAGAAGGCCCTGGTGAAGCTAGAATATGACGGATTGGCGTTGAGACCCAGCAACCTGGTGGTAAGAGCCTTTGATGGTTCAAGGAGATCGGTTCTGGGAGAGATTGAATTACCCGTAACGATTGGCCCACAGACTTTCACAACTATCTTCTACGTGATGGATATACAGCCCGCCTACAGCTGTTTATTGGGTAGGCCATGGATTCACGCTGCTGGCGCCGTGACCTCTACCCTTCACCAGAAGTTAAAATATGAGTGGGAGGGTCAAATCGTTACAATCTGCGGAGAGGAGGACATTTTTGTCAGCCACCTGGCAACCTATAAGTACATTGAGATGGATGGGGAGATCCATGAAACAATGAGCCAGGGGTTTGAAGCCTTGAATGTGAATGAAACATCTGCTGTACCTGTTACTTCAATATCATCATACCAACAAGCCCGGAAGGTTGTTGAGGAAGGAACTGCCCAAGGCTGGGGCAAGCTACTACCGGTGGAGAAGAAAGAAGACAGATTTGGGTTGGGTTACAAACCAACTCAACAAGATCAAGTAGCGGCTGCGAAAGAGCCCAATTTTGTGAGTGGGGGGATGCTTACCCCTGATGCTATCAACTGTCTGGAAGACGAGCTGGAAGAAGAACGCAACCTGGAAAGCTGGATTCGTCCAAAGATCCCGGGGAGCAGTATCTCGAACTCGTCTTCCCAGGAAATTATAAGAGTTACTCATGCAGAGTAATTATTATTTCCTGTATTTTATAGCATGCATCAAAGTCTTGCATCTTGCCCAAGATGACAAGACTCATTTTGTAATCGGGCCATCTGTACTTTTTGTGCAAACAAGATTAATCAATGAAATATCAGACATCTTTTTGCAAATGAGTCTTTTTCTTTTCGTTCACTGTTTTTCTATTTTTCTTTTTGTACAAAAAATAAATGGCAGTGTTTTCAAAATGACAACTTTTATTTCACTTTTCTAAAGCAAGATTAAAATCAGATCACTAAAATGAACCAACTGAACCCTTGCAGAGAGTGCCTTCCAGACAGCACCGACAACAACACGGCTATGACTTCGTATGACTTTGACAATCCAATCAATCAAGCTGACGAAGGGGTTGAAGAAGAATATGAGCTTCCTGAAGAGCTAGCCAGGTTGTTGAGACAAGAGGAAAAGGTTATTACTCCTCATCAGGAGGAGGTTGAAGTGATTAATCTTGGTACAAACGAAGACGTGAAAGAAGTTAAAATCGGGGCCTGCCTGCAAGACTCAGTGAAGAGACAACTGATTGATCTGCTTCAAGAGTATGTGGACGTGTTTGCTTGGTCTTACCAAGATATGCCGGGGTTGGATACCGATATTGTCGTGCACAAGCTGCCTTTGAGAGAAGAATGCCCACCAGTTAAGCAGAAACTGCGCCGTACTCGTCCAGACATGGCAATGAAAATCAAAGAAGAGGTACAAAAGCAGTGGGACGCCGGATTCCTCGCTGTAACCAGCTATCCTCCGTGGGTTGCTAACATAGTACCTGTGCCTAAGAAAGACGGCAAAGTAAGGATGTGTGTTGACTACCGGGATCTGAACAGAGCCAGCCCGAAAGATGATTTCCCTTTACCTCACATTGATGTATTGGTGGATAATACGGCTCAGTTCTCGGTATTCTCCTTCATGGATGGATTTTCAGGATACAATCAGATTAAAATGTCACCTGAAGACATGGAGAAGACAACCTTCATCACACCCTGGGGCACGTTCTGCTACAAGGTGATGCCATTTGGGCTCAAGAATGCCGGTGCGACGTATCAACGGGCTATGGTAACATTATTCCACGATATGATCCATAAAGAAATAGAGTGTTATGTGGATGACATGATTGCCAAGTCCCTTACTGAAGAAGACCATCTGGTAAATCTGCTCAAATTGTTCAAGCGTCTGAGGAAGTACCAATTGAAGTTGAACCCCAACAAATGCACATTTGGGGTACGATCTGGTAAGTTGCTGGGCTTTATTGTAAGCGAGAAGAGGATTGAAGTTGACCCTGATAAAGTCAAAGCCATCCAAGAGATGCCTGCACCGAAAACTGAAAAGGAAGTTCGAGGGTTCTTAGGTCGATTGAACTACATCTCACGGTTCATATCTCACCTTACAGCAACCTGTGAACCTTTGTTCAAGCTGTTGAGAAAAGAACAGACGGTCAGGTGGAACGAAGACTGCCAAAGGGCTTTTGACAAGATCAAGGAGTACTTACAAGAACCTCCAATCCTCATGCCTCCAGTTGAAGGAAGACCTCTGATCATGTACTTGACAGTATTAGAAGAGTCAATGGGGTGTGTGTTGGGCCAGCATGACGAGTCTGGTCGAAAAGAGTATGCAATATACTACCTAAGCAAAAAGTTTACCGAATGTGAACAACGTTATTCACTGCTCGAGAAAAATTGCTGTGCTTTAGCGTGGGCTGCTCGCCGACTGAGGCAGTATATGTTGACCCACACTACTTTATTGATCTCAAAGATGGACCCGGTTAAGTACATATTTGAGAAGCCAGCTCTTACCGGACGGGTTGCAAGATGGCAAATGATTCTCACAGAATATGACATCCAATACACATCTCAGAAGGCCATCAAGGGCAATGTATTGTCTGAATATCTCGCTGAGCAACCCATTAATGATTACCAGCCTATGAGGTTTGACTTCCCTGATGAAGACATCATGTTCATAAAAGCAAAAGATCGTGAAGAGCCTATTCACACTGAAGGGCCTGACCCGGAAGAAGAATGGACTATGATGTTTGATGGGGCTGTTAACATGAATGGCCGTGGTGTTGGTGTAGTACTCATTACACCTAAAGGATTTCACATGCCTTTCTCGGCAAAACTCACTTTCAACTGCACTAACAACGAAGCTGAATACGAAGCTTGCATTATGGGTCTTGAGGAAGCCATTGACCTCAGGATCAAGACATTGACCGTATTCGGAGATTCGGCTTTGGTAATCAATCAAACCAACGGAAAATGGTACACCCACCAGGATCATCTGATACCTTACAGGGATTATACAAGAAGGTTATTGACGTTCTTCACAACAGTTAAGCTTGAGTATATCCCTCGGGACGAGAATCAATTTGCAGATGCTCTGGCTACCATTTCGTCCATGATCAAAGTTCAAGCTGCTAACTTTGTACCTCAGATTTCAGTGTCCAGACTCGACAGGCCAGCATATGTATTTGCAGCAGATGTTGTCAAAGATGATAAGCCTTGGTTCCACGACATTAAATGCTTCTTGGAGGATCAAACATACCCACCTGGGGCATCTTCCAATGATAAGAAGACTTTAAGAAGGCTTGCTGGGAGTTTCTTTCTGAACACTGATGGATCTTTATACAAAAGGAACTTTGATATGGTACTCCTCAGATGTGTTGACAAGACGGAAGCAGATTTATTGATGCATGAAGTGCACGAGGGCTCTTTTGGTACTCATGCCGGAGGACATGCAATGGCTAAGAAGTTGTTAAGATCAGGCTATTATTGGATCACAATGGATGCAGACTGTTGTGCCTATGCCAGGAAATGCCACAAATGCCAGATCTACGCAGATAAAGTGCATGTGCCTCCCAATCCTTTGAACATAATGTCTTCACCCTGGCCCTTTGCTATGTGGGGCATTGATATGATTGGCAAGATTGAGCCGACTGCTTCAAATGGCCACAGATTCATCTTGGTCGCCATTGACTATTTCACCAAGTGGGTTGAAGCAGCCTCATATGCAAACGTCACAAGACAAGTGGTAGCCAGATTTCTGAAGAGAGATATCATCTGTCGATATGGAGTTCCCGAGCGAATCATTACTGATAATGGTTCCAACTTAAACAATAAGATGATGGCTGAGTTATGCCGGGACTTCAAGATCCAACACCACAATTCTTCTCCTTACAGGCCAAAGATGAACGGCGCTGTTGAGGCAGCAAATAAAAATATCAAGAAGATTGTGCAGAAGATGGTAGTCACCTACAAAGACTGGCATGAAATGCTACCGTTTGCCTTGCATGGGTACCGCACGTCTATCAGAACGTCCACTGGGGCAACACCGTATCAGCTTGTGTACGGAATGGAAGCAGTCCTACCTGTCGAAGTTGAATTACCCTCTTTGCGAGTATTGATGGATGTTAAGCTGAACGAAGCAGAATGGGTTAGGTCCCGATACGAACAACTGAGTCTGATGGAAGAGAAGAGATTGGCTGCAATATGTCATGGACAATTGTATCAGAAGAGAATGAAGAAAGCCTTCGATCAGAAAGTCAGGCACCGAGAGTACCAAGTGGGAGATCTTGTGCTGAAAAGAATCCTCCCCCCTCATACAGACCACAGGGGCAAGTGGACACCTAACTATGAAGGACCATTTGTGGTAAAGAAAGTTTTCTCTGGTGGAGCACTGATGCTCAGCACCATGGATGGTGAAGATTTCCCGTCCCCTGTGAATTCAGATGCAGTTAAAAAATACTTCGCATAAAAATGACCCGCTGGACATAAAAACAGAATGTAAGTCCAGGCAAAAATAGGGCATCCCGGCGAGTCAAAAACAGAATAAAAGACTCGGGAAAAAATAAGGGAAAATAAGTAAAAAAAATGTACACCCGCTGAGTTGAAAAGCCGCATTGGACAGCTCAGGCAAAAATGGGTATCCCGATGGATTGAAAACCCGAAAGGGCGATCCATGCAAAATAAGGGAATAAGCGAACAACTGCATTCTGAATTCGTCTGTATCGTTCACAACTTGGTAAGCTTCGAAAGGATTAAGCTTCGAAAGGATTAAGCTTCGATCAGAATCAGCCTTCTTCAGTAAGCAAGACGAGAAGAACGTCATTGTCATAACAAGTCATAGCAGGAGAGGAAGCTCCTCAAAGCGTCATCAACACTGCCAGCATTTTGTTTCTCAATTTGTAACAATCTCCTCATTTCAGGAGATTTGTTTCTTTGACTGTATCTTGCCAATTCAGGGCACACAAATTAATAAAATCAGATTTTTCAGTCATGTCTCGTTTTGTATATTTTATTTTGCAAAGAATGTCTGATGTCTCTAAAAACTGATTGCACGAGTACAGATGTTTCTCTCTAAGAAAATAAAAACATGCTTACAGGAAATGTGCTTACTCTCAGAAACATTTGAACTCCTATGACGGAATCCAGTAAGGGGTACCTCGGGATTATCTTGTGTGTTTCTCTATCTCTTTTCAGGGTTGCGGGTATCCAGAATGCAGCTGGGGGCATGAAACCTCATCCCAGCGAGCTGGCAAATCTACACTCAATTATGGCATCCGAAGTACCTTCTCCCCAGCTGAGTAGCCTCATGACTTCCCCATCAGAGCTGCCAGGCATCGTAGAAGGCACCTACATCCCCGACTGAGTCAAGGATCTCCCTCTCCCCAGCCCAGTTGCCATTTCACCCTCAGTCGGGTACAAAAGTCAGAGAGCCATCTCCCCACAGAGTTCCAGCCTCTATCCAGAAGAGCAGCGCATAGAAGATCACAACAGAGTGAAGAAAGCCTCTACAAACCCCAGCTGGGTCTCTCGTTTATAAAGATAGGTCTATCAATAACCCATATCCCTAAGCAGATATCACCACATGACAGATATACCAGTGATCTTATCCCCAGCTGGGATGTCTACTTCAAACAGATCGATCAAAGATCTTCGCAGCAACGGGACCCGGGCCCCGGTTTGGTATCTTTGCACAATCATAGCATTCGCATCATATTCACCCGCAAAGCGTAGCATTCCGTTTTAACACGGAGCATTACGACAAAAATCCAACACATAGCATGATCATAAGCCATGTTTTGAACCAAACATTTGTGAATAATAACCATTCATCAGGATACAGAATACTTTCCCCAAAATCCCCCAGAGTCCCCAGCAAAAGCAGTTGCCTCACAAATCACAAACACCAGTATATACTCCTTTTGGCACCCGTCCGTGCCATCTTTCCCCAGTAAAGTCGTCTGAACACTCTTACAACAAAATCACCCGTATTACGGATACTTCCTGACACCCGTCCGTGTCATACCCCAGCAGAAAGCCAAAGCCATCCTCTTTGCACTCACATATACCTATATATACACTTTCTTGACACTCGTCCGTGTCATATCCCCAGCGCAGTCGCCTAGACTTTGCATATCAGATGCTTGTTCATATTACACTCTTCTCCTTTTGACACTCGTCCGTGTCACTCTCCCCAGCAGCTAAACACTCATCTATACACCACTCGCTCTTATACAGATACTCGTCCGTATCTTGTATATACCAGTTACATCCCCGCAGATTCGACTTTGGTTCATGTTCTTTGTTAACCAGTTGGTACTCGCCCGTACCATCATCTCAGAATATGCGTCCAGTGTTTGTTTCTACATGATACTCGTCCGTATCATAGTCTTGAGATGCTCGTCCGCATCTTTAATCCATACACTATGTCAAACACTCGTGTCTCCTTGAATATAGACACTCGTCCGTGTCTAATATTCCCCAGAAGAGTCCCTTCAGATACAACACTCGTCCGTGTTCTTTGTTAACCAGTTGATGCTCATCCGTATCATCATCTCTGAACATGTGTCAGTATTTGTTTCTACATGATACTCGTCCGTATCATAGTCTTAAGGATGCTCGTCCGCATCTTTAATCTATGCACAATACCAAACACTTATACTTTCTTTTCTTGGTTGTAAACGTTCGTCCGTGTTTACTTTATCCCCAGTAGATCGCCAAGTGAACAGATCTTCTTTGTATTTGACACTCGTCCTGTGTTCTGATAAACCCTGAGAGCAGCCGTACCCTGCTGAGTGGTCGTCCTCCACTTCTTGATGGTCGTCCTCCATCATGCTCATCCGATGGCCGCCCCCATCGTCGATATTTAGCAGCCGTCCCCTGCTAGGTGGTCGTCCTCCACCTTTTGATGATCGTCCTTCATCATTTTATCCAATGGCCGTCCCCATTGTTGATTTTGGTTATCTGGCATTCGTCCTATGTCATGAGAAACCTCGAGAGCAGCCGTACCCTGCTGAGTGGTCGTCCTCCACTTCTTGATGGTCGTCCTCCATCATGCTCGTCCGATGGCCGTCCCCATCGTTGACCTTTTCTATCCGGCATTCGTCCTATGTCGCGATATTTTCGGCAGCCGCACCCTGCCAGGTGGTCGTCCTCCACCTTTGATGGCCGTCCCCATCATGTTTCTTTTATTCCCAACAGAGCAGCCGTCCCCTGCTAGGTGATCGTCCTTCACCTTTGATGGCCGTACCCCATCATCTGTTTATTTCATTTATTCTTTAACCCGATGGCCGTCCCCGTCGTGGTCCCTTTTCCTTTTTAGCCCGATGGCCGTCCCCATCGTTGGTTACTTTACCTTTGTGAACTTGACGGCCGTCCCCGTCATGTTTCATTAATCCCCAGAGAATTTTACAGCTTTATCCTGATGGCCGTCCCCATCATAATTTCATTTTCCCCAGCTAGTCGGCCGTCCCCGTCTTAGCTTTACCTTTTATCCCCAGCATGTCGGCCGTCCCCGTCATTGTTTTATTTCCTACACTTTTCCCAGCATGTCGGCCGTCCCCGTCATTGCTCTATCACCCACTTTACAATATACTTTATTTTCCTTTACAATCTATATCCCTTTTCTTCTTCATTTTGTGAGCGCAAATTTTGGACTGTCTTTGGTATTCAACCACAAGTTATCTTGTTTGCCTGTTAAGCCGTTGCTTACATCCTGCACAGCTAACTCATGTTTGAATAGGGGCAGCTGTAAACACCCCAAATTTGCCCTCACCCATTCACACCATGTCTTGTGATCATTTCATATGCATAAACACAACCATATCATCTCATATCTCATTTTTGATTCACTGTATAGTTTCTAAGTCATCTGCACCTAGGGTTTGTGATCTGGGCAACCCAAGGGCATCTTGAGCCACTCCAAAGGACACCAATCACTTCAAAGGGATCCATGTGTGTTCTTATATCATATTACATCCTCTCAAAGTCAAAAATTCCAAAGAATCACAAGAACTGGGATTGGTATGGATGCAGAGCCAGGTTTGACTGCACAGATGACCTAAAATTAGGGTTTTGGTTTCAGAGGCCATAACTCCATTTTTTTTGGTCATTCTTGTTTCTATTGGTCTCTATATGGTATAGGGAGTATGCATATCAAGCTTCATGAAGAAATTCCATGGGGAAGTCATCTGATCAAGGGTTAACTTTCTGGGCAAGTCAGTGTAAAATCAGGGCATCTGAGGCCCCCAATGACCCAACCAATGGGTGATCTTCATCATTTTGAGTGTATATGATCTTTATTTGATCATGGAAGAAGGTTGAAGTTCACAGAAATCAAGAATTTGGAGTTTTTGCAAATGTTGACTTTTTGGGCATAGTTGACTTTTCAAGAATGTTTCATTTTAAGTCATTTTTCAAGCCTTGATTCTTGATCCAAAAATGCTTCAAATGGAAAAACTTTGGTCATGAAAGTAGTAGATTACATCTTTCCCTTTTCAAAAAGTACAATAACATGATCAAATTCTTCTTGGATCAAAAGTTATGGTGTGACAAAGTTGGCAAAAATCATTGATTTTCAAGATGTGCACCAAATGGGAATTTTGCAAAATCATGAACCAATGCCATTTGTAACTTCTAATTCACTTCAAACCATGACATAAACATTCTATGTGACCTAAAAATCAGAATTTAACCAAAGATCACATGTGTATGGTTTGTGTAACAAGGCATTTTTCATGAAGTTTCAAAAAGTAACAACTTGCAAAAACACTCATCACACTTCACCAACTTGATGCATTGGATGCTGCACCTTGCTAGCCCTCTCACCTCATCTTGCTGCACCAGAACCATGCCTTGTACTAGCCTAGAACCAAGCCATACTTTCCTTACACAAAAAATTGACTTTTGGCAAAAGCAAACATCCCAATCACCACAGGCCATGTCACATCCTCTGGCCACTTGGATTAAAATATACTATCCATTTGCAAGCCATTTCATAAAGGAAGCAAGGCTGAAACACTCTCAAGCACCACATTCACAAAAACACTCCCTTATGCAAAACTTTTCGAAACTCCCTCCACAAACTTCAAACATCCAAACCATCTTCACCAATCATCTCACCAGGTTCCATTAAGTAGAAACCACCAAGAGTCAGGCCTGGTTTGAGCAAGAACACCACATTGCCATTTCTCACCTCAACTTGCAGTTTCATTCGAAACTCTCTCCACAGCTCACAAACATCCAAACAAACTCCATAAACCTTCTCTACTCATCATCTGGACCACAAACAACCTTTCACCCTTGCCAGAAATAGCCAGAATCATCATTGCCATGTTCAACTGAGTTTGAGCAGAAGTTACTCAAACTCTTCATCCAGCCAATATAAATTTCTCCTGAGCACTCAAGCATCATCAAGAGGTCATAAGGAGTAGATTTCACCAAGAGAGGAAGTCAGAAAGTAGCTGGAGTGAAAGCTTCGAATCTCAGGTAGCTCAAGAACTTTTTTTCCAGAAATGGATTTTTAAGTTCTAAACTTGTTCTACATGTCTTCCTGATCATGAATATGCTTTTAGTTTTTGAAATGGTGATGAAATGAGAGTTTAATTGATCTCTGAAACTCAGTTGACCTAATTTTTGTTTGCTTCGATTCAGCCTTGTTAGGAAATATAAATTTGTTTTGATTAGGGGTTTTGGTTCGTGAGTGAGTGGGGATCATTTCCCAGTTTTTAGATTTCGTTTTAGTTAGGTTTTTAGAGTTTTGGGGATTCTCAGGGGGGATGCTGGCCGGAGAAGACGACCGGAAGTCTTCTCCGGCAGCCTGAATGTCATTATGCCCTAATCCAGTCATTAACTCCCATTTGAATTTCGTGCGTTGGATTGGGTTGACCAGTTGACTTCCCGCGTGGATGGAAGGCTCAGATTCATTTGATTAGCCCTAATTCATTTAATTAGTTTAATTAATTCATATTTAGGTTAATTGGCTCAGATGCAACCCCAGCCGTCCAGATGCGCGCTGGTCAACCAATTCAAACCCAGAGCTCATCCTGGCCCTCCACTCATTTGACTTTCCTTTTATTTAATTTATTTTCATTTTCTTTTTCATTTAACTTGCATAATTTATTTAAAATAGTAAAAAATGTGTAAAAATTATGAAACTTTTTCTCATAAGTTTTATTAATTTTTATGACACAAAAATATTTTTGTTTTTATTTTTATCATTAAAAAAGTATTTTTAAATATTTAAAAGATTATTTTTAATTGATTAATGGAAATTAATTTATTAAAAATACTTTTAGGTATCTAAAAATCACCAAAAAATTCATGAAATGTTCTAAGACATTTAGAAACATTGTCCAACCTTCAAACCAAATTTCTTTTTGGATCTTGATGCATTTTGAGAATTTTTCATTGATTTAAAATCATTTTTGTGCATTATTTTGATCCAAAGTTCAAAAAATCATTTCTGCCTATCCATGAAGAGTTGGACATTGATTCTTTTTGCATTGCATTGTGTTTAGCATGTAGTTTTTGAGATAAAATGGCCTTGATTTGATTCCTCATTTTCAATTTGTTTGGTATTTCTTTTGTTTAGGAACCCTAAAAACCCTAATAACTTGTAAAAACCATAACTTGAGATTGGTTAAGAGTTGAGATTTCCCCTTTGGACCTTGGTTTAGTATGGGATTAGGGGTCCTTTGAGTGGCATTTTCCATTTTTTATCTTAGGGTTTTCTTCTGTTTTTGGTTTTTGTTTGATGTTTGATTCATAAACCCTAATTTGGGATTTCTTTTGCATCCCTTTTGCATTCTCTTGCATAACATGACTTGCCATGACATTTCAAGCATCCATTTGATTCATTTGACATCATAAGACATATTGAAAGCATGTTTGATCATTGCATCATGTGTTTGCCATGTTGTTTGCATTGTGCACTTCATAACTTGTCATGTATGTTCATGTGTCTTAACATGCTTCATTTGCATTCATAAGCTTTCATGATCATCCCCATGTGTTGTTTCTGGTTTGGTAGCATCTCATAGCATCATTAACATCACATATATGCTTCTGGTTTTGGTTTGCATCATGTTATTCCATCCCATTTTGCATTGCATTGCATTTCTTTTCTAACCTTTCAGGTGGTAAGTGATTCTGAGAAGTGGATTTGCCTTCACTTCTCATACTTTTCTTTTCATATCTCTTGCATCCATTGCTGCATTTTTATATGTGTTTGAGTTTGAGCTTGCTCATTCTTGTTCCTCTTACTTTCTTTCTTCAAGTAACTTGACTTCTTGAATGAAGCAAGTCACTTTGCTTCTCTTGATCCTTTCATCTGCTTCCTGGTGGTTCCATTGAAGACTTCTCTTGAAAACCTCACAAACCTTAGGAACAACCAAGCATGACAATGATTAGGGTTTTGATTAGTCTCCCCTCTTAGTTTTACCTTTGTGTCTCTTTTGAGTCTTCTCTTCTCATCTCATAATCAGGGACTAAACCCTAAAGGCTTTAAGGCTTTGTGATTAAGCTTATGCCTGCATCCTTCTCTTAGGATGGAGTGTATAACTTTAATCCTAAGTGTTAGACCCTTAATGTGTTTAACTCTCTTAATCAATTCACTTAATAATCATCAGGACATCACACTTGTAACTTGGGCCTTGCATTAGGGTTCTAATTCTTCCTTAATTGGTTAAGAAGGACTAACCCTAGTGTTAATGGACAAGTCCCCCTCAAGTTGTCTTACAAACCCTAAAACTCACTTCATCATCATATCATTAAATAAAATCCACTTAATCAAAGGCTTGTTTTGTCATGAGTTTAATCCCTAATCATGGATTAAGTTGAGGAGCTTTCCTCAGCTTAAACATTCTCATCTATTATCCTTCTATTAGGATGGTGTAATGAGTCTGTTTAATCCTTGATTATGGCTTAACCTCATTACTCAACACTAAACAAAAACACCAAAAACATCTAAATAATCACAAGTAGGTTAATGATCTTAATCCTACACCATGGTGATTAAGTGTGAGAATCTGACTTCACACTTAAGGTATTCTCATTACCCCTAACCAGAGGGAAGATGTGATGAGTTTACTAACCCATTGGTTTAGGCTTAAGCTCATTAACTTATGACAAATCTCCAAAAGCAATAAAAGACTGAAAACACCAAAAACAAACAATAATCGTCTCCTCCGGGATTCTTTTCTCATCACCTTCACTCATAAGCGAGAACTTGCTTCTTCCGTCTAATGCAAGACAGTTAGCATCTGTGCCAGACAAATCATACACTTGAGCATAGGCAAGTAAGCAGTTCACAAGTCAATTCATCTTTCAGTCTCTTTGGGTCGAACTACGGTGTTCTGACTTCCTCATTGCACGAGAGGATACGTAGGCATAACTTAACAGTTATCGAACAAAAGTCTCTGTATATTCTCCCTCTTTCTAGCCTCATTCTTTTAGCCCCATGATCTTGAGCATCCTATTCCTGTTCTTACACTGACACTGTACATGCTGCACATCACATTTCTTTTACACTGACACCTGTACATTCTTTTCCAGCTACTTTATACACAGATTGCACTGACACTACCCCTTTAAAACACAAATCTTTTAAGCGTGGATCCCGTCGAGTACGGCGGACAATCTGGGTGCTAATACCTTCCCAGGTTGTAACCAACCCCCTTTCTCAGTCTCTCTGGTTCGCAACCGTCTTATCCTTCTTTTTCTAGGTCTATGCAGCATTGCCTTTCCTCCGGGATAAAAATGCCTAGCTGGCGACTCTATTCATTCTCCAGTGAGTTCACGGCTGTGTGTTCTCATTGTCCCTCTCGCCGACCGTTCGCGTCTGTACCTTTATCTGGGCCTGGTCCCACTTATCGGGAGCGACACTCATTAGTGTGAATGTTTTGGTTTAAAAAGTCCTTGTTTGTTTGAGATTGGTTAGCTATAAAGTTCTCCATCATCAACTCAAGGTTCGATTTTCTAGGGATATTAGGAGCAGTCTTTTGATATCCTGGTGATGTAGCTGGTGCTTGACCTAGCGCGTATAAAGCGTTGTTATTCTTATAGGAGAAGTTCGGATGATTCTTCCAACCTGGGTTATATGTATTTGAGTAAGGGTTTCCTTGAGCATAATTCACTTGATCCATGTGAGTTCCTGTCAATAGTTGACAATCAGAAACTTCGTGTCCTGAAACTCCACATAACTCATAGTTAGGTGTTACTGTAGCCACGGTGGCTGTTGGTGTTATGGCCAAGTTGTCGATCTTTTGGTTTAGTTGGTCAAACTTCGCATTGACTTGGTCCATACTACTTACTTCGTACATACCTCCCTTTGTTGGTTTCTCAGTTGCGACTCTCTCGCTTCCCCAAAGGTAATGATTTTGAGCCATACTTTCGATAAGTGCATAGGCATCATTATATTCTTTGTCCATCAATGCACCGCCCGCGGCAGCGTCAATTGTCATTCTTGTATTGTACAAGAGTCCATTATAGAAGGTATGGATGACCATCCATTCTATTAATCCATGATGTGGACAAAGTCTCAATAGATCTTTATAGCGTTCCCAAGCTTCGAATAATGATTCACTTTCTCTTTGCTTAAATCCGTTGATCTGAGCTCTCAGCATAGCTGTCTTGCTAGGTGGAAAATATCTGTTCAAGAAAACTCTCTTAAGCTCCTCCCACGTAGTTACTGAGTTCGAAGGCAGAGATTGAAGCCAAGCTCTTGCTCTGTCTCGAAGCGAAAAAGGAAATAAACGTAGTCTAATAGCTTCTTGGGTAACTCCATTGGCTTTTACAGTATCTGCATATTGCACAAAGATCGAAAGATGAAGATTTGGATCCTCGGTAGGATTTCCGGCGAATTGATTTTGTTGCACGGCTGATATCAACGAAGGTTTTAGTTCGAAATCGTTTCGGTTGATAGCCGGCGCTGCAATGCTTGAATGCGGTTCAGCTTGCGAAGGACTGGCGTAATACTTGAGTGGATGAGTTTGTTCTTCAGCCATCTCTGCGTCCTTTGATGTTACGACTGGTTTAGGCGGATCTGATTGAAGATCTGGAATACTGTAACTTTTTTCGTAATCGAATATACGTCTTCTTACGTGTTAGAAGCGTTCCGATTCAGGGATTAGAGGTTGCAAGTCTTCGCTTTTAGAGCGAGTACTTGGCATACACTCGGAAATTAAATTAAATTAAATAGTTGATACCTTAGTCTAGACAATGCTACCTAAATGCACTAGTAACTAAATTAAGGAATCCCCGGCAACGGCGCCAAAAACTTGATGGGCTAAAGACGTGTCTACTTATGCGTCTAGCGGTATCTTACTGCAAGTGCACAGCCTATCGAAGTAATATTTAAGATTATCGATCCACAGGGATTCTATGGTTACTTAGTGCTAGATGAACTTTCTAGTTTAGCTAAGGCGAATGGTTGTCACGATTTTTTGTTGGTTTTTAAGACTATTAAAGGCGGAGTAAAATTTAAGTTTTAATTAAGTAATTCTAAGGCGGTCGGTATGTAATTATATTAACTTAGGTGGGTCAATCTAACCTAGGCTTATTTAAGATGTTCACTTAATCTATTCGGTAGGGATTACCAGTTTGAATACCCTCAACTCACACTCTCGTGGTCTTATATCAGATCTTATCCCTAAAGCCCTATGCCTGCTCTCGCTAGCCCATAAGTGTTTAGAGGTAATTTTTGGAAACTAAGTAATTCTAATTTATCTTAAAGCGCTCTCGCTGTGTTTAATTTAAATGCCTAACTTTAGCTATCTGGTTAAAATCTCACACTCTCGTGGTCTTGACCTAACCTAATACTCTTTTCTTACTCTCGTAACAAAAAGGTCTATTTAATTAAAAAGTCTCAGCCAGAAATGTTAAGTGATTAATTATTTTTAGCCTACGGTTATATTTTACCGGTTAAGTTTGTTCTAACTACATACCGCCCTAAGGTGTTTAGCTACTCATTTTTGTTGAACCAGACAGAGGCAGAGAAACAGTAAACAAAATATTCATGGCAGAAAAATAAATAAATAACATAATATTAAATTGCAAATAATAAAAACCTGGTTAACAATAAAATAGCAGACTCCTTCTTCCACAGACCGGAAAGCTCGGAGTAATTGGCGGAAATCGAAAATAAAGCAAAAATCTGAAGGTTTAGAAACAAGTAATTTTTATAACAATTTCCTGATGTTGGAAATTGTTATAGATTGGGTTTGGATACAATGAAAATAGAATACTGAAAATAATGCTGAAATAAAAGGGTTGTAAAATAATTTGGCAGAGCTTCCGCAGGAAATTGATAGAAAAAATGCTCTGTCTATTCTTCATGAACTTGGTGCTATTTATAGAACTTCAATTGGGCTGGATTTTTGGGCTTCAGTTGAAATGGGCCTTGCTATTTTTGGGGAGAAAATGTAGGTAGTGGCAACAAAATAGGAGACCATCTCTTCACGTAACGCCTTCACGTTGCCTTGGTCAAAAACCTAGAATAATCATTGTCACGGTCGTGACAATGCCTTTACGCTCGTGACTTGTGATTTTTAAGTGTCACGGTCGTGACACATGTCTTACGGTCGTGATGCTCCATTTTGGGGTGTCACGGTCGTGACACCCTTGTAACGGTCGTGACTGCTGCAAAATATGCAGTTTTTGCAGAGAGCTTCATTTCTTTATCTTTTATGACCGATTTTGTTCATTTCTCTCTTGATTCATGATTTGGCTCCATATAGTGATGTACCTGCAAAACGGTAAGAAAAACTCGAGAAATCGAGTATTAAAACGATAATTATTCAATAAAACGCCAATGAAACTTAGCAATATAATCGATACGTTTTCTCGTTATCAACAAGCCAAGCCCAAAAATGCTTCATTTGGAAGGTATGAGCTAAGACATTATAGGTCCTTTTGAAAGTCAACAAAAAGTCAACAACTTCAAAAGAGTATAACTTGAGAATGGTAAAAGGTATGGACATGAAACCAATGGGGTTGGTTAGAGGAATCTTTAAGCTCTCCAAAATGTCCAAGAACACCCTCATATCCTTAAAATTGAAGGATTTGTGTCTTTGCAAAGTTGGGAAATTTTTGAGAAGAATATTGAACAAATGGGGTCTTAGAATCAATTTTTTCCAAATGGGCCTACCATTATGCAACCCAATCCTTGTGATATCATCCCACACGACCCAATGACAAGCAATTCTGATTTTTTATATTTTATTTGATATTTATTTGAATTTTATTCATTTTAAATCAAATTAAATCAAAATAAAATCTAAAAATCAATATTTGGACATGATTCTTCTTCTAGAAATTCATCAATGCTGTTTAACATGATTGGATCTTGTGCAAATTCGTGCTAGACCAGATTGGAATACAAATATTTGATTTTTTCATATTTTTGGATCATGACATTCCTTCATACTCAAGGAATTCAAAAAGCCCATAAATCCAAAGTTTCTTGACCTAATTCAACTCACCATATATACACAAACTAATGACAATGCAAGGGGACGAAAATTGCAGCCTCTAAGACATATTTCAAACTTCACAAAAATCACCAAAATTCAATTTTTCGGTTTCCATATTAGAAGAGGTTTCAAGGTATTTTAAGGACACCACAAGCTTCCTTAAGCTTCCCTGAATCGAAACCAACCCTTACATGCCTTTGATTCAAGCTCATATGCATAAACCGATTCATCATGTTCATGATATTTTTGATTTTCGATTCTAGATATTTATTGGTTTTTAATGAATTTTGATTGATGTTTCTTGTTTATGATGAACTGTAGATTGATTCTGGACAGGTTATATGAAGTTTCATCACCTAATATGGATTTCACCATTACTAGGGTTTTTCGGCCAAATTAGGGTTTCCTGATTTATGGAACATAAATGAATTCTAAGACCATGGATAACCTCTAATTGACATCTGGATTATGTTTGTGGATTTAATTTTATGAAATTTTGTTGTTTTGTTGATGATTGAGTTTCGTAGGGTTTGCTGCCAATGGAAATTCGCAGGAACATTCGTGGTAAAATTCGTAGCAAATCACGCAGGTTCAGAGGTAGAAGAAGACCATCAGCGCGCGAAAGAAATATTTGAATTGTGTAAAACGCTTAAAACGGATTCGTTTCATTCATATGTCACAATGAGCATGTAGCTCAGCTGGTTTTGGTGCGCGTATGATATACTGAAGGGCTTGGGTTCGAAACCAGCCAAGGTAATTTTTTGCTTGATTTATTTTTGTTTTCCAGGATAACAACAAAACAACCTGGAGTGTGTTGCTATCACCAACGCGCACGTTGGCCCAGTGGCTGGGGCTCTCTTCAGGTATTGGTTGCTATCATCCGCAAGAGTGATTATGACATTGTTGATCAATTGGGGCATACTCCCTCCAAGATTTCTATGTTGTCTTTGTTGTTGTGTTCTGAGGCTCATGCTAAAGCCTTGATTAAATTTTTGAAGACTGCTCACGTACCAAATGAGATTTCTGTAGACCAGTTTGAAAATTGTGTTGCACACTTGACCTATGATAATGGGTTAGGTTTCTCCGATGCTGATTCGACTCCGGCCAAGAGGGATCATAACAGGGCTCTACATATCTCCATTGAATGCAGGGGCACTACCCTGTCACATATGTTAATAGACAATGGTTCCTCGCTGAATGTGTTGCCCAAAGAAGTTCTGAACAAGCTTAGCCCTGAAGATGTTGTGTTAAAGCTCAGTAATATAGTGGTGAAGGCTTTTGATGGCTCTAGAAGAGTGGTGCATGGAGAAATTGATCTCCCAATTAAAGTAGGTTCTCAAGTCTTCAATGCTACTTTTTATGTAATGGATATTCGTCCTTCGTATTCTTGTTTGCTGGGGCGCCCCTGGATCCATGGGGTAGGTGCTGTAACCTCCACCTTACATCAGAAGCTGAGATATCCAGTAGAAGGAAAGGTTGTTACTGTTTACGGAGAGGAAGGATATATAGTTAGCCATGTGAACACCTTTAAATATCTTGAAGTGGAAGGTGAATATGTTGAAACTCCGTGCCAAACATTCGAAGTAGTTCCTTGGGTTGTTAATAATTATGAAGCTCCTCCTGTTGTCAAGAAAGTTCCTGTGGTCACCAGAGTACCTCTTACAATGGCTTCCCTCAAGGATGCTAGATCTGTGGTGGATGAAGGTGGTTGTACTATTTGGGGTCAGCTTCCTGACATTCCTTACAAGTCTGACAAATTTGGTTTGGGTTTCACTGCAGAGTCCCAGAGGGTTGTGCGTCGTGCTCGTGCTGTTCGTATCACCAGTCAGGGGATTATGAAAGATCAGATCAATGATGTGGGTGACTATGATGAAGACTACAACTTGGATGCTTGGATTTTTCCTACTATGAGTGCTGGGCTCAATAATTGGAAAGCTGAAGATGTTATTCCTATCTCCTTTAGTCAGGAGTAAATACTATTATTGTGTTGTTACTTTTAAAATTTGTAATTTTTGAACAATTAAACTCTTAAGCCTTGTGCCTTACCCGGGGCACAATGGTATGCTTGTTTCGGGATGTCATTTCATTTGCATACTTCATTCAATAAAAATCAGTGGACGTTTCGTTTTCGTAGATATTGTGTTCCTTATCTTTCTTTTCTTTTCTTTTTGTTTTATCAGCTATGTGTTCTTACACACACCCACATCACTAAAATGCAGATCCTCATCCACTCTGGATTCTGTTGATAACAGTTCTACTATTGCCAATTATAATTTCGAGAATCCGATCTATCAAGCTGAAGATGGAAATGAGGACGATTGTGAAGTACCTGTAGAGCTTGCTAGGTTGTTACAACAAGAAGAGAAAACTATACAGCCACATGAAGAGCCAGTCGAAGTTGTGAATCTAGGAACTGAAGAAAACAAGAAAGAAGTCAAGATAGGGGCTGAATTAGAGGATGGTGTCAAGAGCAGATTGATTCAGATGTTACATGATTATATGGAGATCTTTGCTTGGTCCTATGAAGATATGCCAGGATTGGATACAGACATTGTGGTTCATCGTTTACCAGTAAAAGAAGATTGTCGTCCAAAGAAGCAGAAGGTTCGTCGCATGCATCCTGAAATGTCAGAGAAGATTAAGGCAGAGGTAATGAAACAGTTTGATGCAGGGTTCTTAGCGGTGACTTCTTATCCTCAATGGGTTGAAAATGTGGTACCGGTACCTAAGAAAGATGGTAAGGTGCGTATGTGTGTAGACTACAGGGATTTGAACAAGGCCAGCCCCAAAGATGACTTTCCACTTCCTCATATTGATGTTCTGGTAGACAACACTGCTCAGCATAAAGTATTCTCTTTCATGGATGGTTTCTCTGGTTACAATCAAATCAAGATGGCACCTGAAGATATGGAGAAGACAACATTTGTTACACAGTGGGGCACCTTTTGTTATAAAGTGATGCCATTTGGTTTGAAGAATGCAAGGGCAACATATCAGCGTGCTATGGTGGCTTTATTTCATGACATGATTCATCATGAGATAGAGGTGTATGTGGATGATATGATAGCCAGGTCCCAGAATGAAGAACAACATCTTGATCATCTGCATAAGTTGTTTGAAAGGTTGAAGAAATACAAGTTGAGATTGAACCCAAACAAATGTACTTTTGGAGTTAGATCTGGGAAACTCCTGGGGTTCATCGTCAGTGGAAAAGGTATTGAAGTGGATCCTACAAAAGTGAAAGCTATACAAGAGATGCCAGCTCCCCGTACTGAGAAGGAAGTCAGAGGTTTCTTGGGACGATTGAATTACATTGCAAGATTTATTTCCCAATTGACTGCTACCTGTGAGCCAATCTTCAAGTTGTTAAAGAAAGATCAGGTGATGGAATGGAATGATGAATGTCAGACTGTCTTTGATGAAATCAAGAAATATCTGCTAGAACCTCCAATTTTGATGCCACCAGTTGATGGAAGACCCTTGATTATGTACTTAACAGTATTAGACAACTCAATGGGGTGTGTGTTGGGGCAACATGACGATTCTGGTCGAAAAGAGCAGGCAATATACTACCTTAGCAAAAAGTTTACCGACTGTGAAACAAGATACTCACTGCTCGAGAAAACTTGCTGCGCTTTTGCATGGGCTGCTCGCCGACTAAGACAGTATATGTTGACTCATACTACCTTGTTGATTTCGAAGATGGATCCAATCAAGTACATATTCGAGAAACCTGCTCTCTCCGGAAGAATAGCAAGATGGCAAATGATCTTAACAGAATATGACATACAGTATACTACTCAGAAGGCCATTAAAGGAAGTGTTGTAGCTGATCATTTGGCTCATCAAGCAGTGGATGATTACCAGTCAATGAGTTTTGAGTTCCCTGATAAAGATATTATGATTATTACCAAAGAACCTGGACAATATGACGGACCTGAACAAGGATCCCGATGGACTATGGTTTTTGATGGAGCTTCTAATGCACTTGGTAATGGTGTTGGTGTTGTGATCAGTTCCCCTGAAGGTTGCCATACCCCGATTACTGCCAGACTTTGTTTCTATTGTACCAATAACATGGCTGAGTATGAGGCATGTATCATGGGTATTAAAGCTGCCATTGATATGAAGATTCAGTTCCTTGACGTGTATGGAGATTCAGCCCTGGTAATAAGTCAGATCAAAGGAGATTGGGATACCAAACATGATAATCTCATTCCTTACATAGAATATGTGTTGTCTTTGATCCCACATTTCAAAGATATTACCTTTGGACATATTCCACGAAGAGAAAATCAGTTGGCAGATGCATTAGCCACCATGGCATCCATGTTTGAGATTAGCTGGGATGATGAAGCTCCCAAGATTACTATTGACAGATTTGAGAAGCCTGCATACTGCAATGAGATTGACACTGAATAAACAAAGGAGAAACCTTGGTTCTATGAAGTAAAAAGATATCTTGAAGCTCAGGAATTCCCTGAAGGGGCATCTGTCAAAGATAGGAAGTTTCTGAGAAGGTTTTCTGCTAAGTTCTTTTTGAGTAATGGGATTTTGTATAAGCGCAATCATGATTCAACTTTTCTTCGTTGTGTGGATAAGAATGAAGCAACTGAGATTATGGAAGATATGCATGATGGGATCTGTGGCACTCATTCTAGTGGTCATACTATGGCAAAGAAGATATTGAGAGCAGGTTACTATTGGTCTACCATGGAAGCTGACTGCTATCAACATTCCAGAACGTGTCACAAGTGTCAAATCTATACTGATAAAGTGCATATACCTCCATCACCATTGAATGTGTTGACTGCTCCTTGGCCTTTTGCCATGTGGGGCATTGATATGATTGGTGAGATCAAGCCTACTGCTTCTAATGGGCATCGTTTCATCCTGGTTGCTATTGGTTACTTCACAAAGTGGGTGGAGGTAGCTTCATTTGCATCTGTTACTAAGAATGTGGTGGCCCGATTCATTAAGAATAATCTCATATGTAGGTATGGCATCCCTGAAAGGATTATTACTGAAAATGGCTCTAATCTGAACAACACTATGATTACTGACCTCTGCACGCAATTCAAGATTAAGCATCACAACTCTTCTCCGTATCTCCCAAAGATGAATGGGGCAGTAGAAACTGCTAACAAGAACATGAAGAAGATTATACAGAATATGACTGTCACTTATAAGGATTGGCACGAGATGTTACCATTTGCTCTTCATGGTTATCGTACTACAATACGCACTTCAACAGGGGCAACCCCATTCTCCTTAGTATATGGTATGGAAGCAGTTCTACCCATTGAAGCTCAGATTCCCTCCTTGAGACTTATGAAGGATGCAGGCTTGGATGAAGATGAGTGGATTCAGACTCGACTTGACCAGATAAATTTGATTGATGAGAAAAGGTTGGCAGCAGTTTGTCATGGCCAGATGTACTAGAAACGGATGATTAAGGCTTTTAATAAGAAGGTTAAACCAAAGGTATATCAGGCTGGTGACTTGGTAATCAAGTGTATCATATTACCACAGGGTGATCCTAGGGGCAAGTGGACTCCTACATATGAAGGACCATTTGTAGTAAAAACAGTATTCTCAGGAGGTGCCATGATACTCACTACTATGGATGGTGAAGACTTCCCACAGCCTGTAAACGCAGACATAGTTAAAAAATACTACACATAAAAAAAGACCCGCTAGGTTGACGGGCCTAGGAAAAAATAAGGGTATCCCGACGAACCAAAAGGGTTCGGGCAAAAATTAGGGATATATATAAAAAATGTACACCCGGCAAGTCGAAAACCTGAAAAGGCGGCTTGGGCAAAAAAGGGTATCCCGGTGGATTGAAAACCTGAAAGGGCAATCCAGGCAAAAATTAGGGATTAAAGCGTATGACTATGTCTCGTTTGGATCACCCATGTAACTACAACCAGTTGTGCTACTTACTCAAGCTCTAACAAATAAAGCTCAATCCAATCATTTCCGTCTCGAAAGCAGAAGATGAGATACTTGAAGATAATGGAAATAGTAGAATTGAAACTCAATAGGATTATTTCCCACCTAGCTGATTTAGTTTTGTAAATTTTTTTTTATGACGAATTCCTCTTACTAGGATTTCTGTTTCCTTGTACCAACTTACCTATGTATAGGCCACTTTGTGATATAAATAAAATTCCATCTTTGAATCCAGATTTACTTTTACCCTATTTACATAAGCGAAACGTCCATTGTTGTGTTTGAATGTATGTATGCTTTTGAATATGATTGATGTTTACCAGAAATGCATAAATGCTTAATATGATTGATGTTTACCAGAAATGCATGAAAATGCAGTAATAGTATTTACTAAGGACGAACGAGGGAAGGAATTCAACGAAGCTTCACCGATTCATCCCCACCAGACAATTACAAATCCCCCAGTAGGGCAAATCCATCTTCATAAATACTTCGAGTCACATCTCCCGTGGAATTTATATCCATCTCTTTTATCCTCAGAAGGATAATCGGGAATTTATTCTTTCAATATGAGTACGACGAACGAAGACGGGAGGTTATGAATACCTTACTATCGAACGAAGACGGGAGGTTATGGATACCTTACCATCGAACGAAGATGGGAGGTTATGGATACTATACTATCGAACAAAGACGGGAGGTTATGAATACTATATTATCAAACAAGAACGGGAACGAGTTCCCCATATTCTTCACTATATTATCCAACAAGACGAGTTCCTCATATTCTTCAGCAACAAATCGGGATTTATTTTCCCTGGCCAGCAGTTGTTATACGAAGATATCTCGACACTTTAAGCTACATGATGCATAAATACATCATTTACATCATACCATAACATACACATCCATAAGTACATAATACATTTACTTAGGTGCATCATACTATGCATGCATACCTAATGCATAAACTAATATTTCCCTTGCAGGATAGTTATATGCAGGTAAAACAATATCAACAACTTACAACGGGTCAGAAATGATCCATACACTACTCAAGATGTCCTCGAATAGCAGGCAAACGGTCTGTAAAAAGATCCATTCCCTGGTTCAAGACATCCTTCAGAAGAACAAATCCCGACGTTCTTTTGACTCTTAAGAGCAAATCCTGACGCTCTTTTTGCCCCCTTGTTCAAGACTTTTTCAGAAGAACAAATCCTGACGTTCTTTTGACCCTTAAGAGCAAATCCTGACGCTCTTTTGACCCCTTGTTCAAGACATTTTTCAGAAGAACAAATCCTGACATTCTTTTGACCCTTAAGAGCAAATCATGACGCTCTTTTGGCCCCTTGTTCAAGACTTTTTCAGAAGAACAAATCCTAAAGTTCTTTTGACCCTTAAGAGCAAATCCTGACGCTCTTTTGGCCCCTTGTTCAAGACTTTTTCAGAAGAACAAATCCTGACGTTCTTTTGACCCTTAAGAGCAAATCCTGACGCTCTTTTGGCCCCTTGTTCAAGACTTTTTCAGAAGAACAAATCCTGACGTTCTTTTGACCCTTAAGAGCAAATCCTGACGCTCTTTTGGCCCCTTGTTCAAGACTTTTTCAGAAGAACAAATCCTGACGTTCTTTTGACCCTTAAGAACAAATCCTGACGTTCTTTTGGCCCTTGAATAGCAGGCAAACGGTCTGTAAAAAGATTCATTCCCTGGTTCAAGATATTTTTCCAGAAGAACTAATCCTGACGTTCTTTTGACCTTGGAGAGTAGGCAACCGATCTGTACAAAGATCCATTCCCTAATTCAAGATACCTCCAGAAGAGATAATCATCACAAGATTTATTTTTACTGGTCTATTCAACAACTCAAATCATGTTGCATAAATGATTCAGAGATGACCTATACAAAGACCTAGTACTGATATCCAGTATCAACATAAAGACATCATCATATTCTGATACTTTAGATGGCATCTCTAAGCCCATCTCCAGTTCTTCCAAGTGGCATCTTCAAGCCCACTCAAGCATATACAACTAATCATCAGTGTTACTCTACGCACCGGTGAGGGCAAATTTTTGGGTTTTTGTGTTCAATCCCCTTCAACCTTCCAGGTCACGAATGGCACATATACTAATCTAACCCCTCAGGTTTCAGAAAATTGAACAGGGGCAGCTGTTGCACCCCAAAATTTTCCCTCCACAAGACAAGTCATTGTGTACTAAGAGGCTCACAAGGCTCACAAGGTTCACAAGGCTCACAAGCCAAGCCCAAAAATGCTTCATTTGGAAGGTATGAGCTAAGACATTATAGGTCCTTTTGAAAGTCAACAAAAAGTCAACAACTTCAAAAGAGTATAACTTGAGAATGGTAAAAGGTATGGACATGAAACCAATGGGGTTGGTTAGAGGACTATTTAAGCTTTCCAAAATGTCCAAGAACACCCTCATATCCTTAAAATGGAAGGATTTGTGTCTTTGCAAAGTTGGGAAATTTTTGAGAAGAATATTGAACAAATGGGGTCTTAGAATCAATTTTTTCCAAATGTGCCTACCATTATGCAACCCAATCCTTGTGATATCATCCCACACGACCCAATGACAAGCAATTCTGATTTTTTATATTTTATTTGATATTTATTTGAATTTTATTCATTTTAAATCAAATTAAATCAAAATAAAATCTAAAAATCAATATTTGGACATGATTCTTCTTCTAGAAATTCATCAATGCTGTTTAACATGATTGGATCTTGTGCAAATTCGTGCTAGACCAGATTGGAATACAAATATTTGATTTTTTCATATTTTTGGATCATGACATTCCTTCATACTCAAGGCATTCAAAAAACCCATAAATCCAAAGTTTCTTGACCTAATTCAACTCACCATATATACACAAACTAATGACAATGCAAGGGGACGAAAATTGCAGCCTCTAAGACATATTTCAAACTTCACAAAAATCACCAAAATTCAATTTTTCGGTTTCCATATTAGAAGAGGTTTCAAGGTATTTTAAGGACACCACAAGCTTCCTTAAGCTTCCCTGAATCGAAACCAACCCTTACATGCCTTTGATTCAAGCTCATATGCATAAACCGATTCATCATGTTCATGATATTTTTGATTTTCGATTCTGGATATTTATTGGTTTTTAATGAATTTTGATTGATGTTTCTTGTTTATGATGAACTGTAGATTGATTTTGGACAGGTTATATGAAGTTTCATCACCTAATATGGATTTCACCATTACTAGGATTTTTCGGCCAAATTAGGGTTTCCTGATTTATGGAACATAAATGAATTCTAAGACCATGGATCAACTCTAATTGACATCTGGATTATGTTTGTGGATTTAATTTTATGAAATTTTGTTGTTTTGTTGATGATTGAGTTTCGTAGGGTTTGCTGCCAATGGAAATTCGTAGGAACATTCGTGGTAAAATTCGTAGCAAATCACGCAGGTTCAGAGGTAGAAGAAGACCATCAGCGCGCGAAAGAAATATTTGAATTGTGTAAAATGCTTAAAACGAATTCGTTTCATTCATATGTCACAATGAGCATGTAGCTCAGCTGGTTTTGGTGCGCGTATGATATACTGAAGGGCTTGGGTTCGAAACCAGCCAAGGTAATTTTTTGCTTGATTTATTTTTGTTTTCCAGGACAACAACAAAACAACCTAGAGTGTGTTGCTATCACCAACGCGCACGTTGGCCCAGTGGCTGGGGCTCTCTTCAGGTATTGGGGAGGTCCTGGGATCAAAACCAGGCCTCCCCCTTTTTCTTTCTTCTATTTTATTTTTGTTTTGTTTACTATTATTATTGTTTTTAAATTATAATTAATTTTAATTGATAATCAAACTATAATCCTAATTATATTTTAACTCTTAATTTATTTTTAAATTTTAATTATGAATATTTGTTTTATAATTTGTATATAGTTTTTATATGTAAATAATTTAATTAATTAATTAACCCTAATTTATATGTAAAAAACCTAATTTTTATAAAAAAACCTAATTCTATTTTATAAACTCATAAACCCTAATTTATTTTGATTAACCCTAATTTTCTTTTATAAACCCTAATTATATTGTAAATATTAATTTATTTGTTTATAGATTTTAATTTTATAATTTGTTCATATTGTATATGGTTTTTATATGTGAATAATTTAATTAATTAATTAACTCCAATTTATTTTCCTAAAAAACAATTAAAAACCCTAGCTTTATTTTTTTTAATTTATTATTGTTATATGCTTACTTAATTATAATTGACAAATATTTTTATACCATGTATATAAATTTAAAATATTAGAAATATTAGTTATATTTATTAGTATATAATTGTTATTATTTATTTCCTTTATTTAAAATTCTTAAAAAAATATTTATTTATTTAATTTTGAACTTTTAATTTATTTCTATATTATATTGTTATACTAACCTTCTTATTTTTGTTTATTATTACTAACCAATTTAATTATTTATTGATTTGCTTATTTATTTTAATTATTTTAATGTAATTGTACCCATTATGTAATAGTTGTAGAAATTTTTATTATTTATTTAAATTGCCATGGTTAGTAAAATAGGGAGTGTAAAACATGTTTTGTATTTAAAAATTGAATTTAGATCATTAATCTCAAGATAAATATATGAATTTGTACACGCACACACGTAAGTCGATCTTTGATCGCCATCTCACTTCTTAAGGGTTACCTCTCATGTTGCCTAAACAAAAGGTCAAGTAAGGTGTAAAGCAAAGTCCCTTCTCTCATATCATCTAGTCCCTTAAAAGATAAAAAGATCAAGTCCCTTCACGGTTGCCTTCGTAAATGATCTTGTCCCTTTCGAATAAAGATGATAAGTCCCTTAAAATTGCTTATACACCTTACAGTTGCCTAAATAACAGTTGTCCCTTCACTTGTTCCTCATACATCCAAGGTAATGACTACATATTCCTTAATAATAGGGATAGTCTTACCATTTAAAGGATATTTAAGAACAGAAAAGACTTAATTTAGGGTAGGTTCCTCTTATGTACTTGCTCACTCTTCAAAACATTTCAAAACACTTCACATTTTTCAAGCAATTTTCAAAACAAAGTCTTTATATATATCCGTACATGGATCATTATAAAGTACTTAATAAAATTTCTAAACACACACTACACTTCTCAAAACATTGTAAAGTGAGCTAAGTAACTAAGAGTCCATGGATAACCATGGATGTAAAGGGTGCTAACACCTTCCCTTTACATAACCTACCCCCCGAACCCAAAAATCTTTTAAGGTCTTTCCTGTTCTTTTATGCCCTTTCCTTTGGATAAAATAAAAGTCGATGGCGACTCTTGCTATCCGCAACATTTAACTAAAGTCAGTTCTCCCACCGTGTTATAGAACTGGCGACTCTGCTGGGGATTTAATAAAAGAGGGGTACCCTTAGGAATTAGATCACTTTAAACTTGTTTGCTTTGTTTGCTTTACTTTACTTGTTGGGTGCTCTTATGTGTGAAAGATCCTAACCCGGATCTAGTGTACCTTAGGTAAATGGCAATAGACCAAGGAAATTGTACGGCGTATACCGATATGGTTGATCTGGTGGCCATAGTTAGTGTGACTTCTTGGTTGGTGCTTATGTTCCTTAAGTAAAGTTGAGGATAATATGAGGCTGCCATATGTTGTCAATACACTAACTGAATTTTAGAACCTTAGTCATCCCATCTTGGCCTTTAGAAAGTAGTGAGATAACCGGCTTTGGTGAAGACTGAAGTTGGTTGATACTCGATACTACACTCATTGAGATCTTAAACTTGGAGGGTTTTGGTTGGCAAGTAAGTTGCCTACTGAACAACCACCCTTGTGAAGGATCAATGATATTGAGATCCCTTAGAACCTGGTTACTTTTGTAGGACAGGATGAACCAACTAAACTTTAGGGGAGGGTACTTACCTTTAAACCTCATGCAAGCCTTCAAACCTAGGGCTATTGTGTGATTTGTTTGTGTGTGCCACATGTTTGTGATTGAACATAACATCATAACATCATCATGCATCATAAGCATAGCATTTTCACTAACCATTTCAAGGACCAAAGGATTTATCTTTGTTCTTTGTTGCAGGTCATGGCTTCTGCTCGTAGGAATACTACCCGTATCAACTTTGTAGGAATACCTCCTAAGCTTAAGGAATTGGTCTCTCAAGTTTCTGAAAACTCCCAATTCATCAAGAGGCATGGTCACCTACTGGATTTAGTTACTTCAGGGTTCAATGAAGACATGATGAGTGTTCTGTTTCAGTTCTTTGATCCTAAACATCACTGTTTCACATTCCCCGACTATCAGTTGGTTCCTACAATGGAAGAGTTCTCCAAGCTTCTGGGTATACCTATTCTTGATCAGAAACCCTTCACAGGCATGGAAAAAGATCCTAAATCTGAAGTCATTGTTGCAGCCCTACATTTGAAGAAATCAGACATTGTCCTAGAAACAAGGAGTGGAGTTAAGGGTATCCTTGCTAAGGTATTGATGGAGAAAGCTCAAGTGTTCCTGAAAGCTATGAGTTATGATGCTTTTGAGGAGATCTTAGCCCTATTGATCCATGGCTTAGTGTTGTTCCCCAATCCAGACCAGTTTATAGATGTACATGCCATCAACATATTTCTGGCCCATAATTCATTGCCTACATTACTTGGAGACATCTTACACTCTTTTCATGCCCGTACTACGAAGGCACGAGGAACTCTGATGTGTTGCATACCTTTTCTATCTAGGTGGTTTATTTCTCACCTTCCTCGATCAGTGATGAAGAATGAACAAGGGTTAGGGTGGTCTAAGAGGATCATGTCACTCTCTCATTCAGATATCCATTGGTGCTCCAGATCTATGGAGAATGTCACTATCATTGACCATTATGGGGAGTTTCCTAATGTGCCACTTCTAGGCATAAGAGGAGGCATTACCTACAATCCTTCCTTAGCTCTACGTCAGTTTGGTTACGCTCGGAGTGATGGTCCTCATGACATGTTGATTCAGGGTATTGTGTTTGACTACGACAACGATCTGCAAGGTTACCGTCAAAGGTTCATACGAGCAAGGGGAAAAGTGAACAAGGTTGACAGCAAGACTCTGGAGCCTAAGTACATTATTCCTATGGAAGCTTACCTCAGATGGGTGCGATCTCGTGCTCAGACTCTCATGTTGCCATATCATGCCATCCTGCCAGTTACTATGGAGCCTGTTGCTGAAGGAGATACCTCTTATACCATCCTTCACCCAGACATGCCCACTGACATGGAAGACTTACAGAGGTCCTGGATCCAGTTGAAGGAGAAAAGGGATACTTTTGAGACTCATTACAAAGCAAGTCAAGAAATAATCCTGGAGCTAACAAAGCAACTTCACGAGGAGCGGAATCTCAACTCATACCTCAACACAAAGAGGAAACGTCCATGGGAGACTTAAAACCCTATCTTTTGTATTTATTTCATTTCATTCTTATTGTAAGCCCAAGGGGAAAACAAATTTATTACTAATAAAAGTTTACTTTTTGGTGGTTTAAGCAAATTTAAATCATGCGGTCCTTGAAAACATTGCATATGCATTTACATACCATATCATTGCATCACAGGTTTATTGTGCACAGGTTTCTTATCTTCTCGCTGTTTATTTCAGAAATGGCTCTTGAACAAACAGTTAAAGATCTCTAGGCACAAAATGCACAGTTCCAAGAGCTGATCCTGAACTTGTCCAAGGGGCAGGATGAATTGAAGACACTGCTGGCCAAGAAGACTAAGAAGACTAGAAGGTCAGGAGGCCTAATCAACATGGGAAGAAGGTTCAGAGGTCCTGTAAAGACCAAATAACAGGTTGAAGATTATGAGTCTGAAGAGTCTGAGAAAGAGGGAGGCAGTCTCCATAATACAATGGGGGACTCTGATTCTGAAGCTAATTACTATCATGATCCTACTGAAGATAAGTTCAAAATGCTGGTGGATAGAATGGATGCTATGGAATTGCAAAAGTCTTCTGGGCTGGATTTTGAAGACCTGAGCTTGATATCTGGGGTGGTCATACCCATTGGTTTCAAGGTTCCTGCTTTTGTAGTGTATGATGGTGTCTCTTGTCCCAAGCTGCATCTGAGGTACTGCTGATAAAAAGTTGTGGATCCATTTCTTCCAAGAGAGCTTATCTGGAGCTCAATTGGAATGGTACTATCAGTTGGAGAGTGTCAACATCCGTGATTGGAATGATCTTGCTGAAGCTTTTTATAAGCAATATCAATACAATGCTGACCTAGCCCCTACTCGCATGCAACTACAAAGCATGTCTATGGGTGCTAAAGAAAATTTCAAGGAGTATGCCCAAAAGTGGAGAGATTTGGCTGGTAGAGTGCAACCCCCTCTAACTGACAGGGAGTTAGTGGATATGTTCATGTGTACGTTTAATGGTCCTTTTTACAGTCATCTCATTGGAAGCTCATGATCTGGCTTCACTGAGTTGATAATGACAGGAGAGCGCGTAGAAAGTGGTATAAGGAGTGGCAAGATCCAAGTGGGTGCTTCTTCATCCAGTACTACAAAGAAGCCCCCTAGTGGTAAGAAAGAGTCGAATGCTGTTTACGGTCAATCTGATCGTAATAGGAGGCATCAGTCTGTGAGTGCAGTTCACATCTCCAATCCAACTCCTGCAACACCAGAGTCACCACAGGGAAATCAACAGAGGCCTAGAAGACAGTTCATTAAGCTCAACATGTCACTGGCCCAAGCCTTGCAACACTTGTTAAAGGGTGAACTCATCACTTTGAGGGATCCTCCTCAGAATCCCAATGTTACCTCTCCCAGGTACAATCCTAATGCACGATGTGCATATCATTCAAATTGTCAGGGACTTGATACCAATAGTGGCTGGATATTGAAGAATAAAATTCAGGATATGATTGATGCGGGAGAGATTGAGTTTGACCCTCCGGGTACTCCAAATGTGATTACTGCTCCTATGCCAAATCATGAAAAGACTGTCAATGCCATTGATGAAGTTTCACGTATTTCCTCAGTTGCAGACGTGACTACACCATTATCTGTTATCAAGAAGAGGTTGGTACAAGCTGGGTTCTTTCCAGGTTGTCGTGAAGATTGTCTCTATTGTGCTTATAAGCCAGATAGTTGCTGGAGATTGAAGGACGGAATTCAACGCCTCATGGACAATTACACAATTTTGTTTGAGAAGACCCCACCTTCTGTGGAGAGCATGGTTGAGCATATAACTAAAGGTGCAAAGGTTGAAGAGGTGGATATGGTTGATAAAGTGCCAGTAAGGATTACTTCCAAGGGACCTGTAAAAATCACTCGTAAGGGTCCAGTTAAAATTACTGCTGAAGGCCCTGTGAAGACTGTTGCTGAAGCTAGAATGGCTCCTATGATTATTACCACTCCTGGTCCTATTCCATATACTTCTGATAAAGCTGTGCCTTGGCATTATGGGTCCGATGTTTATATCCATGGTGTTAAGCAGGAATCCTTAGCTAATACACCTGTTGCTAATGAAAACCTTGATGTTGATAATATTGCTGGATCTAGTAAGATCACACGAAGTGAAAGAGTTTTCTCTCCTTCGGTTACCTCCAAGAATACATCTACTCCAGCTACTACCTCCACTGCTGATACTCGGGGCAAAGGTCCTGTTATTGAACCTATACAAACTGATGTACTAGCTGCTGATGATCTTGCTAAGCAGATGGAAGAAGTATTGAAGATCATCCGCAAGAGTGATTATGACATTGTTGATCAATTGGGGCATACTCCCTCCAAGATTTCTATGTTGTCTTTGTTGTTGTGTTCTGAGGCTCATGCTAAAGCCTTGATTAAATTTTTAAAGACTGCTCACGTACCAAATGAGAGTTCTGTAGACCAGTTTGAAAATTGTATTGCACACTTGACCTATGATAATGGGTTAGGTTTCTCTGATGCTGATTTGACTCCGGCCAAGAGGGATCATAACAGGGCTCTACATATCTCCATTGAATGCAGGGGCATTACCCTGTCACATGTGTTAATAGACAATGGTTCCTCGCTGAATGTGTTGCCCAAAGAAGTTCTGAACAAGCTTAGCCCTGAAGATGTTGTGTTAAAGCCCAGTAATATAGTGGTGAAGGCTTTTGATGGCTCTAGAAGAGTGGTGCATGGAGAAATTGATCTCCCAATAAAAGTAGGTTCTCAAGTCTTCAATGCTACTTTTTATGTAATGGATATTCGTCCTTCGTATTCTTGTTTGCTGGGGCGCCCCTGGATCCATGGGGCAGGTGCTGTAACCTCCACCTTACATAAGAAGCTGAGATATCCAGTAGAAGGAAAGGTTGTTACTTTTTACGGAGAGGAAGGATATATAGTTAGCCATGTGAACACCTTTAAATATCTTGAAGTGGAAGGTGAATATGTTGAAACTCCGTGCCAAATATTCGAAGTAGTTCCTTGGGTTGTTAATAATTATGAAGCTCCTCCTGTTGTCAAGAAAGTTCCTGTGGTCACCAGAGTACCTCCTACAATGGCTTCCCTCAAGGATGCTAGAGCTGTGGTGGATGAAGGTGGTTGTACTATTTGGGGTCATCTTCCTGACATTCCTTACAAGTATGACAAATTTGGTTTGGGTTTCACTGCAGAGTCCCAGAGGGCTGTGCGTCGTGCTCGTGCTGTTCGTATCACCAGTCAGGGGATTATGAAAGATCAGATCAATGCTGTGGGTGACTATGATGAAGACTACAACTTGGATGCTTGGATTTTTCCTACTGTGGGTGCTGGGCTCAATAATTGGAAAGCTGGAGATGTTATTACTATCTCCTTTAGTCAGGAGTAAATACTATTATTGTGTTGTTACTTTTAAAATTTGTAATTTTTGAACAATTAAACTCTTAAGCCTTGTCCCTTACCCGGGGCACAATGGTATGCTTGTTTCGGGATGTCATTTCATTTGCATACTTCATTCAATAAAAATCAGTGGACGTTTCGTTTTCGTAGATATTGTGTTCCTTGTCTTTCTTTTCTTTTATTTTTGTTTTATCAGCTATGTGTTCTTACACACACCCACATCACTAAAATGCAGATCCTCATCCACTCTAGATTCTGTTGATAACAGTTCTACTATTGCCAATTATAATTTCGAGAATCCGATCTATCAAGCTGAAGATGGAAATGAGGACGATTGTGAAGTATCTGTAGAGCTTGCTAGGTTGTTACAACAAGAAGAGAAATCTATACAGCCACATGAAGAGCCAGTCGAAGTTGTGAATCTGGGAACTGAAGAAAACAGGAAAGAAGTCAAGATAGGGGCTGAATTACAGGATGGTGTCAGGAGCAGATTGATTCAGATGTTACATGATTATGTGGAGATATTTGCTTGGTCCTATGAAGATATGCTAGGATTGGATACAGACATTGTGGTTCATCGTTTACCAGTAAAAGAAGATTGTCGTCCAAAGAAGCAGAAGGTTCGTCGCATGCGTCCTGAAATGTCAGAGAAGATTAAGGAAGAGGTAATGAAACAGTTTGATGCAGGGTTCTTAGCGGTGACTTCTTATCCTCAATGGGTTGCAAATGTGGTACCGGTACCTAAGAAAGATGGTAAGGTGCATATGTGTGTAGACTACAGGGATTTGAACAAGGCCAGCCCCAAAGATGACTTTCCACTTCCTCATATTGATGTTCTGGTAGACAACACTGCTCAGCATAAAGTATTCTCTTTCATGGATGGTTTCTCTGGTTACAATCAAATCAAGATGGCACCTGAAGATATGGAGAAGACAACATTTGTTACACAGTGGGGCACCTTTTGTTATAAAGTGATGCCATTTGGTTTGAAGAATGCAGGGGCAACATATCAGCGTGCTATGGTGGCTTTGTTTCATGACATGATTCATCATGAGATAGAGGTGTATGTGGATGATATGATAGCTAAGTCCCAAAATGAAGAACAACATCTTGATCATCTACATAAGTTGTTTGAAAGGTTGAAGAAATACAAGTTGAGATTAAACCCAAACAAATGTACTTTTGGAGTTAGATCTGGGAAACTCCTGGGGTTCATCGTCAGTGGAAAAGGTATTGAAGTGGATCTTGCAAAAGTGAAAGCTATACAAGAGATGCCAGCTCCCCGTACTAAGAAGGAAGTCAGAGGTTTCTTGGGACGATTGAATTACATTGCAAGATTTATTTCCCAATTGACTGCTACCTGTGAGCCAATCTTCAAGTTGTTAAAGAAAGATCAGGTGATGGAATGGAATGATGAATGTCAGTCTGCCTTTGATGAAATCAAGAAATATCTGCTAGAACCTCCAATTTTGATGCCACCAGTTGATGGAAGACCCTTGATTATGTACTTAACAGTATTAGACAACTCAATGGGGTGTGTGTTGGGGCAACATGACGAGTCTGGTCGAAAAGAGCAGGAAATATACTACCTTAGCAAAAAGTTTACCGACTGTGAAACAAGATACTCACTGCTCGAGAAAACTTGCTGCGCTTTGGCATGGGCTGCTCGCCGACTAAGACAGTATATGTTGACTCATACTACCTTGTTGATTTCGAAGATGGATCCAATCAAGTACATATTCGAGAAACCTTCTCTCTCCGGAAGAATAGCAAGATGGCAAATGATCTTAACAGAATATGACATACAATATACTACTCAGAAGGCCATTAAAGGAAGTGTTGTAGCTGATCATTTGGCTCATCAAGTAGTGGATGATTACCAGTCAATGAGTTTTGAGTTCCCTGATGAAGATATTATGATTATTACCAAAGAACCTGGACAATATGACGGACCTGAACAAGGATCCCGATGGACTATGGTTTTTGATGGAGCTTCTAATGCACTTGGTAATGGTGTTGGTGTTGTGATCAGTTCCCCTGAAGGTTGTCATACCCCGATTACTGCTAGACTTTGTTTCTATTGTACCAATAACATGGCTGAGTATGAGGCATGTATCCTGGGTATTAAAGCTGCCATTGATATGAAGATTCAGTTCCTTGACGTGTATGGAGATTCAGCCCTGGTAATAAGTCAGATCAAAGGAGATTGGGATACCAAACATGATAATCTCATTCCTTAAAGAGAACATGTGTTGTCTTTGATCCCACATTTCAAAGAGATTACCTTTGGACATATTCCACGAAGATAAAATCAGTTGGCAGATGCATTAGCCACCATGGCATCCATGTTTGAGATTAGCTGGGATGATGAAGCTCCCAAGATTACTATTGACAGATTTGAGAAGCCTGTATACTGCAATGAGATTGACACTGAAGAAACAGAGGAGAAACCTTGGTTCTATGAAGTAAAAAGATATCTTGAAGCTCAGGAATTCCCTGAAGGGGCATCTGTCAAAGATAGGAAGTTTCTGAGAAGGTTTTCTGCTAAGTTCTTTTTGAGTAATGGGATTTTGTATAAGCGCAATCATGATTCAACTTTGCTTCGTTGTGTGGATAAGAAGGAAGCAACTGAGATTATGGAAGATATGCATGATGGGATCTGTGGCACTCATTCTAGTGGTCATACTATGGCAAAGAAGATATTGAGAGCAGGTTACTATTGGTCTACCATGGAAGCTGACTGCTATCAACATTCCAGAACATGTCACAAGTGTCAAATCTATGCTGATAAAGTGCATATACCTCCATCACCATTGAATGTGTTGACTGCTCCTTGGCCTTTTGCCATGTGGGGCATTGATATGATTGGTGAGATCAAGCCTACTGCTTCTAATGGGCATCGTTTCATCCTGGTTGCTATTGATTACTTCACAAAGTGGGTGGAGGCAGCTTCATTTGCATCTGTTACTAAGAATGTGGTGGCCCGATTCATTAAGAATAATCTCATATGTAGGTATGGCATCCCTGAAAGGATTATTACTGACAATGGCTCTAATCTGAACAACACTATGATTACTGACCTCTGCACGCAATTCAAGATTAAGCATCACAACTCTTCTCCGTATCGCCCAAAAATGAATGGGGCAGTAGAAGCTGCTAACAAGAACATTAAGAAGATTATACAGAAGATGACTGTCACTTATAAGGATTGGCACGAGATGTTACCATTTGCTCTTCATGGTTATCGTACTACAATACACACTTCAACAGGGGCAACCCCATTCTCCTTAGTATATGGTATGGAAGCAGTTCTACCCATTGAAGCTCAAATTCCCTCCTTGAGACTTATGAAGGATGCAGGCTTGGATGAAGATGAGTGGATTCAGACTCGACTTGACCAGATAAATTTGATTGATGAGAAAAGGTTGGCAGCAGTTTGTCATGGCCAGATGTACCAGAAACGGATGATTAAGGCTTTTAATAAGAAGGTTAAACCAAAGGTATATCAGGCTGGTGACTTGGTAATCAAGCGTATCATATTACCACAGGGTGATCCTAGGGGCAAGTGGACTCCTACATATGAAGGACCATTTGTAGTAAAAACAGTATTCTCAGAAGGTGCCATGATACTCACTACTATGGATGGTGAAGACTTCCCACAGCCTGTAAACGCAGACATAGTTAAAAAATACTACGCATAAAAAGAGACCCGCTAGGTTGACTGGCCTAGGAAAAAATAAGGGTATCCCGACGAACCAAAAGGGTTCGGGCAAAAATTAGGGATATATATAAAAAATGTACACCCGACAAGTCGAAAACTTGAAAAGGCGGCTTGGGCAAAAAAGGGTAGCCCGGTGGATTGAAAACCTGAAAGGGCAATCCAGGCAAAAATTAGGGATTAAAGCGTATGACTATGTCTCGTTTGGATCACCCATGTAACTACAACCAGTTGTGCTACTTACTCAAGCTATAACAAATAAAGCTCAATCCAATCATTTCCGTCTCGAAAGTAGAAGATGAGATACTTGAAGATAATGGCAATAGTAGAATTGAAACTCAATAGGATTATTTTCCACCTAGCTGATTTTGTTTTGTAATTTTTTTTTATGACGAATTCCTCTTACTAGGATTTCTGTTTCCTTGTACCAACTTACCTATGTATGGGCCACTTTGTGATATAAATAAAATTCCATCTTTGAATCCAGATTTACTTTTACCCTATTTACATAAGCGAAACGTCCATTGGTTGTGTTTGAATGTATGTATGCTTTTGAATATGATTGATGTTTACCAGAAATGCATAAATGCTTAATATGATTGATGTTTACCAGAAATGCATGAAAATGAAGTAATAGTATTTACTAAGGACGAACGAGGGAAGGAATTCAACGAATGTTCACCGATTCATCCCCACCAGACAGTTACAAATCCCCCAGTAGGGCAAATCCATCTTCATAAATACTTCGAGTCACATCTCCCCTGGAATTTATATCCATCTCTTTTATCCTCAGAAGGATAATCGGGAATTTATTCTTTCAATATGAGTACGACGAACGAAGACGGGAGGTTATGAATACCTTACTATCGAACGAAGATGGGAGGTTATGGATACCTTACCATCGAACGAAGACGGGAGGTTATGGATACCATACTATCGAACAAAGACATGAGGTTATGAATACTATATTATCAAACAAGAACGGGAACGAGTTCCCCATATTCTTCACTATATTATCCAACAAGACGAGTTCCTCATATTCTTCAGCAACAAATCGAGATTTATTTTCCCTGGCCAGCAGTTGTTATACGAAGATATCTCGACACTTCAAGCTACATGATGCATACATACATCATTTACATCATACCATAACATACACATCCATAAGTACATAATACATTTACTTAGGTGCATCATACTATGCATGCATACCTAATGCATAAACTAATATTTCCCTTGCAGGATAGTTATATGCAGGTAAAACAATATCAACAACTTACAACGGGTCAGAAATGATCCATACACTACTCAAGATGTCCTCGAATAGCAGGAAAACAGTCTGTAAAAAGATCCATTCCCTGGTTCAAGACATCCTTCAGAAGAACAAATCCTGACATTCTTTTGACCCTTAAGAGCAAATCCTGACGCTCTTTTGGCCCCCTTGTTCAAGACTTTTTCAGAAGAACAAATCCTGACGTTCTTTTGACCCTTAAGAGCAAATCCTGAAGCTCTTTTGACCCCTTGTTCAAGATATTTTTTAGAAGAACAAATCCTGACGTTCTTTTGACCCTTAAGAGCAAATCCTGACGCTCTTTTGGCCCCTTGTTCAAGACTTTTTCAGAAGAACAAATCCTGAAGTTCTTTTGACCCTTAAGAGCAAATCCTGACGCTCTTTTGGCCCCTTGTTCAAGACTTTTTCAGAAGAACAAATCCTGACGTTCTTTTGACCCTTAAGAGCAAATCCTGACACACTTTTGGCCCCTTGTTCAATACTTTTTTAGAAGAACAAATCCTGACGTTCTTTTGACCCTTAAGAGCAAATCCTGACGCTCTTTTGGCCCCTTGTTCAAGACTTTTTCAGAAGAACAAATCCTGACGTTCTTTTGACCCTTAAGAACAAATCCTGACGTTCTTTTGGCCCTTGAATAGCAGGCAAACGGTCTGTAAAAAGATTCATTCCCTGGTTCAAGATATTTTTCCAGAAGAACTAATCCTGACGTTCTTTTGACCTTGGAGAGTAGGCAACCGATCTGTACAAAGATCCATTCCCTAATTCAAGATACCTCCAGAAGAGATAATCATCACAAGATTTATTTCTACTGGTCTATTCAACAACTCAAATCATGTTGCATAAATGATTCAGAGACGGCCTATACAAAGACCTAGTACTGATATCCAGTATCAACATAAAGACATCATCATATTCTGATACTTTAGATGGCATCTCTAAGCCCATCACCAATTCTTCCTGATGGCATCTCTAAGCCCATCTCCAGTTCTTCCAAGTGGCATCTTCAATCCCACTCAAGCATATACAACTAATCATCAGTGTTACTCTACGCACCGGCGAGGGCAAATTTTTGGGTTTTTGTGTTCAATCCCCTTCAACCTTCCAGGTCACGAATGGCACATATACAAATCTAACCCCTCAGGTTTCAGAAAATTGAACAGGGGCAGTTGTTGCACCCCAAAATTTTCCCTCCACTAGACAAGTCATTGCGTACTAAGAGTATCACAAGGTTCACAAGACATCTCATGAGGTTCACGAGGTTCACAAAGTTCACAATTAGTCAGAAGATTTGACAATTCCCTCAGACAATGCATCCTCCTAAGCAATGCATCCTAAACTAGGGTTTTGACTTTCATCAGGCTAAATGGACTTCCAAGGCTTCAAGTGAGCTTCATAACATCTTATATGTGTTCAATAATCCCCATGTCAAGTTTCAAGACTTTTCTCAAAGGTTTGCTCAGTCAGATGATCAGATAGGTTAAAATAAGTCAAAGCAGTTAAAAAGTCAAACTAAGGTCAACTGTGGTCAAACCAAAGTCAAACTTCATGATTTTTTTTGCCAACATCAAGTATATGAAGTAAAAGTCATCATTTGATCAAGGGTTGATCATGATTCATCAAGGAGACTTCAGATCATCAAGAATCAGGAGTTTCTAAATTAGGGTTTCCTCAGGAAAAGTCAACTGAACTTTGACCAGCCATAACTTTCACATGCTTCATCAAGAATTTTACATCCAAAGCTCATTTTGAAGGAAATTGAATTCTCTACAACTTTTTGTCTCACAAGCCAAGCCCAAAAATGCTTCATTTGGAAGGTATGAGCTAAGACATTATAGGTCCTTTTGAAAGTCAACAAAAAGTCAACAACTTCAAAAGAGCATAACTTGAGAATGGTAAACGTTATGGACATGAAACCAATGGGGTTGGTTAGAGGACTCTTTAAGCTTTCCAAAATGTCCAAGAACACCCTCATAGCCTTAAAATTGAAGGATTTGTGTCTTTGCAAAGTTGGGAAAGTTTTGAGAAGAATATTGAACAAATGGGGTCTTAGAATCAATTTTTTCCAAATGGGCCTACCATTATGCAACCCAATCCTTGTGATATAATCCCACACGACCCAATGACAAGCAATTATGATTTTTTATATTTTATTTGATATTTATTTTAATTTTATTCATTTTAAATCAAATTAAATCAAAATAAAATCTAAAAATCAATATTTGGACATGATTCTTCTTCTAGAAATTCATCAATGCTGTTTAACATGATTGGATCTTGTGCAAATTCGTGCTAGACCAGATTGGAATACAAATATTTGATTTTTTCATATTTTTGGATCATGACATTCCTTCATACTCAAGGCATTCAAAAAGCCCATAAATCCAAAGTTTCTTGACCTAATTCAACTCACCATATATACACAAACTAATGACAATGCAAGGGGACGAAAATTGCAGCCTCTAAGACATATTTCAAACTTCACAAAAATCACCAAAATTCAATTTTTCGGTTTCCATATTAGAAGAGGTTTCAAGGTATTTTAAGGACACCACAAGCTTCCTTAAGCTTCCCTGAATCGAAACCAACCCTTACATGTCTTTGATTCAAGCTCATATGCATAAACCGATTCATCATGTTCATGATATTTTTGATTTTCGATTCTGGATATTTATTGGTTTTTAATGAATTTTGATTGATGTTTCTTGTTTATGATGAACTGTAGATTGATTCTGGACAGGTTATATGAAGTTTCGTCACCTAATATGGATTTCACCATTACTAGGGTTTTTCGGCCAAATTAGGGTTTCCTGATTTATGGAACATAAATGAATTCTAAGACCATGGATCAACTCTAATTGACATCTGGATTATGTTTGTGGATTTAATTTTATGAAATTTTGTTGTTTTGTTGATGATTGAGTTTCGTAGGGTTTGCTGCCAATGGAAATTCGCAGGAACATTCGTGGTAAAATTCGTAGCAAATCACGCAGGTTCAGAGGTAGAAGAAGACCATCAGCGCGCGAAAGAAATATTTGAATTGTGTAAAACGCTTAAAACGAATTCGTTTCATTCATATGTCACAATGAGCATGTAGCTCAGCTGGTTTTGGTGCGCGTATGATATACTGAAGGGCTTGGGTTCGAAACCAGCCAAGGTAATTTTTTGCTTGATTTATTTTTGTTTTCCAGGATAACAACAAAACAACCTGGAGTGTGTTGCTATCACCAACGTGCACGTTGGCCCAGTGGCTGGGGCTCTCTTCAGGTATTGGGGAGGTCCTGGGATCAAAACCAGGCCTCCCCCTTTTTCTTTCTTCTATTTTATTTTTGTTTTGTTTACTATTATTATTGTTTTTAAATTATAATTAATTTTAATTGATAATCAAACTCTAACCCTAATTATATTTTAACTCTTAATTTATTTTTAAATTTTAATTATGAATATTTGTTTTATAATTTGTATATAGTTTTTATATGTAAATAATTTAATTAATTAATTAACCCTAATTTATATGTAAAAAACCTAATTTTTATAAAAAACCCTAATTCTATTTTATAAACTCATAAACCCTAATTTATTTTGATTAACCCTAATTTTCTTTTATAAACCCTAATTATATTGTAAATATTAATTTATTTGTTTATAGATTTTAATTTTATAATTTGTTCATATTGTATATTGTTTTTATATGTGAATAATTTAATTAATTAATTAACTCCAATTTATTTTCCTAAAAAACAATTAAAAACCCTAGCTTTATTTTTTTAATTTATTATTGTTATATGCTTACTTAATTATAATTGACAAATATTTTTATACTATGTATATAAATTTAAAATATTAGAAATATTAGTTATATTTATTAGTATATAATTGTTATTATTTATTTCATATATTTAAAATTCTTAAAAAAATATTTATTTATTTAATTTTGAACTTTTAATTTATTTCTATATTATATTGTTATACTAACCTTCTTATTTTTGTTTATTATTACTAACCAATTTAATTATTTATTGATTTGCTTATTTATTTTAATTATTTTAATTATAATAATGTAATTGTACCCATTATGTAATAGTTGTAGAAATTTTTATTATTTATTTAAATTGTCATGGTTAGTAAAATAGGGAGTGTAAAACATGTTTTGTATTTAAAAATTGAATTTAGATCATTAATCACATGATAAATATATGAATTTGTACACGCACACACGTAAGTCGATCTTTGATCGCCATCTCACTTCTTAAGGGTTACCTCTCATGTTGCCTAAACAAAAGGACAAGTAAGGTGTAAAGCAAAGTCTCTTCTCTCATATCATCTAGTCCCTTAAAAGATAAAAAGATCAAGTCCCTTCACGGTTGCCTTCGTAAATGATCTTGTCCCTTTCGAATAAAGATGATAAGTCCCTTAAAATTGCTTATACACCTTACAGTTGCCTAAATAACAGTTGTCCCTTCACTTGTCCCTCATACATCCAAGGTAATGACTACCTATTCCTTAATAATAGGGATAGTTTTACCATTTAAAGGATATTTAAGAATAGAAAAGACTTAATTTAGGGTAGGTTCCTCTTATGTACTTGCTCACTCTTCAAAACATTTCAAAACACTTCACATTTTTCAAGCAATTTTCAAAACAAAGTCTTTATATATATCCGTACATGGATCATTATAAAGTACTTAAGAAAATTTCTAAACACACACTACACTTCTCAAAACATTTTAAAGCGAGCTAAGTAACTAAGAGCCCATGGATAACCATGGATGTAAAGGGTGCTAACACCTTCCCTTTACATAACCTACCCCCCGAACCCATAAATCTTTTAAGGTCTTTCCTGTTCTTTTATGCCCTTTCCTTTGGATAAAATAAAAGTCGGTGGCGACTCTTGCTATCCGCAACATTTAACTAAAGTCAGTTCTCCCACCGTGTTACACTATGACGAAATGTCTGGCTTAGATAGAAGTTTGGTCGAACTAAAGCTGCCTATAATAGAAGGAAAGAAGTCTGTGAAGCAAACTCCAAGACGCTTTGTGCCAGAAGTTCTGTCGAAAATAAAAGAAGAAGTCGAAAGACTTCTCAAATGCAAATTCATCTGCCCAACCAGGTATGTCGAATGGATTGCAAACATAGTACCTGTCATTAAGAAAAATGGCAAACTAAGGGTATGTATTGATTTTAGAGATTTAAACTCAGTTACCCCAAAGGATGAAAATCCTATGCCAGTAGCAGAAATTCTTGTAGATTCTGCAGCAGGCCATGAGTACCTAAGTATGTGTCACACCCCAAATTTTACCCCTAACTGTTCACATCATACATTGCATTTAAAAGGAAAATTCCAAGATTTAGTTTTTAATTTAATTTCTATTTCCCATTTTTTAACTTTTTAATTCATTTTCATGAGTTCATTTTAATTTCTATTTCCTTTTCTTATTCTATTTTCAAGTTTCTTTTTTTTTTCTTTTTCAATTTCTACTTCTAATCTTTGTTCCAATCTCTACTTCTAATTTTTAATTCATTCTTAAATTTTAAACTCAAATTTTATTTCCATCTCATTTTCAACATTTTTATTTCTAAATTCATTTTTATTTCTATTTCCAATTTTCAACTTCATTTTCAAAGTTTTATTTCTAAATGTAATTTTATTTTTAACTTTCATTTTTAATTCACTTCTTTTTCTTATTTTTATTTCTAGTTTAATTTTTATTTCTAATTTTATTTTAAATTTACTTTAAAAAAAGATAAGTCCCTATTCCTAATTTAATTTCGATTTCCAAAATTTTATTCATTTTTAAGATTTAATCCCAAGTTCTTCTTTTTCTTTTAATTCATAGTCTAATTTCAAATCCCAAAGTTCTATTCAAATGTCCATTTCAATTCCAAGCAAGAATTTCCATTTCAAATCTCAACACATACTCAAGTCTTAGTTAGAATCTTAAGTCATAGTTTTGATTTCTTTCGAAAATCCTAAATCCCTAGTCATTAGTTTCAAATCTCAAATCCTAAGTCAAATGTCATTCAAAGTCCACATTTCATTCTAAATTGATATTGCATTTTTTTGATGAACTTCAATTGAGAAATCTACTTTCTCACATACCTTGAGCCCAAGTTGACCCGATTTAATTATTTCATAATCCGACACATTCATGTTTAATGTTGATTTACTCATTCATCTTTTGACCGTATTGTTCGCAATTGTCGACATACAAGGAAACGCATCTATTGCTTAAGGTTCTCAAAAATACAAGAAAGATCATTTGAGTTTTTACAAGAAAATACATTCATTCCAAGTATGAGAAAGCCTAAGCCTAAATTACAAAGTGTATGTATGACATTCCTTCCAAGCCAAGAAAGTAAGTTTGTGCTTAATGTTTCCAAAATCAATATCATCATTCTTTCTCAAGCTTCATGATAGGCCTCAATCTTCATTCTAAGTTTCTTCGCTCCATAGTGACAATCTCGATATACATAAAAAAACGAGGATTAATATTTGTTTATACTAAGTTGCATTCATATCATTATTTCATCATTTTTTTTCAAATACATTTAATTTTGCTCATAACATGAACACCTTCATCATAATCAAGCATTTTATCACAATCATAATCATGTTACATTTCAATTCATGTTTCACTAAGTAAAGTCAAACATTCATACATAATCATATTCATTATTTAAAATTAATTCATATCCATTCATATCTATGTTAGTTTTTATCATAATCCATTCATTTCAATTTCATCGTATACATTATTTCATATCTTCGATTCAAGCATATATTTCTCATCCAAACATATTCAAAATTCATCCATAATTCAACTTGCATTCAGTATTTTTCCCCCAACACATTTTATCACATCATCACAATAGCCATTCATCTAGAATGTTCAAAATTTGGTTCACACATAATCACATTGCTTTGTTTTGTATATAAAAATAATGTTCAGGCCAATATATTGAAAAAACAGATTTTTTTTATAATACACAAGCAGAGCCAGTAAAAAGCCATTGAGTTCATACCAGACAAAATTCAGAATGATGACAACAGGTCTGCTGCAGTTTCAGACTCTCCCTAGCCTGCACAAAGAGCTTTCCAAAATTATGAACATTTAGTCTATTAATATGCATGTACCAAAGTCTACACAAAGAAAAGGAAATTCCCAATTAGTGTAAAACTAGTTTGTTACCTGAATTGTGTTATAACCTAAGAAGCTCCAACAAGTCAAAGCATTTTTTTCAAACACCAAAATCGAACCTGTAAATCTGTAGCCCAAGACCTGCTATCCAGCTTACACCAAAAACGTGAATTGTGAGAAACCTTAGTTTTGATTGATTAGAAATTTTAAGTGTTTGTGTTTGTTTAATATTAAGAAATATGCTTGTTTTTATTTTTGTTCTTTTGTTTCTCAATGTTTTTGAATATTTGGAAAATCACGCATAATGAATCGATTCATTCTAGCTTGAATCGATTCATGCTGTTTGAAGGCTTCTGGATTTCGCAAAATGAATCGATTCATCTTATGATGTATCGATTCATGCTGTTTAAATAATTCTGTTTTCTCAAAATTGATCAGTATGAATCGATTCATCCAAGCTTGAATCGATTCATTCTTCTGTTATTTGTCTAACAGGTTCTGCATACATATATGTGTTTTTGTTTCACTTAACAAATTGTAGATTATAGATCACAGAGAAATTAGAGACGAATTTTGCAATGATTAAGCATTGAAGAACACATCAAGATAGGGTTTTTGGAGTGTTGGAACTTCAATGTTGAGCAAGTTTGAAACCTAGAATCAAAGACATCTTCATCATCTTTTTCAAAGATCTTAATTCAAGAACATCAACAAGGAAGTGTTTGCTATCCTGTGAATTTAAGGCTTTCGAGATAACATTCAGTGGTACGATCGGAGATCCAGCTGAGTTGAAGATTGATAGAAGGTTTCAAGGAAAAACCAGCCGGGTTTTCCTTCAAGAACGGACGTGTTCTTGAGGGTTTTGTGAGTCACGTTTACAAGTCAGATTCAGCCGCAGCGAGAGTTTTGGGAATCGGTGGATTTTGCAAATAGGTCGTGGAACCGGTGAATTGATTGTATAACTTGCAGGGAATCTTGATCGGGCTCAAATCAAGTGGAGGTTGATACAATAGGAAATTCTAGGAGTTTAGAATTCTGGTGTTTGTATTCGAACCTTGTAATCGACGGATTCAGCAACTTTGATATAAGAATTCTCAATTTTGATTTGAAATTGAGAGGGAGACATACCCACACGCGAGGACGAACGTGGGGAACTTCCTTACCAAATCTCGGCGTATTGTTTCTCCTCTCTATCTCTACTTTCGTTTTAATTTGTTTTTCGATTCATTGGAAATAACTTTAGTGATAGGTGCACTCAACTGTTTTTCATATCGTGTGTTTAATCCTTTATCATAGCAATCGTAAAATCCAACATGTTATCGCTTGTCTGGTCTTCTAGTGGTCGGTTCAGAATAGACGCTTGTTTTATTCGGGACCTTCGTTTCCATAATTCTTTGAAAACTCTGAAAAACGTTTCAAATCCTTGAAAACAAGGAGGTGATCCATTCACCCCCCCTCTAGATCACTCGCCACAACGTCTAACAAGTGGTATCAGAGCACCGGTTCACTGGTGCTTTGTGGCTGCCTGTAACGTTATGGATTCTGAACCAAAGGGGGCGTACAATAGAGCTCCTGTTTTCAACAGTGAAAATTATGGCTATTGGAAAGACTGCATGCGAGTACATATAAATTCTGTTGATAGGCGCGTATGGGCTGCCATTCAAAATGGTCCTTTTCAAATTACCATGATGAATGAGGCAGGAGCCATAGTACCTAAACCAGAAGACGATTGGGATGAAAAAGATGAGAAAAAGTGGTCAAGTGATTGGAGAGCTCGAATATGCTAATTTCAACACTTAGTGCAGATGAGTATTATCGAGTTTCCCATTGCTCGACAACTAAAGAAATGTGGGATGCTTTAGAAATTGCTCATGAGGGCACAACTGAAGTAAAACAGTCCTGCATTAACACACTTAATCAAGAGTTCGAACTCTTTTGCATGAAACAAGGAGAATCAATTCCCGACATACAAAAGAGATTTGTTCATCTTATTAATCGTTTGAATGCACTTGGAAAACCTGTTTCCAATGATATTGCTACTAATAAAATTCTGAGATGTCTTAGCAGGGAATGGCAACCTAAAGTGATAGCTATCAAGGAAGCCAATGATCTAACGACACTCACAATGACTACTTTGTTTGGAAAGCTGGAGGAACATCAGCAAGAACTAGAAAGTCTAGAAAAGTTTGAAAACAAAAGTAAAAAGGGAAAAGAGAAGAATAAATACAAAGAGGGTGAGAAGAGGCCTATAGCTCTTATGGCTTCAAACTCAAAGTCCTCACAAAAAGAGCTAAGCAATAATGAGTCAAGTAGTGACGAAGACTCCGGTGACGAAGAAATGGGACTTTTTGTTAGGAGATATAATAGATTCATTCGAAAGAATGGAATCAAGCATTCTGACAAAAATCTCATAAACTTTAGAAGACAATCTATGGATTCAAAACAGGAAGAGGTTAAGAAGAATAGAGAAAGAGGGTCTTGCTTTAATTGTGGCAAGTCCGACCATTATAAAACGGATTGCCCTTTAAAGAAAAAGGATAAAGGAAAAGCTCCTCCAAGAAGGTATAATAATAAGCAAAGAAGAGCTTACATTGCTTGGGAGAGTGATAGTGATTCATCAAGTACACAATGCACAAGTGATAGCGATGAAACCGCAAATTTGTGTCTTATGGCTCACACTAAAAATCAGTCCCACCACAAGAAGAAAAGTGATGATAAAAAGGTAAAACAAGCTTATTATAACAACTTCTGTTCCATGTCTTTTTCTGAATTGAAAGTAGCTTTTGAAAAACTGCATAATGAAGCTAAAAAAGCATTTAAAAGGTTAGCTTCCGATAAAAGAATTTTTTCATACTTGGAAGGTAAAGTACAATATGCTGAAAAAGATTTAGAATGCCTGAAAGCTAGTATTGCAGAAAATTCAAAAGCTATTGATATTGATGGTTGTAGTAAAATTAGGCATTGTGAAAGGTGCCACATTTGGCAACAAGAGGTCATCTCTCTTAAAGCCAAATTGGAAAAAGCATTGCAACCTAAGATTACTTATGCCGTTGATACTAGATTGTTCAAAAAGTCATTAAATCCTCCATATGCAAAATATTCTTTTGTTCCAAAGGATTTAAAGATCAATAGTAAACATCATTATTATCGTAGTGTTTGTCACTATTGTTGTCATGCTGGCCATACCATTGAGAAATGCAAGTTTAGAAGATTTCTTGTTCCTAAAGGCATTTATCAATGGAAGCCTAAATACAACCATGTTATCACTTACCCACTTGGACCCAATAAAAATTGGGTACCTACCTCTCTCTTTTGATATTGTAGGATGAGTGTCTTGCATCCATGGAAAGAAGATGGTTTCTGGACAGCGGATGTTCAAGGCACATGACGGGTGACATATCGCTTTTTATTGACTTTAAAGCAAAGAAAAAGGGGTATGTTACTTATGGAGACAATAACAAAGGAGAAATACTTGGTAAAGGTAGTGTAGGTAATCCCTCTACCACTACTATTTCTGATGTGCATCTTGTAGAGGGACTTAAACACAATTTGTTAAGTATAAGTCAACTATGCGACAAAGGTTATAATGTTTCTTTTACAAAAACATGTTGCAAAATTGAACATACCGAACGAAATGTTGTGTTTAAGGGTGTAAGAGTAAACAATATATATGCTTGATCTTTTGAGTGTATCCTTAACAAGCACTAAATGTCTAGTAGCCTTAAATGATGATTCATGGCTATGGCATAGACGCTTAGCGCATGTTAATTTCGATTTGCTTAACAAGGTTGTATCCAAGGATCTAGTGGTAGGTCTTCCAAAAATAAAGTTTTCAAAAGACCACCTATGTGATGCTTGCCAAATGGGAAAACAAACAAGGGTCTCTTTTAAATCTAAAAATATAATTTCAACTTCAAGACCCCTTGAGCTTCTCCATATGGATCTCTTTGGACCATCTAGGACAAAGAGCTTAGGTGGAAACTATTACGGTTTTGTAATAGTAGATGACTACTCTAGATTCACTTGGACTATATTTCTTCATAGCAAAGATGAAACTTTTTCTGCTTTCAAAAGTTTTGCAAGGCTGTCCCAAAATAAAATGAATTCTAAAATAGTTACAATCCGAAGCGATCATGGAGGTGAATTTCAAAACCACCTCTTTGATAAGTTTTGTGACAAGTATGGCATTGAGCATAACTTTTCAGCTCCTCGAACTCCACAACAAAACGGTGTTGTGGAACGCAAAAATCGAGTTTTAGAGGAATTGGCAAGAACAATGCTCAATGAGGGTGGATTACCAAAATACTTTTGGGCCGATGCAATTAGTACGACTTGTTATGTTCTCAATAGGATTCTAATTCGTCCTATTTTGAATAAAACTCCTTATGAAATTTTAAAAGGTAGAAAGCCCAACTTGTCTCATCTTCATGTGTTCGGTTGTAAATGTTTTGTTTTGAATAACGGTAAGGAAAATCTTGGGAAGTTTGATGCCAAAGCTGATGAAGGTATTTTTCTTGGTTACTCTCAATCAAGCAAAGCATATAGAGTGTATAATAGGCGTTTACTTTCTGTCGAAGAATCTGTACATGTTTCTTTTGATGAGTCTTACCCAAAAATTGTCGGAAAAGGTATCTCTTTTAATGACGTAGGTGTATCTACACAAGACATACTCAAGGAAGCTGGTTCGGAAATTGATCAATCCGAAGCGGTTGCTATTGAGAAGGAGGAAGATACATGTATTGAAAAAGATAAAGAGGAAGGAACATCCGAAGTGAAGGATCTTCCACCAGCTTGGAAATCCTCTAAAGACCACCCCATAGACAATATATTGGGAGACATTTCAAAGGGAGTGTTGACTTGTTCTAAGATAAGTAATTTTTGTTCTCACTTCGCTTTTGTATCACAAGTGGAACCTAAAAATGCTAAAGAGGCCTTGGTTGAAGAATTTTGGCTAATGGCCATGCAAGAAGAGCTAAATCAATTTAAAAGAAATGACGTTTGGGAACTTGTCCCTCGTCCGCGAGATCATCACATCATAGGTACTAAATGGGTTTTTAGGAATAAACTTGATGAAAGTGGAGTGATAACTAGAAATAAGGCACGCTTGGTAGCACAAGGGTATAACCAAGAGGAGGGCATAGATTATGAGGAGACTTATACTCCGGTTGCTCGCCTTGAAGCCATACGTCTTTTGCTTGCCTATGCGTGCTCTATGAATTTCAAGCTTTACCAAATGGACGTAAAGAGTGCGTTCTTAAATGGTGTTATAAATGAAGAAGTGTATGTTTCACAACCTCCTGGTTTTGAAAATTCTGAGTATCCAGATCACGTTTACAAATTAAAGCGTGATTTATATGGTCTTAAGCAAGCACCCCGTGTGTGGTACGAAAGACTTAGTAAATTTTTACTTGATCATGGATATTCTAGAGGTAAAGTGGATAATACACTCTTCATTAAACACAAAGGAAAACACATTCTTTTAGTTCAAGTTTATGTAGACGATATCATCTTTGGTTCAACTAACATACACTTGGTCGAGGAATTATCTAATGTTATGCAGAGTGAGTTTGAGATGAGTCTCATGGGGGAGTTGAACTACTTCTTAGGTCTCCAAATAAAGCAACTTGATGAAGGAACAACAATATGTCAAACAAAATACTGTAGAGAGCTGCTCAAACGTTTTGGAATGAATGATTCTAAAGCAATTGACACTCCTATGTGTAACACCCCAAAATTTGCCCTCTTATTTATCATCAACCTCGAGCGATTCACGCTTCATTCTTGCATCATTCCGCATATCATCGCATCGCATTTGAAAAAATAAATAAGTCATTCATCGTCCTTTGCATGAGGTGTGTGGTTGATCGAGGCTTGGCAAACATTGGAGTTCGAGAGAAAATGATGTACCAAAAATAATCCACACCACTTTCAAGCTAACCCATTAAAAAGGAAGAATTCACCACTTTCCTTCCCTTTTCTTTCCGCTTTTCCTTCCACTTTCTTTCCACACTTCCTTTCATTCTTTCCATCTCATTTTTCCACTTCAATTCCACTCCATTTCCCTTGGAAACTTCCACCACCTTCCACCATCTTCTAGAGTGTTCCAAGGAATATTCCAAGGAATATTCCAAGGAATATTCCCTTTTCCAACCCTAACCCTAACTAACTTCCAAACCTAATTTTGGATCCCAAACCTAATTTTTGGGCCCCAAACCCAAACCTAGCTCCTAGCCTAGTCTCTATTTAAGCCATTTTCATCCAAACCAAAAGGGTTCCCACAATTCCAAATTTTTCACTTTTTTCATAATCACTTTTTCTCTCTCACTTTTCCTCCATTTTCCCTCCTTTCACCAAAGCTTCTTTGAATAAGCTCTTCAAGTTTCACATTGAAACTTGAAGATCTTGAAGCTTAAGCCTCCAACCTCCATTAATTGTGGATCGTAGAAGAAGAAGCTAGTGATTTTGTTGAAGATTTCGGCTTATCGGAAGTGTGCAAAGGTTCAAGCATCAAGAACGCATTTATTTTGCGGTTTCTCGGTTTTCACGGTTTTCTCTTCGATCAAGCTCCGATTTTTGCAACAATTACCGAAGCACTCCTCCGCTTCGTAGGTTGGTGATCTTAATCACTTCTTCTTTAAGTTATTCTCTTCATCTCGCCACTTTTGGCATTCTTTAATTGCTTTTTTCGCTTTGCTTGAAATTGTTCCGTTTCGATTATGTTTACTTGTGATTTGTGATTTTTGTTGATTTAAAAGTTTAAGGTGTTAATAGATGTAGGTGCTAGCATGTGTAAATAAGCTCAAAATAAGTAGAAATTAGTGTTAGCATGTTCCTAGGTATGTTAGGGATCATTAGAAGTGATTTTGTGGCTAAAAGCACTTTTTTCAAAAGCATTTTTCACTTTTTGTTCAGTGTTAACCGGTTAACGCATATGGTTAACCGGTTAACGCATGCGTTTTTGGCCAGAATGCTGTATTTTTAGGCCCGTTAACGGGTTAACCTATATGGTTAACCGGTTAACGCTGTTCATTTTTGGATTTTTAGCCTATTTTCTTGCTCAATCTTGCTTCCTAGTGCCTCTAATGTTCATGTATGTTTAGGTAGTGATTTTAGGGAATTTTTGGGTCCATTTCCAGTAGCCAATTTATTTTTTTCGAGTCGTTTCGACATGATTCCATTTACTTTTCTATGTTTTGTGTTAAAGGTGCAAATGTGATATAAGTGATTCTTGATGTTGTTTGCTACACTTTAATCATTTGTTTCACATGTTAATTGCTTGCTTAAATCCAACATATGCTTCATGATTATTGTCATTGCTTGCTTGATTGATAAAGTGATTAAATACCATGTTGATTTTTTGCCAAAAGTGATTAAATACCATGTTGATTTTTTTGCCAAAAAGTGATTAAATGCTTCACATGTTCATGCAAGTTTCTTGTGCTTAATTGACCATATCTTAACATGAGTTCAATTCTGATTTTATGCCATGCATGTGTAACAATTGATGCTTGTAGTGATACTTGTTCAATCTCATGATAAAATGCTCATGTGTGCAAAATGAAAAAGTATGTTTGTTCTTGATTGATCATTGTCATTTTTAATCAAATAGATGATGTAAATAAATTCACATGTTTGAGTTCATTTTGTGATGCATGTAGATTCATGTCAAGTGACATTAATGTGTTGTTTATCATTCACTTTGTGCACATAAATAAAAATAATCAAATTTGGATTTGGCATTTCATAACTGTTTTTGTATATAGCTGCTGTAAAATACTTGTTTGTTATATTAGTATGATGTGTGTGACTTTCTACACCTACTTTTTCATGTTGCATGCTGGCTGTAAAAAGCTGGCGGGTGTTAGGCTTAGTTTCATAGCTGTTTGTGTATTAAGGGGCTGTAATAGGTGCTGTATTTTTGTCCTAGCTTTTTCTAGTTCCTTTAGGATTAAAATAGAGTCTAGTTTAGGTCTAAGGTGCCTTAGGATTTAATTAGGATTTAATTAATGTGTGTTTGCCTTATTCTTTTTAATAAAAATGTGCAGTAACACTTGTTTTGTAGTGGGGAAGATTGAGGTAAGTTTACTCCACTTTATCCTTTATTTTTTATGCATTTCTTTTAGGCTTTTTAATTCATTTTTCCTTCCATGTTTGTGATTGGTAGGATTCCCCATTGTTAGGACCAACTTATCTTCCTTAGGAAGTAAGTTGCATCCTTTTTCCTTTTTTTCTTTTCCTTTTTATCTTTAGGATTAGAAAAACCTCACTAACCACTAGGATCACTTTGTAAATACATAATATATTAGGATTGAGTCTTAGTCCCTTAGATTTTTCCTTTTATCAACTTGAGTCATTCTCTTTCTCATCTCAAAAGAAAAGCAATAAAACACTTAATAAAAACCGAACAATCTTGTACGACACGAGACTTTGTTGCGGAGTGTTTATACGCGTCCTGTTTCGGGGCGAGGTGTAAATACTTCCCGCGATGGATAGGTCTTAGTACAAGACCGTTCACAAACAAATTCAAAACATTTCTTCTAAAAAACAACAAACCAAGAAGTCACGTCTTCTTTCTCATCTCATCCTTTTCATGACTTGTCTCGACAGTTCAAACAGCGATACGGTAAACACCCTCGTGTCAGAGCCGGTAACACCTGAGCTAGAGCTATGGCAACGTCATCCTAAAAACCACAAACGAATGTAAGCCTAGGTTAGGCGAACTACGTCGACTCTGATCCTCATTATCCCGATGAGGTACGTAGGCAGCGGGGTAGGGCCCGTTCGAGCACATTCTTTATTTTCCCTACATTTCCCCCTTTCTTTTCATTCTCATTTCAGTTCATTTCTCATTTTCCATTCCCTTTATTCCAGTAGCGGTTTTATTCAGCAGTTATTTTTCTCACCCATTGAAACAAGCAAGCAAGCGTGGATCCCGTCGGGTACGACGGACGATCTGGGGTGCTAATACCTTCCCAGGTCGTAACCGACTCCCGAACCCCGATCTTTGGTTCGCAAGGCCTCGTCCTTTTCCTTCTTCCTCAGGTTTGTGCAACATTACCTTTCCCATTCATTCGGGATAAAAATGTCTGGCTGGCGACTCTACCTTTCCGCGCCACTTTCGCGTTTGTACTAGGATGAAAATCCCGGGAGCGACAGCTGGCGACTCTGCTGGGGACCCAAACCGATTCTTCCGGTTTCCCTTGTAGAGTCAATCCTAGCGCCTGTTTGGTTTTGTTTCTTTGGGTGTTTATCTGTTTGATGCTGAGTGCTTTAGTTTAGCTTTACAGTTTTATTTACAGCTTTACTTTATCGCATTTATTTACCGCTTCCAGTATTTTATTTTCCATGCATCATATTATACTGGACTGTCTGGCTGTGCTGGTTTTCATTTTTTCTGTGGGTGGGAGTTACTGTGAGATAAGCCAAATACCCGGCTTGAGTGCACCATAGGATTAGCGTGGACAGACATTGTACTCTTATGGTATCTCACCATGATGGGTGGCGATGTGTTCCACACCCAGATTGCGACCGTCTTGGAACTATTCTGTGTGGGGATTACCTCACTTCAGGGTACGACCTTGATAGTTATGTGCATCTGGTAACCGATCATTGAGAACCTTAATGGAAACACCCCTCTCCAGTGATGACAGTGGCAGACCACATTTGTTGGCAAACCCACTCGCATCCGAGGGTCCATTGGGAACTCGCATAGGATGGCCTGGTTCTCTCATAGGAGTTCAGTTAAAGCAAACTGTTCGTATGACGATAGTATTGTACCCTTCGGGATGAATGTACTATTGTTTCTCGATTCAGTGCTTGAAGCTGGAGACTTATGAGGGATGCTTGTTTTTCCGGACTCAACTGAGACCTCCCTGAGTAGTACATAATGCCAAACCGATTCCCTGATCTGGTCATGAGCCATTTCTCGGAGATGGTGAACGTATTATTGCTATTCGGCTTTGAGAGTCCGTGATGTTGACCCGAGTAGCAATACCCGTGAGATTGGGAGGGGTTTACAGGTTTGCAGGAACCCTGGTACCTTCAGCATACCCACTTTGCCTTTGATTCAGTTTTGTGATCTGGATTTCTGTTCTTAAGTTATGGACCCCGGATCAGAGGGATGATTATTGTGATATCTGGATTTTGAGACCATGCACCGACACCAACATCAGATCATTGATCACATACCAGTGCATTGCATCACATCATCCGCATACTTGCATTCCTAACGCATGTTTATTCATTTACAGGGCTGCATATTACATCCGTGATTCCGGTTGTGGGTATTGATCTATGAGCATGGAACCCAAGAAGTGTTATTTACAACAAAAGAGCTCCTGTCTTCATCAAACTCACAAAACTGGAATCAGGGGATGGGATGCCCTAAAAATGAATCAACATGCCATAGCATTCATTTCCTGCATACCATATTCTTGTATTTTTGCAGGTTACCCAGGGTTTCTAACTTATTTGATCGTAGGCAATATAGCTGGTCAACGCATTCACCGATATCCGACCAAAAGAAACCGAGTAAGGATGGCTGATCGAGTGCAGACCGATCTCAATGAGTTCCGACAGAGGATGGATCAGTTCATGGAAATGATGACTGGCATGGCCCAGAACCAGGAGCGTCTCCGGTTGATGGTTGAGCAACCTCATGGGAATGTTAATACGGGAACACCAGCTGAGAACGTGGATGCTAACGCTGCCCGTAACGGAGAGCCTCATCCAAATAGGACCGCAACACGTAATGCAGGTTTAGAAGACAATCAAGAGGACCAGTTCACTCTACTGGATGCTGATATGGGTAACATGAATGAGATCAACAATCGCAGGTATGAAGAGCTGTCAGAGAAGATCAAGGCCATGGAATGTCAGAATTCCTTGGGTATCGATGTAACCAGTCTCGGGTTAGTGCCAGGAGTCAGAATCCCTCCAAAGTTCAAGGCACCATCGTTTGACAAGTACAACGGCAGCACGTGTCCTAGGACTCACATTCATGCGTACTTCGGAAAAATCTCGGCTCATACTGATGACGAGAAACTTTGGATGCATTTCTTCCAAGACAGTTTATCTGGAGCTTCGTTGAGCTGGTACATGAAGCTGAGCCGGGTCTCTATTCGAAGTTGGAAAGATTTAGCAGAGGCATTCCTCAAGCAGTATCAATACAATATTGATATGGCTCCGAATCGCACTCAGTTGCAGAACTTGTCTCAAGGACCTAAAGAGAGTTTTAAGCAGTATGCCCAGAGGTGGCGTGAGCTGGCCGCACAGATTCAACCTCCCTTGCTGGATCGGGAGATGGCAGACATGTTTATGGGCACCTTGCAAGGTGTTTACTTGGATCGTCTGGCCGCCTGCCCGTCCATTGGTTTTTCTGATATCGTCATTGCTGGAGAAAGGATAGAGAATTTTCTGAAAATGGGAAAGATCCAGGATGCAAGCAGTGCTAGTTCTTCTGGTGTGAGAAAACCTTTTGGCAATGGCCAAAGAAGAAGAGAAGGCGAGACGAATGCTGTGTATAGGGGCCGAGACAGAAATTATTCTCAAGGTTACTACCAAACGGCTGCAGTGACTATTACTCCACAGGTTCAACAACCACGACCACAGGGTCAGCAACAACAGGTACTGAGACCGTTTCAAGAAAGAGCAAGAGCGAGAAATCGCAGACTCGACCCCGTCCCATGCCCGTATGCTGTATTGCTCCCAGAGCTGCTGAAGTTGAACCTGGTCGAGCTTCGTACCATGAGACCTCCCGCTCCTGACAATCTACCTCCGAATTTTGATGCTAACGCCAGGTGCGAATTCCATTCAGGTGCCCAGGGGCACAGTATTGAGAAATGTTGGGCCTTTCAGAACAAGGTACAGGACCTAGTTGACTCCAAGGCGATCAATTTCGCTCCTCTCCCCAATGTACTTCATAATCCGATGCCTAGTCATAATGGAACTGGTGTCACGGTCGTTCTACCAGATGGTTCACGTTAAGCTGAAGTCTTCAAGCTGACCACCCAGGACACCAGGGTATTCATGAAGCAAATAAAGCCAGCAGTATTCAAATAATCTCAGTGATGGCATTTATGTGATTGCCTTTCTTCATTGTTCGTTTTTCATCCCTATTGAGGGGAACTACGTCGCTCTGATTCTTCATTGGTCATCAGTCAATGGAGATACGTAGGCAGAAGATCGTCAGGTCTTTCCGAGCAAACTTTTGGGGCAACTTTACTCCCCAGCTTCACTCTTTCCTCCAGATGTCTCGCGTCAAAGTCAGTATAGCTAGAAGAGGAAGTGTTACTGCCATGGTTGAGCATGCAACTGCAAATTGAAGATCACAAGTCTGTGAAAAGAGCTATTGATCGTCGAAAGTATCCAAGACTGACAGGTCCAGACGGAGCCAAGCCTCCTCAACTATGGCAATATTCAGTTTCTGTACTACATTTCCATTTGTAGTTTCTTTTATGTGTTAAACATTTGTCAATGTATGAAATTTGTTTGCTTTTGAATGTTAGAAATAATAAAACTCACATGTTTTTCTTGAAGTAAATTCATTTGCATTCCCTTATAATTTTGCATATGTATATCGCAATACCAATTGTCGTGCTTAAATTCTATGAGGGAGGATGACGAAACAAAAATGCAATATCTCTGAATTGTGTGCTCTCAAGTAAGACCCTGTTGACGATGTACAGGCATTGTTTCAAATCCTAGACATTGGAGATATAAGGGAGATAGACCCTCGCTAACCCCTTGAGCCTTGAAGTAGGAGTTTCTTTTCACACAAAAAAAAAAAAAAAAAAAAAAGAACCCTCACATGTAACCCAGGGGCAGGGTAGACGTCAGCTAGTCAGACCAAGCATTCAGACTTTCCTAAAGAAGTGTATTTGAAGATCCGTTGCATCCTAATATGCTAATCAAGAGGTCCAAAGACCCGAAACCACAATGGTTATCCAAGTCAAAAGGTCCAAAGATTGACAACCACAATGGTTATCCTTCGCCGACCCCAAAATGAGGCAGTCACAACCCTCGTGAAGCAATCAAGACAAGCAATGTCACGCGACTTGTTCACAATGCAAAAAAAAAAAAAAAGAAAAAAAAAGAAGAAAAAAGGCCCGCTAAGTCGAAACTTGAAAACAAGCGACTTAGGAAAAAGTTAGGGCATCCCGCTGGACTTCACAATCGAAGATTCACAAGAATCAGTCCAGGCAAAAGTTAGGGATAAGCAAAATAACGCAAAAACGAAAGACCGAAAGGATCACCAAGAAAGATCCTCAAATAAGAACAAAGTCGTGTGGCATAAACACAAAAGATAGAGGAGTGACTGACTCTCAATAATAACCTGATTGGTGCTTGAACGGATAGCAGCAATGGTTCCTCAATCAACACGAAACCCTTATGAAAGGTGAATGCTTGTGAAAACTAGCTGAACATAGGAATGGAGAACATCACGAAGAGCGGGTGGGCACAAATAAACTTTGAGCCTATATCCTTTGTTTCTACAACCATGAACCAGGCCACGATACAACCCTTAAAAGTCCTAACTGAAACAGGGTTAAATTGAGAGCGTACTAACAAGAGACCGCGTTCCTGACTCCTATGAGTTGTGCTAAAAGACGTTTGTTGGTATTGCATGTACATACTTTCATTCAAATAAAGGTCGTATTTTAACCAGTGATTTGCTCACAAAGGTTAACGATCCGTTTTCAAAATTTCAAGATTAACATGTTTGTTGAATTAGGATTTTCATTCTAAGAATAAACATTTTCTCACTTGCATACATTTGTTGAGCATCATAAATGGTTCACATACGGAAATTCAATCCAGAAGCTCAAGCTTGCCAGGTTGAGGAGTCTAAAACTTCTGAAAGACTGTCACGTCAAGGTGCACTTATCCGAATAAAGCTTCATTGAGTAGAGATTTCCCCAGTTAGTCATGGTAAGAGCCAGCTAATCTGGGGCAGTTATGTTGAGCAATCCCTTCAAATTTCAGCTAATCTGGGGCAGTTATGTTGAGCAATCCCTTCAAATTTCAGCTAATCTGGGGCAAGCACCTCGAGATTCAAATCTCTCCAAGAGCGAAGATTAGTCAGTCAAGAGCAAAACTATTCAAGTACTCATCCTGGGGCAGGCCACCCCAATAGTACGAGAATTCATTCTTTCCCGAAGACAGACGATCAGAAGCATTTACCCGGAGTCTAGAATACCGTGGTTACTTGTCAAGCCAACTATCTCGTTCAACACTTCTGACAGATACAAACTCATCTGCATTGACAATGGTTACTTCCTCAGCAAGGTTGTTACACTGAATCATGTAGTCGTTATGATACCTAAGAGTTTAAAGACGCCAAGTCTTTTGTAAAATCCTCTTAAAGGTAAAATCCATACAGAAGCAACTGATCCCCAGCACGAGACAATTTGAAATCTTTCCTCCTCAGCAGGACGTGTCTCGGTGTTGTCATCACCAACAGGTCTAAGGCAATTCCTATTCCCCTAGAAGATTTCAGATAAATCATTCTCCTCCCCAGCAGATCCATAAGAGTGGATATTCCTCAATAGTCCGAGTATCCCCGGGCACGGCCCTCAAATCTAAAAGTCCAATTTATTTTTGGCAAAGGTGATAATTCGGGACAGATGAATTATTCACGCTCCTCTCCAACAGAGATGTCATCCCCACAGGGCTACTTGATATTGAATTCGCGATCATTGTGTTTCCCCACAGAGTCAACAGAGACTTATCACTTCCGCGTCAGGAATTTCTTTTACAGTCACCAGTTCATCAACAATACTCAAGACATAATATCCCCAGTGTCATGGGGCAATATACCATGCAATTCCATATGCAAAGTCCAGCCGCAGACTGGCCAAAGTCCATCTTCGGGTGGCAAGCTTCAAAAGTCTCCCGTAGTGAGCAAAAGTCCAGCCGCAGACTGGCCAAAGTCCATCTTCGGGTGGCAAGCTTCAAAAGTCTCCCGTAGTGAGCAAAAGTCCAGCCGCAGACTGGCCAAAGTCCATCTTCGGGTGGCAAATCTCTAAAGTCCCCCGCAGTGGGCAAAAGTCTCCCGTAGTGAGCAAAAGTCTCCCGTAGTGAGCAAAAGTCTCCCGTAGTGAGCAAAAGTCTCCCGTAGTGAGCAAAAGTCCAACCGCAGACTGGCCAAAGTCCATCTTCGGGTGGCAAATCTCCAAAGTCCACCCGCAGTGTGGCAACGTATTTTGAAGTCCAACCGCAGATTGGCGAAAGTCCATCCTCAGGGTGGCATCATATCCAAAGTCCACCCGCAGTGTGGCAACGTATTTTGAAGTCCCAACCGCAGATTGGCGAAAGTCCATCCTCAGGGTGGCATCATTTCCAAAGTCCACCCGCAGCGTGGCAGGTTTCAGAAGTCCACCCGCAGTGTGGCAAACCTTCAAAGTCCACCCGCAGTGTGGCAAGTTATTCAGCAATCCACCCGCAGTGTGGAAAAGTATCTGAAGTCCAACCGCAGATTGGCAAAAGTCCATCCGCAGCGTGGCAATTCCCAAAGTCCACCCGCAGCGTGGCAATCTCAAAAGTCCACCCGCAGAGTGGCAATGTATTTTGAAGTCCACCCACAGTGTGGTAAGCCAGTAGCCTTCTGGCATCACTCAAAAGGCATCCCCCGTTCATGATTCTCACCATTATAATTATATCCAAGCGGAGTTTGTTTGGTTGAGCTTATTTCTCTGTTCTTCCAGTGCGAGTGCAAATTTTCGGGTTGTTTTAGTATTCAATCCCTGCATACTTCGAACGTCTGAAAGCAGCTGCTGTCATCCATTCAAGTCTACAGTGATTGAATAGGGGCAGCTGTAACACCCCAAAATTTGCCCTCTTATTTATCATCAACCTCGAGCGATTCACGCTTCATTCTTGCATCATTCCGCATATCATCGCATCGCATTTGAAAAAATAAATAAGTCATTCATCGTCCTTTGCATGAGGTGTGTGGTTGATCGAGGCTTGGCAAACATTGGAGTTCGAGAGAAAATGATGTACCAAAAATAATCCACACCACTTTCAAGCTAACCCATTAAAAAGGAAGAATTCACCACTTTCCTTCCCTTTTCTTTCCGCTTTTCCTTCCACTTTCTTTCCACACTTCCTTTCATTCTTTCCATCTCATTTTTCCACTTCAATTCCACTCCATTTCCCTTGGAAACTTCCACCACCTTCCACCATCTTCTAGAGTGTTCCAAGGAATATTCCAAGGAATATTCCAAGGAATATTCCCTTTTCCAACCCTAACCCTAACTAACTTCCAAACCTAATTTTGGATCCCAAACCTAATTTTTGGGCCCCAAACCCAAACCTAGCTCCTAGCCTAGTCTCTATTTAAGCCATTTTCATCCAAACCAAAAGGGTTCCCACAATTCCAAATTTTTCACTTTTTTCATAATCACTTTTTCTCTCTCACTTTTCCTCCATTTTCCCTCCTTTCACCAAAGCTTCTTTGAATAAGCTCTTCAAGTTTCACATTGAAACTTGAAGATCTTGAAGCTTAAGCCTCCAACCTCCATTAATTGTGGATCGTAGAAGAAGAAGCTAGTGATTTTGTTGAAGATTTCGGCTTATCGGAAGTGTGCAAAGGTTCAAGCATCAAGAACGCATTTATTTTGCGGTTTCTCGGTTTTCACGGTTTTCTCTTCGATCAAGCTCCGATTTTTGCAACAATTACCGAAGCACTCCTCCGCTTCGTAGGTTGGTGATCTTAATCACTTCTTCTTTAAGTTATTCTCTTAATCTCGCCACTTTTGGCATTCTTTAATTGCTTTTTTCGCTTTGCTTGAAATTGTTCCGTTTCGATTATGTTTACTTGTGATTTGTGATTTTTGTTGATTTAAAAGTTTAAGGTGTTAATAGATGTAGGTGCTAGCATGTGTAAATAAGCTCAAAATAAGTAGAAATTAGTGTTAGCATGTTCCTAGGTATGTTAGGGATCATTAGAAGTGATTTTGTGGCTAAAAGCACTTTTTTCAAAAGCATTTTTCACTTTTTGTTCAGTGTTAACCGGTTAACGCATATGGTTAACCGGTTAACGCATGCGTTTTTGGCCAGAATGCTGTATTTTTAGGCCCGTTAACGGGTTAACCTATATGGTTAACCGGTTAACGCTGTTCATTTTTGGATTTTTAGCCTATTTTCTTGCTCAATCTTGCTTCCTAGTGCCTCTAATGTTCATGTATGTTTAGGTAGTGATTTTAGGGAATTTTTGGGTCCATTTCCAGTAGCCAATTTATTTTTTTCGAGTCGTTTCGACATGATTCCATTTACTTTTCTATGTTTTGTGTTAAAGGTGCAAATGTGATATAAGTGATTCTTGATGTTGTTTGCTACACTTTAATCATTTGTTTCACATGTTAATTGCTTGCTTAAATCCAACATATGCTTCATGATTATTGTCATTGCTTGCTTGATTGATAAAGTGATTAAATACCATGTTGATTTTTTGCCAAAAGTGATTAAATACCATGTTGATTTTTTTGCCAAAAAGTGATTAAATGCTTCACATGTTCATGCAAGTTTCTTGTGCTTAATTGACCATATCTTAACATGAGTTCAATTCTGATTTTATGCCATGCATGTGTAACAATTGATGCTTGTAGTGATACTTGTTCAATCTCATGATAAAATGCTCATGTGTGCAAAATGAAAAAGTATGTTTGTTCTTGATTGATCATTGTCATTTTTAATCAAATAGATGATGTAAATAAATTCACATGTTTGAGTTCATTTTGTGATGCATGTAGATTCATGTCAAGTGACATTAATGTGTTGTTTATCATTCACTTTGTGCACATAAATAAAAATAATCAAATTTGGATTTGGCATTTCATAACTGTTTTTGTATATAGCTGCTGTAAAATACTTGTTTGTTATATTAGTATGATGTGTGTGACTTTCTACACCTACTTTTTCATGTTGCATGCTGGCTGTAAAAAGCTGGCGGGTGTTAGGCTTAGTTTCATAGCTGTTTGTGTATTAAGGGGCTGTAATAGGTGCTGTATTTTTGTCCTAGCTTTTTCTAGTTCCTTTAGGATTAAAATAGAGTCTAGTTTAGGTCTAAGGTGCCTTAGGATTTAATTAGGATTTAATTAATGTGTGTTTGCCTTATTCTTTTTAATAAAAATGTGCAGTAACACTTGTTTTGTAGTGGGGAAGATTGAGGTAAGTTTACTCCACTTTATCCTTTATTTTTTATGCATTTCTTTTAGGCTTTTTAATTCATTTTTCCTTCCATGTTTGTGATTGGTAGGATTCCCCATTGTTAGGACCAACTTATCTTCCTTAGGAAGTAAGTTGCATCCTTTTTCCTTTTTTTCTTTTCCTTTTTATCTTTAGGATTAGAAAAACCTCACTAACCACTAGGATCACTTTGTAAATACATAATATATTAGGATTGAGTCTTAGTCCCTTAGATTTTTCCTTTTATCAACTTGAGTCATTCTCTTTCTCATCTCAAAAGAAAAGCAATAAAACACTTAATAAAAACCGAACAATCTTGTACGACACGAGACTTTGTTGCGGAGTGTTTATACGCGTCCTGTTTCGGGGCGAGGTGTAAATACTTCCCGCGATGGATAGGTCTTAGTACAAGACCGTTCACAAACAAATTCAAAACATTTCTTCTAAAAAACAACAAACCAAGAAGTCACGTCTTCTTTCTCATCTCATCCTTTTCATGACTTGTCTCGACAGTTCAAACAGCGATACGGTAAACACCCTCGTGTCAGAGCCGGTAACACCTGAGCTAGAGCTATGGCAACGTCATCCTAAAAACCACAAACGAATGTAAGCCTAGGTTAGGCGAACTACGTCGACTCTGATCCTCATTATCCCGATGAGGTACGTAGGCAGCGGGGTAGGGCCCGTTCGAGCACATTCTTTATTTTCCCTACATTTCCCCCTTTCTTTTCATTCTCATTTCAGTTCATTTCTCATTTTCCATTCCCTTTATTCCAGTAGCGGTTTTATTCAGCAGTTATTTTTCTCACCCATTGAAACAAGCAAGCAAGCGTGGATCCCGTCGGGTACGACGGACGATCTGGGGTGCTAATACCTTCCCAGGTCGTAACCGACTCCCGAACCCCGATCTTTGGTTCGCAAGGCCTCGTCCTTTTCCTTCTTCCTCAGGTTTGTGCAACATTACCTTTCCCATTCATTCGGGATAAAAATGTCTGGCTGGCGACTCTACCTTTCCGCGCCACTTTCGCGTTTGTACTAGGATGAAAATCCCGGGAGCGACACTATGCCTACAAATGGAAACTTGGACAAAGATGAACATGGTAAGTGTGTTGATGTCAAGAGGTATAGAGGTATGATCGGATCTCTTTTGTATCTTACTGCTTCTAGACCAGACATCATGTTTAGTGTGTGTATGTGTGCAAGATATCAATCAAATCCTAAGGAATCTCACCTAAAATCAGTCAAGCATATATTTAGGTATCTTAATGGAACACCTAAATATGGGCTGTGGTATTCCAAAGGAAGCGATTGCAGCTTAGTAGGTTATTCTGATTCTGATTTTGCTGGCTGCAAATCAGATAGGAAAAGCACTAGTGGCACATGTCATCTGTTTTCAAATTCTTTGATAAGTTGGCATAGCAAAAAGCAAGTATCCGTAGCTTTGTCTACTGCAGAAGCTGAGTATGTCGCAGCCGGCAGCTGTTGTGCTCAAATTCTGTGGCTAAAACAACAACTACAAGACTTTGATATTGAACTTAAACGTATTCCAATTAAATGTGACAACACTAGTGCCATTAATCTCACTAAGAATCCTGTTTTACACTCGCGCACCAAACATATTGAGATACGACATCACTTCCTTCGCGATCATGTTGAAAAAGGCGATGTTGTTTTTGAGCATGTTGATACTAAAAATCAGCTTGCTGACATTTTCACTAAACCTTTGGCAACTGAACCATTCTTCAACATTCGTTGTGAGTTAGGGATTCTTGATCTCTCCGCATTGGTGCCGTAAGTTTGATTGCTAAGTTTCTACTTATCTCATCATATTTGCTAAGTTTTGATTGTAGTCTTCACTAGTGCCTCATGAGAATACTACGATGGAGGTAATATCGTTCCTCTCTTCACTTTGGTAATATTGTATGATCAATGTATGTTTGAGTAATGATCTTTTGTTTACATGAACTTCTTTTCATATGAATCTTTGAACATTGATTTTTGTTATTCTTAAGCATGCATACTTTGTTGCATTTCATTTAACTGCATAATGGTTGTTTTGCTTCTTCATAAATGTGTCAATTCATAAAAATCACTGAAATACTCAAATTTTCGCATAATGAATCGATCCCAACATTCATGAATCGATTCATGTTTGTTTTATTTTAATTTCTGTTAAACCAATTACAGTATGTATTGATTCATACTTACTTGAATCGATTCATTCTCATCTACAAAATCAAGAATTCGCATAATGAATCGATCCCAATCTGCTTGAATCGATTCATGATTTAATTTTGCAATTTCTTTCAAAATCAGTTACAGTATGTATTGATTCATACTTACTTGAATCTATTCATAGCAGTTTGTCTCTTAAAAGTTTTCGCATAATGAATCGATACATACATGGATGAATCGATTCATCCTGACGAAAATTCAGTTTTGTTTTTAAAATGAATCGACACATCAGCAACTGCCATGACATTTGTATCAGTTACAAAACCCCATTATCTCCATTATGTCTCTCTCATTATCTCATTTACATCATTTGCATCAAAACCTAACTGTTCCAAAAACCCCTCTTCTTCTCTCAAACCCTAAATCTTCCACCATGCCTCCAAAAGTTCTGCTTCCAAGAGAAAGAAGTAAACGAAAAGGCAAGGAACCTGTTGGGTCTTCTTCTCAGGCTCCTCCTATTCCTGAAATTCCTCCATCCGGGACTGCAATCCTTCATCTGGCCATCATTGAAGAATTTGAAACTTCCTTTAAATCCAGGTTAGTAATGAAACCTCATATGTTTGATCCTAGTGATGCTCGTACTCTAGAATTGGAAGAAGTTGCGGCTTTAATCGACGCACAAAGTCTTGGATTCTTTTGATATGTTAAAGATGAGTATCATGAAGATTTTATTCGTGCTTTCTATGCTGGTGTGAAAACTGCAAGAGGATATATGTTTAAGTGTTTAATTGGAACAAGAACATATCATTTTGAGGCTGCTGACTGGGCTACAGTGTTCGGTATGCCATCTGAGGTGGATGATTTGCAGATGTGGCATGACCAGAGTTTTGAAACTCAGTTTTATTTGAAGGAATTTTGTGCATCCATTTCCAAGTTGGATAGACCTCTTGCTGATGATGAGCCACTAACTTCAGGCATGATCAAAAGTGTGCCAAGAATTCTGCACTGGATCCTTTCGCATATCTTGCGTCCAAGGTCCGGTGGACATTCTCGTTTGGACAAGCCAGATATCCATTTCCTGTACATTTTGCAGAACAAGATTCCCTTAAATTGGGCAAATTACTTTGTCAAGCGCATCTTCCTTACGCGAAACAGCTCCAAAAACATTACCCTTGCCTATGCTTCTCAAATCATGAGGATTCTCAAGTTTTGGAAAGTCACTTTTCCTCCTGTGCCTCTCGTATCAGTCTCTAGTGTGCAAGAATTCAACAATGCCACACTTTCTCATATGGGGTATCGATGGGACATCGAGCGTCGCTGTTACTACTTCTTTGAACGCAGCACACGTACTCGCATTTACAACTTTGACAATCCGGATGAACACATCTATGTTGAAGAAAACAGGGATGAAGATATGGAAGAAGCTGAAAATCCTCCTGATGCGCCTGCCAACACCGGATGGGGTGAGTGGATACCCCAAAGGTGGTCTCCCACAAACTATGATCCTGCTTCCTCATCGGTTCCACCGACTTCCTCTACTGCTGCTCCAGCCTATCTCACTGACATGTTTGCACAATTGGAAGTTGCAAACAATTCCCGACATGAGGAAGCTCGTGCGTGGCATGTCCAGCAAACAGAATGGCATAAGGAGCATCGTGAATGGCATGATGAGCATACTCGAATGTACCATAATCAATATTCCTGGCATACTGAACTAGTTAAGTGGCATCAAGTGTTCTATAATGAGATGTCCGGATTTATGGATGATTGCCGTTCGCACCTGGGCATTATGGAAAGGTTTCAAAGCACCGAAGTTCAGAGGTGTTTTAGGCGTTATGCTTTCATGGGGGCAGAATCCAGATGAAATGCCTCCTCCACCTCCTCCTCCAAGCTTCCGTGATCCTGATCGTGAAGATGCGGAGTCGTGTGGTGGTCATTTCCCTCATTGAAGCATTTTCATTTTGCATTTCATCATTGTGTGTTGCTTAAGTTTCGTTGTTTTTCTTGTTTGAACAATTTATGGTTTGGTTTGGTTATGCAATTTGCACTTTATTTGACAATTCACTGCCTATGGTTATGTAATTTTGCTTTTGTTTAAACTGTTTACGCTTATGCTTCATTCTTAGTGAGTGAATTTTTGCCTCTGTATCTTAGTTTTGCTGTTTCTAGTTCATCACCTATAACTCTTTCTTGCTGTTGACAAAGGGGGAGAAAAAGGCAAGTGTGAAACGACAATGACAGGCACAAACTCAGGGGGAGTACTCTCTCACACTTCAAAATTTTGTCATCATCAAAAAGGGGGAGTTTGTGAGCAACCTTAGTTTTGATTGATTAGAAATTTTAAGTGTTTGTGTTTGTTTAATATTAAGAAATATGCTTGTTTTTATTTTTGTTCTTTTGTTTCTCAATGTTTTTGAATTTTTGGAAAATCACGCATAATGAATCGATTCATTCTAGCTTGAATCGATTCATGCTGTTTGAAGGCTTCTGGATTTCGCAAAATGAATCGATTCATCTTATGATGTATCGATTCATGCTGTTTAAATAATTCTGTTTTCTCAAAATTGATCAGTATGAATCGATTCATCCAAGCTTGAATCGATTCATTCTTCTGTTATTTGTCTAACAGGTTCTGCATACATATATGTGTTTTTGTTTCACTTAACAAATTGCAGATTACAGATCACAGAGAAATTAGAGACGAATTTTGCAGTGATTAAGCATTGAAGAACACATCAAGATAGGGTTTTTGGAGTGTTGGAACTTCAATGTTGAGCAAGTTTGAAACCTAGAATCAAAGACATCTTCATCATCTTTTTCAAAGATCTTAATTCAAGAACATCAACAAGGAAGTGTTTGCTGTCCTGTGAATTGAAGGCTTTCGAGATAACGTTCAGTGGTACGATCGGAGATCCAGCTGAGTTGAAGATTGATAGAAGGTTTCAAGGAAAAACCAGCTGGGTTTTCCTTCAAGAACGGACGTGTTCTTAAGGGTTTTGTGAGTCACGTTTACAAGTCAGATTCAGCCGCGGCGAGAGTTTCTGGAATCGGTGGATTTCGCAAATAGGTCGTGGAACCGGTGAATTGATTGTATAACTTGCAGGGAATCTTGATCAGGCTCAAATCAAGTGGAGGTTGATACAATAGGAAATTCTAGGAGTTTAGAATTCTGGTGTTTGTATTCGAACCTTGTAATCGACGGATTCAGCAACTTTGATATAAGAATTCTCAATTTCTATTTGAAATTGAGAGGGAGACATACCCACACGCGAGGACGAACGTGGGGAACTTCCTTACCGAATCTCGGCGTATTGTTTCTCCTCTCTATCTCTACTTTCATTTTAATTTGTTTTTCGATTCATTGGAAATAGCTTTAGTGATAGGTGCACTCAACTGTGTTTCATATCGTGTGTTTAATCCTTTATCATAGCAATCGTAAAATCCAGCACATTATCGCTTGTCTGGTCTTCTAGTGGCCGGTTCAGAATAGACGCTTGTTTTATTCGGGACCTTCGTTTCCATAAGTCTTTGAAAACTCTGAAAAACGTTTCAAATCCTTGAAAACAAGGAGGTGATCCATTCACCCCCCTTCTATATCACTCGCCACAGCGTCTAACATGAATAACTCTGCTCCATGAGCAAAAGGACCTGAATTTAAAAGGGACAACACCTTAGTAACAAACAAAAATTCTGATGACTTATACTTCTTCAACAAGTTTACAAATGCAGTGAAAAAAACCTAATTTTCAATATAAAAGAGGGGAGGATTTCACAGGAAATGGGGAATGATTATTTCGAAAATTTTGGATATTCATAAAGAAAAAAAGACACAAAAAAAAGATCCCACCCGCAGAACCGTAAAAAATATACTTCAAACTCACCGATGAAAACGAAGTCGTCGGAAAACGTCGCCCTTGTTACCTCAAACTGCCACCCTTGTCACCTCAAATACCGCCGGAGCTACGTCGCAGACAGCCTCCAGCGCTCCCTCTATTCGTGAAACTCGCATTGTTGGTAATCCTTTAAACTCTTGATATTCTGGTCTCAAATCATGTATGTAGTATCTTCGAGCATGATTATTGGGGTTTAGGTTTGTTCAAATTGGGATTAGGTTTTTTTTTGGGTCTCATTTTCTTTAGAAGATGATAATTAAGTACGTGGGGTTTGTGCGTGAGGGAGATTTCGAATTTGAGAGTGAGTTGAGAGAAGAATAACGTCTGAGAGAGAGACGACATCGCGAGCGAGTTGAGAGATTGTGTGAAGGCTTTGACGTTCTGCGCTTTTTTTTACTTTGTTTCCTTTGAAGAGTATTTGAAGCGGCGGTCCACAAACCCTAGTTTATTTTCCCACTTAGCATCAACCCAAACAAACCGGGTCGACCCATGACCCGGTCGGTCTCTCCCTCTAACCAGTACCTTTGGCCCTACCCGGCCCATTCATCCATTTTAATTTCTAATAAACACCCCAACCTTATTATACCTAGCCCATTTATTTATTTATTTTAATTTTATTTTTTTATATTGTTTTATTTAATCTTTAGGTTTGATATAAAGTTTCTTTTAAAAAGTATTTATATTAATTAATTATGTTATATATTGTCATTTAACTTGATTAATAATTTTGTTTATTTTATTTTTATTATTATTTTATCAAATAATCCTATTTAATTTAGTTAATTCATTATACTCCCTTTGTTCGACTTCGCTATATGGTAAATATGGGTTTATGCTTGATAACTGTTGTCCCCGTTTAAATATTTAATTATATGGTGTTGATGTACGAATTGTATGAACTAGAATGATGTCCTCGCATTATGACTATTTTGTCCAATAAAAATGAGTAACAACATAAATAATAATTATTTCGAATAAATAAAATTTCTTGGTCCAACGCTAAGTAAACAATTCATACGCCTATATTTCGCACACACGTAAGTCGGTCACTTATGTGATCACCATCCACACTATTTTACGCGTCTCAATTAATTAACGAGGAACTGAACTTCGGAATCTAGCATTCTGCGGGTTCTTTAATGAACCACTATTGAGGCTAGCCTTCGAGTTGTGTTTCATTTGCTCCTTCGTTTCTAAAACGTTAAACCCTAATTCATCCAAAACAATCGCAAAACGTCTAAATCACAATTAATCGCGAAAGAACTAAACTCAAGAGTCCAGCATTCCTCGGGTTTTTGAATTGAATTACTCTTGAGGCTAGCCTTCAAGTTGTAATTCGTTCGCCCTTTCGTATTCAAAACATCTAATCTCAAATAAAAATTATGAAAGAACTAAACTCAGGAATCTAGCATTCATCGGGTTTTTGAATTGAATTACTCTTGAGGCTAGCCCTAGAGTTGTACTTCGCTCGCCCTTTCACACTAAAAGAATACAACTTAAAACATATCCAACAAATGCAAATCATTTCACAATTAATCAACGAATAACTGAACTCTGGAGTCAAGCACTCCACGGGTTCTTGAATGAAATCACTGCTGGGCTAGCCCCACGCGTTGTGGTCCATTCACCTTTTTCGTTTTAAAACACCTTAACAAAGGTCAAACACCTTTTTCTAAACGAACATTGTTTAAATCTTTCTATCTCGCAAACAAGCTAGCGCTTCAGCCTCCGCCGCGAGTAAAAGCCAACGCTTAGCAGTTAGAAAGCATTTTCAAACAATCGTTCATTAAAAAACACAAACCGTAGTTGCACGAACTACGAAGCTCTGACTTTCCCATTGCACAAGGGAATACATAGGCATAGGGATTTTAATCCTTCGTGAGCACCCTAATAAAAAATTTAATCTTTTCTCCATTACAATAATAATTAAAATACTTTCCTTTTTCCTTAGAACAAACATTTAGAAGACAAATACATAATCAACATTTAATCGCATAGTTAACTAAGAGGTTCCCGTTGAGTATAACAAACGCGAGGGATGCTAATACCTTCCCCTTGCATAACCTACTCACGAACATAGAATTTGGTTTCGTTGACCATTTCTTATCCTTTATTAGGTTGTATCTATATCTGCCTTTTCTTTAATTAGAATAAATAGAATTAGGTGGCAACTCTGTTGTTTCTTTCCGCGTCCCATCGTGAGGATCGTATTTTTTGAGGTACAACAGCTTGGCGACTATGTTGGGGAAATCTCCATGCTAGAGAGAGTCGAGCCTAACTTAGCTTTGTGTGTTTTATTTGTTGATCTTGTCTTTTTGTCTTCTCTATGTTTGTTATTTATGTTTTGTTTATTTGTTCTTTTATTCGCTTTCTCTTATTGCTTATTATTGTACCTGTCTGTGGGATCTTGGGGATACATCACAAGTAAAATTGAGTTATGGAAAAAGAAGAGGGAACACCTAGGTTAGAATTGGTAGTTATTAGTGTTAGTCTCCAAGAACTCGCTTCTTGAGGGCCTAGCATGAAAGCTCCCCCAGATAGTTAGACTTTTCGTAGATCTTGTCACAATGCAGCTAGCCTGTCGCGTGACCTGATTCAAGAAAGGGCTGTGATTTTGGGATCCATTGTTAAGAACCAGTTTCTATATTGGTAGTTGTGTAGTATTAGTCTCCAAGGGCTCACCTCTTGAGGGTCTATCATGAGAACTCCACTCAGGGTAGACCTTATCGTTATTATCGTTAAAATGCAGCTAGCCTGCGGTGGGGCGTTAATACGATAAACATCCATGACCTTGAGTTTCCTTAAACTATCACCATAGAAACCATCCTATGAGTGGGATTTATGGGTATAAAAATGTAGAACCAATCTCTTACAACCCACCTATTAAGAACGTTTCGGATTTACTTGTGACACCTTGTATCCTTGCATCCCTGTATCTTTTCATTTCAGCATCATATGCATCATTTTAGTAAAGTCTTCAGGGAACAAAGAAACGTCTATGGAAAACAGCCTAATTTTACCATGAATGGACTTCAAATTATTACTTTTTTCAAAAATAAAAAGTTTTGTCCATCCTGGTGTTTGCAATAACTTCTTAAGTTCTTTGAAACATTTGCATTTTTTACTTATGAGTGCATCTCCGCATTTGCATTTTGTCAAAAACTCATTCCCGTTACCTTCTTTCCAGACTGTCACACTGAGGATCTCACGCAAATACTCCACTCGAGCTCAGGTCAGGAAGAAGATGGCTGACAGAGACCCAAAAATGGACAAAGTTAACGAGGAGCTTACTGATATTCGTGGAAATATGGGCCAAATTATGGAAATGCTGCAAATCATTTGAGCAAAGATGGATACCCAACAGACTGTGGTTTTTGAGATTGTCACTTCAACGACTGAGCCTACACCATCAGTCACTACCCCCGTAACCTGGCCTCCTTTTGGGCTTCCTCACGGGTTTGTACCTCCTCCCCAAGGATTTGCTTCTCACGGGTTTGTACCTCCTCCCCAAGGATTTGCTTCTCAAGTTTTTTTTCCTCCTTCCCAAGGATTTTTTTCTCAAGGTTTCGCGCCTCCTTCTCAGGGGTTTTCATTTCCTTCCCAAGGTTTTCTGGCTCCCCCTCAAGGATTTACCACTCAACAAACTATTCCTTTGACTACTGAAGAAAACCACTTGGTTACTAAATTTACACCAGATATTATGCACACCCGTGTCCAACTATACTTTAACGATCCTCAGGTGTACGATGTCCCATACATGTCTGAAAACGGTAATGAGAAACATGAGAAGATGCAAGAGAATTTTGACACTCTTGAAAAGAGGCTAAGGGAAGTTGAAGGTGACCAGATCTTTGGTGCTGCTACTAGAGAGATGTGCCTTGTGTCTGGACTAGTGATACCTCCCAAGTTCAAGATGCCCACCTTTGATATGTATGAAGGCACGACGTGTCCTAAAAGCCATCTTTTAATGTACTATCGGAGAATGGCAGCGCAAGTTGACAATGACAAACTGATGATCCATTACTTCCAGGATAGTCTGAAAGGAATTTCCTCCAAGTGGTATTTAACTCTAGATCAGTCGAAAATCTGTTGTTTCCAAGATTTAACAGACGCTTTCATTCAACAATACAAGTACAATATGGACCTTGATCCCGATAGGAGGCAGCTGCTGAGTATGTCCCAGAAAGATTCTGAGTCTTTTAAAGAATATGCTCAAAGGTGGAGAGGGATTGCTTCTCAAGTAGATCCCCAGTTGACTAAGAAAGAATTAGCCGATTGGTTTGTTGACATTGTGCGACTAGAATTCTTCGAGAGAATGGTGGGAAGCATAACTGCTAGTTTCTCTGATCTTGTGGTTGTGGGAATCAAGGTTGAACTTGGTCTGAAGAATGGTAAGATGTGTGGTGCATCCAGCAACTCCAACAACAATAGTGGGAGCAATGCTAAGAAGTTTACCAACAATTTCCACAAAGAGAAAGAAGGCGAAACAAATGCAGTGATGACAGTCAAAGGAGAAATCAACTTTGGCAGCGGTCTCCACCTTTTGCTCAACAGTAGTATGCCCATACACCAATGTACGTTCATCATCCATATGTAGCGGCAGTTCAACCATCATATAATCAACAAGTTCCAATGTATCGGCCAACTCAAGCAGTACCGATGTATCAACAAGCAGCTCCAGTGGTTCCAGCCTATCAACCAATGCTCAACAATCCAGGCTATCAACAAGCACCCAATGCTTCGGCCTATCAGCAGAGGACTCCAGCTCCTCATCCAAATTCCAATTTTCAGAACAGAAGACCAGGAGCAAGGCCTCCTAATCCTCGGATCCCTATGACCTATACTGAATTATATCCCTCACTGCTGAAGAGAGGCTTGGTTACTCCAAGGCCTTTGGGTCCTCCACCAGATCCACTCCCACCAAGTTACAACCCAAGCGCCACTGTTTATTCCATGAAGGTGCTCCAGGGAACGATTTGGAAAGTTGTATCGCTTTGAAGTATGCTGTGAAGGATTTGATGGATAAAAACATTTTGTCATTCAGAAATGCTGGTCTGAATGTCAAAGATAATCCTTTACCTAAACATGGATCCATAAATGCCATTATTGATGAGTCTGACGAAGATTTGATTTTTGATGCCACAGAGATCAAAACCACGCTTAAAGACTTCCATGCAAAGTTAGTAGAGGTGGGTATGCTGAAAAACTGTCATAAGAATTGTGAAGATTATGCTGATAATCCAAAGGGATGTGAACTGGTCTTGAAAGATGTTCAAGGTTTGATTAATCACAGTGTCTTACAAGTGAGCGGTTGTGTGAAGAAGAATGAAGTGGCAATGATTGAACCCATCTTCAACTTGCCTGAATCTGATTCTACCATAACACCAGTGTTGAACATGCCTGAATCTTCAGGAGTTTAACCCATCTTCAATATGCCAGAATCTGTGGTGCCAATTTTCAATTTTCCAGAACCGAGGATTGAGCAAGGAAGTAACCCTTTCCTTTATGGTAATACCAAAGCAGTTCCATGGAAGTATGATACAGGGGGAGTTCATCAGAAGTTTGAACAGGCTGGTCAGAAGGGAAATTTGAAGGTAACAAGTGCTGATATAGAAGGTGCAAGTCGATTAACTCGCAGTGGTCGTATTTATACTCAGCAGGTCAATATAGTTCCACCGGTTACACCTAAAGAAGTCATACCCGCTGTTGTCAACAAGGATAAAGGAACGGTCTTGGAAGAGGAGGATGCATAATTTCTCAGAATCATTAAGAAGAGTGACTATAAGGTTATTGATTAGCTACATCAAACGCCTTCCAAAATATCTATCTTGTCACTTCTTATGAATTCTCCGGCTCATCGAGGTGCTCTCCAGAAGTAACTAGCACGGGCGCATGTTACACATGATATAACTGTGAATCAGTTTGATGGTGTCATTGCCAATATAACCGCATGCGATAATCTTAGCTTCAATATGGAGGACCTTCCAAAAGATGGCCTGGACCATAATCGTGCTCTTCATATATCTGTGAAATGCCAGGAGGATGCTTTAGCAAGAGTTCTTGTGGACACTGGATATTCATTGAATGTTTTTCCAAAAAGGACGCTTGCTAAGTTATCATATCAAGGGGCAGAGATGAGGCCCAGTGCACTGATTGTGAAAGCTTTTGATGGGTCAAGGAGATCTGTTATCGGAGAAGTAGACCTACCAATCTTGATTGGACCACAGGTGTTCAAAGTCACTTTTCAGGTTATGGACATTAACCCTAATTAAAATTGTCTGCTGGGAAGACCATGGATTCATGCCGCTGGGGCAGTCACTTTTACCCTACATCAAAAGATGAATTTTTTGGTCGATAACAAGCTAGTAATTGTGTCTGGGGAAGAAGATCTCATGGTTAGCAACCTTTCCTCCTTTAGTTATATTGAGGCTGATGAAGATGCTTTGGAAACGACTTTCCAAGCTCTTGAGATATCCAATGTGGTCCTTATGGAAGTAGAGGAACCAAAGGGGAAAGGTATTCTATCTTTTGCATCGTTGAATAGTACCATTTCCATTATCGAAGAAGGAAGCCATGAAGGTTAGGGTGATGTCATTGAAGGCAAGAAGAAGCTGGATCGCTACGGGTTAGGTTACAAACCAACTCATGTGAAGGAAGGAGCATCAACCTCCATTAAAGGACGTCCAAAGACCATTCACGAGGTGTTTTCCAGTGTCGGATATCAGATTAATGCAATTAATGGGGATGTTGAAGATGAAGATGTGGATCATTTGGTGTATCAGTGTGAAGCAGCTTTGGGCAATTGGGAGGCAGTTGAGATCCCAGAGATTTTTCCACTGTCAAAGTAATTTATTGTTTTCTTTAAATGTTTTCAAAGTTCCCTAGCTCTGCCCAAGGCTATGGGATCATTTTGTAGGGCCCCTTATCATTTTCAAGTTATTTAATCAATGAAGGCATTTTGTTAAATTCCTGTTTTGTTTTATTTACTGTTTTTTTCTCTTTTCACTTTTAAAAGAAAATGGCAATCTTTCAAAACCATCAAAAAGTTTTTCTTGCATCTCTTTGTTTTCACTTTTAATAAAAGCAAATCATTCCTATATGCAGAACAAATGAAAACCCTATTGAATCCAATGACTCTATATTCTCTCCTAACTTTGATTCGCCCATCTACCAAGCGAAAGATGAAAGTGAGGAAGATTGTGACGTTCCCGAAGAACTGGCAAGATTGGTTGAGTATGAGTACACAAATCTTCAGCCACATAAGGAGCAGGTAGAGACCATCAACCTTGGCACCGATGAAGACAATAAGGAAGTCAAGATTGGTACAACACTTAGGGTAGACGTTAGAGAAATATTGGTCAAGCTTCTCAAAGAGTATGTGGATGTGTTTACATGGTCGTATCAGGATATGCCCGGTTTAGACACAGACATAGTGGTCCAGAAGTTGCCTCTTCGACCAGATTGTCCTTCAGTAAAGCAAAAGCTCTGAAGACCAAGACCAGACATGGCTCTGAAGATTCGAGAAGAGGTCAAAAGATAGTTTGATGTTGGATTCCTCACAGTGGTGAAATATCACGAGTGGGTAGCTAACATCGTGCCAGTCCCCAAAAAGGATGGCAAGGTTAGAATGTGTGTAGACTATAGGGATTTGAATAAAGCCAGTCCAAAAGACAATTTCCCTTTTCCTCATATTGATACTTTGGTTGACAACACTACTAAGTTTGTTGTTTTCTCCTTCATGGATGGATTTTTAGGATACAACCAGATCAAGATGGATCCTGACGATATGGGAAAGACTACCTTCATCACACCATGGGGGACGTATTGTTACAAGGTTATGCCATTTGGTCTCAGAAATGCAGGAGCCACCTATTAGAGGGAAATGGTCACCCTTTTCCATGATATGATGCATAATGAGATAGAAGTTTACGTGGATGATATGATTTCCAAATCACAGAGTGAGGAGGATCATTTGAATCATCTCCTGAAGTTATTTGAGTGCCTCAGAAAGTTCCAACTGCGTTTGAATCCAGCTAAGTGTACTTTTGGTGTCCGATCAGGGAAGTTACTTGGTTTTATTGTTAGTCAGCAAGGAATTGAAGTAGATCCGGACAAGGTCAGAGAAATTCAAGAAATGCCAGCTCCAAAAACATAAAAGAAAGTCAGAGGTTTCCTTGGAAGATTGAACTACATCTCCAAATTTATCCCCAACATGACAGCAACATGTGAGCCCTTATTCAAGTTTCTCCGAAAGGATCAAGCAATTGAGTGGAATTCTGATTGTCAACAGGCTTTTGAGAAGATTAAGTTTTACCTACATGAACCTCCTATCTTGATCCCACCTACTCCAGGGAAGCCTCTCTTCATGTATCTGACTGTACTTGAGGGATTTATGGGTTGTGTTTTAGGCCAACAGGACGAAACTGGTCGTAAGAAGCATACCATTTATTACTTAAGCAAGAAGTTTACAGATTGTGAAAGCAGATATTCACTTTTAGAGAAGACTTGTTGTGCTTTGGCATGGGTCGCTAGACGCCTCATGAAATATATGATTTGTCACACTCCTTTGTTGATCTCGAAAATGGATCCAATAAAGTACATTTTTGATAATCCTGCTTTAACTGGAAGACTCGCCCGTTGGCACATGTTGCTATCTGAATACGACATCCAGTATGTAACCTAAAATTCTATCAAGGGCAGTGTTTTGTCTGATTACCTTGTTGATCAACCGGTTGAAGATTATGAACCTTTGAAATTTGATTTCCCAGATGAGGACATTATGTTGATAAAGGACTGTGAAGCTCCAGGTCCAGATGAGGCTCCAGAGCCAGGTTCTCGATGGAAGATGATGTTTGATGGTTCCTCTAATTACATGGGGAATGGTGTGGGAGCTGTTTTGATGAATCCTAATGGTGGTTATACTCCTTTAACAGTCAGATTATGTTTTGAATGTACAAACAATATCGCAAAGTATGAAGCATGTGTTTTGGGTATCGAAGCTACAATTGATACCAGAATCAAGATCCTTAAAGTATATGGGGATTCAGATTTGGTAATCTACCAAGTCAAAGGTGAATGGGAAACCTGTGACGAGAAGTTGATCCCGTACCGTGCCCACATTGTGGAATTGATCAAATACTTTGATGAAGTCACTTTCCATCACGTTCCAAGGGCGGAGAATCAAGTAGCAGACTCCTTGGCTATGATGGCCTCTACTTTTCAAGTCATATTTCTTAATGAAGCTCCACTCATTACAATCGAGCGAAAAACTACACCAGCCTACTGTCTACTGGTCGAAGAAGAAACTGATGAGAAACCGTGGTTCTATGACATTAAGAACTACTTGCAAAATCAGGTATACCCAGCGGATGCAACAACTTTAGACAAGAAGACTCTGAGAAGATTGGCGTCCAAGTTTTTCCTCAGCAATAATGTGATTTACAAGAGAAATCATGATATGGTTCTGCTCAGATGTGTGGACAAGTGCGGAGCAGACTTATTGATCAAAGAAATCCATGAAAGATCATTTGGAACGTATGCCAATGGACATGCTATGTCCAGGAAGATCTTGAGAGCTGGTTACTTCTGGTTGACGATGGAATCAGATTGTTTCAAATATGCTAGGAAGTGTCATAAATTCCAGATTTATGCCGACAAGGTGCATGTACCTCCGACCCTTTTGAATGTTCTATCATCACCTTGGCCTTTCTCAATGTGGGGCATCGAAATGATAGGGGAAATTGAGCCTAAAGCTTCCAATGGTCACCAATTCATCTTGGTTGCGATTGATTACTTTACCAAATGGGTAGAAGCAGCTTCCTACGTCTATGTGACAAAGCAAGTGGTTGCCTGCTTTATCAAGAACCAAATTATCTGCCGCTATGGAATCCCAAGCCGAATCATCACGGATAATGGGACCAATTTGAACAACAAGACGATGAAAGAGTTGTGTGAGAAGTTCAAGATTGAACATCATAACTTTTCTCCTTACCGTCCGAAGATGAATTGAGATGTTGAAGCCGCGAACAAGAACATCAAAACGATTCTGCAGAAGATGGTGAAGACTTACAAAGACTGGCACGAGATGTTACTGTATGCCTTACACGGATACAGAACATCAGTTCGCACTTCAACAGGGGCAACCCCTTTCTCTTTGGTGTATGGGATGGATGCAGTCCTCCCTATCGAAGTAGAGATACCATCTTTGAGGATCTTGATGGAAACCAAACTGGAGGAAGCCGAGTGGGTCCAGAACAGGTATGACCAACTGAACCTCATTGATGAAAAGAGAATGACCGCCATGTGCCATGGCCAGTTGTACCAGAAGCGCATCAAGAGAACATTTGACAAGAAAGTCCGTCTCCAAGAATTCAAAGAAGGAGACCTTTTACTCAAGAAAATCTTGCCGGTCCACAAAGACATGCGTGGAAAATGGAGCCCTAACTATGAAGGCCCATATGTTGTGAAGGTGGCATTCTCCGGAGGTTCCTTAATCCTCACAACTATGGACGGTGAACAACTAAAGCACACGGTGAATTCTTATGCCTAAATAAAGCCTGCTAGGTCGAAAACCAGAAATGGCGACCTAGGAAAAAATGGGTATCCCGGTGGAACAAAACCTATGAAGGAGATCCAGGCAAAAGTTAGGGATAAAAAAAAATTGAGAGCTCGCTAAGTTGAAAACCCGAAAGGGCGGCTTAGGAAAAAAAGAGCGTCCCAGTGGATTGAAAACCCGAAAGGGCGGTCCAGGCAAAAATTGGGGACAAAGGCATTTGACTATATCAGATGGTGTTTACCATTATTGAAGATCATTACTTGAAGACCAATCTATTTGCTCTTGTCAGAAGCAAGGTGTTGGGCAGTCTTAGTCATTAGGGATTATAGCAGTCGTTTGGATTCAATGTAGACCTTTCCCCATTGCCATTTTATAATTGTAATTTTCCATGGAGCTCCAGCTTCTTATTTTTTTTGTTATGCAAAATGTCTTTACTGAATTACAATTTAGGTCTGAAAATGACAAAAAAATTTTTACATAGTTTTTGAAAACATATTAGAAAACTTTCAAGTTTCTTTGACTTTAGAAAGATTTAAAAATCTTTTGTCTTCTAAAAATCCTCTGGCTTGCAGCAACACTCTCATGCCATTATTACAGAAATCTCCATAAAGGATTAAAAGCTGGTAGCACTCTTGGATGGATCCTTGGACCAAGCATTAAGTTCCGAGTTCGAAGACATCTCCCCATCATCTTTCATATTGCTCGTCTAAGTATTGGCGTTGAGATCCTACTCTCCCCTTCTTTGTCAAAACTCTTTGTCTCTCCCTAGAGTCAGCATTTGCATATCATGATCACTCGCATCATGCTCAATCATACGCATTTGACATAATCATTTGTCCCTCCCCGGTTGTCGTTTGTCTGACTCCAGGTCCAGATTACTGTCAGTTTTCATTTTGGAATCCATTGTCGTTGGTACCCCGAAGCGTGGGTAACCAAAGTCTTTTTCCCAGTAACATTAGTATCCCCTACAGAGGTCCTCCTTGTTATTGGTATCTACCTTATTACCACCAATATTTCTTCTAAGTCCAATTGTCAGTGGCGCAAATCCTTTAAGTTGTTTGCTTATGGTTTAAGGCCTTTTAATTCAACACGCATTCGTGTTTTCCTGATAGTTCCAGAAGGTTTTTCTTTGAACTCTTTATTTAGGGAATTTCCAGAGGTTGGATGCTTATCTTGTTTAAAGCTCCAACATTTTTCTTCCTGCTAGTCGGTCGCTTAGAGTCGTTGACTTGTATTTGAGTATGCTGTTTTCTACTCCCAGTATCAGTTGGTCGCATAGAGCCACTGCCCAAACATCGTGTTCATCTTCTTTATCCTCAGTATCAACAGTTACATTTGAACCTGTTGATTTATCACTTTGGATTATTTGAATTTATTTTATTTTCTCATCCGCCGTGTTGAATTGCTTTCCCGACCGCCGTGTCGATGTCTGCTATTTATTTCCTCAACCGCCGTGTTGAATTGCTTTCCCGACCGCCGTGTCGATGTCTATTATTTATTTCCTCAACCGCCGTGTTGAATTGTTTTCCCGACCGCCGTGTCGATGTCTATTATTTATTTCTTCAACCGCCGTGTTGAATTGCTTTTCTGACCAACGAGTCAATGAGTTTTTACAAGAAAATACATTCATTCTAAGTATGAGAAAGCCTAAGCCTAAATTACAAAGTGTATATATGGCATTCCTTCCAAACCAAGAAAGCAAGTTTGTGCTTAATGTTTCCAAAATATATATCATCATTCTTTATCAAGCTTCATGATAGGCCTCAATCTTCATTCCAAGTTTCTTCGCTCCATAGTGACAATCTCGATATACACAAAAAAAAGAGGATTAGTATTTGTTTATACTAAGTTGCATTCATATCATTATTTCATCATTTTTTTCAAATACATTTAATTTTGCTCATAACATGAACACCTTCATCATAATCAAGCATTTCATCACAATCATAATCATGTTACATTTCAATTCATGTTTCACTAAGTAAAGTCGAACATTCATACATAATCATATTCATTATTTAAAATTAATTCCTATCCATTCATATCTATTTTAGTTTTTAGCATAATCCATTCATTTCAATTTCATCTTATACATTATTTCATATCTTCGATTCAAGCATGTATTTCTCATCCAAACATATTCAAAATTCATCCATATTTCAACTTGCATTAAGTATTTTTTTTCGAACACATTTTATCACATCATCACAATATCCATTCATCTAGCATGTTCAAAATTTGGTTCACACATAGTCACATTGATTTATTTTGTATATAAAAATAATGTTCAGGCCAATATATTGAAAAAATAGATTTTTTTTTATAATACACAAGCAGAGCCAATAAAAAGCCATTGAGTTCATACCAGACAAAATTCAGAATGATGACAACAGGTCTGCTGCGGTTTCAGACTCTCCCTAGCCTGCACAAAGAGCTTTCCAAAATTATGAACATTTAGTTTATTACTATGCTTGTACCAAAGTCTACACAAAGAAAAGGACATTCCCTATTAGTGTAAAACTAGTCTGTTACCTGAATTGTGTATAACCTAAGAAGCTCCAACAAGTCCAAGCATTTTTTCTCAAACACCAAAACCGAACCTGTAAATCTGCAGTCCAAGACCTGCTATCCAGCTTACACCAAAAACGTGAATAACTCTGCTCCATGAGCAAAAGGACCTGAATTTAAAAGGGATAACACCTCAGTATCAAACAAAAATTCTGATGGCTTATACTTCTTCAACAAGTTTACAAATGCAGTGAAAAAAACCTAATTTTCAATATAAAAGAGGGGAGGATTTCACAGGAAAGGGGGAATGATTATTTCGAAAAATTTGGACATTCATAAAGAAAAAAAGACACAAAAAAACAAAAGATCCCACCCGCAGAACCGTAAAAAATATACTTCAAACTCACCGATAAAAACGAAGTCGCCGAAAAACGCCGCCCTTATTACCTCAAACCGCCACCCTTGTCACCTCAAATACCGCCGGAGCTACGTCGTAGACGGCCTCCAGAGATCCCTCTCTTCGTGAAACTCGCACTGTTGGTAATCCTTTAAACTCTTGATATTCTGGTCTCAAATCATGTATGTAGTATCTTCGAGCATGATTATTGGGGTTTAGGTTTGTTCAAATTGGGATTAGTTTTTGTTTGGGTCTCATTTTCTTTAGAAGATGATAACTGAGTACGCGGGGTTTGTGCGTGAGGGAGATTTCGAATTTAAGAGTGAGTTGAGAGAAGAATAGTGTCTGAGAGAGACGACATCGCGAGCGAGTTGAGATATTGTGTGAATGCTTTGACGTTCTGCGCCTTTTTTTTTCTTTGTTTCCTTTGAAGAGTATTTGAAGCGGCGGTCCATAAACCCTAGTTTATTTTCTCTCTTAGCATCAACCCAACCGAACCGGGTCGACCCATGACCCGATCTCTCTCTCTCTCTCTCTCTCTCTCTCTCTCTCTCTCTCTCTCTCTCTCTCTCTAACCAGTACCTTGGGCCCTACCCGACCCATTCATCCATTTTAATTTCTAATAAACACCCCCAACCTGATTATACCTGGCCCATTTATTTATTTATTTTAATTTTCTTCTTTTTATATTTTTTTATTTAATCTTTAGGTTTGATATAATTTTTCTTTTAAAAAGTATTTATATTAATTAATTATGTTATATATTGCCATTTAACTTGATTAATAATTTTGTTTATTTTATTTTTATTATTATTTTATCAAATAATCTTATTTAATTTAGTTAATTCATTATACACCCTTTGTTCGACTTCGCTGTGTGGTGAATATGGGTATATGCTTGATAATTGTTGTCCTTGTTTAAATATTTAATTATATGGTGTTGATGTACGAATTATATGAACTCGAATGATGTCCTCGCTTTATGACTATTTTGTCCAATAAAAATGAGTAACAGCATAAATAATAATTATATCGAATAAATAAAATTTCTTGGTCCAACGCCAAGTAAACAATTCATACGCCTATATTCAACGCCAAGAACTAAACTCAGGAGTCCAACATTCCTCGGGTTTTTGAATTGAATTACTCTTGAGGCTAGCCTTCGAGTTGTAATTCGTTCGCCCTTTTGTATTCAAAACATCTAATCTCAAATAAAAATTGTGAAAGAACTAAACTCAAGAATCTAGCATTCCTCGGGTTTTTGAATTGAATTACTCTTGAGGCTAGCCCTCGAGTTGTACTTCACTCGCCCTTTCACACTAAAAGAATACATTTTAAAACAAATCCAACAAATGCAAATCATTTCATAATTAATCAATGAATAACTGAACTCTGGAGTCAAGCACTCCATGGGTTCTTGAATGAAATCACTCCTGGGCTAGCCCCACGCATTGTGGTCCATTCGCCTTTTCGTTTTAAAACACCTTAACAAAGGTCAAACACCTTTTTCTAAACGAACATTGTTTAAATCTTTCTATCTCACAAATAAGCCAGCGCTTCAGCCTTCGCCGCGAGTATAAGCCAACACTTAGTAGTTAGAAAGCGTTTTCAAACAATCGTTCATTAAAAAATACAAATCGTAGTTGCACGAACTACGAAGCTCTGATTTTCCCATTGCACAAGGGAATACGTAGGCACAGGGATATTAATCCTTCAAGAGAACCCTAATAAAAAATTTAATCTTTTCTCTGTTACAATAATAATTAAAATACTTCCCTTTTTCCTTAGAACAAACATCTTAACAAACATTTAGAAGACAAAGACATAATCATCATTTAATCGCATAGTTAACTAAGAGGCTCCCGTTGAGTACAACGGACGTGAGGGGTGCTAATACCTTCCCCTTGCGTAACCGACTCCCGAACTTAGAATTTGGTTTCGTTGACCATTTCTTATCCTTTATTAGGTTGTATCTATATCTCCCTTTTCTTTAATTAGAATAAATAGAATTAGGTGGCGACTTTGTTGTTTCTTTCCGCGTCCTATCGCGTGGATCGTATTTTTCGAGGTACGACAGTATGTTAGATGGATACTCTGGCTATAATCAAATCATCATTGTAGAAGAAGATGTTTCCAAAACAACCTTTTGTTGTCCTGGGGCAATAGGGACTTACGAATGGGTAGTAATGCCTTTCGGTTTTAAAAATGCTGGAGTAACTTACCAAAGGGCTATGAATTCTATCTTTCATGATTTTATTGAAACATTCATGCAAATATATATTATGATATTGTAATAAAGTTTGTTTCAGGAAAAAATCATTTAGACCATCTTCGACAATCCTTTGAGAGGATGAGGAAGTTTGGTTTAAAAATAAATCCCCTTAAATGTGCTTTTGGTGTGCAGGCGGGTGATATTTTAGGTTTTGTGGTCCACAAAAAGGGAATCGAAATAAACACCAACAAAGCCAAAGAAATAATGGAAGCGAAAGCGCCATCATCAAAGAAAGGATTGCAATCTCTGCTAGGGAAAATCAACTTTCTCAGAAGGTTCATTTCTAACCTTAGTGGAAAAACGCAAGCTTTCTCTCATCTGCTTCGACTAAAGAAGGAAGACTTCGCATGGGGGCAAGAGCAGCAAGATGCCTTCGACAAGATCAAGGAATATCTATCCAGTCCTCTAGTTTTTATGTCTCCTTGTAGAAAAAGAAGTATGAGATTGTACATCTTAGCATCAGACAAGACTTTAGGAAGCATGCTGTGTCAGGAAGATGAAAATGGCGTCGAAAGAGCCATCTATTATCTCAGCAGAGTCTTAAACGATGCTGAAACTAGATATAGTGTAATAGAGAAATTATGTTTATGTGTATATTTTTCTTGTACAAAATTAAAGCACTATATAAAACCAGTTGATGTATATGTCTCCTCTCATTTCGATGTAATAAAGTATATGTTATCTAGATCCATTTTACATAGTCGAATTGGAAAATGGGCTCTAGCATTGACAGAGTATTCCTTAACATATCTGCCTTTAAAGGTTGTCAAAGGACAAGTGGTTGCTGACTTTATAACTGACCACTCAATAGATGAAAATGAGATAAAATATGTCAAATTAAAGCCATGGAGGCTGTATTTCGACGATTCCACTCATAAGAATGGAACTGGCGTTGGAATATTAATTATTTCTCCTGACAAAATTCCAACAAAATTCAAGTACAGGATCGAAGGCTTATGTTCAAATAATGAGGCAGAATATGAAGCTTTAATTGCTGGACTTGAAATATTGTTGGAATTGGGGGCAACAAGAGTCGAAATAATGGGTGACTTTGAATTGGTAATAAAACAATTAACTAAAGAATATAAATGTGTCAAAGAAAATATGATTATGTACTTTGTAATATCTAACAGACTCCTCAAAGCATCCGACAATGTAACCCTTAAACATATTCCTATGATGAAAAATCAAGAAGCCAATGACCTGACCCAAATTGCATCAGGCTACAAAGTGTCAAAGGAAAATTTGGAAAACGCTATTGAAGTAAGGGGAAGAGTTATATCCACCAAATTATCCCCATCAGATTTAGAGACAATAAAACTAGGTTATGGGGATGAGGAAAAATTTGAAATTTTCAATGTAGATAGTTCAAAAGTTAAGGATTGGAGAAGACCCATTAAGGATTATCTACAAGACCCAAACCAGAAAGTGGAAAGAAAAGTAAAGTACAGAGCTTTAAGCTACGTACTTTTTGGAAATGAATTATTTAAAAAGACTGCAAAAGGGGTTCTACTGAAATGCTTGGGCGAAGAGGAAACTTACATAGCTCTGTCGAATGTGCACAGTGGTGCGTGTGGTGCACACCAAGAAGGGCATAAGATGAAATTGCCAACCATGTTGAAAGATTGTGTCGAATTTGCAAAAGGGTGTCAGGAATGCCAAGTACATGCAGGTATACCACATGTCCCTGCAAGTGAGTTGCATTCAATTATAAAACCTTGGCCATTCAGGGGTTGGGCTTTAGACTTAATTGGAGAAATTCGACCAGCTTCGTCAGAAATACATTTTAGTTGGAGTAGATTACTTCACTAAATGGATCAAAGTCATACCTCTGGTAAACGTGGACCCAGAGGCAGTCATAGAGTTTATCCAGAAATATATAATTTATAGATTTGGAATACCAGAAACAATAACCACTGATCAATGATACATGTTTACTGGAAAAAACATCCAAACATTTGCAAAAGAAACAGGTTTTAAGCTTTTGACTTCAACACCTTATTATGCCCAAGCAAATGGACAAGTCGAAGAGGCAAACAAAGTTGTAATAAATTTGATCAAAAAGATGTGGGTAGAAAACCCAGAAATTTGCATAAGACTTTGGATCAGATTTTATGGGCTTGTCTGAGATGAGAATAAAGAGCAAATAAAGGATCTCAAAGGTAAAAAAGTCTAAAGGGGGATGAAGAAGAATTGAACAAAGATGACCTAAGTACATCACAATCACAAGTAAAAAGATGTAAAAGAAGATGGAATAATAAGTTGAGATGTGGAAGCATCATCCACACCTCTCAAGCTCACCAAAGCCCCTGAAAAGTTAGAAGTATTCACATAAAGGCAAATGAAGTTCAAACAAACACAAAACATGAAAGAGCAAGGGTCTAAGCCCTAAAACCCACATAATTAAGAACCTATAAGTCACAAAATACCTCTAAGATTAGTTTTGCAAACTCAAGCAAAGAGAAATGGGAGAAGTCCCACAAACATCAAACAAGTCACCAAAGAAGAAGTGAGAAGGAAGGAAGTGAACAAGTAAGACAAACAAGTGAGAATGCAACAAGAAATGCCAATGTCATAAGTTAAACCTCCTAAACATGTGCGTAAACAAAGGATTAAAACATCATTCAAAGCATATAAGCCTACATCCAAGTAATTATAGAGGATATGAGAAAAAGTGAAGTGAGGTGAACATGGTTCATGTATGTGAAGGAAGTGACTTGTCACACAAGGTAAGCACAAAACAAGAGAGGATGAAGTCCACATATCACAAACAGAAGTCAAACATGATAAAGATCCCCACACTAGTCCTCATATAATGGCACAAGTGCCTTCCTAAACAAGAAAGCAAGACAAGACTAAAACATCCACAAAATAGGCAATCAAAGGTTCAAGCATCAAAGAAATACCAAAAATGCTTTAAAAATTATGAAAACAAGTCCCAATGGACCTCAACCAGGGGTGATCAACATGTAAAAGCCTCAAGCAAAAAATCAGAACACAAGACATTCAAATAATCAAGCAAGGCAATCTAGGGTATCACAAAACTTAAGCACAAAGAAACACCTCAAAACGCAACCAAAAAATACTTGAAAAATGATTAAAAAATGTTTTAAAGTACCTTGATATGTTCTTAACACAATGTAAAAAGAATCAGGTTCATACCATTTATATATCTTAAGATAGAAAATTAACAAGCCAATGTGTTCATGATGGAAAGAAATTCAAAAGAAAATAGATGAAAAATTAATTCAGAAGGTAAAAAATTAATAAAAAAAGAAAATAAATTTTGGAGAAATTTTATAAAATGGTAAAGATGATTTTTGAATTTTTTGGGATTTTTTAGAAACCTATAACTAATTTTAAAAAAATGGAAACTAAAAGAAATAATAAAATAAAAGATAAAAGAGGTTGAGGTGAAAATAGTGATCCGTTAAGGTTCATTTGCGTAAGCAGGCCAAAAGGAGGGTGCAAAAAGAAACTAGGCCCAAAGGCGCCTCACAAGTCTTAGTCAATACTAATTCAAGGTCCTTACAATCAACACTCCAGAATCTGTCTCACAAAGGTAATCAGATCTAAAGGCTATCAAATAAGTCAAACAAAATAGAGGTCATTGCAATCAACACACACACTTGAGTCTCAACAAAGTCAGCAGATCCAAGGGATGACATTTAAAATGGAAAAATAAAATATAGCAATAAAGAAACACACGAGAAGCACACATTTCATTAATGTGTTGTGAATATTTTAGCCACAGTATGGAGTGAACCCAACGGTCCATGAATTAATCTGGAAAACATAACATAAATGGAGAAATAAACATGTCACCGGTCGGAGAAGACTCTGGTCATCTTCTTTGGCCAAACTCCGGTCAGCTCAAACAAAAATTTCCTAGAAATGCAAAACAAGCATACCAAAATGAAGCTAACACAATAAGGGTATTAAATCCACAAACCACTTTCATTAAAACATGCTATATTCAGAGATTCGAAGGAAACAAGTTTGCATCTCAAAACCGAAACACACGATTTAAAGCGTCATAAGGCTTTAAAACACTTCATAGACTTCAGATCAAGCAAAATTATACCAAAACAAACAAAAATAGGGCAAATACGAAGCAAAAAAAGCTGAGTGATCAAACCTGAAATGAAGCACTCTTGAAGATTTGAGAAAACCAGAGATCTCTTGATCTTCCTTAGCTTGTATCTGGCCAAATAAAGGCTATATAATCTTGAGTTTGATGCAGAAATGAGAGAAATCCGCAAATGTGTTTGAGCTTCAATTTCACTATGTGTTCTTTAACCAAGATCAAAGGTGATGTTGAGATGAGCAAGGTGATTCCAAGAATAATTCAGAAGAGTGATTTGTGTAAAATGTGATGGAGAGCAAATGTTTTTGGATCTGAGTTTTTGAATGGTGTGTGGGAGCAAAAGTGTATGAGTTGAAAATGAGAAGAGTCTTATATATTGAGAAGCTCTCTTTGATTTTGTAGAAAAAATGCTCCCTCTCAATGCAGAAATTTGTGACTCTTTTGAGTGCTCTTGTGTGATTTTGTTTTCAGTCTCAACAAGAAAATCGTGACATCCCTTTTTTGAATTCCATCCAATGTTGTGAGGTGAATTGTGTTATCATGAAGCTTGGTGTGTTGTTTTCATTGTACTGGTTGATGAAATCCATGAAGATCTGATGGTGGTGATGTTGAATTCACACGTGATATGATGAGGTTGCATGGTGTAACCAAGGCACACATGAACTTCTTCTTTCTTGGTGCAAAATGTGTGAGTGGTAGTATAAAAGTGTGACTCTCTCTCTCTCTCTCTCTCTCTCTCTCTCTCTCTCCTGATGGTTAAAGGCATGTGTGTATGTGTTTCTTCTTTGCTGACTCGCTCATATCACATGCTTTTGTGTACCACCCTTTTGTACTATTTTCTCAAAATAACCACTAAAAAGCAACCAAACAAATATAGTGTATGTGTATTACTTTTTGGGCACGTGAAAGAAGCAAAGGAACCATTAAAACAAGTGTAGAAAAATGATATAAAAAATGTGACATACAAGAAAATAATAGAATAAAAGATGGACCAATGAGAACTTGCCAAATATGCACCAAAACCCTAAAATGACCTCAAACTTCCAAAAATAACATCTTGAGTTCTAGGAAGGATATAAAGGTGATCTTGTACTTTTGGAAAAGGAAAAATCAAGATCTACAACTTTGATGCTCAAAGAAAAATCAATGGGAGCTTTTTTTGTCATGAAATAATGAGTTGAAGGTTAGGGCAAAGATTTCCAAAAATAGAAAGTTCTCACTTGAAAAATTCCAATTTTAGTAACTTCTTGCAAACTCTTGATTCTTGACATTTGAGATCATTCATGTTATTCCTTGACCAAATAAAGGTCCATAAAGTTGATGAACATGGTTGAAACCCTATAAATCCATTGGTTGACTTTTCTTCTACATAGTTAACTTCTTTCTTCAAATACAAGTAACTGAACCATTGCCTGACTTCCTCAATGAATTTTTGAACCCAATTTCATCCATAGTCCTTGTATAACATATAAAAGCTTTTGACCACAATAATTGGTCAAATCTATGAGAATAGCCTGTTCTGAGCCAAAACCCCAAATAAGGGTTTCCCTATGTAGTTGGAAGTTGCAATGATGAATTCCCGATGAATCAAACTCCTTCTAGGGCTCTGAGGAGAAGTTTGAGCTTGTACAAGATATGAAGACCCCTTGTAAGCTTGTTGAAAGACCACTTAGCTCTTATCTTTGCTTTGAAGAATCATAAATTGAGAAATCACTTATCACATGCCCTATGCTTCTAACCATGTATATTATGCTTCATCTTTCTATGCAAAGATGCAATGGTATGTATACTATATGCTATGCTATATGACATGAAAATGAGAGGTCAAAATTTGGAGTGTTACACCAAGTAACAACAGTACTTACAGCTTCCAACCTTTGGCGACTGTTGTCCCACCAGACTTCAGCTTCACCCACTAGCATGTGAGTGCCAAACCTCACCTTTTGATCATCATTGCACCCCATAGTTCTGAAGATTTTCTCAACAACCTTCATCTATTTCTATGTATCCTCTGGATCAAGAATACCCCCTTCATAAGTAGGTGGCTTGTTACTTCTGAACTGATCCAAATCACGAAACTCAACATTCCCAATAGCTTGACTAATGTTCTCAACAGCTTGTGTCATGGCTTGCATAACAACAATAAGAGCAACAAACACCTCAGGTTAGAACATAACAATAACTCATATTCTAAGGACTGACTCAACAACAACATTTGGTAGGTGGGACCGACCTGCTCTGATACCAATTGTAACATCCCATTTTTCCCAATTTAAAAAAAACAACAGTTTAATATGAAAAATCAGAGTTTAAACGAATGGAATGCCATAACATCAGAATAATCAACAAAATTACTTTATTAAAACAATGGAAAATATAATTTGTTCAACTTAAGGCAACTTGCTCATAACAACAATAATCCCCAATAACTTTGGTTTATAAAGTTTCCAACAACGTTTTAAGATATGTAACAAAAATAAAAAAAACATCAAAAGTCCCCATCTTGTGTAACATATCAGAGCAGTCCTATGACTCGATAAAGCAACACGACTTCCACGCATACTCAGGTACCTGGAATATATGTACTTCAAAAAGCATAGACACAACAACAACAATAAAGGGATGAGAAACAAATTCAAATATTAATGGTGCATAAAACATATTAAGGGTAGTTCCTCACACCATTCCACATATACAACAACATCACACCAATAATTATGAAACAATGAAACAACAATAATCATGCAATATGACTCAACAACGACACAATGCATGTGGTATCAGTTTTGGTCATTCAATCAAACACAGATAAATCACATACACCCATCCGGCAATGATTATCCCACCATTCTCCACAACGGAGTACGAATGGATCGCATACGCCCATCCGATAACTATTTATCCCAACAATAATATTTCAATATATGCATGACCATGAAATTGCATACAACATGTATAACCACCATATTATACATCTATACGATCCATCTAATCACATATACAACAATAATTTCACACTATCACCAATATAATCCTCACTCGACTTAACCGATTAATCGTCTAGTTAAATCCACCTAGGTTTCATCATTAATTAAAATCTCCACCCTAATACTCAATTAAATATGTCCTAAGATCTCCATCAATGCCTCAGATCAAGAAAATCGGCAACGAATGCGAAATCGGGACAGAAATCGTGAAATTGTATAATTTGCCCTACAGGCCTGGTCATATGCGTATTGGACCAGGCCATACGCGTAATGCCCAACCTCTACGCAACCCATATTCCCACCACACGCCTTCATTACACATATTGAACCCCTTTATGTCGCCCATTACGCGTATTGACTCTTTGTACGCGTATTACCTTGGTTTCCTCATGCGTATGCTACTAGAATGGGAAGAGGGCCATAAAAATTCAACATCCATACATGTAAGCCTCCTTGTTACGTGTAATGCACCCTTTCCACACCCACCATATGCGTATTGACATACTCAATACACGTATGGGTAGAAACCAGTAATTTTCCATGTTTTCTCCTATTTTCTGAATTTGTTCATCCTAGTTCTCGATTTCACACTTCATGTCAGACTTAGGAAAGTTTCTATACCAGTTTTACACCAACATTCATGTTCTTCTTTCATCTAAAGTTACTAGATTCAATTTTATACGTTTCTAGATCTAGATTCTTAACTGTTCTTCTACAACAACAAAAATATGTACAAACTATGCATACACTAGGACAACAACAACAATATTTCACCAATATTCAGCAAGATCATGTAATCACAATCACAGATTCGCAACAACATTCATACCATCACAGATTCATAAAAAACAACAAAAATTCCTACGAGGGAAGGGTCCCTCACTACCCCATCATGTTATATCACCTAATGAGAATCCCTTTCTCCCATTACCTCGAATTTTGATAAATTTTCCTGTGAATTTCTGATTATGGAGATGCCCTAGTTGTTATTCCTCTTCTTAGCTCTCGTTAGTTCTTTCACAAAATTATGACTAATTTTCTTCCTAATTCTGATTAATCCCCTAATATTGGTTTTATTAATTCCTCCTTATTTTATTTAAAACTGAATAATAATAATTCTAATTTTTTATAATATTATTTTCATAATAATAAAAATAGTTATTAATTGGTCTTATTATTATTCTCACACCCGCTATTACTAATCGTACCAAAATCTTCTCGTCTCGCTAGGACACTACACCAGAACAATAAGACATACGCCTTAAACAAGGCCAAAAATGCACCAAAAATACCCGACGATCAAATATTAAAAATGGGGTGTTACATCTCTCACTGGGGATAAGAGGTATAAAGCCTATCTTAATAAGGATACCCTCTACTTTGGGAATACCAACCTTCTGTTGCTCTGTTAGAGAAAGGTAATCCATTGAGATCTCCTGAGGAATCTTGACCAATGAGGCGCGATGTGGGAGAGAAGCATGGATGTTCTGTGCTGGATCTGATTTTTCTTTTTACTCCACACTTGCAAATTAACAAATGCCTCTGATAGTTCATGCGAAATAGAAGATTAGACAAACCCACATGTCCCAGGTCTATGGTCTGAGTTTAACATCCCTGTCACTCAACAATTAAGGTATATATCAACTGATTTACTCTTAAGTAGGTAGTATAAGGCATCAATGCATTCACAATGCAATATCTATCATAATATTTGGACGTTTTCGCATTCAACAATGGTAAATGAAAACAAAAACAACACAAGCTATTTAGATGAATATGTAATTTATTGATTGAAAGATGGCCATGAATAGGCGTTATATCAGGAGGCAATTCCTAGAAAGAGGAAATTGCACAAAAGAAAAAATAAACTATCCTAATAGCAATATGAAATTGGATCCCATCAAGTTCCAGTCCGGCTATAACCCATATGTCCTCAAGACTCTTTGTATACTTCGCTTTTGAGGAAGATAGTTGGACTGATCCTTAACCTTCGGATTATCCATGGTTGTAAATGACGAATCACATATTACACCGATCATAGTTGTTCGTTTCAATCCCTCTTTTGCATGGACCTCCCTTTGCGGGTTTTCAATCCACCGGGATATCCATTTTTGCCTAAGTTGCCCTTGCGGGATTTCCACTTACCATATGTACATTTCTTTTCATTGTATATCCCTAATTTTTGCCAGAACCTTTTATCATTTTTATGTGGTTCGCTGAGATGCCCTTTTTTGGCTCGACTTTCTTTTCTTTTTTTAGTCCAGCGGGTTCTTTCATACGAAGTATTTTTTAACTACGTCTACATTGACAGGGGATGGAAAGTCTACTCCATCCATGGTCGTTAACATCAAGGCTCCTCCCGAGAATACCTTTTTAACCACGAATGGACCTTCATAGTTGGTAATCCACTTGCCCATGTGATCTATTAGAGGAGGAAGGATCCTTTTCAGCACTAAGTCACCGTGTATATAACATTGAGGTCGTACCTTCTTATCAAACACTTGTTTCATCCGTCGTTGATACAACTGTCCATGACATACAGTTGCTAAGCGCTTCTCTTCGATTAAGATCAATTGGTTGAATCTATCCTGAAGCCACACAGCTTCATCAAGCTTAACATCCATAATTATCCTCAGGGAGGGGATCTCAACTTCAACTGGTAGGACTACCTTCATACCATACACTAGTGATAATGGATTTTCCCTAGTTGATGTGGGTACGGATGTTCGGTACCCATGCAGTGCATACGGCAACATCTCATGCCAATCTTTATAAGTCACAACCATCTTTTGTAAAATCTTCTTGATGTTTTTGTTGGACGCCTCGATGACGCCATTCATATTTGGACGGTATGGAGAAGAGTTGTGATGCTTGAATTTGCAGTCCTGACATAACTACGCCATCATTTTGTTGTTGAGATTGGAACCATTATCAGTAATGATTCTTTCGGGTATTTCGTATCGGAAAATGACGTCCCTCTTTTGGAGTCGGGCTATGACCTACTTGGTGACATTAGCATAAGACGTCGCTTCCACCCACTTGGTGAAGTAGTCAATGGCAACCAGAATGAAGCGATGATTTTTGGAAGCGGTAGGCTCGATTTTTTCGATCATGTTGATGCCCCACATTGCAAAGGGCCAAGGGGAAGACATGACACTCAAAGGATTAGGAGGCACATGTACCTTATCATCATAAATTTCACACTTATGGCATTTGCGGGCGTGTTTGTAACAATCAGATTCCATGGTTATCCAATAATACCTCGATCTCAAAAATTTCTTTCTTGTGGCATGTGCTACAACATGGGTACTGAAGGATCCCTCATGAAATTCCTGCATTAACATGTATGCTTCGTGTCTATCCACGCATCTGAGCAAAACCATATCGGAGTTCCTCTTGTATAACACATCATCCTGATTTAAGAAGAAACCACTAGCCAACCTCCTCAGAGTCTTCTTATCTTTGTTGGATGCCCCTGTCGGTTATTCTTGGCATTTTAGGAAACCTTTGATATCGTAGTACCATGGCTTATCATCATCAGTAATATCGGTTGCGAACACATAAACGGGCCTTTCAAGATGAGCTACCACAATCCTGGGTACATAATTCCACTTTTGTACTTTAATCATTGAGGACAAGGTTGCTAGGGCATTAGCTAGCTGATTCTTGTCACGAGACACATAATGAAGCTTTATCCTCGTGAAGAACATCAATAATTTCCTTGTGTAATCTCTCTATGGAATCAAATGTGATTGATGAACAAACCACTTTCTATTAACCTGATTAATAACAAAAGCTTAATCACCAAAAATATAGAGGGTCTTAATTCGCAAATTAATCGCCTCCTCAATTCACGTTATGCAAGCTTCATATTCTGCCTCATTGTTGGTGAACTTAAAAGTCAAACGGGCAATGAAGTGCATGTGAACTCCTTCTGATGTGATAATGACGGCACCAACTCTGCTGCCATTCATGTTAACAGCCCCATCGAACATCAGACTCCATTTGGATTCAGGGTCTGACCCCTCCTCCGGGAGTGGTTCTTCGTAATGTTTCGATTTGAGGAACATGATGTCTTCATCAAGGAACTCAAACTTCATCGGCTGATAGTCATTGATTGGTTGTTGTGCAAGGCAGTCTGCTAATGTGTAACACCTGTTTATTTAATTAATTATTTAATTACATATATTTGTATTATGTTGTGCCGATTTGCGTTGACTTATGTGGGTTTGTGTCTAATTGTGATGATCTCCTAAATTTCAGAATGTTACGTTGATGTTGCTATGTTGGTTTGAGTTGGATTAATTAATCAAGTTGATTTAAGTTGTGGAAATGATATTGAGTATTTTCCATTTAATGTTGAATTTGTTGTTTGAGCGAATATGTTAACTAGGTTGTTTGGATGATTTATTCGATAGTCGGTAGTTAGTCAATTTAATCGAGAGAATTAATATTAGAAATAATATTATGGAATTATAAGAGTATTGTATTTAGGTGGGCTTAGTTGTTGTGTTAGTAGCAAAGTTAGGGGTGTTGATTAGTAAGTCCAATAGATATTATAATTATAATAATAGTTATAATAAAAGAATAAAAAGAAATGGAAACTAGGTTTGTGATATCATTAGAAGTTGAGAAAGAGGAACGAAGTATGAGAAAGCAGATACGAGGAAGAAATTGATGTCGGAGACAATTCCGGGAAAAGTCGATCGGAGATTCGAGCGGCCATCAATTTAAGGTAAGGGTGGGGTTCGAATCTTATAATCGGGAATATGAGGATTAATATGTGGGACCGGGGTTATGTAATTCCTACTGTTTGTTGTTGATTCACTATAGTTGAATGTGGTGAATTTTTTTTGGGTGAATTGTTTCGATAATCAATTTTGTAACTTTATTAACGATTGATCTATTATGGAAACGAAATTGGGTTTGGGGTGAAATCCCTGCACTGCATGGAAGAGGGTGACACAAACCACCAATTATTCTAAGGGGGTGGCGCAGGCAACCCAACTTTTGAAGAATAATAAGCTAAGTGGAACAAGCCATATTAAGTGGCAACAACCACCTTTTTGAACCTTATATGTGGCGCAAGCCACAAGTTGGGAGGGTGGGGATGGCGCAGGCCATCCCTTTCTGAGTGGGGTCCACTATTTATCTTTTTATTCTTAATACCATGCATATAATAATATACTAAGTATTAATTATAGTGTGACATTTGTAACACCCTTTCTACCCCCATCATATTTTAATCAAATTATCAGAGTAAATCTCAAGAAAAGATGTCACAGACTTCAAAATAACTCATACATCATATAATGTCACATTGAGTCTTGTCCTGTAACACGGGTTAACAAAATCATAAAACTCATTTGCATTTATTTTTGAAACAATACACAGCGGAAAAACAAACGAAACATCATATTTCTATTCAATAAGATAAAACACCACAATTTAATCCAAAGATCATTTTAAGCAAAAATACTCAAAAGAAATAACGTGTAAAATTTCACGTAATTAAAATGAATCAAGCGAAACCCATCCCAATGTTACTGGACACAGAGAAGGACTCTACTTATATCTAACTCGACAACTCACTACCTCTGAGTTAACCATGCACCGAGCTAACCTTGATTATCTGCAGGATAGCATAATAGACCATCACCAAAAGGCAGACAGGATGAGTAAATTCACATTCAATAAAATAATATAGAAAATGAGATTTTAAAAACCTATCAACAATAACAATCTATCATCAATAGTTCTATTATGAATAACATCATTTACATCACATCCCAATAACATTCATCATAACTCACTTATGCACAACATCAAGTATTATTTCATCATCACTCAAAAATCATGAAAATCATGCTATGTCATTTAGAATGATATGCAACCTCTTAATATGCATGTGGTACCGAAACATCCTCATGGATGGATACTTGGCCATCAACCCTCCACTAAGGGAGCACATCATAACATCATATCACTCCAACCCACACAATGTGATTGAAGCTAACAATGGACCGAAGCCCCCTCATAATTCAATGCCATGAATATAAGACGCAATATACACACATCATCCTCAAAACATCATAACATTGCATCAACATTCATCATTTTAATCATCATTCTTCATATGCATTCATGCCATCATATTACACACTCATCTAACATCATACCCTTACATCATATACTCATACTTCATAGCTCAGGAAAAATCAAGAAAATCATCATACATCATATAATCGCTAATTTCTACTCATTTTAGCCTCTAAAACACATCATACGACAACTCTACAACATTCATAGCAGTCTAAGATCTAAACCACCCCAAGAAAACATCTTTCGGAACAAACAAAATTATTTTTCAAAACTTCTCAGGGCTCGCTAAGCGAGACATCTTGCTCGCTAACCGCCCATGTCTCGGGTTGTGCTCGCTAAACGAGCTTTGCAAATTTTGCAGATTTTCTGCGATTTCCAGATTCTTTCCTTTGTGATAAAACCCCTTAAAACACAGGATTTGACAACATTACATCAGGAAAAACATCACCAACATCAATATTCCTCACAATAACATCAAACACATCATCTAATAACATTATATTCATCAAATAATCATAAAATCATCATCAAAACCCAAAATCATCAATCAAACCATATACCCTAAAACTACACCTCGAAACCCCCAATTCCATTCCCACATTATAATACCAAAAGGAAGATACTCCACATACCTTAAGTTCTGTAAGCTTTTCGATAATATCTTCAAAAATCCTTCCAACGTTCAAGTCCTAGCTTCTCCTCTTCTTCAGAGCTCTTCTCCCAAAAGTGCGATCGTTCTCCAATGATCGTACTCTCTAACTTTCCTTCTTTTGTCACTCTTGCCCCTATGACCTCTTTAGTCTTTCCCCATAAAACCCTCACTTATCCTCAACCAAAAGACCACAATACCCTTATCCTCTAATTTTTCTTATTTTATCTAATTAAATCTCAAATAATAAAATAAAACCACTCTTACTTAATATTCTAATATTAATAATATATTAAGTCATCCCCAAAACTCCACAAAATATCAAATAACATCATAAACATCAAAATTCACAAGAAAATACATCAATTAAATTAAAAGCGACTTTGGGGGTGTTACAACATTTGTATAAAATGTTTATTATAATTAAATAATAATGTTAATTGGTTTGTAAGAGGTGGAGTATAACAGTATCATATTTTAGCAGATCATTAGCAGAGACAGAAGTAAGAATATCAGTAACAAGAAGTTTAGCAGATGTTGGCATTTTCGTATCAGAGCTGAATTTTTCTGATAGTATAATTGGTAGTATGATGTGTTGGTTTTAGTAAGTTGGAAATTGAACATAATTTGTAAAATTAATTAGTAATAGCAATGGATTATAAAACAATGCAGTTTTAGTCGGTTTAGCCGATTTAAGCGGAAACATTAGTTGTCTGAAATTTAACGAAAATTGTCGAGATAGTTCGTAATAATTAGTAGGTGATTTTATTCAGTTTACTTTGTTGAATTTTTTTAAACATGTGAATTTTCTCGTGCCGTTGAGTATGTTGTTTTGTTCCGATTTATGTTGATGTTTAAGTTGTAGGTCGAAAGACCAATGTTGATATTAAAGCCATAGGTCGTATGACCAACATTGATGTATATAAGTTGTAGGCCTATGGCCAAAGTTGAATCGTGTTGAATTAAAGTTGTTATGTTGTTTGTTGTATGTCGTTCAAGTTGGTTGTTGTTATGTGTTGTGGTTGTAATCATGACATACATTGCATTTTCTAAGTTGGAGCGAATGCTCACCATGTTGGTCTGGATTGGCAAAATTATTAAGTTGAAGGCTTATGCCTCGTAGATACCTCGATAACCTGCTATATTTTAGGTTAAGAGTGTTACTCCGATGGTACCAAATGCATATGCTTAGTCGAGTCGTATCTTATGTTGCATTATTAATGTTGCTTACGTTGCTTAAGTTGATGAAGTTGCTTATGTTGCTTAAGTCGAGGAAGTTGTTTATGTTGCTTAAGTCGATGGAGTTATTTATGTTGATTAAGTTGATTAAATTGTTTATGTGAGTTATGTCGATAGAGTTGATTATGTTGCTTAAGTGGATTATATGTTTATGTTGACTATGTCGTGAAGTAGATTAAGTTGATTATGTGATCATGTTGATGTAGTTGCTAATATGATTAGGTTGGTTTAAGTTGATTATATGATTATGTTGATCAAATTGATTATGTTTGTTGAAGCTGTTGATGTTGGTTATGTTTGTTGAAGTTGTTGAAGATGATTACGTTGACTATGATGATGTTGATTTGTTGATTATATGGTAAATGTTGATAGGTGTAATAAGTGATAAAGTATGTTGATAGATTGTGGGTGATTGTTAAGTTGTTGTTGTTTGATAGTAGTGAAATTGTATGATTCTATATAAAGTATTAATTATCATACTCCTGTTTATATTGTTCGATATCTCACCCATTATGTTTGAATGTTACCTCCATGTTGGTAAAGTGCAAGTTAGCTTGGTGGAAGATTGTTATCTTTGTTAGTTTGAGTCGGTGTCGATGCTCTGTGTTGCACCCCAAAATTTTCCCTCTATTTTTAACTCTAACCAATTTTTTGTTTCACATTCATTTGCATCATCTTCATAGCATAACATTTTTTTTTCTGTCTTAATATTAGCCGGAATAATTTCTCGGAATTTACAAACAGACTGGTCAAATTAATTTTCAATTATGCCTAAAATCAGTGAACGAAAAAATGTCAAGTTTAAGTTTGCAAATGTCGGTAATATTAATCTGCGGTTCACGTGGTTTAATTTGACATGCTACAAATATTTTTATGACTATTTTTGGTCATATGTTGATCAGTCTGAGCGGCTTAAACGGTCATAATTTTTATTTAAAATCCGACCAAACGCTGTATTTTTCCGAGTCATTTATTTCGCGTTGATTATTTTGACGTGTTCATTTTATTTTTTCGAGCACTTTGGCACTTGACTTTGAGTCTATTTATTTTTATATAGAGTCTAGAATAAATAAATAGGATTATTAATTTTTATTTTATTTTAACTAATTTAATTATTAAAACTTTATTTGTTTTTTAAATTAATATTTTATTGGGTCTAGAATAAATAAATGAAATTGTTAGTTTTTATTTTAATTTTAACTAATTTAATTATTAAAACATTATTTGTTTTTTAAATTAATATTTTATTAGGTCTCAAAATAAACACTTTGGCCCATTATACTAACCCTAATTGGTCCCTATATATACCTAATGTGTTGCTGCTGAAAAAAAGAATTAAAAATAAAAAGGACAGAAAAGTAGCGGCGGTAGGCATGTGCGGTTCGTAATCATATGTACAATTTTTTTTCTCTTATACATGTATATGTGTTGTAATATTTATATGATAATGTTGATGTTGAATGAAAAATGGCAGGTACATACATAAGGTTTTGTCTATATATTTCTATGTTATTGCTAATCCAATTTTTTTTCACTATGTGCCATATATTTGAATAAGTCTTGACGTCAGTATGATACACAATAGCAATTGCGTGTGGAATCATTGTCGCGTTAGTGCTTTACCGGTCTGTGTTTTCATTTGGTACTACACAAGTGGTGTTGTGATTAAGCTCCAGGTGAGTTTGGTTTCCTAAATTATACACACAAATGGTTTTTTTAATATTTATATTATTCTATTTTGTTAAATACTTTTTTTTATTTTATAAACTTGATCATGTCATTTGGATCGGATCGTATCGATACGCCATTTTCGCATCTGTGTGTAAGAGGCGTGACACTTATGTTGATCTGATCCAGTTGCGATGACCGCAATTTTGCGTTAGCAACGTCCTTGTTCTTTCTTAATTTATTTTTTTTATGTTATATATTTAGATCTGTACAGATAACTAACTACCTTGATTTTTTCCTAAACCTTGACAATTCCGCCACAAACTCTAAATTTCAAACCTAAAACTTTAACCGTGTTTAACCGTATTATTTCCTTTAAACCATAAACATTTTCACAAACCTTAACAACCCTGTTATTATTTCTTATTTTTGCTCATGTTTATGTTATTCATACATTGTAATTGCTTCGCCCTTGTAATATTTTAAGTTTTAACTTGTAATATTTTCAGTTTTACTTTTCGTCATATAATTATGTAACTGCCTCAGCCATGTAATAGTGTAGGAATTTTTATTTTCTGCCTTTAAATTTCTGCCTTTATTTATTTTTATTATTCCCTGCGTGGTTAGTAATTTAGGGTGTGCCAAGAACCGAAAATCAATATGGACTTAGATCATTAATTTAAAAAAAAAAACTAATTAATCAATAAACTTTTTCTTATAATAATAATAATAGTATTTTGTATATAATTTTTATCATAATTATATTTTGTAAGTAAATAATCAAATAATCAAATTTGCTAATTCTTCTTTTAACTTCTAAAATTTTTGTCATTCTTTTATACAATTGTAAATAAAATCTAATTGACTCTTTTTTATAATTAAATAATTATGATTCTAAAATATTGTATATAATTTATAAATAACCTACTAACTTAATAATAATAATAGTTTTCTATGATATTTATTTAATTTGTAAATATTATTTTAATAATTCTTTTACTTTATGTTTTGTATATTAATAATATTATTTTCTTAATTGTACTATAATAGTAATAATCATATAATATAAATAATTAAAAGTTTTCTTAATAATCTTTAATTGTTTTTCTCTAAACTTAATTTTTTTTTTTTACTAATTCTAATAACTTCTAAAAAATCTAACTTGTCTAACTTAAACTTTTTCTTTTTAATTAAATGTTTAATTGTTATTTCTTTAATTTATTTTAACTTTATTATTATTATAATTACTTTATTATTATTATTATTATTATTATTATTGCTTTATTGTTAATATTGCTTTATTATTTTTGCTTCATTATTATTATTATTGCTTTATTGTTAATATTGCTTTATTATTTTTGCTTCATTATTATTATTATTATTATTATTATTATTGCTTATTTATTATTTTATTATATCTATTGTTCTTGCTTTATAATTTATTTTTATCCTATTATTATGTATCTGCCAAAGCCTTGTAATAGCTTATAGATTTATTTTTCCGTCTTTATTTTCTTTGTAAATATTTTACTATATGGTTAGTAACCTTAGGGTGTGTATAACTTATATGTAATTAAATTGAACTTAGATAATTAAAATAAGATAAATACCTGAATATAAACACTCACACACGTAAGTCGATCTTTGATCGCCATCTTGCACTTCCTAAGTTACCCCTCTCAGTTGCCTAATCAAAAGGTCAAGTAGGGTGTATAAAGCAAAAAGTCCCTCAAAGTAAAGTCATCTAGTCCCTTAACAGTAAAAGATCAAGTCCCTCTTCGAATGTTGCCTTCGTAATGATCTTGTCCCTTCCGAATAAAGATGACAGTCCCTCCAAAAATGCTTATACACCCCACAGTTGCCTTCATAAAAAACAGATGTCCCTCTCATGTCCCTTAACACATCCAAGGTAATGACTACCTACTCCTTAATAGTAGGGATAGTCTTACCAATGAAAGGATACAGAATAAGAAAGACTTTAAACTTTAGGGTAGGTTCCTCTTATATACTTGCTCACTTCAAAAACTTTTCAAACTCTTCACAATTTCAAACAAATTTTCAAAAACAAGTTTTTACGCATCCGTACATGGATCATTATCAACTATTCTGAAAATTTTTCTATTCACACACTACACTTTCAAAAACAATTCAAAAAAAGTGAGCTAAGTAACTAAGAGCCCATGGATAACCATGGATGTAAAGGGTGCTAACACCTTCCCTTTACATAACCTACCCCCCGGACCCAAAAATATCTCTTAAGGTCTTTCCTGTTCTTTTATACCCTTTCCTTTTGGATAAAATAAAAGTCGGTGGCGACTCTTGCTATCCGCAACATAACTAAAGTCAGTTCTCCCACCGTGTTACAGAACTGGCGACTCTGCTGGGGATTTAAATTTAAGAGGGGTACCCTTAGGAATTAAGATCACTTTAATATTGTTTGATTTGTCTGCTTTATATTACTTGTTGGGGTGCTCTTATGTGTGAAAGGTCCTAACCCGGATCTAGTGTACCTTAGGTAAATGGCAATAGACCAAGGAAACTGTACGACGTATATCGATACGGTTGATCTGGTGGCCATAGTTAGTGTGACTTCTTGGTTGGTGCTTATGTTCCTTAAGTCAAGTTGAGGATAATATGAGGCTGCCATATGTTGTCAATGCACTAACTAACTTTTAGAACCCTAGTTAACTCATCTTGGCCTTTAGAAAGTAGTGAGGTAACCGGCTTTGGTGCAGACTGAAGTTGGTTGACACTCGATACTACGCTTATTGAGATTCTAAACTTGGAAGGTTTTGGTTGGCAAGTAAGTTGCCTTCTGATCAACCACCCTTGTGAAGGATCAATGATATTGAGATCCCTTAGAACCCGGTTACTTTTGTAGGACAGGATGAACCATCTAACTTCAGGGGAGGGTACTTACCTTAAACCTCATGCAAGCCTTTAAACCTAGGGCTATGGTGTGACTTGTTTGTGTGTGCCACATGTTTGTGATTGAGCATAACATCATGACATCATCATGCATCATAAGCATAGCATTTTCACTAACCATTTCAAGGACCAAAGGATTTATCTTTGTTCTTTGTTGCAGGTCATGGCTTCTGCTCGTAGAAACACTATCAGGATCAACTTTGTGGGCATACCTGCTAAGCTTAAAGAGTTGGTTTCTCAAGTGTCTGATCATTCCCAGTTCATCAAGAGACATGGTCACCTATTGGATCTAGTCACTTCAGGGTTCAATGAAGACATGATGAGTGTCCTGTTTCAGTTCTTTGACCCTAAGCACCACTGCTTTACATTCCCCGACTATCAGCTGGTTCCAACCATGGAGGAGTTCTCTAAGCTTCTGGGTATACCTGTTCTTGATCAAAGACCCTTCACAGGTTTGGAGAAGGAGCTTAAACCAGAGGTTATTGCTGCAGCTCTACATCTGAAGAAGGCTGACATTGTTCTAGAAACCAGAAGTGGAGTCAAGGGTATTCTTGCTAAGGTATTAATGGATAAAGCTCAAATGTTCTTGAAGGCCATGAGTCATGATGCTTTTGAAGAGATCTTAGCCTTGCTAATTTATGGCTTAGTATTGTTCCCCAATTCAGATCAGTTCATAGACGTTCATGCCATCAATATATTCCTGAGTCACAATCCAGTGCCTACATTGCTTGGAGACATCCTGCATTCTCTTCATACCCGTACTACAAAGGCAAGAGGAACTTTGATGTGTTGCATACCTTTGCTTTCTAGGTGGTTTATTTCTCACCTTCCTCGCTCAGTAATGAAGAATTAGCAAGGGTTCAGATGGTCCAAGAGGATCATGTCACTCTCGCATTCAGATATTCATTGGTGCTCCAGTTCTATGGAAAATGTTACTATCATTGACCGTTGTGGGGAGTTTCCTAATATGCCACTTCTAGGCATAAGAGGAGGCATCACCTACAACCCCTCTCTAGCTTTACGACAGTTTGGTTACGCTCGGAGTGATGGTCCACATGACATGTTGATTCAGAGCATTGTGTTTGACTACGACAACGATCTTCAAGGTTACCGTCAAAGATTCATACGAGCATGGGGAAAAGTAAACAAGGTTGACAGCAAGACTCTGGAGCCTAAGTACACTATTCCTATGGAAGCTTATCTCAGATGGGTGCGATCTCGTGCTCAGACTCTCATGATGCCATATCCTGCTATCCTGCCAGTTACCATGGAACCTGTTGCTGAAGGAGATACTGCTTATACCATCCTTCACCCAGACATGCCTACTGACATGGAAGATTTATAGAGATCCTGGATCCAATTGAAGGAGCAAAGGGATACTTTCGAGGCTCATTACAAAGCAAGCCAAGAAAGAATCCTGGAACTAACAAAGAAACTTCACGAGGAGCGGAATCTCAACTCATACCTCAACACAAAGAGGAAACGTCCATGGGAGACTTAAAACCCCATCTTTTGTACTTATTTCATTTCATTTTCTGTAATCCCAAGAGGCAAAACAAATTTATTACTAATAAAAGTTTACCTTCTTGTTTGTTTAAGCAAATTTAAATCCTGCGGTCCTTGAATACATTGCATATACATTCACATATCATATCATTGCATCACAGGTTTATTGTGCACAGGTTTCTTATCTTCTCGCTGTTTATTTCAGCAATGGCTCTTGAACAAACAGTTAAGGATCTCCAGGCATAAAATGCACAGTTCCAAGAGCTGATCCTGAACCTGACCAAGGGGCAGGATGAATTGAAGATACTGCTGGCTAAGGACAACAAGGATGATCAGCTGAAACAACTACAAGCTGAGATGACAGAAATGAGGATCCAGATGAATGGCCAGGTGGCTCTTATTCAAAGCTTAGCTCAGGGGCAAGAAGAGCTGAGAACCTTTATCCATAAACTTCAAAGTAATGGAGTCAGGAATCTAATTGTCAATCAACCTCCGTTAGAACAAGCTGATCTGATTGAAAAGAAGATGAAGATAAAAGAAGGTAAGAAACAGGTTGCCATTGATTGTTCTTCAGTTGAAGAAGAAAGACCTGATAAGGTTAATCCACCTCAACACAAGAAATATAGAAGGCAGTTTATCAAGTTTAGCACTCCAATGTCACAAGTTCTTCAATGCTTGTTGGAGATGAAGTTAATTTCCTTGGAAAATCCTCCTCAAAATCCTAAAACTTCCTCTCCTCGCTATAACCCCAGGGCAAGGTGTGAGTACCACTCCAACAGTCCTGGACATGATATTAATAGCTGTTGGGCATTGAAGAAAAAGATTCAAGACCTGATTGACGAAGGAATCCTAGAGGTTACTCCAGAGGGTCAAGTTGAGTTTTACTATCATCCAGAAAACACCGAAGCTGCAAGACAAATTACCCAGTATAGCAAGAAAGGAAGCCTACCCATTCCTGTTGAGATATGGGGCACCTTGGGACATCCAAGTGGTAAATTTGATTTCATGGTGAAGTATGCTGCTCCTCAAAGTTCATAGATTGCAATTGAGGACATTCAGCCAACTGGATGGGACAACATTTGAATTTTTCATTTGTAATTTCTTTTATTTGTTTGAACACTTACTATTATGTTAAACTTTTGTTTTCATTAATGCATCGCATATGTTTGTCTTGAATTAGTCCATTCGTTCCACTATATTTTGAATTATGCTTCTTATTTCTATCTTGTGATATTTAACTCCTGATAAAGCTATAAGCCTATAGAGGGAGGATGACGAAAACAATACCATAATTTTATGCAGTATGCTTTTGAACAGACTATGCTGACGATGTACAGGCATTGTTTCAATTCCTAAACAGTGGAGATATAAGGAAGTTAATCCCTAGTCAACCCTTTTGAGCCTATGAAGTAGGAGTTTTTATTCTCACAAATTAAAACCCTTATTCATAACCTGGGGCAGGGTAGTTACTCAGTTAACTCAAAATATGCCAGTTATATGTGTTGTACACAACTAATGATGGTTCTCTGTAATCATGAAACCTGACAGTCAATATCCAGCAAAAGAATAATCTACTAAGTCAAAACCTATGAAGGAAACTTAGTAAAACATTAAGACATCCCGCTGACTGTAACCTTGAAATAACAGTTCAGGAGGGATAATAAAGTCAAAAAAAAAAAAGAAGAAGAGGTCACTATAAACCCTCAACAAAGAAAGATGACTGAATGTTCAAATAAATTTTGGGTTTCTGAACCATCACAAATGTCAATGTTATAATTCTAAACTCATTTAAGCATCAATGCATAAGTTAACTGAGTATAGGACTGAAGAACATCATGGAGAATGGGTTGGGTACAAATAAATTTGAGCCTTTATCTTTTGTTTCTTAAACCATGAACCAGGCCACGTTATAACCCTTTAAAAGTCCTAACTGAAGCATGGTTAGTTCGAAAGCGTACTATTACAAAAAGGTATCCTGACTCCTTTAGGGCTTATTATAAAACTTGAGTTAATATCACAGTTTTCACAAAAAATGTTGTTCTAAAATAACTCTTTTTCAAAATTTCAAGACAGACATAAGCATTGCATTTTTGAACATATCTGTTTACATATACTTGAGTGTTTGATAAATAGAGAAACTTACAGGATGAATGTTCAAAGTCCTTCCGATAAACAAAGTTGCTTCCTGGATCAAAGTCCATGTATACAAAGGGGCATAGTCATGACCTCCCAATCAAGGGGGCAGGCCATGATACTTCCTAACTCATTTGGGGCAATCAGGACAAGATTCAAATATGTTTAAGCAGCCAGAGGCAGATCTCCTCATCTATCTGAAATGCCAAGGGCATAGTCACTGTTTCCCAGTCAAGAGGCATACCAAGTTACTGTTCAATTCAGTTGGGGCAATTAGGTCCAGACTCATCTGTGCTTAATAGCCAGGGGCATTTTTCCTCATACAGTTGAATTACCAAAGGTGACATTACAGAGTTCACAATGCCAGGGGCACTTTTCCTCATACAGTTAAATTACCAAAGGTGACATTACAGAGTTCACAATGCCAGGGGCATATGCTTATGGGGCATTCTACTTGTTTCTCTTGAGATAGCTCATTACAGATACTTCCATTATGGGACAATTCATCCTCAACCAAGGGGCAATGCTTTCTCTTCAAATCTAATACCTGGAGCGTATATGGTCCATTACAGTTTGAAGACACATTCCTCTCATTGTATTACCTTGATATTGGATTCTCAGCTGAAACCATGATGGAAATTAGTTGTCTACACCAGTAGTATCAGATGGTGTCAATATCATGTATTCAGATCCAGCTATGAGGATTTCTGGAAAGGTACTCAGGAAAGTTAAAGAATTTCAGGAGCCATAGATCCAATTGGTTATACACTCTCGAAGTTGAAACGATTCTGTTTTCAAGTTCAGCTTTACTTTTCCCTCTGAATCCAGATTTACTTTTACCCTAAGCGAAACGTCCATTGGTTATGTTTGAATGTATCATGCTTTTGAATATGATTGATGTTTACCAGAAATGCATGTATGCTTTTAATACGATTAATGTTTACCAGAAATGCATGAAAATGCAGTAATAGTATTTACTAAGGACGAACGAGGGAAGGATCTCAACGAAGCTTCGCCGGTTCACCTTTACAAGACAGTTACAAAACCCTCAGTAGGGCAAATCCATCTTCATAAAGTCTCATCTCCCCTGGAATTTATATCCATCTCTTTTATCCTCATACGGATATTCGGGAATTTATTTTCCAATAAGGGTACGACGAACAAAGACGGGATGTTGTATCTACTCTACTATCAAACGAAGACGGGATGTTATATCTACCCTACCATCAAACGAAGACGAAGGTTATATATACCTTACTATCCCAGCATACGGGAGGTGATATCTATCCTTACTATCCCCATCATACGGGAAGTTATCTATACCCTGTTACCCCCAGCAGACAGAGGGTTATATATTCTTCAAACAACGAATCGGGATTTATTTTCCCTGGCCAGCAGTTGTTATACAAAGATGTCCAGACTCTTCCGGCAGTATCATATCATACATACATCATTTACATCATACCATAGCACATATATCCATAAACATATAGTACATTACTTGAGCACATCATGTTATACATGCATACATAAAGCATAAACTAATGTTATTATACAGAATGCTACCTTGTTTTCAGGTTAATTATCCAACAAACAAACTTATGATCTTCGGGACTGCTTTATCGTAACCTCAGAGTTACTTTATCCTCCTGATAAGCTTCTTATTACTTTGGGACTGCTTTATCGTAACCTCAGGGTTACTTTATCCTCCTGATAAGCTTCTTATTACTTTGGGACTGCTTTATCGTAACCTCAGGGTTACTTTATCCTCCTGATAAGCTTCTTATTACTTTAGGACTGCTTTATTGTCACCTCAGGGTTACTTTATCCTCCTGATAAATTCTCATGACTTCAAGACTGCTTTAGAGTTATTGATTGCTCTATCCTCCTGAAATCACATTATTATTTCAAGACTGCTTTAGAGTTATCATTATTGATGGCTCTATCCTCCTGAAATCATTACTTCAAGACTGCTTTAGAGCTGTTGATTGCTCTATCCTCCTGAAATCACATTATTATTTCAAGACTGCTTTAGAGTTATCATTATTGATGGCTCTATCCTCCTGAAATCATTACTTCAAGACTGCTTTAGAGCTATTGATTGCTCTATCCTCCTGAAATCACATTATTATTTCAAGACTGCTTTAGAGCTATTGATTGCTCTATCCTCCTGAAATCATATTACTACTTCAAGACTGCTTTAGAGTTATCATTTGGCTCTATCCTCCTGAAATCATTACTTCAAGACTGCTTTAGAGCTATTGATTGCTCTATCCTCCTGAAATCACATTATTATTTCAAGACTGCTTTAGAGCTATTGATTGCTCTATCCTCCTGAAATCATATTACTACTTCAAGACTGCTTTAGAGTTATCATTTGGCTCTATCCTCCTGAAATCATTACTTCAAGACTGCTTTAGGGTCATCATTATTGATTGCTCTATCCTCATGAAGACATGTTGTTACATCAGTATTACTCCAATATCCTGAACGCATATTATTAATACCTCAGGACTGCTCCAGACTCCTGACAGCTTTCATTATACCTCCATATTTTGGACTGCTTTATCTTCCAAGAAATATATCCGAAGAACTTTCCCCTAGTGGCATCTTTAAGCCCACTCAATCATATTCAACCAACCATCAATATCACTCTATGCACTGGTGAGTTCAAATTTTTGGGCTTTTGTGTTCAATCCCCTTCAACCTTCCAGGTTACGACTGGCAAATATACCAATCTAACCCCTCAGGTTTCAGAAAATTGAACAGGGGCAGCTGTTGCACCCCAAAATTTGCCCTCTATTTTTAACTCTAACCAATTTTTTGTTTCACATTCATTTGCATCATCTTCATAGCATAACATTTTTTTTTCTGTCTTAATATTAGCCGGAATAATTTCTCGGAATTTACAAACAGACTGGTCAAATTAATTTTCAATTATGCCTAAAATCAGTGAACGAAAAAATGTCAAGTTTAAGTTTGCAAATGTCGGTAATATTAATCTGCGGTTCACGTGGTTTAATTTGACATGCTACAAATATTTTTATGACTATTTTTGGTCATATGTTGATCAGTCTGAGCGGCTTAAACGGTCATAATTTTTATTTAAAATCCGACCAAACGCTGTATTTTTCCGAGTCATTTATTTCGCGTTGATTATTTTGACGTGTTCATTTTATTTTTTCGAGCACTTTGGCACTTGACTTTGAGTCTATTTATTTTTATATAGGGTCTAGAATAAATAAATAGGATTATTAATTTTTATTTTATTTTAACTAATTTAATTATTAAAACTTTATTTGTTTTTTAAATTAATATTTTATTGGGTCTAGAATAAATAAATGAAATTGTTAGTTTTTATTTTAATTTTAACTAATTTAATTATTAAAACATTATTTGTTTTTTAAATTAATATTTTATTAGGTCTCAAAATAAACACTTTGGCCCATTATACTAACCCTAATTGGTCCCTATATATACCTAATGTGTTGCTGCTGAAAAAAAGAATTAAAAATAAAAAGGACAGAAAAGTAGCGGCGGTAGGCATGTGCGGTTCGTAATCATATGTACAATTTTTTTTCTCTTATACATGTATATGTGTTGTAATATTTATATGATAATGTTGATGTTGAATGAAAAATGGCAGGTACATACATAAGGTTTTGTCTATATATTTCTATGTTATTGCTAATCCAATTTTTTTTCACTATGTGCCATATATTTGAATAAGTCTTGACGTCAGTATGATACACAATAGCAATTGCGTGTGGAATCATTGTCGCGTTAGTGCTTTACCGGTCTGTGTTTTCATTTGGTACTACACAAGTGGTGTTGTGATTAAGCTCCAGGTGAGTTTGGTTTCCTAAATTATACACACAAATGGTTTTTTTAATATTTATATTATTCTATTTTGTTAAATACTTTTTTTTATTTTATAAACTTGATCATGTCATTTGGATCGGATCGTGTCGATACGCCATTTTCGCATCTGTGTGTAAGAGGCGTGACACTTATGTTGATCTGATCCAGTTGCGATGACCGCAATTTTGCGTTAGCAACGTCCTTGTTCTTTCTTAATTTATTTTTTTTATGTTATATATTTAGATCTGTACAGATAACTAACTACCTTGATTTTTTCCTAAACCTTGACAATTCCGCCACAAACTCTAAATTTCAAACCTAAAACTTTAACCGTGTTTAACCGTATTATTTCCTTTAAACCATAAACATTTTCACAAACCTTAACAACCCTGTTATTATTTCTTATTTTTGCTCATGTTTATGTTATTCATACATTGTAATTGCTTCGCCCTTGTAATATTTTAAGTTTTAACTTGTAATATTTTCAGTTTTACTTTTCGTCATATAATTATGTAACTGCCTCAGCCATGTAATAGTGTAGGAATTTTTATTTTCTGCCTTTAAATTTCTGCCTTTATTTATTTTTATTATTCCCTGCGTGGTTAGTAATTTAGGGTGTGCCAAGAACCGAAAATCAATATGGACTTAGATCATTAATTTAAAAAAAAAAACTAATTAATCAATAAACTTTTTCTTATAATAATAATAATAGTATTTTGTATATAATTTTTATCATAATTATATTTTGTAAGTAAATAATCAAATAATCAAATTTGCTAATTCTTCTTTTAACTTCTAAAATTTTTGTCATTCTTTTATACAATTGTAAATAAAATCTAATTGACTCTTTTTTATAATTAAATAATTATGATTCTAAAATATTGTATATAATTTATAAATAACCTACTAACTTAATAATAATAGTTTTCTATGATATTTATTTAATTTGTAAATATTATTTTAATAATTCTTTTACTTTATGTTTTGTATATTAATAATATTATTTTCTTAATTGTACTATAATAGTAATAATCATATAATATAAATAATTAAAAGTTTTCTTAATAATCTTTAATTGTTTTTCTCTAAACTTAATTTTTTTTTTTACTAATTCTAATAACTTCTAAAAAATCTAACTTGTCTAACTTAAACTTTTTCTTTTTAATTAAATGTTTAATTGTTATTTCTTTAATTTATTTTAACTTTATTATTATTATAATTACTTTATTATTATTATTATTATTATTGCTTTATTGTTAATATTGCTTTATTATTTTTGCTTCATTATTATTATTATTGCTTTATTGTTAATATTGCTTTATTATTTTTGCTTCATTATTATTATTATTATTATTATTATTGCTTATTTATTATTTTATTATATCTATTGTTCTTGCTTTATAATTTATTTTTATCCTATTATTATGTATCTGCCAAAGCCTTGTAATAGCTTATAGATTTATTTTTCCGTCTTTATTTTCTTTGTAAATATTTTACTATATGGTTAGTAACCTTAGGGTGTGTATAACTTATATGTAATTAAATTGAACTTAGATAATTAAAATAAGATAAATACCTGAATATAAACACTCACACACGTAAGTCGATCTTTGATCGCCATCTTGCACTTCCTAAGTTACCCCTCTCAGTTGCCTAATCAAAAGGTCAAGTAGGGTGTATAAAGCAAAAAGTCCCTCAAAGTAAAGTCATCTAGTCCCTTAACAGTAAAAGATCAAGTCCCTCTTCGAATGTTGCCTTCGTAATGATCTTGTCCCTTCCGAATAAAGATGACAGTCCCTCCAAAAATGCTTATACACCCCACAGTTGCCTTCATAAAAAACAGATGTCCCTCTCATGTCCCTTAACACATCCAAGGTAATGACTACCTACTCCTTAATAGTAGGGATAGTCTTACCAATGAAAGGATACAGAATAAGAAAGACTTTAAACTTTAGGGTAGGTTCCTCTTATATACTTGCTCACTTCAAAAACTTTTCAAACTCTTCACAATTTCAAACAAATTTTCAAAAACAAGTTTTTACGCATCCGTACATGGATCATTATCAACTATTCTGAAAATTTTTCTATTCACACACTACACTTTCAAAAACAATTCAAAAAAAGTGAGCTAAGTAACTAAGAGCCCATGGATAACCATGGATGTAAAGGGTGCTAACACCTTCCCTTTACATAACCTACCCCCCGGACCCAAAAATATCTCTTAAGGTCTTTCCTGTTCTTTTATACCCTTTCCTTTTGGATAAAATAAAAGTCGGTGGCGACTCTTGCTATCCGCAACATAACTAAAGTCAGTTCTCCCACCGTGTTACACTCTGATACGTAACACTCGGGGGGGATGAACGCTTAGTTGTTTTGTTGTTGTTTTAAGTTGTTTCAGTTAAAATATGTTGTTACTAAGTTGTTTAAGTTGAACAAAATTTCATACCATATTTAGTTGAATATTTGAGAATCCGCTGCGTAGTTGTAAATGTTGTTCTAGTTTCAAAAATGAATAAAAGTTGTTATTATAGTTTCATCTGAATCAAAAGTGTTATGTATCGATGTAGTATTTGATTAAATGAATAAGTTTTTGAAAGATGAAATATGGCATCCTATTTGTTTACTTGTTGATTGAATTTTCCTACTCTGATTTTCAATATATTTGTCGGGTAGAAATGGGGTGTTACATTAGTGGTATCAGAGCAGGTCGGTCCGTCTGGCCAATGTTGTCTAATGTCATTTATTCCTTAGTACTCTATATGTGTGTGAAACACTGTCGGTGCTTGTTTATTAGTTTCTACTCACTGTCTTCATGTGTTGGTTTGGATTAAGTGGGGAGAGGCTTGCTCCCGGACTGTTGTTGGTATGTGGAAGTTGGGTCAAGTTGATGTTGATTGCAAGAGTGCAAGGTTGTTGAAGAGATGTTGTTGCGGACCGGCGAGAGTATGTACTCATGAAATAGTATCGGTCGAGTGGATATGTGCATATATTATGGATGGTGAATTGATTGAGAATAAGGAATTATTCCGAAGAAAATAATAAGTTGATGGATCAAGTCGGTAGATTAATATGCCTTGAGTATAGTTGGATTAAAATCGAGTAATTTCATAGTTGGATGAAAAACAAAGATTTTGGCAGATCTTGGAAGCAAGAGGGAGAGAGATGGAACTTATGTTCATTAATCTGAAATTCTGATTTTTGGGAATTTTGGAGCAGCTGTCAGTAAAAGAGGCATAACATTTTACTCATGATTCTGATTGGAGCGATTATGGACTTTTTGGAAAGCTTACAAAATTCCATACAATTTGCATATAAAATTTTCCTACATGAAGTTTGTGAAGAAGGAGAAAAGTGCGTTTTAATAATTGGGTCTGATGTTGATTTTGGAAAATTCTGCATACGGGAATTCTGAACCAGTCCCATTGTAAGGAGAATAAGTTTTTAGTCGTAACTCAGATTCAAATGACTCTTGAAGTTATGAAATCTAAACGAAATTCGATTCATTTTAGAATATAATTTTGTGATTGGGAGGTCTGTATTGGAAGAGATAAATGTGTTCGAAGTTGAGAAATTATTGCTGAAAATTGAGAAATATGAAGATGAGTGTGAAATATTGATAAGAATAAAATGTTGGTATTAGAAAGAATACGACGGTGTCAGTGAAGGCGTAGAGATGCAATTTATATTGAATGAGAATGATTATAGTAGCAATGTTGTGTGATGGTAATGTTGAGAGAAATGCGAATGCTTGGTTAGTGTTGTTAAAAAATTTAACTTGGATGAAAGTTGTAATTGGAGCGAACCGAATTGGATTATACTCGATGTTGTAGCGACTCTGGTGTTAGAAGTATATTTAAAGTTGTGTTATGCTACGAGCATGTATAAGCGACCATGTATTGGATTTTGGCCGTTTTGGTATAATTGATGAAGTCGAAATTAAGGAGACTAAGAAGACATTGGTAAGCCTTAGAGAGTTGGCAGAGCATTATGTTTACAGACTTTGGGCACAAGTTGAAGTATGCTATTGTGTTGGGTAATGATGATTTATGCCATCGTTATGGTTTTCAGATATCTATTGACAAATTGAGGAACCGATCACCCTTAATCTATTTTTGATAGTAGACAGAATCATAATTGATAAATGGATGTGTCATGCCAACTAGTATAATATGTAAGTTGAATTAGTTGAAGTCACGCTGAGTGCTTGTGAATTGTTTGTTTGGTCGATGCAGGTTTATATATAAGAATATTGGTTGGGTTTGCAGATGTAGCATGGGGTTTATATTGGATTGATGAGTAGTATGGGAACTCATAGTTGAACTCTGGATAATTCGAGTGTTGTTTTGTGATGAATCATGTGGCTTGAAACTTGAAGCTTTCTAGAGATTATTCGAGGAGAAGGTAATGGAAATGTAAGACCATGATTTGACAAGAATGTTAGATAGAGTTGAGTTGCAATTATTAAAAGAAGTGGAGTTATAAGATGATTTGATACAGTGAAATTTTGGTTAGAAAAAGATGAGTTACTTGGTTGTGTTGATTCAGATAAGAATTTATGAAGCACTGTGTCAATAAGTAGCAATCGATGATTCGGTATGTTGAGTTAGTGGAAAGTGAAAAAGATGAGTTATCTTATTGAAATCAGTTGGACCCATGTACCATATGTTGTTGTAAGGAAGTTAAGCGCTTAAGATGAATTTTGCAGAATGTGTTATTAAAAGATGGTAAAGTTGTTGTTATGTTTTATGATAATTTATGGTAGTATATGATCATTTTATCCAAGATTTGGAAGTAGTCGCAGCTGTAATTATGTTGAATGTTCAGAAGTGTTGTCTTATGGATCTAATTTGAAGTATTCGGAAACTACGAGAGCGTAGAATACCGGTTGGAAAGAATTTCCGAAGAGTTAAGTCGAAGTCCTTATTGTTATGTTGATTTTGGTGATTGAAAGTTGGAAGTAAACTCTGTTAGACGATAGCGCGGATCTAGAAAGGGGGTTGAATAGATCCCTTTTTAAAATTTACTTTTCAAAATTAAGTTGAAAAAGTATTGCGGAAGTTTCCCGGAAAATCCTCTAGTTCAAATTAGAAGTCACCGGAGATCGGATATGCGTAAAACCCAATTGGAATGAAATGATGACTAGAAGAATTAATATTTCACAAATGATTCACTTGATAATTCAGCACTTGATAAAACTATTCTTAACAATGATATGGAGAAGAAATTAAGCACAATCAAATTGAATTTGTGTGGTTAGACTTTTTACCAAACACTTGGAGTGCACACACCAAGAATAATTTTGTTGTATCAAATAGTGCAGAATTTTACCCACTATAGTTATCACTTTTGAGTGTAACTATTTATCAAACAATTTGAGTGCACTAATTTGATACACCCGAATTTTCAAGCACACAAGATCAATATGAACAAAAGTAAAATGCGAGAAATGTAAAGAACACAAGGAATTTGTTGAGGCAGTTCCTTCGTCGTCCTCGCTCGAAGTACTCTGCCCCCAATTCAAAATTGAATTGGGCAATTTTATTAAATCGCAATTGTTTTACAAGAAGAGAGATAAATAAACCAACAAACCAAACCGCATTGAATATGCTGTCAAATCTTCTTCTTGTCCCTTGATCCAAAGTAGAAACAAGTCTTCCACGCGTGTCGAGAAAGCCTCCGATTAATTGCTCCCTTCTTGCAAGAATTCACGATTCTCCAAACTTTGAGCACGGCTGATTTTCTCCAACACTTGTGAACCCACAAAGACCTTCGCAATCTTCCATTTACCATGATATGAAAGAACGATCCACTTGATCTTCAATCAACCTCACTCGGCTGAATCTACAAACGACCGATGTGTGCAAAACCCCCAAATCTTCAATGATCTTGGAGGAGAAAACCCTTCAAATTTTTCCAAGGAAAACCCACACACTCTAGACCCAATCTGAAACTCTAATTCACGATTGAATGTTATCTTCGAAACAAGCACCGTAATCAAACAAAGATTGCTGTGTGTGATTGTTGATTGACGCAAGAATGAAGAAGATGAAGAGAGTTGTGTGTATATCTTTCACTTTCCTTGTTATTTTACTCAAATGAAAATAAATCAGCTATTTATATTGGTCAGAGAAAGTAACATAAGAGAGGGAAAAATTAAATGAAAAAATGAGTCAGCACAGTAATGAGCCGACTCAATTCATTAAATGTGCCGACTCAAAATACCAGATGAGCCGACCAAAATGAACAGAGAGGCAGCCTGTTGAGACCCGCAGAAAATGAGAAGAGAAGACTTCTTGATGAGTCGACTCATGAAGGGTTTTGAGCCGACTCATCCATACCCATGAGTCGACCAAAATTGATGCATCAAGCAGCCTATTGGGACCCGTGTGTTTGACACCAAATTACACTGAATGAGTCGGCTCATTGTGGAATTTGAGTCGGCTCATTCAGTTCATTTTTCCAAAAAGGCCAATTCTTGCTTTTTCTTAGAGAATAACTTAAGCCATCAAATATGCCAAGTTTTTGACACATTAAAATTCATGCCATGTCACACAAACTCCCCCTTTTTGATGATGGCAAACACTTGATGAATCAATCGCCATATGTTGTTGTTAAGCTCCCCCTGACAATATGACCCGATCTTATATGCTATCAATATCAAGATCATCTCCCCCTTTGACAACATCAAAAAGAAGATGAAACTTATGAGTTAATTTCAAATAGCATGCAAAACCTAATTTCAATTGAAAAACCAATTGCAATAGGAACACACATTCATAAACACACAATTTGGAAAAGCGAGTAAAGAAAATGACAATAAACAGAAAAAATGAATCAAAGGAAATATGAGTTCATACAAAAAAACATACACAACACTCATAAACATCACAAAAACATATTATGCAGTTATTCTCTCAAGCTTGGGGATTACGATCCCGAGTGGATGGGTAACGGCGACGATAAGTGATGGGTTGTGAGTCATCCATGTTGGTTTCGGTAAACTAAAGAAAACTGCTGTTGAGAGAGTTGAAGGCAGTGTCCTGAGCAACTAAATGATCCTACAATGCTGTATACCGAGTGTCTTGAACGGACACATAATCTGCAAAAGCGGTGTCTTGCTCATTTAAACGTCGTTCTATCTCCGAGTATCTTTCAGTCTGAGTGGTGTAGAAAGCTTGCTGTTGAAGGTGCATATTCTGAAGCATGGCCATAATACCTGACGAATCAGCTTGATGCGGTTGAGACGGAGGAGGAGATGGAGGAGTAAAGCGAGTGTCGGTGTGTGTCCAACCGGTATGTTGCCATTCACCCCATCCTTGATTGGCATGGGAATCAGAAGATGGATTACCATTCCATTATGCGTTGTCAGGAGGCAAATCTTCATTTGGAACCGCATTTGGTGCATTTTGATCCTCAAGATCATCCCCTTCAGAATTTTCGTCCGCCTCTTGATTAAAGTCACCTCGTGATAGAAAACGATAACGTCTTTCTTGGGAATCCCACATGTGACCCATTAGACTTAAGGTCTTTTGTTGAAACCAATTTGAGTCAGGCACTGAGACCATAGGTAAGTCAAAACTAACAATTTCCGCTTTGTCGATGATCTTCTGAATGATGGAAGGATATGCAAGAGCAACTCCTTTCTTTTCCTTTAAGGTAAAAATACGACTCGCAAAATAATGGGGTCAGTTGACTTTTGATCTTGTTCCGAAGAATATATATCAAATGAACTTAACTCATATCAATACGAGAGAAGCCACCTTTCTTTGGACATAAATTGTGGGCAATAATCCAATGAAGGATATGATCCAATGGCTTAACTTTTCCAGTAGTAGTTGTATTCGGAAACAATTCAGAATTAGCAATGAAGTCAACAAAAGGTTCTTTAAGCATACCATTTAGTTCAGAACGAAATGAGTAATTCTCCAATTGAGATGTATCAGTCATCAAGATACTAGCTTCCTCAGGATCAATTCGAAACAAATCTTTCCACACTTGAGCATTAACAGTGAACATTCTAGAGCCCATAAGGAAGTTGAATTTGAAACCTTTAAAAGTACCAACCAGACCAACATAGAACATTTTGACCAAATCCTCATTATAGTCAACATGATAGGAGAGAAAGGGATTGATACCTTGAAAATTTATCAGTTCAATAATGTGAGGAATGTGCATTTGAGTTGTTGTTGTTCTTGAGTACACATATTGAGGAACAACCTTCCTGTTCTTGAATCTCTTGTTATAATCCTCAACTAAGTCAGATGGAAGGAGAGACAAAACATTGACTGGGAGTGATGATTGTGAAGTAGAACCACGTGACCTTTTACCTGTAGGTCTTGAAGCCATTGTTGAGAAATTTGAAGCTTTGAGAGAGGATTTTAGGGTTTGAGAATGAAGAGAGAAACTTGAGAGAATATGAAAATATGAGATGATAATGATAATAAAATGAAATTTTAATGAGTTTTATTGAAGAAATAAAAAAAAACATAAATGAAAGTCAAAAGTGGATGAAAGGCATTGATGTGCCGACCTAGGGAGAAGAAAAGGCAGGCGGCGCGTCTTTTCAAGACAACCAAATGTCAGTTGACGCGACAATGAGCCGGCTTAAATTGTAAAATGAGTCGACTCAATTTGAATTTGAAATGAGTCGGCTCAACGAAGCAGATAGGTCGACTCATAAGGTTCCATGAGCCGAATCATGAGTCGGCCTGTTGGGACCCGACAGTTTTAAAATTTTTTTCACCAAAAGCCACTTAAACCACCTCAATTCATGAAAATATCATCATATATGCTAATTATTTAACAGACAATCAATCATAATTCAAGAGTATAGAAGAAATAGAAAAACAAACGTAAGCAATGCAACACAATTTTACTATATATATCATGAATGCATAGAGATAACAAAGTATAGAAGGATATTACCTCGTGTATATGAGAAATAGATGTACAGTAACTCTATACAACAAGAAGTTAGATACAAGAGAAGGTGAACCAAGGAATAATATACAAACAAAGCAATGATTATTAAGATCTATCCGAGATGTCAAGAACACCAAGTTCCCTACGGATAAAGAAGAAAGGATCAGTAGCTAGTGGTTTTGTAAAAATATCGGCTAGTTGATTTGAACTATCAACGTGCTCAAACACCACATCACCTTTCTCTACATGATCCCTAAGGAAATGATTCCTTATTTCAATATGCTTAGTGCGTGAATGAATAATAGGATTTTTGGTAAGATTAATTGCACTAGTGTTGTCACACAAGATTGGAATTTGTTTGAAAGAGATATTGAAGTCGAGCAATTGTTGTTTTAGCCATAAGATTTGGGCACAACAATTTCCGGCTGCAATATACTCCGCCTCTGCAATTGATAAAGCAACAAAAACTTGCTTTTTGTTATGCCAACTAACAAGAGAGTTTGAAAAGAAATGACAAGTTCCACTTGTGATTTTCCTATCCACTTTGCAACCGGCAAAGTCGGAGTCGGAAAAACCTACCAAAGAGCAATCACTACCCTTAGGATACCATAAACCAAACTTAGACGTACCACAAAGATACCTAAGTATACGTTTAACTGATTTTAAATGTGATTCCTTAGGCAAGATTGAAACCTAGCACACATAGATACACTAAACATAATATCTGGATGCAATGCGGTAAGATAAATAAGAGATCCGATCATACCTCGATACCTTTTTATATCTACATCCTTACCCTTTTCATCACGATCAAGACTTGCAGCAGTAGGCATTGGTGTATCAATAGACTTGGAGTTTGACATATCAAACCTTTTGAGTAACTCATTGCAATATTTAGTTTGACTTATGAAGGTTCCATCTTCAAGTTGTCTAATTTGAAGTCCGAGGAAGAAATTTAGCTCCCCCATCATACTCATCTCAAATTCACCTTGCATAGAACTTGAAAATTCTTTGACCAACTTCATGTTAGTAGATCCAAAAATAATATCATCTACATATACTTGAACTAATATATAATGTTTTCCTTCACGTTTAATAAAGAGAGTAGTGTCAACCTTTCCTCTTGAAAAACCTTGATTGATTAAAAATTTTCTTAGGCGCTCATACCAAACTCTAGGAGCTTGTTTTAGACCATATAAAACACGTTTTAGTTTGTAAACATGATTTGGTTTTTCAAAATTTTCAAATCCAGGAGGTTGACACACATAAACCTCTTCATTTATATATCCGTTAAGGAAGGCACTCTTAACATCCATTTGATATAATTTGAAGTTTTGTGAACAAGCAAATGCAAGTAAAAGGCGTATAGCCTCAAGGCGGGAAACATGAGCATAAGTTTCCTCATAGTCTATGCCTTCCTCTTGGTTATACCCTTGAGAAACAAGACGGGCCTTGTTGCGAATAATAGTTCCGTTTTCATCCAATTTGTTCCTAAAAACCCATTTGGTGCCAATTACTCGATGATCTCGCGGAGGTGGAACAAGGTCCCAAACCTCATTTCTTTTAAATTGATTTAGTTCCTCTTGCATGGCTAGGAACCAATTTTCATCAAGTAAGGCTTCTTTTGCATTTTTAGGCTCAATTTGAGATATGAAGGCATGATAAAAACAAAAGTTACTTAGTCTTTATTTAGTAATGACACCCTTTGAAATATCTTCAATGATGTTATCGATAGGATGATCTTTTGATGTCTTCCATTCCAATGGTAGATCATTTTGAAAGGATGCTTGACCTTCATATTTGAGACTAGACACATCAACCGGCTCCTTATTAACAAAATCCAGAAAGGGGTCCACACGAGAAATATCAATGTCTTTAACAATCTCACTAGAGGAGGCACCTGCACCAATAACAACACTACCTTTTCCGACAATATTCAGATAAGTTTCATCAAAAGATACATGTACAGATTCTTCAACTATAAGCAACCTGTTATTGTATATTCTATATGCTTTGCTTGAATTAGAGTATCCAAGGAAGATGCCCTCATCCACCTTTGAATCAAATTTACCAAGATTTTCTTTTCCATTATTTAGCACAAAGCATTTGCAACCAAAAACATGAAGATGTGACACATTAGGCTTTCTTCGTTTTAAGAGTTCATAGGGAGTTTTGTTTAGAATAGGTCGAATAGTGATCCTATTCAAAACATAGCAAGCGGTTCTAATAGCATCGGCCCAAGAATATTTAGGAAGACCGCTATCATTAATCATAGTTCTTCCCAATTCCTCCAACACACGATTTTTACGTTCCACAACACCATTTTGTTGTGGAGTTCTAGGAGCGGAGAAGTTATGATCAATGCCATGGTTTTCACAAAAATTTTCAAAGAGATGATTTTCAAACTCACCTCCATGGTCACTTCTAATAGTTACAATGTTTGTGCCAAGTTTATTTTGAGATAATTTGGCAAAAGTTTCAAAAGCCGAAAAGGTATCACCTTTACTAGCTAAGAAGATTGTCCAACAAAATCGAGAGTACTTGTCAAAAATAACAAAACCATAATAGTTCCCTCCTATACTTTTGATTCTAGAAGGACCAAAAATATCCATGTGTAGAAGTTCAAGAGGTCTAGAAGTAGAAACTAATTTTTTTGATTTAAAAGATATCTTGGTTTGCTTTCCCATTTGGCAAGCATCACAAAGATGATCTCTAGTGAACTTTATGTTAGGCAAACCGACAACTAAGTTTTTGGACACAACCTTATTTAGCAAGTCAAAGTTGATATGAGCTAAACGTCTATGCCAAAGCCAAGACTCTTCATTTTTGGAAATGAGACATTTAGGATCACTCAAGGTCATCGAATTCAAATCAAGCATATAAACATTGTTAACCCTCAAGCCTTTAAACACATCCTCTTTGTTTCCATTATGTTCAATTATGCAACCTTCTTTAGAGAATGAGACATTATGTCCCTTATCACATAATTGACTAATGCTAACAAGGTTATGTTTAAGACCCTCAACTAAATGGACATTAGAGATAGATGTAGAAGAGGGATTACCTACACTACCTTTGCCGAGTATAGCTCCCTTGTTGTTATCACCATAGGTAACAAAGTCATTCTTCTTAGCCACAAAGTCAAAGAATAGGGAAATATCACCTATCATATGTCTTGAGCATCCACTATCAAGAAACCATCGTTTCTCCATAGTATCAAAACACTCCACCTACATGATTAGACAAGAGAGAAAGGTACCCAATTTTCATTGGGTCCTAGACTGTGAGTGAAAATTGTGTTGCTTTTAGGCAACCATTGACAAATGCCTTTAGGGACCAAGTATCTCCTAAAACGACATTTGGCAATTATATGACCTTTCTTGCAACAATAGTGACATTTCAAGAATGGTTTAGACTTGCATTGACTATTTTGATGCTTCACAACATAGGTATATTTTTTATATGGGTTGTTCATTGATTCTCTAAAGTTTGAACGATCAATAGTGAATGTCATTTTTGGTTGTGACAACTTGTCTAGTTTGGCTTGAATAGTTTTAACCTCTTTTTGCCAAATCCAACATGTTTCACAACTATGAAAGTTGTGCCATTCTCGCTTGTCTTCTACTATAGATTCTACCATTGATGCCTTAAGAGCTTTCATAGCATTTTCATTATCCGAAACCTTTTTCTCTAAATGTGCAAAAATTCTTTTGTCGGATGCAATGCGCTTGAAAGCTTCTTTAGCTTCTTGATGGAGAATATTAAAAGTACTAAGCAAATCATTATAAGACATTTTTTCAGCATAATCATATTTAGCATGTCTTACCTCTTTCTTGCCTTTCTTATGAGCCATGAGGCAAAGGTTTACTTTCTCTTCCTCATTACTTGAGGTATCTTTTCTAGACGAATCACTATCGCTTTCCCAAGCAATATATGCTCTTCTAGCCTTGTTACCTTTTCTTTGATATTTGTGTTTTGCCTTGTCTTTCTTTAACATAGGGCAATCCAGTTTGTAATGTCCCGGTTTTCCACAGTTGTAACAAGATCCCTTGCCTTTAGTACTTTTAACAAACTCTTGCTTGGAAGGATTAGATTTTCTTCTATAGTTGATGAGACGCTTGTCCGAATGGGAAATCTCATTCTTTTTGAGATACCAATTGTATCTTCTCACAAACAAACCCATATCTTCGTTTGATTCATCTTCATCATCACTTGAATCACTCCCACTATCTTTATTGGTGGAGTATTTTGAGGAAGAAGCTTTTAATGCAATAGACTTCTTCTTCTTCTTCTCATGATCTTTATTTTTCTCGATCTTTTCTTTCTTTTCTTTATCTTCATGCTCATTTAAGTTTAAGAGCTCTTGTTCATGCTCTTGTAGTTTTCCAATGAGTGTAGTTAGATCCAAAGTTCTTACATCATTGGCTTCTTTGATTGCCGTAACTTTTGGCAACCATTCCCTAGTAAGACATCTCAAAATTTTGCTAGTTGCTACATCACTAGGAGTAGTTTTACCAAGAGCATTTAATCGATTTGTCAAGTGAGAAATTTTTTTCCCATTTCACCAACGATCTCCCCATGGCTAATGTGAAAACGATCGAACTCTTGTTGTAGAGTATTAATTCGAGCAAGCTTAACATCACCAGTTCCTTCATGGGCAACTTGTAAGGCTTCCCACATAGCTTTTTTAGCCGATGTGTGATGAGAAACTCGAAAATATTCATCCGCTCCCAAAGAAGCTATGAGTATGTTTCGAGCTTTCCAATCTTAGCTATATTTCTTTTCACCATTATCATCCCATTGTGCTTCCGGTTTTTCAATTTGGACATTATCCGGTCCGGCCATGGTTATTTGAAAAGGGCCTTCTTGAATAACTTTCCAAATTTTTCTATCAACATAGTTGATATGGATGTGCATACAATATTTCCAGTGACTATAGTTTTCTCCGGTAAAAACCGGAGCTCTATTGTACGCCCCCGTTAGATCATTGTCCATTTTCCAATAAGTTGTATGTGAAGCACTAGATGAACCAGTGCTCTTGATACCACTTGTTAGACGATAGCGCGGATCTATAAGGTGGGTTTAATAGATCCCTTTTTAAAATTTACTTTTCAAAATTAAGTTGAAAAAGTATTGCGGAAGATTCCCGGAAAATCGTCTAGTTCAAATTAGAAGTCACCGGAGATCGGATATGCATAAAACCCAATTGGAATGAAATGATGACTAGAAGAATTAATATTTCACAAATGATTCACTTGATAATTAAGCACTTGATAAAACTATTCTTAACAATTATATGGAGAAGAAATTAAGCACAATCAAATTGAATTTGTGTGGTTAGGCTTTTTACCAAACACTTGGAGTGCACACACCAAGGATAATCTTGTTGTATCAAATAGTGCAGAATTTTACCCACTCTAGTTATCACTTTTGAGTGTAACTATTTATCAAACACTTTGAGTGCACTAATTTGATACACCATAATTTTCAAGCACACAAGATCAATATGAACAAAAGTAAAATGCAAGAAATCTAAAGAATACAAGGAATTTGTTGAGGCAGTTCCTTCGTCGTCCTCGCTCGAAGTACTCTGCCCCCAATTCAAAATTGAATTAGGCAATTTTATTAAATCGCAATTGTTTTACAAGAAGAGAGATAAATGAACCAACAAACCAAACCGCGTTAAATATGCTGTCAAATCTTCTTCGTATCCCTTGATCCAAAGTAGAATCAAGTCTTCCACGCGTGTCGAGAAAGCCTCCAATTAATTGCTTCCTTCTTGCAAGAATTCACGATTCTCCAAACTTTGAGCACGACTGAGTTTCTCCAACACTTGTGAACCCACAAAGACCTTCGCAATCCTCTGTCTACCGTGATATGAAAGAACGATCCACTTGATCTTCAATCTACCTCACTCGGCTGAATCTACGAATGATCGATGTGTGCAAAACTCCCAAATCTTCAATGATCTTGTAGGAGAAAACCCTTCAGATTTTTCCAAGGAAAACCCACACACTCTAGACCCAATTTGAAACTCTAATTCACGATTGAACGTTATCTTTGAAACAAGCACCGTAATCAAACAAAGATTGTTGTGTGTGATTGTTGATTGATGCAACAATGAAGAAGATGAAGAGAGCTGTGTGTATATCTTACACTTTCCTTGTTATTTTACTCAAATGAAAATAAATTAGCTATTTATATTGGTTAGAGAAATTAACATAAGAGAGGGAAAAATTAAATGAAAAAAATGAGTTAGCATAGTAATGAGCCGAGTCAATTCATTAAATGAGTCGACTCAAAATACCAGATGAGCCGACCAAAATGAACAGAGAGGCAGCCTGTTGAGACCCGCAGAAAATGAGAAGAGAAGACTTCTTGATGAGTCGACTCATGAAGGGTTTTGAGCCGACTCATCCATACCCATGAGTCGACCAAAATTGATGCATCAAGTAGCCTGTTGGGACCCGTGCGTTTGACACCAAATTACAATGAATGAGTCGGCTCATTGTGGAATTTGAGTCGGCTCATTCAGTTCATTTTTCCAAAAAGGCCAATTCTTGCTTTTTCTTAGAGAATAACTTAAGCCATCAAATATGCCAAGTTTTTGACAAATTAAAATTCATGCCATGTCACACAAACTCAGTAGACTTGTTGCTTTGCAAGTAGTCTGTAATACCCATATATAAAAGACATACTTCAAAGCATATTTTCATATATAAATTTAAGTTTGGTATTGAAATACAAAAAGTTCCTAGCAACACATTGCATAAGTATAGCCACTACAACATAAGGTACTGATACAAAGGCTATAAATTATACAATATGTTCAAATTATAAAAGTCTAAGAACTAGATCCGAAGATCTCAAAATTCCACAGCGGAAGACAAAGCCATCAAACAAGTGAAGATAATCAAAACGCCTTATCTTTACCCTTTGCGGAACCTGAAGTACCTGAAATAACAACATCAACATGGGGTGAGATAACAACATCTTAGTGAGTTCCCTATCTTAGAATTCTCTCGACTCTAAGGGTTCAAAACCTATTATTCCACGAATACAAATTCCTCTTCTTAAGAGTAGCCAAATCAAAATGGAAAACATCCATACAACTCTCTATAACACTTCATATGGGACTCAGTGAAACACCCACCTCAAGTATAACTCAACTAAACTTCCCATGGGACTCAATGTAATACCCATATCAAGCCCCTAACATGCTTCTCGTGGAACTCAATGCAATACCCACCTCAAGCCCATACCTCGCTTCCCGTGGGACTCAATGGAATACCCACTACAAGCCTCACTATGCTTCCTGTGGGACTCAATGGAATACCCACCATAAGCCTCACTATGCTTCTCGTGGGACTCAATGGAATACCCACCACAAGCCTCACTATGCTTCCCATGGGACTCAATGGAATACCCACCACAAGCCTCACTATGCTTCTCATAGGACTCAATGGGATACCCACCACAAGCCTCTTTATGCTTCCCGTGGGACTCAATGGAAAACCCACCACAAGCCTCGCTATGCTTCCCGTGGGACTCAATGGGATACCCACCACAAGCCTTACACACACACACACCTTAAACGATACCTCTAGTATTTATGGATGCTCTAACGTAACACAAAGGTATCCACGTTGATACTTAACCAAGACTAATACGGAGGTCCTAAAGGGATATAAATACTCAAGACACACTAGCCTGAGGGAAAGTCCTAGCTACCTCACAAGTTGTACATTTTATCTCCATTAGCTCATACTTCCAAAGTTAACATAATTCCAATTACATGAAAATTCAGGAAAATTCAGGTAAAAATAATATCTTTTAGTGTCATCAATTAGTAAATGTTTTTAGCTTCGAATCGGTATGCGGAACACTAAAATCGGATACCCGGTTCACAAGTTATGAATAAAATACAAAACTAAAACTTCCAGGTCTAGCTGAGCGAGCCCTCAGCCCGCCGAGCGAGAAAATCTCTGCTTGAGCTCGTTGAGAGAGCTCCTACTTGTTGAGCAAGCTATACCAGATCAACAATTTTCTCTGCAGAAATTCCACTGCTCACTGAGCGAGCTCTGCGATTACCAGAAAATCTCAGGCTTACGGGAAACATACCATTCCATGCCAAAATCCTCCAAAACATCAGCATAGATAGGAAAACAACACTAAACATGTTCATAGGCATATTGTGAGCAACATAGTTAGGTTTAATCGAGTTTTTAACCGTTTAAATCATTTGTTTTCAAGATTTCTACCAAAACCCTAAAACTCATAAACTTTAAAACTCAACCAAAAACTAAAACAAAAGTATCTAATACGAACCCACCTTGAGAGATGAAGATTGACGGGAAGAAGGAGTTGATTCGACGGACGGATGATGGAGAAAGATGAATTTGAAGCTTTAGGGTTTTCCCTCCTTCTTTTTCTCTTTCTCTTCTTTTCTTCTTTTTCTTTTTCTCTTCTTTTCTTACCAACCTCTTCTTTTTCCCATTTTCTTTCTATATAAACAATTATATAAAAACTTATATTTTACCAATGGGTCCAAAAATAGAGAGTATCCAAAAATGTCTCTTAATCCTCAAATTAATAAAACCTCCGAAACAAATAATATCGGTCACCTAATTTAAATTTTCGTTTACTCTAATTGGTTTTTCATTAAAATTTCTTAGAATAAACCGGAAAGTTCTATTGACATAAAAATAATATTATCCGAAGACTTAAATAAATTACGGGGTGTTACATAGTCAGAGTGGACAGAGAACGCATGGTGTAATGCAGTTACTCGTATGTGAATAACAATGATTTTGGTAGTTGGTTGCGTTGATGTCGTGTTTAAGTTGTGTGTTCTTATGTTGTTGTGTTCTAGTTCTTAAACCGGTGAATTCTTAAGTTTGTTACTCTTGTGTTGTGATGCTAGCTATCTGTCAGACCCTAATTTTTGACCCTAAGATTTTCCGCATCTCATTTGCACTTGCATACAAACAAGATCACGTACTGGTTCATGTATCCCTTTTCAGGTGCAGGTCTATGCCTTGCAGAGGATTACCGTGTTTAATTTATGTTATTTGTTTATATTTACTAACCTCTAACCAAAATACAAAAAAATATGTCGCAGTTGCTTCTTCTTCTTTTGTGTTGCAGGATTTAAAAGACAGGGCAGTGATTTCAATTCAGATGCGTTTGTTCAGTCACGATTCGATTCAGATGGATGTTTGACCTAATCCTGGTCAAACTATCAAAAGATTGTTTCGACTGCAAGTTGTGGGTGCCAGTGGTCTGTTTCTCAGACAGTGTGTATTCAAAGTTCAAAGTTGTGTTATGTGTGAAGTCATTGGTTTATCAGCAATTCATCTGAGGATTTATTTTCCTTAACATGGATGCGAGTAATCAAGACAAACTTCAGTGATTGTGGTTATCAGGGCAGTTTTCAGACGATTCAAGTGATTGTTGGCTTAGGTGACAAAGTTGTGATCTATTCAGTGGTTTAAGATTGACTGTGTTCATCAGTGGCTTGTGAGAAAAATCAGAAGTTTGTTGTGGGCTTAAAATCATCAGTTCATATTCATTTATCTACCCGTATTCCATTTTCTACAATCAATAACCATCTTTTTCCCATTTTTTTTCGATTATCCATTTTTTCGATTAAATCATTTCTTTTTATTATCCATTTCATTTCTTTTTTAATTCAATTCACCAAAAATTCCAAATTCCCTCCATATGACCATTTCCAATTATTTTTTTTATCCCCTTATTATTCAAATTCTAAAAAAAAATTTCATTCATATTAATCCAATTTTTTAATTACCTTTTTTCTAAATACACTTCCAAAAACAATAAGCCCATTAGATATTAAGCCCATAATATTTTTTTTAATACCTTTTTTTTATTATTATTTTCTTAAGATTTTTTAGTTTTACATAACTTTTGAGAAAATATTAAAAAATAAATATTAGCCACTACTTCACACAAACTCCATTTTTCAACACCAGCTAACATGCTTGCACAAACTGTACCAAATGCCAAGACAAGCCAGTCACTTCAGCCTATCCGTACAACAACATCAGCCTTAGCTTTTCACACTTTTCCCAACAATAGCACTTCACACAAGCCAGTTCACGCGCCGTACACTTCAAAACTCACAGCCTCACCTTTTCTCCAGCTTTCAAACATCACGTGTGACACACACTTCAGCAGCTTCCTAAAACACCTCAAGCTCATTTATCCCGCAAGCCAAGGGCAATTCACAAGCCCAGCCTCTGTACGCCCTTCACGCCGCAGCTCACTTCAAAGCTCCCAGCTTACAAAAACACATGCCGCATCCACGATAAATCCACACGCCAACAAAGTCCCAGCCACAATAAGCCTCACGTATTCCGCATCACGCCGCACATCACAAGCTTCAATCTCAAGCCAAGCAAAAACACACTACCATCTCTTCCGTACTAGCCAATAACAAATATCTCTCAAGCAACTTTGCCAAGCCAGTACTTACCGCACACATACAAAGCCTAAGCCGCACGCCGTAGTCAAAAAACAACGCCCAGCTTCACGGCAACAAACACAATCAAGAAAAACGCAATAAGAAAAGCTGATACACACATAAAACGCATCATGGCAGCTCACTTCACACAAATTGCATGCTTCACCGAAAACAAACTTCAGCTCGCACACGTCATCCGTACCTGCCTGAAACGCACGAACAAACAATCAAAACGCATAACAAGCCTGGAAAGCGTGAACACGAGATAACCATGAGACTTCAAAACGCAAAATCCGAATCAAAACAGCGACATCACAATTTTCAGTTTTCTCCATCTATTTAAGGAACCCCTTTTCTCTTTCAAAGGCGAGCTTTGATAGCCATACCAAATCCCTGCAAAATCAAAACAAAGCTTCAATCTAACAATTTTCCCAATTCATCTTCAACCTTTCGTATACCGAAACTTGTTTCAAATATGCAAATTCCATAATTGAATCTTCTCTCAATTCATTCAAGAATATCTTACACATTAATTTTCTGTCAAATCATCAAACCCTCATAAAACCTTCAATAACCGGAATTGGAGAGAGAGAGAGAGAGAGATTCAAGAAAACAAATCGGGAAAGTGAAAGAAGAGAGCATCAAGGTGGAGTGAAAGAATCAGAAGCTGACCAGAGATTTGAAGGTACGGCGACGGAGATGTTCTTGCGTCGGATGTGAGCATTTCCATTGTGAGTGTGGAAGCTACCCTGTTTTGCGTATGAAGAAGAAGAAGAGATTCATCTTTTTTCTTTCTTTCTGATTTTGTTAATAAATTTTTTTCTTATTTTTTTGGTTTTTTTTGGTTTCAATAATTGGTGTGGTTTGGGCTTTAACATCCCAAGTTTACTATCCGGCACCTGCTTGCGTTTTCCTTCCTCCTCTCTTTTCTATTTCTTTTTTTTTCTTTCATATATTCTTTAGTTTACTTCTTATTTTTTTTAATGATTTAGTTATAGTTTTTTATATGAAAGAATTTTATAGAATATATGTTGGAAAAAGATTCAAAAAAAAAAGTATATTAGAAAAGATTTTTAGAAAAGAAATTTTAGAAAAGGATTTAAAAATATTTCAATTTCTTTTTGAAATTCTGTGATCAGGTATGAGATGTCCTAAGAGATGTCCCAACACTTAATAGGACATTTGACAGATTTAACCAAAACTTAAACAGCAAGAAAAGTAAACAACACAGAAGTTTGTTAACCCAGTTCAGTGTATAACCACACCTACATCTGGAGGCTACCAAGCCAGGAGGAAATCCACTATTAGTAATATTAATTCTAGACTTAAACCACCCTGTTTAATCTATCACTTAATACTTACCCAATGCAATTTCTACCTAAGACTCACTTAGATAAGAGTACCCTACTCACTCCCCCTCAATCACCCAGTGATCAAGTTTACAAGTTTACAAAAGTTGAAGACATCCTTCAAACAATAACAGCTTGATCTTACTTCACAGTTTCAATCAAGTCACAAATGCACTTTTGCTTAAAAGCTCATAAAGTGGTACATAAAAACAACCTGCTATTTAAAACACTAGACACCCTATTTTGTCTTCTGAAATTCGTACTCAATTCTATGAGTTTCTGTTGTTTAAATAGGTATCTGAATTTTGGGCTTTCTGTAGAATGATCCAGCCCTAATGTGCAGCAACTGTCACCTTGAATTTAGGGTTTGTTACCTCCTATATTCTAGGTGCATTAGGTCTTCTGTTTTAATCTGAATCTTCAATTTAAAACTCCCTACAGATGCGCCTTGTTCTGTTTTTATCCAGCATTAATTAATTCCAGATAGTTCTCCTTAAATATCTCTGATCTGTTAATCAATAATTAATTCTGGTAGCAGGTCTGAGATGTCTCAACATCTGTTGGGACATCCTGACAAAACTGAACTTAGTCATTTACACAATGTCCCAACATCTGATGAGACATCCTCAAATAAGTTCACATACTCTGTTTGCTAATGTCCTAACATCTGATAGGACATTCTGAACTGAATTTAACATTTCTTGTTTAGTCAAAAATTCTGCCAATTCTTAAACATCTACAAACTCCCCCTTTGGCTAATTTTTGGCTAACATCTTTTCTGGTTTTCAGAGTGCAGCAGAAGTTCTTTTTATTAGAGTATATCATAACTTTTCTGTTGATTCTTATTTGAGATTACTCCCCCTCAAACAAATATGTGTCCAGTCTTGTTGCAACAGAAATACACACTGATTCAGTTCAGACAGAAACAAACAGATCTTTCATTCATTTAAACAGCAATTACATTTGATGTTGTTCTCCCCCTTGGTAGGCACAAAATTAGGGGCCAAAGAACTATTATCCAGAATTACAAATCATTGCTGTCATTACAAATGCCTCACATACAAAAATCACTCAGATTCATCATTCTCAGTAGCTTCCTCCACTTCAGTGTCTTCATCTTTATCAGCTTCACTTTCAGCTTCACTGTCTTCACCAGATGCAGCATTCTGATCTTCTTCACTTTCCAATATTTGAATGATTTCCTCCAGCTTCTTCTTCCTAGCTTCAAGCTCTTTGCAGGTGCACTTTAGCTCAGCAATTAATTCTTTCTTGGAGATAGAAGACTTAGCAGTTGAGGGACCAGCAGATGTCCCAGAAGGGGCTTCAACATCTGCAGCATGATGACTGAGGAATAACTTGTAGTGAAAAGCCAGGGGGCTCTCTCTCTTGCAGGCAGTATCCTTGTCAGTTAAAATCCCAGGATATTGATTGAGTACAATACCACACAGCAATGATGGAAAGGCTATTGGTAGCTTGGTTGCAGAGGAGATGGCATGCTTCATGGTTTGATCAAAGATAAAAGCTCCAAAGTCCAGCTTGGTTTGAGTCCCCACAGCATAGATGAATCTGGCCAGATCAGTTGAGATAGATGAAGTGTGGTTGGTAGGCACCCAATTAGATGTACCAATCCTGTTCAACATGGCATACTTTCTGGTAAGCATGCTTACAGATAGCTTTCCCTTCACAGGCCATGCCTTGACCTGGTCAGCAGTTATCACCTTACAGACTTGATTATCTGTCTTGCCTAGCTCATTTGGTCCATCTGTTTCTCTTCCTATATACTGATTTATGATTTGGGGAGAAAACTCCACACATCTACCTCTAACATAAACTTTTCTAAACTCAGAGGACTTACCATTTGAGCAATCCTCCTGAAGATTCACAATGAACTCTTTGACAAGAAGTTCATAACAGGGAGAGAACTCTGAGACTGTCTTGAATAGTCCTGCAGCAGAGATTAGGTCAATGAGTTCTGTGCACTCAAGTGCATTGCTGCTTAGTTCTCTTTCCAAAGCAACCCTTCTTTGGTACACATATTTCCATCTGTTGACACTGGAGACATGATGGAAGGATATATTGTCCAAGGGAGCTTCTGGAACAACAGTTGAAGCTCTAGCTGGTGCTGGTTTCTTCTTGGGAGGAGATGTTGGGACATCTGATCCAACATCTGAATCTGATGGTGTTGCAGCTTTTCTCTTCTGGGTTTGAACCTTGCTCCATGGTTTTGCTGGACCAAAAGTGGCTTTAGCCTTGCCTTTCTTTGGACTAGCCTTCTTCTTCTCAGGAATGACAGGTTCATCTTGCATCTTTCCTTTCCTGGACCTTAGCCTTTTGGCTATGCTGGGTTTGACAAATGCTATGATTTCTGCATCAGAGTCCTGCTCCAGATTGACTACTGGAGGGGATTGAGCAGACTCCTCATCAGCTTGTTGATCAGCAGAAATATGATCTTCATTTGATTCTTTAGCCTGTTCCACAGAAACTTCTTTATCACTTTCACTTGAGGTTTTATCCTCAGTTTGTTCAACATCAGATGAGTTCTTTTTCTTGTCTTCAGATGTTCCAACATCTGTTGGGACATCTTGTTCTGCAGCAGTGTCCTTTGTAGCTTGAGCTGGTTCTTCTTGAGGTGCAGGAATGGTGTTCAAAGGAACAGAGATCCCTTTCACCACTCTTTGTTCAGAAAAGACTTGGTTAACAATCTCCTTGATGGAATCATCAACATATTTGGAGTATCTTGTAGACATGTTAGCAGGAGAGGGAATGCCTTTAGCTTTGCTTCTGATTTGATCTTTACATCTCTTTGGTGTTCTTGCCTTTTTAGTGTGAGATGCGCTTCCCCTGAGCTCGTCCAATGGTGTTGATGGCATTGGCACAACAGAGATTGGAGTGGCATGAACCACGTCTTCCTTGTTGAGAATTTCCTCAGCTGTTTTAGGGTTTTGAGACATTGTAGAGGAAGAAGGATGAACAGCTTTAGGGTTTATGATTTCTGAAGGATTACTAGTTAATGTGATTCGCTTGTGATGGTGTGATGAGACTCTTGATAGCTGCTTATAAGTAATTACTAAGTAAGTAGCCGTTACAGTCCAAATGATTTGGAACGAAATTCCCAAGGATCTAGTCCAGACTAGCTTTGCCATCTGGAACTTATGCCATGCAATGTCATATGACATGTTGGCACATCTCATTAACTGCTAGATATCACATAAATAGATTCCAAGTTTGCCCCTTAAGTTCTCAAATTGTGTAGCATCCAATGCCTTGGTAAAGATATCAGCTAACTGCAGATCTGTAGCTACATGCTCCAATGAAATCACCTTTTCTTCTACAAGATCTCTGATGAAATGATGTCTGATATCAATATGCTTTGTCCTGCTGTGTTGGATAGGATTTTTAGATATGTTGATTGCACTTAAGTTGTCACAATACAATGTCATGACATCCTGTGGGACATTGTACTCAGTGAGCATCTGCTTCATCCAAACCAACTGAGAACAACTGCTACCTGCTGCTATGTACTCAGCTTCAGCTGTAGATAAAGATACACAATTCTGCTTCTTACTGAACCAAGAAATCAGATTGTTTCCTAGAAAGAAGCATCCTCCTGAAGTGCTTTTTCTGTCATCAGCACTTCCTGCCCAATCAGCATCACAAAAGCCAGTGAGAATAGGTTTGCAACCATGAAAGTACATTATGCCATAGTCACAAGTACCATTAACATATTTAAGGATTCTCTTGACTTGATTGAGATGACTGACTTTTGGATCAGCTTGATATCTTGCACAAACTCCTACTGCAAATGCAATGTCTGGTCTGCTAGCAGTCAAGTATAACAAGCTTCCAATCATGCTTCTATATAAACTTTGATCTACATTCTCACCCTTCTCATCTTTAGACAGCTTTAAATGTGTGGGAGCAGGAGTTCTTTTATGAGAAGCATTTTCCATTCCAAATTTCTTCACTATGTTCTTGGAGTACTTACTTTGGGAAATAAACATTGAGTTTTCCATTTGCTTTACTTGCAGACCAAGAAAGTAGGTTAATTCACCTACTAGACTCATTTCAAATTCAGATTCCATCTGCTTGACAAAATGTTTGACCATCTTATCAGACATCCCACCAAACACAATGTCATCAACATATATTTGTGCAATCATGACATTACCTTCTTCATCTTTAACAAACAGGGTTTTATCAATCCCACCTTTTCTGTATCCTTGCTTGATAAGAAATGTGGTAAGTCTTTCATACCATGCCCTTGGAGCTTGCTTCAGACCATAAAGTGCTTTCTTGAGTTTGTATACATGATTTGGACAGCTTGGATCAACAAATCCTTTAGGCTGTTCTACATATACCTCTTCATTAAGATAACCATTAAGAAAGGCACTTTTCACATCCATTTGAAATAGCTTGAACTTTAAGATACAAGCAATTCCCAACAGTAGTCTTATTGATTCAAGCCTTGCTACTGGTGCAAAGGTTTCATCAAAGTCTACTCCTTCAATTTGAGTGTATCCTTGAGCCACAAGTCTAGCTTTGTTCTTTGTAACAATTCCTTGTTCATTTGACTTGTTCTTATACACCCATTTTGTACCAATCACATTTATGTCATCAGGTCTAGGTACAAGATTCCACACTTCATTCCTTGTGAATTGACCTAATTCCTCTTGCATAGCACAAATCCAGTATTCATCAGTGAGAGCTTCCTTGACATTTTTAGGTTCTATTTTGGAAACAAAACAAGAACCTGAAATCACTTCTCTTGATCTAGTGCTCACACCTCTGTTGGGATCACCAATTATTAAATCTTTGGGATGATCCTTCTGTATTCTGATGGAGGGAGGTTTGCTTGAATCTTCTGACCTTGTATCATTTTGAGTGAATTTATATTGATCATTCTTTTCTTCAGCTTCAACCTTGATATCAGCAGATGTTCCAACATCTTCTGGGACATCTGTAGGAGCATCATCAATTATCACATTTATGGACTCCATGATAACATTTGTTCTGTAGTTAAATACTCTATATGCTCTGCTGTTTATAGAGTATCCAAGGAAAATTCCTTCATCACTTTTAGGATCCATTTTTCTCCTTTGCTCCCTATCTGCCAGAATATAGCATTTACTTCCAAATACATGAAAATACTTAACAGTGGGTTTTCTGCCCTTCCAGACTTCATATATTGTGGACAAAGTTCCTTTTCTCAAGGTAACTCTGTTATGGATATAGCAGGCAGTGTTCATGGCTTCAGCCCAGAAATACAGAGGTAGCTTTTTAGCATGTATCATAGCTCTTGCTGATTCTTGAATGGTTCTATTCTTCCTTTCAACAATCCCATTCTGTTGAGGAGTGATAGGTGAAGAATACTCATGATTGATTCCTTCTGAAGAGCAGAAATCTAAGAACTTTTGATTCTCAAATTCTTTTCCATGATCACTTCTTATTCTGATCACACAGCTGGATTTTTCCCTTTGCAATCTTTGACATAATTCTTTGAATACATCAAATACATCTGACTTTTCTTTGATGAAGTTTATCCATGTATATCTTGAAAAATCATCAACCACAACATAGGCATACCTCTTACCACCAAGACTTTCAACCTGCATAGGTCCCATAAGATCCATATGTAGAAGTTCCAAAACTTTGGAAGTTGTCAGATGTTGAAGCTTTGGATGGGACATCTTGGTTTGCTTGCCTATTTGACATTCACCACATATTTTGCCATCATCAATCTTCAATTTAGGAATACCTCTTACAGCATCCATAGATATGATCTTCTTTATGCCTCTGAAATGAAGATGACCTAGTCTTTGATGCCACAGTTTCACTTCTTCTTCTTTAGCTAGAGAACAGGTTGAAGTGAGACTGAGATTTTGGGATTCCCACATGTAACAGTTGTCTTTAGATCTGGCTCCTTTCATGACAACCTCTTGTTCTTTGTTAGTCACTATACATTCAGATTTGGTGAAGTTTACAATGTATCCTTGATCACATAGTTGACTTATGCTGATCAGGTTAGCAGTTAAACCTTTAACTAGCAGCACATCATCTAGTCTTGGAACATCTTGACAATTCAAGGTTCCAACTCCCTTGATTTCTCCTTTAGCTCCATCTCCAAAGGTAACATACCTGGATGAATGTGATTTTAAGTTTACTAGCAAATTCTTTAATCCAGTCATGTATCTTGAGCATCCACTGTCAAAGTACCAGTCTTCTTTAGCTGATACTCTCAGAGATGTATGTGCTATGTATCCAGTACTTTTCTTTGACCAGATGAGATGAGATTTCTTTTGATGCCTCTGCTCTGAGTGTTGTTCAGCTGATCTCCAAGCTTGATTATTGATCTTGTTCTTGGATATGTGGCTTAGATCAGTCTGAATGTCAGCTTTTGGTCTCCAAACTTTCTTGATGACCTCTGTCTTCTGCTTAGGAGGTTGCTGATTTCTATGCAGCACTTTCTTGGTACCTTCTACTTTCTGCTTGGAAGGTTGCTGACACATCTGATTTGGATATCCATGTAACTTATAACAGTGAGGTTTGATATGCCCAAATCTTCCACAGTGATGGCATCTCCATCTTTGATATTTTTTCTTCATTTTGTTCTTTCCAGAATGTTGAGGCATCTGTTGGAACATTATGTTTGTCTTTGTGTTCTGATGTTGGAGCATCTGTTGGGACATTTTGTTTGACTGTGTAGTTTTTGAAGTAGTTCTGCTAGAGCTTGTTTCATCTCTGTCATATCCCAGTCCACTTTTGTCCCCTGAATGTTTATTATTGCTGAGAATAACATCCAGTGTGTTTGAGCTGCTGTTCAACATTCTAACAAATTTGGACATATTTTCCAATTTAGAGTTGAGAAGGCTAACTTCACTTTTTAAGGTTTCAATGATCTCCTGATCATTTGCTTTGTCATCTTCTAAAGTCTCATTCTGCTTCTTTAGCTTTATAACATCACTGCATATTTCAGAGCTTCTTTTGTAAAGATCTTTGAATGCTTGCTCAAGTTCTTCATAAGTAAGTTCTCCACAACTGGAATCACTATCATATTCACACAGTCCAGCTAGAGCAGTAATATGCTTAGCTGATTCTTCTTCTGACTCTCCTGAGTCTTCATCAGACCAGGTCACAGAGAGTCCTTTCTTTTGCCTCTTTAAGTAGGTAGGACATTCAAACTTGATGTGTCCATATCCTTCACATTCATGGCATTTGACTCCTTTATCTTGACTGGTCTTTTCAGCAAACTTTGACTTTCTGTTAGCATCATATGGTCTCCTGTTCTCAGAGTTTGTGTTTCTTCCACTGGATTTGGATTGGCCTTCCATTCCTCTGAGAATCTGTTTGAATTGTCTTCCAAGCAAGGCAAGGTTTTCTGATAAGCTTTTGTCATTTGCTGATTCATCATCTTCTTCTTCATCTGTATTTGACACCAAGGCTATGCTTTTGTTCTTTTTGACATTTGTGTCATTCATTCCCATCTCAAAAGTTTGAAGAGAACCAATGAGTTCTTCAACTTTCATGGAGCATATGTCTTGAGCTTCTTCTATTGCAGTGACTTTCATGTCAAATCTTTTTGGCAAAGATCTGAGAATCTTTCTTACAAGTTTTTCATCAGTCATCTTTTCTCCCAAAGCTCCAGAAGTATTGGCTATATCCAAGATGTTCATATAGAACTCATGAATTGATTCATCTTCCTTCATTCTCAAGTTTTCAAACTTGGTGGTGAGAAGTTGAAGTCTTGACATTTTTACTTTTGATGTTCCTTCATGAGTTGTTTTGAGAGTATCCCAAACATCTTTGGCCAGCTCACAATGATGCACTAGTCTGAAAATATTTCTATCAATGCCATTGAATAAAGCATTTAGGGCTTTTGAGTTGCCTAGTTCTGAATCTTCTTCCTCTTTACTCCATTCTTCTTCAGGTTTCAGAACTATTGATCCATCTTTGGTGTCTTGAACAGGATGTTTCCATCCAACATTTACTGCTCTCCATGCCCTGTTGTCAAGTGACTTTAAGAAGGCAATCATTCTTGGCTTCCAGTAGTCATAATTAGAACCATCCAGTATAGGTGGTCTATTTACTGACCCTATATCTCTGTCCATGTTACAGAATTTGTTTTCCCTAGATCTCACCCAGTATAAACAGGCAGGGTGCCTGCTCTGATGCCAATTGAAATTCTGTGATCAGGTATGAGATGTCCTAAGAGATGTCCCAACACTTAATAGGACATTTGACAGATTTAACCAAAACTTAAACAGCAAGAAAAGTAAACAACACAGAAGTTTGTTAACCCAGTTCAGTGTATAACCACACCTACATCTGGAGGCTACCAAGCCAGGAGGAAATCCACTATTAGTAATATTAATTCTAGACTTAAACCACCCTGTTTAATCTATCACTTAATACTTACCCAATGCAATTTCTACCTAAGACTCACTTAGATAAGAGTACCCTACTCACTCCCCCTCAATCACCCAGTGATCAAGTTTACAAGTTTACAAAAGTTGAAGACATCCTTCAAACAATAACAGCTTGATCTTACTTCACAGTTTCAATCAAGTCACAAATGCACTTTTGCTTAAAAGCTCATAAAGGGGTACATAAAAACAACCTGCTATTTAAAACACTAGACACCCTATTTGGTCTTCTGAAATTCGTACTCAATTCTATGAGTTTCTGTTGTTTAAATAGGTATCTGAATTTTGGGCTTTCTGTAGAATGATCCAGCCCTAATGTGCAGCAACTGTCACCTTGAATTTAGGGTTTGTTACCTCCTATATTCTAGGTGCATTAGGTCTTCTGTTTTAATCTGAATCTTCAATTTAAAACTCCCTACAGATGCGCCTTGTTCTGTTTTTATCCAGCATTAATTAATTCCAGATAGTTCTCCTTAAATATCTCTGATCTGTTAATCAATAATTAATTCTGGTAGCAGGTCTGAGATGTCTCAACATCTGTTGGGACATCCTGACAAAACTGAACTTAGTCATTTACACAATGTCCCAACATCTGATGAGACATCCTCAAATAAGTTCACATACTCTGTTTGCTAATGTCCTAACATCTGATAGGACATTCTGAACTGAATTTAACATTTCTTGTTTGGTCAAAAATTCTGCCAATTCTTAAACATCTACACTTTTTATGGATCTACTTTTGGATCCGTCATTTTTTCTTCATCTTTTTATTTTTTGGTCGATGACAATCTCCGATTCGTGATTGTTGATTTCCGATCGGTTTAATCTTCATTATTTCAAATCTATGGATGAATGATCATTTGGATCATTCTCCATACTTTGAGATCGTGATAGGTTGCCTTTCGACAAATTCAACGATAATCTCGATTAAGATTAGACCGTTCCTTTTCTTTTAGTGTGGCATGTTTTCGGAGAACGATTCATAATATCGTTTCTCTAACATGTATTAACACGAATATTTTCCACTTTAATTAGTGGTGGCCGGCCTCATTTGTAGGGTAATTACTCCGTAAATTACTCTGCGATTGCTTAACATAGACCTAAAGTTGTCCCGATTCGGATTAAGATCCACTTGGATCCGGTTGCCTCGATTTTATTTTTCTTTTCATGGTTGTGCTTGATTAAGTTCATCATACCACTTTATTATTGTAAATATTATAATAATGTGAATATACTAACATTTAATTTTAATCTCTCGCACCTTATCCTTTTATTTCAATCTCTTGTTCCCTATCTCTCTTATTATGCTTCTATATTCATTCATCATATTGCTTATTGTATATATTATTGTTGCTTGTTATTTCTCCTTTGTCCATTTGGATATCAAAACACTAATAAAGGATTAAACACTTAAAAGACTTGTGACTTCTAATTTTGGACTATGGTTACTATCCCTTGCTTCGGAGAATGGACTTAGACTTTAAGATCTTCCCCCTTGCTCAAGTTGGAATGGATTAGAAACCTCGGCCTCAAATTATTTCATTGGCCTTTGAAGATGGAAATCCAATTGTCTCAAAGATGCTGGCCATATGGTTTGATCGTTTCTTCCTTTAGCTTTTATTTTCAAGTTTTAGGATAGTCCCTTCATCTCTTCCCATCTTCTTCAATTTTCAAATCTCCTTCCTATTTTCAAAACTTTCTTTGTTTTCAAACTTCAAACATTTTTCTCAATTAAACCTTGACTTCGGTCACGTGCTTTCACCTTTTCATTTCATTTTCTTAAATAAATGCTAAACTACATAAGCATATCGAAAGTTTCTTTCTCAAAAACTTTAAAACATTCACAACTCATTCAATTTCTTTAGTGCCCTCGTGCACGTTTCCTTTTCACCTTTTTTATGTTTAGATATGATTCATCCTTTCTAGCGGAATTATTCGCTAAAGGATGACGACTTATCTTTACATTTTAAAATCAATTCAACACATTTGCCTTTTCACAATTTGTACCACGAACTACGGGGTTTTGATCTCGCATTGCACTTTGTGGGTACGTAGGCATGAGACGTTCGTCTCTTCAAACACCAAAATCTTAAAAAACATTCTTCTTCTCATCTCCTCAATCTTTTTTCAAGCAAACCAATTTCAGACTAAAATGCAGTAAACATTTCAAAGGGTTCCCGTGGAGTACCACGGACAAGTCGGGTGCTTAAAACCTTCCAGATTTGTAACCAATCCCCGTACCCAATCTCTGTTTGTTTCTTTTAGCTTTTTAGCTTTTGAGATTCATTAAGGCTTTCTTCGTTCTTTTTGCCTTTTTCCATTTGGAAATAAATAAAAGCGCGGTGGCGACTCTGTGTATATCGAGTTAAGTTAATCAATAACTTACACTCATGATTTTACCGCTACAGAAAAGTGGCGACTCTGCTGGGGAGTCAATCTCTAAGTGGATTTGACCTACTTTGATTTGTTTACTGCTTTAGTTTGATTTGCTTGTTACTTGGTTGTTCTGTTTCGGTTTTGGTGATTCTCTGTGAGATAGATCCTAACCCGGATCTGAGTGAACTTATGATAGGACGGCGATATTCAAAGCGATATGCGATGGAGTAGTCCAAAGCAATATCAATTTGATATTATCCACTCGGTTAGGCTCTCTTGGACTATCAATGTCATGACGAGTAATCGTACGTGGCATTATTTTCCGACCTTGAGCTGATCATACTGAGGACCGTAGAACCCTTAACCAATCTAAGCCAATTTAGGAACGTAGTGCGGAAACTGTCTGGGTGTAAACCTAAGGTGGTTGTCACGCGATACTACACTCGGACGAGGTCTATTTTAAGAATGTTATCGGTTGGGGAGTAATCCAACGTACCGATATTATTCTAAAAATGGCTGTTAACTCCGGGAACCTCTGTTAGCACCCTTCTGGTTTTTTGCAGGTACAATGAAGACAAACCTTAGTACTTACCTGTGTGGGTTGGTGTTCTGTTACCATGGCTCCATGCTCGTGATTCGAACCTTTGAACATGTGTGCTTTGCGTGATCTTGTTTGTGTTTGTTGCATTTACATATTCATCATGATCATCATCACAACCATTTTTCAAGGAAAATAATGCCGATTGTTGCAAATATTGGAAAAAAGTAAATATTCCTTTTTGTCAAGATTTTTCATGACCATATTCTCGATGTTGATCATGTTTGCAATAATCGAGTTGTTTTTCTGAAAATGGAAGTGAACATTGCATATCATTGCATCCTCGCATATTCTTGCGTTCATCCGAGTTGTGTGGGAACTTATCCCGGTTGTTTCTTTCCTCAGTTGTCTGTTGATCCGTCAAGCTGACTCCTCACCACAAATATGGTACTAGAGCTGCTAACAGACGGAGAGCTATCAGATTAAGAATGGAACACCAAGAACAACATAACATGGAAGTTCAAATGGAGATTGATGAGTTGAAGGCCGGTATGACCAGGCTTACTGAAATGATGCAAGTTTTGATTGCTCGAGGTGAACCACCTCAAAGGACTGTTATCTCTGAAGTTCTTACTGCTGTTGTTGACCCTCCTGTTGTTCAGCAACCGGTTTCTACTTGGCCAGAATATGGGTTACCTCCGGATTATGTGCCAGTTTCTGCAACTGCTCAAGTGGGTGGTCCATCTGTTGTGCCAGTCTTCTCAGTTCTGACTTTTGTTGAACCTCAACCTGTTGTGTACGCTACTGCACAAACTACTTATCAGAATTCTCCTTTCTTGTACCAAGCTGCTGGTCAACAAGCTGAAAGCCAGGGTGAACCTGGATATAAGGATGAAGTTAGATAGCAATGTTTGACTCTTGAGAAGAGGGTAAGAGGTCTAGAAGGAAAAAATGTCTTTGGTTCTGCTGCTATAGACATGTGTTTGGTTTCCGACTTGGTTCTTCCTGATAAGTTCAAGGTTCCTGTATTTGAGAAGTACAATGGTCATACTTGTCCAAAGATTCATCTGCTGATGTATTGTCGCAAAATGGCTGCGCATGCTAAGGATGACAAATTGCTTATTCATTGTTTTCAAGATAGTTTGAGTGGTGCTTCTATGAAATGGTATGATGGACTTGAGAAGAGTCATATTCGAAGCTGGAAAGATTTGTCTGATGCTTTTGTAAGACAGTATAAGTACAATCTGGACATGGCGCCTGATCGTCGTCAACTTCAAAATATGTCACAAAAAGAGAAAGAATCGTTCAAAGAGTATGCTCAACGTTGGAGAGAGCTAGCTTCTCAAGTTGAACCACCTTTGCCTGAAAAGGAATTAACTGGTTTGTTCATGGACACTCTTCAACCGTTCTTTTGGGAGAAAATGGTAGGAAGTGTTTCATCTGGTTTTTCTGATCTAGTCACTATTGGAGAAAGACTAGAGGAAGGTATCAAGAAGGGTAAGATTACCAATTCTGAAGCTCCTAATGCTGCAAGAAAGTCTTTTGGGAATCCTCACAAGAGAAGAGATGGTGATGCTTATGCTGTTTCAACTGAGAGGAGGCCTTATCGCCCGCAACAACGATATGTTCAACCATACGTAGCTGCAGTTGCTCCTGTTGTTAAAACTCAACCTGCTCAAACTCAAGCTCAAGGTCAAGCTCGACCAGCTTAAGCTCAAGTTCAGATTCGAGCTTAAGCTCAGGTTCCTCCTCCTGCTGCTGGACAAAATCAGTATCGCAATAGGCCAAACTTTGATCCTATTCCGATGTCTTACACTGAATTGTTTCCTTCCTTGATTGAGAAAGGTTTAATTACTACTAGGCCTCTGCCTCCTGTTCCAAATCCTCTTCCAGTTAGTTATAGATCAGATCTTCGCTGTGAGTTTCATCAGGGTGGAACTGGTCATGACTTAGAGCATTGCTTTGCACTGAAAGCTAAAGTGTAGGAACTTATCAGGAACAACATCCTTTACTTTAATGACCTTAATCCCAATGTTATCAACAATCCTTTGCCAAAGCTTGTGAAGTGAATCTTCTAGAAGACTTCATCTGTTAATTTTTCTTCAAGGCCAGAATATCAGACGGGATAGCTCATCTTTGTTGTTGATTGATCACTAGGCCATTTGTTTTTTTATGTTTGCAATTTTCTTCAATCATTTTAAGTTTGTTTGCTTTTAAGCGTGTTTTACTTTCATGTTGATTTTAATGAAATGAGTATTGCTTTGTTTTGATTCAATTTCATTTGCTATTTGCATCTTTATGCTTTACATTTCAAGTTCATTTATCTTTTCTCAAATTTTTACAATGATTGGGGGGAGGATGATGAAAATGAGATACCCATAATTGTTGTTGGTATGCTTTCAATTGAGACTTGGTTGATGATATACAGGTATTGTTTCAAATCCTAAACACTGGAGAAATAAGGAAGTTAATCCTTTGTCAACCCCTTTGAGCCTTGAAGTTGGAGTTTCTTTTTATTTGAAAAAAAACCCGCATTGTAACCTGGGGATGGGTAGTTCTCAATTAATTCGAATGCGCATTCAAGTACAAGAGAATCATTCAAGACACCTTTCAATAAAGGTTGCAATCTCAATTTTTCCTTCACACACATCAAAGAAGTGTGGAAGATGTTTCTCAATTCAAAAGCCAATGATGGTTCATCGTAATCATTAAGCCATGCAGTCATTATCTTTCAAAAAAAAATGATGATAAATTAGTGAAAAAATCAAAGCCCGCTAAGTCAAAACCTATGAAGGAGACTTAGGCAAAAAAACTGGGGCATCCCGCTGGCTGTAAGTTGAAATAACACAGTTCAGGCAAAAGTTAGGGATAATAAAAAGAAATACTTGTCAAGAGGTCATCAAAATCCTCAGCAAAAATAAGATGAGTGGACAAAAGTCCTCACTGGAAATAATGAAAAGGAAGAAGTGACTGCTATCTCAAAATCTTTCGGCTTACGAACCATCTTCATTTGTGCAATCCTAAGTTTCTGGGAACTTGAATGCATAGGCTGAATTAATTGAATGTAGGAATGGAGTTTATCACGAAGTTGGGTTGGGTACAAATAACTTTGAGCCTATATCCTTTGTTTCATAAACCGTGAACCAGACCACGTTACAACCTTCAAAAGTCCTAATTGAATCCAGGTTTCTTTGAAAAGCATACTACAACGAGGTTGCGTAAACTGACTCCCAAGTTCTTTACCAATCATTTGTTTTCTTGCCTTTGCTTTATCTTTAATGTTGTCTCAACCGCCGTGTTTTGACACTGTTTTCATTTACTTTACATCAATAAATTTCATTCCAAAAATGATTCTTGATTTCAAACTTTGCATTGAATTTTGCATTAAAATTACCAGGTTGGTACAAACATTTTTATTTGCAAATAAGCTTTCCTCATCAAGGAATTTTCAAACAGTTTAGAAGCTTGGCCAGTGATCTTATCAGGGGCAGGTTTTTCTCAATTCCTATTGTTTCAAGATGTTGTTGCTCAGTGCAAATTATTATCAGATTTGGTTAGTCAGAAGATTCTCTGCAAGTTTCATACTGGATTTATCTTCTCAGCATTCATTTCAAGAATTCAAGCCATGATCAGTTTATTCTCTCAACAATTATTTCAAAGATTTGATTATTCTCTCCAGCAGTAGTTAAGAACTGAATCCATTATCAGTTTACCTTCATCATTCATTGAACTTGGGGCAAATTTTTCTTCAAGGATCCCCAAGCAGCTTTGCATGACTCCTCTCAAAAGATTTTCAGCTTGATACAGTTTACTGGTGTGACAGAGATTTGTTCAGCAGTAGTATCTCTAAGTTCCGAGCAGAATGGCAGTGAATTCTGTGTTGAGGAATCAGTCTTCCATCTTTTGTACTCCTCTAAGAGTATAAACTGGTTGTCAGCATTTTCTCTCATATTATTTATTTGGGTGTGTTATTCCCCAGTTTTGTTTGTGATCACATATTTGAGTGTTTTAGTCCTCATTATGCGCTTTCTCGTGTGTGTTATTCCCCAGTTTTGTTTACCTTTGCATAGTTGAGTGTTTTAGTCCTCATTATGCGTGTCCTTGGGTGGTTTAGTCCCCATTTTCGTAAATGTCTGCATACTGAGTGTTTTAGTCCTCATATGCATTTCTTGAAGTCTTGTTGTTTTCAACTTCTTACTTTTTTGGTCAAAGTCCAACTTGCTTGGCATTTGTCTGTCTCTCCAGAACTTTTTCTTCACCTACTTGTTGTTTCTTCTCATATATTATACCATTTTATCCGATTGCCATTCTCGGATGTCCATAGTGAAGTCATCATTGATTTGATGTACTGTCCCGGACCTTTTTTCCATCTCATTCAGTTCTATTCCTGAATGTTGTGCTTCACTTTTTATCTGATTGCCATTCTCAGATGTTGTGATCACTTCACTTCCAATTTCCATTCTCGGATTTTCATGTTGGAATCATCTTTGAGTTGATGTGTTTTCCCGAAATTCTCCCATTTCATTCAGTGTTGTTCCTGAATGTTGAAATTCACATTTTATCTGATTGCCATTCTTAGATGTTGTGTTTACCTTATCCGACTGCCATTCTCGAATATTCCTAGTAAAGTCAGTAATGTCATCTATGGATGCTTCTAATGAACTGTTTCGGGACTTTTTCTCACTTCATTCAGTGCCATTCCTGGATGTTGTGATGTTTTCTTATCTGACTGCCATTCTCGGATATTCCTAGTAAAGTCAGTAATGTCATCTATGGATGCTTCTAATGAACTGTTTCGGGACTTTTTCTCACTTCATTCAGTGCCATTCCTGGATGTTGTGATGTTTTCTATCCAATTTCCATTCTCGGATATTCCTAGTAAAGTCAGTAATGTCATCTATGGATGCTTCTAATGAACTGTTTCGGGACTTTTTCTCACTTCATTCAGTGCCATTCCTGGATGTTGTGATGTTTTCTATCCAATTTCCATTCTTGGATATCCCTATTAAAGTCAGTAATGTCATCCTTGGATGCTTCTGATAAACTTTTTCGGGACTTTTCTCACTTCATTCAGTGCCATTCCTGGATGTTGTGATGTTTTCTGTCCAATTGCCATTCTTGGACATTTTCATCTCAGTTAAGCCCTGTGTTGGTTTCTAGCATGTTGTTTTTCCTGTCGGAGTCTTATGATCCTTATCCCCAGCGTGTATTCTTTTTCACGTGTCGTCTTGTCCCTCACGGACTTCTCTGCATTTCATTTGGTTCCATATACATTTCATATCATCTCATATTTTCACATATTATTTTATATTGATGTCACATATTTTCTCTGCATTTCATATCATTTCATATTTTCTCTGCTTTCATATATTTTCATATGCTTTCATAAACAGTTTCATATGCTTCATATCATTTCCATATCATCTTCGTATCATTTCACATCATTTGTTTTGTTTCATTTCATTTCATTTCATTCCAGTTTTTGGCATCTTAGGATCAAAAATTGGGTTTTTTGATATTTAAGTATCTTCCATCTTGTCGAAACGAAGATCTCGATCTTCATTATCTCTGGATTGAAGAAACTTAAATAGGGGCATCTGTCAGACCCTAATTTTTGACCCTAAGATTTTCCGCATCTCATTTGCACTTGCATAAAAACAAGATCACATACTTGTTCATGTATCCCTTTTCAGGTGTAGGTCTATGCCTTGCAGAGGATTACCGTGTTTAATTTCTGTTATTTGTTTATATTTACTAACCTCTAACCAAAATACAAAAAAATATGTCGCAGTTGCTTCTTCTTCTTTTGTGTTGCAGGATTTAAAAGACAGGGCAGTGATTTCAATTCAGATGCGTTTGTTCAGTCACGATTCGATTCAGATGGACGTTTGACCTAATCCTGGTCAAACTATCAAAAGATTGTTTCAACTGCAAGTTGTGGGTGCTAGTGGTCTGTTTCTCAGACAGTGTGTATTCAAAGTTCAAAGTTGTGTTATGTGCGAAGTCATCAGTTTATCAACAATTCATCTGAGGATTTATTTACCTTAACATGGATGCGAGTAATCAAGACAAACTTCAGTGATTATGGTTATCAGGGCAGTTTTCAGACGATTCAAGTGATTGTTGGCTTAGGTGACAAAGTTGTGATCTATTCAGTGGTTTAAGATTGACTGTGTTCATCAGTGGCTTGTGAGAAAAATCAGAAGTTTGTTGTGGGCTTAAAATCATCAGTTCATATTCATTTATCTACCCGTATTCCATTTTCTACAATCAATAACCATCTTTTTCCCATTTTTTTTTCGATTATCCATTTTTTCGATTAAATAATTTCTTTTTATTATCCATTTCATTTCTTTTTTAATTTAATTCACCAAAAATTCCAAATTCCCTCCATATTACCATTTCCAATTATTTTTTTATTCCCTTATTATTCAAATTCTAAAAAAAAATTCCATTCATATTAATCCAATTTTTTAATTACCTTTTTTCTAAATACACTTCCAAAAACAATAAGCCCATTAGATATTAAGCCTATAATATTTTTTTTAATACCTTTTTTTTATTATTATTTTCTTAAGATTTTTTAGTTTTACATAACTTTTGAGAAAATATTAAAAAATAAATATTAGCCACTACTTCACACAAATTCCATTTTTCAACACCAGCTAACATGCTTGCACAAACTGTACCAAATGCCAAGACAAGCCAGTCACTTCAGCCTATCCGTACAACAACATCAGCCTTAGCTTTTCACACTTTTCCCAACAGTAGCACTTCACACAAGCCAGTTCACGCGCCGTACACTCCAAAACTCACAGCCTCACCTTTTCTCCAGCTTTCAAACATCACGTGTGACACACTCTTCCGCAGCTGCCTAAAACACCTCAAGCTCATTTATCCCGCAAGCCAAGGGCAATTCACAAGCCCAGCCTCTGTACGCCCTTCACGCCGCAGCTCACTTCAAAGCTCCCAGCTTACAAAAACACATGCCGCATCCACGATAAATCCACACGCCAACAAAGTCCCAGCCACAATAAGCCTCACGTATTCCGCATCACGCCGCACATCACAAGCTTCAATCTCAAGCAAAGCAAAAACACACTATCAGCTCTTCCGTACTAGCCAATAACAAATATCTCTCAAGCAACTTTGCCAAGCCAGTATTTACCGCACGCATACCTAGCCTAAGCCGCACGCCGTAGTCAAAAAACAACGCCCAGCTTCACGGCCACAAACACAATCAAGCAAAACGCAATAAGAAAAGCTGATACACACATAAAACGCATCATGGCAGCTCACTTCACACAAATTGCAAGCTTCACCGAAAACAAACTTCAGCTCGCACACGTCATCCGTACCTGCCTGAAACGCACGAACAAACAATCAAAACGCATAACAAGCCTGGAAAGCGTGAACACGAGATAACCATGAGACTTCAAAACGCAAAATCCGAATCAAAACGGCGGCATCACAATTTTCAGCTTTCTCCATCTATTTAAGGAACCCCTTTTCTCTTTCAAAGGCAAGCTTTGATAGCCATACCAAATCCCTCTAAAATCAAAACAAAGCTTCAATCTAACAATTTTCCCAATTCATCTTCAACCTTTCGTATACCGAAACTTGTTTCAAATCTGCAAATTCCATAATTGAATCTTCTCTCAATTCATTCAAGAATATCTTACACATTAATTTTCTGTCAAATCATCAAACCCTCATAAAACCTTCAATAACCGGAATTGGAGAGAGAGAGAGAGATTCAAGAAAACAAATCGGGAAAGTGAAAGAAGAGAGCATCAAGGTGGAGTGAAAGAATCTGAAGCTGACCGGAGATTTGAAGGTAAGGCGGCGGAGATGTTCTTGCGTCGGATGTGAGCATTTCCATTGTGAGTGTGGAAGCTACCCTGTTTTGCGTATGAAGAAGAAGAAGAGATTCATCTTCTTTTTATTCTTTCTGATTTTGTTAATAAATTGTTTTCTTATTTTTTGTTTTTTTTTGGTTTCAATAATTGGTGTGGTTTGGGCTTTAACATCCCAAGTTTACTATCCAGCACCTGCTTGCGTTTTCCTTCCTCCTCTCTTTTCTATTTCTTTCTTTTTTCTTTCATATATTCTTTAGTTTACTTCTTATTTTTTTTAATGATTTAGTTATAGTTTTTTATATGAAAGAATTTTATAGAATATATGTTGGAAAAAGATTTAAAAAAAAAAGTATATTAGAAAAGATTTTTAGAAAAGAAATTTTAGAAAAGGTTTTAAAAATATTTCAATTTCTTTTTATGGATCTACTTTTGGATCCGTCATTTTTTCTTCATCTTTTTATTATTTGGTCGATGATAATCTCCGATTCTTGATTGTTGATTTCCGATTGGATTAATCTTCATTATTTCAAATCTATGGATGAATGATCATTTGGATCATTCTCCATACTTTGAGATCGTGATAGGTTGCCTTTCGACAAATTCAACGATAATCTCGATTAAGATTAGACCGTTCCTTGTCTTTTAGTGTGGCATGTTTTCAGAGAACGATTCATAATATCGTTTCTCTAACATGTATTAACACGAATATTTTCCACTTTAATTAGTGGTGGCCGGCCTCATTTGTAGGGTAATTACTCCGTAAATTACTCGGCGATTGCTTAACATAGACCTAAAGTTGTCCCGATTCGGATTAAGATCCACTTGGATCCGGTTGCCTCGATTTTATTTTTCTTTTCGTGGTTGTGCTTGATTAAGTTCATCATACCACTTTATCATTGTAAATATTATAATAATGTGAATATACTAACATTTAATTTTAATCTCTCGCACCTTATCCTTTTATTTCAATCTCTTGTTCCCTATCTCTCTTATTATGCTTCTATATTCATTCATCATATTGCTTATTGTATATATTATTGTTTCTTGTTATTTCTCCTTTGTCCATTTGGATATCAAAACACTAATAAAGGATTAAACACTTAAAAGACTTGTGACTTCTAATTTTGGACTATGGTTACTATCCCTTGCTTCGGAGAATGGACTTAGACTTTAAGATCTTCCCCCTTGCTCAAGTTGGAATGGATTAGAAACCTCGGCCTCAAATTATTTCATTGGCCTTTGAAGATGGAAATCCAATTGTCTCAAAGATGCTGGCCATATGGTTTGATCGTTTCTTCCTTTAGCTTTTATTTTCAAGTTTTAGGATAGTCCCTTCATCTCTTCCCATCTTCTTCAATTTTCAAATCTCCTTCCTATTTTCAAAAATTTCTTTGTTTTCAAACTTCAAACATTTTTCTCAATTAAACCATGACTTCGGTCATGTGCTTTCACCTTTTCATTTCATTTTCTTAAATAAATGCTAAACTACATAAGCATATCGAAAGTTTCTTTCTCAAAAACTTTAAAACATTCATAACTCATTCAATTGCTTTTGTGCCCTCGTGCACGTTTCCTTTTAACCTTTTTTATGTTTAGATATGATTCATCCTTTCTAGCGGAATTATTCGCTAAAGGATGACGACTTATCTTTACATTTTAAAATCAATTCAACTCATTTGCCTTTTCAAAATTTGTACCACGAACTACGGGGTTTTGATCTTGCATTGCACTTTGTGGGTACGTAGGCATGAGACGTTCGTCTCTTCAAACACCAAAATCTTAAAAAACATTCTTCTTCTCATCTCCTCAATCTTTTTTCAAGCAAACCAATTTCAGACTAAAATGCAGTAAACATTTCAAAGGGTTCCCGTGGAGTACCACAGACAAGTCGGGTGCTTAAAACCTTACCAATTTGTAACCAATCCCCGTACCCAATCTCTGTTTGTTTCTTTTAGCTTTTGAGATTCATTAAGGCTTTCTTCGTTCTTTTTGCCTTTTTCCATTTGGAAATAAATAAAAGCGCGGTGGCGACTCTGTGTATATCGAGTTAAGTTAATCAATAGCTTACACTCATTATTTTACCGCTACACTATCAAGTGTATTACTTGGGTAGTATTCGTGTTGTTGTCGCCGTTGAGGTTATGAATTGTTTGTATTATACGTGGGGTTGCCTTTCAGGGATGAAAGTTGATTAGTGAGAAGTGATAATGTAGTTGGAGTAGTTGTATCAGATGAATTTTCGAGGACAAAAATATCCTAAGTGGGGGAGAGTTTTAACATCCATTTATTTAATTAATTATTTAATTAAATATATTTGTATTATGTTGTGCCGATTTGCGTTGACTTATGTGGATTTGTGTCTAATTGTGTTGATCTCCGAAATGTCAGAATGTTACGTTGATGTTGCTATGTTGATTTGAGTTGGATTAATTAATCAAGTTGATTTAAGTTGTGGAAAATGATATTGAGTATTTTTCATTTATTGTTGAATTTGTTGATTGAGCGAATATGTTATCTGGGTTGTTTGGATGATTTATTTGATAGTCGGTAGTTAGTCGATTTAGTCGGGAGAATTAATATTAGAAATAATATTATGGAATTATAAGAGTATTGTATTTAGGTGGGCTTAGATGTCGTGTTAGTAGAAAAGTTGGGGGTGTTGATTAGTAAGCCCAATAGATATTATAATTATAATAATAGTTATAATAAAAGAATAAAAAGAAATGGAAACTAGGTTTGTGATATCAGTAGAATTTGAGAAAGATGAACGAAGTATGAGAAAGCGGTTACGAGGGAGAAATTGCCATCGGAGACAATTCCGGGGAAAGTCGATCAGAGATTCGAGTGGCCATCAATTTAAGGTAAGGTTGAGGTTCAAATCTTATAATCAGGAATACGAGGATTAATATGTGGTATTGGGGTTATGTAATTCCTACTGTTTGTTGTTGATTCATGATAGAACTGAATAACACTGCATTTATTACTCTGATTGCACATGTTTGTTAGTATTTTTATTACCATTTTCTTGTATTATGCTTTGTATTTTGTTTTGTTTTCAGATCCTAGGTGTTTCAAGGTCCATTCGCGAAAAAACGAAGAAAACAAGCAAAAAAAGCCAGTCTTTGAAGGAATTGCACACATGGCACCTTCCATGGCGGCCGCCATAGGGTAAGCCATAAGAAGAAGACATACCAACAACTGAAAATTGCCCTTCTTAACTCCCATAACCACACTTGTTCACATGGCGGGTGCCATGGAGGGGTGGCGGGTGCCACCTTTGGCGTGTGCTTTCCCTCCCAAAAGGAGTTGGAAGGAATCCTTGTCCTTTCTCGGTTTTTCCTTGGCCTATAAATAGAAGGCTTTTTGTTCATTTTCAAGTATCCAAATTTAGTTGCAAACACTCTAGGCATAAATTAATCGAGTCTTGTACGTGATAATCTTCTCACATCGGGAAGTTATTACATTTGTGTTATTGAGTCTGTAATCGAAGTTTGGACCACTTGGTGGAAGTTAATCCTGCCGCCATTTTCCTTTTCCAGTTCTTTACCAGATTTAAAGCCTCCGATTTGGAGCAGGTTCTTATTTATGCAATGCCTTTACTTTCATTTAATTTCCTGCAATCGGTTTACTTTCATTTAATTTCTCCCAATCGCTTTATTTTCATTTAATTTCTCGCTATCGCTTTACTTTATTTTATTTTCCCGCAATCGCTTTATTTTCATTACTTTTCGCAATCGCTTTATTTTCATTTACTTTCTTGCCTTGTTTATTTTCAAAACTTTAAATTCCAAAGAATTTACTTTAAACATGGTAAAAATTAATATGTTTTCCCCAACCATCATGTCTGGCTAAGTCTTTAAAGGTTAGAATGTAAGGATCGTAGTTGATGCGTATTTTTTTCGCAAGTGTACGAATCACGTCAAAGTAATATAAAAGATTATCGAATCCACAGAGACCAAGTGTCAATCTATCAAACCTGTTGTTATGGTGTGTATCTAAGGCAACTATTTTTAAGGGTTTTAATAAGGGTGCAATGGTAAATAAAATTATAATTTTAAATAATAAATAAAGACAGGCTCGAATGTAATTCACGTAATCAATGATAATCCAGTACTTGTTAGTGGAACTACTTATGGGCAGTGTTTTCTTCTTTGAAAAGAACTAATTTAACAGGAACTGTCGCTTTCGCGTATTCAGAACCGAGTTGTACTCTCTAATCAACCCCTCCTATTGTCACGGATAAAAAGGTGCGTACTGCGTTAGAGTAGTAAACCTATTTTTAAGAAATATAGTATCTTAACTAAGTTGAAAAGTATTTTAACCTGGACTTCTTAGCAAAAAGAGGTTCTTGCGAACCAGAGTTTAAACTTCCTAACGCGTCCGAAAATCGTTTTAAAATCTCTTTTCTTTTTAATCTAAAATCTCCTAATGAACTATACAAAGCGCTTTTGGCTGTTTTTGAAATAGTTAAAAACAATTATTTGAATTGAAAGATAAAATAGCCCTTAGGTGTTTCCACGAACAATTATACTGATTACTGGTTTAATTACGATCCTTACATTCTAACCTTTATGGAATTAGTTAGACATGATAAAGTAAATATTCTTTTTATAGTTTTTCATAAAAGTAATTTAAAGCGAGTGCGGAAAGTAAACGAAGTAAAGTGCGAGTGCGGGAAATAAACAACGTAAATGTGCGAGTGCAGGAAATAAACAACGTAAATGTGCGAGTGCAGGAAATAAACAACGTAAATGTGCGAGTGCAGGAAATAAACAAAGTAAATGTGCGAGTGCGGGAAATAAACAAAATAAAAGCGAGGCAGATATAAATAAAAGTAAAGTACGAACTTGAATTAAAATGGCGGCAGGATTAACTTCCTCCAGAGTGCTCCAAAACTCGAACCACAGACAGATTACAGACTCGATCACTCGATTGCAGAGGCACCCCGATGTGGAATGGCAACTGCTTTATAACTGATATATGCCTAGAGAATTCTAATTCTGGATGAAGAAAAACGAAAATCTAAGGTCCTATTTATAGTAAAAACTGAAAGCATGAAATGACCGGGACGCCCCTCCACTAAAAAGTGGAGGTTATGAAATTTTGCCTTGTGGCGCCCGCCACAAGGTCATGGCGCCCGCCATGGTCCCTACAGGGGATGATGGAGTGGGGAACATGGGTCTTGGAGGTTGAGGAGTGGTCTTGAGACGTGGCCACGTCATGGCTAACCCCATGGTGCCCGCCACAGTGGGTGCCGTAAGTGCAAAATGCTGAATTTCTAGGTTTTCGTCCGTTTTCACTCCTTTTTCGCTCCTTTTCCCGATTCCAGCTCCGATTATTATAAAAACCTGAAAACATAAGAAAACAAAGCAATAACAAAGCAAAACAACAATAAAAGCTAAGAATGCATGCGAAATCGGAGTCAGAAATACGGTGAATTTTAGTGTGATCAAATTCTCCCACACTTAAACCTTTGCTTGTCCCCAAGAAAACATTAAAGCTTAAGAAAATATGGTGTCAACACTTGTCTTTGGGCTAAAGGGCTTCTAAGTTCAAGTCAGGATGCAGTGACAGATACTAACTAAGTGAACCAAGGGTACCATAGTAACACAAACACAAACTTCAATCCTATATTAACCACTCCATATCATCCCACAATACCTAGGCCTATCTTCTCATCTTTTTGTGTCCTTTTCATTCAGGCGCAATCACATTAAGCCCGTTATCCGTACATGCTTCATAGTAGAGTGACCGGTTAGTGATTCTGATCCATAACATAAGGTTTCTGGCACATAAGCATGTGTAAACCTGTTTTTATTTCGCCTAAATGTAGCTGCGGGGGATCGGATCGTAATCCGCCCTACCAAGTTCAGTGCCAAATACCTCTGAACCAACTAACAAAAGGTGACTTGCAAATTTTTTTTTTTTTCTTTTTGTGGCAAATATTTTTTTCTCTTTTTCCGGTTTAAATGACTTTGTGAGGGTCACCTATACCAGAGTTTGCCTTTTTTTCTTTTTTTTTTTTTTTTTTTTTTTATTAGCACTGGATCATTCACTTATGTTCATCGGCCCCCTACGTAGAGCATGCTTAGGCTGGAGCTGACCGCTAAGATAAACTACTTAGGACAATTTTTAATTGATAGTAAAGGCCAAGGTGGTGGGGTTTAGGAGTGATTCCTATATTCAAGAGGTCTATGGTGCTAAAATGGTTCTGATGTTTCAAAAAGTTGACCTAGGTCACCACATCCTAATCTAAACCTGTCTCAAAGCCCAAAAAACATGTGAAACAACATCATTTTCTTTTTAAAATTTTTCTGGTAAGGCTAAGGAAATGGGAAAAAATGAAGATGAACTAAAAAGACACTATACTGGTGACTCGTCAGACACATGCATTATCTAAGAAAAATAAATTACTGAAAGGGAAATAACTGAAAGGAAATAATTAACTAAAAAGGAAATAACAGAAAACAATAAAATCCCCTCCCACACTTAAATCGAACATTGTCCCCAATGTTTCGAAATAAGATAAGGGGGGTAACCTGGAAAAAGACTATTGAGGAGGGGCACTGGTGCCTTCGCCGTCCTGATGTGATGGTCTGGAACGACGGGATCTACTACGATGCTGGTCCCTCCGGTCGAGTCGTGCTGATAAAGCAGCCTGAGCACTCCGGACCTCTCGAAGGTTACCCAAGATGGAACCCTGAGTAGCCTCTACAAGCTGGTAGTGTCGGCTGTTGAACTCTCTCTGACGGTTCTGCTCTAATGAGATATCGTTCAAGGTACGGCAAACGTTGCTATAAGCACGATCCGAAACCAATCGCGATTGTTGCATGAAGCTCATGTTGTCCGTCAGCTGCTGTGAAATAGTAGAGAGAAGGCCATCACGCCTTTCTTCTCTAGCTGTCATATCACGCCACATCTCCTCGGTGACAAAGAATCCAGGAGCAGTACCTGCAACAGGGTTAGAGGAAGATGGTGCGGTGTGTGACTGTGAAGGACGATGGGGGGACATGTGAGGGATGGGAGACTGCTCTCTCCGATCATACTCATCATCAGTGTCATGTGCCTCCCCATCGGGAATATTAGGAGGAAGTGGACCCAAAACACGTGGAGCATTAAGATCATAGGTCCAGTTCCTTTCATCACGTACATCAGTACGTCTACTGCATGGTAAAGCAACAGATGGGATAGCTACCCCATGAACCATCAACTCATAACCACCTTCTCTCCTCGTTCGGCATAATTTCATGTCTTTCAGAAACTTTAAATTAATTGTGCGAGGAGGTAGTGGTTCAAGTGTAGCTATCTCATCGTTCAGGCCAAGAGCCCGAGCAATAGACGTAACAAGCCCTCCAAATACAATCGGTCCTGTTTTATTAGTAAATAAAGTCATATGGGCAAGCATAAACGGGACCGGATTGATGTGGGTTCTAGTGAGGCATCCTTGCAAAAATAGGAGTTCACGAGCATTTACCTTGTTTGGACTTTCCCGGCCAAAAATAGTACATGCCAAAAGAAGTCTAAAAACTCTTATGGCCGGGTTGTGAATGGTCGACGCAAGTATCCCTTCAAAAGAATTAATTGAAGTACTTGAAAGCCTTTGCCAAAAGGTAAATACCTCGGCCGACCACTCAACATCCAAAGGTGCCTCACAAATTGCACCTTCCCTATGAGGGATTCCTAACAAACCTGCTAGATCGTCGGTACTGAATTCATACTCAATTCCGAACAGTCTAAAAATAACAGTACCAACAGTGCTAGCAGTGTTAGGACTGACAGTGTATATCAAAGAACTCAAAAACTCAGTTGTCAGTCGCTCATAGGTAGGTTCCTGATTGATGAAGATATTATGCAAGCCTAGAAATTCTAATAAATTAAAAACACTATGATAAATACCCAAAGCATACAGACAATTATCGTCGACGTACCTAGTCGAGAGAATTTCTCGACTTTGAAGCCTCTGAATAATTTTCCGTTGCCTTTCGCCCGGTCTTCCATCACGAAGAAGAAATCCGTTGAACTCCATTGTTGAATGCTCCTTAGGTAGTGAAAATGGTAGAAAAAGTGGTTTATGAGGGAATGATAAAGTTTTGAATTTTTTGGTTTTTGATGGATGAAAATGGAAATGGATGTTGGATATGTTTTATGGATGGTGGGTATTTTGAAAATGAGGGAGCTTTAATGGGGTTCAAGGAGGATTTGGAAGGTTGGAAAAATGGGTTTTTGGTGAAGAAAGGGATGAAAATGGTGGAAATGGGGATTGAATCCCGTATTTGTTGATGGTACGGTGTGGCGCCCGCCACAGGGCCTATGGCGCCCGCCACAAGTCCAATTCCTGGGCCTTGTGGTTTTTGGATCCTCCTTTGGGCCTTCCTTGCACCTTGGTCTTCCGGGGGGTCTGGATAGCATTTTCTTCTTCTTTTCAAGGCATGAGGCTTGCATACTTTTTTATAAAGACAAAAATGAAAATATTTTTGTCTTATATTTTTTTTTCTTTGCACGACAAAAAAATAAAAATAATTAAAGAAACAAAAGAAAAAGAAAAAACTTAACATTAGTGCATAATATGTATATATATAAGGAATTCAAAGTGCATGAAAATATAAAAGCTGCAGTAAAGTAAAATATGTCTGGAAATGCGATAAATAAAATACTAGGGTAATGCTGTCAGGGTAGAATGAGTCATGTGGTAGGCGTCTTTTCCTGGCTTGATCCACGAATCTCAGCTATCTCCCTCCGAAACTCTTCAATCGCCTGATGTAGAGCATCGGTCTCTGAGGCATGAGTGAGATCAGAAACCTGCATCTGTAACTCTAAGTCTGCCACTTCCTGCTTGAGCAGGGCAGTCTCCTTGCGGAGCTCATAAATCTGTGTTTGTAGGTCAGGTGGCTGCAGAGACATATTGTTAGACATAACAGTGATTTGGGGAGTAAGAGGTGTAGGAGTGTACTCAGCGGCGGGAGGCGATTTCGGCTCTTCGACAGTCTCTCCATAACCCTCTAGAGCATAACTCCAATTTTCAGGATCATGGACACTGGTCATCAGCTGATCTGGTAATGTAAAGTAGTGTATCGCTTCGCCGTCGATCAGCAATCTAAACATGTTGGGCTCAAAAGAAGCCCTCCTCATCAGTCCTCTATCAAGACAAAAATCAATATCCAGGGTGGTGTAGCAGTAGAAGGTCCTGAGGTGCAATAACTTGCGAGACAAACCCAATGCAGTAGCTATCTGTGTAACAATCCCACCGACATGGATGATGCCTACGGATGATCTGGCAACACTAGCCAAGCCCTTTAACAGAAAGTTGCCACAAGCAACAGGGCGAGACTGAGTCGCACAAAACAGTAGGAAAATCTCCTCTTCACTTAGCAGTGTCTCTGTATCTGGAAAACCTAGGAAATAATGTGCTAGAATCATCTGGAAGTACCTCAATGCAGGGTTGTGGATTACCTGAGAAAACTGGGTAGAAGGATCTTGGCTCCCTCCGCCGGATATTTTAGTCCAAAACTTTTCCACTTCTCTGCTCATAAAATACCCCATCGGTGTATCTGGAATAGCATCAGGAGTAGTCTGGAAACCTAGCAAATCACCAAACTCTCTGTGAGAGAATGAGTAGTCAATCCCGAACAACCTGAAAACAGCGAGTCCATCGGGTCCAGCCCAAGGGTCATGATGAAATGAGCTGAGGAACTCAAGAGTCAAGTTCCTATAAGTGTTGTTCCTGTAGTCAAACTGGTCCCACTGGAGTTGATGGCATAAAAATCTGACGCTTGGCTCTATCCCCAAGGCATTCATGCAGTCATGGTCAGGGTACCTGGTAGGAGCCATAGGGCGTCTCATGTGGACATAGTAACGCTCTCTCTGTGCATCATCTCTAAAGGCCACGTGCATGTCATCAGGGTTCTGCATTCTGTACAAGGTTAGCAAACAAGTCCTGAAAGCACATAAAACATTCAATCGTTAGTCCTGACATAATAATAATAATATAAACAAAATAAAGTAAAAGTAAAAAATAAAAAGTACAAAAATAAGAAAAACCATGGGTTGCCTCCCATGCAGCGCTTGTTTAACGTCATTAGCTCGACGACCGATAATTAAACATCATTGGAAGGATATGGTGGATCACTCAGAGTATGGCAGGTGTATGTTGTTGGAATGTCACCTCCTTCGTAGGGCTTCAACCTCTGTCCATTGACGATGAATGGTTTACATGTCGGGTTCTTGATTTCAATAGCACCGGATCTCAGGATCTTAGATACTTCGAAAGGGCCAGTCCATCTCGAACGGAGTTTACCTGGAAATAGTCGTAACCTAGAATCGAACAGGAGAACAGGATCGCCTATCTTGAAGTCTCTTCTTATGATTCTTTTGTCATGCCAAGCTTTTGTTCTTTCTTTGTATATGATGGCATTTTCGTAGGCATATTGTCTGAGCTCTTCTAATTTGTGGATGTCAAGGATACGTTTCTCACCAGCAGTCAAGTAATCCAAATTCAAAGTTTTGATGGCCCAATAGGCCTTATGCTCCAATTCAAAAGGTAAGTGACATGATTTTCCATAGACCAGTTGATAAGGGGTTGTTCCTATAGGAGTTTTGAAAGCGGTTCTATAGGTCCATAATGCTTCTTGAAGTTTCTGTGACCAATCCTTTCTAGATATAGAGACAGTCTTCTCGAGGATTTGTTTTATCTCCCTATTAGATACTTCCACTTGTCCATTGGTCTGTGGGTGGTATGGTGTTGCTACTCTATGCTTAACTCCATACTTGCTTAAAAGTTTATCAAATATTCTCGATATGAAGTGTGATCCTCCATCACTTATGACTAAACGGGGGGTTCCAAACCTGGGAAATATATAATTTTTGAATAATTTGATGACTACTCTGGTGTCGTTTGTGGGTGCGGCGATAGCTTCAATCCATTTAGACACGTAGTCAACTGCTACTAAGATGTACTGATTTCCAAAAGATGGTGGGAACGGCCCCATAAAGTCTATACCCCATACGTCGAAGAGTTCTACTTCTTGGATATTTCTTAACGGCATTTCATTACGTCTTGAAATATTTCCTGTGCGTTGGCATCTATCACACTTGACAATGAAAGCATGGACATCACGCCACATAGTAGGCCAGAATAGGCCAGCTTGAAGAATCTTGGCGTAGGTCTTAGATGTGCTTGCATGTCCACTATAGGGTGCAGAGTGACAATGCTCAATTATATTATTTACCTCTTCTTCTGGAACACAACGGCGGAAAATGCCATCTTTACCTCTCTTGAAAAGAAACGGTTCGTCCCAATAGAAGTTTCTCACATCACTATAGAACTTCTTCTTCCGGTGGTAGTTTAGATCAGGGGGTATGATGTCAGCGGCTAGGTAATTAACAAAGTCTGCATACCAAGGTACATCACTTATGGCTAAGGATTTTTGAAAATACTCATGAGGGTCTGGGTTATCATCTTCAATGGTTTCTAGTTGGGCTATCAGTCTATCATAGGCAAAATCGTCATTTATGGGAACTGGATCAGGTTTCAGGTATTCTAGCCTAGATAGGTGATCAGCTACCACATTATCAGTGCCTTTCTTATCACGGATATCCAAATCAAACTCTTGCAGTAATAGAATCCATCGAAGTAACCTAGGCTTGGCATCCTTTTTGCTTAGTAAGTAACGAATGGCAGCATGGTCGGTGTAAACTATAATCTTGGCTCCTACTAGATAAGATCTAAATTTGTCTATTGCAAAAACTACAGCTAGGAGCTCTTTTTCGGTTGTTGCGTAGTTGAGCTGTGCAGCGTCTAGGGTTCTACTGGCATAATAAATCACATGTAACTTTTTGTCTTTTCTCTGACCTAGAACGGCTCCAACAGCATAATCACTGGCGTCACACATTATCTCAAACGGTTCTGACCAATCAGGGGGTTTCATTATAGGTGCTGAAATCAGAGCTTGCTTCAGAAGATTAAATGCTTCAGTACATTTTTCATCGAAGATAAATTCAGCATCTTTCATCAAAAGACCAGTTAAGGGTTTTGTTATTTTGGAGAAATCCTTGATAAAACGTCGGTAAAATCCGGCATGTCCAAGAAAACTTCTTATCTCCCTGATAGTCTTCGGCGGTTTTAGATTCTCTATGACTTCTATTTTTGCTTTATCTACCTCTATACCTTTTTCGGAAACTATATGTCCTAAAACAATCCCTTCGGTGACCATGAAATGACATTTCTCCCAATTTAGCACAAGGTTTACCTCCACACATCTCTCCAGGATTTTCTCAAGGTTGACAAGACAATTTTCGAAATCCGATCCACAAACTGAGAAATCGTCCATAAATACTTCCATAATTCCATCTAAATAATCAGCAAAGATAGACATCATGCAGCGTTGGAAAGTTGCAGGAGCATTACAAAGTCCAAAAGGCATTCTTCTATAGGCAAAAGTTCCAACTGGGCATGTAAAGGTAGTTTTTTCTTGATCTTCGGGGTGAATAGGTATTTGGAAGAATCCGGAATATCCATCTAAGTAACAAAAGTAAGAGTGTCTGGCTAGGCGCTCCAACATTTGGTCTATGAATGGTAATGGGAAATGGTCCTTCCTAGTTGCTTTATTTAATTTTCTATAATCTATGCACATACGCCAACCTCCATCGGTTCTTTTTGCTACAGGTTCGCCCTTCTCGTTTTGCACGACTGTGATGCCTCCCTTTTTAGGTACTACATGCACAGGACTCACCCATTTACTGTCCGAGATCTGATATATTATACCTGCCTCTAGTAACTTAAGAACTTCAGTCTTAACTACAGTACTCATTATAGGATTTATTCTTCGTTGGTGTTCTCTGGAAGGTTTTGAATCTTCTTCAAGCAAAATCCGATGCATGCATACGGATGGGCTTATTCCTTTTAGATCAGAGATCTTATATCCTAAGGCTGAGGGGTACCTACGTAAAACTTCTAATAATTGATCGGTTTCTTTTTGGTTTAAGGTAGCACTGACTATAACTGGACGATTCATATCTTCATCGAGAAATTCATATCTCAGGTTTTTAGGCAGTTCCTTAAGTTTTACGGTCGGTTTCATAGGGCAAGGCATAGGATCTGGGGTAAGAGATAAACATTCGTGAAGGTTATCATCAATGTAGGGTGTTTTATAATTGTCATCTTCCAAAATAAGGGTTGATGGCAATTTTATAGATTCAGTTTCTTCTTCTTGTTCTAATTCCCTAATGCATTCTTCGATGATATCTAAGGCATAACAGGAATCTCCTATCACAGGTGCCATAAGAAATTTTGACAATATAAATTCTATCTTCTCTTCACCTACCTCAAAAGTAAGTTTTCCTTTTTTAACATCTATTACGGCTCCAGCAGTCGATAAGAACGGTCTACCTAGGAGTATCGGTATGTCGTCATCTTCTTTAATGTCCATGACAACAAAATCAGTAGGTATAAACAACTGACCTACCCTAACAGGGACGTCTTCAAGTATGCCTATAGGGTATTTAACGGATCTATCGGCTAATTGAAGTGACATCTTAGTAGGTTGTAATTCTCCTAAGTTTAATCTCTCACAAACTGCTAAAGGCATTAAGCTCACACTAGCTCCTAGGTCTAGAAAAGCTTTTTCGATAACATGATTCCCCAAAATACAAGGAATGGAAAAATTTCCAGGATCTTTATCTTTCTTTGCTAACCTATCTTCGGAAATAGAATTACATTCCACGGGTTTCGGATCTTCAAGTCTACGTTTATTTGTAAGTATGTCTTTGAGAAACTTAGCATAAGAAGGTATTTGGGTGATGGCTTCTGTAAAGGGGATTTCTACGTGAAGTTTTTCTATAACCTTAACGAATTTTTGATATTGATTATCGATTTGGGTTTTCTTTAATCTTTGAGGGTAAGGTATTGGTGGTTTGTATGGCGGTGGTGGTACATAGGTTTTATTTTTAGGTTCTTCTCCTTTTTCTTGACTTTCCGGGGTTTCAGGCTTCTCTGGTTCCTTCTCCTCACTCCTCTCAGAAGTTTCGGGATCACTTAATCTAGGGTTCAAAGGTTCCTTATAAGCGGTTCCACTTCGTAGAGTAATGGCATTAGCTTGCCCTTTCGGGTTCTGTTGAGGTTGTCCAGGGAACTGTCCTCCGGGTGTAGTCTGTGGGGCTTGGTTTAACGCTACCTGAGAGATCTGGGTTTTAAGCATCTTATTATGAGTAATGATTTGATCAACCTTGGTTCCTAACTGGGTAATTAGTTCGTTAACATGGACGCTTTGGTTCATGAACTCTTTGTTCTTCTGTTTTTGAGCAACGATGAAATCTTTTACAATTTCCTCAAAGCTCGGGTTTGGTGGCACAGGTTGCATAGGTTGATTTGTTCTAGGGGCTTGGTAACCTTGTTGTCTCGGAGGTGCGGTATTTTGGATAGGGTTATTATTTTTGTAGGAGAAGTTTGGGTGATTCCTCCATCCAGGGTTATATGTGTTTGAAAATGGGTTCCCTTGGGTATAGTTCACTTGCTCGGTGTTGGTTTCATTCAACAGATTGCATTCGGCGGATTGGTGTCCTTGCGTTCCACATATCTCACAATTCGGCGAAACTGCGGCTACAGTATTCGAAGTTGTACACATATGTTCGACTCTTAGGGCCAACGCGTCCATTTTAGCTTGCATCATGTCTATAGAGCTTAGCTCATGTATTCCTCCTTGGGCTTCCTTCTTTTCCACTGTCGCTCGTTCTACTCCCCATGATTGATGGTTTTGGGCCATATCCTCGATAAGGGCACTAGCTTCAGGGTAAGGTTTGTTCATCAGTGCGCCACTAGTGGCAGCGTCGATGGTCATTTTAGTGTTATAAAGAAGTCCATTATAGAAGGTTTGGATGATTAACCAATTTTCTAAGCCATGGTGTGGGCATGCTCTTAATAGTTCTTTATATCTCTCCCAGGCTTCGAACAACGACTCTCCTTGGTGTTGGGTAAATCTAGTTATTAGGTTTCGAAGAAGAGCGGTCTTACTCGGGGGAAAATATCTAGCAAGGAAAACTTTCCTAAGGTCATCCCAAGTGGTTATTGAATTGGGTGGAAGGGAATCTAACCATGATAGAGCTTTATCTCTGAGGGAAAAGGGAAATAATCTTAAGCGTATTGCCTCAGGAGAAGCTCCATTGGTTTTAAAGGTGTCTGCTAACTGAAGAAAGTTTTTTAAATGTTGGTTCGGGTTATCAGTAGCGAGACCTGAGAATTGTCTCTGTTGCACTAATTGCAGCAGGGATGGTTTAAGTTCAAAATTATTGGCTGGGATAGCGGGGTTTACTATACTGGAACTAGGTTCCTCGTTTGATGGTTGGGCGAAGTCCTTAAGAGGTCTTCGGTTTTGTTCTTCGGCCATAGCTATCCTATTCCTATGGAAAAATAAACGTGCGCGAGCGTAACGTTCAGGTTCAGCTAGAGGGTCTACTAAACTTCCGGCACTGCGAGTCTTTCACATTGACCGGTGGGTAACAACCTTAGTCTAAACGGTATAACTACAGGGTAATGAAATTTGACGATATTGATCCCCGGCAACGGCGCCAAAAACTTGATGCGTATTTTTTTCGCAAGTGTACGAATCACGTCAAAGTAATATAAAAGATTATCGAATCCACAGAGACCAAGTGTCAATCTATCAAACCTGTTGTTATGGTGTGTATCTAAGGCAACTATTTTTAAGGGTTTTAATAAGGGTGCAATGGTAAATAAAATTATAATTTTAAATAATAAATAAAGACAGGCTCGAATGTAATTCACGTAATCAATGATAATCCAGTACTTGTTAGTGGAACTACTTATGGACAGTGTTTTCTTCTTTGAAAAGAACTAATTTAACAGGAACTGTCGCTTTCGCGTATTCAGAACCGAGTTGTACTCTCTAATCAACCCCTCCTATTGTCACGGATAAAAAGGTGCGTACTGCGTTAGAGTAGTAAACCTATTTTTAAGAAATATAGTATCTTAACTAAGTTGAAAAGTATTTTAACCTGGACTTCTTAGCAAAAAGAGGTTCTTGCGAACCAGAGTTTAAACTTCCTAACGCGTCCGAAAATCGTTTTAAAATCTCTTTTCTTTTTAATCTAAAATCTCCTAATGAACTATACAAAGCGCTTTTGGCTGTTTTTGAAATAGTTAAAAACAATTATTTGAATTGAAAGATAAAATAGCCCTTAGGTGTTTCCACGAACAATTATACTGATTACTGGTTTAATTACGATCCTTACATTCTAACCTTTATGGAATTAGTTAGACATGATAAAGTAAATATTCTTTTTATAGTTTTTCATAAAAGTAATTTAAAGCGAGTGCGGAAAGTAAACGAAGTAAAGTGCGAGTGCGGGAAATAAACAACGTAAATGTGCGAGTGCAGGAAATAAACAACGTAAATGTGCGAGTGCAGGAAATAAACAACGTAAATGTGCGAGTGCAGGAAATAAACAACGTAAATGTGCGAGTGCAGGAAATAAACAAAGTAAATGTGCGAGTGCGGGAAATAAACAAAATAAAAGCGAGGCAGAAATAAATAAAAGTAAAGTACGAACTTGAATTAAAATGGCGGCAGGATTAACTTCCTCCAGAGTGCTCCAAAACTCGAACCACAGACAGATTACAGACTCGATCACTCGATTGCAGAGGCACCCTGATGTGGAATGGCAACTGCTTTATAACTGATATATGCCTAGAGAATTCTAATTCTGGATGAAGAAAAACGAAAATCTAAGGTCCTATTTATAGTAAAAACTGAAAGCATGAAATGACCGGGACGCCCCTCCACTAAAAAGTGGAGGTTATGAAATTTTGCCTTGTGGCGCCCGCCACAAGGTCATGGCGCCCGCCATGGTCCCTACAGGGGATGATGGAGTGGGGAACGTGGGTCTTGGAGGTTGAGGAGTGATCTTGAGACGTGGCCACGTCATGGCTAACCCCATGGCGCCCGCCACAGTGGGTGCCGTAAGTGCAAAATGCTGAATTTCTAGGTTTTCGTCCGTTTTCACTCCTTTTTCGCTCCTTTTCCCGATTCCAGCTCCGATTATTATAAAAACCTGAAAACATAAGAAAACAAAGCAATAACAAAGCAAAACAACAATAAAAGCTAAGAATGCATGCGAAATCGAAGTCAGAAATACGGTGAATTTTAGTGTGATCAGTAGTCAAAGTAACATTTCATTCAATGTGTCGATAGAAATGCTTAAGGGCTATTTTGATCTTTAATGCAAGTTTTCTGAACTTAAATTTTGTTGGGTAAGATCGAAAGTTGTCCAACCTTTTGTAAACTTGTTTAGTCTTAACTGTTCAAAGGAAGCAAAAACACTTCGCTCAATTAAGTAGGGATTTCTAGTACTTGAGAAAAATGATTTTAAAGTTATTTTCGGACGCGTTAGAGGATTTAAAATCCGGTTCTCCTGAACCTCTTTAGTTTAAAAATTTCAGATCAAAATAGTTTTCAACTTAGTCAAGAAATTACATTTCTTAAAAATAGGTTTTTCAACTCTAACGCAATGCGCGCCTTTTTATAAATGACAATAAGAGGGTTTGTTTAGGGGTTAAACTTGGTTCTGAATACGCGAAATCGACAATTCCCATTAAATTAATTCTTTTCATAAAGTAGAAAATATTGCCCCATAAGTAGTTCCATTTACATGCATTGGAATGTTACCTGACTGTGCAAATTACATTCAAGTTTGTTGTTTTATTTGAATCTTATATTTTTGTTATTTATTTGTCTTTACTTTTACCGCATACTAGTAAACCCCTGATTTGTTCTGCCTTAGATAAACACTGTAACAATAGATACTGATAGATTGACGTTTGGTCTCTGTAGGATCGATAATCTTTTGTATTACTCTTACGTGATTCGTATACTTGCAAAAACACACATCAATTCGCTGTAGTTGATAGTGGTGAAATATTTATTTTTGGGTGAATTATTTCGATAATCGATTTTGTGAATTTATTGACGATTGATTGATTCTGGAAAATAATTGTGTTTGGAGTGAAACCTCTACACTGTGTGGAAGAGGGTGGCGAAGGTCACCTGTAATACCCCAAAATTTGCCCTCTTATTTATCGTCGATTCTAAGTAGCTTATGCTTCATTCCCGTGTCATCTAGAATATTTCATTCATACATTGCATAAAAAAATAAAAAAATAGAGCATGCATCATCGGACAAGGAGCGAGGCATGTGGTCGAGGTTTATTCAGTGGAAAAATCAATTATCAGAGCTCAAGGTTAGAACAGGTTCAGAACGGATGGCGTAGGTGTATTTTTAGGGTTTCCCACCAAAAGGAGGGAAAATTCTAAATTTGCTTGCGTTAACCGGTTAACACATGGCAATTTTGGAAAAGTTTCAAAATTCAGCTTGCCTTGTTCCACCACTTTTCCATTTCACCTTGCATTACACTCTACCATTTACTAGAAGCTTCTACCACCTTCCAAGTGAATATTCTAAGAATATGCCAAAGGAATATTGTAGGAATATGCCAATGGAATATTCTAGGAATATTCCCAACTAACTTCAACTAGCTCCTAACCTAATTCCTAAGCTAAGTCAAAAGCTAGCTCCTAACCCAAGCCACTCTCCAAACCTGACACATATATAAGTGATTTTCATTCCAAACCAAAGGAAACACACTTCATTTTTTTCTCATTTTCTCTTATCAACCTCAACTTTCTCTCATTTCTTCTCCCACTTTCCCAACTTCACACAAAAGCTTCATCATCATAATTCTTCAAGTTTTGCATTGAAACATGAAGAATTAGAAGCTAAACCTCCATCACCACATTGAATTCAAGGTTTATTGAAGAAGTTGCTATTGTTTTGGTGTTGATCTCATAGCTTGGAAGGGATTCTTGAATAAGTTCATCCAAATCACATTTATTTTGCGTATTCGCGTGCAAGAGCTTCGGATCTCCAATTTTCTCTTCTATCGTGTATCATTTCATCATTGCAACAATCACCAAAGAAGTTCCACTTAGTAGGTTGGTGAAATCATAATCACTTCTGGTTTTAAGCTATTTTGCACTTTTTCGACTTGTGACGTTCTTTGCGTTTTGTTTGATTTGTGATGTGGGTTGTTATGTTTCGATCTCTTGACATGTTTGTGGTTCCGATTAGTTCCTTATCCATGCATTTAGGTGTTAATTTTGTGCTAACTTGGTAGTAAATGAATTAGGAACCTTAGAAATAAATTGGTAGTTAGAAGTTCTTCTTTCTTATTTTATTTTTTATTCTGGTTCAGTGTTAATCGGTTAACACATCCGTTAAACAGTTAACACTGAGCAGTTTTGGATTTTTTGTGTATTTTGATGTATGTTTGAATGTGATTCCATCCTTAATCAGCTTAGATCATTAAGACATGATTTTAGGGAGTTTTTAGAAGCTATTTTGATGCATGATCATGTGGTTTCGACATCTTTCGACATGTATGTTTGTTAGTTTCCGGTTTTTGTGCATAATTGTTAATTTTGTGTTCATGATGATTTGTGAAGGTTGTTACCATAATTGAACTTCATTGTTACAATGTTAATGATGAGTTAAAGTTCTGTTTTGTACTGTATTGATGACCAATTCATGTTTGAGATACTTGCGCGCATAATCGAAAAAGTTGCATTTTGCTTGAAATTGCACAATTCACATGTTTAGATTCATTCTTGATTGTTTATTTGTTGTATTCCCTTGTCAATATTCATTTCAGATTGTGATGCATTAAGATGTATGTTTATTTCATCATTGTTTGCATTAAAGTCTCAATTTTGGAAAAGATGCATACAGTTGCTTTTGTATGAAAAATGTATTAAATTGGTTAATTTGTTTGCATATTCCCATGACCATAATCATACTAACCATGTTGCATTCGTTAATGATTGTACCATATTGCATATTCATGCATTATGATACATGCATTTGCATTGAAAAAAATGATCAAAATCTGCCATGCTTTCACTGCTGCCTTTTGAAACAGAAGCTGTAAAATGTATGATGCATAGTTCTGTTTTGGCACTTTTTACACCTATTTTCATGTTGTTTGGTGGCTGTCATAGGCTGTTTGAATTGTTAATTGCATTTAATAGCTGATTGTGTGTTAGAGAGCTGTAGTAGCTGCTGGCTTTAGGCTTTGCTTAGCTTTTAGGCATCCTTGGGCTTATGATTGAGTCTAGTTTAGGTCATAATTATGCTAGGACATGTTTGGTACTTGATTACCTCTTTCCTTTTATCCATTTTGGATTTATTTTACTAACCTTTGTGTTTTAGGGGGTTATGGTAAGCCATGTGTGTGGGAGGGTATCCCACATACACCTTCCTCCTTATCCTTTTAAAATTCAACTTGTGTTTGCGATAAACATTCTTGCTTCTTTGACATTTCACTTCATTCATTCCCTTTGAGTTTTAATCTCATCTTCAATCTTTGAAGTGAGTTAGAACTTGTTTTATTTTTCTTTCTAGGATTAGAAAACAACACTAACCATATGATCCCTTGAATAAACAACTTAGGGTGGGTCTTAGTTTCCCCCAGTTTTTGTCCCTTTTTCGATTTGAATCCTCTTTCTCATCTCAAAATAAAAATAAAATACCTAATAAAGGTTGAGTTTTCTCGTGCGCCAGGAGACTTTATCATGGGGTATTTGCACGAATTCCATCTCGGGATGAGGTGTAGGATATCTATCATGATGAACAAGTCTTAGCATGAGAATGTTTCACAAACAACAAAATCAAAAACACTTCTTCTAAAAGACAGTAAACACATAGCACACGTATTTCCTGCGGGAATTCTCATCTCATCTCATTCACTCAAAATGAGAAATCGCTACGACTTGTCTTTTTGCAAGACGGTACACACACTTGTTCCAGACGAGCCTACAACACTTGAGCATGGACATAAGCAGTTCAATCTCATAAAAAAACACAAAAAAGTTTCCACCTTAGTTAGGCGAACTACGTCGACTTTGATTCTCATTTCCTATGAGATACGTAGGCAGTGTGGTAGGGCCCATTCTAGCATATTCTTTATTTTCCCTACATTTTCCCGTACCTTTTTGTTCTTTTCTTTTTTCAGTTCCCACTCTCATTCCAATTCCAGTGGCGATTTTTATTCAGCAGCAGTTTTATTCTTTACCCTTTGAAACAGACTAACAAGTGTGGATCCCGTCGGGTACGGCGGACGATATGGGGTGCTAATACCTTCCCAGTTTGTAACCAACTCCCAAACCCAGTTCTTTGGTTCGCAGGACCTTGTCCTTTACTTTTCTCTTTGGTTTGTGTAGTATTACCTTTCCCATTCATTCGGAATAAAAATGCATGGCTGACGAATCTATATTTTCCGCGCCACTTTTGCGTTTATACTAGGATAAAAATCCTGGGAGCGACACCACCCATTGTTCTAAGGGGGTGGTGCATGCAACCCATCTTTTGAAGAAGAATAAGCTAAGTGGAACCAGCCACATTTTTGAACCTTATATTTGGCGCAAGCCACAAGTTGGGAGGGTGGGGATGGCGCAGGCCATCCCTTTCTGAGTGGGATCCACTATTGATCTTTTTATTCTTAATATCATGCATATAACATTATACTAAGTATTAATTATAGTGTGACATTTGTATAAAATATTTAGTATAATTAAATAATAATGTTAATTAGTTTGTAAGAGGTGTAGTATAGAAGTAGCATATTTTAGCAGATCATTAGCAGAGACAGAAGTAAGAATATCAGTAACAGGAAGTTTAGCAAGTGTTGGCATTTTTGTATCAGAGCTGAATTTTTATGATAGTATAATTGGTAGTATGATGTGTTGGTATTAGTAAGTTGGAAATTGAACAGAATTTATAAAATTGATTAGTAATAGCAGTGGAGTATAAAACAGTGCAGTTTTAGTCGGTTTAGCCGATTTAAGCGAAAAATTTAGTTGTCCAGAATTTAACGAAAAATTGTCGAGATAGTTCGTAATAATTAGTAGGTGATTTTAGTCGATTTACTTTGTTGAATTTTGTTGAATGTGTGAATTTTATCATACCGTCGAGTAAGTTATTTTATTTTGATTTATGTTGATGTTTAAGTTGTAGGTCTAAAGACCAATGTTGATATTATAGTCGTATGTCATATGACCAACGTTAATAAGTTGCTTATGTTTCTTAAGTCAAGGAAGTTATTTATGTTGCTTAAGTCGACGAAGTTGTTTATGTTGATTAAGTTGATTAGTTTGTTTATGTGAGTTATGTCGATAGAGTTAATTATGTTGCTTAAGTGGATTATATGTTTATGTTGACTATGTCGTGAAGTAGATTAAGTTGATTATGTGATCATGTTGATGTAGTTGCTTATATGATTAGGTTGGTTTAAGTTGATTATATGATTATGTTGATAAAATTGATTATGTTTGCTGAAGTTGTTGAAGTTGATTATGTTTGTTGAAGTTGTTGAAGTTGATTACGTTGACTATGATGATGTTGATTTATTGATTATATGGTAAATATTGATAGGTGTAATAAGTGATAAAGTATGTTGATAGATTGTGGGTGATTGTTAAGTTGTTGTTGTTGTTTGATAGTAATAAAATTGTATGATTCTATCTAACATATTAATTATCATACTCCTGTTTATATTGTTCTATATCTCACCCCTTCTGTTTGAATGCTACCCATATGTTGGTAACGTGCATGTTAGCTTGGTGGAAGATTGTTATCTTCATTAGTCCGAGTCGGTGTTGATGCTCTGATATGTAACACTCGGGGGGATGAACGCTTAGTGGCTTTGTTGTTGTTTTAAGTTGTTTCAGTTAAAATATATTGTTACTAAGTTATTTAGGTTGAACAAAATGTCATACCATGTTAAGTTGAATATTTGAGAATCTGCTGCCTATTTGTAAATGTTGTTCTGGTTTCAAAAATGAATAAAAGTTGTTGTTATAGTTTCATCCGAATCAAAAGTGTTATGTATCAATGTAGTATTTGATTAAATGAATAAGTTTTTGAAAGTTGAAATGTGGCATCCTATTTGTTTACTTGTTGGTTGAATTTTCCTACTCTGATTTTCAATAAATTTGTCGGGTAGAAATAAATTGTTACATTAGTGGTATCAGAGCAGATCGATTTGTCTAGCCAATGTTGTCTAATGTCGTTTATTTCTTAGTACTCGACATGTGTGTTAAACACTGGTGGTGCTTGTTTGTTAGATTCTAGTCATTGTCTGCAGGTGTTGGTTTGGATTAAGTGGGGGAGAGGCTTACTCCCAGGCTTTTGTTGGTATATGGAAGTTGGTTCAATTTGATGTTGATTTCAAGAGTGCAAGGTTATTGAAGCGATGTTGTTGCGCACTGGTGAGAATATGGATGCATAAACTAGTATCGGTCGAGTGCACATATGCGTAGATTATGGATGGTGAATTGATTGAGAATAAGGAATTATTCCAAAGGAAATGATAAGTTGATTGATCAAGTCGGTAGATTAATATGCCTTGAGTATAGTTGGATTAAAGTAGAGTAATTTTAATAGTTGGATGAAAAACAAAGATTTTGGTAGATCTTGGAAGTAAGAGGGAGAGAGATGGAACTTATGTTCATTAATCTCAAATTCTGATTTTTGGCAATTTTGGAGTAACTGCCAGTAAAAGAGGAATAACGTTATACTCATAATTTTGATTGAAGCGATTCTAAACTTTTTGTAAAGCTTACGGAATTCCCTACAGTTTGCATATAAGATTTTCCTTCAGGAAGTTTGTAAAGAAGGAGAAAAATGTGTTTTAATGATTGGGTCTGATGCTTATTTTTGAAAATTCTACATACGGGAATTCTGAACCAGTCCCATTGTAAGGAGAATAACTTTTTACTCGTAACTTGGATTCAAACAATTCTTGATGTTCTGAAATATGCACGAAATTCTCTTCATTTTGGAATATAATTTTGCGATTGAGAGGTCTGTATTGGAAGAGATAAATGTGTTCGAATTTGAGTGACTATTGCTGAAAATTGAGAAAGATGAAGACGAGTGTGAAATATTGATAAGAATAAAATATTGGTATTAGAAAGAATGCAACAGTGTTAGAGAAGGTGTAGAGATGAAATTTATGTTGAGTGAGAATGATTATAGTAGCGGTGTTGTGTGATGGTAATGTTGAGAGAAATGTGAATGCTTGGTTAGTGTTGTTAAATTTTTTTAACTTCGATGCAAGTTGTAATTGGAGCGAACAAAATTGGATTATACTCAATGTTGTAGCGACTCCGGTGTTAGAAGGATATTTAAAGTTGTGTTGTGCTACGAGCGTGTATAAGCGATCATGTATTGGATTTTGGACGTTTTGCTATAATTGACGTAATTGGAATTAAGGAGACTAAGACGACGTTGGTAAGCTTTAGAGAGTTGACGAAGCATTATATTTACGGATTTTGGACACAAGTTGAAGTGTGTTATTATGTTGGGGAATGATTATTTAGGCCACCGTTATGGATGCCAGTATTATAATTGATGGATGGATGTGTCATGCCAACTAGTATAGTATGTACGTTGAAATGGTTGAAGTCAAGTTGAGTGCTTGTGAATTGTTTGTTTGGTAAATGCAGGTTCATATTGTAACACCCCAAAATTTGCCCTCTTATTTATCACCGATTTAGAGTAGCTTATGCTTCATTTCCATATCATCCTGCATATCCGTCCATACATTGCATAATAAAACATAGAAAGCATACATCATTAGTTGAGGCGCGAGGCATGTGATCAAGGGTTATTTGGCGACTATCGGGTCTCAGAAGGAAAACAATATCAGAAAATATGATCAAGACCAGATGTCCAAGGTTTCTCACCAAAAAGAAGAAAAATTCAAATTTTAGTGGAATTAACCAGTTACCTCATAGGTAGTAACCGGTTACCTGTTGAAATTTGGAGAAAAGCCTAGTTTTTTGTACTGGTAAACGGTTACCTCATAGGTAGTAACCGGTTACTTCGCCCAAATTTTGGAAAAATTCAAAAATCACTTGGTTGCTTCCACCACCCTCCACTTTCACTTTTCCTTGAAACTTCCACCAAAGTCTAGAACATTCCACACTCTTCCAAAGGAATATTCCCAGAATATGCCAAGGAATATTCCAAGAATATGCCATGGAATATTCTAGGAATATTCCCAACCAATCCTTAGCTTAGGATCCAAGCCTCGTGTCCAAGCCTCGCGCTAAACCTAGACCTAACTCCAAAGCTAACCACTATATAAACCTTGATCATCAAGCCAAAAAGAGGTTAGAGACACAAGATTAGCCACATTTCACAAGTTTCACCATTCTCACAATCTCAATTCTCTCTATTCTCTCCATTTTCCAAAATCACACCAAAGCTTCATCATCATCAAGATTCTTCAATTTTTGCATTGAAACTTGAAGAATCGGAAGCTAAGCCTCCATCATCTTCATCAATTTAGCGGATTATCGAAGAAGTTACTACGGTTGTGGTGTTTATTTCACCATTCGGAAGCATTTCAGATAACTCTCACCAATCACATTTATTTTGCGCATTCGCAGATCGAAGCTTCAGATATCCGGTTTTCTCTACTTTTGTGTTTTGCTCAACATTGCAACAATTGCCAAAGCATGCCTATGCTTTGTAGGTTGGTGAATCCGTAATCACTTCTCGTTTTAACTTATTTCTCTTCATCTTTCCTCGCGCATTCTTCGCTTTTTCTTGCTTTTGTGATGCTTTGATTAGTTTGATCATTAGGAGCTAGAGTTGTAGTGTGATCATATTAGTAATAGGTGTTAGAATGTCGCATCTAAGTGTAATTTTCGTGCTAGGTTGATAGACATTAGAATATAGTTTATTTGAATAAGTTGCTACTGGTTTTTGCATGAAAATGCAGAATTTTTTATTCTGGTTGCAGAGTAACCGATTACCTCATAGGTAGTAATCGGTTACTTGTGTTAAATTTGCAGAAAATCCCAGTTTTTGAACTGGTAACCGATTACTGCATAGGTAGTAACCTGTTACCACTGAACCAGAATGAAAAATTCTTGTATTTTCTTGTATTTTTTACATCCATTCCCCCTCCAATCATCATGGATCTTTAGAATAGGATTTTAGGGAGTTCTTAGGAGCAATTTAACTGCAGGTGTGCGTAGGAGTTTTTAGGTTTCAATTTTTGGCATAAATGTTGCATATATGTTCATAGCTTGTTGTGATAATTGTTTGCATGATTTAGCATCATCAATAGGTTTTTAATAAGTGTTTATACTTATGTTTTGCATTGTGTTTGCAATTCGCTCATGTTTTGGTTGAATGTGCGCGTAAGTGGAAAAATTGCATATTGTTTAAAACTGCCCAAATCGAATAGTTTACATCCATTGTTGTGTGTTTATGTGTTGCATTCCATAGTTAATGATTCATTTCAGGTTGTTGCATTAACTTGCATGATCATTTCATTTCATTGTTTTCATTAAGACTCCATGTTTTGCATTTGAAAAGCAATTGAAAATCTGCCATGTTTCACTACTGCATTTTGAAATAGAAGCTGTAAAAAACATGTTGCATTATTCTGTTTTGATCTTTTTACACCTATTTTCATGTTGTTTGGTAGCTATAATAGGTTGTTTATATTGTTTCTTGTATTTAGTAGCTGATTGTGTGTTAGAGAGCTGTAGTAGCTATTGACTTTAGGCTTCACTTAACTTTTTAGTGTCCTTAGACTTAGGATTGAGTCTATTTTAGTTCATAGTTGTATTAGCACATGTTTGGTACTTGTTTACCTCTTTCCTTTTTATCACTTTGGCCTTATTTTACTAACCTTTATTTTGTAAGGGGTTATGGTAAGCCATGTGTGTGAGAGGGTATCCTACATACACCTTCTTACTTATCCTTTTACATTTCAAATTTTGTTTGCGATAAGCGTTGGATGCTTCTTCGAAATTTCACTTTGTTCATTCCTTTTGAGTGGAACTCATCTTCAATTCATTTAAGTGAGTTAGAACTTGCTTTCTTTTTCTTTCTAGGATTAGAAAACCACATTAACCATAGGACATCCCTTGAATAAACAACTTAGGGTGGGTCTTAGTTTCCCCAAGTTTTATCCTTTTTTCAACTTGAGTTTTCTCTCTCATCTCAAAATAAAATAAAATACCTAATAAAGGTCGAGCTTTCTTGTGCATTAGGAGAATTTTCCATGGGGTATTTGCATGCATTCCATTTCGAGATAAGGTGTAGGATATCTATCATGATGAATAAGTCTTAGCATGAGGATGTCTCACAAACAACAAAATAAAAACACTTCTTATAAAAGATAGTAAATGAACAACACTCATCTTTTCCTGCGGGAATTCTATTCTCACCTCATTCACTCTAAATGCAAACTCGCTACGACTTGTCTCTTTGCAAGACGGTAACGCACTCGTTGAGGCGAGCCTGCAACACCTGAGCATAGGCATACGTGGTTCAATTCATAACAAACACAAACAAAGTTCCCGCCTTAGTTAGGTGAACTACGTCGACTCTGATTCTCATTTCCCATGAGATACGTAGGCAGTGGGGTAGGGTCCATTCAAGCACACCCTTTATTTTCCCTACATTTTTCCCGTACCTTTTCAATCTCTTTTTCTAGTTCCCTCTCTCATTCCAGTTCCAGTAGCGGTTTTTATTCAACAACAGTTTTATTTCTCACCCTTTGAAACAATTCAATCAAGGGTGGATCCCGTCGGGTACGACGGACGATCTAGGGTGCTAATACCTTCCTAGGTCATAACCGACTCCCGAACCCAGTTCTTTGGTTCACAGGACCTTTTCCTTTCCTTTTCTCTTTGGTTTGTACAACATTACCTTTCCCATTCATTCGGGATAAAAATGCCTGGCTGGAAACTCTACCTTTTCTGTGCCACTTTCGCGTTTGTACTAGGATGAAAATCCCGGGAGCAACAGCTGGCAACTCTATTAGGGATCGAACCCAGAATCTCTGGTTTCCCCTTTGAGAGTAAATCTGAATGCTTGTTTGTTTTTGTTTTTTTGGGTGTTTAGTTGTTTGTTGTTGTGTGCTTTAGTTTAGTTTTCCTTCTTTTATCTACAACTTTAATTTACAGCTTTATTTATCGCTTTCAGTATTTTATTTTCCATGCATCATATATTATACTAGATTGTCTGGCTATGCTGGTTTTCTTTGTCGGGATGGGGTTACTGAGTGAGGAATCCAATTCCATGGCTCGAGTGCACCCTAGAGTTTAGTGTGGACATACATTGTACTTCTATGGTATCTCACCATGATGAGTGGCAGTGTGTTCCACACCCAGAGTGCGACCGTCTTGGAACTATCTTGTGTGGGGATTTCCTCCATTTCAGGGTACGACCTCGATAATTATGTGTATTTGGGGACCGATCATTGAGGACCTTAGTGGAAACAACCCTCTCCAGTGATGACAGTGGCATACCACATGTGTTGGCAAACTCACTCGCATCCGAGGGATCACTGGGAACTCGCATAGGATGGCCTGGTTCTCTCATAGGAACTCAGTTAAAACAAACTATTTGTATGACGATAGTATTGTATCCTAAGGGCCGAATGTACTATTGTTTCTCGATTCAGTGCTTGAAGCTGGGAACTTATGAGGGATGCTTGTTTTTCCCGGACTCAACTGAGACCTCCCTAAATAGTACATAATTCTAAATTGATTCCATGATACGGTTATTACGCCATTTCTCGAAAATGGTGAATGTATTATTGCTATTCGTCTGTGAGAGTCCGTGATATTAACCCGAGGTAGCACACCCATGAGATTGGAAGGGGTTTATAGGTCTGAAGGAACCCTAAAATTCCAACATACCCACTTTGCCAGTGTTACTTTGTGATATGGTCCAGTTCTATATGGTCCTTTGTTGTGAATTATGGAATTTCTGCACAGAGATAATGTTATTATGACTCTTCACTGACACTTGGTTATCCGACCAACACCAACACAGACACGTCCCTGATCACATGCCTTGCATTACATAACATCATGACATCATCAATCATTTGTGATCTTTTTCATTCTTATGATTGCATATTGTTTCCAATTCCGGTCGGTTTTTCTTGCTCAGAGATGGAAGATTTCAGGAAGAAGAATATCTGTTATAAGTTCTTTGACACTAAGATAGAGATGATAAACCAAATGGTGTCTCTGATCACTTCACATCATGTTGAAGATTTTCGGAAGGCTTACGGGGGTATTCTTGATATGGTGGTAGACTTGGACAGTTTTGAGAGGAGCGCTATTCATACATTGCTGCAGTATTATGACCCCTAGCTCAGATGCTTTACATTTCATGACTTCCAGTTGGGTCCTATGTTGGAGGAGTATGCTTTGATATTAGGGGTTCCTCTCCAGGATCAAGTTCCTTTCAATTCAGAGATGGCTAGACCTACGCCTGCTGACATTGCTAAAACTCTTTATTTGAGCTCGTCTATTGTATATGTGGGTCTGAATACTACCAAAGGGGGAATGTCCAGTTTTTCTTTGGAATTCTTGGTGAAGAAGGTTGAAGATCTTGGCGCAGAAGATCAGTGGAATTCTTTTTATGCTATCCTGGCCCTCTCTATCTACGGGATCATTCTATTTGCGGATATCGACTAGTTTGTAGACATGAATGCCATTCATCTCTTTATGCTGAAAAATCGGATGCCTACTCTTTTGGGAGACCTCTACTATTCAGTAGACTATAATAATGAGAAAAAACGAGGAGGTTTGGTGCGTTTTTGCGCTCCTTTGTTTTACAAGTGATTCATGAGGCACTTTCCGAGTACTTAAGCCTTCACTGATCCTAGACTGATCTGGGCCCAAAGGTTGAGCATGTTATTGGCCAAAGACATCAACTGGTTTACCATGAGATTGAAAGGAAGGAACCTCATCACTAGTTGTGGGAGGTACCCCAATGTGCCAATTCTAGGAGTAACCATAGGTATCAACTATAATTTGATTCTCTTGAGAAGGAAATTAGGATACACGCTTAAAGATATTCATGAGGAGTCAGAGTTAGCTCAGACCTTTTACTTCTCGGTAAAGGACAACCTTCCATTGGTTAGGAAAGCTACGGGTTCTTGGAAGCTCATCTTAAGGAGAGGTACAACATGCTTGGGCAGAAGCAATAATTGGACGTTTCCCGAGTATGACACATGGTTAAAGGAGAAAGCTCAGGTGGTCTTGTTACCCTTCTTAGCACCAGCCCCACTTGCAGTGGTGGAACCTAAGACTACCGTGCCTTTGGAAGAATACCAAAAACTGGAAGTTTTAGTTCAAAAACTCAAGGCATAGAATCAGGAAGCCCATAGTTCCTATCAGAGGATGGTGACCATTAATCAGAAGTTAGAGGAAAGGGTTCAGAAAGCTGAAGAAGCAGAAGGAAGTGGAAGCTGAGTACAAGAAACAGATTGAAGATCTTCAGGAGCAATTGGGTGACCATAAAGAGAAGCTCCAGCTAGCCCACAAACAACATAGAGACCATATTAGGAAGATAGCTCAAGAGCAATATGCAATTGAGGATATTCAGAAGGAAGTGGAAGAACTCAGAGTTCGTGTAGAGGTAAAAAGGCCAGGTATGAGCCTAGACCTAATAGGGAAACTGAAGAGGTCTTCCTACAACAGATCAGTGAACTCCACGCTTCCTTTGATCAGAGGGATATGCTCATACAAAAGCTGCTTAAAGACCCGAATCATCTGGATATCGCTCATTTATTCCAGGTGGTCAAGCGCCTTAGCTGGAGGCTAAAGGATGTGGAGCTGCATAGGGTCTAGTTTCCCTTGTTTGTACCGGATTACCCACAGGCCTGTTGTGGGATTCCTTGTTGCTTTGGCTATTTTTCCTTACTGTAAGATTGGCCCCCTTTGGGGAAGTTTGTTGTTATTCCCATGATTCATTTCCTACTATTGTATGCGTTTCAAATTCTTGAGTGTTATCTCTGCACTGACACGTGTTCCAAGCACTGGTTCAGCACGAGCTATCTCATTTGGAACTTCGAGAGATTATTCTTTCCCCAAAAGTTAAAATTCTCACAAGCCATCTGGATGTTCTTATTCTTGATTACCGGAATGGGGACATAAATAACCTTGAGAATGGAAGAATGCAACATTTGCATGCATTCATATCATCTTTGCATTTTTTCTTTGCAGGTTATCCGGGTTCCCTAATTTATCTGTTTATTCAGGAGGAAGTGCAAGTCGTCGTCTTCACCGGTACACCACCCATCGCAATCAAATAAACGTCATGGACATTGTTAAAGTTCAACTGACTGAAATCCACATGCGCATGAATTTGATGATTATGGTGATGGAGATATGTTATGGAAGCCTTAAAAGTTCAATTGCAACCTTAAAACTGCTTGAAAGATGTCCAAAGAGAGGAATCCGAATTTGATTTTTTTGTGAAATTTTTGAAATTGAATTTGATGCTCTTGGCTGCCAAATTCGTGTCCTTGTGTTTGTGTTATGTTGTAGACTTATAGGAGAATGGATTTAGGTCAAAAGTTTATGGATTTGTGGGCTTATGAAGTAACTTGAGTGTGAAGATTTCTCAACTTCAAATATTCAAAAATCTCATCAATCCTTTCCAATTTTGATCCAATCTGATTTTATTTGGTTTCCAATCTTCTTAAACATGACTTGAATGACTTTCAATCAAAGCTTTCATGCTTTACTTGATTTTTCATATTTTATATATATTTAAATTGAATTTTAATGAATAAAATCCAAATAAATATAAAATAAATTATAAAAATCTGAATAAATAAGCATTGGGTCGTGTATGATGTCATTGTAAAGATTGGATTGCAAAATGATAGGCCCATTTAGAAAAATTTGGTTTTAAGGCCTTATTTTCTTCATACACCCTTCAAAAATCTCCCAACTTTGACAAGGCACAAATCCATCAATTTTAAGGCTATGAAGGTGTTATTGGACATTTTGGAAAGCTTAAAGAGTCCTCTAACCAACCTCTTTGGTCTCATGTCCATATCGTTTACCATTTTCAAATTATGCCCTTTGGAAGATGTTGACTTTTTGTTGACTTTTGAAATGACCTGTAATGTTTTAGCTCATGCCTTCCAAATGAAGCATTTTTAGGCTTGGCTTGTGAGACATAAAGTTGTAGAGAATTCAATTTACTTCAAAATTAGCTTTGGATGGACAATTTTTGATGAAGCATGTTAAAGTTATGGATGGTCAAAGTTCAGTTGACTTTTCTTAAGAAACCCTAATTTAGAAACTCCTAATTCTTGATGATCTGAAACTCTCTTGATGAATCATGATCAACCCTTGATCAAATGATGAATTTTACTTCATAAACTTGATGTTGGCAAAAAATCATGAAGTTTGACTTTAATTTGACCACAGCTGACCTCAGTTTGACTTTTTTAACTACTTTGACTGATTTTTGCATATCTGATCATCTGACTGGGCAAACTCTTTGGGAAAGATTTGAAAGAATAAACGACGGCCCAAGGTAACAAGATAACCATTGGTAAGAATAAACGACGGCCCAAAGTAAGTTGACTTTTGGGAAGAATAATCGACGACCCAAAATGAGATAACCTTCGGGAAGAATAAACGACGACCCGAGGTAACAAGATAACCATTGGGAAGAATAAATGACGGCCCAAGGTAAGTTGACTTTTGGGAAGAATAATCGACGGCGCAAAATGAGATAACCTTCGGGAAGAATAAACGACGGCCCGAGGTAACAAGATAATCATTGGGAAGAATAAACGACGGCCCAAGGAAAGTTGACTTTTGGGAAGAATAATCGACAACCCAAAATGAGATAACCTTCGGGAAGAATAAACGATGGCCCGAGGTAACGAGATAACCATTGGGAAGAATAAATGACGGCCCAAGGTAAGTTGAATTTTGGGAAGAATAATCGACGGCCCAAAATGAGATAACCTTCGCGAAGAATAAACAACGGCCCGAGGTAACGAGATAACCATTGGGAAGAATAAATGATGGCCCAAGGTAAGTTGACTTTTGGGAAGAATAATCGACGACCCAAAATGTGATAACCTTTGGGAAGAATAAACGACGGCCCGAGGTAACAAGATAACCATTGGGAAGAATAAACGACGACCCAAAGTAAGTTGACTTTTGGGAAGAATAATCGACGACCCAAAATGAGATAACCTTCCTGAAGAATAAACGACGGCCCGAGGTAGCAAGATAACCATTGGGAAGAATAAACGACGGCCCAAGGTAAGTTGACTTTTGGGAAGAATAATCGACGGCCCAAAATGAGATAACCTTCAGGAAGAATAAACGACGGCCCGAGGTAACAAGATAACCATTGGGAAGAATAAACGACGACCCAAGGTAAGTTGTTGATGAAGTTTGTCTGCCGGAGAATTAACCTGAAAAACAAGGTTAGTTTGGTGCAAATATAATGATATATATAACAATCTCCAAGATAATATCTTATGAGAATGCGTATGATATGATATGATGTATGTACGAATGAATTATGTCGGGAAGCTGATCAGTAGCTTCATATAACAACTGTTGGCTGGGGAAAATAAATCCCGATTTATTGTTGAGGAGCATGAAGACTTCGTTCCCGTCTTGTTTAAGAATATCGTATTTAGAACCTCTCGTTTTCGTTCGTCATACTTCTTATTGAAGGATTAAGTTCCTGAATATCCTGACTGAGGATAAAGAGATGGACATAGATCCGGGATACCTATGTAGTTAAGTATCAATTTCTTCGGAGGATATGAAACTGCTTGGAGACTTCGTAGAGTTGGAAGTATAAGATATTACTTGAAGTACTCTGTAAAGATTACTCCGTGGGGATGAACCGGCGAAGCTTCGTTGAATTCCTATCTCCCTTCGTTCTTAATAAATGCTATTATTATATTTTATGCATTTCTGGTAAACATCAATCATATTCAAAGGCATATATACATTCAAACATAATCAATGGACGTTTTTTGCTTTAGTAAAAAGGGGAAAAGTAAAGCTGAATAAAGAGGGAAAAGTAAAGCTGAATAAAGAGGGAAAAGTAAAGTTGAATATGAAAATGGAGTTTTTACTTATTTTTCGAAATAGACCTATAAATAGGCAGGTTTTAACACGGAGACGGAAATCCTAGTAAGAGGAATTCGTCAAAGAAATTTTTACAAGGAAAAATAGCTATGTGTAAATAATCCTATTGAGTTTTAACTTTGCTATTGCCATTATCTTCAATTATCTCATCTTCAGCTATTAGAGAAGAAACGATTGAAATGATCAGTATTTGTTGAACTTAACATAGATAAAACAACTAGTAGAGGTTGCATGGGTGATCCAACGAGACATAGTCATACGCTTTAATCCCTAACTTTTGCTTGGATTTCCCTTTCAGGTTTTCAATCCACCGGGATACCCTTTTTTGCCCAAGCTGCCTTTTCAAGTTTTTGACTTGCTGGGTGTACATTTTTTTATATATATATATATATCCCTAATTTTTGCCCGAACTCTTTTGGTTCGCTGGAATGCCCTTATTTTTACCTAGGCCAGTCAACCTAGCGGGTCTCTTTTCATGCGTAGTATTTTTTAACTATGTCTGCATTCACAGGCTGTGGGAAATCTTCACCATCCATAGTGGTAAGCATCACGACACCTCCAGAAAATATTCTCTTAACAACAAATGGCCCTTCATAGGTGGGGGTCCATTTGCCCCTGGGATCACCCTGTGGTAATATAATACGCTTGATTACCAAATCACCAACCCGATACACCTGTTGCCTAACTTTCTTATTGAAGGCTTTAATCATACGTTTCTGATACATCTGACCATGACAAATAGCTGTTAATCTTTTCTCATCAATCAAGTTTATCTGGTCAAGTCGATTCTGAATCCATTCATCTTCATCTAAGCCTGCATCCTTCATAATCCTTAAAGAAGGAATCTGAACTTCAAGGGTAAAATTGCTTCCATACCATAGACAAGGGAAAATGGGGTTGCCCTTGTTGAAGTACGTATGGTGGTACGATAACCATGAAGAGCAAATGGTAACATCTCATGCCAATCCCTATATGTAACTGTCATCTTTTGCAAAATATTCTTAATATTCTTGTTGGCGGCTTCCACTGTGCCATTCATCTTTGGACGATATGGAGACGAATTGTGATGTTTAATCTTGAATTGCATGCAGAGATCAGTAATCATAGTGTTGTTCAGATTGGTACCATTTGTAATACCCCAAATTTGCCCTCTCCTGTTTAGCATCATCATCATATCAATCATCAGCATGTCATGTCCTTAGCATATTGCATAGAAAAATGAAGCATGACACTTGCATATTCCAGCATAAGGTATATGATCAATCATCAGGGAAATTCAAAGTTCACAGGGCATGTTGCAGGTTTGACATCATGGTCAAGGCCTAAAAAAGGATTGAGGATCAAAATCAGATCAAAACGGTTGGCACCAGCTTATCTTTGAAGGTTCCCACCAAAAGGAGGGAAATTCAAAATTCACTAGCGTTAATCGGTTAACGGATTGGTTAACCGGTTAACGGCCACGAATTTTGAATTTCCAGCAGCATTTCAGCATGTGTGATTTTTGTTCCAATTTCCATTTTTCTGATTTTATTTATTTTGAATTAATTGGAAATTAAAAAGAAGGATCTAGAGCACTTGTCCAAGCCTAATCCCATTGCTACATCCTAATCACACTACCCAAACCATAATTTTGGATCCCAAGCCTAATTTTTGGGCCCCAAACCTAAACCACAAGGGCTCTCCCTCATTTTTTCACTCTCATTTCTGAATTTTTACTCCTCTCACTCACAATTCTCTCCCAATATTCCAAATCACTCAAAGTTCCTCTTTGAAGATCACATAACCTTGCCTTGAGGTGTGTGGATCTTGGAACTAGACCTCCATCCATAGCTTCATTGCATCGTTTTGTTGGTTTAATTGGTGTTTCAGATCTGGTTTGGGATCTAGAAGTGCTTTTGGATCCAAAATTCTGCATCAAGAGCTTGTTCTTGCATTTATTTTGCACGGAGTATTAAGCTTAGCACTGGATCTTCAAAGATTTGCGCAAGATCTATCGTTTTCGGCTCGATCAACAATTACCAAATCATACCTCGGCTTTGCAGGTTAGTTAAATTCAGATCTAGCTCTGTTTTTTAGCTTATTTGCATGCTTGTGCTTTAGATCCACCATGTGTTTGCGTATTTGCTTGTGTTGATTGAATTGATTGATCGATTTGTGATTGGAGCTATGTATTGATGTTTATAAGCTTCATGATGCCATTTGATGTGAATTGATGCATTATTTTAATGTTCATATGCTTGCTGATCTGGTATAAGATTGTTTGGAAAAGCTGGTTGTAAGCTGATTTTTGCAGGATTTGTTGTTGTCTTAACAGCGTTAACCGGTTAACGGATTGGTTAACTGGTTAACACACCTGAATTGTGTTGTGTTTATAAAGGTTTTGGCATGGTTAACCGGTTAACAGATTGGTTAACCGGTTAACACTAAAGCAGTGAGCCATTTTTGCCTTATTTCTAGCATGTTTGATCTCCATACTTGTTTTAAATGCCATTGATCATTGTATGATCATTGAATATGATTGTTTGGGTGATTTGCTGCTAATTGATGCATGCTTCCGTGTTCTCGACGCGTAAATGCTTGTTTTTTCTATGTTCGGCATGATCGCTTGATTTTGGTTTGGCGTGAGCTTTAAGCATGTCATTGCCATGAATTTATTGATGAACATGTGCTGGATTTTGGCTAATTTGCAGGGGCTCATGGTAAGAGAAGTGTGGATGTTCATCCACATTTCAACTCTTCATCCTTTTCCTTTTTTTCAAGTTGCTTTCTCTTTGTGTTTTGATGTACCTTATGCCATCATGTAATTCAACTCTTTTCTTCCCCCTCTAGGAGCAACTTATCTCCTTTAGAGGAGTAAGTTGCTTGCTAGCTCTTGCTTCCTCTTCTTTTTTCTCCTCTTTGTTTCTTCTTTCTTCTTCATTAGTATAGTTGAAACCTCACTAACCCTAGGACCTCTTTTGCATGATAACGTTAGGATTAGTTTTTCCCCATTTTAGACTTTTACCTTTTTGCTCCTTTGGTTCCTTTCTCTTCTCATCTCAAAACAAAACCTAAAAAACATTAATAAAAAGAAGTGACTTCTTGTGTAATAGCCTTATTCCATGGGGCATATGTATTCATTCCATCTCCGAATAGTGCATTTGTCTAGCATGATGCACAAGTCGGATCATGAAGTCATCTTCATCAAAGAAAAACCCTAAAAAACACTTCTTCATTTTAATCACTAAAACACTTAATAAATTCAACAAGTCAATGAAATTAGGCCCTCGCCATTGGAAACAAGTCTTGGATACGTTCTACTTACTTGGTGCGCTTGTTCTATTATTCCATCTTGGAATGTAGTACAAGTCCACATTCCATGGAAAAGAGCTTGAGTTCATTCTCTTGTGCCACACCAATAAAAAAAAGCTCTAAAAACACAAATAGACAATGATCGTCTTTCCTTCGGGAATTCTTTTCTCATCTCATTCGCTCCATCCGCGAACTTGCTTCTTCTTGTCATTATGCAAGACGTTTAAGCACTCGTCGTCTGAGTCTGCAACACATGAGCATTGGCATTGGAAGTTCAAGCCTTAATTCACAAGCAATTGTTTCCACCCCTAGTAAGGGGAACTACGGCGACTCTGATCCTCATTGTCCAGATGAGGTACGTAGGCTGCGGGGTAGGGCTCGTTCGAGCACAATCTTTATTTTCCCTACATTTTTCCTCTTTGTTTTCTTTTCACTTCTTTTTCTCATTTCCGTTTCATTTTTAGTTTTTGCAGCAGCTTCCATTTCTTCGCCCTTTGAAACATTTTCTTTGCAAGCGTGGATCCCGTCGGGTACGTGTCGCTCCCGGGATTTTCATCCTGGTACAAACGCGAAAGTGGCGCGGAAGAAGAGTAGAGTCGCCAGCCCTGCATTTTTATCCCGAAGAAAGGGAATGGTAATGCTGCACAAACCAGAAGAAAGAAAGAAAAGAGGAAGGACACAGGTCCTACGAACCAAAGAGACTGGGTTCGGGATTCGGTTACGACCTGGGAAGGTATTAGCACCCAGATCGTCCGCCGTACCCGACGGGATCCACGCTTGCGAAAGAAACTGCTTCAAAGGGTGAGGGTATGAAAACTGCAGCAAAAGAAATGAGAATGGACTGGAAAATAATCTGAGAAAAGAAATGAAATAAGAAACGAAGGAAAAATGTAGGGAAAATAAAGATTGTGCTCGAACGGGCCCTACCCCGCTGCCTACGTACCTCATCGGGATAATGAGGATCAGAGACGCCGTAGTTCCCCTAACTAGGGGTACTAAAAGGAAATTGCTTGTGAATTAAGGCTTGAACTGCCTATGCCATTGCTCAGGTGTTGCAGACTCGGACGACGAGTGCGTAACCGTCTTGCAAAATGACAAGTAGGAGCAAGTTCGCGTACGGAGCGAAGGAGATGAGAAAAGAATTCCCGAAGGAAAGACGCTTATTGTTTGCTTGGTGTTTTTTAGAAGCTTTTATGAATGAAAGTTTGCATAGGTGAGTGTACTTAAGTCTTACTCAATGGGATGTGTACATCTCACATCATCCCGAAATGGAATGCGCAAGAGGCACACCTATCTATGGAGGAAATCCCCAAAGCTAGTCCCACAAGTGAAGGCTCAAGCACACTAACATATTATCATTATTAAGTGTTTTTGTGGTTTTGATTAAGAAGTGTTTTTTAGCTTTTCTTTGTGAGGTACTCATGTTAAGACCTATCCACCACGAGTGATGACTCACACCTCGCCCCGAAATGGAACGCATGTGAGCATCTCATAGCAAAGTCTCATGTCACATGAAAGTACTCAACCTTTATTAAATGAATTAGAATTAAGTTTGAAGATGAGAAGAGAGAGAGCACCAAAGGATCTTAAAGGAAAAAATTCTAAAAGGGGACTAAAATAATCCTAAGTATTCACATGCATGGATGCCCTAAGGGTTAGTGAGGTCTCTATCCTAATGAAGAAGAAGAAGATAGAAGGAGAGATGAGAAAGGCCTAAGCCCAACAACAAAGGGTTAGTAACATAAACATAAGAGGAAAATGAGAATTGGAGATGTGGAACTCAATTCCCACATCTCTCACTTACCATCGCCCCTGCAATGTTAGCGAAAATCCAGCAAAGTGACCAACACAATCATGGAATTAGTCATGCTCAAAGGTTCTTGTGAACAAGAGACAAACAACATGCCAAGCATTGCAAATACACGACTTACGCGTCGAAAACATGAAAGCATACATCAACCAGCAAGCAAATCACCCTAAAATATCATGCTTAATGATCATGCAATGATCCAAGGCCATTAGAACAAGCAAAGGGATCAAACAAGCTCAAAACAACACTAAAAAACCATTCTGCTCCAGTGTTAACCGGTTAACCATATGCGTTAACCGGTTAACCAGCTCAAACCTGCACAAAATACGCACAAAACAGGGGCGTTAACCGGTTAACCATATACGTTAACCGGTTAACACTGATAAAACAGCAGCAAATCCTGCAGAAAACAGCATCTCAAAACAGCTTATTCAAATAAGCTTGCACCAGACCAGCAATCAATTACACATGGAAAATTAGATCAATTCACATTAATCCATATCATTAAGCTCATGAACAATAACATTCGGATCCGAATACAAATCAACCAATCAAATCAAACAACACAATCAAATACACAAACACATGGTGGATCTAAAGCACAAGCATGCAAATAAGCTAAAAACAGAGCTAGATCTGAAATTAACCAACCTACAAAGCTGAGGTATGCTTTGGTAATTGTTGATTGAGCTGAAAACAGTAGATCTCGCGCAAAACTTTGAAGATCCGATGCTAAGCTCCACACTCCATGCAAAATAAATGCAAGAACAAGCTCTTGATGCAGAATTTTGGATCCAAAAGCACTTCTAGATCTCAAACCAGATCTGAATCTCCAATAAAACCAGCAAAAAGATGCAAAGAAGCTATGAATGGAGGTTTAGTTCCAAGATCTACACACCTCAAGGCAAGGTTGTGTGATCTTCAAAGAGGAACTTTGAGTGATTTGGAAAATTGGGAGAGAAAAGTGAGAGAATTGTGAGTGAGAGGAATGAAAATTCAGAAATGAGAGTGAAAAAAATGAGTGAGAGCCCCTTTGGTTTGGAGAGAAATGATTAAATATGGTTTAGGTTTGGGGCCCAAAATTTTGGTTTGGGATCCAAAATTATGGTTTGGGTAGTGAGATTAGGATGTAGCAATGGGATTAGGCTTGGATAAATGCTCTAGATCCTTCTCTCAAATTCAAATTTAATTCAAATGAATAAAAATCAGAAAATTGGAAAATGGAACCAAAACACACATGCTGAAAATGCTGCTGGAAATTCAAATTTCGCAGCTGTTAACCGGTTAACCATATGCGTTAACCGGTTAACGCATGAAAAATTTGAATTTCCCTCCCTTTGGTGGGAACCTTCAAAAATAGGCCTGCACCAACCGTTTCAAGCAGATCTTGATCCATCTTCTCTTTCTAGGGCTCTGAACATGATACCAGGCTTGTGCAAAATGATCCTGTGGGCTTCTTGCCAGATCACCATGCTCTTGATTTTGACTTGCAGGTTCAGATTTTCCCAGATGACCGATCATATGCCTTATGCTAGAACATGTGAGTGTTATGCTTTATTTTTCTATGCAAAATGATAAGGATATGGTATGCTCGTGATGATTATGATATGATAACGATGCTAAACAAGAAGAGGGCAAATTTGGGGTGTTACAGTACGGCGGACGATCTGGGGTGCTAATACCTTCCCAGGTCGTAACCGACTCCCGAACCCAGTCTCTTTGGTTCGCAGGACCCGTGTCCTTCCTTTTCGTTTCTTTGGTTTGTGCAGCATTACCATTCCCGTTCCTTCGGGATAAAAATGCCTGGCTGGCGACTCTAACCTTTTCCGCGCCACTTTCGCGTTTGTACCAGGATGGAAATCCGGGGAGCGACAGCTGGAGACTCTGTTGGGGATCGATCCCAGAATCTCCGGTTCCCCTGAGAGTCCATCCTAGTGCTTACGTGTTTCTGTTTCGTTGGGTGTTGATTGTTTCCTGTGGCGTGTTTATTTTACTATCGTTTATTTACAGCTTTATTTACAGTTTTATTTACAATTTTCAGTATTTATTCTCATGCATCATAGTATACTGGACTGTCTGGCTGTTGGTTTCCTTTTTCCTGTGGGATTGGGAACTGTTACTGAGAGATGAGCTCGTAACCGGGGCTCGAGTGCACCATAGGACTTAGAGTGGACAGTCACTTTGGCTTCATGGCATTTTTCTATGTTGGTAGTAGTGAGTTCCACACCCAGACTTGCGACCGTCTTGGAAATGTATTATGCCGGAATTTTTTCTGGGGTAATACACAACCTCGATAGTTATGTGCATCTGGGGATCGATCATTGAGGACCTTTGTGGAAACATCCCTCTCCAGTGGTGACAGTGGCAAACCATATTTTGTGGCAAACCCATTCGCACCCGAGGGCTCACTTTGGAACTCACATAGGATGGCCTGGTTCTTTTATAGGAACTCGGTCAAAGCATCTGGTCGTATGACGATAGTATTGTACCCTTCGAGATGAATGTACTATTGTTTCTCGATTCCAGCGCTTGAAACTGGGAACTTATAAAGGATGCTTGTTTTTCCCGGACTCACGCTGAGGCCTCCCTAAGTAGTACATAATCCCAAACCGATTCTGTGATTTGGTTATGAGCCATTTCTCGGAAATGGTGAACGTATTATTGCTATTCGGCTTTGAGAGTCCGTGATGTTTGACCCGGAGTACACTCGTGAGATTGGGAGGGGTTTACAGGTTTGCAGGAACCCTCGACCTCATCATACCTCATTGCCAGTACAGTTCTGTGATTTGATAAGGCTACATGGATTTGAACCTTTGATTTTGGGACTTATTTGAGACTGAATTCTTGTTCATGGGGCTTTATTCAGAGGATCTTGGTTCTTGGTCATTTGGGTCCCGTGTTCCGTATTTAGACATTCCCAGTGGTTGATCATGTGCCTGCATTGCATTTGTATTGCATCATACTTGCATTAATTGTTTGTGTTTCCATTACAGGTTATCCTTCATCTCAGTACCCAGTTCTGGTATTCGTTGTTCCTCCAGATGACAAAAATCCAAGAGATACCCAGAAAAAGGAATGTTCATTACACTTTCCCGCAACCAGAAATTGGGAGTATTCAAAAACTGGTGGACTTGATGAGTGACAAGGTTACAGATGATTTCAGAAACCGGTATGGGAAGATCATGGGTTACATGAACAAACCTACTGTCGATCAGAGAGATAGTCTTCATTCTTTGTTGCAGTTTTATGACCCTCAGTTGAGAATGTTTGTGTTTGCTGACTACATCTTGGCTCCCACTATGGAAGAGATATCTGACATCCTGAAGATTCTTATCAAGAATGGTGTTCCCTATTATGCTGCAGAGAGGTGTCCCCCGTACAAGGATATTGCAGGTGCTTGTCATTTGAGTATGTTGAGAGTGAAGATGGAGCTAGAAGCCAGTAAAGGGAAGGGATTCAATCTGGATTTTCTTATCATAGAAGCCCATGTGTTTTCTCTGGGAGGAAAATGGTTAGAGTTCAGTACGCTGTTAGCATTAATGGTTTACGGGATAAGTCTTTTCCCATGAGAGAAAGGATGGGTAGGCTTGGATGCTATCACTCTATTCATTAAAAGAAACCCGGTGCCTGCGTTGTTGGGAGACTTTTACTTCAGAGTTCATCACAGAAATGAGAAGAGAAAAGGATACGTGAATTGTTGTGCTCCCGTGTTTGCCGAGTGGTTTGCTAAGAAGCTTCCAAAGTCAGGGCCGTTCAAAGATCTTAAGCAAGATTGGAAGTGGGCTAGAAGATTGATGGGGTTAACATCTGATGATATAGCCTAGGGATGTAGCAGAAACTTGTTAGGAAAGGAGTTTATTACGAGGTGTGGTGATTTTCCCTATGTGCCGCTGTTAGGAAGAAAATGAGTGATAGGTCATAACCCTGTGTTGTCCAGAAAGCAATTTGGTTATCCACTGAAGGATCCTCCATCAGATGAAGAAATAGCGAAGACTTTGTATTTTCTGGCTGAAGGTAATGAGTTGTTGGCCATTCAAGCATCTCAAGCTTGGGAAACAAAGGTTAGAGAGGGTAAGAAGGAATTCGGAAAGGTAGACCCTAAGACTTATCCCTCTTTTGCTGCTTGGATCCAAGGTAGGGTTGATACGTTCTTCCTTCCGTTTTCGGTTGAGACTCCGTTATATCCAAAGGAGGTACCGGTACAAACCACTATGTCTCTTGAAGATTACAAGAAGTTGGAAGCTCAGTTGCACGAGGTGCGGGTAGAGAATTCTGAAATGGCTAGTTTGTATCACCGTGCCAAATATGCTAAGCAAGAAGCAGAAGACAAGCTACAGAAGCTGCAGGAGACTTTAGAAGCTAAAGAAAAGGAGTTTGCTGGGAGAGAAGCTCATTTTCGGAGATTGGGTTTAACAGAGTCAAAGAGAGAAGCGGAGCACAGGAAGATTGTGAAGACACTCAGAGAAGCTCGTCAATCCATTGCTTGGTTACAGGGCCAAAGAGAACAGGAGCAGAAGAAGTACAAAGAAAAGGAAGAGTTCTTTGAGGCGCAGATGGAATTCAAGAAAGAAGAGGTCGAACAAGCCCACAAGATACGAAGGGAAAAGACTCAGCAATTGGAACAAAGCCAACTAGCCTTGGAGGAAGCGATGAAGGAGATTGCCGATCTTAAGCTGAGAGCAGGCGTCAAGAAGAGCCGGACGGAGGTGGTGATTGCAGAAGAGGAGCCGAGATCTTTTGTTAGCTTAGGGTTTTATTTTATTGTTGCTTGTATTCAGAATACCTACAGGCCTGTTGTAGTAGTCTTGCTTTATCTTGCTGTCTTTTGTATTGAATTGTAACCCTTCGGGGAATGTTGTTTTTGTCTATAACTCTGATTGTTGGTTTGTTCATGTTACGCAATGATACTTTCCAGTTGCTGTCTGAATGAGCAAAGTTGTTTGTCTTGAGCCATCAGGGTCTGAATACTCCTCGAAAGAGTTTGAAAAAGTCAGTTTCCAAAGGGTCATCTGGAGTATTTTTTGTCAAAATACCAGAACTGGGGCACATTAATGCCTGGACCTGGAAACATGAATAGTTACATTGCATGCATATAACGTGTTTGTTGTTTTGCAGGTATGTCTCCAGTGTTCTAACGTTCATGTCGCTTTCAGGCACTATAGCTCCCGAGAAGGTTCAGAGACAGCCAACTATACACAGATACCCTACAAAGGTGAACAAAGAGAGAGAGTAATGGAGCAGATGCAAGCAGATCTGGCTGATTTAAGGACAAGAATGGACAACTTCATGACCCTCATGCCTGGGATGGGTCAAACTCAAGAGCGTTTGCGTGAGATGGTAGAGAACAATCAGGTCAGGAGCAATGGGACAACAGATGGAGGTAATCGCAACGGGGCTGGCGCCCGTCATGTTGAAATCCCTGTGGTGCAACCAGGGGTCACTATTGTCAACGATGGAGTGAGTAATCAACATATGGATGGGCAAAGACGAGTAGTTCACTTTGCTGGATGAGGTGGAAGGCCAAGGGGTTGAGATGAATAGAAGGTTCGAAGAAATGGCTGAGCATATTTGCGCCATTCAATCTCAGAGTTCTCTAGGGTTTGACATCACTGATATGGGCTTGGTGCCAGGGGTGAGGATTCCCTACAAGTTCAAGGTCCCTACTTTTGATAAGTACAATGGCACGGCGTGCCCGAAAACTCATCTCCAATCATTTGTGGTAAGGATTGTTGCGCATACAGATGATGAGAAGCTGTGGATGTATTACTTCTAAGATAGTCTTGTAGGGGCTTCCTTGGAATGGTACATGAAGCTTAGCAGGGTCAATATCCAAAGCTGGAAGGATTTGGCTGAGGCATTCGTGAAGCAGTATCAGTATAATTTGGATATGGCTCCAAATTGTACCCAGTTGCAGACAATGTCTCAAAATGCTAAAGAAGGGTTCAAAGAGTACGCCCGAAGGTGGCGACAGCTTGCTGCTCAAGTGCAACCTCCATTGTTGGAGAATGAAATGGCAGACATGTTCATGGGAACGTTGTAGGGGGTGTTTATTGAGAGACTGACGTCTTGTTCGGCGACGAAGTTTAACAACATCTTGATTGCAGGAGAGAGGGTCAAAATTCTTTTGAAAATGGGGAAAATTCAAGACACTAGCGCAAGTAGCTCAAGTGGAGTGAGAAAGACTTTCAATGGACCTCCAAGAAGAAGTGAGGGTGAGACTAATGTTGTGTATGGTAGAGGTAGAGGCTGCGGATACAGAGGATCTTATGAGCAGGTGGCAGCTGTCAACATCCCCACAGGTCCTATACAACAATAACAGCAGCAACCACAACCACAACAGCAACAGCCGCAGTGTAATAACTATCAGCAAAGGCCTTATCAGCAGAGGCAGGCTCGTCTAGCTAACAGGGTGCTTGAAGCTATCCCTATGATGTACACGACACTAATTCAGAGATTGTTGGAGTTGAATTTAGTTCAGTTGAGGACGTTAGCAGGACCTCCACATGGAGAGCTTCTAGTGGGGTATGATGCTAATGCAAGATGTGCATTTCATTCAGGAGCTCCCGGGCACTCAACAAAGCGGTGCAGGGCGTTGCAGCATAAGGTCCAAGACTTGATTGATTCAAAGGCGATTAATTTCGCACCGCATCCAAATGTTACATCAAACCCTATTCCAAATCATGGAGGGGCCAGGATAAATGTTGTTGACAATGGCGAAGGGTTGAACCTGATCTTGAATGTGGATGAAGTGAAGACTTCCTTGCTAGTCGTGAAGGACATATTGTTGAAGGGGCAGGTGTTCCCGGGGTGTGATTCTGACTGTGAAGGTTGCATGAATTCTGTTAACGGTTGTGGGGATTTGAGAGCTGGGTTGCAGTGCTTGATTGACGAGGGGTCGCTACAGTTTGACAGAGCTGACAACAGAAATGGTTGCGTGTCTACAGTAACAATCTATTTCGATCCTGCCGAAGTTCCTATCCGGAGAGAGCCGGTGACCATTTATGTCCCCGAAGTGAGTCCAGTGACCATTACTGTTCCGAGACCAGTCCCTTATGCTGATGACAAGGCCATCCCGTGGCACTAGGGTTCGGACGTGTACGTAGAAGGCCAGAAAATGGAGAGTCAAGCGGTAACAAGTGACCCGACTGTTGTGAATGTCGGAGGAGTTGGGGGATTTACGTGAAGCGGGCGTCTTTTTGCTCCTCAAGCTCTTAGAGGCGATCCTGAAGCAGAAGCAGCTGCAAAGTATAAGGGCAAGCAGATAGCGACTGAAGAGGTGACAACTCCTGCTGCCGATCAGGGCACTTTTGAAAAGGAAGTCGAGGAGTTTATGAGGATAATTAAGAAAAGCGTCTATAAGGTGGTTGAACAGCTGAATCAGACCCCGTCCAAGATATCCATTATGTCGTTACTGATGTGTTCCCAAGCTCATCGAGATGCTTTGCTGAACGTTCTGCAAATGGTGTATGTACCGCAAGAGATAATTGTCAACCAGTTGGAGGATGTGATAGGCAGCGTAAACGCCAGTCATGGGTTGGGATTCACAGATAAAGATCTCACTTCCGAAGGACACAATCACAACAAAGCCTTGCACATCACCATGGAGTGTAAGGGTGTTATTCTATCACACGTCCTGGTAGATACAGGATCTTCTCTCAATGTGCTCCCTAAGAAGGCCCTCATGAAGTTGAATGTCGATGGCATCGTCTTGCAACCCAGTGATTTGATTGTGGAAGCTTTCAATGGGTCCCGAAGATCTGTGTTTGGTGAGGTAGAGCTACCGGTGAAGATTGGGTCTCAGGTATTCAAAAGCACATTCTATGTTATGGATATTCAAACCGCTTATAGTTGTTTGCTGGTACGTCCTTGGATTCACGCTACTGGCGTAGTGACATCCACGTTGCATCAGAAGTTGAAGTATGTGGTAGACGTCCAGGTTATTACTGTGTGCGGAGAAGAAGACATTTTTGTGAGCCATCTGTCAACCTTCAAGTATGTAGAAATGGACGGGGAGATCCATGAAACGCTTTGTCAAGCTTTTGAGACAGTCAATGTCAGTACCTTGTCTCTAGCAGTTCAGAATAGTGAGAAGGAAGGGACTCCTATCTACTCCTACAAGCAAGCTAAGGAGGTAGTTCAATCCGGAAGTGCCCAGGGCTGGGGCAAGCTATTAGAAATGGAAAAGAAAGACGAAAAGTTTGGTCTCGGATATCAACCTGGTCAGTCCAACTGGTCTTATGGCGGGAAGCCCATAGCATTCACCAGCGCAGGAATGATCGACTACAACCGTGTTTGTGCAACAGATGCCGACGAGGATAGTGACTGCGACTTGGATAACTGGATTCACCCATGCGTACCCGGGGAGGAGCTCCGGAACTGGTCTGCTGAAGATTTTGTTCAAGTTACTTGGCAGTCAAAGTAATTTTCTTTATTTCCATTTTTATCATACTGCATGTCAAATCCTGCACCCTGCCCAAGGTGCACAGATCCATTTGTAGGGCCACCATGTTTTAATGCATTGGATTTTTTCCCATGAAGTAAAGGAAATTTTTCAAGCAAACTTTGTTCTCTTTCCTTCGTTTTTAAATTTTTCACAAAGCAAATAAAATGGCAATGTTTTTCTTTCTTGTGCTTTTGTGCGTTTGCGTCTCCTTCAGATTCTGAAATAAGCACATCATTTGTGCAGTGTTGATCATCCGGATTCTCATGATAACGTTCCTGCTTTGACTATGCATGACTTCGACAATCCTATCTACCAAGCTGATGAAGGGGTGTAGGAAGACTGTGAACTCCCGGAAGAATTAGTCAGGTTGTTGAAACAAGAGGAAAGGGTCATTCAGCCTCATTAGGAAGAAATAGAGATCATCAACATCGGGACTGAAGATGTAAGGAGAGAGATCAAGATTGGGGCCAGTCTACAGGCCGAGATCAAGAGAAATTATATTGGTATGCTGTGTGAATATGTGGATATCTTTGCCTGGTCATATCAGGATATGCCAGGGTTGGATGCTGACATCGTTGTGCACAAGCTGCCGCTAAGGGGAGACTTTCCTCCCATGAAACAAAAGCTGAGAAGAACTATCCCTGATATGGCTATGAAGATCAAGGAGGAAGTTCAAAAGCAGTGGGATGCTGGGTTCCTTGTTGTGACTAGTTACCCACCTTGGGTAGCTAACATTGTGCCTGTACCGAAGAAAGATGGCAAGGTCCGGATGTGCGTTGATTATCGGGATCTAAACAGAGCGAGTCCAAAGGATGACTTTCCATTACCTCACATCGATGTGTTGGTAGATAATATCGCTCAGTTCTCGGTATTTTCTTTCATGGATGGCTTCTTCGGGTACAATCAGATTAAGATGGCGCCGGAAGACATGGAGAAAACGACGTTCATTACCCCATGGGGTACATTCTGCTACAAGGTTATGCCCTTTGGATTGAAGAATGCCGGGGCAACGTATCAGCGGGCTATGGTAACATTGTTCCACGATATGATACACAAAGAAATTGAATGCTATGTGGATGACATGACTGCCAAGTCCCAGGACGAAGAAGGGCATCTGGTCAATCTCAGAAAGTTGTTTGACATATTGATAAAGTACAGACTGAGGTTGAATCCAAACAAGTGTACATTCGGAGTGCGTTCCGGTAGGTTGTTGGGTTTCATTGTTAGCCAAAGAGGAATCGAGGTAGATCCTGCAAAAGTAAAAGCAATACAAGATATGCCTGCACCGAAGACAGAAAAAGAAGTGTGTGGGTTTTTAGGGAGATTGAATTACATTTCGCGGTTTATATCTCATCTAACTGCCACATGTGAGCCAATATTCAGATTATTGAGAAAAGAGCAAACGGTCAGGTGGAATGAGGACTGTCAAAGAGCCTTTGAAAAGATAAAAGAATATTTGCAGGAACCTCCGATTCTAATGCCTCCAGTTCCAAGACATCCGCTTATCATGTACTTGACTGTGTTAGAAGGGTCGATGGGGTGTGGTCTAGGCCAACATGATGAGTCTGGTCAAAAAGAGTATGCTATTAATTACCTTAGCAAAACGTTTACCGACTGTGAATCCCGTTATTCGCTGCTCGAGAAAACTTGTTGTACTTTGGTATGGGCTTCTCGCCGACTGAGGCAGTACATGTTGTCCCATACCACACTACTAATCTCAAAAAATGGACCCCGTTGTAACACCCCAAATTTTCCCTCTTCATTTTAAGCATAATATCACATCATATTCATCATGAACATATCATATTCTTAGCATCCTAGCATGGAAAGATGAGGCATAACATTTCTCATGACCTAGCATTAGGCATATGATCATCTGTGGAGGTTCTTGAGGCATCACAAGCCATGACAAGGGTCCAATTGGTTTTGTACAAGACCTATGAGGGGTCTATGTTGCATTGACAAGCTCAATTTCATTTGCAAAAGCTCAGAAGGTTGGAAGATCATCAAGGATTCCAGGCTAGGGCAAAGCTCTTACACAATGGTCCTAAACTAGGGTTTGAGATTCAAGCTTGAGAACCTTAAAACTTTGGCCATTTCATTTGGGAAAAGTCTTTTATATGTCAAGAGGATCCTAGGTACCAATTTTGGTGAGAAAATTCCTTGTAGAAGTCAAGCATTTCCTCAGTTGCTTACAGATGAAGTAATTGGTCAACTGTGCCTTAAAAAAGTCAACTGTGTGGTTTCAAGGGGTCCAACCCAATTTTTCTAGCCAAGGGATGTTCTTACAATGTTATAAGAGGTTTGGCAAGTTCAAAGATCAATAATCATGAAGTTTTGAGGGTTTTTGCAAAATTGGTGCAAAGTTGGTTTTAAGGAAATTCCATTTTTGGCAACTTTTGCCCTAAAATTCAAGTAACCTTAACTTAATCAAAAATTCTTCAAATGGACAAAAGTCAAACATGAAAGTTGGAGATTAAGGCCTCCCATTTTCAAAAAGTACAAGTACTTTTTCATAGCATGTGTGGTTTGGAATCTAAGCCCCTCGAAAATTTGGCTAAAATTAGGGCAAATGTTGATTTTCATGCATGCACCAAGGGCCAAAAGTTTTGAAACTTCATTTTGAGTGTTGGTATGGATCCTATATGTTTAGAAACTTAAAATACAATGTATTTGGCATACTTTGCTCCAAATAAATTCACAAATTCGTGCACAACAAGAATGTCATTCCAAAAGTGTAAAAAATGCATGAACATGAAAAGTGTGTGATACTTTGATCTAATGGCCAGGATTTTGTTTGTTTGAGATTAAGGGATCAGATTAGAGTGCACATGGGCAAGAGGCCAAGGAAAGCATGAGGATTACATGATATCACACAAAAATTGCAAACTTTGCAAAATCAGAAATACTTTTCATTCCCACGTGCAAACTTCTTGATATCTTCAGCATTGGCTCATGAGAGGATATATAACAAATTCGGGTTTCAGCTTGCCTCAGTTCTCTCTCATTCTTAAGTTTCCAAGTTTGTGCATAACTTGCATTTTCTCTCAAATCTCCTCACACACAAGCTCTCTCCAAAAACAAATTGTAGATCCTTGATCCTTGGAAGCTCAGGATCATTAATCTCACCATTGTTCAAGCTATCTCTCAAGATCAAGAACCTTGCCATTTCAGGGCAGTTGCTTGCAAAGCTCAAGATCCAGCAAGATTCAAGGCTCTAGTTGCATTTATTTTGCAACTAGATAGCATTTGGAGTGATTTTTCTTCATCATCTGGACTTCTAGCACGTTTTCTCAAGATCTGCAAGTTCAGGTAACATCCAAATCTTCAGATCTGAAAATGAAATTGGTTGTGTGTTTTATGATCCTTGATGTTCACTGATCATTCTGCCATGTTTAGTTTCGAAATTGGTGCATTAGTGAGTGTGTAATTTGAATTTGAAGTTTCTTGGTCATAACTGTTTTTGCTCGATCTGTGAGATTCTTTGATCCAATGAAAATTTCAATGCCATTTTTGAATTCAGGGCATCTCAATTACCCAATCTGGAGCGATTTGTTCATTTTAATTGTTGTTTGTTCATGTTTTTTAATTTCCGGTGCCGGAGCCCTAGCTCCGGTCACCGGAATCTGCAAATTTTGTTGTTAGGGTTTCCAGAGGTTAGTGATGACCTCTCCACCCTCAGATCTTTCCTCACACACGCCCAGATCTTGACACCTCATTAATGAGTGCTGCCTCTCTCTCACGTGCCATGTGTTTCTGTTTTAATTCATGATATTTCTCACCTCATCATAATTGGCATACTCCCTCAGCTTATAACCTATCAAACAGCCACGTCAATTAATGAACCTCTTCACAGGACGTGTTGGATCCATCTCATGGCCATTCTTTTTCCAGTTATTTTCTGAATATCCACCCTATATAATATGAACCAGCGCAAGTCCATTGGGCCATAACTGCTTTTCGCACCCCCCACAGCCATAAGCCCAAATCATTTGAACTATATTCCTGACTATCCACACCCCCATCCTATCTCTCATTTTATTTCTTTTCTTTTTTATTTCTTTTATTTCCTTTTAGGTTTTCAATTATTAAAATTAGTTCCAATCATCAAAAAATTCCAAATTAATTCATGGTAGTCCAATTGAGTTTTCTCTAATTTTCTATATTTTTATTTTCCTTTTATTTTCAATATCCACGTGTCATTTAATTCTTCCATCTTAATTAATTCATTTTAAGTCCTTTTTTAGCACCCTGTCTTGTTCAATTTCCATAGTGTTCATCTTTTTGAGTTTTGTGTTGGTTCTTTTTACTCTGGATTCCTAAGAGGATGTACTTTATGTGTGATTTTTCCCCTGATTTTTTAGAAATTTGTTCATTGGGTTTTGGTCCTTGCCTTGTGATGGAAGTTTTTTAACCCTAGTTTATGTTCTTGTCCTCATTTGACCTATCTAGCTTCTGAATTTCTCCCAATCCTTTTGGCACATTGTTATATCATATTTGAGGATCATTTGTCCTAAGTTGTGGAATTTTTAGATGCATTGTTGATTTGATGTGAATTTTGGTTCATACCTTGTCCCATTTTGCTTCCTTTTGATTATAAGGTCTCTTATTAGCTTAGAAGGGCACTTGTGCCAACTTCTTCTTCTCATTTGGGGTCTCTTTGGGGTATGGGTACTATTCTGATCTTAGATTAGGGTTTGTGTCTTAGAAATCTTGTGTTTGGCTTGTCTTTTAAGTTCTTCCATTTCTTATGTGCTTTCACCTCATCTCCTTACTTCTTTCCTTCCATAAGTTGATTGTTTGACCTTATACTTCTCCTCTCTTCATCTCTCTTGCTTCTTAAGCATTTCTTTGACTTGATTTGGTTCTGGTTGTGTGCCTTGAGTTCATGCTTTGTGCATTTTGCTTTGTATTTCATTAAGTTTGCTTTGTCTTGCCATGTGTTTCATGTTGCATCTTAATTGACTTGCATGCTTCTTCTCTCATTTTTGTTTCTTGCATTTGCATTGGGAATTTGTATATATGATTTCATTTCTGTTTGTATGATGTTGGCATGTCATTTTGTTCATTGTGTTTCACTTGTATGCTTATGTTACTAACCTTTTCAGGGGCTATGGTAAGTGAGAGGTGTGGAAGTGATTCCTACATCTCCAAATCTCATCTCTTCTCTTATTATTCTTAATTGAGCTAACCCTTGCTTGTTGGGATTAGGCCTCACTCATCTCACTTCTTATTCTTCTCTTCTTCTTTCTTTCTTCTTTAGGATAAAATACCACACTAACCTTAGAATATCCATGCATGACAACACTTAGGATTCTTTAGTCCCCCATTAGACTTTTACCTTTAGATCCTTTGGTTCTTCTTCTCTTCTCATCTCATAACCTTAAAGAAAACAACTTAATAAAGTTTGAAGTAATACCTTGAACAATAGCCTTATCCCATGAGGTACTTGTAGTCTTCCCATCTTGGGATAGTACAAGCTTACCTTGTGATGCACAAGTCTGATCAAGGTATCTTCTTCACAAGCATTGTAAATACCAAAAACACTTAATAATTTAATGAGTTAGTGAGCTTAGGCCCTAATATCTGGATTCAAGTTTTGGGGATCTTCTCCTTACTTGAGTGTGCTTGTTCTATTATTCCATCTTGGAATGTAGTGACAAGTGCACATTCCATGGAAAAGAGCTTGAGTTCACTTCCTTGTGACACACTCATAAAAGCTTCTAAAAAACACAAACAAACAATAAGCGTCTTTCCTTCGGGAATTCTTTTCTCATCTCCTTCGCTCCGTACGTGAACTTGCTCCTACTTGTCATTTTGCAAGACGGTTACGCACTCGTCGACCGAATCTGCAACACCTAAGTAATGGCATAGGCAATTCAAGCCTTAATTCACAGCAATTTCTTTTCTACCCCTAGTTAGGGGAACTACGGCGTCTCTGATCCTCATTATCCTGATGAGGTATGTAGGCAGCGGGGTAGGGCCCGTTCGAGCACACTCTTTTATTTTCCCTACATTTTCCCCCTTTCTTTTCTTTCTTATCCAGTTTCAGTTTTGCAGCAACTTTCATTTCTTCACCCTTTGAAGCAGTTTCTTTTGCAAGCGTGGATCCCGTCGGGTACGGCGGACGATCTGGGTGCTAATACCTTCCCAGGTCGTAACCGACTCCTGAACTCAGTCTCTTTGGTTCGCAGGACCCGTGTCCTTCCTTTTCTTTTTCTTCTGGTTTGTGCAAAATTACCATTCCCGTTCCTTCGGGATAAAAATTCCTGGTTGACGACTCTATTCTTTTCCGCGCCACTTTCGCGTTTGTACCAGGATGGAAATCCGGGGAGCGACAGCTGGCGACTCTGCTGGGGACTTCCTATGAGTCTCTCCTAGCGCTTGTTTGTTTCTGTTTCTTTGGGTGATGTTTGTTTGCTGTTGTGTATTGTATTTTTACTGTTGTTTATTGACAGTTTTATTCACAGCTTTATTTACAGTTTTCAGTATTTATTTTCTGCATCATATTATATATTGGACTGTCTGAACTGGATCTTCTGTTTGGTGGGTTGGGTGTTACTGTTTCTGAGAGATGAGCTCATTACCACGGCTCGAGTGCACCTTAGGACTTAGAGTGGTTCCACTTTGGCCTCATGAGATCTTGTCATGGGGGTAGTAGTGAGTTCCTCGCCCAGATTTGCGACCGTCTTGGAAATGTCTTGATTTGGGGATCTTCCTCTCTCATTTCATAACCTTGACAGTTATGTGCACCTGGGGACCGATCATTGAGAACCTTGTGGAAACCTCCCTCTTTAGTGATGACAGTGGCAGACCACATTTTGTGGCAAACCCATTCGCATCCGAGGGCCCACTTGGGACTTACATAGGATGACCTTGTTTCCCAGACTCACCTGAGGCCTCCCTGCGTAGTATATAATGCCAAACCGATTCCCTGATTTGGTCATGAGCCATTTCTCGGAGATGGTGAAAGTATTATTGCTATTCGGCTTTGAGAGTCCGTGATGTCTGACCCGGAGCCTACCAGTGAGGTTGGGAGGGGTTTACAGGTTTGCAGGAACCTTTGGCCTTTACATACACTCATTATCAGTGGTCCTTATTATGATTTCTGGTTCTACGGTCCTATGGTTCTGGTATTTTGGTTTTCTTGGTACTGTGGTTCTGAGATTTTCTATCAGAGAGTTGTGATTCAGAGGATTTTTGGTTTGCCAGTTGATCAGAGCGTCCTTGTGTTTAGTGTTCAGTATCTAGATGGTCCCAGTTGATCATATGTCTGCATTTCATTTGCATTTGCATCATTCTTGCATTAACTATTTATGTTTCCATTTTTTTCAGGTCATTGTTCATAATCAGCTCCCAGTTCTGGTAAATCTTATCTCCAGATGGCAGAAATCAGAAGAGTTACAAGGAAAAAGAATGTTCACTATACTTTTCTTCAGCCCGAAGTTAGAAGTGTTCAGAAATTAGCAGGTCTGATGAATGACCAAGTCTTGGGTAATTTCAGGAAAAGATATGGCCAGATATTGAAGTATGTGGACAAGCCCACTGCAGACCAGAAGGACAGTATGCATACCTTGTTGCAGTTTTATGATCCCCTGCTGCGTTGCTTTGTGTTTCCAGGTTACATCTTAGCTCCTACCTTGGAGGAGATTGCCAGCATTCTGAATGTTCCAGTCAGAGAGACATTGCCTTTCTATGGGTTTGAGGTGGTGCTTAAAGAAGAAGACATAGCCAAAGTTTATCGTTTGCCAGCTGCTACAGTCAAAAAGGCTCTGAAGGATAGTGAAGGCAAAGGACTCCATTTGAGTGTGCTCATACCAGGGGCAGAGAGATATGCTAAAGAAGGTAGTTAGGGTGACTTTGGTGCTGTGCTTGCTTTGATGGTGTATGAGTCTAGCTTGTTCCCTGGAGAGAAAGAATTTGTAAGCTTGGAAGTGATCTCTATCTTTGCTAAAGGCAATTTGTGCCAACTCTCTTGGGAGATTTCTATTACAGCGTTCATTACAGGAATGTGAAAGGTAGGGGTGGACCAGTGTGCTGCTATGCTTCATTGTTTGCTGAGTGGTTTGCCAGACAACTGCCAAAATCAGGTGCCTTCAAGGAAATGAGGGATGAGTGGAGATGGTCAAGAAGGTTGATGGGGTTAACTGCTAAAGATATTGTTTGGGGATATGACAGAGATTTGCTAGGAAAAGAATTGCTGGTCAGTTGTGGAAGATTTGCTGGAGTGCCTTTGCTGGGAAGGAAGGGGGTAATCAGTTATCATCCAACATTAGCCAGGAAGCAATTTGGTTATTCTTTGAAAGATCCTCCACAGATGGAAGAGTTTGTTGGGTCTTTATACTTTCCTGTGGAAGGAAACAAGGAGTTAGTTCTACAAGCCTCCCAAGCTTGGGCTCACAGGATAAGGAAGGGTAAGAAAGACTCTGGCAGAGTAGATCCCAAGACGTATCCACCTTTTGCTATGTGTTTGCAAAAACATGTAGAAGAAGTTCTCATGCCTTTCTCAGTAGAAGCTCCACTTTATCCCAGAGAAGTGCCAAGCCAGAGTACTGTCTCCCTGGAAGATTACAAGAAATTGGAAGCTCAGCTGCATGAAGTTAGAGTGGAGAATGCTGAAATGGTAAGCCTATACCATCTTGCCAACAGGGCCAAGAATGAAGCAGAAGGGAAGCTGCAGAAGATCCAAGCCTCCTTGGAAGCTAAAGAGAAAGACTTCGCTGGAAGGGAAGCTCACTTTCACAGGTTGGGTCTGATGGAGGCAAAAAGAGAAGCTGAATGCAGAAAGACTTTGAAGACTCTCAAGGAAGCTCGTCAATCCATTATTTGGTTGCAAGGCCAAAGGGAGGAAGGGCAGAAGAAATTCAGAGAGAAAGAAGAGTTCTTTGAAGTGAAAATGGCCTATAATAAGGAAGAGGTGGAGCAAGTCCACACCATTCGGAGGGAAAAGACTCAGCAGTTAGCACAAAGCCAGTTAGCCTTGGAGGAGGCACGAAAGGAAATTGAAGAGCTCAAGCTGAGAGAAGGTGTCAAGAAGGGTAGAGAAAAGGTGGCAGAACCTGGGTCCTTAGTTTAGTTTATTTTTCAGACTACCTACAGACTTGTTGTAGGAGTCTTGCTTTATTTGTTTTGTCTTTTATTGATGTAATGGCTTGTAACCCTTCGGGGAATATTTCTGTTTGTGCTCTAACTTTTGGCCGGCAGTGGTTTGTCCATGATATACAATGTTAATGTGCAAATTATCTTTTTTGAATGTGCAAGGCTCGTTTGTCTGATACCGCTAATATCTGAACACTATCCAAAGAGAAAGTTTGAAAGTTAATACTCAAAGTGACTGTCTGGAGTAGAATCCAGAACTGGGGCATGCAGATGCTTACAAACTTGGGAACATGAGCAGTTACATTGCATTGCATATGACGTGTTTTTTTTGTTTTGCAGGTAGTGCTTCAGTTTCTAACGTTCTTGTTGTTTTAGGCACTATAGCTCCCAGGAAAGTTCGGGAACAGCCATTCGCACACAGATATCCTACAAAGGTCAACAGAGAGAGAATCATGGATCAGATGCAAGCTGAATTAGCTGACTTGAGGCTGAGGATGGACAATTTTATGACCTTGATGGCATGCATGGGTCAGAATCAAGAGCGTCTACGGGAGTTGATAGAAAATGGTCAAGCCAGAAACAATGGTATTGCTGAGGGAGGTAATCGTAACGGTGCGGGCGCCCGTCAAGTTGAAATTCCTGTAACACATCCAGGGGTTACTATAATCAATGATGGGCTGAAAAATGTGCAAATGGACGGATAAGACGAACAGTTCACTCTGCTGGACGAAGCTGAAGGTCAGGGGGCTGAGATGAACAGGAAGTTTGAGGAGATGGCAGAACAAATCAAGGTTATTCAATCCCAGAATTCTTTGGGATTTGACATTACTGACTTGGGCTTGATTCCAGGGGTTAAAATCCCTTACAAGTTCAAGGTCCCAACTTTTGAGAAATACAATGGCACGGCGGTTTAGAATCCCTTACAAGTTCAAGGTCCCAACTTTTGAGAAATACAATGGCACGACGTGTCCCAAGACTCATCTTCAGTCCTTTGTAGGAAGGATTGCTGCCCACACTGATGATGAAAAGCTATGGATGTACTATTTCCAAGACAGCCTGGTTGGGGCCTCCTTGGAATGGTATATGAAGCTAAGCAGAGTCAACATTAAGAGCTGGAAGGACCTGGCAGAAGCTTTTGTGAGACAATACCAGTATAATTTGGACATGGCTCCAAATCGCACTCAATTACAACACATGTCTCAAACTGCTAAGGAGGGATTCAAAGAATATGCTCAGAGGTGGCGTCAGCTTGCTGCCAGAGTGCAACCACCACTGCTGGAGAATGAGATGGCTGATATGTTTATGGGGACATTGCAAGTTGTGTTCATTGAAAGATTGGCGTCTTGTTCGGCTACCAAGTTCAATGACATAGTAATTGCTGGAGAAAGGGTAGATACCTTGTTGAAAATGGGAAAGATCCAAGATACAAGTGCGAGCAGTTCTAATGGAGCAAGAAAAGCTTTCAGCGGACCCCCGAGAAGGAGGGAAGGGGAGACCAATGCTGTTTTTGGCCGAGGACCGGGCCGAGGGTATAGAAGACCATATGAGCATGTGGCAGCAGTCACAATTCCTTCCAATCCTATGCAGCAGGCACCACCTCAACAACAACAGCAACAACAGCAACCACAACGTAACAACTATCAACAGAGACCTTATCAGCCAAGGCAAACTCGCCCGGCTAATAGGGTGCTTGAGGCAATCCCATGACGTACGCTGCTTTGCTACCAAGATTGCTGGACCTGAATCTGATTCAATTGAGAACTTTGACACCACCACCACCTGGAGAGCTTCCAGTGGGGTACGATGTCAATGCAAGATGCGCTTTCCATTCAGGGTCACCCGGGCACTCAAATGAGAAGTGCAGGGCGCTACAGCACAAGGTTCAAGATCTTATAGACTCTAAGGCGATTAACTTTGCACCACCGCCGAATGTTACTTCGAACCCTATTCCGAATCATGGAGGGGCTAGAATCCATGTTGTTGATAGTGGTGAGAAGTTGAGCCTGATGTTGAGCATAGAAGAAATGAAGACTCCTCTGTTGGTAGTGAAGGAGAAGCTGTTGAAAGGTTAAGTGTTTCCAGGATGCAGTTCTGATTGCGAGGAGTGTTTGAATTTAGAGAATGGGTGTGAGAATCTGAAGATGGGATTGCAGAATTTGATTGATGAAGGATCTTTGCAGTTTAACAGAGTTGGTGATGAAGCTGATGATGTGTCCACCATAACCATATTCTATGATGAAGCTGAGATGCCTATTAGAAGAGAGTCGGTGACCATTTATGCTCCTGAAGTCAGTCCTGTGACTATCACCGTGCCTGGGCCTGTTCCTTATACAGATGATAAAGCCATTCCATGGCATTACGGCTCAGATGTGTACGTGGTTGGACAGAAAGTGGAGACTAAGTCAGTTGCTGTTGACCCGACTGTAGTGAACGTCGGAGGAGTTGGAGGTTTCACAAGAAGTGGTCGTCTATTTGCTCCCCAGTTCTGAGAGGGGATCCTGAGGCTGAGGCTTCGGCAAAGGCTAAAGGAAAGCAAGTTGTGGCTGATGAGACAACAACTCCTGTTGCTGGACAGGGCACCTTCGAGAAAGAGGTCGAGGAATTTATGTGAATCATTAAAAAGAGTGATTATAAGGTGGTCGAACAGTTGAACCAGACACCTTCCAAGATATCCATTCTATCTTTGCTGATGTGTTCTCCTACACACAGAGAGGCCTTGTTGAAAGTGTTGCAGATGGCCTATGTTCCTCAAGAAATCATTGTCAATCAACTTGAAGCTGTGGTGGGCAGTGTGAATGCAAGCCATGGGCTGGGCTTTACAGACAGAGACCTCACGTCAGAGGGCCAAAACCATAACAAAGCACTACACATTACTATGGAGTGCAAGTGTGTTGTGTTGTCGCATGTCCTTGTAGACACAAGCTCTTCTCTTAATGTACTTCCGAAGAAAGCATTAATGAAGCTCAATGTTGATGGTATAGTCCTGAGACCCAGTGATTTGATTGTCAAAGCTTTTGACGGGTCCAGAAGGTCAGTTTTTGGAGAAGTTGAGTTACCTGTGAAAATAGGTTCTCAGGTATTCAAAAGCACCTTCTACGTCATGGACATTCAGCCCGCGTACAACTGCTTGTTAGGACGCCCATGGATTCATGCTGCCAGAGCTGTTACATCCACTCTACATTAAAAGCTCAAATATGTGGTTGATGGCCAAGTAATCACGGTGTGCGGAGAGGAAGACATCTTTGTAATCCATTTATCACCGTTCAAATATGTGGAGATGGATGGAGAGATCCATGAGTCTCTATGTCAAGCCTTCGAAGCAGTTAATGTCAGCATCTTGACTCCTGTAGAGAAGAGCAGTGAGAAAGAAGGTACCTCCATCCATTCCTAAAAGCAGGCAAAGGAGGTGGTTCAGTCAGGAAGCGCCCAAGGCTGTGGCAAATTGCTGGAATTGGAAAAGAAAGACGACAAGTTTGGCTTGGGTTATCAACCTGGTGGATCTACTCCAAGTGGTAAAGCCATTACCTTTACAAGTGCTGGGATGCTCGACCGCAACCAAATCTGTGTGACTAGCCAAGATGGAGACAGTGATGGGGACTGGGACAACTGGATTCATCCGTGTGCGCCCAGAAAGGAGCTGAAGAACTGGTCTGCTGAAGACATTGTCCAAGTTACCTGGAACTCAGAGTAATTTATTTATTTCCTTTTTCTTATCATACTGCATTGTCAAATCCAGCATTCTGCCCAAGATACTAGGATCCATTGTATTGGGCCACCATGTTTTGTATGCATCTTATTTTACCATGAAATAAAAGGACATTTTCAGACAAATTGCGTTCTCTTTCTTTGCTCTTAAATTTTTCACAAAAAAGATAAAAATGGAAATGTGTTTTTCCTTTTTGTTTTTGTGTTTGCGTCTTTTTGCAAAAATAAGTAGATTCTGAAATAAGCACATCATCTGTGCAGTGTCGATCATCTGAATTCCATTGATAACATTCCTGCTATGACCACGCATGACTTTGACAATCCTGTCTACCAAGCTGATGAAGGGGTTGAGGAAGACTGTGAACTCCCTGAAGAATTGGTCAGATTGTTGAAACAGGAGGAACGGGTTATTCAGCCTCATCAAGAAGAAATTGAGATCATCAACATTGGCAGTGAAGATGTGAAGAAAGAGATCAAGATTGGGGCCAGTCTGCAGGCCGAAATCAAGAAAGAGCTGATCAGTATGCTGCGAGAGTATGTGGATATCTTTGCTTGGTCGTATCAAGATATGCCAGGGTTGGATACCGACATCGTTGTGCATAAGTTACCATTGAGAGAAGATTGTCCTCCTGTGAAACAGAAGTTGAGAAGAACTCGTCCTGACATGGCGATGAAGATCAAAGAGGAGGTTCAGAAGCAATGGGATGCCGGGTTCCTTGCTGTAACTAGTTACCTACCTTGGGTAGCTAACATTGTACCTGTACCAAAGAAGGACGGCAAGGTCCGGATGTGCGTTGACTATCGGGATTTGAATAGAGCAAGCCCAAAAGATGACTTTCCGTTACCTCACATTGATGTGTTGGTAGACAATACTACTCAATTCTCGGTATTTTCCTTCATGGATGGCTTCTCCGGATATAACCAGATTAAGATGGCACCAGAGGACATGGAGAAAACAACGTTCATTACCCCGTGAGGTACATTCTGCTATAAGGTCATGCCCTTTGGTTTGAAGAACGCCGGGGCAACTTATCATCGGGCGATGGTCACATTGTTCCATGACATGATACACAAGGAAATTGAGTGTTATGTGGACGATATGATTGCTAAGTCCCGAGACGAAGAAGAGCATCTGGTCAATCTCAAGAAGCTATTTGATAGACTGATAAAATACAAGCTGAGCTTGAATCTAAACAAGTGCACTTTCGGAGTGCGTTCCGGGAAATTGCTGGGTTTCATTGTTAGTCAGAAAGGAATTGAGGTAGATCCTGCAAAGGTAAAAGCAATTCAAGATATGCCTGCACCGAGAACAGAAAAAGAAGTGCGCGGGTTTTTGGGGAGGTTGAATTACATTTCACGGTTCATATCTCATCTAACTGCCACGTGCGAACCAATATTCAAGTTGCTAAGAAAAGAGCAAACGGTCAGGTGGAATGAAGACTGCCAAAGAGCTTTCGACAAGATAAAAGAATATTTGCAGGAGCCTCCAATTCTAATGCCTCCAGTGGAAGGAAGACCTTTAATCATGTACTTGATTGTGCTAGAAGGGTCAATGGGGTGTATGCTAGGCCAACATGATGAGTCTGGTCGAAAAGAGTACGCTATTTATTACCTTAGCAAAAAGTTTACCGACTGTGAATCCCGTTACTCACTGCTCGAGAAAACTTGATGCGCTTTGGTATGGGCTGCTCGCCGACTGAGACAGTACATGTTTGTAAACACCCCAAATTTGACCTCAATAAGTTCACACCATGGCTTGTGATCTTTTCATTTGCATATGTTCAATCATATCATCTCATATTTCATTTTTACTTCACTGCATTAGTTCAAGTCATCTGCATCTAGGGTTTGTGATCTGAGCAATCCATGAGCTATCTGAGCCACTCCGAAGGTCTTCAATAATCTCAATAGGGTCCATGTATGTTCAAATATCATATTATATCCTCCCAAGATCAAGGAATTCAGAAACTCACAAGAACTGAAAAAGGCATGGAAGCAGAGCCAAGCTTAACTACACAGATGACCTAAAATTAGGGTTTTGGTTTCAGAGGCCAGAACTCAAATTTTTTTGGTCATTCTTGTTTCTATTGGTCTCTATATGTTATAAGGAGCATACACACCAATTTTCATGAAGAAATTCAATGGGGAAGGCATCTGATCAATAGATGACTTCATGAGCAAGTCAGTGCAAAATCAGGGCATCTGAGGCCCCCAATCATCCAACCAAAGGGTCTTCTCCATCATTTTGGGTGTATATGATCTTTATTTGATCTTATAAGAAGTTGGAAGTTCACAAAATTGAAGAAATTTCAATCCATTTGCAAAGTTGCCATTTTGGGAAAGTGACTTGTAATGCAAACTTGCCATTTTGGGAAAGTTTTTCAACCTCCTCTTTTTGATTCAAAAATGCTTCAAATGAAAAATTCTTGGTCATGAAAGTTGTAGATTGGATCATTACCTTTTCAAAAAGTACAAGAACTTGATCTAATTCATCATATAATTCAAGTTATGGCCTTGCAAAGTTGGGAAAAATCACTAAATTTCACGTATGTACCAAAGAGGGAAACTTGCAAAAACTCATACCAAGGCAAAATGTGACCTCTAATTGACTTCTAACCATTACACAAACATGATACATGACCTATAATTCAGAATTTCCCAAAGAAACACTCATTTTCATGCCTTGATCATCAAGTATTTCCAAAGGGGCCAAAACCTTCACAAATTGCAAAATGCCCCAAATCTTGACATCCACTTGTGCCAGCTCTTCAATTCAGTTTCAATGGACCTCCCTAAAGCCAGCTGACCCGAGTCATACCTCTAAGCTAGCCTTCCATGAGCCCATACCTCAAAGGACAACTTTGTTGACTTTATGCAAAATGAACCATACCAATCAAACTATTCCACAACAACTCTCTGACCTATCAAGGATTGATACATGGACCAAAAGCAACTCAACACACACAACAACACCAGTTGAATCCCCCCACAACTCAGCACACACCAAAACTCCCTCTTATGCATTTCTCTTCGAAACTAAGCACTCAAGCCATAAACCTTCAAACAAACTTCATAAAACAACTCACCATGAACCTCTGATCATTTCCCACCCTTCATCTTGCCCTAAAAACAGCCACATCAAAAACACGATTTTCACCTCCCTTGACCTGAGCTTCACTGACTTTCAAATAGAGGCCATATAAACTCCAACCAAGATTTGCAAATACTTCAGGAGGATTATTGGGGGTGATTTGAAGCAAAGAACTGGTCAGAAAGCTCCAAAGGTGAAAGCTCCAGTTCAGGTATCACCAAGAACATATTTTCCAGAAATTGTTTTTTATGCCATAGAAATGTTGCTTATGCTTCACTGATCATGCTGTGCTTGTTGGTTTTGAAAATGATTGAGTTTTGAGCCTGAACTGTGTCTCTGAAAGTTTGACCTGAAAACTTGTTTGATTTGATTCTTGTTTATGTTGGAATATAAATGAGTTTTTGTGCTTGATTCTTGCTTAGGATGATTAGAAGATGTGATATGGAGTTTTAGAGGGTTTAAAATTGCCTAGGGAAGAAGTTAGCTTTTTGAACTCGCTGGAGAAGATGACCGGAACCACTGTTCCGGTCATCTGAAGGTAATTAGATTAGGGTTAGGGTTTAGGCAACTTTGAATATGAGCCATTGATCTTGCTTTCCCGCACGCCCTGGACGGTCTGGATCTCTCACTTAAGCCCTAATCCATGATTAATTAGATTTAATTAGGATTAAGAAATTCAAATCCCAGAGATGATCTGAGCCTCTCATTTGCGCGCTAGTCAATTCGCGCGTGTTTCATTCAAATGTTGGCCATTGGATCTGTTGACTTTTCCATTTAAATTAATTTTATTTCATTTTCTTGCCATTTAATTTGTGCATTTTATTAAAAATAGTAAAAATACTTCAAAAATTCTGAAAATTTTTATTAAATCTTTTAATAATTTTCAGAACCGAAAAATATTTTTATTTTTTATTTTTTGCATTTAAAAATATTTTTAAATCATTTAAATTGTTATTTTTAATTAATTAATGGAAATTGATTAATTAAAAATACATTTAGGTATTTAAAAATCCCAAAAAAAATTAGAGGACATTTTAAAACATTTACAAACATTTAAAAACTCACAAGACAAATTTCTTTTTGGTTTTGATCATATTTTGCCAATTTTCATTTGAATTAGGGTTCTTTAATTTGAATATTTTTAACCCTAACTTCAAAAATTCATAACTTTTGATCCAAGTTGAGTTTGTGAATGGTTCTTTTTGCATTGTGTTGTGCATACTTTCAAGCATCCAAAAACATTTTTATTTCATTTTTACCTTTCATTTTCAATTTGTTTGGCATTTTCCCTTTAGGATCACCCTTAAAACCCTAGAAACTTAGGAAAATCATAAGTCCTTTAGGGTTTAGCTTCTGACCTTCCCCTTTGGGCAGTGAACTTGTATAGGTTTAAGGTCCCTTTGATCCCATTTTCAATTTTTTATCTTATGCTTTGCATCTGATTTTGATTTTTGCATCTCATGTTGTACATAAACCCTAATTTGCATCTTCATTTTACATCCACCTTACATAAGCTTGCATACATGAACTTGCCATGATATTTTGTGCATCCACATGACATATAAGACATCTTAGGACATATTAGAATCATGTTTGATCATTGCATCATTCATTTGCCATGTTTTGCATCCATTTCATTCCATGTGCATTCATGAACTTTCATGCTCCTTACATGTCTCATTAGCATTCTCATCTCTTCTATGAACATTCATATCACTTGGCATGCTTTCATACCACCTCATGACATCATTTGCATCATGAACATGTTTCTGACTTTGGCTTTCATCCTTGCATTTCATCTCATTTCCAATCCATTTCATTTCCTTTTACTAACTTTTCAGGTGGTAAGTGTTTGAGAAGTGAATTTGCCTTCACTTCTCATAATCTCTTATCATCCCTCTTATGCATCCTTGCTGAAATTTACTTATGTATTAGAGTGAGCTTGCTAATTCATGTTACCTCATCACCTTCTTTCCTCAAGCAACTTATCTTCTTAAGTGAAGTAAGTTGTCTTGTTGCTTCTTGCTTCTCCCTCCTTCATCCTGCTTCTTCCATGGTGGCTCATCTTGAAGACTTCTTGCAAGCCTCATAAACCCTAGGAATACCCAAGCATGATAACAATTAGGGTTTGATTAGTCCCCCATTAGTTTTACCTTTGTGTCATCTTTGTATCTTCTCTTCTCATCTCATAATCATGGACTAAACCTTAAAGGTTTTAAGGCTTTGTGACTAAGCTTATGCCTGCATCCTTCTATTAGGATGGAGTGTATAACTTTAATCCTAAGTGTTAAACCCTCAATGTGTTTAAATCCTTTAATCAATTCATCTAATAATCACTAAGACAATAAGCTTGTAACTTGGGCCTTGCATTAGGGTCCTAATTCTTCCTTAATTGGTTAAGAAGGACTAACCCTAGTGTTAATGGACAAGTCCCCCTCAAGTTATCCTACAAACCATAAAACCCATTTCTTAATCTCATCCCTTAATTAAAATCCATTTCATAAAGGCTTGTTATATAATGAATTTAATCCCTAACCATGGATTAAATTGAGGTATCTTCCTCAGCTTAAGTGTTCTCATCTATTATCCTTCTATTAGGATGGTGTAATGAGCCCACTAATCTGTGATTAGAGATTAAACTCATTACTCAACACTAAACAAAAACACCAAAAACATCTAAATAATTGCAAGTATGTTAATGATCTTAATCCTACATCATGGTAATTAAGTTTGAGGTGCTTACTTCATACTTAAGGTATTCTCACTACCCCTAATCAGAGGGAGGATGTGTTGAGTTTACTAACCCTTGGTTTAGGCTTAAGCTCATTTTCTTATGACAAACTCCAAAAAGCAATAAAAGATTGAAAACACAAAAACAAACAATAATCGTCTCCTCTGGGATTCTTTTCTCACCTCATTCACTCACAAACGAGAACTCGCTTCTTCCGTCTAATGCAAGACAGTTTGCACCTGAGCCAGACAGGTCATACACTTGAGCATAGGCAAGCAAGCAGTTTACAAGTCAATTTTATTTCAGTCTCTTTGAGTCGAACTACGGTGTTTTGACTTCCTCATTGCATGAGAGGATACGTAGGCATAACTTAACAGTTATCGAACAAAAGTCTCTGTGCATTCCCCCCTCTTCCAGCATTATTCTTTGAGCCTCATAGTCTCGAGCTTCACACTCTTTCCTTGCACTGACACTTCTTTTATTCACTTCACACTTTCTTCCAGCACTGACACTTGCATTCTTTTCCAGCTTCTATACACAGAATAGCACTGACATTACTGTCGTACCCCAAATTTGTCCTACCTTTATTCATTTATTTTATGTTGCCAAGAAGTTGTGAGGTTTGTTGATCTCTATTTAGGGGATCATTTGACTCTTGGTCATGGTATTCTAAGGTCGGACTCATGGAATTCATTTGTTTGTTTCTGATTGGCGTTTTGACCTTATGTTTATGAATAACCATTTCTTGCTAGATAAAAGGGTGAATCAAGGAAAGTGCTAGTTTCGTTTATGGTGATTAAAATAATTAAGTGCTTAAAGATAGAACTTCATGATTTGAGTTCAATTGGAACAAGCTCAAATAGCACATGGGTTGTCACCTATTAAGGTTCAAGTGTGATGTTTGGAGTGAAATTTTCAAGGAAAAAGGGTTTTATTTCAAGGTTGATTCACCAAAATAAGTGACGACAATAATAGAATAAAATCTCCATGTTTCAATTCAAAAGGTAGACAGGTCACGGTACCCTACCAAGGTTCACAATTGATATCAAAGTTGCAAATTTAAAAGTGATTACTAGAAGGTGGGATAAAATGGATGGGATTTTAAAAGTCTATTTGTTACAAGATAGAATATTCAATTTGATTCCAAATGGTCCCAATGGAACATCCATTTTAATTCCACATGATTACAAATGAGTGCTAGGGGTATTACAAGCTGCAAGTTCAAGAGTGTTAAAGAAAAAAAACTAGTTGGATTTGATTCAAACATAAGAGTGCCATTCTCTTACAAGTTCAAATTGGAATAGGTTCCTCATAAACAAATTGAGTCAGTCATATCTAAGCTATACACCATATCAAAAACATTGGTCAAAATCAAGTACAGGCAAGGAGGGTGTATGTTCATATGTACATCCACGCACATGAGTTAAAAGGCATAAATATTGTGGTCCAATTTGGATTTAATGCAAGAATGATCACTATACTCATTTCATCTTCCAATTCTCATGGTCAAGACAACTTACGAGTAGTACTACTCAAAAGTTAGAAGATTACAATTTAAGAGAATAATTTGTTCGCTGTGGCTCTAAATACAACAACTTGTGGTTGTTAATTTAAGTCAATTATATGCTAAAGGATGCAATATGAGTTATGTTACAAAATGATTCAAACCCTGTTGTTAGTTATTGGGATCAAAACGCAAGGCCTAAAAGTTGAGCATTACAAGTAGGAATTGGAGTGTATTCAAATACCTAAGCTAAGATAGACACAAGACAGAAGGATCTTAATATAATAACACGCTCATTCTTGTGCATATAACACCAGCCACATGAAGAGATGCACCTTTGTTCCTCATTCTTGGGCCTCTTTCCGAGCCCGTCAAGCAAGACATAAAACCTCTTTTTGCTGCAACACAAAATAGAATGATCATTGCATTCAGCCCTACCATGTGTCAGCATCCTGCAAAATGACTACTTGAATTTAGGCCAAAGTAGATTGCAGCAACATGGACAAATATATGAAGGAAGCCCGATGGAAGTTCGCGTAAAGAATGTGATACCAAAATGAACATTACACATGTTGAGTTAAAAGTGAAGGAAGACCATAACTAATTGAGGGTATTCAGCAAGACTTCCAAATCAAACTCACGGTCTGTCAAAAAAAGAACTGATGATATACCTGCTAAATGTTCTCAGCGATGAAACATTTATAAGGTGTATCCTGTGAGTTTCTGCATCCTCAATCAGGACTCGTCGCTTGGCAACGATGTAGGCTGACCAACTGTGACACAAAACAAAAGCAACAGATTGAATTTCATGATACGCATAAATGACATAGCCTCAACTTGATCATTTGTCAATGAATTCAGAATGTGAATCTTACCGATCGAGCTATGAAACTTGCTTTCCTTTGAGCCAATGTTGAAACGTTTCTATAAGCAGGCAGCAAACATGAGTTTCATGGTGACAAGCCAACAATACAAAGTCATAACTAACAGGCAGATGCTATGCTAATGCTACAGCTGGGTGAAATCAAGGTTAAATAACAGTGAAAATCAGAAAGCATTCCACAAAATCTCTTTGAAAGCTGTAGAGAATCAAATGGTGATAGAATTTAAATAGATGGTTCTTTAAAACGGCACAAACAAGAAGGCCATATCGATTCATCACGAGCACTAAAAAGTTCGGATACAAGTAGGATTTCGAATCTTACCCCCGATCATTAACGTTCAACAGCAATTCCAGCATATATTAAATCTTCACTTTACCTCATGGTTCATTTGGTTTGCCACACCAGTTCTAAGTTCTTATGATGCGTTCTCGTCGCGCCAATTTCCAACCTATTTGCTTCGATTTAGCAACATGATATTGAAAGACTTCATCATCGTCAAGCTCCCGAATCAGGTTGTCATTATACCCATCAAACCCTTCGATGACGTCCTTGGGATACGATAGGCCAACTTCTATGCCAATGAATGTTTTCAGTAACATCTCAAATCAGTGCCAGGACAGTTATCCAGCCAGCTTTCCTGCTGTCAAGACTGTTATCCAACCAGCTTTCCTACTGCCAGGACAGTTATCCAGCCAGCTTTCCTGCTGCTAGGACTGCTATCCGGTCAGCCTTCCTGCGTTTCCTCATGCGACATCCAACCAAAGACGAAGTCCACACCTGCAAAACATGGATCCAAATATATAAAATTCGCAAGAGGCATACAAGATTTAAGCATGCTGACTTCAAAGTATAAACAACCATAACATACAAGTGGTATCCAGAATTTTGCAGCAGTAAGAAATGAATTGAAAATGAGAAGCTCTTAGTAGTAGAAACCAAAGTGCTCATATGGACATGAAAGCAAGATAGGTTAAAGAGTTTTTCAGAGGATTTCTAATAATCGAATGACAATACTGTACATTTCAATTTTCCTTGAATCACAGTAACTAAAAATCACACAGCCAAGTACCACCCAAAACAAAAAAGCAATGAAATGAAAAAACGACTTATCTCCAAGTCTGCATCCCAAATATATTGACGCAAAAAGCTCACTCCACCACAGTAGATTCCTGCTGAGATAGAAATAGGAAGTGCAGAAAGCGTATTCTTGAAGCATCCTGCGAGCACACACAGGCCCTAATGTTGAACTTTCAGTAATCAGCCGCAACAAGTGCTGCTTGGGCACCGATGACCACCTTTGGCGATTGGAAAGTCTGTAAACAATCAAAGTTCTTGCTCCAAAATCTCAACCTGTCAAAAAGCAATGAACAACATCAGGCAATAATACAGACATGTCTTTAAGGCAAATACAGAAATAAGATTCACAGACATCCATCAATAATAGTCAATCTTCACACCAAAGTTTTGTTCCAAGCTCAATGAATATACAAGAGGAGCTTATCAAAGAATCATTATGACAAATGAATATTAAGATGAACCCAAGCGAGGAAGTATTTATGCAGAGTCCAAAAGAGAAATAAAAGAAACATTCCAGAATCACGCAGGAATCTGAAAAAGCACATGAACCAGGACATCCAGAAAATTGAGAATGAGAAGCAATGTTCAAAGGTAAACAAGTTGCCATAACCAATGAAGAATATAACAATAAAGAATCAATGGCATACATCATAATTTTTGGCAAAAACAAGATGAAATCAGTTTGTGCACACAACAAGGAATCAAGGTAGTTATAGGGTTAGGTACAATGATGCTTACCAAGGACCAGTTGCAAACCCCCTGCCAGGCCAAGACAATTACCCTAACGTCAAGTTTGTTCACTACATGGAAAATGGAGCCCAAGTGTTAGCATACAACTCAAATGCAAGGAATAAGAGCTATACAAAAAATATGGTGGTAGAAATTGGTTAGACTTTCGATACAAATATGCGCGACCTGCTGCTGAGTTTCCTTCTCTTCATAGTTTTGTGCCAATTTCGTTCCAAAACACTCTTACGAAGTGTCTCGCATCACATGAAAGAAAAAAAGATATGGATGATTAGTACAATATGCAAGAAATAAGAATAACAAGATGCAAGAAGATTGACATTAGATAATCAATTCATCAGTACAAGAAGTATCAGAGGGTTGTCCAAAAATTTTGTATTTCATTGAAAGCAAACAGCTCAAAAGTTGTGATTGTGAAAGTAAACAAGTCATAACTTTTTCACAGTGGTAAATTTCTCAGATATCAGTACACGCCACAAGCTTTCTAGAAGTTGTTTTACACTACAGACAAAAACAAAGAGGATGACTCACCCTAAGCTGGCCCACAAGATATTGACAGCAAGCAGAATCTTCGTACAATCCTAACGAATTGATTTCCACAGCTCACTATTCTCACTCCAAAACGGATTTTATCACGCATATGAGCGAGCTCCCAGATTCACCTATAAAAAGAGGAGCAATCATTAGCAAGAGGACACCTGAAAAACCCTAGCATACAAAAAAATCACCTAAGGTTACTCTGCGAAAATTACCCTAAACTTTTCACTCAAAGCTCTTGTTCTCAAGGTTTTCAGAGTTCATCATTAGAACTCTGAAATTACCCGAGCTAAGCCTTCCCCTTATCTCATTGCGTATCAAGCTCACGAAAGGGAGACGCGAAGAAGAGTGATTCAGAAAGAGAGAAAGGATACCTGAACTCAAAAGTTGTTGCACCCTCTTGGGATCGGTAGATTCTTTCTCCTTCACTTGCTTTTACGATTTCCGTTTTGCCTTCGTGTATGATGTAGATTACTGAAACATTGCGAAATTGGGGTTAGAGGGGTTCGATTGGGATTAGGGTTTATATTTTGTGGTTGATGAACACACGATGAGACCAATTGCTTCTCTTTGAGAAATATGAGGTTGAGTGTGGAGACAAGGAGAGCAGAATGAAGCTCGTTCGAATTACTGGTGTTCTTTGTTTTTTTTTCTTTTTTATATAAAGGTGCATTAATTCTTTCTTATTTCAATAAGTTTTTAATAAGGCCATTGTTTGATATTATTGGTTTTTGATACATGTGTGTATCTTCCCAATCCATATTGTTGACGGCTTGGTAGTTCCTAGGAAACTGGTGTTGTTGACCGAGGAAGCCTCTTGCGGCTAGGTCATTTATTTTTTTCTTTTGGCACTTTTTTTTTAGTCTAATAAAACGTGGAGAGGTTTTCTCAATAACCCGGTTTGGCTGGTAAAAAGTTTTTCTTGGGCTTGATCCCAAACTGGGCCGTCGACCCATTGTTTCTTTTAAGCCCAGACTGCGTTTTTTAAATATACCTGCTGTTCTTATTTAAAATCAGTCATTTTCTTTATTTTCACTTTGTTCTATCTCTTTTCTTAAAAAAAATATAGAAAACCAAAACTGCTTTTTATTGATTCCTTTAAATAATCTTGTTTAGTTAAATTAATTAATTTACTAATTAATTTATTTAAATAATTTTGTTTAAAGTAATTAATTGATTCTCCTTTTATGTTTAAAAAAAATCTCAAAACTTAAAAAATATTCTCCTACCTATTTCGTTCAAATTTTAAGTATAAAAATACCAAAAACATTTTCTTTGATTAATTTAATTAAATAGTTTTATTTAATTCGATTAATTAATTTGATAATTAATCTATTTAAATATTTCTACTTAATTTGATTAATTATTTTTTTCACCTTTGCTCGATTATGTGTGTGATATGAGTTTTGCGTATGCTCGATTTCTATTTTCTTGTGACATGATACAATGCTTATTTGTATGATTACTTTTCGCATTTTTGACGATAAATTGCTAAGTAAAAAACGAACGCACATTAAGATTAGTCATTTCAAAGATAAACGAAATCTTTGGTCCAACGCCAAATAAACATCCATATGCACTTCACTTCATACACACACGTAAGTCGATCATTCCTCGATCGCCATCTGCACGAACTTTGCACCTTACACTTTTAGCAACATTTTCTAACTTAACGAATCAACGCATTGCGCTTGTTTTCCATAGTTAGTCTTCAGCTTATTTCCTCACTTTGCGAGTCGAGCACATTGTGCCTCGCTAACAAAACCAACAAATAAAACTTCCATTTGCATTTACCTTAAACTTCAAAAAAACCGAAATGTTACTTCTTAGATCCAAACCCTTGATCCAACATCAAGCGGTCTTAGGAAACAAAACACTTCAATAAATACGAGGAAAATTGCACGCCACGAGCCTTAAGCGATATAAAGGAGGATAACGAGCTCTCGTTACTCGCTCCGATTATTTCGGCGCAAGACATTCATCTTGTTGGACGGAATAAACTATCCATAGTCTTTAGTGAAAATGGACTCTTAAATCCTTTCATCGAAGAAAGATAATAAAATCAACAACCATCACCTGTATCAGGCCGAACTACGAAGCTCTGACTTTCCCATTGCACAAGGGAATACGTAGGCACGAGGATCTCAATCCTTGCCGAGCCCCTAGGATCAATAAACCCTTTAGTTCAACAAGTAATCATAAGTATAGACATCCCTTCGCGCGTGACAATCTAGATGGTTCCCATCGAGTACGATGGATGTAGGAGGTGCTAATACCTTCCTCCTACATAACCGACTTCCGAACCCCGGCAATGGTTTGCGATGACCTTGTTTTATCCCTTCTTGGTGGTTTTATCTATATTTTCCATTTCCCTCTTCGGGAATAAATAAAATTAGGTGGCGACTCTCAAGTCAGCCCAGCCGCGACCGCGTTCGCGAGGGATCGTATTTTTCGAGGTACGACTGCTGGCGACTCTGCTGGGGACTGGTTCACCCCTATGCAAGTCGAGCCTAGTCTAGGTCTCCACGTTTGTTTGGATGTTTGTTTATGTGTTACTTGTTTATCGCTTTCTTTACTGCTTTACATTTTATATCCTTATTGTGGATCTCTTGTACCGGATTGATACTTTGATCAAAACAACTTGAGGGAAAGGCTCTATACCCGGGTCTATGAGTGTAAACATAAGTTAGCGAGGTTGTGTAGTATGGGCTCCCGAGGGAACCTCTCTCGTGGGTTGTCGATACAAAAACCTCACTCGGAGTAGATTTTAATGGAAATACTGACAACCGTCAAGCTCTTGGCGTGTGTGCTCAGTTGTTTTCATTAAAGTCGTTGACTCTGAGGACCTTTAGAACCTTTTGGTTAAAACATCGATTGATGGTTGTGTAGTATTAGGGCACCAGGGTTCGCCCTCGCGTGGCTCAATATGAAAACCTCACTTGGAATAGACTTACTTAATGGAGTTGATTGACTGTCAAAATTGACACGTGCATCAGACATTTAAGAAAGTTCCATAACTCCGGGACTTTGTTTTAAACCTCGTGTCGACGATCACGTAGTATGGGGTACCAGGAGATTTATCTCTTGTGTAGCTCGATACGAATATCTCACCCAAACGAAATTCATATGGTGGAGTCAATTAACCGTCATGTTAATGGCGCGTGTAATGAACATCCATATAAGTTATTAACTTTGGGATCCCTAAAACTGTAGAGGTCACCCAGTGAGGTCCTTGTAAGGAGAGTGATCAAAGTATCTTCCATCCGTGCTAGTTGTTTCTGGAACATTGCATTTTGGGTTTACTCGTTCATTGTTGCATACATTCATTCATAAAAATGATACATAGCTCTCAGTTACTTATATTTATTGCAGATTTGAAGTATTTGTCAAAGCAATCAAGATGAATCAAATTTCCAAGAAAAGCACGTACAGTTTCAAGTTCTTGGAACCAAAGGTTGAATCGCTACTGGCTTTAAGAGCTAAGATCACTCCTATAAAACACAACAACTTTCAGGCTCGCTTCGGAAAAATCCTGAGTATACTGGACGAGATAGCTAATATTGATGCTCTTAGTGCTCTTGCTCAGTATTATGACATTCAGCTGCGGTGCTTCACTTTCCCAGACTTCCAGATTGCTCCTACTTTGGAAGAATTTGAGTTGCTTGTGGGTCTTCGTATTAGAGATCGCAATCCATTCCCAAAGCTAGAAGAAGAAGTCACTATGACTAAGTTGGCTATGGTGTTGGGACTTCCTGCAAGTTTGTTAGTGGACAACAAGTCAGACAAGGAAGGATTCACGAGACTGTTCTTAGAAAAGCAAGCTTGGCAATGTGCTGAAAAAGGAAATTGGTCCTCCTGTGGGGCCATCCTAGCTCTTCTTGTGTATGGAATTGTGTTGTTCCCAAAGTCAGATAAGTTTGTTGACCGTGCTGCTATAGAGATTTTCATGACAGGAAATCCAGTTCCATTCTTATTGGCAGATTTTTATCATACTTTCCATACCCGGCATACAAAGAGAGGAGGTGTATTCCTTTGATGCGCTCCGTTGCTACACATGTGGATGAAAATGCACATGCCTAAGGAGGGTTACTTTATGTCTAGGCATTTGTCGTGGCCTCACAGATTTGCTTCGCTCAGGGCTAATGACATCACATGGTACTCAAGAGATTGGAAGATTGGGGGTATTGTGCTTAGATGCGGAAGTTTCCTTAATGTCCCTCTGATAGGAAATCATGGTTGCATAAATTACAACCCGGTGCTGCTTAAGAGACAACTTGGGCTCCCTATGGAGGCTCCTCCCGAGGAAAGGCATTTGGTACCTTTTATTGTTGATAACCCATCTAAAGAAGAGTTGAAGAAATTCAAGGCGGCTTGGAAGAAGATCTTTACAAGTGATCCTAGTGTCCGCAAGAATATCGCTGTGAAGGAACCTTATGTCTTGTGGGTAAAAGAAAGAGCTCGCATCGTTAAGATTCCATTCTTCCTCGATCCAATAGCTTTTCTACCCCTTCCTGAGAAAACACCATTGCTACCTGAAGACATAGATGAGATCAACGAGAGGATCAAAGGTTTAGAATTGGAGAACGAACGCACGCGGATCGAACTCCTTCGAACCAAAGGAAAACAAGAAGTATGGGAGGCGAAAAGTAAAAAGATGACAGAAAGAGTGGAAAGTAGTAACAAAAGATGCAGAATAGAAGAAGATAAAAGAGAACAATGCCTGGGTGATCTTTATGGAGCCAACATAGATCTGGATCATCGTAACGACCAATTAAGAAGGGCTGAAGTTCGAATTATCAATTTACAGAAGGACATGAAGGTGTGCCTTAAGAACAAGAATAATGATAGGATCACTTTAGAAGCAAAGATCAAGAGCTTAGAGGATTCTCTCAAGAGAGAAGAGGACAAGCTAGCAGCAGAAAAGTTGGAAAAGGACAGTTGTCAGCGAAAGTACGACCGTGAGAAATTTCAACATGAGCAAGCTGTGGAGAAAATTGATTACCTGAGATCTCAGAAAGCTTATCAAGACCTGGAGAATACTTGCATCCAATGGATGAACAAGTGTCGAGATGCTGAAGAAGCCATAGGCGGAAGAGATGTGGTAATTGCAAATCTCCAAGGTTTGTACGAAGAGTGGAAGCAGAAGTTTGTAAACCGGGCTAGCATGTTGAACCTGGCAAGTCAAGACCTTCCTGAGAAGCTTGAAGATGCAGATCGTGTCATGTGCCCAGAAAAAACGCCTGAAGAAGTCTACAGGTGTGTGAAAGTTTGCAAGAGAACTATCAAGGAGCTCACCACAAATCTAGTAGCAGTCCGCAAGGCTCAAGGGGTCGTTTTTAGGGTTGCACCATAGTTCATGTTCAAGAAAGTTGTTATTATCTTTTGCGTTGTAATATGAAAACTCGTGGAACCTCTAATGTACTTGTTTGATTTAGATGAATGAAAATTGTTGCTTTTGGATTTTAAATCTTGTCTTATTTGCAATGATAAATACGTTAAATATCTCTGGTAATAAATCGATAAGATGACTGAGAGCTTTGTAATCAAACATATGCATTCATACGCTCATCTTTACAACCAAACAAAAACACAAACTCATACACTCTACCTTCCCTCTCCAGAAAAGCTGACTTTCCGGATTTTCCGACGAAGGTACGAGACCAGAAAAATTTACAAAATGACGTTGGAGCAAATTCAAGAAGAACAGAATGCCATGAGAGCTGATATTGACTCACTCAAGGGAAAGCTGGACCAAATCCTCGAGGTCATCACTATGGCTAAGAGGGAGGAAGCAGCTGAGAAACTCACTAGGCAAGCCGACACTTCGGGGACGGCCAAAGATAACTTCGTTCTTGCTGGGGTGAATCCACCCAATGTACCATCTTTAGCTGTTCACCATGGGTCGTTTAAGGACATGGATGAACAATCTGATGTCTTTTATGAGGATCCACCGGTTCACCGCACCGAAACTCTTCTGGATCCAGTAGAAGAAAGATTGCGCTCAATGGAGGAAAAGCTTAAGGCGATGGATATCAACACCCTTCCAGGTATAGATGCTGAGGAAATGTGTCTGGTGCCAGGACTAGTGATCCCGCATAAGTTCAAGGCTCCGGACTTTCCCGATAAATATAAAGGGAACAGTTGTCCTTATACCCATCTTCGGGCCTACTGCAGAAAAATGGCTCTGTATGCTAGGAACGACCAGCTCCTGATTCATTGCTTCCAGGACAGCCTGTCCGGGGCATCTTTAGAGTGGTAAGTCCAGCTGGAAAGAGGCCGAATCAAAACGTGGAATGACCTCTCCCGTGCATTCCTTGAACATTATCAATACAATGTTGATCTTGCACCTAATCATACTCAATTGCAAGACATGACACAACGTAGCAATGAATCGTTCAAAGAATATGCGCAACGGTGGAGAGGACTCGCTGCACGGGTTCAGCCGCCATTGCTTCCTAAAGAGTTAACGGACATGTTCCTAAATACGCTGGAGGACAAGTATATGGACAGAATGATGGGAGCTAGTTTTCCTAGTTTCTCTGAAATCGTGTCCGTAGGGGAAAGAATCGAGAGCCAGCTAAAAAAAGGCAAAGGAGCAGCCACTTCTGCAAATACTGGCAAGAAACCTTTTTCTAATTTCCAAAAGAAAAGGCAAGGAGAGGCCAACGCTATTATGAGAGGAAGGGATAACTTACCGTATAACATGCCTTATGGACATGTAGCTAATGTTGCGCCAGCTCCGTATCAACCACAAGCTCCATAACAACAACAATATCAGCATGCTCCTGCACAGCAGCCCAATCAACAATATAGACGAACTGGTCCGGTGCAAAGGCAGCCTAGAACAAGAAGGCACATTGATCCGGTCCCCATGCCTTACAGGGATATCTTCAATCAGTTGAACCAACGTGGGCAACTGATTCTGAGGGATCTAAGGCCAGCCACTTTCCCGTATCCCCTAAATTACGATGCCAATGCCACTTGCGAATTTCACAAAGGCGCACCTGGACACACTATTGACAAATGCTATGCATTTCAAAATCACGTAAAGGACTTGGTGGAGTCGAAGGATCTAACATTTACTCCAAGAGGTCCAAATGTCAAAAACAACCCATTGCCGCCTCATGGGGGAGCAAATGTTAATGCCGTGGAGGAAGAGGACGATTGTGAGTTAATTTTAAAGGCAGAAGACGTCCAGACTCCATTAGCTTTGATTGGCGAACAGTTGGAGAAGTCAGGTTTGATGTTGGCAAGGGATGAGGGGGTTGATCATTCCGAAGAGAATATCAGGGAGTGCTTGCAAAAGCTCCTCAATCAAGGTCTGATACAGATCGAAAGGCGTGGAATGGAGAAAAGAATGGTGGCTGCAACAGAGATGTTTTATGACGCGCCTCAAACTCCAAACAATAGTACTCCTATGGTTATAGAGTACCCAGTTCACTACACTGGGGAAAATAACCAAGATGTGCCATGGAGTTATGAACCAGCGAACGCTAGGCAAGGCCGGAGAAGGCAACCTATTAATCTTGAATTTCCCGTTGTCACAGCCATTGCCGGACCAAGTGGTATGACTCGCAGTGGATGATTGTTTGCACCAAGACCAGTGGAGTCTTCATCCCATCAAAAGCAAAAGACGACTACTGCACCGGTTGTTACTCCTATTCCTCAGGGGTCACCAGAAGAACCGTCATCGCCCAAAGCTGCATTCACTCAGAAAGAAGCGGAAGAGTTCTTGAGGATTATCAAGAAAAGCGACTACAAGGTGGTCGATCAGCTGAACCAAACTCCCGCCAAAATATCTATGTTAGCTTTACTACTTAGTTCTGAGGCACATAGATCTTCTTTGCTGAAGGTGCTAAGTGCGGCTCACATTACCAAAGATATCACTGTGGCCCAATTCGATGATGTCATAGCCAGTGTTACCACTGGTAATTTCCTTGGTTTCAATGATGAAGAGCTCACTGCTGATAAGAAGAATCATAATAAAGCTTTACACATTTCCATAAGATGTGAAGATACGTTGCTATCAAGGGTGTTGGTGGATACTGGTTCCTCCCTAAATGTGATGCCAAAAACGACATTGGAAAGAATGCCTGTACAAGGAGTGGTGATTAAGCCAAGTGCTTTGATAGTAAAAGCTTTCGATGGTTCCAGGCGTGCGGTCATAGGAGAGGTGGATCTCCCGATTAAGATAGGACCTGCTTTGTTCACCATTACTTTCCAAGTAATGGATATTCATCAAGGGTACAGCTGTCTTCTGGGAAGACCATGGATTCATAACGCAGGGGCCGTTACATCCACTCTCCATCAAAAATTAAAATTCCCTATGCAGACCCGAATTGTGGTGATTGGAGGTGAAGAGGATATCCTAGTGAGTCATTTGACCTCTTTTCGATATATTGATGTGGAAGGCGAAACTGTCGAGACACCGTTTCAATCTTTTGAAATAGTGAGTATGCTGGCAGTTCAACGAGAATCTGAGCGCCCACAGCCATCAATGTCAATGACATCACTGAAGGAAGCCTTGGTTGTCTTGGAGACCGGGAACACGCAGGGCTAGGGCAAAGTTGTCGAGATGCAAGACAAGAGAGACATGTACGGCATTGGCTACCAGCCATCTTCCAGTACAACAACGATCTCGGCATATGAAGAAAATGGCCAATTTCCTCGAGTGAGTGATACATTTATAAGCGCTGGATACATCTTTGAAGATCACGCTGCAATGATCTCAGGCGAAGACTACCATGAAGCAACTTGCAATTGGATTCGTCAAGCCAGTCCAGGGGAAGAATTAGAGAACTGGAGAACTGTCGAGATTCCTCAGTTTATTTACCCTAAAAAGTAATTCTACTTCTTTTTTCCAAAAACCATATGTTCTGCCCAAGGCATATTGGGATGTTGTCGGGCCACCAATGTCTTAAAACTTTGATTATCAATATAATAAATCAGCAGTTTGCATTCAATATTTGTTCTCTTTCTTTCATTTTTCTTTTATAATAAAATGGCAATGTTTTAATGCACATCACTTTCTAAAATAAATGCATAAATCATAAACATGCAGAGACACCCCCGAAGTCCTTGATGACGACGCTGCTATGGTCCCGTATAACTTTGATTATCCGATCAACCAAGCAGAGGAAGAAGGCGAGGAAGACTGCGAACTTCCTGAAGAGTTAGCCCGACTACTCAAGCAAGAAGAGAAAGTCATCCAGCCTCACCAAGAGGATATTGAAGTCATCAACCTGGGATCAGAGGAGGATAAGCGTGAAGTGAATATAGGTGCTTATTTGCAAGCCGAAGTGAAGGCAAAATTGATAGAGCTCCTCCACGAGTACGCCGATGTGTTCGCATGGTCGTACCAGGATATGCCTGCGCTAAATACTGATATCGTCGTGCACAAGTTGCCACTCAAAGAAGAATGTCCAGCAGTCAAGCAGAAGTTGAGGACTCGACCAGACATGGCTCTCAAGATTCGGGAGGAAGTAAGAAAGCAATTTGACGCCGGATTTCTAGCAGTAGCTAAATACCCACAGTGGATCGCCAACATCGTGCCCGTTCCAAAGAAAGATGGAAAGGTCCGCATGTGTGTCGACTACCGAGACTTGAACAGAGCTAGTCCCAAAGAAGATTTCCCGCTACCTCATATCGATGTATTGGTGGATAATACAGCTCAGTTTTCAGTGTTCTCCTTTATGGACGGCTTCTCTGGATATAACCAAATCAAAATGGATCCAGAAGACATGGAGAAGACCACGTTCATTACGCCGTGGGGAACTTTTTGCTACAAAGTAATACCATTCGGACTCAAAAATGCCGGAGCAACATATCAACGTGCGATGGTAACTCTCTTTCATGATATGATTCATAAAGAGTGTAGATGTCTTGAATTGGCAGAATTTTTGACCAACAAGAAATATTGAATTCAGTTCAGAATGTCCTATCAAATGTTGGGACATTATCAAATAGAGTATATGAACTTATTTTAGGATGTCTCACCAGATGTTGGGACATTGTGTAAATGACTTAAGTTCAGTTTTTCAGGATGTCCCAACAGATGTTGAGACATCTCAAACCTGCTACCAGAATTACTTAATGTCTAACTGATCAGAGATAATTAAGGAGAGTTATCTGGAATTGATTATTGATTGATAAAAACAGAACAAGGCGCATCTGTAGGGAATGTTATATTGAGGATTCAGATTAAAAACAGAAGACCTAATTCACCTAGAATCTAGGAAGTAACAAACCCTAATTCAAGGTGGAAGCTGTTTGCGCATTAGGGATGGATCATTCTACAGAAAGCCCAAAATTACAGATACCTATTTAATGAACAGAAAATCATAGAATTAAGTAAGAATTTCAGAAGACCAAATAGAGTGTCTAGTGTTTTAATAGCAGGTGTTTTATATTGTACCACTTTATGAGCTTTTAAGCAAAAGTGCATTTGTGACTTGATTGAAACTGTGAAGTAAGATCAAGCTGTTTTTGTTTGAAGTATGACTTCAATTTCATTAAACTTGTAAACAAAATCACTGTGTGATTGAGGGGGAGTGAGTAGGGTACTCTTATCTAAGTTGTGTCTTAGGTAGAAATTGCATTGGGTAGTTATTAAGTGATAGATTAAATAGGGTGGTTTAAGTCTAGAATTAATATTACTTATAGTGGATTTCCTCCTGGCTTGGTAGCCTCCAGATGTAAGTGTGGTTATACACTGAACTGGGTTAACAAACTTCTGTGTTGTTTATTTTTCTTGCTATTTAAGTTTTGGTTAAGTCTGTCAAGTGTTGGGACATCTCTTAGGACATCTCATACCTGATCACAGAATTTCAATTGGCATCAGAGCAGGCACCCTGCTTGTTTATACTGGGTGAGATCTAGGGAATACAAATTCTGTAACATGGACAGAGATATAGGGTCAGTAAATAGACCACCTATTCTGGATGGATCTAATTATGACTACTGGAAGCCAAGAATGATTGCATTCTTAAGATCACTTGACAACAGGGCATGGAGAGCAGTCAACATTGGATGGGATTATCCTGTCCAAGATACCAAAGATGGATCAAAAGTGCTGAAACCTGAAGAAGAATGGAGTAAGGAAGAAGAAGATTCAGCACTAGGCAACTCAAAGGCCTTAAATACTTTATTCAATGGCATTGATAGGAACATCTTCAGACTTGTTCATCATTGTGAGCTAGCCAAAGATGTGTGGGATACTCTCAAAACAACTCATGAAGGAACATCAAAAGTAAAGATGTCAAGACTTCAACTTCTCACCACCAAGTTTGAAAACTTGAGAATGAAGGAAGATGAGACAGTTCATGAATTCTACATGAACATTTTAGAAGTAGCCAATACTTCTGGAGCTTTGGGAGAAAAGATGACTGATGAAAAGCTTGTAAGAAAAATCCTCAGATCTTTGCCAAAAATATTTGACATGAAAGTCACAGCAATAGAAGAAGCTCAAGACATATGCTCTATGAAAGTTGAAGAACTCATTGGTTCCCTTCAAACTTTTGAGATGGGAATGAATGACACAAATGTTAAAAAGAACAAAAGCATAGCCTTGGTGTCAAATACTGATGAAGAAGAAGATGATGAATCAGAAAATGATAAAAGCTTATCAGACAACCTTGCTATGCTTGGAAGACAATTCAAACAGATTCTTAGAGGAATGGAAGGCAAATCCAAACCCAGTGGAAGATACACAAACTCTTTTGATAACAAGAGACCTTATGATGCTAACAGAAGGTCAAATTATGCTGAAAAGACCAGTCAAGAAAAAGGAGTCAAATGCCATGGATGTGAAGGATATGGACACATCAGGAATGAATGTCCTACCTACTTAAAAAGGAAAAAGAAAGGACTCTCTGTGACCTGGTCTGATGAAGACTCAGGAGGTGATTCAGAAGAAGAATCAGCTAAGCATATCACTGCTTTAGCTGGATTATGTGAAAGTGAATCCAGTGATGGAGAACTTACTTATGAAGAACTTGAGCAAGCATTCAAAGATCTATACAAAAGAAGTTCTGAAATATGCAGTGAGGTTATAAAGCTAAAGAAGCAGAATGAGGCATTAGAAGATGAAAAAGCAAGTGATCAAGAGATCATTGACACCTTGAAAAGTGAAGTAAGTCTTCTCAACTCCAAGTTGGAACATATGTCCAAATCTGTTAGAATGTTGAACAGCAGCTCAAATACACTGGATGTTATTCTCAACAACAATAAGCACTCAGGGGATAAAAGTGGACTGGGATTTAACAGAGTACATAAAGATGAAGCTAGCTCTATCAGAACAACTTCAAAATCCATGCAGTCAAACAAGATGTCCCAACAGATGCTTCAACATCAGGAAAAGAACACAAAGTCAAACATAATGTTCCAACAGATGTCTCAACATTCTGGAAAGAACAAAATGAAGAAGAAGTATCAAAGATGGAGATGCCATCACTGTGGAAGATTTGGACATATCAAACCTCATTGTTATAAGCTGCATGGATATCCAAATCAGATGTATCAGCAACCTTCCAAGAATAAAATAGAAGTTAACAAGAAAGTGCTGCATAAACATCAAAGAAATCAGCAACCTCCTAAGCAGAAGACAGAAGTCATCAAGAAGGTATGGAGACCAAAAGCTAGCACTGAGGCTGATCAAAGCTACAAGAACAAGATCAATAATTAAGCTTGGAGATCAGCTGATGAACAACACACAGGGCAGAGGCATCAAAAGAAATCTCAACTCAAATGGTCAAAGAAAAGTACTGCATATATAGCACATACATCACTAAGAGTATCAGCTAAAGAAGACTGGTACTTTGACAGTGGATGTTCAAGACACATGACTGGATTGAAGAATCTGCTAGTAAACTTAAAGTCACATTCATCCAGGTATGTAACCTTTGGAGATGGAGCTAAAGGAGAAATCAAGGGAGTTGGGAACTTGGATTGTCAAGATGTTCTAAGACTAGATGATGTGCTACTAGTTAAAGGTTTAACTGCTAACCTGATCAGCATAAGTCAACTATGTGATCAAGGGTACAGTGTAAACTTTACCAAAACTGAATGCATAGTGACTAACAAAGAACAAGAGGTTGTCATGAGAGGAGCCATATCTAAAGACAACTGTTACATGTGGGAATCCCAAAACCTCAGTCTCACTTCAACTTGTTCTTTAGCTAAAGAAGAAGAAGTGAAACTATGGCACCAAAGACTAGGTCATCTTCATTTCAGAGGCATAAAGAAGATAATATCTATGGATGCTGTAAGAGGTATTCCTAAACTGAAGATTGATGATGGCAAAATATGTGGTGAATGTCAAATAGGCAAGCAAACCAAGATGTCCCATCCAAAGCTCCAACATCTGACAACTTCCAAAGTTTTGGAACTTTTGCATATGGATCTGATGGGACCTATGCAGGTTGAAAGCCTTGGTGGTAAGAGGTATGCCTATGTTGTGGTTGATGACTTTTCAAGATATACATGGATAAATTTCATCAAAGAAAAGTCTGATGTATTTGATGTATTCAAAGAATTATGTCAAAGATTACAAAGGGAAAAATCCAGCTGTGTGATCAGAATAAGAAGTGATCATGGAAAAGAATTTGAGAACCAAAAGTTCTTAGATTTCTGCTCTTCAGAAGGAATCAATCATGAATGGGATTGTTGAAAGGAAGAATAGAACTATTCAAGAATCAGCAAGAGCTATGATACATGCTAAAAAGTTACCTCTGTACTTCTGGGCTAAAGCTATGAACACTGCCTGCTACATCCATAACAGAGTTACTTTAAGGAAAGGAACTTTGTCCACAATATATGAAGTCTGGAAGGGCAGAAAACCCACAGTTAAGTACTTCCATGTATTTGGAAGTAACTGTTATATTATGGCAGATAGGGAGCAAAGAAGAAAAATGGATCCTAAAAGTGATGAAGGGATTTTCCTTGGATACTCCATAAACAGCAGAGCATATAGAGTATTTAATTCTAGAACCAAGGTTATCATGGAGTCCATAAATGTGATAATTGATGATGCTCCTACATATGTCCCAGAAGATGTTGGAACATCCGCTGATATCAAGATTGAAGTTGAAGAAAAGAATGATCATTATAACTTCACTCAAACTGATACAAGGACAGAAGAATCCATCAAACCTCCCTCCATCAGAATACAGAAGGATCATCCCAAAGATTTGATAATTGGTGATCCCAACAGAGGTGTAAGCACTAGATCAAGAGAAGTGATTTCAGGTTCTTGTTTTGTTTCCAAAATAGAACCTAAAAACATCAAGGAAGCTCTTACTGATGAATACTGGATTTGTGCTATGCAAGAGGAATTAGGTCAATTCACAAGGAATGAAGTGTGGACTCTTGTTCCCACACCTGATGACATAAATGTGATTGGAACAAAGTGGGTATATAAGAACAAGTCAAATGAACAAGGAGTTGTTACAAAGAACAAAGCTAGACTTGTAGCTCAAGGATACACTCAAATTGAAGGAGTAGACTTTGATGAAACCTTTGCACCAGTAGCAAGGCTTGAATCAATCAGACTACTTTTGGGAATTGCTTGTATCTTAAAGTTCAAGCTATTTCAAATGGATGTGAAAAGTGCCTTTTTAAATGGCTATCTTAATGAAGAGGTATATGTAGAACAGCCTAAAGGATTTGTTGATCCAAGCTGTCCAAATCATGTATACAAACTAAAGAAGGCTCTTTATGGTTTGAAGCAAGCTCCAAGGGCATGGTATGAAATACTGACCACATTTCTTATCAAGCAAGGGTACAGAAAAGGTGGAATTGACAAAACCCTGTTTGTTAAAGATGAAGAAGGAAATGTCATGATTGCTCAAATATATGTTGATGACATTGTCTTTGGTGGGATGTCTGACAGGATGGTCAAACATTTTGTCAAGCAGATGGAATCTGAATTTGAAATGAGCCTAGTAGGAGAGTTAACCTACTTTATTGGTCTGCAAATAAAGCAAATGGAAGACTCAATGTTCATTTCCCAAAGCAAGTATACCAAGAACATAGTCAAGAAATTTGGAATGGAAAATGCCACTCATAAGAGAACTCCTGCCCCCACACATTTAAAGCTGACTAAAGATGAAAAGGGTGAGAATGTAGATCAAAGCTTATACAGAAGCATGATTGGAAGCTTGTTATACTTGACTGCTAGCAGACCTGACATAGCATTTGCAGTAGGTGTATGTGCAAGATATCAAGCTGATCCAAAAGTCAGTCATCTCAATCAAGTCAAGAGAATCCTTAAATATGTTAATGGTACTTGTGACTATGGCATAATGTACTTTCATGGTTGCAAACCAATTCTCACTGGCTTCTGTGATGCTGATTGGGCTGGAAGTGTTGATGACAGAAAAAGCACTTCAGGAGGATGCTTCTTTCTAGGAAACAATTTGATTTCTTGGTTCAGTAAGAAACAAAATTGTGTATCCTTATCTACAGCTGAAGCTGAATATATAGCAGCTGGCAGCAGTTGTTCTCAGTTGGTTTGGATGAAGCAAATGCTCATTGAGTACAATGTCCCACAGGATGTCATGACATTGTACTGTGACAACTTAAGTGCAATAAACATATCAAAGAATCCTATCCAACATAGAAGGACCAAGCATATTGATATCAGACATCATTTCATCAGAGATCTTGTAGAAGAAAAGGTGATTTCATTGGAACATGTAGCTACAAATCTGCAGTTAGCTGATATCTTTACCAAAGCATTGGATGCTACACAATTTGAGAACTTAAGGGGCAAACTGGGAATCTGTTTATGTGATATTTAGCAGTTAATGAGATGTGCCAACATGTCATATGACATTGTATGGCATAAGTTCCAGATGGCAAAACCAGTCTGGACAAGATCCTTGGGAATTCCATTCCTAATAATTTGCAATGTAACGGCTACTTATTTAGTAACTGCTTATAATCAGCTATCAAGATTCTCATCATACTATCACAAGCGAATTACATTAACTAGCTGTACTTCAGAAATCATCAACCCTAAAGCTCTTCATCCATCTTCCTTCACAATGTCTCAAAACCCTAACATTCCTGAAGAAGTTCTCAACAAAGAAGACGTAGTTCATGCAACTCCCATCTCTGTGGTACCAATGAAATCAACCCCATTGGACGAACTCAGAGGAAGTGCTTCTCATGCTAAAAAGCCAAGATCTCCTAAAAGAGCTAAAGATCAAGTCTGCAGCAAATCCAAAGGAGGCATTCCTTCTCCAGCTAACATGCCTCCAAAATCTTCTGACTATGTGGATGCTTCCATCAAGGAGATAGTCAACAAGATTCTATTTGAACAGAGAGTAGTTAGTGGGATTTCTGTTCCTCTGAACACCATGCCTGCACCTCAAGAAGAACAAGCTCAAGCTGCAGAGGACACTCCTGCACAACAGGATGTCCCAATAGATGTTGGAACATCTGAAGATGAGAAAAAGAACTCATCTGATGCTGATATTGAACAAACTGAGGACCAGAAAAAGGCCTCAGATAAAAGTGATGAAGAAGTCTCTGAGGATCAGTCCAAAGCCTCAAATGAAGATCAAATCCCTGCTGAACAACAAGATGAAGAGGAGACTGCTCAATCTCCTCCAGTGGTGAATATGGAGCAGGACTCTGATACAGAGATCATAGCCTCTGTTAGACCTAGCATAGCCAAAAGGCTCAGGTCCAAGAAAGGAAAGATGCAAGCTGGGCCTGAAATTCCTGAGAAGAAGAAAGCTACTCCAAAGAAAGGCAAAGCTAAAGCTGCCTTTGGTCCAACAAAACAATGGAGTAAAGTCCAAACCCAGAAGAGGAAAGCTGTCACCCCATCAGACTCAGATGTTGAATCAGATGTCCCAACATCTCCTCCCAAGAAGAAACCAGCACCATCTAGGGTTTCAACTGCTATTCCAGAGGCCCCCTTGGACAACATTTCATTTCATCATGTTTCAAGTGTAAACAGATGGAAGTTTGTGTACCAAAGAAGGGTTGCCCTAGAAAGAGAGCTGAGCAGCAATGCACTTGAGTGCACTGAACTGATTGACCTCATCTCTGCTGCAGGCCTCTTCAAAACAGTCTCAGATCTCTCTCCCTGCTATGAACTTCTTGTCAAAGAATTCATTGTTAATCTTCAGGAGGATTGTGCCAATGGTAAGTCCTCTGAATTTAGAAAAGTCTTTGTTAGAGGTAGGTGTGTTGAGTTCTCTCCTCAGATCATCAACCAATACCTAGGAAGAGAAACAGATGGACCAAATGAGCTAGGTAAGACAGATAACCAAGTCTGCAAGGTGATCACTGCAAACCAGGTCAAGGCATGGCCTGTTAAAGGAAAGCTCTCAGTGAGCATGCTTACAAGAAAATATGCCATGCTGAACAGGATTGGTACAGCAAACTGGGTGCCTACCAACCACACATCTTCAATCTCCACTGGCCTGGCTAGGTTTATCTATGCTGTGGGAACTCAGACTAAGCTGGACTATGGTGCCTACATTTTTGATCAGACCTTGAAGCATGCCAGCTCTTCTGCAACAAAGCTGCCAATAGCTTTTCCCTCATTGCTGTGTGGTATTGTTCTAAGTCAATACCCTGGGATTCTAACTGAGAAGGACACAGTCTGCAAGAGAGAAAGCCCCCTGGCATTTCACTACAAATTGTTCCTCAGTCATCATGTAGCAGATGTTGAAGCACCTTCTGGGACATCTGCAAGTACTTCAACTGCTAAGACTCCAATCTCCAAGAAGGCATTAATTGCTGAGCTAAAAAGCACATGCAAAGAGCTTGAAGCAAGGAAGCTGAAACTTGAAGAAATCATCCAAAGGCTGGAGAGTGAAGGAGATCAGAAAGCTGCCTCTGATGAAGAAAGTGAAGCTGATGAAGAAACTGAGGTTGAGGAAGAAACTGAGAGTGATGAATCTGAGTGATCATTGTATGTAAGGACAAATGTAATAACAGTTTCATTGTAATTTAGATTTAGTCTCTTTGGCCCCAAAAATTTGTGTCTAACAAGGGGGAGAACAACACCATCAACAATGTAATGCTGTTTGAATTGAATGAAAAATCTGTTTGCTTCTGAACTGAATAAGTTTTTTTTCTGTTGCAACAAGACTGGACACATATATGTTTGAGGGGGAGTAATCTCAAATATGAATCAACAGAAAAGTAATGTTATACTCTGATAAAAAGAACTTCTGCTGCACTCTGAAAACCAGAAAAGATGTTAGCCAAAAATTAGCCAAAGGGGGAGTTTGTAGATGTCTTGAATTGGCAGAATTTTTGACCAACAAGAAATATTGAATTCAGTTCAGAATGTCCTATCAAATGTTGGGACATTATCAAACAGAGTATATGAACTTATTTCAGGATGTCTCACCAGATGTTGGGACATTGTGTAAATGACTTAAGTTCAGTTTTTCAGGATGTCCCAACAGATGTTGAGACATCTCAAACCTGCTACCAGAATTACTTAATGTCTAACTGATCAGAGATATTTAAGGAGAGTTATCTGGAATTGATTATTGATTGATAAAAATAGAACAAGGCGCATCTGTAGGGAATGTTATATTGAGGATTCAGATTAAAAACAGAAGACCTAATTCACCTAGAATCTAGGAAGTAACAAACCCTAATTCAAGGTGGAAGTTGTTTGCGCATTAGGGCTGGATCATTCTACAGAAAGCCCAAAATTACAGATACCTATTTAATGAACAGAAAATCATAGAATTAAGTAAGAATTTCAGAAGACCAAATAGAGTGTCTAGTGTTTTAATAGCAGATGTTTTATATTGTACCACTTTATGAGCTTTTAAGCAAAAGTGCATTTGTGACTTGATTGAAACTGTGAAGTAAGATCAAGCTGTTTTTGTTTGAAGTATGACTTCAATTTCATTAAACTTGTAAACAAAATCACTGTGTGATTGAGGGGGAGTGAGTAGGGTACTCTTATCTAAGTTGTGTCTTAGGTAGAAATTGCATTGGGTAGTTATTAAGTGATATATTAAACAGGGTGGTTTAAGTCTAGAATTAATATTACTTATAGTGGATTTCCTCCTGGCTTGGTAGCCTCCAGATGTAAGTGTGGTTATACACTGAACTGGGTTAACAAACTTTTGTGTTGTTTATTTTTCTTGCTATTTAAGTTTTGGTTAAGTCTGTCAAGTGTTGGGACATCTCTTAGGACATCTCATACCTGATCACATAATTTCAAAGAGATTGAAGTGTACGTCGATGACATGATTGCAAAATCCCAAACAGAGGAAGAACACATTGTCAATCTGCAAAAATTGTTTGTACGGTTAAGAGATTTCAAACTCAGACTTAATCCGAATAAGTGCACATTTGGGGTTCGATCCGGAAAGTTGCTAGGATTCATTGTGAGCCAGAAAGGGATCGAGGTTGATCCTGACAAAGTCAGGGCTATTCAGAGCATGCCTGCGCCAAGAACTGAAAAGGAGGTCAGAGGTTTCCTTGGAAGGTTGAATTACATTGCCAGATTTATTTCGCATCTCACTGCTACTTGCAAACCAATCTTCAAGCTTTTAAGAAAAGATCAAGCAATTGAATGGGATGATGAATGTCAAACAACTTTTGATAGAGTTAAGGAATATTTGCAAGAACCACCAATCTTGGTGCCTCCCGTTCCTGGAAGACCTCTCATTATGTATATGACAGTTCTTGACGAATCCATGGGCTGTGTGCTGGGGCAACAAGATGAGACTGACAAGAAGGAGCATGCCATCTACTACTTGAGCAAGAAGTTCAACAATTGTGAAACAAGATATTCAGCACTTGAGAAGACTTGTTGCGCTCTTGCATGGGCTGCCAAGCGTCTCCGACAATACATGTTGACCCATATGACATATTTGATTTCCAAGATGGATCCTCTTAAATATATATTTGAGAAACCAGCTCTCACTGGTAGGATCGCCAGATGGCAAATGCTTTTGTCGGAGTACGATATTCAGTATGTCACTCAAAAGGCTATCAAAGGCAGCATACTAGCAGATCATCTTGCTCACCAGCTGTAAACACCCCAAATTTGCCCTCACCCATTCACACCATGGCTTGTGATCATCCTCATATACATAAATACAATCATATCATCTCACATCTCATTTTTTTTTGATTCACTGCATAGCTTCTAAGGCATCTGCACCTAGGGTTTGTGATCTGAGCAATCCCAAAGCATCTTGAGCTATTCCAAAGGCCACCAATCAACTCAAAGGGGTCCATGTGTGTTCTTACATCATATTCCATCTCCTCAAAGTCAAAAATGCAGAGGAATCACAAGAACTAGGGTTTGAGTGGATGCAGAGCCAGGATGAACTGCACAGTTGACTGAAAATTAGGGTTTTGGTTTCAGAGGCCATAACTCCAAATTTTTTGGTCATTCTTGTTTCCATTGATCTCTATATGGTATAGGGAGTATGCATATCAATTTTCATGAAGAAATTCCATGGGGAAGTCATCTGATCAAGAGTTGACTTTTCAGACAAGTCAGTGCAAAATCAGGGCATCTGAGGCCCCCAATGACCCAACCAATAGGTGATCTTCATCATTTTGAGTGTATATGATCTTTATTTGATCATGGAAGAAGGTTGAAGTTCATAAAAATCAAGAATTTGGAGTTTTTGCAAATGTTGACTTTTTGGGCATAGTTGACTTTTCAAGAATGCACCATTTTAGGTCAATTTTCAAGCCTTGATTCATGATCCAAAAAGGCTTCAAATGGAAAAAACTTTGGTCATGAAAGTTGTAGATCTCATCTTTCCCTTTTCAAAAAGTACAAGAACATGATCAAATTCTTCTTGGATCAAAAGTTATGACCATGCAAAGTTGCCAAAAATCACTTATTTTCAAGTTATGCACCAAGTGGAAACTTTGCAAAGTCTTGGATCAAAACACATTGCAGCCTCTAGTTCACTACAAACCATTACACAAACATTTCCCTAAGTCATAAAATCAGATTTTTGATCAAGTTTGCCCATGGTTTAGTTCATGTAACTTGAATTTTTCACATGTGAACCAAAAGCTAGCCAACATGCAAAAACCACTCATTTCACTTCCTACAACTTATGACATTGGAAGCTGACTTTGGCTAGCCTCTCCCTCACCTTTTGCTGCGCCAGCCATGCTTTGTCCTTGCCTAGATTTGGAGCCATGCCCTATCTTACACAAAAGTGGTTTTTGAGCAAAAAGTGATCTACCAATCCATAAAGCACAAGTCACATCAGCCAGCCAATCAGAATTGTTTATGATTTCAATTTGCAAGTTGAACATAACACAAGCCAAGGCTGAAACACACACACTCATCACATTCACAAAAACTCACCTCATTGCAAGTTCCTTCGAAATTCTGTCCACAGCCATAAAACACTCAAACTCTCATCATCATTCAACTCACCACATCTCATAGACAAGAAACCACCAAAGCTCAAGCCTAAATCAAGCCTGAAAACTCCATTGCCATTATTCACCTCAAGCTGCAGATTCTATCGAATCTCTCTCCACAAGCCACAAACACACCAACCAACACCACAAACTTTCTCAACACACTTCATAGATCAAAAACAACTCCTTTTCACAGCCTGAAAGTGCCAAAATCATCATGGCCATTGTTGACTGAACTGAAGCAGTTCCATTCGAATCTCCTTCTCCAGCCAACACAAACTCATTTTGAGCATTCAAACACATTTGGGGGATCAAGTAGAGCAGCTTGCATCAAAGGAAGTGGCCAGAAAGTTCCTAAACTGAAAGCTCCAAATCTCAGGTAGCTCGAAATTAATTTTTCCAGAAATGGTTTTTTATGTTACAAACTTGTTCTTCATGATGCACTGATCATTCTGGTACCTTTAGTTTTTGAAATGGTTTTGTTTTGAGCATTTAATTTGTGTTTGAAGCTCACGAACCCTAGAAATTGTTTGCTTCGATTCAGTTGATTTAGGAACTTTAAATTTGTTTTGATAGAGGGGTTTGGTTCGTGAGAGGATAAGGATCATTTCCCTGGTCTTAGATTTCATTTTTGTAACGTATTGAGAGGTTTTGAGATTTTCAGGTGAGCTTCTGGCCGGAGAAGACGACCGGAAGTCTTCTCCGGCCACCTGAGAGTGATTTGCCCTAATTACAGTCATTAACTTTAGTTTGAATGCTGAGCGTAGATGAGCGTTGAATGTTTGACTTCCCTCCAGTTTCGATGGCCCAGATGCGTTTGATTAACCCTAATCCACGTGTTAGGTCTAATTAATCCATAATTATTTTAATTAAGTCTGAAGCAATCCTGGACCTCCACTAGCGCGCGCAGTCAACATGTTTGAATCCAGGAGCAATCTCATCCATTCAATCTGATTACTTCTCATTTTATTTGTTTTATTTCATTTTATTTCATTTAAACTTGCATGATTTATTAAAAATAGTCAAAAATTCATAAAAATTATGAGACTTTTTCCTTAAAGTTTTATTAATTTTTATGACCCAAAAATATTTTTATTTCATTTTTTTTTCATTAAAAAAGTATTTTTAAATATTTAAAAGGTTATTTTTAATTGATTAATGGGAATTAATTAATTAAAAATACTTTTAGGTATTTAAAAATTACAAAAAAATTCATGAAATGTTCTAAGACATTTAGAAACATTGTCCAACCTTCAAACCAAATTTCTTTTTTGATCTTGATGCATTTTAAGAATTTTTCATGGAATTAAATCATATTTTGTGCATTATTTTGATCATATGTTTGAAAATTCACTTCTGCCTATTGGTGAAGGTTGAGACATTGATTCTTCTTGCATTGTTTTCCATTTGACATGTATTTTCAAGGATAAAAAGGCCATGATTTGATCTTGCATTTTCTAATTGATTGGCATTTGTTTTGATAAGAACCCTAAAAAACCCTAATAACTTAGAAAAATCATATCTTGAGATTGGTAAAGAGTTGGGAGCTCCCCTTTGGGCAGTGGTTTGTTATAGGTCTAGGGTTTCTTTGAGTGCCATTTTCCATTTTTTATCTTAGGGTTTGCTTCTGTTTTTTGGTTTGTGTTTGATGTTTGTTTCATAAACCCTAATTTGGGCTTTCATTTGCATTCTCCTTGCATTCCCTTGCATAGCATGACTTGTCTTTGCATTTTGTGTATTCTTATGATTCATTTGACATCTTAAGACATATAGGATACATGTTTGATCATTGCATTACATATTTGCCATGTCATTTGCCTTGTATGCTTCATAACTTTCCATGTTCATTCATGCTCCCTAGCTTGCATCATTTGCATTTATGATCTTGTATGAACATCTCCATGCCTTGCCTCATGTTTGTAGCATCTTATAGCATCATTATCATCATATGTATGCTTCTGGTTGGTCTAGCATCATGCCATTTCATCTCATCTTGCATTGCATTGTGTTTCTTTCTAACATTTCAGGTGGTAAGTAAACTTGAGAAGTGAATTTGCCTTCACTTCTCATACCTTTTCTTTTCATCTCCCTTGCATCCATTGCTGCATTTTTTACTTGTGCTTGAGTTTGAGCTTGTTCATCCTTCTTCCTCCCACTTTCTTTCTTCAAGTGACTTGACTTCTTGAATGAAGCAAGTCACTTTGCCTCTCTTGATCCTGTTCTTCTGCTTCCTGGTGGCTCCTGTGAAGATTGTTCTTGAAAACCTCACAAACCATAGGAACAACCAAGCATGTCAATGAATTAGGGTTTTGATTAGTCTCCCCCATAGTTTTTACCTTTGTGTCTCCCTTTGAGTCTTCTCTTCTCATCTCATAATCAGAGACTAAACCCTAAAGGTTTTAAAACTTTGTGATTAGGGTTATGCCTGTATCCTTCTTTTAGGATGGAGTGTATAACTTTAATCCTAAGTATTAAACCCTTAAGGTGTTTAAATCTCTTAATCAATTCATCTAATAATCATCAAGACATTACACTTGTAACTTGGGCCTTGCATTAGGGTTCTAATTCTTCCTTAAGTGGTTAAGAAGGACTAACCCTAGTGTTAATGGACAAGTCCCCCTCAAGTTGTCTTACAAATCATAAAATTCACTTCATCATCATATCATTAATCTAAAATCCACTTAATAAAGGTTTGTTTTGTCATGGGTTTAATCCCTAATCATGGATTAAGTTGAGGAGTTTTTCTCAACTTAAACATTCTCATCTATTATCCTTCTTTTAGGATGGTGTAATGGGTCTGTTTAATCCTTGATTATGGCTTAACCTCATTACTCAACACTAAACAAAAACCACAAAAACATCTAAATAATCACAAATAGGTTAATGATCTTAACCCTACATCAAAGGTGATTAAGTGTGAGAATCTGACTTCACACTTAAGGTATCCTCATTACCCCTAATCAGAGGGAAGATGTGATGAGTTTACTAACCCATTGGTTTAGGCTTAAGCTCATTATCTTATGACAAACTCCAAAAAGAAATAAAAGACTGAAAACATCAAAAACAAACAATAATCGTCTCCTCCGGGATTCTTTTCTCATCTCATTCACTCACAAACGAGAGCTCGCTTCTTCCGTCTAATGCAAGACAGTTTGCATCTGTGCCAGACAGATCATACACTTGAGCATAGGCAAGTAAGCAGTTCACAAGTCAATTCATCTTTCAGTCTCTTTGGGTCGAACTACGGTGTTCTGACTTCCTCATTGCACGAGAGGATACGTAGGCATAACTTAACGGTTATCGAACAAAAGTCTCTGTATATTCCCCCTCTTTCCAGCTTTATTCTCTTAGCCTCATGATCATGAGCATACTCTTTCCTTACACTGACACTTCACTTATGCACTTCACACTTCTTTTACACTGACACCTGTACATTCTTTTCCAGCTATTTTACACACAGATTGCACTGACACTACCCCTTTAAAACACAAATCTTTTAAGCGTGGATCCCGTCGAGTACGACGGACAATCTGGGTGCTAATACCTTCCCAGGTTGTAACCAACCCCCTTTCTCAGTCTCTCTGGTTCGCAAACCGTCTTATCCATCTTTTTCTAGGTCTATGCAGCATTGCCTTTCCTCCGGGATAAAAATGCCTAGCTGGCGACTCTATTCATTCCCCAGTGAGTTCACGGCTGTGTGTTCTCACTGTTCCCCTCGCCGACCGTTCGCGTCTGTACCCTCATATGACCCCTGTGTCATTTGTCGGGAGCGACACCAGCCTGTGGAGGATTACCAACCTTTGAAGTTTGACTTTCCAGACGAGGACATCATGTTGATTAGAGACAATGAAGATCCTGGACCTGACGAAGGGCCTGAACCAGGAGAGCGATGGACTCTCATGTTTGATGGTGCGGCCAATGATCGAGGTTGTGGAATTGGGGCAGTGCTGACATCTCCTAAGGATTTCCATATATCTTTTACAGCTAAGCTTTGTTTTCCGTGTACGAACAATGTGGCTGAATACGAAGCATGCATTATGGGACTAGAGGAAGCCATTGATCTGAGTATTAAAACACTCGATGTATATGGTGACTCAGCTCTAGTGATATATCAAACTACAGGAGATTGGGAAGTAAGATGTGACCATCTGATTCCATATCGGGATTATGTGTTGAAGTTACTCCCCAGATTTGATGACATTACTTTCACTCATGTGCCTCGTAGTGCAAATCAAATGGCTGACGCTCTGGCAACTCTGGCGTCCATGTACCAGCTGATTTGGCCCAATCATCGGCCTTCCATTGATCTCAAGCGCTTTGAAGAACCTGCTCATTGTCTAAATACCGAAGAAGAATCAAGTGTCAAGCCTTGGTTCTATGATATCAAGCGCTACTTAGAGAAGAAAGAATACCCAGAAGGTGCTTTGAGTATGGATAAAAGAACACTAAGGAGATTGGCCTCAAATTTCTTTCTGAATGGGGAGGTGTTGTACAAGAGAAATCATGACATGATTCTGCTTCGATGTGTAGATGAACAGGAGGCCGAGCGAATTATAAAAGAGATACATGAAGGACTGTTTGGTACTCATATGAGTGGGCATACAATGGCAAAGAAAATCCTTAGAGTAGGATACTACTGGCTAACAATGGAGATTGATTGTCATTCTCATGTTCGAACATGCCACAAATGCCAAATTTATGCTGATAGGGTACACGTACCTCCTACTCCGTTGAACGTCTTGACTTCACCATGGCCTTTCTCCATGTGGGGAATAGATATGATCGGGATGATTGAACCAAAGGCTTCAAATGGGCATAGGTTTATACTTGTTGCTATAGATTACTTCACGAAATGGGTCGAAGCTGCCTCTTACACTAATGTTACCAAGCAAGTGGTTGCTCGCTTCCTGAAGAATAACATCATATGTAGATAAGGGGGTTCCTCACCGGATCATTACTGACAATGGGTCAAATCTCAATAACAAGACAATTGAAGAGTTATGTACCAGTTTCAAGATTGAGCATCATAATTCAACACCATACAGACCCAAGATGAATGGAGTTGTCGAAGCTGCAAACAAGAATATTAAGAAGATTATTCAGAAAATGGTGATCACGTATAAAGATTGGCATGAGATGTTGCCTTTCGCATTGCACGGTTACCGTACTTCAGTACGTACTTCGACAGGGGCAACCCCTTTTTCTTTGGTATATGGCATGGAAGTTGTCCTCCCGATAGAAGTTGAAATTCCTTCAATGAGAGTTCTGATGGAAGCCAAATTAGATGAAGCTGAATGGGTCTGAACAAGGTTTGATGAGCTTAATCTTATTGAAGAAAAGCGTATGACGGCGCTATGTCATGGACAACTTTACCAGAGACGTATGAAGAAAGCTTTTGACAAGAAAGTACGTCCTCAGACTTACCAGGAAGGTGATTTGGTGCTCAAACGGATCACTACCATGCACAGAGAGCCCAGGGGCAAGTGGGCGCCTAACTATGAAGGACCGTTTGTGGTGGTGAGAGCTTTCTCCGGAGGTGCCTTGATTCTTGCAAGAATGGACGGTGAAGAGCTTTCTACCCCCGTGAATGCAGATGCAGTTAAAAGATATTATGCCTAAAAGATTGGAATAAAAGCCGCTAAGTCGAAAACCTGAAAAGGAGACTTAGGCAAAAATAGACTATCCCGGTGGACTGAAAACCCGAATGGGCGGTCCAGGCAAAAATTAGGGATACAAATAAAAAATTAGCCCGCTGAGTTGAAAACCCGAAAGGGCGGCTCAGGCAAAAAAGGGCGTCCCGGTGGATTGAAAACCCGAAAGGGCGGTCCAGGCAAAAATTAGGGATACAAATAAAAATTAGCCCGCTGAGTTGAAAACCCGAAAGGGCGGCTCAGGCAAAAAAGGGCGTCCCGGTGGATTGAAAACCCAAAAGGGCGATCCAGGCAAAAGTTAGGGACTAATTCCAAGGCAAATATTATGATCTGCACATTCATGTGATTATGGGGAACTACGAAAGAAAAGGATCCATCCAATCGTCTTCCTACAAAGTTTAACTGATGAGATTTTCAGAGATATAGGGGCCATAGCAATGTCGAAATTCAATGGAACTTCATTTATTGTCATTATCATTGTATTTTTCTTACACAACAATTACCTCATTAAGGAATTGCATCTGTATGTACATTTATACCCTTTTGCGGGTTTTGGCAATAAAAAAAGAAATTTCTCATCAAAATTAGACCCAATCATTTTATTTTATCTGTTTGTTTGCAAAATGTTTTTATTAATGATAAACTTTGTTTTGAAATTTTGGTAAAAATAATAAACAATATTTGAAAAGTAGTATGATTATCTTTTGGATGATAAAAGGAACGTGAAAGTTCTCCCGTTAGCTAATATCATTGCCAGTCATGGTGATCGTGTCCGCATAGACAATATATCCCATTGATGAATGTTAAACTTCAGTCGAAACTTTACCAGGGGCACTCATGTCTCTCTCTTTGTTGCTCACAACTTTATCATGGTCTCATGTACCAAGTGTTGGAAAATCTAAAATCCTCCAAAACCTTTGAAAGTCCAATATCCATTGGCAACCACCAAAAGGCTTAAAGTCCACCATGCTGGCATCCTTCATAAAACCTAAAAGTCCAATTTCCTTGGCAACTACTAAAAAGCAAAGGCCCAATTTCATTGGCACCCTCATGATTCCTAAAAGTCCACTATGGTGGCAACTACCGGAAAGCCAAAAGCCCAACCATGTTTGGCACGTATCTCCCAAAGCCCAATACTCTTGGCAATTATCAAAACACATTTCCAACGTACGCAACCATTTGCATTGTCACAAGCATGGCATGCATAGCATTTTTGTCCAAAAACAAGAATGTCATCAAACATAATCATATTAATCATTAACATGTATAACAAAGCATTTGCATAAGAATCATTTGTAATTGAATTTTCATAAGAATCATCGTGCATCATGCAATGTACGAGGTCATATCAGGATAGCATAGCAGGATCCAAGACATGCATCCAGGATCTTCCTCTCCCAAAGTTGATGGTATTCTTCTGAAAGGAGCTGATATCCCGCATACGCTTGCGGATTTATTTTTCCCAGCAAATTGTTCTTCAACTTTATAGTGGACAGTGATGTTGTCCACTGTTTTCAATGCTCTCCAAGCAAAGAGTATCCTGAAAGTTTGAACGAGATACTGCTTTGGAATCCTCCGAAGAACCTTGATCAGAAGGTATTGCTTCGCAAGATCTGAAGAATCTCATGCTATGGTAGAAATACTGTTCTAAGTATCACTGAAGATCCTTGAACATAGGGAACTGCTTCACATGACCTAGAAAGTCTTGTACCATTCAGTAGAGATACTGCTCTAAGTATCCCAAAGAGCCTTTATTGTTAAGGTACTGCTTTGCCTGGAGTAGAGAGTCTCATATTGTGATGGAGATACTGTTCTAGTATCATTGAAGATCCTTAAATATAAGGAACTGCTTCGCATGATCTAGAAAATCTTGCATCATTTAGTAAAGATACTGTTCTAGTATCACCGAAGATCCTTAAATATAAGGAACTGCTTCGCATGATCTGGAAAATCTTATACCATTTTCTTCGAGATACTGCCCTAAATATTTCCAAAGAGCCTTTATGGTAAGGTACTGCTTTGATGAGCTAGGGAATCTCATTGTTCGAGATACTATTTTGGCATTCTCCGAAGAACCTTAATCAAAAAGGTACTGCTTCGCAAGACCCGGAGAATCTCATATTGTGATGGAGATACTATTCTAGTATCACTGAAGATCCTTGAATATAAGGAACTGCTTCGTATAATCTAGAAAATCTTGTACCATTATGGTGAGATACTGCTCTAAATATCCCCAAAGAGCCTTTATCGTTAAGGTACTGCTTTGCCTGGATTAGAGAGTCTCATTGGATCAAAATACTGCTTTGGAATCCTCCGAAGAACCTTAATCGAAAGTGTCGCTCCCGAAGATTTGCATCCAGGTACAAGCGCGAACGGTCGGCGAAGGGAACAGTGAGAACACACAGCCGTGAACTCACTGGAGATGAAAAGAGTCGCCAGCTAGGCATTTTTATCCCGGAGGAAAGGCAATGCTGCATAGGCCTAGAAAGAGATGGATAAGACGGTTTGCGAACCAGAGAGACTGAGAAAGGGGGTTGGTTACAACCTGGGAAGGTATTAGCACCCAGATTGTCCGCCGTACTCGACGGGATCCACGCTTAAAAGATTTGTGTTTTAAAGGGGTAGTGTCAGTGCAATCTGTGTATACAAGAGCTGGAAAAGGATATACAGGTGTCAGTGTAAAAGAAGTGAAGTGTATAAATGTACAGTGTCAGTGTAAGGACAGGAGTAAGATGCTCATGATAATGAGGCTAAAGAATAAAGCTGGAAGGAGGGGGGATGTACAGAGACTTTTGTTCGATAACTGTTAAGTTATGCCTACGTATCCTCTCGTGCAATGAGGAAGTCAGAACACCGTAGTTCGACCCAAAGAGACTGAAAGATGAATTGACTTGTGAACTGCTTGCTTGCCTATGCTCAAGTGTATGATCTGTCTGGCACAGATGCAAACTGTCTGGCATTAGACGGAAGAAGCAAGTTCTCGTTTGTGAGTGAAGGTGATGAGAAAAGAATCCCGGAGGAGACGATTATTGTTTGTTTTTTGTGTTTTCAGTCTTTTATTTCTTTTTGGAGTTTGTCATAAGATAATGAGCTTAAGCCTAAACCAATGGATTTAGCAAACTCATCACATCTTCCCTCTGATTAGGGGTAATGAGAGTACCTTAAGTGTGAAGTCAGATTCTCACACTTAATCACCTTTGGTGTAGGATTAAGATCATTAACCTACTTGTGATTATTTAGATGTTTTTGGTGTTTTTGTTTAGTGTTGAGTAATGAGGTTAAGCCATAATCAAGGATTAAACAGACTCATTACACCATCCTAATAGAAGGATAATAGATGAGAATGTTTAAGCTGAGGAAAGCTCCTCAACTTAATCCATGATTAGGGATTAAACTCATGACAAAACAAGCCTTTATTAAGTGGATTTTAGTTAATGATAAGATGATGAAGTGAATTTTATGATTTGTAAGACAACTTGAGAGGGACTTGTCCATTAACACTAGGGTTAGTCCTTCTTAACCACTTAAGGAAGAATTAGAACCCTAATGCAAGGCCCAAGTTACAAGTGATGTCTTGGTGATTATTAGATGAATTGATTAAGAGATTTAAACACCTTAAGGGTTTAATACTTAGTATTAAAGTTATACACTCCATCCTAAGAGAAGGATGCAGGCATAACCCTAACCACAAAGTCTTAAAGCCTTTAGGGTTTAGTCCCTGATTATGAGGTGAGAAGAGAGGACTCAAAGAGAGACACAAAGGTAAAACTATGAGGGGACTAATCAAAACCCTAATTCATTGGCATGCTTGGATGATCCTAAGGTTTGTGAAGTTTTCAAGGACAATCTTCAGAGGAGCCACCAGGAAACAGATGAATAAGATCAAGAGAAGCAAAATGACTTGCTTCATTCAAGAAGTCAAGTCACTTGAAGAAAGAAAGTGGGAGGAAGAAGAATGAGCAAGCTCAAACTCAAACACAAATAGAAATGCAGCAATGGATGCAAGAGAGATGAAAAGAAAAGGTATGAGAAGTGAGGGCAAATTCACTTCTCAAGTTTACTTACCACCTGAAATGTTAGAAAGAAATGCAATGCAATGCAAGATGAAGTGAAATGATGTGATGCTAAGCAAAACCAGAAGCATGTTGATGATGATTATGATGTTATGAGGTGCTGCAAACATGAGGCAAGACAATGGGGATGTTCATACAAGATCATGAATGCAAATGATGCAAGCTAAGGAGCATGAACAAGCATGAAAAGTTATGAAACATACAAGACAAATGAAATGGCAAATATGTAATGCAATGATCAAATATGCTTCCTACATGTCTTGATATGTCAAATGAATCATAAACATGCACAAAATGCAAAGACAAGTCATGTTATGCAAGAGAATGCAAGAAGGATGCAAGAGAAAGCCCAAATTAGGGTTTATGGATCAAACATCAAACAAAAACCCAAAACAGAAGCAAACCCTAAGATAAAAAATGGAAAATGGCACCCAAAGAAACCCTAAACCTATAATGAACCAGTGCCCAAAGGGGAGCTCTCAACTCTCAACCAAACTCAAGATATGATTTTTGCAAGTTATTAGGGTTTTTTAGGGTTCTTAACAAAAGAAATGCCAAACAATTTGAAAATGCAAGAACAAATCATGGCCTTTTTATCCTTGAAAATACATGCTAAACACAAAACAATGCAAGAAGAATCAATGTCTCAACCTTCTCCAAAAGGCAGAAATGAATTTTCAAACATGTGATCAAAATAATGCATAAAAAAATGATTTAATTCAATGAAAAATTCTTAAAATGCATCAAGATCAAAAAAGAAATTTGGTTTGAAGGTTGGACAATGTTTCTAAATGTCTTAGGACATTTCATGTATTTTTTTGTAATTTTTAAATACCTAAAAGTATTTTTAATTAATTAATTAATTCTCATTAACCAATTAAAAAATAATCTTTTAAATATTTAAAAACACTTTTTTAATGATAAAAAATAAAATAAAAATATTTTTGGGTCTCAAAAATTAATAAAACCTTAAGGAAAAAGTTTCATAATTTTTAAGATTTTTTTTCTATTTTTAATAAATTATGCAAGTTAATGAAAGAAAAATGAATTAAAATCAAATAAAATGAAAAGTAATCAGGATGGATGGATGAGATTGGCTCTGAGTTTGAATTCATTGACTGCGCGCGTGATCTTGTGGCCAGGATTGACTCTGATTAAATTATTTAATTATGGATTAATTAAGTTAACACGTGGATTAGGGCATAAGTAAGCTGATCTGGGCCATCCAAAAGAGAGGGAAGTCAACTGGTCAATGGCTATCTACGGCTCACATTCAAACTGAAGTTAATTGCGCAATTAGGGCACAAATTACTTTCAGGTGGCCGGAGAAGACCTCCGGTCGTCTTCTCCGGCCAGCACCTCACCTGAAAAATCTCCAAACCTCTCAAAACGTACCAAAAATGAAAACTAAGAACATGGAAATGATCCTCATCCTCTCACGAATCAAACCCCTCTCTCAAAACAAATTTATTTTCCCTAAACAAGCTGAATCGAAGAGAACAAGTTCTAGGTCACGCAAGCTTCAGAAACAAATTAAATGCTCAAATCACAACCATTTCAAAAACTAATGGTACCAGAATGATCAGGATAACACAAAGAACAAGTTTGGAACAAAAGAAATGATTTCTGGAAAAATTATTTTCGAGCTACCTGAGATTTGGAGCTTTCAGTTTTGGAACTTTCTGGCCACCTCTCTTTGTGCAATCTACTCCTTAGAACCTCTTGATGATGTTTGAATGCCTTAGAACAATTTATGTAGGCTGGCTGATGAGTTTCGAAAGCTCCTGCTTCAAGCTCAGTCAACAATGGCTATGGTGATTCTGACTGATTCAGGCCACTGTGAATGATGGTTTATGGTCCAGATGATGTATGGAGAAGCTTTGCAAGGTTTGTTTGGCTGTTTGTGGGCTAGGGAGGGAGATTCGAATGAATCTGCAGAATGAGGGTGAAGAATGGCAGTGGGGTGCTTTGGCTGTTTCAGGCTTATGCTTTGGGTGGTTTCTACTCAATGATACATGGTGAGTTGAATGGAGGAAAAGGTTTTTGTGTTTGCAAGCTGTGGAGAGGAATTCGAAGCAAGTTGCAAATGGGAGTGTTTTTGTGAATGTGTGGAATGAGAGAGCTTCAGCCTTGCCTTTTGTTATGGCTAGCTTGCAAATTGATAACATAAACAAATCTGATTGGCTGGATGATGTGACTTGTGCTTTTGTGATTGGTAAGTTTGCTTTTGCCAAAAGTCAAAAATCTTGTAAGAGAAGCATGGGCTTGATACTAGCTTGGTACAAAGCTAGGTCTGGCGCATCATGGTATGGTGAGAGAGCCAGCAAGGTCCAAAGGCCAAGGCAGCAAGTTGAGGGAAGGGTCATGAGTGTTTTGCAAGTTGTAACCTTTTTGCTCACATGTGAAGAAAACCTTGTTACATAAACCAAACCATAGGCAAACTTGATCCAATTCTGATTTTCAGCACTTAGAGAATGTGTATACGTTGGTTTGAAATGAATTAGAGGCTACATTTGGCTTTGGTTCAAGACTTTGCAAAATTTCCATTTGAAGCATGCCTTAGAAATTAATGATTTTTGCCAACTTTGCATTGCCATAACTTTTGATCCAAGAAGAGTTTGATCATGTTCTTGTACTTTTTGAAAAGGGAAAGATGGGATCTACAACTTTCATGACCAAAGTTTTTCTATTTGGAGCCTTTTTGGACCAAGAATCAAAGCTTGAAAATTGACCTAAAATGATGCATTCTTGAAAAGTCAACTATGCCCAAAAAGTCAACATTTGCAAAAACCCTAAATTCTTGATTTTTATGAACTTCAACCTTCTTCCATGATCAAATAAAGATCATATACACTCAAAATGATGAAGATCACCCATTGGTTGGGTCATTGGGGGCCTCAGATGCCCTGATTTTGCACTGACTTGTCCAGAAAGTCAACTCTTGATCAGATAACTTCCCCATGGAATTTCTTCATGAAAATTGATATGTATACTCCCTATACCATATAGAGATCAATGAAAACAAGAATGACCAAAAAATTTGGAGTTATGGCCTCTGAAACCAAAACCCTAATTTTCAGTCAACTGTGCAGTTCAACCTGGCTCTGCATCCACTCAAACCCTAGCTCTTGTGATTCCTCTGCATTTTTGACTTTGAGGAGATGGAATATGATATAAGAACACACATGGACCCCTTTGAGTTGATTGGTTGCCTTTGGAATGGCTCAAGATGCTTTGGGATTGCTCAGATCACAAACCCTAGGTGCAGATGCCTTGAAAGCTATGCAGTGGATAAAAAATGAGATGTGAGATGACATGATTGTATTTATGCATATGAGAATGATCACAAGCCATGGTGTGAATGGGTGAGGGCAAATTTGGGGTGTTTACAGCTGCCCCTATTCAAACATGAGTTAGCTGTGCAGGATGTAAGCGACGGCTTAACAGGCCAAACAAGATAACTTGTGGTTGAATACCAAAGACAGTCCAAAATTTGCACTCACAGAATGAAGAAGAAAAGGGATATAGATTGTAAAGGCAAAATAAAGTATATTGTAAAGTGTGGGCGACGGAGGACGACCGTCGAGCAGAGGAAGACTGCTGGGTAAAGTGGTATGTGAAGCAAAGCGATGACGGGGACGGCCGACATGCTGGTAAAGTGCAGGAAATAAAGCGATGACGGGGACGGCCGACATGCTGGGGATAAAAAGTAAAGCTAAGACGGGGACGGCCGACTAGCTGGGGAAAAACAAGTAAAGCTAAGACGGGGACGGCCGACTAGCTGGGGAAAAACAAGTAAAGCTAAGACGGGGACGGCCGACTAGCTGGGGAAAATAGGATATTATGATGGGGACGGCCATCAAGATAAAGCTGCAAAGTTCTCTGGGGATTAATGAAACATGACGGGGACGGCCATCAAGTTCATAAAGGTCAAGTAACCAACGATGGGGACGGCCATCGGGCTAAAAAGGAAAAGGGACCACGACGGGGACGGCCATCGGGTTAAAGAATAAATGAAATAAACAGATGATGGGGTACGGCCATCAAAGGTGAAGGACGATCACCTAGCAGGGGACGGCTGCTCTGTTGGGAATAAAAGAAATATGATGGGGACGGCCATCAAAGGTGGAGGACGACCACCTGGCAGGGTACGGCTGCCGAAAATATCAACGATGGGGACGGCCATCGGATAGCAAAGGTCAACGATGGGGACGGCCATCGGACGAGCATGATGGAAGACGACCATCAAGAAGTGGAGGACGACCACTCAGCAGGGGACGGCTGCTCTCGGGGTTTATCATAACATAGGACGAGTGTTAGATAACCAAAATCAACAATGGGGACGGCCATTGGATAAAGTGATGAAGGACGATCATCAAAAGGTGGAGGACGACCACCTAGCAGGGGACGGCTGCTAAAAATCAACGATGGGGACGGCCATCGGACGAGCATGATGGAGGACGACCATCAAGAAGTGGAGGACGACCACTCAGCAGGGTACGGCTGCTCTCAGGGTTATCATAACACAGGACGAGTGTTAGATAAAAGAAAAGATTTGCTTTGTTGGCGATCTACTGGGGAGATAGTAAACACGGACGAGCGTTTACATCCAAGAAACAAAAGGTATAAGTGTTTGGTATTGTGTATAGATTAAAGATGCGGACGAGCATCCTTAAGACTATGATACGGACGAGTATCACGTAGAAACAAACTGACACATGTTCAGAGATGATGATACGGACGAGTATCAACTGGTTAACAAAGAACAGGGACGAGTGTTGCATCTGAAAGAATTCTTCTGGGGAATAATAGACACGGACGAGTGTCTATATTCAAGAAGACATAGGTGTTTGACATGGTGTATGGATTAAAGATGCGGACGAGCATCCTCAAGACTATGATACGGACGAGTATCATGTAGAAACAAACACTAGACGCAATGTTCTGAGATGATGGTACGGACGAGTACCAACTGGTTAACAAAGAACAAGGACTACTGTCGAATCTGTGGGGATATGAGTGATGATGTATACAAGATACGGACGAGTATCTGTATAAGTGTACCATGAGTAGTGAACATTGTATTGATGAGTGTTTATCTGCTGGGGAGAGTGACACGGACGAGTGTCAAAAGAGAAGAGTATAATATTAACAAGTGTGTGGGTGATAAAGGTAAGCGACTGCACTGGGGATATGACACGGACGGGTGTCAAGAAAGTGTATGTATAGGTATATGTGAGTGCAAAGAGGATGTCTTTGGCTTTTGCTGGTGATTTGACACGGACGGGTGTCAGGATGTATCTGTAGTACGGGTGATTTTGTTTGTAGAGTGTATTCAGGCGACCTGTTTGGGGAAGGATGACACGGACGGGTGCCAAAAGGTGTATATACTGGTGTTTGTGATTTGAAAGGGCAGCTGCTTTTGCTGGGACTCTGATGGGGATGTTTGTATAATGATGATGAACGGCTTATTATTCACAAGTGTTCAATTCACAACATGACTTATGATTATGCTATGCATTTGATTTTTTTGCCGTAATGCTCCGTATTAGACGGAATGCTACGCTCTGAGGGGTGAATATGATGCGGATGCCATGATTATGCAAAGAGGCACCGATCCGGGATTCGGATCCCGTTGCTGCGAAGATCTCTGGCTGATCTGTTGGAAATGGACCTCCCAGCTGGGGAAAGAGATCACTGGTAGATCTAATGATGTATCTGCTATTTGCTTGGGGATATAGGTTACTGATTGACAATCCTTATAATGGGACCCAGCCGGGGTTTGTAGAAGCTTTCTCCCTCTCTGTTGTGACTTCTGCGCTGCTCTTCTGGATAGAGGCTGGGGAAGGTGTGGGGAGATGATTCCCTGATTTCTGCATTCTGCTGAGGAAGAATGGCAACTCGGCTGGGGAATTGCGAGAGGCAACTCAGCTGGGGATAGCAACAAGAGGCAACTCAGCTGGGGATAAAGCATTTCAGATGCTGAGATTGAGTGTATGTTGATTTGGCAACTTTGCTGGGTAAAGTGGACACCTTCAGTGCCACGTGGAAGATAGACTGAGTTGATAACGATACACCAGCTTGCTAAGACGTAACTTGCATGCCCCAGGTTGCGTTCTGGATACCTGCAAACCTGCAAAAGTAAGGAAACATACAAAAGGTCCCGAGGTATCCCTTACCGGATTCCGTCATAGGAGTTAAGTACTTTCGAGAATAATCACATTCCCTGCAAGCATGTGTTTTTATTTTTTTAGAGAAAGGCATCTGTACTTATGCAATTGTATTTTTTAGAGATATCAGACAACTCTCTGCAAAATATAAGAGTAAAAACGAAACATGACTGAAAAATCTGATTTTATTAATTCACGTGCCCTGAATTGGCAAGATACAGTCAAGGAAACATATCTCCTGAAATGAGGAGATTGTTACAAATTGAGAAACAAAATGCTGGCGGTGTTGACGACGCTTTGAGGAGCTTCCTCTTCTGCTATGACTCGTATGACAATGACGTTCTTCTCGTCTTGCTTTCTGAAGAAAGTTGATTCTGATTGAAGCTTGATTCCATCGAAGCTTTCTAAGTTGTAAGCGATACAGACGAATTCGGAGTGCAGTTGTTCGCTTATTCCCTTATTTTGCATGGATCGCCCTTTCGGGTTTTCAATCCATCGGGATACCCATTTTTGCCTGAGCTGTCCAATGCGGCTTTTCAACTCAGTGGGTGTACATTTTTTTGTTTATTTTCCCTTACTTTTGCCCGAGTCTTTTATTCTGTTTTTGACTCGCCGGGATGCCCTATTTTTGCCTGGACTTACATTCTGTTTTTATGTCCAGCGGGTCATTTTATGCGAAGTATTTTTTAACTGCATCCGAATTCACAGGGGACGGAAAATCTTCACCATCCATGGTGCTGAGCATCAGTGCTCCACCAGAGAAAACTTTCTCCACCACGAATGGTCCTTCATAATTCGGAGTCCATTTGCCCCTGTGGTCTGTATGAGGAGGGAGAATTCTTTTCAGCACAAGATCTCCCACTTGGTACTCTCGGTGCCTGACTTTTTGATCGAAGGCCTTCTTCATTCTCCTCTGATATAACTGTCCATGGCAGATTGCAGCCAATCTCTTCTCTTCGATTAGACTCAGTTGTTCGTATCGGGACCGAACCCATTCTGCTTCACTCAGTTTAACATCCATCAAAACTCGTAGAGAGGGTAATTCAACTTCAACAGGTAGGACTGCTTCCATACCATATACAAGTTGATACGGTGTTGCCCCAGTGGATGTTCTGATTGATGTGCGGTACCCATGCAAGGCAAATGGTAGCATTTCGTGCCAGTCTTTGTAAGTGACTACCATCTTCTGTACAATCTTCTTAATATTCTTATTTGCTGCCTCAACAGCGCCGTTCATCTTTGGCCTGTAAGGAGAAGAATTGTGATGTTGGATCTTGAAGTCCCGGCACAACTCTGCCATCATTTTGTTGTTCAAGTTGGAACCATTATCAGTAATGATCCGCTCGGGAACTCCATATCGACAGATGATATCCCTCTTCAGAAATCTGGCTACCACTTGCCTTGTAACATTAGCATATGAGGCTGCTTCAACCCACTTGGTAAAATAGTCAATGGCGACCAGGATGAATCTGTGGCCGTTTGAAGCAGTTGGCTCAATCTTGCCAATCATATCAATACCCCACATGGCAAAGGGCCATGGTGAAGACATGATGTTCAAAGGATTGGGAGGCACATGCACCTTATCTGCATAGATCTGGCATTTATGGCATTTTCTGGTGTAAGCACAACAGTCTGCATCCATTGTGATCCAGTAATAGCCTGATCTTAGCAATTTCTTAGCCATGGCATGCCCTCCTGCGTGGGCACCAAAAGATCCTTCGTGCACTTCATGCATCAACAAATCTGCTTCCGTCTTGTCAACACATCTGAGGAGTACCATGTCAAAGTTCCTTTTGTATAAAGACCCATCAGTGTTCATAAAGAAACTACCAGCAAGCCTTCTCAAAGTCTTCTTATCATTGGAAGATGCCCCAGGTGGGTATGTTTGATCCTCCAAGAAACACTTAATATCATGGAACCAAGGCTTATCATTTTTGACAACATCTGCTGCAAATACATATGCTGGTCTATCAAGTCTTGACACTGAAATCTGAGGTACAAAGTTAGCAGCTTGAACTTTGATCATGGACGAAATGGTAGCCAAGGCATCTGCAAACTGATTCTCGTCCCGAGGGATATACTCAAGCTTGACTGTTGTGAAGAAAGTCAATAACTTTCTTGTATAATCCCTGTAAGGTATCAGATGATCCTGGTGTGTATACCATTTGCCGTTGGTCTGATTGACTACCAAAGCTGAATCTCCGAATACGGTCAATGTTTTGATCCTGAGGTCAATGGCTTCCTCAAGACCCATAATGCAAGCTTCGTATTCAGCTTCGTTGTTAGTGCAGTTGAAAGTGAGTTTTGCCGAGAAAGGCATGTGAACTCCTTCGGGTGTAATAAGTACTGCACCAACACCACGGCCATTCATGTTAACAGCCCCATCGAACATCATAATCCATTCTTCCTCCGGGTCAGGCCCTTTAGTGTGAATAGGCTCTTCATGATCTTTTGATTTAATGAACATGATGTCTTCATCAGGGAAGTCAAACCTCATAGGCTGGTAATCATCGATGGGTTGCTCAGCAAGATATTCAGACAATACACTGCCTTTGATGGCTTTCTGAGATGTGTATTGGATGTCATACTCTGTAAGGATCATTTGCCATCTTGCAACCCGTTCGGTAAGCGCTGGCTTCTCAAATATGTACTTGACTGGGTCCATCTTTGATATCAATAAAGTAGTGTGGGTCAACATATACTGTCTCAGTCGGCGAGCAGCCCACGCTAAAGCACAGCAAGTTTTCTCGAGCAGTGAATAACGTTGTTCACAGTCGGTAAACTTTTTGCTTAGGTAGTATATTGCATACTCTTTTCGACCAGACTCGTCATGCTGGCCCAGCACACACCCCATCGACTCTTCTAACACTGTCAAGTACATAATCAGAGGTCTTCCTTCGACTGGAGGCATGAGGATTGGAGGTTCTTGCAAATACTCCTTGATCTTGTCAAAAGCTTTCTGGCAATCTTCGTTCCACCTGACCGTCTGTTCTTTTCTTAACAGCTTGAACAAAGGTTCACAGGTTGCTGTGAGGTGAGATATGAACCGCGAAATGTAGTTCAATCGACCTAAGAACCCTCGAACTTCTTTCTCAGTTTTCGGTGCAGGCATCTCTTGAATAGCTTTGACTTTATCTGGGTCAACCTCAATCCCCTTCTCGCTTACAATAAAGCCCAGCAATTTACCGGATCGCACCCCGAATGTGCATTTGTTGGGGTTTAACTTTAATTGGTACTTCCTCAATCGCTTGAACAACTTCAGCAGATTTACCAGGTGTTCTTCCTCTGTAAGGGACTTGGCAATCATATCATCCACGTAACATTCTATTTCCTTGTGGATCATATCGTGGAATAATGTCACCATAGCCCGTTGATATGTGGCGCCAGCATTCTTCAGTCCAAATGGCATCACTTTGTAACAGAACGTGCCCCAGGGTGTGATGAATGTTGTCTTCTCCATGTCTTCAGGTGACATCTTGATCTGATTATATCCTGAAAATCCATCCATGAAGGAGAATACCGAGAACTGAGCCGTGTTATCCACCAATACGTCAATGTGAGGTAATGGGAAGTCATCTTTCGGGCTGGCTCTGTTCAGATCCCGGTAGTCAACACACATTCTTACTTTTCCATCCTTCTTAGGCACAGGTACTATGTTAGCAACCCACGGCGGATAGCTAGTCACAGCAAGGAACCCGGCGTCCCATTGCTTTTGTACCTCTTCCTTAATTTTCATAGCCATGTCTGGGCGAGTTCGGCGCAGCTTCTGTTTCACTGGCGGGCATTCTTCCCTCAGAGGCAGCTTGTGCACAACAATGTCGGTACCCAACCCTGGCATATCTTGGTACGACCAAGCAAACACATCAACATACTCTTGAAGCAGATCTATCAGTTGTCTCTTCACTGAGTCTTGCAGGCAGGCCCCGATTTTAACCTCTTTCACGTCTTCGTCTGTACCAAGATTAATCACTTCCATCTCCTCCTGATGAGGAGTAATAACCTTTTCTTCTTGTCTCAACAACCTGGCTAGCTCTTCAGGAAGCTCATATTCTTCGTCAACCCCTTCATCAGCTTGATTGATTGGATTGTCAAAGTCATACAATGTCATAGCCGTGCTGTTGTCGGTGCTGTCTGGAAGGCACTCTCTGCAAGGGTTAAGTTGGTTCATTTTAGTGATTGATTTTAATCTTGCTTTAGAGAAAAGTGAAATGAAGTTATCATTTTGAAAACACCGCCATTTATTTTTGTACAAAAAGAAAAATGGAAAAACAGTGAGCAGAAAAGAAAAAAACTTGTTTGCAAAAAGATGTCTGATATTTCATTAATTTAATCTTGTTTGCACAAAAGTACAGATGGCCCTGATTACAAAATGAGTCTTGTCATCTTGGGCAAGATGCAAGACTTTGATGCATGCTATAAAAATACAGGAAATAATAATTACTCTGCATGAGTAACTCTTATAATTTCCTGGGAAGACCAGTTCGAGACACTGCTCCCCGGGATCTTTGGACGAATCCAATTCTCCAGATTGCGCTCCTCTTCCAGCTCGTCTTCCAGACAGTTGATAGCATCGGGGGTGAGCATCCCCCCACTGACAAAACCTGGCTCTGCAGTAGCCTTTGCTTGATGTTGAGTTGGTCTGTAACCCAACCCAAACTTGTCCTTCTTCTCCTCCACAGCTAAGACCTTGCCCCAGCCTAGGGCAGTTCCTTCTTCAACAACCTTCCGGGCTTGTTGGTAAGATGACATGGAGATACCTGACACAGCAGATGCTTCATTGACGTTCAAGGCTTCAAAACCTTGGCTCATTGTTTCATGGATCTCCCCATCCATCTCAATGTATTTATAAGTAGCCAGATGGCTAACAAAAATGTCCTCCTCTCCACAGATTGTGACAACTTGGCCTTCCCACTCAAATTTTAACTTTTGGTGAAGGGTAGACGTTATTGCGCCGGCGGCGTGAATCCAGGGTCTACCCAACAAACAGCTGTAGGCGGGCTGAATGTCCATCACATAAAAGATAGTTTTAAAAGTCTGTGGGCCAATTGTCACAGGCAGCTCAATCTCCCCCAGAACCGATCTCTTAGAACCATCAAAGGCTCTTACTACCAGGTTGCTGGGTCTCAATGCCAATCCATCATATTCTAACTTCACCAGAGCCTTCTTCGGTAAGACATTCAGGGAAGAACCTGTGTCCACCAGCACATGAGAAAGGACAGCTCCTTTGCATTCCATGGTTATGTGCAAGGCTTTGTTGTGGTTACGGCCATCCGCTGTCAAGTCAGAATTGGTAAACCCTAGCCCATTGCTAGCAGTAACATTACCAACCACGGTTTCCAATTGGTTGACAGTAATCTCCTCAGGCACGTAAGCTGCGTGCAAGACTTTAAGTAGTGCATTCCGATGGGCTTCGGAGCACATAAGCAGTGAGAGGATAGAGATTTTGGATGGCGTCTGGTGAAGCTGATCCACAATTTTATAATCACTCTTTTTGATGATCCGCATAAACTCATCAACTTCCTGATCAAATGGAGTTTTCAGGGCTTCTTTGGCAGCTGGATCTTCCTGCACCGGGCCTTTACCCTTTGCCTTGGCAGCAGCTTCTGCTTCGGCAGTAGGTCTTTGGACTTGTGAGGCAAAGAGACGTCCGCTTCGAGTGAAGCCTCCGCCTCCCCCCACATTATCTACTTGTGGTGCAGGTGTTGATGTTTCCAGAGTGATTCTTTTCCCTTCACAGTACACGTCAGAGCCATAGTGCCAAGGGATGGCCCTATCGCTTTCATATGGTACTGGTCCAGGCACCGTGACAGTGACTGGACTGATTGCTGCTGCTGAAGGGACTGTTATTGTTTGTGGATCATAAAAGATCGTAACTGGTGCTCTGGCGGGAGCAGCACCTTCTGAATGGTAGGCGGAATTATTTTCAGGATCGTAGAATATGGTAACAGTGGAGACATCTTCATGATTGATTGCTGGTGTTGTAGGAGGTGTTGTTGGAAGGACTGTTGTTGTTGTTAATGGGGATTCGAAATGGAATGAAGCTGAAGGTGCTGATGAATTGTCGGGAACAATAGTTGCTGCATTTGTAGGAGGTTCTGAAACCGTTGTTGATGAAGTTGCCGGATTTGTCGGAAATGATGTAGTGATCTGTAGCAGGCCACTCTGAATAAGGCTGTCAATGCCATTCCTCAGGTCCTCGCACCCATTCCATGAAATATTGCAATAGGGACACCCTAGTTCACATCCCGGAAATATTTGGTTTTCACGGAGTTGAGCTTTGATCTCCACCAATGGCGTCCGGATCTGATCCACACTGGTTATTAAATAAGACGGTTGGTCTTCTTCAATAGCATTAATTCGGGGACCACCATGGTTTGGCATAGGGTTTTTATTGACATTGGGCGGAGGTGCAAAATTCAGAGCCTTGGAGTCTACCAAGTCTTGTACCTTCATATGCAGAGCTCTGCATTTTTCTGTACTGTGACCAGGTGCGTTCGAGTGAAAAGCACACCTAGCATTGGAGTCATAGTTTCTCGGTAGACTGTTGGGATCCGGAGGTGCCAACGTTCTTAGCTCAACTAGGTTGAGTTTCAGAAGTTGTGGCAGCAAGGCAGCATACGGCATTGGGATCGGGTTGATCACTCTGTTAGCTTGGGATGGCCTTTGTTGGAATGGCCTCTGTTGATTGTTGTTGTTGGAGTTGTTGTTGAAGTTCCTTGGAGGATACTGATTCTGCTGATACTGAGGTTGTTGTTGGAAGTTTTGTTGAGGAGGTTGATAGACTGGCTGTGGATGAATTGGAGCAGGGATAGTGACTGCTGCTATTGACCTCTGAGCATATTGGGGCCTACCCCTGTTGGTGTGGATGGCATTGGTCTCGCCAGTTCTTCTCGGGCCTGCAAAAGGCTTTCTTGTACTACTGGACGAGCTTGCACCGTTGTCTGAGATCTTTCCCATTTTTAACAGGCTTTCAATTCTCTCCCCAGCTATGACAACATCTGCGAAGCTGGTGGAAGAGAAAGCAGCTAACCTGTCAATATACGTTCCCTGAAGAGTGTTCATAAACATGTCTGCCATTTCTCTCTCAGACATTGGTGGTTGAACAGCAGCAGCCAGTTGCCTCCACCTTTGGGCATACTCTCGGAAATTCTCCCTCGAAGACTGTGACATTCCCATTAGGAGGGTCCTGTTGGGTGCCATATCTAGATTATACTGATACTGTCTGATGAAGGCTTCTGCCAGGTCCTTCCAGCATCTTATAGTTGCTCTTGTCAGATGGGAATACCATTCCCTTGATGCTCCAGTCAAGCTATCTTCGAAGTAGAACATCCAGAGTTTCTCATCCATTGTATAGGCTTTCAGCCTTCCCAGAAATGATTGCAAATGAGTCCGGGGGCATGAAGTCCCATTATACTTTTCGAAGCAAGGAGGCTTGAACTTATGGGGGATCCTGACCCCGTCTACCAGCCCCATGTCCATGACGTCGAAACCCAAAGAATTTTGAGATTCTAAGGACCTCAACTTCTCAGCTATCTCTTCCAATCGTCTATCATATGTTTCCTCTCCGGCACCCATTACTGTATACTGGTCCTCCTGAGGATCTTCTTGAAGTACTCTGGCTGCTGTGGCTGTCCCTTGAATGTTGACTGGGATGTTGGCCTCTGGATGGAGATGGGGTCCAAAAACTGGGGGATTGACATGAGGTTGGACCCTCTCGTTGTTACTTGTGCCAGCAGTCCCCACATGGGGCTCCTCTTGATTCCTTCCTTCTACCAAAACTCTGAGCCTCTCCTGGCTTTGAGCTAAATTGTTCATCACTTCCATGAATTGTGTTATCTGAGTTCTCATCTCCAACCTTTCATTGGCCATCTGGTTTCTGACCTCCGTAAGGTCCTGCTGCATCTGATCCATCTGAATTCCCGGAAGGTTGTTTCTAGTTGGGTACCTGTGAGGCCTGTTGAGAGGAAATACCCGGCGGCGAGCAATAATTCCTGAACATCACAACAGAGGTTAGCAACAACAAAACAAAACCTACAAAACAAACAAAAGGGTTAGCATGCAATGCAGTTATGCTTATTTGCTATCAAGGTATCCGGTTTGGTTTTCAGTTTTGACCCTTCCAGACCCTTGAAGATGCTGCTATTGAAGTTGCTTTTGATGTGAACCCAGATAGAAACCAACACAAATATATTACAAAGGTGCAATAATACAAATTGTTCTAAATTACAACACAAGCCCTTAAAGGGGTCAAAATACATCACAAAAAGCAAAAGTACATGGAATAGGAAAAAACAACAAGCAAATGATCAAACTCCAAGGCCAAACTCATCCTCGCGAACTTCCTTAAGAAGTGCTTCGGTCACAGGATCAGCCGGATGCTCCGTAAGACTTCTGATGAGAAGGTTTCTTGTTGCAACAGCTGCAGTCAACTTCCTGTTCTGACTTTGGTCCTTAGACCTCTTCACTCCAGCTCTGATTTCTAGCTCTGATATTTCCTTCTGGGCTGCTGCCAGGGCTTTTTCCATCTGCTCCATCTTGTCCTGAACTCTCTTGTCTTCTAGAGTACGGGCCTCAGTGATCCGGACCCACCTGGCCTGACTCTCTTTCAAATACAAGTCTGTTCTTGCTCTCTGAAACTGGGCTTCTTTACAAGCATTCTTCAGAATCTGCTCACCAGCTTTAGACTTGTTGATATACTCCCCAGACTTCTCAATCTTAGTCAAGTGTTCTACCCTCAATTTCTCCAATCTTTCAATCTCCCTCACACCTTCACTCCTCTCCCGGAGGGTCTTCTGCAAGGCTTGAGTTAACTTCTCATTTCTTTCCTTCAAGCTTTCAAACTCTTCCAAATTGATAGTGGCAGGGGGTGGTGCTGAAGATGACTCAGGCATGTCTTCTATGGTAAAGGGCATTCCAGAGAATTGGGCCCTAGCATGGGACCACTCATAATATTGGACTGATGCCACATTATTGCACTTCCCCAGAATGGTGATTCCCTTGGTTTGAACATGATCCCAGGCCCAAGCAGCCTGCCTAACAGTTGCCAGACTAACCTTGTTCTCACAGTAGAGGGTCTCAACCAAATCCTGTACCCTAGGAGTGTGGACCAGTGCATAGCCCAATTGTCTCCTGAACAGCAGAGGGTTGTAATTGATACTTCCCTTAACTCCTATCAAAGGCACATTGGGAAAGTGCCCACAGCTGGTGATCATATCTCTGCCTTTGGTGCTCTGAGTACACCATCTGATATCTGCTGAAGTGAGAGTAGTGAGCCTCTTAGCCCAGTTGCTTTGCTGATGAGGATTTAGAAATGCATCTGTCCTGGGTAGATGCCTGAGAAGCCAAGCATGGAATAATGGAGCACAAATCCTCACTAATCTTCCCCTCTGCTTCTCATTTCTCTGATGGACTGAGTAATAGAGATTTCCTAACAAGGTTGGCACTGGGTTCTTCAGGATGAACAAATGGATTGCATTCTTGCTGATGAATCGGGGCTCATCTGCAAACAATACAATTCCATATACACTCAAGGCCAATAGAGCACAAACAGCTTTCCACTCCCCCGAGGAGGCCTTCAGACTAGCTTGAGAAATCAGGAAGTCAAGATGAAAACCAGGGATTCCAGCTTTAGAGGTCATATGCTGTTCAATCAAAACAGGCTCCAGATACAAAGCTTTTGCTACCTCTCCATTGCTAGGAAAGACCATTTCAGGGTTGAAAGGGATTTCCCTCTTGATAGGCAAACCAACCAAAGATGAGTATTCTTCCAAAAGAGGACCCAACTGAAAGTCTTGAAAGGTGAAACATCTCAATGGGGGATCATAAAATTGAATACAGGTGTGGATGAGGCTCCTCTGTGAAGGGTCCAGATCCATGACCATGTCCAGTATATCTCCATAACTCTCCCTGAACAAGGGTATGTGATCTGGAGTGATCAGGGTTTGGATCCTCCTGATGTCTGATAAGTCCGGTTGGAAGAAATGATAAGTGATGTTGCTTTTCTTTGGAGCCATAAGTGCTGAGACTGAGTAGAGTGCTGATGAAGATGCTGAGGAGTGGGCCACTGGCTGGCTAGTGCAAGTAACTGAAGTATGTGGCTGACAAATTGAAGCAAGTGCTGGTGGAGATAGGTCAATACTGCAGATGGGGTCAAAACCAAAACCAGATGGAGGTGGATACCCTGAAACACAAATAAGCAAATGTTAATATGATGCAATGAGTATGTATGCAAATGGTATGCAAGGGTCTGTGACTGAGCTGGATCTGATTAACTGCCTTGGTATAGATCCATGTGTGTTCAAGAATTCCAGATGGAGGTCTATAAATCCAGTAACCAGGGTAGGGGGACTCAAATAAAGAGCCACATGTCCAGGGTTCAGAATCACAAGAACTATCCAACATGGAGTACTCTTAACAAAGTCAAAGTAACAGGGTATTCTGAGGTCAAGGTACCTGCAAACCTGTAAACAGCCCAACCCCCTCACAGGTGGTGATCTAGAACAAGGATCCTCAGACTTGGATCAGTTATGAGAAGTGTAAACACTTCTAACCCGGAGGTACAGTGTTTACAATAACCATAACAATTCCTCCTCTAATTCACCTCAGTTTCTGAAGGTCAATACTAAAAGGTCATCCAGACTTAGCAGGCTTCCCAGATAGCCCTAGCATTGCAGGAAATCCGCAACACAGAGTTCTCAAGAAGAAACCCACATCTGAACCGTGTTTCATATTCCCGCACCAGACCGAAATGGAATGGGAAAGAATATGATTCACTCTAGCCTAGGTGTCACTCAGGTCCCAGGTATAGGACCTTAACTCTCAATGAATCACCCACCCACCAAGGCAAACAACAGATCCAGCCAGCAATAATGACAATATGATATATAAATGCAGTAAAGAAAACAGTAAAGTAACTGTACATAAATCAATAAACAAAATAAATACAAGCACAAATAAGCACATAACACCCCCGTAAACACAAATCAATCAAGCGCTAGGAGGAACCCACAAAAAGAACCAGAAGCCCTGGTTGCAGTATAAGATTCCCCAGCAGAGTCGCCAAGCTGTCGCTCCCGAAGATTTGCATCCAGGTACAAGCGCGAACGGTCGGCGAAGGGAACAGTGAGAACACATAGCCGTGAACTCACTGGAGATGAAAAGAGTCGCCAGCTAGGCATTTTTATCCCGGAGGAAAGGCAATGCTGCATAGGCCTAGAAAGAGATGGATAAGACGGTTTGCGAACCAGAGAGACTGAGAAAGGGGGTTGGTTACAACCTGGGAAGGTATTAGCACCCAGATTGTCCGCCGTACTCGACGGGATCCACGCTTAAAATATTTGTGTTTTAAAGGGGTAGTGTCAGTGCAATCTGTGTATACAAGAGCTGGAAAAGGATATACAGGTGTCAGTGTAAAAGAAGTGAAGTGTATAAATGTACAGTGTCAGTGTAAGGACAGGAGTAAGATGCTCATGATAATGAGGCTAAAGAATAAAGCTGGAAGGAGGGGGGATGTACAGAGACTTTTGTTCGATAACTGTTAAGTTATGCCTACGTATCCTCTCGTGCAATGAGGAAGTCAGAACACCGTAGTTCGACCCAAAGAGACTGAAAGATGAATTGACTTGTGAACTGCTTGCTTGCCTATGCTCAAGTGTATGATCTGTCTGGCACAGATGCAAACTGTCTTGCATTAGACGGAAGAAGCAAGTTCTCGTTTGTGAGTGAAGGTGATGAGAAAAGAATCCCGGAGGAGACGATTATTGTTTGTTTTTTGTGTTTTCAGTCTTTTATTTCTTTTTGGAGTTTGTCATAAGATAATGAGCTTAAGCCTAAACCAATGGATTTAGCAAACTCATCACATCTTCCCTCTGATTAGGGGTAATGAGAGTACCTTAAGTGTGAAGTCAGATTCTCACACTTAATCACCTTTGGTGTAGGATTAAGATCATTAACCTACTTGTGATTATTTAGATGTTTTTGGTGTTTTTGTTTAGTGTTGAGTAATGAGGTTAAGCCATAATCAAGGATTAAACAGACTCATTACACCATCCTAATAGAAGGATAATAGATGAGAATGTTTAAGCTGAGGAAAGCTCCTCAACTTAATCCATGATTAGGGATTAAACTCATGACAAAACAAGCCTTTATTAAGTGGATTTTAGTTAATGATAAGATGATGAAGTGAATTTTATGATTTGTAAGACAACTTGAGAGGGACTTGTCCATTAACACTAGGGTTAGTCCTTCTTAACCACTTAAGGAAGAATTAGAACCCTAATGCAAGGCCCAAGTTACAAGTGATGTCTTGGTGATTATTAGATGAATTGATTAAGAGATTTAAACACCTTAAGGGTTTAATACTTAGTATTAAAGTTATACACTCCATCCTAAGAGAAGGATGCAGGCATAACCCTAACCACAAAGTCTTAAAGCCTTTAGGGTTTAGTCCCTGATTATGAGGTGAGAAGAGAGGACTCAAAGAGAGACACAAAGGTAAAACTATGAGGGGACTAATCAAAACCCTAATTCATTGGCATGCTTGGATGATCCTAAGGTTTGTGAGGTTTTCAAGGACAATCTTCAGAGGAGCCACCAGGAAACAGATGAATAAGATCAAGAGAAGCAAAATGACTTGCTTCATTCAAGAAGTCAAGTCACTTGAAGAAAGAAAGTGGGAGGAAGAAGAATGAGCAAGCTCAAACTCAAACACAAATAGAAATGCAGCAATGGATGCAAGAGAGATGAAAAGAAAAGGTATGAGAAGTGAGGGCAAATTCACTTCTCAAGTTTACTTACCACCTGAAATGTTAGAAAGAAATGCAATGCAATGCAAGATGAAGTGAAATGATGTGATGCTAAGCAAAACCAGAAGCATGTTGATGATGATTATGATGTTATGAGGTGCTGCAAACATGAGGCAAGACAATGGGGATGTTCATACAAGATCATGAATGCAAATGATGCAAGCTAAGGAGCATGAACAAGCATGAAAAGTTATGAAACATACAAGACAAATGACATGGCAAATATGTAATGCAATGATCAAATATGCTTCCTACATGTCTTGATATGTCAAATGAATCATAAACATGCACAAAATGCAAAGACAAGTCATGTTATGCAAGAGAATGCAAGAAGGATGCAAGAGAAAGCCCAAATTAGGGTTTATGGATCAAACATCAAACAAAAACCCAAAACAGAAGCAAACCCTAAGATAAAAAATGGAAAATGGCACCCAAAGAAACCCTAAACCTATAATGAACCAGTGCCCAAAGGGGAGCTCTCAACTCTCAACCAAACTCAAGATATGATTTTTGCAAGTTATTAGGGTTTTTTAGGGTTCTTAACAAAAGAAATGCCAAACAATTTGAAAATGCAAGAACAAATCATGGCCTTTTTATCCTTGAAAATACATGCTAAACACAAAACAATGCAAGAAGAATCAATGTCTCAACCTTCTCCAAAAGGCAGAAATGAATTTTCAAACATGTGATCAAAATAATGCATAAAAAAATGATTTAATTCAATGAAAAATTCTTAAAATGCATCAAGATCAAAAAAGAAATTTGGTTTGAAGGTTGGACAATGTTTCTAAATGTCTTAGGACATTTCATGAATTTTTTTGTAATTTTTAAATACCTAAAAGTATTTTTAATTAATTAATTCTCATTAACCAATTAAAAAATAATCTTTTAAATATTTAAAAACACTTTTTTAATGATAAAAAATAAAATAAAAATATTTTTGGGTCTCAAAAATTAATAAAACCTTAAGGAAAAAGTTTCATAATTTTTAAGATTTTTTTTCTATTTTTAATAAATTATGCAAGTTAATGAAAGAAAAATGAATTAAAATCAAATAAAATGAAAAGTAATCAGGATGGATGGATGAGATTGGCTCTGAGTTTGAATTCATTGACTGCGCGCGTGATCTTGTGGCCAGGATTGACTCTGATTAAATTATTTAATTATGGATTAATTAAGTTAACACGTGGATTAGGGCATAAGTAAGCTGATCTAGGCCATCCAAAAGAGAGGGAAGTCAACTGGTCAATGGCTATCTACGGCTCACATTCAAACTGAAGTTAATTGCGCAATTAGGGCACAAATTACTTTCAGGTGGCCGGAGAAGACCTCCGGTCGTCTTCTCCGGCCAGCACCTCACCTGAAAAATCTCCAAACCTCTCAAAACGTACCAAAAATGAAAACTAAGAACATGGAAATGATCCTCATCCTCTCACGAATCAAACCCCTCTCTCAAAACAAATTTATTTTCCCTAAACAAGCTGAATCGAAGAGAACAAGTTCTAGGTCACGCAAGCTTCAGAAACAAATTAAATGCTCAAATCACAACCATTTCAAAAACTAATGGTACCAGAATGATCAGGATAACACAAAGAACAAGTTTGGAACAAAAGAAATGATTTCTGGAAAAATTATTTTCGAGCTACCTGAGATTTGGAGCTTTCAGTTTTGGAACTTTCTGGCCACCTCTCTTTGTGCAATCTACTCCTTAGAACCTCTTGATGATGTTTGAATGCCTTAGAACAATTTATGTAGGCTGGCTGATGAGTTTCGAAAGCTCCTGCTTCAAGCTCAGTCAACAATGGCTATGGTGATTCTGACTGATTCAGGCCACTGTGAATGATGGTTTATGGTCCAGATGATGTATGGAGAAGCTTTGCAAGGTTTGTTTGGCTGTTTGTGGGCTAGGGAGGGAGATTCGAATGAATCTGCAGAATGAGGGTGAAGAATGGCAGTGGGGTGCTTTGGCTGTTTCAGGCTTATGCTTTGGGTGGTTTCTACTCAATGATACATGGTGAGTTGAATGGAGGAAAAGGTTTTTGTGTTTGCAAGTTGTGGAGAGGAATTCGAAGCAAGTTGCAAATGGGAGTGTTTTTGTGAATGTGTGGAATGAGAGAGCTTCAACCTTGCCTTTTGTTATGGCTAGCTTGCAAATTGATAACATAAACAAATCTGATTGGCTGGATGATGTGACTTGTGCTTTTGTGATTGGTAAGTTTGCTTTTGCCAAAAGTCAAAAATCTTGTAAGAGAAGCATGGGCTTGATACTAGCTTGGTACAAAGCTAGGTCTGGCGCATCATGGTATGGTGAGAGAGCCAGCAAGGTCCAAAGGCCAAGGCAGCAAGTTGAGGGAAGGGTCATGAGTGTTTTGCAAGTTGTAACCTTTTTGCTCACATGTGAAGAAAACCTTGTTACATAAACCAAACCATAGGCAAACTTGATCCAATTCTGATTTTCAGCACTTAGAGAATGTGTATACGTTGGTTTGAAATGAATTAGAGGCTACATTTGGCTTTGGTTCAAGACTTTGCAAAATTTCCATTTGAAGCATGCCTTAGAAATTAATGATTTTTGCCAACTTTGCATTGCCATAACTTTTGATCCAAGAAGAGTTTGATCATGTTCTTGTACTTTTTGAAAAGGGAAAGATGGGATCTACAACTTTCATGACCAAAGTTTTTCTATTTGGAGCCTTTTTGGACCAAGAATCAAAGCTTGAAAATTGACCTAAAATGATGCATTCTTGAAAAGTCAACTATGCCCAAAAAGTCAACATTTGCAAAAACCCTAAATTCTTGATTTTTATGAACTTCAACCTTCTTCCATGATCAAATAAAGATCATATACACTCAAAATGATGAAGATCACCCATTGGTTGGGTCATTGGGGGCCTCAGATGCCCTGATTTTGCACTGACTTGTCCAGAAAGTCAACTCTTGATCAGATAACTTCCCCATGGAATTTCTTCATGAAAATTGATATGTATACTCCCTATACCATATAGAGATCAATGAAAACAAGAATGACCAAAAAATTTGGAGTTATGGCCTCTGAAACCAAAACCCTAATTTTCAGTCAACTGTGCAGTTCAACCTGGCTCTGCATCCACTCAAACCCTAGCTCTTGTGATTCCTCTGCATTTTTGACTTTGAGGAGATGGAATATGATATAAGAACACACATGGACCCCTTTGAGTTGATTGGTTGCCTTTGGAATGGCTCAAGATGCTTTGGGATTGCTCAGATCACAAACCCTAGGTGCAGATGCCTTGAAAGCTATGCAGTGGATAAAAAATGAGATGTGAGATGACATGATTGTATTTATGCATATGAGAATGATCACAAGCCATGGTGTGAATGGGTGAGGGCAAATTTGGGGTGTTTACAGAAAGGGTACTGCTTCGCAAGATCTGGAGAATCTCATGTTCGAAAAGATATTGTTCTAGCATCACCGAAGAGCCTTGATTGTAAGGAATTGCTTCGCATGACCTAGAAAGTCTTATGCCATGGGAGAGAAATACTGCTCTAAATATCACCAAAAAGCCTTCATTGGTAGGGTACTGCTTTGGTGAACTAGAGAATTTCAATTGTTCGAGATACTAGTTTGGCCTTCTCCGAAGAACCTTAATCAACAAGATATCGCTTCACGAGACCCGAAGAATCTCATTGTTCGGTAAAGACATTGTTCTAGTATCACTGAAGATCCTTGAACATAAGGAACTGCTTCACATGATATAGAAAACCTTACCCCATTTATTCGAGATATTGTGCTAACATCCACAAAGAGCCTTCATTGGTAAGGTACTGCTTTGATGGACTAAAAGAATCTCATACTTTGTTAAGACACTTGTTCCAGAGTCATTGAAGAGCCCTGACCAAAGGAAACTGCTTCATATGACTTAGAAAATATTATGCATTTGTTGAGATGTTTCTCTAAGTATTAATGGAGAGCCTTGAGTATGAGTAACTGCTTTGTTGGATCAGAGAATATCATTGATTAAGATACTGATTTGGATATTTTCCGAAGAGCCTTTATTGTTAAGGAACTGCTTCGCATGACCCAAAGAATCACACGTTTTGTTAGGTTCTTGTCCCCAAAGATCCTTAATTCATAAGGGGATGCTTCATACGACTTGAAAAAATGTATTCATCAAGTTGGAATACTGCTTTGTTAGTACAAAGAATCTCAGATATTTTATATAATTTGCCAATTCTATCCACATATCCCTTTCAGTGGTGTCGCACTTTCTCTCTTGTCAGACAAATTTTGGGGTCTGTTTGTATCTAATTGACTTTCAACCTAAAATTTGAACGCCATGCAACATTTCAACTTCTTCGGTCTCAAGACAATTAGATAGGGGCATCTGTCGTACCCCAAATTTGTCCTACCTTTATTCATTTATTTTATGTTGCCAAGAAGTTGTGAGGTTTGTTGATCTCTATTTAGGGGATCATTTGACTCTTGGTCATGGTATTCTAAGGTCGGACTCATGGAATTCATTTGTTTGTTTCTGATTGGCGTTTTGACCTTATGTTTATGAATAACCATTTCTTGCTAGATAAAAGGGTGAATCAAGGAAAGTGCTAGTTTTGTTTATGGTGATTAAAATAATTAAGTGCTTAAAGATAGAACTTCATGATTTGAGTTCAATTGGAACAAGCTCAAATAGCACATGGGTTGTCACCTATTAAGGTTCAAGTGTGATGTTTGGAGTGCAATTTTCAAGGAAAAAGGGTTTTATTTCAAGGTTGATTAGGTTGATCCACCAAAATAAGTGACGACAATAATAGAATAAAATCTCCATGTTTCAATTCAAAAGGTAGACAGGTCACGGTACCCTACCAATGTTCACAATTAATATCAAAGTTGCAAATTTAAAAGTGATTACTAAAAGGTGGGATAAAATGGATGGGATTTTAAAAGTCTATTTGTTACAAGATAGAATATTCAATTTGATTCCAAATGGTCCCAATGGAACATCCATTTTAATTCCACATGATTACAAATGAGTGCTAGGGGTATTACAAGCTGCAAGTTCAAGAGTGTTAAAGAAAAAAAACTAGTTGGATTTGATTCAAACATAAGAGTGCCATTCTCTTACAAGTTCAAATTGGAATAGGTTCCTCATAAACAAATTGAGTCAGTCATATCTAAGCTATACACCATATCAAAAACATTGGCCAAAATCAAGTACAGGCAAGGAGGGTGTGTGTTCATATGTACATCCACGCACATGAGTTAAAAGGCATATATATTGTGGTCCAATTTGGATTTAATGCAAAAATGATCACTATACTCATTTCATCTTCCAATTCTCATGGTCAAGACAACTTACGAGTAGTACTACTCAAAAGTTAGAAGATTACAATTTAAGAGAATAATTTGTTCGCTGTGGCTCTAAATACAACAACTTGTGGTTGTTAATTTAAGTCAATTATATGCTAAAGGATGCAATATGAGTTATGTTACAAAATGATTCAAACCCTGTTGTTGGTTATTGGGATCAAAACGCAAGGCCTAAAAGTTGAGCATTACAAGTAGGAATTGGAGTGTATTCAAATACCTAAGCTAAGACAGACACAAGACAGAAGGATCTTAATATAATAACACGCTCATTCTTGTGCATATAACACCAGCCACATGAAGAGATGCACCTTTGTTCCTCATTATTGGGCCTCTTGCCGAGCCCGTCAAGCAGGACATAAAACCTCTTTTTGCTGCAACACAAAATAGAATGATCATTGCATTCAGCCCTACCGTGTGTCAGCATCCTACAAAATGACTACTTGAATTTAGGCCAAAGTAGATTGCAGCAACATGGACAAATATATGGAGGAAGCCCGATGGAAGTTCGCGTAAAGAATGTGATACCAAAATGAACATTACACATGTTGAGTTAAAAGTGAAGGAAGACCATAACTAATTGAGGGTATTCAACAATACTTCCAAATCAAACTCACGGTCTGTCAAAAAAAGAACTGATGATATACCTGCTAAATGTTCTCAGCGATGAAACATTTATAAGGTGTATCCTGTGAGTTTCTGCATCCTTAATCAGGACTCATCGCTTGGCAACGATGTTGGCTGACCAACTGTGACACAAAACAAAAGCAACAGATTGAATTTCATGATACACATAAACGACATAGCCTCAACTTGATCATTTGTCAATGAATTCAGAATGTGAATCTTACCGATCGAGCTATGAAACTTGTTTTCCTTTGAGCCAATGTTGAAACGTTTCTATAAGCAGGCAGCAAACATGAGTTTCATGGTGACAAGCCAGCAATACAAAGTCATAACTAACAGGCAGATGCTATGCTAATGCTACAGCTGGGTGAAATCAAGGTTACATAACAGTGAAAATCAGAAAGCATTCCACAAAATCTCTTTGAAAGCTGTAGAGAATCAAATGGTGATAGAATTTAAATAGATGGTTCTTTAAAACGGCACAAACAAGAAGGCCATATCGATTCATCACGAGCACTAAAAAGTTCGGATACAAGTAGGATTTCGAATCTTACCCCCGATCATTAACGTTCAACAGCAATTCCAGCATATATTAAATCTTCACTTTACCTCATGGTTCATTTGGTTTCCCGCACCAGTTCTAAGTTCTTATGATGCGTTCTCGTCGCGCCAATTTCCAACTTATTTGCTCCGATTTAGCAACATGATATTGAAAGACTTCATCATCGTCAAGCTCCCGAATCAGGTTGTCATTCTACCCATCAAACCCTTCGATGACGTCCTTGGGATACGATAGGCCAACTTCTATGCCAATGAATGTTTTCAGTAACATCTCAAATCAGTGCCAGGACAGTTATCCAGCCAGCTTTCCTGCTGTCAACACTATTATCCAACCAGCTTTCCTACTGCCAGGACAGTTATCCAGCCAGCTTTCCTGCTACTAGGACTGCTATCCGGTCAGCCTTCCTGCGTTTCCTCATGCGACATCCAACCAAAGACGAAGTCCACACCTGCAAAACATGGATCCAAATATATAAAATTCGCAAGAGGCATACAAGGTTTAAGCATGCTGACTTCAAAGTATAAACAACCATAACATACAAGTGGTATCCAGAATTTTGCAGCAGTAAGAAATGAATTGAAAATGAGAAGCTCTTAGTAGTAGAAACCAAAGTGCTCATATGGACATGAAAGCAAGACAGGTTAAAGAGTATTTCAGAGGATTTTTAATAATCGAATGACAATACTGTACATTTCAATTTTCCTTGAATCGCAGTAACTAAAAATCACACAGCCAAGTACCACCCAAAACAAAAAAGCAATGAAATGAAAAAACGACTTATCTCCAAGTCTGCATCCCAAATCTATTGACGCAAAAAGCTCACTCCACCATAGTAGATTCCTGCTGAGATAGAAATAGGAAGTGCAGAAAGCGTATTCTTGAAGCATCCTGCGAGCACACACAGGCCCTAATGTTGAACTTTCAGTAATCAGCCGCAACAAGTGCTGCTTGGGCACCGATGACCACCTTTGGCGATTGGAAAGTCCGCAAACAATCAAAGTTCTTGCTCCAAAATCTCAACCTGTCAAAAAGCAATGAACAACATCAGGCAATAATACATACATGTCTTTAAGGCAAATACAGAAATAAGATTCACAAACATCCATCAATAATAGTCAATCTTCACACCAAAGTTTTGTTCCAAGCTCAATGAATATACAAGAGGAGCTTATCAAAGAATCATTATGACAAATGAATATTAAGATGAACCCAAGCGAGGAAGTATTTATGCAGAGTCCAAAAGAGAAATAAAAGAAACATTCCAGAATCACGCAGGAATCTGAAAAAGCACATGAACCAGGACATCCAGAAAATTGAGAATGAGAAGCAATGTTCAAAGGTAAACAAGTTGCCATAACCAATGAAGAATATAACAATAAAGAATCAATGGCATACATCATAATTTTTGGCAAAAACAAGATGAAATCAGTTTGTGCACACAACAAGGAATCAAGGTAGTTATAGGGTTAGGTACAAGGATGCTTACCAAGGACCAGTTGCAAACCCCCTGCCAGGCCAAGACAATTACCCTAACGTCAAGTTTGTTCACTACATGGAAAATGGAGCCCAAGTGTTAGCATACAACTCAAATGCAAGGAAGAAGAGCTATACAAAAATATGGTGGTAGAAATGGTTAGACTTTCGATACAAATATGCGCGACCTGCTGCTGAGTTTCCTTCTCTTCATAGTTTTGTGCCAATTTTGTTCCAAAACACTCTTACGAAGTGTCTCGCATCACATGAAAGAAAAAACAGATATGGATGATTAGTAAAATATGCAAGAAATAAGAATAACAAGATGCAAGAAGATTGACATTAGATAATCAATTCATTAGTACAAGAAGTATCAGAGGGTTGTCCAAAAATTTTGTATTTCATTGAAAGCAAACAGCTCAAAAGTTGTGATTATGAAAGTAAACAAGTCATAACTTTTTCACAGTGGTAAATTTCTCAGATATCAGTACACGCCAAATGCTTTCTAGAAGTTGTTTTACACTACAGACAAAAACAAAGAGGATGACTCACCCTAAGCTGGCCCACAAGATATTGACAACAAGCAGAATCTTCGTACAATCCTAATGAATTGATTTCCACAGCTCACTATTCTCACTCCAAAACGGATTTTATCACGCATATGAGCGAGCTCCCAGATTCACCTATAAAAAGAGGAGCAATCATTAGCAAGAGGACACCTGAAAAACCCTAGCATACAAAAAAATCACCTAAGGTTACTCTGCGAAAATTACCCTAAACTTTTCACTCAAAGCTCTTGTTCTCAAGGTTTTCAGAGTTCATCATTAGAACTCTGAAATTACCCGAGCTAAGCCTTCCCCTTATCTCATTGCGTATCAAGCTCACGAAAGGGAGACGCGAAGAAGAGTGATTCAGAAAGAGAGAAAGGATACCTGAACTCAAAAGTTGTCGCACCCTCTTGGGATCGGTAGATTCTTTCTCCTTCACTTGCTTTTACGATTTCCGTTTTGCCTTCGTGTATGATGTAGATTACTGAAACATTGTGAAATTGGGGTTAGAGGGGTTCGATTGGGATTAGGGTTTATATTTTGTGGTTGATGAACACACGATGAGACCAATTGCTTCTCTTTGAGAAATATGAGGTTGAGTGTGGAGACAAGGAGAGCAGAATGAAGCTCGTTCGAATTACTGGTGTTCTTTGTTTTTTTTTTCTTTTTTATATAAAGGTGCATTAATTCTTTCTTATTTCAATAAGTTTTTAATAAGGCCATTGTTTGATATTATTGGTTTTTGATACATGTGTGTATCTTCCCAATCCATATTGTTGACGGCTTGGTAGTTCCTAGGAAACTGGTGTTGTTGACCGAGGAAGCCTCTTGCGGCTAGGTCATTTATTTTTTTCTTTTGGCACTTTTTTTTTAGTCTAATAAAACGTGGAGAGGTTTTCTCAATAACCCGGTTTGGCTGGTAAAAAGTTTTTCTTGGGCTTGATCCCAAACTGGGTCGTCGACCCATTGTTTCTTTTAAGCCCAGACTGCGTTTTTTAAATATACCTGCTGTTCTTATTTAAAATCAGTCATTTTCTTTATTTTCACTTTGTTCTATCTCTTTTCTTAAAAAAAATATAGAAAACCAAAACTGTTTTTTATTGATTCCTTTAAATAATCTTGTTTAGTTAAATTAATTAATTTACTAATTAATTTATTTAAATAATTTTGTTTAAAGTAATTAATTGATTCTCCTTTTATGTTTAAAAAAAAATCTCAAAACTTAAAAAATATTCTCCTACCTATTTCGTTCAAATTTTAAGTATAAAAATACCAAAAACATTTTCTTTGATTAATTTAATTAAATAGTTTTATTTAATTCGATTAATTAATTTGATAATTAATCTATTTAAATATTTCTACTTAATTTGATTAATTAGTTTTTTCACCTTTGCTCGATTATGTGTGTGATATGAGTTTTGCGTATGCTCGATTTCTATTTGCTTGTGACATGATACAATGCTTATTTGTGTGATTACTTTTCGCATTTTTGACGATAAATTGCTAAGTAAAAAACGAACGCACATTAAGATTAGTCATTTCAAAGATAAACGAAATCTTTGGTCCAACGCCAAATAAACATCCATATGCACTTCACTTCATACACACACGTAAGTTGATCATTCCTCGATCGCCATCTGCACGAACTTTGCACCTTACACTTTTAGCAACATTTTCTAACTTAACGAATCAACGCATTGCGCTTGTTTTCCATAGTTAGTCTTCAGCTTATTTCCTCACTTTGCGAGTCGAGCACATTGTGCCTCGCTAACAAAACCAACAAATAAAACTTCCATTTGCATTTACCTTAAACTTCAAAAAAACCGAAATGTTACTTCTTAGATCCAAACCCTTGATCCAACATCAAGCGGTCTTAGGAAACAAAACACTTCAATAAATACGAGGAAAATTGCACGCCACGAGCCTTAAGCGATAGAAAGGAGGATAACGAGCTCTCGTTACTCGCTCCGATTATTTCGGCGCAAGACATTCGTCTTGTTGGACGGAATAAACTATCCATAGTCTTTAGTGCAAATGGACTCTTAAATCCTTTCATCGAAGAAAGGTAATAAAATCAACAACCATCACCTGTATCAGGCCGAACTACGAAGCTCTGACTTTCCCATTGCACAAGGGAATACGTAGGCACGAGGATCTCAATCCTTGCCGAGCCCCTAGGATCAATAAACCCTTTAGTTCAACAAGTAATCATAAGTATAGAAATCACTTCGCGCGTGACAATCTAGATGGTTCCCATCGAGTACAATGGATGTAGGAGGTGCTAATACCTTCCTCCTACATAACCGACTTCCGAACCCCGGCAATGGTTTGCGATGACCTTGTTTTATCCCTTCTTGGTGGTTTTATCTATATTTTCCATTTCCCTCTTCGGGAATAAATAAAATTAGGTGGCGACTCTCAAGTCAGCCCAGTCGCGACCGCGTTCGCGAGGGATCGTATTTTTCTAGGTACGACAGCCCCTTTAAACACAAACTTTCAAGCGTGGATCCCGTCGAGTACGGCGGACAATCTGGGTGCTAATACCTTACCAGGTTGTAACCAACCCCCTTTCTCAGTTTCTCTGGTTCGCGACCATCTTGTCCATATCTTTCCTAGGTCTATGCAGCATTACCTTTCCCTCGGGATAAAAATGCCTAGCTAGCGACTCTTTTCAGTTCACCCTTGTGTTCTCTCCTTTCACCGACCGTTCGTGTCTGTACCCCGTCTGACCCGGTGTCATTTGGTGGGAGCGACAACTTGGCGACTCTGCTGGGGACCCTTATACTGCAACCAGGGCTTCTGGTTCTTTTTGTGGGTTCCTCCTAGCGCTTGTTTGATTTGTGTTTACTGGGGTGTTATGTGCTATGTGTGTTTATTTATTTTTGCTTTATTTATTGCTTTATGTACAGCTTTATTTATTTTCTTTCCTTACAGTTTTTTGCATACTTCTTACTGTTATTGCTGGATCTGGTTTTCTGTTTTGGTGGGTGGGGTTCCATAGAGAGTTTAAGGTCCTATACCTGGGACCTGAGTGACACCTAGGATAGAGTGGTTCATGTTCTTTCCCATTCCATTTCGGTCTGGTGCGGGAATATGAAACACGGTTCAGATGTGGGTTTCTTCTTGAGAACTCTGTGCTACATATTTCCTGTAGTTCTAGGGCTATCTCGGAAGCCTTCTAAGTCTGGATGACCTTTATTATGACCTTCAGAAGCTGAGTTGAATTAGAGGAGGATCTTTTATGGTTATTGTAAACACTGTACCTCAGGGTTAGAAGTGTTTACACTTCTCATAACTGATCCAAGTCTGAGGATCCTTGTTCTAGAGCACTACCTGTGAGGGGGTTGGGTTGTTTACAGGTTTGCAGGAACCCTTGGCCACATCATACCCTGTTACTATTTTGTTTAAGAGCACTCCACTTTGGACAATTCTTGTGATTAACCCTGAACATGTGACTCTTTATTTGAGTCCTCCACCCTGGCTACTGGATTTCTAAGCCTCCATATGAACTTTTGAACATACATGGGCCTTATATCAGGATAGATAATCAGATCCAGCTTGATCACAAATCCTTGCATATCATTTGCATATATCATCATTGCATCATTTGACATTTGTTTATTTGCTTTTCAGGGTATCCACTTCATTGTATCTTGGTTTTGGTTTTGACCCCTTCTTCTGCATAGACCTCTGCTTCAGCTGTCTTCATCGGTTATCTACTTCAGTTATCTCCATCACCACCTGCATCAGTCTGTCAGAAACTTACCTCCAGCATCACAGTCTGTGATCTTCATCAGCACTTATCTTCAGCTTCTTCAGCAGCACTCATGACTACTCCCAGGAAGAGCAACATATCCTACCACTTTTTTGAGCCTGTATTGACTGGTATCAGGTAGGTCCAGTCTCTCATCACACCTGACCACATCCCACTGTTTAGGGAACACTATGGAGGTATCCTGGATATGGTTATGGACCTTGATCCTTCTTAGAGGAGCATGATTCACACATGCTTGCAGTTTTATGACCCTCCATTGAGATGTTTCACCTTTCCTGACTTTCAGACAAGGCCTCTATTGGAAGAGTTTTCTTTATTGACTGGAGTACCTATCAGAGTTGGAATCCCCTTCAACTCAGATATGACTGCTCCTAGGAGTGAAGAGATAGCAAGGGCATTATACTTGGAACCTGCCCTTATTGAGCAAAGTATGACCACAAAAGCTGGGATTCCTGGTTTGCATTTGGACTTCTTAATTTCCCAGGCCATCCTGAAGGCTTCATTGGGAGAGTGGAGGGAAGTCTGTGCACTGTTAGCCCTCAGCATATATGGGGCTATACTGTTTGCAGATGAGCCTAAATTTGTCAGCAAGAATGTCATCCATTTGTTTCTTCTAAAGAACCCAGTACCTACACTGCTAGGAGACTTTTACTACTCCATTCATCAGAGGAATGAGAAACAAAGGGGGAAGTTGGTTAGATGTTGTGCTCCTTTTTTTTACACCTGGCTGCTCAGGCACCTTCCTAAATCAGATGCTTTCTCGAACCCCCACCAGCAGAAGAATTGGGCCAAGAGGTTCATTGCCTTAACTTCAGATGATATCAGATGGTGCACCCAGAGCACCAAAGGCAAGGACATTATCACCAGCTGTGGACAATACCCAAATGTTCCTCTCATAGGAGTAAAAGGCTGCATCAACTACAACCCTTTACTGTTTAAGAGACAATTGGGCTATGCCTTAGTTCACCCTCCCAGAGAACAGGATTTAGCTGAGACCCTATATTGTGAAGTTTAACCTAATTCAGCTGTTGTCAGGCAAGCTGCCTGGGCTTGGGACAACATCCAGACAAAAGGGACATCCATTCTTGGAAAATGTAACAATGTTGCTCCAGCTCAGTACACAGACTGGTCCCGTACTAGAGCTCAGATTACTAGAATGCCTTTCACCTTGGAAGACATACATGGACCATCTACAGTACAGCCTGTAGCAACAGTTAGCCTGGAGGAATTTGAAAAGTTGAAGGAAAGGAATGAGCAACTATCTCAAGCCTTGAAGAAGACTCTTTGGGAAAGAAGTGATGGTCGTCTGGACATTGAGAGATTGGAAAAGCTCAGGGTTGAGCATCTTGCCAAAATTGAAAAGACAGAAGTCTATATAAGGAAAGCAAGGGCTGGGGAACAGATATTGAAGAATGCCTGTAAAGAGGCCAAGATTCAGAAAGCTAGGGTTGAACACTATCTGCAAGAGAGTCAGGCTAGGTGGGTCAGGATCACCAAAGCCCGTACACAAGAAGACCAGAAGACTCAAGCCAAGATTGAACAGCTAGAGGCCAATGAGAAGAAGCAGCAGGAAGCTCTGTTGGCTGCACAGAAAGAGATATCAGAGTTGAAGCTCAGAGAAGGATTGAAGAGATCAAAGGACCAGGACAGGCATAAGAAGCTGACTACTGCCATTGCTACCAGGAACCTCCTCATTAGGACCATTACAGAACGCCCAGCTGGTCCAGTGACTGAGGCACTCCTGAAGGAGGTCAGAGAAGATGAGTTTGGAATGGATGTCTGATTCTTTGCTTGTTGTTTGTTTCATTTAATGTACTTTTCCTTTTGTTGTATTTTGACCCTCCATGGGCATGTATTGTAAAACAAACTATGTATTGTTCATCATTTGTAATATATTTTAGTTTGTTTTCATTTGGGTTTTCTCTCAACAACATCAAGCATATTCCTCGAGGTCTGGAAAGGTTAAAACCAAGAACCAAACCGGATACCTTGGAAAACAAACAAGCATACTGCATTGCATACTAACTTTGTTTTTGTTTTGTAGGTTTTGTTGTTATTATTGCTTCTAACTTTATTGTGAGTTCAGGAAACATTGCTCATCGCCGAGTGTTCCCTGTCAACCGCACGCACCGGTACCCGACTCGTAACAACCTTCCCGGCATTCAAATGGAGCAAGTACAGCAGGACCTGACTGAGGTCAGAAATCAGATGGCCAATGAGAGAGTAGAAATGAGAAATCAGATGTCTCAGTTTATGGCAGTGATAACTGGCTTAGGCCAGAGTCAAGAAAGGTTAAGAGAGCTGGTGGAAAGACAAACTCCTGAGGAGCCTCATCTTGGAACAGGGGGAATCAACAACAATGAACGGGGACAGCCTCGTATTGACCCACCAGAATATGGACCCCATCTGAATCTAGAAGTTAACATCCCGAGGAATGGTCAAGGTAATACTGCTGGGGGCAGAATCCTGTAGGAGGATCCCCGGGAAGAACAGTTTACTGTTATAGGGGCAGGAGATGAGGTATATGACAGAAGATTGGACGAGATTGCTGAAAAGTTAAGATCTTTGGAATCTCAAAATTCTTTGGGCTTCGACGTGATGGATATGGGACTAGTGGATGGGGTAAGGATTCCCCACAAATTCAAACCCCCATGCTTTGAAAAGTACAATGGTACCTCCTGTCCACGCACTCACCTGCAATCTTTCTTGGGAAGGCTCAAGGCTTATACCATGGATGAGAAGTTATGGATGTTCTACTTTGAGGACAGTCTGACTGGAGCTTCAAGAGAATGGTATTCGCATTTGACTAGAGCCATCATAAGATGTTGGAAGGATTTGGCTGAAGCTTTCATTCGGCAATATCAGTACAACCTGGACATGGCTCCCAATAGAACTCTTCTAATGGGCATGTCTCAGTCTTCTAGATAGAGCTTCCGGGACTATGCTCAGAGATGGAGACAACTTGCTGCTGCTATCCAACCACCCATGTCAGAAAGAGAAATGGCTGACATGTTCATGAACACATTGCAAGGGACTTATATTGATAGACTGGCTGCTTTCTCCTCTACCAGTTTTGCTAATGTGGTCATAGCTGGTGAGAGGATTGAAAGTCTTCTGAAGATGGGCAAAATCTCCGACAGTGGTGTAAGTTCCTCCAGCAATCCTAGAAAACCTTTTGCAGGACCCCGAAGGGCAGGTGAAACAAATTCTATTCATACAAGCCAGGGCAGGCCCCAGTATTCTCACAGGTCAGTAGCAGTTGTTACCATCCCAGCTCCAATTTCACAACAACCTTTATATCCTCAACAACAACAACAACCTCACTGTCAGCAACCATCTCATTTTCCGCAATAGAGAACCTACAACAGCAACAATAGCAACCAACAGCAACGTCCCTTTCAACAGAGACCATCTCAGGCAAATAGGGTGATTGACCCTATCCCTATGCCTTATGCTGCCTTATTGCCACAACTCCTGAAGCTTAACTTGGTTAAGTCAAGGACGTTGGCACCACCAGATCCTCTCAATCTCCCAAAGAATTATGATGTCAACGCCAGGTGTGCCTTCCACTCCAACACACCTGGTCACAATACTGAGAAGTGTAGGGCCTTACAAATGAAAGTACAAGATCTAGTCGATTCTAAAGCTCTCAATTTTGCACCTCCTCCGAACGTCAACATAAATCCTATGCCTAATCATGGTGGGCCTAGGATTAACGCTATTGAAGAGGACCAACCATCTACATTGATTGATAATGTTGCACAGATTCAAACACCACTGGCTGAAGTCAAAGTTCAACTTTTAAGATGCCAAGTGTTCTCAGGCTGTGGGGCCTGCTGTGAGTTGTGCAATATAGCTAGTAATGGTTGTGAGAAGCTAAAGATTGGCATAGATGGCCTTATCCAAGATGGGATTTTACAAATTACTTCAACAGCTCCTTCAGCAACTTTTGTTTCAGCAACACTGGATCCACCTACAACACCAATAATCCTTATTTCTACAGATTCTCCTACAACAGCAACAACAATCATTCCTACTGATTCATCAACATCACCAGCAATTACTCCGTCCATCACTTCAACAATTCAAAATTCAATAACTTTTTCTTCTACAACATCAGCATCCATTTTATTAACAGAATCTTCTACAACGCCAGCAAAAATTAATGAAGATGTCTCAACAGTTACAATCTACTATGACCCATCAGATGTTCCTCCCAAAAGCAATTTCCAACAACAAACTGTGGCACCTCCTGCCAGATCTCCGGTCACGATTTACTATGATCCGCACACCATTACAGTACCTTCCTCTGCAGCAATCAGCCCAGTTACCATCACGGTACCCGGGCCTATTCCTTATGAAAGTAGTAATGCCATACCCTGGCACTATGGCTCTAATCTTTACTGCAACGGGGATAAAATCACTCTAGATTCATCAACCTCTTCACCACAAATTGACAATGTTGGGGGAGGCGGAGGCTTCACCAGAAGCAGACGCCTTTTTGCCTCACAGACACAGAGACCTAACGCTGAAGCAAAAGTTGCTGCTAAGGCAAAAGGGAAGAATGTGGTATCCGAAGAGCCATCTGCTAGGGAAACTCAGAAGACATCTTTTGAGCAAGATGTAGACGAGTTCATGAGAATCATAAAAAGGAGTGATTACAAGGTGGTAGACCAACTTCACCAAACACCCTCCAAAATCTCCATATTATCACTGTTAATGTGTTCCGAAGCCCACAGGAATGCATTATTGAAGGTCTTGCACGCAACATATGTGACGGAGGAGAGATTACTGTTAATCAATTAGAAACTGTGGTTGCAAATGTCAACACCAGTCATGGACTGGGCTTTACCAATGCTGACTTAACAACGGAGGGACGCAACCATAACAAGGCTTTGCATATCACCTTGGAATGCAAGGGTGCTATTTTGTCTCATGTATTGGTGGACACTGGGTCGTCACTCAATGTCCTACCGAAGAAAGCCTTAGTGAAGCTGGAGTATGATGGATTGGCATTGCGTCCAAGTAATTGGGTGGTGAGAGCATTTTATGGCTCTAAAAGATTAGTGCTTGGGGAGATTGATCTGCCTGTGTTGATTGGCCCGCAGACCTTCAAAACTACCTTCTTTGTGATGGACATACAGCCGGCCTAAAGCTTTCTGTTGGGTAGACCTTGGATCCACGCCGCTGGCGCTGTTACGTCTACCCTTCACCAGAAGTTAAAATTAGAGTGGGAAGGCCAAATCATCACCATCTGTGGGGAGGAGGACATCTTTGTTAGCCAGCTGGCTACATATAAGTACATAGAAATGGATGGGGAGATCCATGAGACCATGAGTCAAGGGTTTGAGGCCCTTAATATTAATGAGGCATCTGCTGTGTCCAGGACTTCCATCACATCATATCAATAGGCCCGGAAGGTTGTTGAGGAGGGTACCGCCCAAGGATGGGGCAAGCTGCTGCCAGTTGAAAAGAAAGAAGACCGATTCGGGTTGGGTTACAGACCAACTCGACAAGATCAACCAGAGGCTGCAACGGAGCCCAAGTTTGTCAGCGAAGGAATGCTCACCCCGGATGCTGTGAATAGTTTGGAAGATGAGTCAGAAGACGAGCGCAACCTGGAAAGTGTCGCTCCCACCAAATGAAACCCAGGTCAGAAGGGGTACAGACGCGAACGGTCGGCGAAAGGAGAAAGGAATGAATAGAGTCGCCAGCTAGGCATTTTTATCCCGAAGGAAAGGTAATGCTGCATAGACCTAGAAAAGATGTGGATAAGACGGTTGCGAACCAGAGAGACTGAGAAAGGGGGTTGGTTACAACCTGGGAAGGTGTTAGCACCCAGATTGTCCGTCGTACTCGACGGGATCCACGCTTAAAAGATTTGTGTTTTAAAGGGGTAGTGTCAGTGTAATTTGTGTATCAAAGCTGGAAAAGAATACAAGTGTCAGTGTAAAAGAAGGTGAAGTGAAATATGTGAAGTGTCAGTGTAAGAACAGGAATGAAATGCTCAAGATTTTGAGGCTTAAAGAATAATGCTGGAAGAGGGGGAATATACAGAGACTTTTGTTCGATAACTGTTAAGTTATGCCTACGTATCCTCTCGTGCAATGAGGAAGTCAGAACACCGTAGTTCGACCCAAAGAGACTGAAAGATAAATTGACTTGTGAACTGCTTACTTGTCTATGCTCAAGTGTATGACCTGTCTGGCTCAGGTGCAAACTGTCTTGCATTAGACGGAAGAAGCGAGTTCTCGTTTATGAGTGAATGAGATGAGAAAAGAATCCCGAAGGAGGCGATTATTGTTTGTTTTTTGTGTTTTCAGTCTTTTATTGCTTTTTGAAGTTTGTCATAAGAAAATGAGCTTAAGCCTAAACCAATGGGTTAGTAAACTCATCACATCTTCCCTCTGATTAGGGGTAATGAGAATGCCTTAAGCATGAAGTAAGCACTTCACACTTATCCACCATGATGTAGGATTAAGATCATTAACCTACTTGCAATTAATTATATGTTTTTGTTTAGTGTTAAGTAATGAGTTTAAGCCATAATCAAAGATTTAATGGACCCATTACACCATCCTAATAGAAGGATAATAGATGATAACATTTAAGCTGAGAAAGACTCCTCAACTTAATCCATGATTAGGGATTAACCTCATGACAAAACAAAGCCTTTATTAAGTGGATTTTAGTTAATGATAAAGTTAAGAAATGGATTTCATAGTTTGTAAGACAAACTTGAGGGGGACTTGTCCATTAACACTAGGGTTAGTCCTTCTTAACCAGTTAAGGAAGAATTAGAACCCTAATGCAAGGCCCAAGTTACAAGCTTGATGTCTTGATGATTATTAAGTGGATTGATTAAAGGATATAAACACATAAAGGGTTTAACACTTAGAATTAAAGTTATACACTCCATCCTAATAGAAGGATGCAGGCATAACCCTAATCACAAAGCCTTAAAGCCTTAAGGGTTTAGTCCTTGATTATGAGATAAGAGGAGAAGACTCAAAAGATGACACAAAGGTAAAAGCTAAATGGGGGACTAATCAAACCCTAATTTTTATCATGCTTGGTTATTCCTAGGGTTAATGAGGTTTGCAAGAAGATCTTCAGAGAAACCACCAGGAAGGAAGCAGATGGAAAGAGCAAGAAGCAAAACAACTTGCTTCACTTAAGAAGACAAGTTGCTTGAAGAAAGAAAGTAAGGGATGAACATGAATGAGCAAGCTCACTCTAATACAAATACAAAATGCAGCAAAGATGCAAGAGAGATGAGAAGAGATTGTGAGAAGTGAAGGCAAATCCACTTCTCAAAACAACTTACCACCTGAAAAGTTAGCAAAAGAAATGAAATGCAATGAAAATGAGATGAAATGTCATGATGAAAACCAAAGTCAGAAGCATTTACATGATGTTAATGATGCCAAGAGATGATACAAACATGAGTCAAGACATGAGAATGATCATACAAGGACATGGGTGCAGATGAAGCATGCTTTGAAACATGAATGTACATGAAAAGTTATGAAATGCAATGGACATATAACATGGAAAATGAAAGATGCAATGATCAAACGTGATTATAATGTGTCCTAAGATGTATTATGAATCATGTGGATGCACAAAATGTCATGGCAAGTCATTTGATGCAAGCAAATGAGAAATGGATGCAAAGGAAGGCACAAATTAGGGTTACATGCATCATGCAAAGCAAAAATCCAAAACCAGAAGCAAATGACATGATAAAAAAATTGAAAATGCAATCAAGGACACCCTTAACCTATACAAGTTCATTGCCCAAAGGAGGGGATCCAACTCTTAACCTAGTGTAAGTTATGAATTTCCTAAGATTACTAGGGTTTTGGGGTACCTCATCAAGAAAAATGCAAAACAAATTGAAAATGAAAGATCAATTCAAACCACTTTTATCCTATAAACTACATGCTATGGAGTATGCAATTCAAGAAGAATCATCCTCCAACTCTCAAGGGTTAGGCAGAATGAATTTTTCAAAGTTTGCACAAAAATATTGCCTTAAAATGAATTTAATTCCAAAGGAAATGATCAAAATGCATCAAGATCAAAAAATAAATTTGGTTTGAGAGTTGGATAATGTTTCTAAATGTTTCTAAATGCAATGTGAATTTTTTGGTGATTTTTAAATACATAAATGCATTTTTAATTAATTAATTTCCATTAACTAATTAAAAATAAACATTTAAGTAATTTAAAAATAATTTTTAATGCAAAAAATAAAAATAAAAATATTTTTGGGTTTTAAAAATTAATGAATTCTTTGACAAAAATGTTCATAATTTTTAAATGATTTTTGCTATTTTAAATAAAATGTATAAATAAATGCAAAGAAAATGAAAATAAAAATGAAAATAAATGGAAGTATGCGCAATGAAGGGATCAGATGCAATCTGGGCTGGGAGAGGTTGACTTGGCGCCACATCCAATGGCCCAAGTTCAAACCTGGCTAATTTCTGTTTTATAATTAATTAAACTAGATTTAATTAATTAATCAGGGATTAGGGTTTAATGACAAGATCCTGGCCACACACACGCGCGGGAGTCAACTCCAGTCCACCTCATATACGGTCCAAATTCAAACTCTCATTAATGACGCTACTAAACCTAATTAGGGTTAAACAAATTCAGACGGCCGGAACAGTGTTCCGGTCGTCTTCTCCGGCGAAACCAAAAACCTAGCTTCTTCTACAGGTCACCATTCTTCAAATTCCTTTCACCAAAATGATCTCCTAATCATTCTAAACCTAAACCCCCACTTAAAATCCATTTATTTTTCATCATAAGCATGAATCGAAGAAAAATATAAAACACGGGCAAACTTTCAGAACAACATGAAATGGTCATTTCTTGCTCATTTTCAATTCTAAACACATCTAGATGATCAGTGCAACATGTAGATTCATTTTGTAACAAGAAAATGAAGTTCTGAGAAAAAAGTTCTTAGGTTATACCTGAGTTGGAGACCTTCGAAAGTGAGCTTTCAGAGCCTCCTTCTTGTGCAAATGGTCTCCTTTGAACCTCCTGAGGCTAATGGAATGCTTGAATGGGGTTGAAAGTGGCTAGTTTGAGAGGTTCAGTTCTGATATGGCAGAAAATGAGGTTCTTGTGTGTTGTGTTTCAGACCATTGTGAGGGGTGGGATTTGTTCTATGGGTGATGTGTGGTTGATTGGTGAAGGAATTATTGAAGTTTGATGGTTGTGTTGGGAGATTCGAAGAGGGAAAGGTTTTGACAGATTTTTGTGTGTGCTGCAATGTGGGAGGATTCAGCTTGTGTATGGTGTGTCTTTGGGTTGCTTGATGTCCACATATCATACTCTGGTTGGGCAGAGAGTTGGTGGTGGCACTGTGGGATTGGTATGGGCAAAATGCAAGAAAGTCAAGATTTGTGTACTCTAAGCATGGCTCGGGTCAGAGGCAATCTTAGGGCTTGTCCTGCCTCAGCTAGAGTCAAGGATGGCCCTTGGATGATTCATGAAGGACTGCAGCATTTGGATCACAAGTTGGAAGTGTTTTTGCAACTTGGCAACTTGTTACATTTCATGATTTTTGGCCATGAACATGTGATAAGTCTTGCTGAATTTTTGGTGTGAGATGCTTCATGAGGTCATGGAAATGTCTTGAGACCAGCTAGAGATCATACAATCCCTTTGAGAATCATTTTGCAAGAAATCCCTCTTTGCACTTTCATGAAGAATGGCTTATGGTTACTTGAAACTCAAGGCATAGAAATGGGAAATTCTTTGGGCCAAACTGAATTTTAAGTCATGCATTGTGTTTGTATGATGATTAGAGGTCACATTGAAGTCACATAAAGGCTTGCCATGAGAATTTGCAAGTTTTCCATTTTGTGCAAAAGTGAAATTTCAATTATTTTATCCAACTTTGCAAGGCCATAACTTTTGATCCAAAATGAATTAGGACAAGTTCTTGTACTTTTTGAAAAGGGAATGATCCATTCTACAACTTTCATGACTAAAGTTTTCTCATTTGAAGCATTTTTGAATCAAAAAGAAAGGGTTGAAAAACTTTCCCAAAATGGCAAGTTTTCATTACAAGTCACTTTCCCAAAAATGCAACTTTGCAAATGGCTTGAAATTCTTCAATTTTGTGAACTTCTAACATCTTATATGACCAAATAAAGTTCATACACATTCAAAATGATGATGAACACCCTTTGGTTGGGTCATTAGGGGCCTCAGATGCCCTGATTTTGCACTGACTTGCCCAAGAAGTCAACTCTTGATCAGATGCCTTCTCCATGGAATTTCTTCATGAAAATTGATATGCATGATCCCTATACCATATAAAGACCAATAGAAACAAGAATGACCAAAAAATTTGAGTTATGGCCTTTAAAACCAAAACCCTAATTTTAGGTCATCTGTGCAGTTAACCCTGGCTCTGCTTCCATGCCTTTCTCAGTTCTTGTGATTCTTTGACTTCTATGATCTTGAAAGGATATAATATGATGCTTGAACACACATGGACCCCTTTGAAGTGATTGATGACCTTTGGAGTGGATCAAATGACTCAAGGAGGGCTCAGATCACAAACCCTAGACACAGATGACTTAGAAACAATGCAGTGAAGCAAAAATGCAATATGAGATGCTATGATTGAATTTATGCATATGAAAAGATCACAAGCCATGGTGTGAAGGGTGAGGGCAAATTTGGGGTGTTTACAGCTGCCTCTATTCAAGCATGAGTTAGCTGTGCAGGATGTAAGCAACGGCTTAACAGACAAACAGGATAACTTGTGGTTGAATACCAAAGACAGTCCAAAATTTGACGTATACGACTCTGCATGGGGAAGTAGGTCATTGATAAACCTATCTTGGTAATGAGGGACCCAGCTGGGGTTTGTAGAAGCTTTCGTCACTCTGTTGTGAGATCTTCAGGCGTTGCTCTTCTGGATAGAGGCTGAAACTCTGTGGGGAGATGGTTCCCTGTCTAGCACTCGGCTGGGAAGAAGAAAGATCACCGAAAGACCTTCCTAGAGATTTCTGTGGGGGATCCTGCTGAGGATGACACTTGACAACTCAGCTGGGGATATGAGCATCTTCTGGTACATGCCCTGAAGGAAATGTTAGAGAAGTGATGCCTGGCAACTCTGATGGGGAGAAAGCATCTCTGGTGCTGTTTGGAAGGTGCTAAGGGAACAATGATTTGGGCAGCCTACTGGGGAGAAGCCTTCATGCCCCATGTTGTGCTTTGGACACCTGCAATCCTGTAAAGACAAAGAAACGCACAAGTACCCCGAGGTATCCCTTACTGGATTCCGTCATAGGAATTTAGACATTCCTAGGAGTAAATATATTTCCTGTAAGCACGCATTTTAGAAGGGAAGCATCTGTATTTATGAAAACAATATCTTAAAGACAATCGGACATTTTTGCAAACGAAAATAAAACGTACGAGACGAAACATGACTGAAAATCTGATTTTATTAATTCATGTGCCCTGAATTGGCAAGATACGGCCAAAGAAACGGATCCCCTGAAATGAGGAAATCGTTACAAATTGAGAAACAAAAAGGTGCTGGCAATGTTGATGACGCTTCAAGGAGCTTCCCTTTTGCTATGACTCGTATGACATTGACGTTCTTCTCATCTTGCTTTCTGAAGAAGGCTGATTCTGACCGAAGCTTGGACCTTTCGGAGCTTGCCAGGTTGTAAGTGATATAGACGAATTCAGAATGCAGTTGTTCGCTTATTCCCTCATTTTGCATGGATCGCCCTTTCGGGTTTTCAATCCACCGGGATACCCATTTTTGCCTGAGTTGTCCAATGCGGCTTTTCAACTCAGCGGGTGTACACACATTTTTTTATTATTTATTTTCCCTTATTTTTGCCCGAGTCTTTTTATTCTGTTTTTGACTCGCCGGGATGCCCTATTTTTGCCTGGACTTACATTCTGTTTTTATGTCCAGCGGGTCATTTTCATGCGAAGTATTTTTTAACTGCATTTGAATTCACAGGGGACAGGAAGTCTTCACCATCCATAGTACTGAGCATCAGTGCTCCACCAGAGAAAACTTTCTTTACTACGAACGGTCCTTCATAGTTCGGAGTCCACTTGCCCCTGTGGTCTGTATGAGGAGGAAGGAGTCTTTTCAGTACGAGATCTCCTACTTGGTATTCTCGGAGCCTGACTTTCTGATCGAAGGCTTTCTTCATTCTCTTCTGATATAACTGCCCACGACAGATTGCAGCTAATCTCTTCTCTTCAATCAGATTCAGTTGCTCGTATCGGGACCGGACCAATTCTGCTTCGTTCAACTTAACATACACCAGTACCCGCAGGGAGGGTAATTCAACTTCAACAGGTAGGACTGCCTCCATACCATACACAAGCTGATACGGTGTTGCCCCAGTGGATGTTCTGATTGACGTACGGTACCCGTGCAAGGCAAATGGTAGCATTTCATGCCAGTCTTTGTAAGTAACCACCATCTTCTGCACAATCTTCTTGATATTCTTGTTAGCTGCCTCAACAGCGCCATTCATCTTTGGCCTGTAAGGAGAAGAATTATGGTGTTGGATCTTGAAGTCCCGACATAGTTCTGCCATCATTTTATTGTTCAAATTGGAACCATTATCAGTAATGATTCGCTCGGGAACTCCATACCGACAGATGATGTCTCTCTTCAGAAATCGGGCTACCACTTGTCTGGTAACATTTGCATAAGAAGCTGCTTCAACCCACTTGGAGAAATAGTCAATATCAATGCCCCACATGGCAAATGGCCAGGGTGAAGACATCACATTCAAAGGATTGGGAGGCACATGCACTTTATCCGCATAAATCTGGCATTTATGGCATTTCCTGGCATAAGCACAACAGTCTGCATCCATTGTGATCCAGTAATATCCCGATCTTAGCAACTTCTTAGCCATTGCATGCCCTCCAGCATGGGTACCAAAAGATCCTTCGTGCACCTCATGCATCAACAAGTCTGCCTCTGTCCTATCAATGCATCTGAGGAGTACCATATCAAAGTTTCTCTTGTACAGGGAACCGTCAGTATTCAGAAAGAAACCACCAGCTAGCCTTCTCAATGTATTCTTATCATTAGAAGATGCCCCAGGTGGGTGTGCTTGATCCTCCAAGAAGCATTTGATATCATGGAACCAAGGCTTATCATCTTTAACAACATCTGCTGCAAATACATATGCTGGTCTGTCAAGTCTGGACACTGAAATCCGGGGCACAAAGTTGGCAGCTTGAACTTTGATCATGGATGAAATGGTAGCCAGAGCGTCTGCAAACTGATTTTCATCCCGAGGGATATACTCAAGCTTGACCGTTGTGAAGAAGGTCAATAACCTCCTCGTATAATCCCGATAAGGTATCAGATGATCTTGGTGGGTGTACCATTTGCCGTTGGTTTGATTGATTACCAGAGCTGAATCTCCGAACACAGTCAAAGTCTTGATCCTGAGGTCAATGGCTTCCTCAAGGCCCATAATACAATCTTCGTATTCAGCTTCGTTGTTAGTGCAGTTAAAGGTGAGCTTTGCCGAGAAAGGCATGTGAACTCCCTTAGGTGTAATGAGTACTGCACCAACACCACGACCATTCATATTAACAGCCCCGTCAAACATCATAGTCCATTCTTCTTCTGGGTCGGGCCCTTCAGTGTGAACAGGTTCTTCATGATCTTTTACTTTTATGAACATGATGTCTTCATCAGGGAAGTCAAATCTCATAGGCTGGTAATCATCAATGGGTTGCTCAGCAAGATAATCAGATAATACACTGCCCTTGATGGCTTTCTGAGATGTGTACTGAATGTCATATTCTATGAGGATCATTTGCCATCTTGCAACCCGTCCGGTAAGTGTTGGCTTCCCAAAAATGTACTTAACTGGATCCATCTTTGAGATCAATAAGGTGGTGTGGGTCAACATATACTATCTCAATCGGCGAGCAGCCCACGCTAAAGCACATCAAGTTTTCTCGAGCAGTGAATAACGTTGTTCACAGTCGGTAAACTTTTTGCTTAGGTAGTATATTGCATACTCTTTTCGATCAGACTCGTCATGCTGGCCCAGCACACACCCCATTGACTCTTCTAATATTGTCAAGTACATGATTAGAGGTCTTCCTTCAACTTGAGGCATAAGGATTTGAGGCTCCTGTAAGTATTCCTTGATTTTTTCAAAAGCCTTCTGGCAGTCTTTGTTCCACCTGACTGTTTGTTCTTTTCTTAACAGCTTGAACAAAGGCTCACAGGTTGTTGTAAGGTGAGATATGAACCGTGAAATGTAGTTCAATCTGCCTAAGAAGCCCCGAACTTCTTTTTCAGTCTTCGGTGCAGGCATTTCTTGAATGGCTTTGACTTTATCAGGGTCAACTTCAATCCCCTTTTCACTTACAATAAATCCCAGCAGCTTACCGGACCGCACCCCGAATGTGCACTTGTTGGGGTTCAATTTCAGTTGGTACTTCCTCAGACGCTTGAATAACTTCAACAGATTCACCAAGTGGTCTTCTTCTGTAAGGGACTTCGCAATCATGTCATCCACATAACATTCAATTTCTTTGTGGATCATGTCATGGAATAAAGTTACCATAGTCCGTTGATAAGTTGCACCAGCATTCTTCAGTCCGAATGGCATCACCTTATAACAGAACGTGCCCCAGGGTGTGATAAAATTTGTCTTCTCCATGTCTTCAGGTGACATCTTGATCTGGTTGTATCCTGAAAATCCGTCCATGAAGGAGAATACTGAGAACTGAGCCGTATTATCAACCAATACATCAATGTGAGGTAAAGGGAAATCATCTTTCGGGTTGGCTCTGTTCAGATCCCGGTAGTCCACACACATCCTCACCTTGCCGTCTTTCTTAGGAACAGGTACAATATTAGCGACCCACGGCGGATAGCTAGTCACAGCAAGGAAACCGGCATCCCACGAGACGAAAATCAGTTTGCAGATGCTCTAGCTACCGTTTCATCCATGATCAAAGTTCAAGCTGCCAACTTTGTGCCTCGGATTTCAGTGTCCAGACTTGACAGACCAGCATACGTGTTCTCAGCAGATGTTGTTAAAGATGATAAGCCTTGGTTCCATGATATCAAATGCTTCTTGGAGGATCAAACATACCCACCGGGGGCATCATCCAATAACAAGAAGACTTTAAGAAGGCTAGCTGGTAGTTTCTTCCTGAATACTGACGGTTCCCTTTACAAGAGAAACTTTGATATGGTACTTCTCAGATGTGTTGATAAGACAGAAGCAGACTTGTTGATGCACGAGGTACACGAAGGATCCTTTGGTACCCATGCAGGAGGACATGCCATGGCTAAAAAGTTGCTAAGATCAGGCTATTACTGGATCACAATGGATGCAGACTGTTGTGCTTATGCCAGAAAATGCCATAAATGCCAGATTTATGCGGATAAAGTGCATGTGCCTCCGAATCCTTTGAATGTGATGTCTTCACCCTGGCCCTTTGCCACGAGGGGCATTGATATGATTGGCAATATTGAACCGACTGCTTCAAATGGCCACAGATTCATCCTGGTTGCCATTGACTATTTTACCAAGTGGGTTGAAGCAGCTTCATATGCAAATGTTACAAGGCAAGTGGTAGCCATATTTCTGAAGAGGGACATCATCTGTCGGTACGGAGTTCCCGAGCGAATCATATAGATAATGGTTCCAACTTAAACAATAAAATGATGGCAGAACTGTGTCGGGACTTCAAGATCCAACACCACAATTCTTCTCCTTACAGGCCAAAGATGAATGGCGTTATTGAGGCAGCTAACAAGAATATCAAGAAGATTATGCAGAAGATGGTGGTTACCTATAAAGATTGGCATGAAATGCTACCGTTTTCCTTGCATGGGTACTGAACATCAATCAGAACATCCACTGGGGCAACACCGTATCAGCTTGTGTATGGTATGGAGGCAGTCCTGCCTATTGAAGTTGAACTACCCTCCCTGCGGGTATTGATGGATGTTAAACTGAATGAAGCAGAATGGGTCCGATCCCGATACGAACAACTGAATCTGATTGAAGAGAAGAGGCTGGCTGCAATTTGTCACGGGCAGTTATATCAGAAAAGAATAAAGAAAGCCTTCGATCATAAAGTCAGGCTCCGAGAGTACCAAGTAGGAGATCTTGTGCTGAAAAGACTCCTCCCTCCTCATACAGACCACAGGGGCAAGTGGACTCCGAACTATGAAGGACCATTTGTAGTAAAGAAAGTTTTCTCTGGTGAAGCACTGATGCTCAGTACTATGGATGGTGAAGACTTCCTGTCCCCTGTGAATTCAGATGCAGTTAAAAAATACTTCGCATAAAAGGACCCGCTGGACATAAAAACAGAATGTAAGTCCAGGCAAAAATAGGGCATCCCGGCGAGTCAAAAAACAGAATAAAAGACTCGGGAAAAAATAAGGGAAAATAAAATAAAAAAATGTACACCCGCTGAGTTGAAAAGCCGCATTGGACAACTCAGGCAAAAAAGGGTATCCCGATGGATTGAAAACCCGAAAGGGCGATCCACGCAAAATAAGGGAATAAGCGGACAACTACATTCTGAATTCATCTGTATCGCTTACAACATGGAAAGCTTCGAAAGGTTCGAGTGTCGGTCAGAATTAGCCTTCTTCAGAAAGCAAGATGAGAAGAACGTCAATGTCATACGAGTCATAGCAAAAGGGAAGCTCCTTGAAGCGTCATCAACATTGCCAGCACTTTTTTTGTTTCTCAATTTGTAACAATCTCCTCATTTTAGGGGATCCATTTCCTTGACTGTATCTTGCCAATTCAGGGCACACGAATTAATAAAATCAGATTTTCAGTCATGTTTCGTCTCGTACATTTTATTTTCGTTTGCAAAAATGTCCGATGCCATTAAGATATTGATTGCATAAATACAGATGTTTCCCTTCTAAAAAATACGTGCTTACAGGAAATATATTTGCTCCCGGGAGTGTCTAAACTCCTATGACGTAATCCAGTAAGGGATACCTCGGGAAACTTGTACGTTTCTTTGTCATACAGGATTGCAGGTGTTCAAAGCACAACATAGGGCATGAAAGCTTCTCCCCAGTAGGCTGCTCAAATCATTATTTCTTCAGCACACCTTCCAAACAGCACCAGAGATGCTTTCTCCCCATCAGAGTTGCCAGGCATCACTTTTCCAACATTTCCTGCAGAGCATGTACCAGAAAGTGCTCATATCCCCAGCTGAGTTGTCAAGTATCATCCTCAGCAGGATCCCCACAGAAATCTCTAGGAGGATCTTTCAATGATCTTTCTTCCCCAGCCGAGTGCTAGACAGGGAATCAGCCCCCGTAGAGTTTCAGCCTCTATCCAGAAAAGCAATGCTTGAAGATCTCACAACAGAGTGACGAAAGCTTCTACAAACCCCAGTTGGGTCCCTCGTTACTAAGAAAGATCTATCAGTGATCTATTACCCCAAGCAGAGTTATATATGCCAGATCTACCAAGGATCTTATCCCCAACTGGGAAATCCACTTCAGGCAGATCAGCCAGAGATCTCCACAGTAGCGGGATCCGAATCCCGGATCGGAATCTTTGCATAATCATAGCATTCGCATCATATTTTCCCCACAGAGCGTAGCATTCCATCTTATGCGGAGCATTACGGCAAAAATCAAAACATATTGTATAATCATAAGCCATGTGTCGAACTGAACACTTGTAAAAATGACCATCCATCAACAATATACAGAATATTTCCCAAATTCCCCACCAGAAAGCCAAAGTATTACACCCACAAATACAACAAACATATACTTTTTGACACTTGTCTGTGCCATATCCCCAGCGGAAAGCCAAAGCGTCCCCTTTACACTCACAACACATGTGTACATATTTATACAATTCCCTGACATCCGTCCGTGTCACCCCCCAGCATAGTTGCCTAAACACTTTGGAAATCAAATACTTGTTTATAATACACTTTTTCTGGCACTCGTCCGTGTCATGCTCTCCCCAGCAAGTTGAACACTCGTCTGTGTCTCACTCATCACTTCCCACTCATACAGATACTCATCCGTATCTTGTATATACCACTTATATCCCCTCAGATTCGACACTCGTCCATGTTCTTTGTTAACTAGTTGGTACTCGTCTGTATCATCATCTCTGAACATGCGTCAAGCGTTTGTTTCTACTGATACTCGTCCGTATCATAGTCTTAAGGATGCTCGCCCGCATCTTTAATCTATGCACCGTGTCAAACACTTATGTCTTCTTGAATTTAGACACTCGTTTGTGTCTACTGTTCCCCAGAAGAGTCCCAGCAAATCCCAGTGAATTATTTCCTTTCTATCTGACATTCGTCCTATGTCATGATACCTTTCGGCAGCCGTACCCTGCCAGGTGATCGTCCTTCACCTTTTTGATGATCGTCCTTCATCACCCCCAGTGGAGTCTCTATTCATTAGAACCCCTTCTTATCCGACATTCGTCCTATGTCGTGATGTTTTTAGCAGCCGTCCCCTGCTAGGTGATCGTCCTTCACCTCTTGATGATCGTCCTTCATCATTTTATCCGGTGGTCGTCCCCATCGTTGATCTTGTTATCTGACATTCGTCCTATGTCATGATAAACCCTAGAGCAGCCGTACCCTGCTAGGTGATCGTCCTTCACCTCTTGATGATCGTCCTTCATCATGCTTATCCGATGGTCATCCCCATCATCGATCTTTTTCTATCCGACATTCGTCTTATGTCGTGGTACTTCCGGCAGCCGTACCCTGTCAGGTGATCGTCCTTCACCTTAGATGACCGTCCCTCATCTTATCCCCAACAGAGTAGCCGTACCCTGCCAGGTGATCGTCCTTCACCTTTGATGACCGTACCTCATCATTTATTTCAAATATCCAGAGAGTCTTATAGCTTTACCTAATTTCCGTCCCCATCATAATCTCTTACATCCCCAGCTTGTCGGCCGTCCCCGTCATTGCTTTGTTTCCCGCATCTTCCCCAGCATGTCGGTCGTCCCCGTCATTGCTTTATCCCCAGCAGTCGTCCTCTGCTCGAAGGTCGTCCTCCGTCGCCCGCACTTTATAATTATACTTTATTTCCTTTTACAATCTATATCCCTTTTCTTCTTCATTCTGTGAGTGCAAATTTTGGACTGTCTTTGGTATTCAACCACAAGTTATCTTGTTTGCCTGATAAGCCGTCGCTTACATCCTGCACAGCTAACTCATGTTTGAATAGGGGCAGATGTAAACACCCCAAATTTTCCCTCACCCATTCACACCATGGCTTGTGATCTTTTCATATGCATAAGTTCAATCACATCATCTCATATTGCATTTTTGCTTCACTTCATTGATTCTAAGCCATCTGCATCTAGGGTTTGTGATCTGAGCCATCCCTGAGCCATTTGAGCCACTCCAAAGGTCATCAATCACTTCAAAGGGGTCCATGTGTTTTAAAGCATCATATTATATCCTCACAAGGTCAAGGAAGTCAAAAAATCATAAGAACTGAGAAAGGCATGGAAGCAGAGCCAAGCTTGACTGCACAGATGACCTAGAATTAGGGTTTTGGTTTCAGAGGCCATAACTCCAAAATTTTTGGTCATTCTTGTTTCTATTGGTCTCTATATGGTATAAGGATCATGCATATCAATTTTCATGAAGAAATTCCATGGGGAAGGCATCTGATCAAAGGATGACTTCTTGAGCAAGTCAGTGCAAAATCAGGGCATCTGAGGCCCCCAATGACCCAACCAAAGGGTGTTCTCCATCATTTTGATTGTGTATTATCTTTATTTGATCATAGAAGATGTTAGAAGTTCACAAAATTGAAGGATTTCAATCCATTTGCAAAATTGCCTTTTTGGGAAAGTGACTTATAATGAAAACTTGTCATTTTGGGAAAGTTTTTCAACCTCCTCTTTTTGATTCAAAAATGCTTCAAATGAGAAAACTTTGGTCATGAAAGTTGTAGAATGGATCCTCCCATTTTCAAAAAGTACAAGAACTCATTCTAATTCATTTTGGATCAAAATTTATGGCTTGTCAAAGTTGGACAAAATCACATAATTTCAAGTTTTACACCAAAGAGGCAAAGTTGCAAAACCTCATGCCAAGGCAAAATGTGACTTCAAATGGACTTCTATGCATTACACAAACCTGAACCATGACCTAAAACTCAGAATGAACCAAAGAATTGTTCATTTTCATGCCTTGATCTTTAAGAAACTTCAAAAGGGCCAAAACTTTGTGAAATTGCAAAAACTCACATAAACCCTAATCCACTTGCTGCATTGCCTCAAATTCGTTTCCATGGACAGCCTTGATTCAAGCTGCAGCAGACATGCCCTTGTACCTTGACTGAAATAGCCCATACCTTATCTTACACAAAAAGTTGACTTTATGCAAAATGGCCCATACCAATCAAGCTAGGGCAGCAACAACTCTCTGACCTATCCAAACTTGATACATGTACCAAAAGGAACTCAACACAACATACAACACAGCCTGATCTCTCCCACAAGTCAGCATCCTCCAAACTCACCTCTTATGCATTTTGTTTCGAATCTCATCACACAATCATAAAACCTCAAAACCAACTTCACCATTCATTCAGAGAAGCTTCATAGAGCATAAACCACCCTTCATCTTGCCCTGAAAAGCCCACAAACAGAAACACGATTTTTCATTCCCCTTGGTCAGAACTTCATCAATCTCAAAAACCAGCCATCATACACTCCAACTAAACCTCAAAGCATCTTCAGGGAGACCATTGGAGAAGCTTTGAAGCAAGGAGGCAGTCTGAAAGCTCCAAACTGAAAGCTTCACCTCAGGTAGCTTCGAAAATTTATTTTTCCAGAAGCTTTATTTTAAGTTCTCAACTTGTTAAGTGTGATTCCCTGAGTGCAATGAACCTTTTACTTTTGAAAATGATGAAGAATTGAGAGTGTATGGCTTGTCTGAAAGTTTTGCAATTTTTGTTCTTGGCTTCGAATCTTGTTAATGGCTGAAAATAAATTGTGTTTGAAGTTAGATTAAGGTTTAGGAAGGTTAGAGGAACAAATCTGGAGCTTTAGAGCTCCAGAAATGACCTAGAGAGTGAGATTGAAATTTTTCAGGGAGAGATGTCACCGGAGAAGACGACCGGAGTTCTTCTCCGGTGACCTGAATGTGATTAGGGCTTAATCTGTGATTAGGGCAAAGTTTGAATTTGGGCCATACGATTGCTCCTTCCCGTGCGTGTTTGTGTGGCCTGGATCTCATGATTAGTCTTAATTTAGGTTTATTTATTTAATTAATCTGGATTAATGAAGTTTGAACTTGGGCCCTTGGATGTGGCGCCAAGTCAATGGTCCCAAGCCCAGATTCAATCCTGACCTCTCCTTTGGCTTACTTTCCTTTATTTTAATTTTAATTCATTTGTTTTATAATTAACTTCTACGAAGTTTAAAAAATAGCAAATCATATTTAAAAATTCTGAATTTTTTTGTCAAGCATTTCATTAATTTTCAGAACCTAAAAATATTTTTATTTTTATTTTTTGCATTAAAAATTATTTTTAAATCATTTAAATGTTTATTTTTAATTAGTTAATGAAAATTAATTAATTAAAAATGCATTTAAGTATTTAAAAATCACAAAAAAATTCACATTGCATTTTAAAACATTTAGAAACATTATCAAACTCTCAAAACAAATTTCTTTTTGGTTCTTGATGCATTTTGACAATTTTCATTGGAATTAAATTCATTTAAAGGCAATATTTTTGTTCAAACTTTGAAAAATCCATTCTGCCTAACCATTGAGAGTTTGATGATGGTTCTTCTTGCATTGCATCCTTCATAGCATGTAGTTTATAGGATTAAATTGGTTTGAATTTATCTTCCATTTTCAATTTGTTTAGCATTTTTCATTGTGAGGTACCTTAAAACCCTAATTGACTTGAGAAATTCATAACTTTCACTAGGTTAAGAGTTAGACCCCCCCCCCTTTGGGCAGTGAACTTGTGTAGGGTTAGGGTACCCTTGATCCCATTTTCAATTTTTTATCACATCATTTGCTTCTGGTTATGAATTTTTGCATTGTATGTTGCATGTAAACCCTAATTTGTGCTTTCCTTTGCATCCACCTCATCTTTGCTTGCATTTAAGAGCTTGACATGACATCTTGTGCATCCACATGATTCATAAAGCATCTTAGGAAATATTAGAATCATGTTTGATCATTGCATCTTTCCTTTGCCATGTTGTATGTTCATTTCACTTCATAAACATTCTTGAATCTTATGGTTCAAAGCATGCTTCATTTGCATCCTTATGCTTGTTTGATCACTCTCATCTCTTGTCATGTGTTTGCATCATCTCTTAGCATCATTAACATCATGAATATGTTTCTGACTTTGTCTTGCATCATGACATTTCATCTCATTTGCATTGCATTTCATTTCTTTTGCTAACTTTTCAGGTGGTAAGTTGTTTTGAGAAGTGAATTTGCCTTCACTTCTCACAATCTCTTCTCATCTCTCTTGCATCATTGCTGCATTTTATCTTGTGTATTGGAGTGAGCTTACTCATCCATGTTCAACTCTCACTTTCTTCCTTCAAGCAACTTGTCTTCTTAAGTGAAGCAAGTTGTCTTGCTTCTCTCTGTTTCTTTCTCCTTTCATTTGCTTCTCTCCTTGGTGGCTCTTTGAAGATCTTTCTCTCTTAAGCCTCATTAACCCTAGGAACAACCAAGCATGATCATAATTAGGGTTTAATTAGTCCCCCATTTAGTTCTGCCTTTGTGTCATCTTTGAGTCTTCTCTTCTCATCTCATAATCAAGGACTAAACCTTAAAGGTTTTAAGGCTTTGTGATTAAGGTTATGCATGCATCCTTCTATTAGGATGGAGTGTATAACTTTAATCCTAAGTGTTAAACCCTTAATGTGTTTAAATCCTTTAATCAATCCATCTTAATAATCACTAAGACATCAAGCTTGTAACTTGGGCCTTGCATTAGGGTTCTAATTCTTCCTTAATTGGTTAAGAAGGACTATCCCTAGTGTTAATGGACAAGTCCCCCTCAAGTTGTCTTACAAATCATAAAATCCACTTCATCATCATACCATTAATAAAATCCACTTAATCAAAGGCTTGTTTTGTCATGAGTTTAATCCCTAATCATGGATTAAGTTGAAGTATCTTCCTCAGCTTAAATGTGCTCATCTATTATCCTTCTATTAGGATGGTGTAATGGGTCCATTAAATCTTTGATTATGGCTTAAACTCATTACTCAACACTAAACAAAAACATCTAAATAAATGCAAGTAGGTTAATGACCTTAATCCTACATCATGGTGATTAAGTGTGAGGTGCTTACTTCACACTTAAGGTATTCTCATTACCCCTAATTAGAGGGAGGATGTGATGAGTTTACTAATCCATTGGTTTAGGCTTAAGCTCATTAACTTATGACAAACTTCAAAAAAGCAATAAAAGATTAAAAACACAAAAACAAACAATAATCGTCTCCTCCGGGATTCTTTCCTCATCTCATTCACTCACAAACGAGAACTCGCTTCTTCCGTCTAATGTAAGACAGTTTGCACCTGATCCAGACAGGTCATACACTTGAGCATAGACAAGCAAGCAGTTCATGGGTCAATTTATCTTTTAGTCTCTTTGAGTCGAACTACGGTGTTCTGACTTCCTCATTGCACGAGAGGATACGTAGGCATAACTTAACGGTTATCGAACAAAAGTCTCTGTATATTCCCCCTCCTCCCGGCATCATTCTTTAAGCCTCGTAGTCTTGAGCTTCATATTCCCCTTCTTACACTGACACCTCTCTTATACACTTCACACTTCTCTTACACTGACACTTGCATTCTTTCCAGCTTTGAAACACAAGTTGCACAGACACTACCCCTTTAAAAAAATATTTTAAGCGTGGATCCCGTCGAGTACGGAGGACAATCTGGGTGCTAATACCTTCCCAGGTTGTAACCAACCCCCTTTCTCAGTCTCTCTGGTTCGCAACCGTATTATCCATCCTTTCTTAGGTCTATGCAGCATTACCTTTCCTTCGGGATAAAAATGCCTAGCTGGCGACTCTTTTCATTTCTTTCTCTTTCGCCGACCGTTCGCGTCTGTACCCCATTTGACCTAGCCTCATTTGGTGGGAGCGACACCATGCAAGTCCCCGGGGCACGCTTGTGTTTTCTGTTGTTGCAGGTTGCTGGATGGCGTCACATTCTCCCAAGCATAATACTTCCCCAGCTAAGTCTTGGAAGGCAGCCCAAGTAGTTTATTATCCCCAATGGAGTATGCTCAGCAGGAAGCTGAATGCCTAATGTCCCCACAGAGCTCAGAATTAGCAAAATTCTCTCCCTATCTAGAGCATTGTTGAAGCATCTTTCCCAGCCAAGTCTAAAGATGATCCTTCCCCACAGAGTTCATATTTGATTTTCACTTCCATCAGTGAAATATTCCCCAGAAAAGTTGCCATTCTTTTGGTTAATATGATGATACAGTCAGGTATTCATCACCTCAGTCAGAGTTAGGTGTCAAGGCCTCTTGACTTGTTCTTCCCCTGCAGAGTTTTAACTCTTGTGGCCAATCAGGCATTTGTTGGTTGCTCGTCTGCACTTCTCCAGCACTCGTCTGTGTTCATGCTTTATTGCTGCTCGTCTGCATCTTTCAACACTCGTCTGTGTTATCCCTTTGGTATTGCTCATTTACTATTCCCCAACAGTGGCCTATGATATTTGTTGTTGCTCATCTGCAATTTTCCAACACTCGTCTGTGTTTGATATGTACTCTGTTGTTGCTCGTCTGCAACTTCCCAACACCCGTCTGTGTTGGATGTTTGATGATCTTTGTTGTTGCTCATCTGTGCTTCCCGACACTCGTATGTGTTTGATACCTGTAATGTTTCTGATTGCTCGTCTGCATTCTCCGGCACTCGTCTGTGTTTGTTATCTGTTTGAAGCTCGTCTGCTTTGTCTGGATACTCGTCTGTATCATCTCTAACACTCGTCTGTGTTAGCTTATATCTGTATGTGTTGATTTGCTGATTATCCTAGTACTTATTTGTATGGCTACTCCAAATGCTCGTCTGTGTTTGAATTTCTGGTATTTGCCTATACCAGTGGCTGATATTCGTCTGTGTCATTACTTGAAGCGCTCGTCTGTGTTTCTTAGATCATCGTCTAATACTCGTCTGTATCATTGACTTTTGGCGCTCGTCTGTGTCATTTTGATGATTATCCAATACTCGTCTGTATTGAAGAGGTTTAAGATCCTGACTGTGGGAATAAATGTCAAAATGGTTACCGGTCCTGGCATAACAGGTATATCCGAAGGAGGCTCGTCTGTCTCAGGAACCAATTATTATTGATGCACCTATCGTAACAGGTTTGCTCGAAGAAGACTCGTCTGTCTTGTACCATATATCCACGGATAATATATGAAGAAGGTTCGTCTACCTTGATTATACATGTCTATCCCACAGACTTAAGTGCATCCCGGTCCTGGCGTAACAGGTATATCCGAAGGAGTTTCGTCTGTCTCAAGTCATTGGTTTTGCAAAGTGTTTGAGGACTCGTATGTCCAGCTCCTGGCGTAACAGGATTGTTCGAAGAAGACTCGTCTGTCAAAGTATTCTTATTCTAGATAACAGGTTCAACTTGGAAGAAGCTCGTCTGCTTTTTCTCCCCTCCAGTCACCAAAGCGTCACTTGGTTGGGTTTATTTCCTAGTGTCTGCATTCTTCGTCAGAATGCAAATTTCCGGTCTTCTTGGTATTCAACCACAGTTTATCTTGAACAGTCGATAACCCGTGCTACCGTCCTTTTCAAATTAACAGTTGTTTGAATAGGGGCAGCTGTAACACCCCAAATTTGCCCTCTTTATTTTAAGCATCATATCACATCATATTCATCATGAACATATCATATTCTTAGCATCCTAGCATGGAAAGATGAGGCATAACATTTCTCATGACCTAGCATTAGGCATATGATCATTTGTGGAGGTTCTTGAGGCATCACAAGCCATGACAAGGGTCCCATTGGTTTTTTATAAGTCCTATGAGGGGTCTATGTTGCATTGACAAGCTCAAGTTCATTTGCAAAAGCTCAGAAGGTTGGAAGATCATCAAGGATTCCAGGCTAGGGCAAAGCTCCTACACAATGGTCCTAAACTAGGGTTTGAGATTCAAGCTTGAGAACCTTAAAACTTTGGCCATTTAATTTGTGCAAAGTCTTTTATATGTCAAGAGGATCCTAGGTACCAATTTTGGTGAGAAAATTCCTTGTGGAAGTCAAGCATTTCCTCAGTTGCTTGCAGATGAAGTAATTGGTCAACTGTGCCTTAAAAAAGTCAACTGTGTGGTTTCAAGGGGTCCAACCCAATTTTTATAGCCAAGGGATGTTCTTAAAATGTTATAATAGGTTTTGCAAGTTCAAAGATCAAGAATCATGAAGTTTTGAGGGTTTTTGCAAAATTGGTGCAAAGTTGGTTTTAAGGAAATTCCATTTTTGGCAACTTTTGCCCTAAAATTCAAGTGACCTTAACTTAATCAAAAATTCTTCAAATGTACCAAAGTCAAACATGAAAGTTGGAGATTAAGGCCTCCCATTTTCATAAAGTACAAGTACTTTTTCATAGCATGTGTGGTTTGGAATCTAAGCCCCTCGAAAATTTGGCTAAAATTAGGGCAAATGTTGATTTTCATGCATGCACCAAGGGCCAAAAGTTTTGAAACTTCATTTTGAGTGTTGGTATGGATCCAATATGTTTACAAAGTTAAAATACAATGTATTTGGCATACTTTGCTCCAAATAAATTCACAAATTCGTGCACAACAAGAATGTTATTCCAAAAGTATAAAAAATGCATGAACATGAAAAGTGTGTGATACTTTGATCTAATGGCCAGGATTTTGTTTGTTTGAGATTAAGGGATCAAATTAGAGTTCACATGGGCAAGAGGCCAAGGAAAGCATGAGGATTACATGATATCACACAAAAATTGCAAAATTTGCAAAATCACAAATACTTTTCATTCCCACGTGCAAACTTCTTGATTTCTTCAGCATTGGCTCATGAGAGGATATATAACAAATTAGGGTTTCATCTTGCCTCAGTTCTCTCTCATTCTTCAGTTTCCAAGTTTGTGCATAACTTGCATTTTCTCTCAAATCTCCTCACACACAAGCTCTCTCCAAAAACAAATTGTAGATCCTTGATCCTTGGAAGCTCAGGATCATTAATCTCACCATTGTTCAAGCTATCTCTCAAGATCAAGAACCTTGCCATTTTAGGGAAGTTGCTTTCAAAGCTCAAGATCCAGCAAGATTCAAGGCTCTAGTTGCATTTATTTTGCAACTAGAGAGCATTTGGAGTGATTTTGCTTCATCATCTGGACTTCTAGCACGTTTTCTCAAGATCTGCAAGTTCAGGTAACATCCAAATCTTCAGATCTGAAAATGAAATTGGTTGTGTGTTTTATGATCCTTGATGTTCACTGATCATTATGCCATGTTTAGTTTCGAAATTGGTGCATTAGTGAGTGTGTAATTTGAAGTTTCTTGGTCATAACTATTTTTTCTCGATCTGTGAGATTCTTTGATCCAATGAAAATTTCAATGCCATTTTTGAATTCAGGGCATCTCAATTACCCAATCTGGAGCTATTTGTTCATTTGAATTGTTGTTTGTTCATGTTGTTTAATTTCCGGTGCCGGAGCCCTAGCTCCGGTCACCGGAATCTGCAAATTTTGTTGTTAGGATTTCCAGAGGTTAGTGATGACCTCTCCACCCTCAGATCTTTCCTCACACGCGCCCAGATCTTGACACCTCATTAATGAGTGTTGCCTCTCTCTCACGTGCCATGTGTTTCTGTTTTAATTCATGATATTTCTCACCCCACCATAATTGGCATACTCCCTCAGCTCATAACCTATCAAACAACCACGTCAATTAATGAACCTCTTCACAGGACGCATTGGATCCATCTCATGGCCATTCTTTTTCCAGTTATTTTCTGAATATCCACCCTATATAATATGAACCAGCGCAAGTCCATTGGGCCATAACTGCTTTTCGCACCCCCCACAGCCATAAGCCCAAATCATTTGAACTATATTCCTGACTATCCACACCCCCATCATGTCTCTCATTTTATTTCTTTTATTTCCTTTTTGGTTTTCAATTATTAAAATTAGTTCCAATCATCAAAAAATTCCAAATTAATTCATGGTAGTCCAATTGAGTTTTCTCTAATTTTCTATATTTTTATTTTCCTTTTATTTTCAATATCCATGTGTCATTTAATTCTTCCATCTTAATTAATTCATTTTGAGTCCTTTTTGAGCACCCTGTCTTGTTCAATTTCCATAGTGTTCATATTTTTGAGTTTTGTGTTGGTTCTTTTTGCTCTAGATTCCTAAGAGGATTTAATTTATGTGTGATTTTCCCCCTGATTTTTTAGAAATTTGTTCATTGGGTTTTGGTCCTTGCCTTGTGATGGAAGTTTCTTAACCCTAGTTTATGTTCTTGTCCTCATTTGACCTATCTAGCTTTTGAATTTCTCCCAATCCTTTTGGCACATTGTTATATCATGTTTGAGGATCATTTTTCCTAAGTTGTGGAATTTTTAGATGCATTGTTGATTTGATGTGAATTTTGGTTCATACCTTGTCCCATTTTGCTTCCTTATGATTATAAGGTCTCTTATTAGCTTAGAAAGGCACTTGTGCCAACTTCTTCTTCTCATTTGGGGTCTCTTTGGGGTATGGGTACCATTCTGATCTTATATTAGGGTTTGTGTCTTAGAAATATTGTGTTTGGCTTGTCTTTTAAGTTCTTCCATTTCTTATGTGCTTTCACCTCATCTCCTTACTTCTTTCCTTCCATAAGTTGATTGTTTGACCTTATACTTCTCCTTTCTTCATCTCTCTTGCTTATTAAGCATTTCTTTGACTTGATTTGGTTCTGGTTGTGTGCCTTAAGTTCATGCTTTGTGCATTTTGCTTTGCATTTCATTAAGTTTGCTTTGTCTTGCCATGTGTTTCATGTTGCATCTTAATTGACTTGCATGCTTCTTCTCTCATTTTTGTTTCTTGCATTTGCATTGGAAATTTGTATATATGATTTCATTTCTGTTTGTATGATGTTGGCATGTCATTTTGCTCATTGTGTTTCACTTGTATGCTTATGTTACTAACCTTTTCAGGGGCTATGGTAAGTGAGAGGTGTGGAAGTGATTCCTACATCTCCAAATCTCATCTCTTCTCTTATTATTCTTAATTGAGCTAACCCTTTGCTTGTTGGTCTTAGGCCTTACTCATCTCATTTCTTCTTCTTCTCTTCTTCTTTCTTTCTTCTTTAGGATAAAATACCACACTAACCTTAGGATATCCATGCATGACAACACTTAGGATTCTTTAGTCCCCCATTAGACTTTTACCTTTAGATCCTTTGGTTCTTCTTCTCTTCTCATATCATAACCTTAAAGAAAACATCTTAATAAAGTTTGAAGTAATACCTTGAACAATAGCCTTATCCCATGAGGTACTTGTAGTCTTCCCATCTTGGGATAGTACAAGCTTACCTTGTGATGCACAAGTCTGATCAAGGTATCTTCTTCACAAAGAAAAGCATAAAAAACACTTCTTCATTGTAAATACCAAAAACACTTAATAATTTAATGAGTTAGTGAGCTTAGGCCCTAATTTCTGGATTCAAGTTTTGGGGATCTTCTCCTTACTTGAGTGTGCTTGTTCTATTATTCCATCTTGGAATGTAGTGACAAGTGCACATTCCATGGAAAAGAGCTTGAGTTCACTTCCTTGTGACACACTCATAAAAGCTTCTAAAAAACACAAACAAACAATAAGCGTCTTTCCTTTGGGAATTCTTTTCTCATCTCCTTCGCTCCGTACGTGAACTTGCTCCTACTTGTCATTTTGCAAGACGGTTACGCACTCGTCGTCCGAGTCTGCAACACCTGAGAAATGGCATAGGCAGTTCAAGCCTTAATTCACAAGCAATTTCTTTTCTACCCTAGTTAGGGGAACTACGGCGTCTCTGATCCTCATTGTCCTGATGAGGTACGTAGGCAGCGGGGTAGGGCCCGTTTGAGCACACTCTTTTATTTTCCCTACATTTTCCCCATTTCTTTTCTTTCTTATCCAGTTTCAGTTTCAGTTTTGCAGCAGCTTTCATTTCTTCACCCTTTGAAGCAGTTTCTTTTGCAAGCGTGGATCCCGTCGGGTACAGCGGATGATCTGGGTGCTAATACCTTCCCAAGTCGTAACCGACTCCCGAACTCAGTCTCTTTGGTTCGCAGGACCCGTGTCCTTCCTTTTCTTTTTCTTCTAGTTTGTGCAGCATTACCATTCCCGTTCCTTCGGGATAAAAATGCCTGGCTGGCGACTCTATTCTTTTCCGCGCCACTTTCGCGTTTGTACCAGGATGGAAATCCGGGGAGCGACACCTGTCAAGTATATTTTCGAGAAACCAGCATTAACTGGAAGGGTTGCAAGGTGGCAAATGATCTTAACAGAGTACGACATACAATATACTTCCCAGAAGGCCATCAAAGGAAGTGTATTGTCAGATTATCTTGCGCAGCAACCGCTTGAAGACGACTATCAGCCGATGAAGTTTGATTTCCCTGATGAGGACATCGTGTACCTCCAGGAAAGAGATTTTCAGGAACCACTTCTGGAGGAGGGGCCTAATCCTGAACCCAAACGGAAGCTGATGTTTGATGGGGCAGTCAATATCAACGGACGTGGAGTTAGTGATGTTCTTATCACCCCCGAAGGTGTTCATTTTTCCTTCGCTGTCAGAATTACTTTTGGCGACAGCAACAATGAAGCGGAATACGAGGCGTGCATAATGGGAATAGAGGAAGCTATTAATCTTCGTATTAAGACCCTCAATATATTCGGAGATTCAGCCCTCGTCATCAACCAGATTACCGGCAAGTGGTATACACATCAAGAGCACTTAATTCCTTATAGGGATTATGCCAGAAGATTGTTGACGTTCTTCACAACGGTTAAGCTTCAATACATACCACGAGATGAGAATTAATTTGCCGACGCATTGGCTACTCTCTCTTCATCCATCAAAGTCTTGTGTTGGAACTATGTGCCCAGGATTGACATTTCCAGGCTCGATGCACCAGCTTACGCTTTCTCTTTAGACGCAGTGTCTGATGAGAAACCTTGGTATTCTGATATCAAGCTTTTCCTGGAAAAACGAGAATACCCAACTGGGGCATCATCCAATGACAAGAAGACCTTGAGAAGACTTGCTGCTAGCTTCTTCTTGAACACAGATGGGGTTTTGTATAAGAGGAACTTTGACATGGTCTTGCTCAGATGCGTGAATAGACACGAAGCAGGCTTGTTAATAGAGGAAGTGCACGAGGGATCTTTCGATACCCATGCAGGAGGGTATGCTATGGCTAAGAAGTTATTGAGATCAGGGTATTATTGGCTAACAATGGATGCAAACTGTTGTTCATACGCCCGTAATATCCACAAGTGCCAGATATATGCAGACAAAGTGCATGTCCCTCCAAGCCCTCTCAATGTCATGTCATCTCCTTTGCCCTTTTCTATGTGGGGCATTGACATGATCGGGAAGATAGAGCCTACCGCTTCGAACAGTCATCGTTTCATCTTGGTTACAATTGATTACTTCACCAAATGGGTTGAAGCAGCATCTTATGCCAATGTCACTCGTCAAGTGGTAGCCCGATTTCTGAGAAGAGACATCATTTACAGATACGGAGTGCCCGAGCGAATTATTACTGACAATGGTTCCAACTTAAACAACAAGATGATGGCAAAGCTGTGCCGGGACTTCAAAATTCAGCATCACAATTCTTCTCCTTACCGGCCAAAGATGAACGGCGCGGTAGAGGCGGCTAACAAGAATATCAAGAAGATTGTGCGGAAGATGGTTGTCACTTACAAAGATTGGCACGATATGTTACCATTCGTGCTGCATGGGTACCGAACGTCAGTCAGGACGCCAACTGGGGCAACTCCCTTCTCCTTGGTGTATGGCATGGAAGCAGTCTTTCCTATTGAGGTAGAAATTCCTTCATTGCGTGTGATGATGGACGTGAAGCTTGATGAGGCTGATTGGGTACGTACCCGATACAATCAGTTGTGCCTAATTGAGGAAAAGTGATTAGCAGCTATCTGTCATGGTCAGCTTTATCAGAGGAGAATGAAGTGAGCATTCGACCAATGAGTACGTACTCGAGAGTATCAAGTAGGCGAGCTTGTGCTCAAAAGGATCATTCCTCCAGGTTCAGATCACAGGGGTAAGTGGACCCCAAACTACGAAGGCCCGTTCATAGTAAAAAAGGTTTTCTCAGGTGGGGCGCTGATGCTCACTACTATGGATGGAGAGGATTTCCAGTCTCCTGTTAACTCGGATGCAATTAAAAAATACGTCGCCTAAAAAGACCCACTGGACACAAAAATAGAATTAAAGTCCATGCAAGAAAAGGGCATCCCGACGAGCTAAAAACAGAATAAAAAGCTCGGGCAAAAGTTAGGGAAATAAGATAAAAAATGTACACCCGCTGAGTTGAAAAGCCACATTGGACAGCTCAGGAAAAAAAGGGTATCCCGGTGGATTGAAAACCCGAAAGGGCGATCCACGCAAAACAAGGGAATAAGCGAACAACTGCGATCCGGGTAATCTGAACCAAGTCACTGTTTCGTGCAGTCTGACAATATCAGAAGGATAGGAATCAGTCCCCTCATCTTATTCAGAAAGCAAAGGCAAGAACAGAAAGTCTTGAAGACATGCTGGTCATAGCAAGAAGGAAACTCATTGGAATACCATATACATTGCCACTAGGATAGTTTATTTTCTCAATTTTACGGTAGCTACCACTTTCCAGGTAATTGCTTCCTGATGTAAAATTTTGCTTATTCAGAGGCCTTTCAATAAATGAGTATTCAGTCATAAAGCCGTGTTGCGTGTTTACTTTGTTTGCAAAAATGTCCTGAATTTTTGGCAAAAGAACATTGCATATGAAACATGTTGATTTTTCAAAAAAACAAATTGACATGGCAGGGAGACAATAAGAATAATCTTTGAGTGTCGGGTGACAATGGATGAACAGATCATACCATGCAAGTCTCCGGGGCACATGTGTGTATACTGTTGTTGCAGGTTTTGCAGGGAAATATTGCACTCCCCCAAGTAGAATTTCGGATCTAATAAAAGAGGGTGTCATCCCCAAGTGGTGTTTGCCCTTCCCAAGAAAGACGTATTTTCCCCAGTAGAGTTCAGATGGAACCGTTCCCAGGAGAGCTAGAGCAAGTGAGATCCTCAGCAGAGTTGCAAACCTAACCGAAGAGGTTCGTCACCAATCGGGGTCTTTATGGACTATCCCCAGTGAGCAACTGAATGCTTATATCCCCAGTGAGTCCGTCAATTTATTTTTGGCCCATGGGACAAAAGCGGAGTTGTTTTTCCACAGTGAATTCCCAGTAGGCAGCTGAAGGCCTTACTTCCCCACAGAGTTAGAATTGTCATAATTCTCTCCCTAGCAAGGGTTGTTTAACAAAGCATCTGAATGTTTGATTACCCAGTAAAGTCCCCAGCCGGGTCGGAAGGTCGTCATTTCCCTGCAGAGTCATAACCGAGATTCACTCCCATCATCGGAGTACTCCCCAGAGAAGTTGTCAATCTATTCTTGGCCATGCGATGATACAAACTGTCGTTGGTTTCCCCAGTCAGAGTCAGGCATTGTCAAAGCCTCTTGACCTGTATCCCCTACAGAGTCGGGATTATTGTTGCCAATCAGGGCATTCCGTGATTGCTCAGCTGTATCTCCTGGCACTCGTCTGTGCTGAATATTCGTTTGTGCTCGTCCGCACTTCTCAGCACTCGTCTGTGTTTAAAACCTACTGAATGTTCATCTGCATTCCCAGCACTCGCTCGTTCGCGAATTACTCTTCGTCCATATCTCCCCGGCATAGTGGTATGTCCTACTGGGATGTCGTTGCTCATATGCTTTCCCCTGCAGTCGCCTATGGATGGTATATTATGTTGCTCGTCCGCATTCTTCTGCATTTGTTTGTGTTTGGTTCAGTTGATGCTCGTTTGCACTACACAACACCTATATGTGTTTTACAATTTGATAACTGCTCGTCTGCATAGTCTCCAACACTCGTTTGTGTTCGAAATTTAGTAATGCTTCTCCAACACTCGTCTGTGTTCGGAATCTAAGGGTGCTCCCCCATCACTCGGTTGTGCTTGATATCAGCTGGATGCTCGTCCGTGTTTCCCGGCACTCGTCTGTGTTTGAACTTATGTTTTGCTCATCTGCATCTCCCTAACACTCGTATGTGTTTACATTTTGATAACTGCTCGTCCCCAACACTCGTCTGTGTTTAAAATTATATTTTGCTCGTCCGCGCCCTCCAGCACTCGTCTGTGTTTGTTATCTATTTGAATCATGTTTGCATTGTTGGATACTTGACTGTATTGCTGCCCCAAACACTGGTCTGTATGTACTAATTTGATACTACCCCAAGTGCTCGTCTGTGTTAGGTTTCTGGTATTCGTCCGTATCAGTGGCTGGTATTCGTCTATATCATCGCCTGAAGCGCTCATCTGTGTTTCTTAGATCATCGTCTGATTTTCGTTTGTATCATTGACATATAGCACTCGTTTATGTTCTTTTGATGATCATCCAATACTCGTCTGTATTGAAGAGGTTTCAAGTCTTGACGGTGGGATTAAAACGTCAAAATGGTTACCAGTCCTGGCGTAACAGGTTCATTCGAAGGAGGTTCATCTGTCTCAAACACCGCTCATCTACGTAAGATTTGTGAAGAGGGTTCGTCAAATCCTAATGTTGCACCTGGCATAACAGGTTTGCTCAAAGAAGGCTCGTCTGTCCTAGACCATATGTCTACGGATAACATATGAGTAGGGTTCGTCTATCCTGATTATGCATGTCTATCCCACAGACTTAAGTGCATCACCATTCTTGGCGTAACGGGTTTATCCGAAGGAGGTTTGTCTGTCTCAGATCGTATATTGCGAAATGTATGAGGGCTCGTATGTCCAGTACATGGCGTAACAGGTTTGTTTGAAGAGGACTCGTATGTCCAGCACCTGGCGTAACAGGTTTGTTCGAGGAAGACTCGTCTGTCTAGGTTTTTCTATCTGAAATAACAATTCAGCTTGGAAGGAGCTCATCTGCTTTCTCCCCACTTCAGTCGCCAAAGCGTCATTTGGTCGGGTTTATTTCCCATCGCTTGCATTCTCCAGCAGAGTGCAAATTTCAGGTCTTCTTGGTATTCAACCACAGTTCATCTTGAACAGTAGATAGCCCGTGCTATCGTCCTTTTCAGATTAACAGTTGCTTGAATAGGGGAAGCTGTAATACCCCAAATTTGCCCTCTCCTGTTTAGCATCATCATCACATCATATTCATCATCAACATGTCTTGTCCTTAGCATATTGCATAGAAAAATGAAGCATGGCACTTGCATATTCCAGCATAAGGCATATGATCAATCATTAGGGAAATTCAAAGTTCACAGGGCATGTTGTAGGTTTGACATCATGGTCAAGGCCTAAAAAAGGATTGAGGATCAAAATCAGATCAAAACAGTTGGCACCGGCTTATCTTTGAAGGTTCCCACCAAAAGGAGAGAAATTCAAAATTCACTGGCGTTAACCGGTTAACGAATTGGTTAACCGGTTAACGGCCACGAATTTTGAATTTCCAGCAGCATTTCAGCATATGTGATTTTTGTTCCAATTTCCATTTTCTGATTTTATTCATTTGGAATTAATTGGAAATTAAAAAGAAGGATCTAGAGCACTTGTCCAAGCCTTATCCCATTGCTACATCCTAATCACACTACCCAAACCATAATTTTAGATCCCAAGCCTAATTTTTGGGCCACAAACCTAAACCCTATTTAATCATTTCTCTCCAAACCACAAGGTCTCTCCCTCATTTTTTCACTCTCATTTCTGAATTTTCACTCCTCTCACTCACAATTCTCTCACTTTTCTCTCCCAATTTTCCAAATCACTCAAAGTTCCTCTTTGAAGATCACATAACCTTGCCTTGAGGTGTGTGGATCTTGGAACTAGACCTCCATCCATAGCTTCATTGCATCTTTTTGCTGGTTTAATTGGTGATTCAGATCTGGTTTGGGATCTATAAGTGCTTTTGGATCCAAAATTCTGCATCAAGAGCTTGTTCTTGCATTTATTTTGCATGGAGTGTGAAGCTTAGCACCAGATCTTCAAAGATTTACGCGATATCTATCGTTTTCGGCTCGATCAACAATTACCAAAGCATAGCTCAACTTTGTAGATTGGTTAAATTCAGATCTAGCTCTGATTTTTTAGCTTATTTGCATGCTTGTGCTTTAGATCCACCATGTGTTTGCGTATTTGCTTGTGTTAATTGAATTGATTGATTGATTTGTGATCGGAGCTATGTATTGATGTTTATAAGCTTCATGATGCCATTTGAAGTGAATTGATGCATTATTTTAATGTTCATATGCTTGCTGATTTGGTATAAGATTGTTTGGAAAAGCTGGTTGTAAGCTGATTTTTGCAGGATTTGCTGCTGTCTTAACAACGTTAACCGGTTAACGGATTGTTTAACCGGTTAACGCACCTGAATTGTGATGTGTTTATGCAGGTTTTGGCATGGTTAACCGGTTAACAGATTGGTTAACCGATTAACACTGAAGCAGTGAGCCATTTTTTCCTTATTTCTAGCATGTTTGATCTCCATACTTGTTTTAAATGCCATGGATCATTGTATGATCATTGAATATGATTGTTTGGGTGATTTGCTTGCTGATTGATGCATGCTTCCATGTTCTCGACGCGTAAATGCTTGTTTGTGCTATGTTCGGCACGATCGCTTGATTTTGGTTTGGCGTGAGCTTTGAGCATGTCATTGCCATGATTTTATTAGTGAACATGTGCTGGATATTAGCTAATTTGTAGGGGCTCATGGTAAGAGAAGTGTGGATGTTCATCCACATTTCAACTCTTCATCCTTTTCCTTTTTTTCAAGTTGCTTTCTCTTTGTGTTTTGATGTGCCTTATGCCATCATGTAATTCAACTCTTTTCTTCCCCCTCTAGGAGCAACTTATCTCGTTTAGAGGAGTAAGTTGCTTGCTAGCTCTTGTTTCCTCTTCTTTTTGCTCCTCTTTGTTTCTTCTTTCTTCTTCATTAGGATAGTTGAAACCTCACTAACCCTAGGACCTCTTTTGCATGATAACGTTAGGATTAGTCTTTCCCCATTTTAGACTTTTACCTTTTTGCTCCTTTGGTTCCTTTCTCTTCTCATCTCAAAACAAAACCTAAAAAACATTAATAAAAAGAAGTGACTTCTTGTGTAATAGCCTTATTCCATGGGGCATATGTATTCATTCCATCTTGGAATAGTGCATTTGTCTAGCATGATGCACAAGTTGGATCATGAAGTCATCTTCATCAAAGAAAAACCCTAAAAAACATTTCTTCATTTTAATCACTAAAACACTTAATAAATTCAACAAGTCAATGAAATTAGGCCCTCGCCTTTGGAAACAAGTCTTGGATACGTTATCCTTACTTGGTGCGCTTATTATATTATTCCATCTTGGAATGTAGTACAAGTCCACATTCCATGGAAAAGAGCTTGAGTTCATTCTCTTGTGCCACACCAATAAAAAAAAGCTCTAAAAAACACAAACAGACAATGATCGTCTTTCCTTCAGGAATTCTTTTCTCATCTCCTTCGCTCCGTCCGCAAACTTGCTTCTTCTTGTCATTATGCAAGATGGTTATGCACTCGTCGTCCGAGTCTGCAACACCTGAGCATTGGCATAGGAAGTTCAAGTCTTAATTCACAAGCAATCATTTCCACCCCTAGTAAGGGGAACTACGGCGACTCTGATCCTCATTGTCCAGATGAGGTACGTAGGCAGCGGGGTAGGGCACGTTCGAGCACAATCTTTATTTTCCCTACATTTTTCCTCTTTGTTTTCTTTTCATTTCTTTTTCTCATTTCCGTTTCATTTTCAGTTTTTGCAGCATCTTCCATTTCTTCGCCCTTTGAAACATTTTCTTTGCAAACGTGGATCCCGTCGGGTACGGAGGACGATCTGGGGTGCTAATACCTTCCCAGGTCGTAACCGACTCCCGAACCCAGTCTCTTTGGTTTGCAGGACCCGTTTCCTTCCTTTTCTTTTCTTTGGTTTGTGTAGTATTACCATTCCCGTTCCTTCGGGATAAAAATGCCTGGCTGGTGACTCTAACCTTTTCCGCGCCACTTTCCCGTTTGTACCAGGATGGAAATCCGGGGAGCGACACCATTGTCTCTGATAATCCTTTCAGGGATGCCATATCTGCATATAAGATTATACTTGATGAATTGAGCCACAATATTCTTGGTAACAGAAGCAAATGAAGCTGCCTCTACCCATTTTGTGAAGTAATCAATAGCTACAAGGATGAAACGATGTCCATTGGAGACAGTAGGTTTGATCTCACCAATCATATCAATGCCCCACATGGCAAAAGGCCATGGAGCAGTTAGAACATTCAACGGAACTCGAGGCACGTGAACCTTATCCGCATAAATTTGGCATTTATGACAAGTTTTGGAGTGTTGATAGCAGTCAGCTTCCATGGTAGACCAATAATAACCTTCTCTTAGAATATTTTTAGCCATTATATTCCCACTAGAATGAGTACCAAAGATCCCATCATGCATGTCTTCCATAATCCCTACTACTTCCTTCTTATCCATACAACGAAGCAAAGTTGAATCGTGGTTGTGCTTGTACAGAATTCCATTACTCAGGAAGAATTTAGCATAAAACCTCCTCAGAAACTTCTTATCATTGACAGATGCCCCTTCAGGGAACTCCTGAGCTTCAAGATACCTCTTCACTTCATGGAACCAAGGCTTTTCTTCTACTCCTTCAGTACCCACTTCATTGTAGTATGCATGTTTATCAAATCGATCAATAGTAATTCTCGGAGCTTCATCATCCCAACTGATTTCAAACATAGATGACATGGTAGCTAATGCATCTTCCAACTGATTCTCTTTTCGTGGAATATGTCCAAAGGTAATCTTTTCAAAGTATGGGATCAAAGACAACACATGCTCTCTGTAAGGGATAAGATTAGGATGCCTGGTGTCCCAATCTCCTTTAACTTGACTGACTACTAGGGCTGAATCTCCATACACATCCAAAAATTGGATCTTCATCTCAATAGCAACCTTGATACCCATGATGCAGGCTTCATACTCAGCCATATTATTGGTACATTTAAAATAAAGCTTTGCAGTAACTGGTGTATAATAACCTTTAGGAGAGATAATCACAACACCAACACCATTACCAAGCGCATTAGAAGCTCCATCAAAAACCATAGTCCATCGGGATCCTTGTCCAGGTCCTTCATATTGTCTAGGTTCTTTAGTAACAATCATAATATCCTCATATGGAAATTCAAAATTCATAGATTGATAATCATCCACTGCTTGATGAGCCAAATGTTCAGCTACTACACTTCCTTTGATTGCTTTCTAAGTAGTATACTGTATGTCATATTCCGTTAAGATCATTTACCATCTTGCTATTCGTTCGAAGAGAGCAGGTTTCTCAAATATATACTTGATTGGATCCATTTTAGAAATCAATAAAGTGGTATGAGTCAACATATATTGTCTTAGTCGGCGAGCAGCCCATGCCAAAGCGCAACAAGTTTTCTCGAGCAGTGAGTATCTTGTTTCACAGTCGATAAACTTTTTGCTAAGGTAGTATATTGCTTGCTCTTTTCGACTAGACTCGTCATGTTGCCCCAACACACACCCCATTGAGTTATCCAATACCGTCAAGTACATAATCAAGGGTCTTCCTTCAACTGGTGGCATCAATATAGGAGGTTCTTGTAGGTACCTTTTGATTTCATCAAAAGCTTCCTGGCATTCATCATTCCATTCCAATACTTGATCTTTCTTCAACAACTTGAAGATTGGTTCACAAGTAGCAGTCAACTGGAAAATAAATCTTGCAATGTAATTCAGTCGTCCCAGGAAACCTCTAACTTCTTTCTCAGTACGAGCAGCAGGCATCTCTTGTATAGCTTTTACCTTTGCAGGATCTACTTCAATACCTTTACCACTAACAATAAAACCCAAAAGTTTACCAAATCTAACTCCGAAAGTACACTTGTTTGGATTTAACCTCAACTTGTATTTCTTCAACCTCTCAAACAACTTGTGCAGGTGATCAAGGTGCTCTTCTTCATTCTGAGATTTGGCTATCATATCATCCACATATACCTCTATCTCATGGTGAATCATATCATGGACCAAAGCTACCATAGCACATTGATATGTTGCCCCAACATTCTTTAAACCAAATGGCATTACCTTATAGCAGAAAGTGCCCCATTGTGTAACAAATGTAGTCTTCTCCATGTCTTCAGGGGCCATCTTAATCTGATTATACCCAGAGAAACCATCCATAAAAGAGAATACCTTATGTTGAGCAGTGTTGTCTACCAGAACATCAATATGTGGAAGTGGTAAGTCATCTTTAGGACTGGCTCTATTCAAATCCATGTAATCTACTCACATGCGTACTTTACCATCTTTCTTAGGCACCGGCACCACGTTTGCAACCCATTATGGATAAGAAGTAACAACTAAAAACCCTGCATTGAACTGTTTCATCACCTCTGCCTTAATCTTTTTTGAAATATCAGGACGCATACGACGAACTTTCTGTTTTATTGGACAACAGTCCTCTTTCACTGGTAGACGGTGAACCACAATATCTGTATCCATCCCCGACATATCTTCATAAGACCAAGCAAAAATTTCCACATAATCATGTAACATCTGAATCAACCTGTTCTTGATACCATCCTCCAGTTCAACACCTATCTTGATCTCTTTCCTGTTTTCCTCGGTTCCCAAGTTCACAACTTCGATTGGTTCCTCATGTGGTTGTATAGTTTTCTCTTTTTGTTGTAGTAATCTAGCCAACTCTACGGGTACTTCACAATCTTCTTCCTTTCCCTCCTCGGCTTGATAGATCGGATTCTCAAAGTCATAATTGGCAATAGCAGAATTGTTATCAATAGGATCTAGAGTGGATGAAGATCTGCATTTTAGTGACGTGGGTGTGTGTAAGAACACATGGCTTTTTTTTTATAAAAGGAAAAAATAAAAGAAAGACAAAGAGCACAATATTTACGAAAGCGAGAAACGTCCATTGATTTTATTGAATGAAAATATGCAAATGAAATGACAACCCTAACAAGCATACCATTATGCCCCGATCAAGGCACAAGGTTTAAAAGTATTTAGTTGTTCAAAGTTACAAAAAATAAATTTAGAAAAATGAAATAGCATTTACTCCTGACTAAAGGAGATAGGAATAACGTCTTCAGCCTTCCAATTGTTGAGTCCATCCCCCATGGTAGGGAAAATCCAATCGTCCAGGTTGTAACCTTCATCATAATCTTCCACAGCATTGACTTGGTCCTTTATGATTCCTCCATGAGTGATACGAGCAGCACGAGCACGACGATCAGCCTTCTGGGATTCTGCAGTAAAAACCCAAACCAAACTTGTCAGACTTGTAAGGAATGTCAGGAAGCTGACCCCAAATAGTACAACCACCTTCTTCAACCACAGCTCTAGCATCTTTGAGGGAGGCCATTATAGGAGGCACTTTGGTAATCACAGGAACTCTTTTAACAATAGGGAGAGCTTCAGTAGTAGGAACGACTTGAGGAACCACTTCAAATATCTGGCAAGGGGTCTCAACAAATTCACCCTCCATCTAAACATATTTAAAAGAATTCACATGACTAACCATGTATTCTTCTTCACCATAAACAGTGACAATCTTTCCTTTCACCGGATATTTCAGCTTCTGATGTAAAGTGGAAGTCACAACACCTTCCCCATGGATCCAGGGGCGCCCAAGCAAACAGGAGTACGTAGGACGAATATCCATCACATAGAAAGTGGAATCAAAGACTTGAGAACCTACTTTGATTGGAAGATCCACCTCTCCATGCACCATTCTTCTTGAACCATCAAAGGCCCTCGCCACCACATTACTTGGTCTTAACACTACATCCTTCAAATTAAGTTTTTCTAGAACCTCCTTAGGTAATACATTCAATGAAGAACCATTATCCACCAATACATGAGACAAATTAGTGCCGCTACACTCAATGGAGACGTGCAGAGCCCTATTATGGTTTCTTTTAGCAGGAGTCAGATCAGCATCAGTAAAACCCAAGCCATTATCACTAGTTAGATGAGCAACACAATTTTCAAATTGGTCCACAGAGATTTCACGTGGCACATGAGCAGTCTTCAGGAATTTGATTAAAGCCTTGGTGTGGGCTTCAGAACACAATAGCAGAGATAACATGGAGATTTTGGAGGGAGTATGCCCTAACTGGTCAACAACATCATAATCACTCTTGCAGATGATCTTCAGTACTTCTTGCATCTGCTTAGAGAGATCTTCACTAACTGGTGCCTCAGCTTGAACAGGTTCAATTACTGGTCCTTTTCCCCGAGCCTCAGTACTTGGCTCAGAGTTAGAGATATGAACTAGAGTAGCAGCAGTCTTTGAGGTGTCTTCTGGAGAGAAAATTCTTCCACTCCTGGTAACCTTACTGGATCCAGCAATATTGTCCACATCAAGATTAACATTAGTAACAAGTGCATCAATCAAAATTTCTTGTTTGACACCATGGATATAAACATTAGAACCATAATTCCAGGGTATAGCCTTGTCATAAGTGTATGGGATAGGACTAGGAGTAGTAATAATGATTGGAGCCACCTTTGGCTCAGCAGTAATCTTCACAGGATCCTTAGAAGTGATCCTCACTGGACCATTGGAAGTAATCTTCACAGGAATCTTGCTAACCATATCCACATCTTCAACTTTCAAATCTTGAGCCAAACCTCCACACAGACTTTCTATAGAAGGTTTCCTCTCAAATAGTATAATATAGTTATCTATCAGGCGTTGAATACCTGACCTCAACCTCCAACAACTATAAGGTTTATAGACACAGTAAAAACAATCTTCCCTGTAACCCGAAAATAAAACGGCTTGCATAAGTTTCTTCTTGACAATGGCTAAAGGAGTAGTTATTTCAGCCACAGTATGAACATAAACAACCTCATCAACAGAATTAACAGTCTTCTCATGTTTAGGCATAGGAGCAGTAATCACATTAGGAGTTTCCGGAGGGTCAAACTCAATTTCTCCATTCTCAATCATATCCTGGATTTTGTTCTTCAATGACTAGCAAATGTTAGTAACATGGCCAGGGCTATTAGAATGGTATGCACACCTTGCATTGGGATTGTAACGAGAAGAGGAAGTATTGATATTATGTGGTGGGTCCTTCAAAGTAATCAATTCTCCTTTCAACATATGCTACAAAGCCTGAGCCAATGACATATTGAGCTTGGTAAATTGCCTCCTAGGCTTGGGATGACTATTCTGTTGTTTCTCTTATGGTGGAGGTGTAGGATTAGAAATCAAAACAGCTCCCACAGATTGGTTACGATCATTACGACCATGCTGGCCATACACAACATTGGATTCCTTCTTCCCATGATGGGGCTTCTTGGTGATATTTGAAGAAACAACTATCTGAATCTTTCCACTTTGTATCCCACTTTCCACACGTTCTCCAGTCATTATCAGCTCAGTGAATCCAGATGATGAGCTTCCAATGAGATGACTATAGAAAGGACCAGTCAACGTACTCATGAACATATCAACTAATTCTCTGTCAGTCAAAGGGGGTTGAACTCTACTTGCCAGATCTCTCCATTTCTGAGCATACTCCTTGAAGCTTTCTTTGGCATCCATGGACATGCTTTGGAGCTGCATGCGAGTTGGTGCTAAATCAGAATTGTACTAGTACTGCTTATAGAAAGTTTCAGCAAGATCATTCCAGTTGCGAATGTTGGTACTCTCCAGTTGATAATACCATTCCAGTTGGGATCCAGGCAAACTCTCTTGAAAGAAATGTATCCATAACTTCTTATCAGGAGTATGGGGTTGAATTCTTCTGACATAAGACCTTAAATGCAATTTTGGGCAAGACACAACATCATACACCACAAAAGTAGGAACCTTGAAACCCATAGGGATGGAGACTCCAGAAATCAAACTCAAATATTCAAAGTCAAACCCAGAATTCTTTTGTAGTTCCATAGCATTCATTTTGTCTACCAGCATTTTATACTTCTCCTCACTAGTAGGATCATGATAATAGTTCTCCTCAGAATCAGAATCTTCCATAGTATCATGGAGACTGCCTCCTTCTCTCTCATAATTTTCAGACTCAAGATTCTCAACCTCTTCCTCTGTCTTGACAGGACCTCTGAATCTTCTACCTAGGTTGATGAAGCCCACTGATTTTCTAGTCTTCTTTTTCTTCTTGGTCAAAAGTGCCTTCAGCTCATCTTGTCCCCTGGACAAATTCAGAATCATTTCTTGAAATTGCACATTCTGGGTCTGGAGATCCTTAACAGTTTGTTTAAGAGCCATTTCTGCTGAAATAAACAGCGAGAAGATAAGATACATGTTCATAAGAAACCTGTGATGCAATGATATGGTATGTATATGCTTATGCAATGTTTTCAAGGCCCGCAAGATTTAAATTTGTTTAAAAGAAAACAAGAACAAAATTTTATTAGTAAATACTTAATATAAGTTTTGCCCCTTGGGCTTACAAAGAAATAACAATAAGATACAAAAGATAAATATATGGGGTTTTAAGTCTCCCATGGATGCTTCCTCTTTGCATGGAAGTACTTGTTGAGGTTTTGCTCCTCATGAAGTTGCCTTGTTAGCTCCAGAATTCTTTCTTGACCAGCTCTGAAATGAGTCTCAAAAGTATCTCTTTGCTCCTTCAACTGAATCCAGGACTTTTGCAATTCTTCCAAATCAGTGGGCATGTCTGGATGAAGGATGGTATAAGGAACATCTCCTTCAGCAACAGGCTCCATAGTGACTGGTAGAACATCAGGATATGGCATCATAAGATTCTGAGCACGAGATCGAACCCATCTGAGATAAGGCTCCATAGGAATAAAATACTTTGTCTCCAAAGTGTTGCTGTCAATCCTGTTCACCTTGTTCCAAGCTCGTATAAACCTTTGATGATAACCCTGAAGATCGCTATCATAGTCGAACACAATACCCTGAATAAGCATGTCATAAGGACCATTACTCCGAGCATAACCAAACTGACGTAGTGCTAAAGAAGGGTTGTAGGTAATGCCCCATATTATGCCAAGGAGTGGCACATTAGGGAATTCCCCACAACGGTCAATGATAGTAACATTCTCCATAGACCGAGAGCACCAATGAATGTCTGAATGAGAAATTAACATGATCCTCTTAGACCACCTGAACCCTTGTTCATTCTTTATCATTGATCGAGGAATGTGAGAAATAAACCCCCTAGACAATAAAGGTATGCATCACATCAGAGTCCCTCTCGCCTTCGTAGTACGAGTGTGAAGAGAATTTAAGATGTCTCCAAGTAGTGTAGGCACTAGGTTGTGAGTCAGAAATATGTTGATGGCGTGTACGTCTATGAACTAGTCTGGATTAGGGAACAACACTAAGCCATAAATCAATAGGGCTAGGATCTCCTCAAAAGCATCATAGTTCATAGCATTCAAGAACACTTGAGCTTTCTCCATCAATATCTTAGCAAGAATACCCTTAACTCCGCTTCTCGTTTCTAGGACAATGTCTGATTTCTTCAAATGTAGGGATGCAAAAATGACTTCAGGTTTAGGCTCCTTCTCTAAGCCTGTGAAGGGTCTCTGATCAAAGATAGGTATACCCAGTAGTTTGGAGAACTCCTCCATTGTAGGAACCAACTGATAGTCAGGGAATGTGAAGCAATGATGTTTAGGATCAAAGAACTGAAATAGGACACTCATCATGTCTTCATTGAACCCTGAAGTGACTAGATCCAGTAGGTGACCATGCCTCTTGATGAATTGGGAGTTTTCAAAAACTTGAGAGACCAATTCCTTAAGCTTAGAAGGTATCCCTACAAAGTTGATCTGGATAGTATTCCTACGAGCAGAAGCCATGACCTGCAACAAAGAACAAAGATAAATCCTTTGGTCCTTGAAATGGTTAGTGAAAATGCTATGCTTATGATGTCATGATGATGTTATGATGTTATGCTCAATCACAAACATGTGACACACACAAACAAGTCACACAATATCCCTAGGTTTTAAGGCTTGCATGAGGTTTAAAGGTAAGTACCCTCCCCTGAAGTTTAGTTGGTCCATCTTATCCTACAAAAGTAACTAGGTTCTAAGGGATATCAATATCATTGATCCTTCCCAAGGGTGGTTGTTCAGTAGGCAACTTACTTGCCAACCAAAACCCTCCAAGTTTAGGATCTCAATGAGCATAGCATCGAGTATCAACCAACTTCAGTCTTCACCAAAGCCGGTTATCTCACTACTTTCTAAAGGCCAAGATGGGATAACTAGGGTTCTAAAAGTTAGTTAGTATATTGACAACATATGGAAGCCCCATATTATCCTTAACTTACTTAAGGAACATAAGCACCAACCAAGAAGTCACACTAACTATGGCCACCAAATCAACATATCGGTATACACCGTACAGTTTCCTTAGTCTATTGCCATTTACCTAGGGTACACTAGATCCGGGTTAGGATCTTTCACACATAAGCCCAATAGATAAATATAAAGAAAACAAGACAAACAATTTAAGTGATCTAATTCCTAAGGGTACCTCTCTTTTACTTAGTAACTCCACAACAGAGTCGCCAGTTCTGTAACACGGTGGGAGAACTGACTTTTAGTCATGTTGCGGATAGCAAGAGTCGCCACCGACTTTTATTTTATGCAAGTGGAAATGACATAAAAGAACAGGAAAAACCTATTTTAAAAGACTTGAGTTCGGGGGGTAGGTTATACAAAGGGAAGGTGTTAGCACCCTTTATATCCATGGTTATCCATGGGCTCTTAGTTACTTAGCTCACTTAAATTGTTTTTGAAGAGTGTAGTGTGTGATTAGAAATTTTTCTAAGTACTTTGTAATGATCCTCGTATGGATGTATACAAAGCCTCGTTTTGAAAAATGTTTAAGAAAGTGATGTGTAAAAAGTAATTTTAAGAAGTGAGCAAGTAACTAGGAGGTACCTACCCTAGACTAAGTCATTCATGTTCTTATATGTTCTTTCAAAGGTAAGACTATCCCTATTATTAAGGAATAGGTAGTCATTACCTTGGATTTGTTTAAGGGTCGGGCGTAGGGTCATGTATGGTCAATGAAGGCAACTTAAGGGGTGTCTTTAGCAATTCGTAGGGACTATCATCATTTATTCGAAGGGACAAGATCATTATTTCGTAGGCAACTTCAAAGGGGCTTGATCTTTTAAATCTGTAGGGACTTGATGATTTTATAAGTGAAGGGACTTTGTTTAAGACACCCCTATATTCGAGGGACTTGACCATTTTAAATAAGGCAACCAAGAGGGGTACCCTAGGAAGTGCAGACGGCGATCTTAGATCGACTTACGTGTGTGAGTGTACATTTTTAAATATTTATCTTCTTTTTTTTAAATTAATTATCTAAGTTATTTTAAATACAATTAGGTTTCCACACCCTATTTACTAACCACACAATTTATATTAAGAAATAAAAAGCGAAAAGAAGATTCTAAACTATTACAAGGCTTGGGCAGTTACAAAATATATAGACGGAAAATAAATTACAAATATATTAAATAACTAAAGCGAGAAATAAATAAAATAGGAATATAAAGCAAAAAATAATAAGAGTTAATAAAAGAAATAAATTAAAGAAAAAATGATTAAGAGAAAAAAAATTAGATTAAGAAAGTTATATTAAAAAATCAGGATTTAGGGTTTAGAAATAATTAGGTTAAATTTTTAGGGTTAATTAAAAATTAGGGTTAGAATTTAGTTTAAGGATTTAATTAAAATAAATAAATTTATTAATAAAAATAAAAAGTAATTAAAATATAAAAGATTAATTATATACAAAATTTAGAATTCAAAAAGATTATAGAAAAAATAGTTATATAATTTTGTTATAAAATAAGAAATTTAATTAGATATTTACAAAAAAAACATATAAGTGTTGAAATAAAAATATTTAATATTTATTTACAAAATATTTTAGAATATTATATATAAAAAATAAAATTTGAGTTATAATTTATATAGAGAAAATAATTAAGTTTTTTTATTTGTTTAAAAGGTTTTAGTTAATATTAATAATAATAATTAAAAGAATGAGATAAAGAAGAGATATGACCAAAATGCAGCAGCTCGGTATTGAACCCACGACCCTGAGTTTCCAGCCAACAACCTCCATCCACTGGGCTATGCCTGCGCAGACGTTTATAATCTGAAACAAAATATATATAAAATAAAACCAATAAAATAAATAAGTTAAAAAAAACTTGCTGGAGGCAGGATTCGAACCCACACCCTTTTGTTCATAAGCCAAAACTTTAACCACCAGACCACACACGCCATCTGAAATTATGATACAAACGAATATATATAAAATAAAAACACTTTTTAAAATCAAAATTTGGCGCCTTCGGACTTCATCTTCCTCAAATTACCTGCGAATTTACTTAGACTTTTACATGCGAATTTACCTGCAAACACATTTTAATAGGAATTCCTAGGTTTTTTCTACAACCATGAAACCTGTAAAATTTTGGGAAATTGAATACACAGATATGATTCCTACACCATTAGAAACTAGATTATGTCATTATAACTCATTTATATTCGTTAATTCACAAAACCCCAATTTGAGCTTCGAAACCCTAGTAATGGTGGTACTTGATCTCGGCCATGAAACTTCACATAATTAGCCCAGAAAGCATCATTGCATCCTCATAAACACAAAACAATGGTTAGATACACCTTAAATCGAACATACATATCAAATCGAAAAAGAAAAAAAAAACAATATGAACAATTCGGTTAGGGTATTAGAGCACGAATTTGATGATTATGGTGATAGAGATATGTTATGGAAGCCTTAAAGGTTCAATTGCAACCTTAAAACTGCTTGAAAGATGTCCAAAGAGAGGAATCCAAATTTGATTTTTTGGTGAAATTTTTGAAATTGAATTTGATGCTCTTGGCTTCCAAATTCGTGTCCTTGTGTTTGTGTTATGTTGTAGACTTATAGGAGAATGGATTTAGGTCAAAAGTTTATGGATTTGTGGGCTTATGAAGTAACTTGAGTGTGAATATTTCTCAACTTCAAATATTCAAAAATCTCATCAATCCTTTCCAATTTTGATCCAATCTGATTTTATTTGGTTTCCAATCTTCTTAAACATGACTTGAATGACTTTCAATCAAAGATGTCATGCTTTACTTGATTTTTCATATTTTATATATATTTAAATTGAATTTTAATGAATAAAATCCAAATAAATATAAAATAAATTATAAAAATCTAAATAAATAAGCATTGGGTCGTGTATGATGTCATTGTAAAGATTGGATTGCAAAATGATAGGCCCATTTGGAAAAATTTGGTTTTAAGGCCTTATTTTCTTCATACACCCTTCAAAAATCTCTCAACTTTGACAAGGCACATATCCTTCCATTTTAAGGCTATGAAGGTGTTCTTAGACATTTTGGAAAGCTTAAAGAGTCCTCTAACCAACCTCTTTGGTCTCATGTCTATATCTTTTACCATTTTCAAATTATGCCCTTTGGAAGATGTTGACTTTTTGTTGACTTTTGAAATGACCTGTACTGTTTTAGCTCATACCTTCCAAATGAAGCATTTTTAGGCTTGGCTTATGAGACGCAAAGTTGTAGAGAATTCAATTTTCTTCAAAATGAGCTTTGGATGCACAATTTTTCATGAAGCATGTGAAAGTTATGGCTGGTCAAAGTTTAGTTGACTTTTCTTAAGAAACCCTAATTTAGAAACTCCTGATTCTTGATGATCTGAAACTTTCTTGATGAATCATGATCAATCCTTGATCAAATGATTAATTTTACTTCATAAACTTGATGTTGGCAAAAAATCTTGAAGTGTGACTTTAATTTGACCACAGTTGACCTCAGTTTGACTTTTTAACTACTTTGACTGATTTTTGCATATCTGATCATCTGACTGGGTAAACTCTTTGGGAAAGCCTTGAAACTTGACATGGGGGTTCTTGAATATACGTGGGATGTTATGAAGCTCACTTGAGGTCTTGAAAATCATTTTAACCTGAGGAAACACAAAACCCTAGTTTTGGACACTTTGCTTAGGAGGAGGCATTGTCTGGGGAAACTTCCACACTTCTTGATCAATTGGGAGTCTTGAGAACCTTATGATCATTTAGAAGTCTTGAGAGATATTGTCTTGATTGTGGGAGGACAAATTTTGGGGTACAACACCAACCAATTTTCTTTTCTGAACAAGGATTTGGGATTCGATACGGGGGAAATCATCAGGACTTTCATATGCTAGCAGATAAGGTCAGAGCTCTTGAGTGCATAGATACCCAGGGGATCGATGTTTTTGACATGGGATTGGTTCAAGGCTTGATCATCCCACCGGAGTTCAAGGCCCCTGGATTTGACAAATACAACGGAAACTCTTGTCCCAAGACTACAATTCAGGCTTACTATCGCAAGATAGTTGCCTATACCAAAGACAAAAAACTCTGGATGCACTTATTTCAGGACATCCTGTTTGGGGGTTCTCTTGAATGGTACATGAAGTTAGAACGGACTGCTGTGCACAACTGGAAGGAACTATGAGGGGCGTTCCTCAAGCAGTATCAGTATAATATCGACATGGCTCAGAGCAGAACTCAGTTACAGAGCTTGTCCCAGAAAAATTCTGAGAGTTTCAAAGAGTACGCGCAGAGGTGGTGCGAGTTGGCAGCAGGAGTGCAACCAACCTTGCTTGAAAGAGAAATGGTGGATCTATTCATGGATACCCTTCTGGGGCATTTCATGGAACGACTAGCAGGGTGTTCCTCAAGTGGATTTTTTGATATCATTCTGACTGGTGAGCAGGTTGAAAATTGGATGAAGCAGGAAAAGATCCAGAATGGTGGAGCCTCTACTTCGGGGACCAAGAAGCCCTTTTCAAAAAGAAGGGAAGGCGAAATTGGGGCAGTGTACTCGCAGAGAAAGAGAGGAAATCAGGATACCTATTATCAAGCTGCATCTGTCACCATCCCTGCTGCCACCAATCAACAACAACAACCACTGCAACAACGCTAGAAACAAAGAGTTTCTAGATCTTACTATCCGCAAAGGCCGAGAGATAGACAATTCGAAATGCCGCCAAATCCATATTCACTACTGTTTTAGAATCTCCTTCAGCTGCATATGATTCAACTTAGAACTTTAAAACCTCCAAAACATGGACAGATTCTCGAAGGGTATGATGTTAATGCACACTACGAGTTTCACTCTGGAGCTCTGGGGAATACTGTGGAGAATTGCAAGGCCTTCAAGCACCTGATCCAGAATATGTTGGACTCTAAAGCGATCAACTTTGCTCCTACACCCAATGTCTTGCAAAATCCCATGCCTTCGCATAGAAGAACCGTGGGAGCTATAGATGACGGTGACAATTGGAATCTGGTTTATGATGTTAATTCTTTGAAGACTGCACTACTAGCAGTAAAGGGTTGTTTGGCGAAGAAAGATATATTCCCAGGCTGTGGGGAAGTTTGTCCAAAATGTGAAGGATCTATCGATGGATGTGACAAGTTGAAGTCAGGAATTCAGAAGATGATTGATAATGGAAGTATTCAGTTTGAATGGGTTACTAAAGAAGATGAAGTTTCTATGGTCACTATCTACTATACCCTGTCAAAATTCTGGCACCAACAAGGGCGACACCAGTCACATTCACCACTGCAGGGCCTATGCCGTATCAAAGTGAGAAATTTATCCCATAGAATTATGGGGCAGAGGTTTATTGCAACAGCAAAAAAATGTAACCACCTCCATCACAGCTCCACAGCAAGTTGAGAATGTGGGAGTCAGTGGATTCATGAGGAGTGGAATATTGTTCGCGCCTCAGACCTTAAGGAACAGCGCAATGCCACCAAATGATAATGCGGATGCCTAGGCTAAGGCCAAAGGTAGGCAAGTTGTGACAAATGATGTTCCTGGGCCAGATCCGAACATTAACTTTGACAAAGAGGCCGATGAATTCTTGAGGATCATAAAGAAGAGCAACTACAAGATAGTCGACCATTTGCAATAGACACCCTCCAAGTTCTCGATCTTGTCACTACTGATGTGTTCTGAATCCCATAGAAAGGTTTTTCTGAGAATTTTGAACAATGCTTATGTGCCACAAGAAATATCAGTGAACCAACTCGAGACAATGGTTGCTAGTGTGAATGCTAGTCACGGATTAAGATTCCAAGATCTTGATCTGACTGCTAAGGGGCACAGTCACAATAGAGCTCTACACATTTCGGTGGAATGCAAAAGGGATGTGTTTTCCCACGTGTTGGTTGATACAAGGTTCTCCCTGAATGTGCTTCCAAAGAAGGCGTTAATCAAGTTGGATTATGACGGAGTGGTGCTTAGGCCAAGTGACTTGGTAGTCAAAGCGTTTGACGGGTCCAAAAGGTCAGGTTTTGGAGAAGTGGAATTACCAATCAAGGTAGGCCCATAGATATTCAACACGACCTTTTATGTCACGGACATTCAGCCAGCATATAGTTGTTTACTCGGGCGCCCCTGGATTCATGCAGCCAGGGCATTATCCTTAACTCTCCATCAGAAGTTAAAGTTTGTTTGGGAAGGACAAATTGTCACAGTATGTGGAGAGGAAGACATCTTCATTAGCCACCTATCATCCTTCAAATACATGGAGATGGATGAGGAGATACATGAGACCCCATTCCAGGCTTTCGAGCCAGTCATAACTGAATCCACGTCATCCTCATCAGCATCCCTTTCAGAGGAGAAGAAGAAGGGTGTATCCATTGAATCATATAAGCAAGCCTGAAAGTGGTGGAATCAGGGCCAATGAAGGTTGGGGAAAGATGATAGAGGTCCCAAAGAAAGAAGATATCTTCGGAATCGGTTATCACCCTGCTCAATCAAGCTCAGCGTGCCAGAGGTCGTAAAGACCCAATCACCTTTTCCAGTGCTGGATGGGTGGACCACAACAGCAGTATATGTGTTATTCATGAAGACATAATCGATAGCGACTGCGAAATTGATGAGTGGATCAAGCCGGGTGTCCCAGGAGTGGAACTCAACAATTGGTCATCAGAAGAAATCATCATTGTTACTCATCATAAAGAGTAATTGCCTTGTGTTTTATTCTTGTATGAAGGCTCTATGTCTTGCCCAAGGCATAGTAGCTCAGTATCAGGGCTTCATCGTTTCAATTTGCAATAATAAATATCAATGAAACAGACATTTTGAATTCATTCATAGTGTTCCCTGTCTTTTATTTTACATTTTTCACACAATAAATGGTAATGTGCATTTTCATTTTCATATTTTTCCACTCTTTGAAATCTAGCATGAATCATCGTTCTTGCAAATGCACCCCAATGGCCCTCATCAATAACTATCTTGCTATTGCTCGCTATGACTTCGACAATCCGATTTACCTAGCCGATGAGGAAGGTGAGGAAGATTGTGAACTGCCCGAGGAGTTAGCCAGATTGCTGAAGCAAGAGGAGAGGGAGATTCAGCCACATGAGGAAGTCATTGAGGTTGTAAACCTGGGCACCGAAGAAGTGAAGAAAGAGGTCAATATCGGGGATGCCTTAGAGGAATCCGTGAAAGGCAGATTGATTGACATGCTCCATGAGTATGTTAACACTTTCGCCTGGTCTTACCAGGATATGCCAGGACTAGATACTGATATCGTAGTGCACAAGTTGCCGCTTCGTGAGGACTGCCCGCTAGTAAAATAGAAACTGCAGAGAACTCGAACTGACATGGTGATAAAGATCAAGGAAGAGGTTCAAAAACAATTTGATGTTGGATTTTTGGCTACTACGAGTTATCCACCGTGGATTTCAAATATCATGCCGGTGCAGAAAAAAGATGGCAAAGTTCAGATGTGTGTTGACTACCGAGACTTAAACATAGCTAGTCCCAAGGACGATTTCCTGTTGCCTCAAATCGATGTTTTGGTCGACAATACATCTCAATTTTCAGTTTTTTCCTTCATGGATGGCTTTTCAGGCTATAACCAGATCAAAATGTCGCCAGATGATATGGAGAAAACTACATTTATCACCCCTTGGGGAACTTTTTGCTACAAAGTGATGCTATTTGGTTTGAAAAATGTTGGAGCAACTTACTAACGGGAAATGGTGACTCTCTTCCATGACATGATTCATCACGAGATTGAGGTCTATGTCGATGACATGATTGTGAAGTCGCAAACTAAGGAAGAGCACTTAGTTAACTTGGCCAAGTTGTTTGACAGGCTGCGGAAGTTCAGACTGAGGTTGAACCCGAACAAGTGTACCTTCGGAGTGCGCCCCGGAAACCTGTTGGGCTTCACTATAAGTGAAAGGGGTATTGAGGTCGACCCTGCAAAGGTGAAAGCAATTCAAGAGATGCCTGGGCCTAAAACTGAGAAAGAAGTACGTGGTTTCTTAGGAAGATTGAACTACATTGCACGGTTCATATCTCACCTAATAGCTACGTGCGAACCAATATTCAAACTCTTGAGAAAGAACCAGGCCGTCAAGTAGAATGATGACTGTCAATTGGATTTCGACCGAATCAACTGCAAGAACCACCAATCCTCATACCTCCAGTTCCGGGGAGACCCCTGATTATGTACCTTATAGTACTTTAAGGATCAATGGGTTGCGTCCTCAGTCAGTATGATGAGTCTTGTCGAAAATAGCATGCAATATACTACCTTAGCAAAACGTTTACCGACTGTGAGACAAGATACTCATTGCTCGAGAAAAATTGTTGCGTTTTGGCATGGGCTACTCTCCGACTAAGACAGTACATGTTGACTCACACTACCCTACTGATATCCAAGATGGATCATGTCAAGTACATCTTCGAGAAGCCAGCTCTGATCGGAAGGGTAGCTCGTTGGTAGATGATCATGACTGAATACGATATCCAGTATACTTCTTAGAAAGATATCAAGGGAAGTGTATTATTAGATTATCTGGCCCAACAACCGATTGATGACTATCAGTCAATGAGATTTGAGTTCCCTGATGAAGACATCATGTTCCTCAAATCGAAAGATTGTGAAGAACCACTCCTGGAGGAGGGGCCAAACCTTGAATCCAAATGGATTCTGATATTCGATGGAGCCGTTAACATGAATGGCATAAGAGTTGGTGATGTCATTATCACACCGGAAGGAGTTCACATGCCCTTCACTGCCCGATTGACGTTTGAATGCACCAACAATGAGGCAGAGTGCGAAGCTTTTATAATGGGGATCGAGGAGGCGATTAATTTGCAAATTAAGACCCTTGATATCTTCGGTGATTCAGCTTTGGTTATAAATCAAGTTAATAGATGGTGGCTTGTTCATCAACCACATTTGATTCCTTACAGGGAATACACCAGGAGGTTGTTGACATTCTTCACGATGGTAAAGTTGCATTATGTACCTCGTGATGAGAATCAATTTGCTGATGCTCTAGTAACCTTATCATCCATGATTAACGTCCAATAATGGAACTACGTACCCAGAATCGTGGTGTCTCGCCTTGAAAGGACTGCCTATGTGTTTGCATCTGACAGTGTTGACGATGATAAGCCTTGGTACTACGATATCAAGCATTTTCTAAAATCTCAGGAATACCCGACAGGTGAATCCAGCAAAGCTAAGAAGACCCTGAGGGGGATGGCAGGCAGGTTCTTCTTAAATAAGGATGATATGCTTTACAAAAGGAACTTCGACATGGTCTTGATCAGATGCGTGGATAGACACGAAGCAGGCATGTTAATGCAGAAAGTTCACGAGGGATCCTTCGATACCCATGATGGAGGGCACGCTATAGTGAAGAAACTTTTGAGATCATGGTATTATCGGATAACCATGGAATCCGATTGTCGCAAGTACTCCCGCAAATGCCATAAGTGTCAAATTTATGTTGATAAGGTGCTTGTGCCCCCCAATCTGTTGAGAATCATGTCATCATCGTGGCCCTTCACCATGTGGGGCATCGATATGATAGGAAAGATCAAGCCAACCACTTCTAACAATCATCGTTTCATTCTGGTTGACATTGACTACTTTACCAAGTGGGTGGAAACTGTGTAATATGCTAATGTGACCAAGCAGGTCATGGCCCGATTCATAAAGAATGATATCATTTATCGATACGGAATACCCGAAAGAATCATTACTGACAATGGTTCCAACCTCAATAACAAGATGATGGAAGATTTGTGTCAGGATTTCAAAATCGAGCATCACAACTCTTCTCTGTACCGCCCGAAGATGAATGGCCCCGTCAAGGCGGCCAATAAGAACATCAAAAATATAGTACAAAAGATGGTTGTGACATATAAATATTGGCATGAGATGTTTCCATTCGCATTGCATGGGTAACGAACCTCTGTGTGCACCTGGACAGGGGAAACCCTGTTCTCGCTAGTGTGTGGTATGGGACAGTCCTACTAGTGGAAGTCGAGATCCCCTCATTGAGAATAATGATGGATGTCAATCTTGATGAAGCTGAGTGGCTCCAGTCCATATACAATCAATTGAGCCTCATCGAGGAGAAGCGTTTAGCAGATGTATGCCATGGACAGTTGTATCAGTGGAGAATGAAACGGGCGTTCAACCAGAAGGTGCAAGCTAGATGCTATATACTCGGTGACTTAGGGATGAAAAGGATCTTTCCTCCTCAAACAGATCACAGGGGCAAGTGGACACCCAACTATGAAGACTCGTTCGTGGTTAAAAAGGTTTTCTTGGGAGGAGCCTTAATGCTAACGACCATGGATAGAAAAGACTTCTTATCCCCTGTCAATGCATACACAGTTAGAAAATACTTCGTATAAAAGAGACCCGCTGGACAAAAACAGAATAAAGGTCCATGCAAAAAAAAGGGCATCCCGACGAGCCAAAAACAGAATAAAAGGCTCGGGCAAAAGTTAGGGAAATAAACAGAAAAAAATGTACACCCGCTGAGTTGAAAGGCCACATTGGACAACTCAGGAAAAAAAGGGTATCCCGGTGGAGTGAAAACCCGAAAGGGTGATCCACGCAAAAAAGTGATTGAAACGAACGACTGCGATCTGCGAGATCTGTGATTTGTCATCTGCAATCAAGGACGACCTGAGGGTTAAGAAATTAGTCCAATCGTCTTCCTCAAAAGCAAAGTACACGGAAAGTCTTGAGGACATACGGGTCATAGCCAGATTGGAACTTGATGAGATCCAATTTTCACATTGCCATTAGGATAGATTATTTTCCTTTTGTGCAATTTCCTCTTTCCAGGGATTGCTTCCCCATGTAATGCTTATTCACAGGCACTTTCTAGTCAATAAAATGTTTTTTCCAATCAGCTCATTTGTTTTTGTTTTCATCTACCATTGATTGATTGCAAAAACGTCTGACAAATTGTGATAAATATTGAATTGAGAATACATTGATGCTTTATAATGCATGCCTAAGGGTAAAACACTCGACACATCTTAAATGTTGAGTAACAGGGATGGTCGATTCAGACCGCGAACCTAGGGCATGCAGGCTCATCTGAATTTCTCTTTTGCAGGAACTAGCTGTTGTGTTCAATGATATGAAGGTACAGAGAAACAAAGCCATTACCAGCATAAGGCATCAGGAGGTTTTTCTTCAGCAAGCTTCGGTAAGCAAAATTCCTCAGTAAGTCTCTTTAGACTATCTTTTCTCTAGCAAAACAAGAGAGGAAAATGGTTGGTATTTCCTCAAGCGAAGGACATCATCTCTCATCCCCAGCATGAGATGCCCCACATATATTATTCTCAGCAAGGGACATCTTCAGCAGGAGGCAAGCTCATTAATATTCTCTATCATCCCCAGTGGATTCGAGGATGAAGCCTTCCCCCCAGCTAAGTCAGAGCCTAATGGTTGAATAGGTGGTAGCCCCCAAGTGGATCTATTTCACCTACAATAAAGTATTCCCAGCAGGCAGGTGAATACCCTAGTCTCCTCACAAAGTCAAAGTTGTGAGAACTTTCCCTAGTATCGTCAGAAATTGAAATCTCCCCTAGCGGAACAACAGAAGGTTGATGATGTTCTCCCCAAGCAGAGAGTCTTTCCCTGAAAGGGAGACATTCCCCACTGAAGTATTCTCATCCTCAAAGGTATAGGGAAATGCTTATTCCTTGTCCCCAGCAGTACAGGAGGGGTCATTATTCCCTAGCAGAGGTGAAGATAGTGAGAAGTAAGATGGGTTTCCTTCTTGTATGACATTGTTCACAATCTTCCCCAACAAAGTTGTCAGACAAAGTCCAATCTTCATTGGCATCTTTTCCCCAAACAGAGGGCTTTGTACCAGAGAGATTCCCAACAAATTACTTCCTCAGCAGAATGTCAACAAATCCTCAACGAAGTATTGTCATACTCTTTTCCTTAGTCAGGTCAGAAGGTTTCTACTTCCCCAACAAAGTTCTACGGGTGGTGTACCTCCCAATCAAATCCAAGACAGTTCAAGACTCTCCCCAGCAGGTCTTCATTTCGTGATTATCTCAAAGGCCAATTTATTTTTGGCAAGGATGGGACTTCAAAGCCAGAGTATCACAAACAGTATCCCCTGTAGAGTTTCTCCTCCCCACATGGATTCGTTAGATCAATGCAGTGATTATTTCTTCCCCAGCAGGGTGATGGGATGACTTATTGTCTCCTTGATAGAAGATCCCTTTGCATTTGCATTTAGTAATCATCATTACATTTGCATCCTCAAAAGCGTAGCATTTCCATTGTTATGGAGCAATACGCCATAAAATTCACACATATGCATACAAAGCATAAGCTAGCTTTGGTACCTTGAAGTGAAAGCCTGAAGCATCATTTCTTCAATCAGACCAGAGGTGTCTCCGTGGAGAAAACTTGTTATCCCCATCCAAGTTATCATCTAAGTACGATGATCTTGTGTCTTTTGAGCCATCATCTAAGTACGATGGGCTAATCCCTATTAATTATGTCTGAGGTCAGGATCCTATTTTGAGTTGTCATTTGAGGATGACATTCTCTTCTTCAATTACTTATGAGGTTGGTCTTGTTCTTGTTGCTATCATTCGAGGATGGTAGACCCTTTTGAGTCTATTTATTGAGGTTAATAGGTTTCCCCGCAGAGTCTATTTGTGGTCAGTCTTTGCGTTTCTGGTTATCGATCGAGGATAGTATACCATTTCGATCCCATTCGAGGATGGTTTCATATTGGATCAGAGGATCTTATTTTGAGTTGTCATCTGAGGATGGAATACTCTTCTTCAAGTCCTTCTGAGGTTGGTCTGGTTGTTTTGGTTATCATTCGAGGATGGTAAAATCGTTTGGAGCTTATTAATCGAGGTCAATAGGTCCCCTTTGCAAGTCCTTCCGAGGTTGGTCTTGTTGTTGCTATCATTCGAGGATGGTAGATCGTTTTGAGTCTATTGATTGAGGTCAATAGGTTTCCCCGTAGAGTCTGTCTGAGGTCAGTATTTGCGTTTCTAGTTATCGACCAAGGCCGGTATACCATTTCGATCCCATTCGAGGATGGTTTCGTGTTGGATCTGAGGATCTTATTTTGAGTTGTCATCTGAGGATGACATTCTCTTCTTCAAGTCCTTCTAAGGTTGGCCTTTTTATTTTGGTTATCATTCGAGGATGGTAAAATCATTTGGGGCTTTTTGATTAAGGTCAATAGGTCCCCTTTGCAAGTCCTTCTGAGGTCGGTCTTGTTTGTTGTGGTTATCATTCGAGGATGGTAAACCGATTTGAGAGTATCGATTAAGGTTAATATGTCCCCTTGGTAGAGTATTTCCAAGTATAGCCTTTGTGTTCCTGGTTATCTACCGAGGCCGGTATACCATTTCGATCCCATTCGAGGATGGTGTCGTGGCAGATCCGAGGATCTTATGGTGAGTTGTCATTTGAGGATGACATTCTCTTTTGGAAGTCCTTCTGAGGTTGGTCTTGTTTGTTAAAGTTATTATTTGAGGATGATAGGTTATGTTAGATTATCATTTGAGGATGGTATTCTTTCCCAACCGTCTGAGGTCGGTTTGTCCGTGGTTTGCTCATCCCACAGAGTATAAATTTTCCGATTTATTCGGGTATTCAATCCCTCCATACCATGAATTTCTGAAAGTTGTTGTTATCACCTATTCAGGTCTACAGTGATTGAATAGGGGCAGCTGTAACACCCTAAAATTTGCCTTCTTATTTATCACCGATTCCAAGTAGCTTATGCTTCATTTCCGTATCATCCTACATATCCGTCCATACATTGCATAATAAAACATAGAAAGAATACATCATTGGTTAAGGAGTGAGGCATGTGATCAAGGGTTATTTGGCGACTATCGGGTCTTAGAAGGAAAATAATCTCAGAAAATATGATCAAGACCGGATGTCCAAGGTTTTCCACCAAAAAGAAGAAAAATTCAAATTTTAGTTGAAGTAACCGGTTACCTATTAAATTTGGAGAAAAACCCCAGTTTTTGTACTAGTAACCAGTAACCTCGTAGGTAGTAACCGGTTACTTCGGCCAGATTTTGGAAAAATTCAAAAATCAGTTGGTTGCTTCCACCACCCTCCACTTTCACTTTGCCTTAAAACTTCCACCAAAGTCTAGAACATTCCACACTCTTCCAAAGGAATATTCCCAGAATATACCAAGTAATATTCCAAGAATATGCCATGGAATATTCTAGGAATATTCCCAACCAACCCTTAGCTTAGGATCCAAGCCTCGTGTCCAAGCCTCGCGCCAAACCTAGACGTAATTCCAAAGCTAACCACTTTATAAACCTTGTCCATCAAGCCAAAAAGGGGTTAGAGACACAAGATTAGCCACATTTCACAAGTTTCATCATTCTCATAATCTCAATTCTCTCCATTTTCCAAACTCACACCAAAGCTTCATCATCATTAAGATTCTTCAAGTCTTGCATTGAAACTTGAAGAATCGAAAGCTAAGCCTCCATCATCTTCATCAATTCAGCGGATTATCGAAGAAGTTGCTACGGTTGCGGTGTTTATTTCACCATTCGGAAGCATTTCGGATAATTCTCACCAATCGCATTTATTTTGTGCATTCGTGAATCAAAGCTGCGGATCTCCGGTTTTCTCTACTTTCGTGTTTTTCTCACCATCGCAACAATTTCCAAAGCAAACCTCTACTTTGTAGGTTGGTGAATCTGTAATCACTTCTTGTTTTAACTTATTTATATTCATCTCGCCTCGCGCATTCTTCACTTTTTCTTTCTTTTGTGATGCTTTGATTAGTTTGATCATTAGGAGCTAGAGTTGTAGTGTGATCATAGTAGTAATAGGTGTTAGAATGTCGCATCTAAGTGTAATTTTCGTGCTAGGTTGATAGGAATTAGAATATAGCTTATTTGAATAAGTTGCTACTGATTTTTGCATGAAAATACAAAAAAATTATTCTGGTTACAGAGTAACCGGTTACCTCATAGGTAGTAACCGGTTACCTGTGTTAAATTTGCAGAAAATCCCAGTTTTTGAACTGGTAACCGGTTACTGCATAGGTAGTAACTGGTTACCACTAAACCAGAATAAAAAATTATTGTATTTTCTTGAAATTTTTGATATCCATTCCCCCTCCAATCATCATGGATCTTTAGGATATAATTTTAGGGAATTTTTAGGAGTTGTTTAAGTGCATGTGTGCGTAATTTCGATAACTTTCGACATGCTTTTCATTAGGTTCCGATTTTTGGCATAAATGTTGCATATATGTTCATAGATTGTTGTGATCATTGTTTGCATGATTTATCATCATCAATAACATGTTAATAAATGTTTATAATTTTTTTTGCATTGCGTTTGCAATCCGCTCATGTTTTGGTTGAATGTGCGCATAATTGGAAAAATTGCATAATGTTTAAAACCGCCCAAATTGCATAGTTTACATCCATTGTTGTGTGTTTATGTGTTGAATTCCATTGTTAATGATTCATTTCATGTTGTTACATTAACTTGCACGATCATTGCATTTCATTGTTTTCATTAAGACTCCATGTTTTGTATTTGAAAATCTGTCATGTTTCAATGTTGCATTTTGAAACAGAAGTTGTAAAAAAAATGTTGCATTATTCTGTTTTGATCTTTTTACACTTATTTTCATGTTGTTTGGTAGTTGTAATAGGTTGTTTGCATTGTTGCTTGCATTTAGTAGCTGATTGTGTGTTAGAGAGTTGTAGTAGCTGTTGACTATAGGCTTCTCTTAGCTTTTTAGACTCCTTAGACTTAGGATTGAGTCTAGTTTAGGTCATAGTTTTTTTAGGACATGTTTGGTACTTGTTTACCTTTTTCCTTTTTATCACTTTGGCCTTATTTTACTAACCTTTATTTTGTAGAGGGTTATGGTAAGCCATGTGTGTGGGAGGGTATCCTACATACACCTTCTTCCTTATCCTTTTACATTTCAACTTGTGTTTGCGATAAGCATTGGATGCTTCTTCGACATTTCACTTTGTTCATTCCTTTTGAGTGGAACTCATCTTCAATTCATTGAAGTGAGTTAGAACTTGCTTTATTTTCTAGGATTAGAAAACCACATTAACCATAGGACATCCCTTGAATAAACAACTTAGGGTGGGTCTTAGCTTCCCCTAGTTTTGTCCTTTTTTCGACTTGAGTCTTCTCTCTCATCTCAAAATAAAATAAAATACCTAATAAAGGTAGAGCTTTCTTGTGCCCCAGGAGACTTTGCTATGGAGTATTTGCACGCATTCCATTTGGGATAAGGTGTAGGATATCTATCATGATGAACAAGTCTTAGCATGAGGATGTCTCACAAACAACAAAATCAAAACACTTCTTCTAAAAGACAGTAAACGAACAACACTCTTCTTTTCCTGCGGGAATTATCTTCTCACCTCATTCACTCTAAATGCGAACTCGTTACGACTTGTCTCTTTGCAAGACGGTAACGCACTCGTCGAGGCGAGCCTGCAACACCTGAGCATATGCATAAGTCGTTCAGTTCATAAAAAACACAAACAAAGTTCCCACCTTAGTTAAGTGAACTACGTTGACTCTGATTCTCATTTCCCATGAGATACGTAGGCAGTGGGGTAGGGGCCATTAGAGCATACCCTTTATTTTCCCTACATTTTTCTCTTACCTTTTCAATCTCCTTTTTCAGTTCCCTCTCTCATTCCAGTTCCAGTAGTGGTTTTTATTCAGCAGCTGTTTTATTTCTCACCCTTTGAAACAGTTCAAGCAAGCGTGGATCCCGTTGGGTACGACGGACGATCTGGGGTGCTAATACCTTCCCAGGTCGTAACCGACTCCCAAACCCAGTTCTTTGGTTTGCATGACCTTGTCCTTTCCTTTTCTCTTCGGTTTGTGCAACATTACCTTTCCCATTCATTCGGGATAAAAATGTATGGTTGGCGACTCTAACTTTTTCGCGCCACTTTCGCATTTGTACTAGGATGAAAATCCCGAGAGTGACACATATATAAGAATATTGGTTGGGTTTGCAGACGTAGCATGAGGTTCCGATTGGATTGATGAGTAGTATGGGAACTCATAGTTGAACTCTGTATAATTTGAGTGTTGTTTTGTGATGAATCAAGTGGCTTGAGACTTGAAGCTTTCTAGAGATTATTCGAGGAGAAGGTAATGGAAATGTAAGACCATGATTTGACAAGAATGTCAGATAGAGTTGAGTTGCAATTATTAAAAGAAGTGTTGTTATAAGCTGATTTATTACAATGAGATTTTGGTTAGAAAAAGATGAGTTACTTGGTTGTGTTGATTCGGATAAGAATTTATGAAGCACTGTACCAATAAGCAGGAATCAATGATTCGGTATGTTGAGTTAGTTGGAAGTGAAGAAGATGAGTTACCTTGTTGAAATTAGTTGGACCCATGTATCATATGTTGTTGTAAGGAAGTTAAGCGCTTAAGATGAATTTTGGAGAATGTGTTATTAAAAGATGGTAAAGTTGTAGTTATGTTTTATGATAATTCATGGAAGTATATGAATATTTTATCCAAGATTTGGAAGTAGTCGCAGTTTTAATTGTGTTGAAGGTTCAGAAGTGTTGTCTTACGGATCTAAGATGAAGTATTTGGTAACTACGAGAGCGTAGAATACCTGTTGGAACTAATTTTTGAAGAGTTAAGTCGAAGTCCTTGTTGTTATGTAGATTTTGGTGATTGAAAGTTAGAAGTAAACTCTGTAGACTTGTTGATTCGCAAGTAGTCAGAGTGCGCAGCGAACACGCGGTGTAGTGCAGTTGCTCTTATGTGAATAACAACGATGTTGGTAGTTGGTTGCGTTGATGTCGTGTTTAAGTTATGTGTTCTTATGTTGTTGTGTTCTAGTTCTTAATCCGGTGAATTCTTAAGTTGGTTACTCTTGTGTTATGATGCTAGCTATCAAGTGTATTACTTGAGTAGTATTCGTGTTATTGTCGCCTTTGAGGTTATGAATTGTTTATATTATACGTGGGGTTGTCTTTCGGGGATGAGAGTTGATTAGTCAGATGTGATAACGTGGTTGGAGTAGTTGTATCAGATGAATTTTCGAGGAAGAAAATATTCTAAGTGGGGGAGAGTTGTAACGCACGTTTATTTAATTAATTATTTAATTAAATATATTTGTATTATGTTGTGCCAATTTGCGTTGACTTGTGTAGATTTGTGTCTAATTGTGTTAATCTCCGAAATGTCGGAATGTTACGTTGATGTTGCTATGTTGGTTTGAGTTCGATTAATTAATCAAGTTGATTTAAGTTATGGAAAATGATATTGAGTATTTTCCGTTTATTGTTGAATTTGTTGTTTGAGCGAATATGTTAACTGGGTTCTTTGGATGATTTATTCGATAGTCGGTTGTTAGTTGATTTAGTCGGGAGAATTAATATTAGAAATAATATTACTGAATTATAAGAGTATTGTATTTAGGTGGGCTTAGTTGTTGTGTTAGTAGCAAAGTTGGGGTGTTGATTAGTAAGCCCACTAGATATTATAATTATAATAGTCATAATAAAAGAATAAAAAGAAATGGAAACTAGGTTTGTGATATCAGTAGAAGTTGAGAAAGAGGAACGAAGTATGAGAAAGCAGTTACGATGGAGAAATTGCCGTCGGAGACAATTATGGGAAAAGTTGATAGGAGATTCGAGCGGCCATCAATTTAAGGTAAGGGTGGGGTTCGAATCTTATAATTGGAAATATAATATGTGGGATCGAGGTTATGTAATTCCTACTGTTTGTTGTTGATTCGTTGTAGTTGATTGTGGTGAAATATTTATTTTTGGGTGAATTGTTTTGATAATCGATTTTGTGAATTTATTAACGATTGATTGATTATGGAAAAGAAATTAGTTTGGGGTGAAACCCCTGCACTACGTGGAATAGGGTGGCGCAGGCCATCCATTGTTCTAAGGGGGTGGCGCAGGCCACCCAACTTTTGAAGAAGAATAAGCTAAGTGGTGCAAGCGAACCAGCCACCTTTTTTAACCTTATATGGGGGGCAAGCCACAAGTTGGGAGGGTGGGGATGGCGCATGCCATCCCTTTCTGAGTGAGGTCCACTATTTATCTTTTTATTCTTAATACCATGCATATAATATTATACTAAGTATTAATTATAGTGTGACATTTGTATAAAATGTTTACTATAATTAAATAATAATTTTAATTGGTTTGTAAGAGGTGGAGTATAACAGTAGCATATTTTAGCAGATCATTAGCAGAGACAGAAGTAAAAATATCAGTAACAGGAAGTTTAGCAGGTGTTGGCATTTTTGTATTAGAGCTGAATTTTTAAGATAGTATAATTGGTAGTATGATTTGTTGGTATCAGTAAGTTGGAAATTGAACATAATTTGTAAAATTGATTAGTAATAGCAGTGGTGTATAAAATAGTGCAGTTTTAGTCAGTTTAGCCGATTTAAGTGGAAAAATTAGTTGTCCGGAATTTAACAAAAATTGTCGAGATAGTTTGTAATAATTAGTAGGTGATTTTAGTCGGTTTACTTTGTTGAATTTTGTTGAACATGTGAATTTTCTCGTGTCGTCGAGTATGTTGTTTTGTTCCGATTTATGTGGATGTTTCAGTTGTAGGTCGAAAGGCCAATGTTGATATTAAAGTCGTAGGTCGTATGACCAGTGTTGATGTATATAAGTTGTAGGCCTATGGCCAAAGTTGAATCGTGTTGAATTAAAGTTGATATATTGTTTGTTGTATGTCGTTCGAGTTGGTTGTTATTATGTGTTGTGGTTGTAATCATGGCATACATTGCATTTTCTAAGTTGGAGCGAATGCTCACCACGTTGGCCTGGATTGGAAAAATTATTAAGTTGAAGGCTTATGCCTTGCAGATACCTCGATAACCTGGTATATTTTAAGTTGGGAGTTTTACTCTGATGGTACCATATTCATTTGCATAGTCGAGTCACATCTTGTGTTGCATTATTTATGTTGTTTACGTTGCTTAAGTTAATGAAGTTGCTTATGTTGCTTAAGTTGAGGAAGTTGTTTATGTTGCTTAAGTCGATGAAGTTGATTATGTTGATTAAGTTGTTTATGTAAGTTATGTCAATAGAGTTGATTATGTTTCTTAAGTGGATTATATGTTTATGTTGACTATGTCGTGAAGTAGATTAAGTTGATTATGTGATCATTTTGATGTAGTTGCTTATATGATTAGGTTGGTTTAAGTTCATTATATGATTATGTTGATAAAATTGATTATATTTGTTGAAGCTATTGAAGTTGATTATATTTGTTGAAGTTTTTGAAGTTGATTACGTTGACTATGATGATGTTGATTTGTTAATTATGTGGTAAATGTTGATAGGTGTAATTAGTGATAAATTATGTTGATAGATTGTGGGTGATTGTTAAGTTGTTGTTGTTTGATAGTAGTGAAATTGTATGATTCTATCTAACGTATTAATTATCATACTCCTGTTTATATTGTTCAATATCTCACCCCTTTTGTTTGAATGTTACCCCTATGTTGGTAACATGCAGGTTAGCTTGGTGGAAGATTGTTATCTTCTTTAGTTTGAGTCGGTGTTAATAGTTGCTTTATTGTTGTTTTAAGTTATTTCAGTTAAAATATGTTGTTACTAAGTTGTTTAGGTTGAACAAAATGGCATACCATGTTTAGTTGAATATTTGAGAATTCGTTGCGTAGTTGTAAATGATGTTCTGGTTTCAAAAATGAATAAAAGTTGTTGTTATAGTTTCATCTGAATCAAAAGTGTTATGTATCGATGTAGTATTTGATTAAATGAATAAGTTTTTGAAAGTTGAAATGTGGCATCCTATTTGTTTACTTGTTGGTTGAATTTTCCTACTCTGATTTTCAATATATTTGCCAGGTAGAAATGGGGAGTTACATAATATGCTTCCCTTGATGGCTTTCTAGGAAGTATATTGAATGTCGTATTCAGTCAAGACCATCTGCCAACGTGTGACTCTTCCGGTTAATGTGGGTTTCTCGAAGATGTACTTGACAGGATCCATCTTAGAAATCAATAGGGTCGTGTCAGTAAGTGTAACACCTCATTCTACCCACAGTTAATTATAAATGAATCAGAGTTCACAAAAACGGGGCATCACATTTTCTTCTTTTAAATCATATATCACAAATACATCAAATAATAAATCAAGTATTCATTATGCAGCGGAAATCATTAAAGTCATAAATATCTCAACTTTAAAAAAATCAACTTCATAATAACTCATCAAAATCCAAAAACATCTTTAATCAACTAAAATGAAATAGAAGTTCAATTAAAATCAAGCATTCGCTAATCCCCCCGAAGTGTTACATATCAGAGCGACCAATGACTCAAACCATCTACGGACTCTTTGCTACTCAGGATCACCTGCACATTACCAACAGAGGATACCATTCAATAGAAAAGGGTGAGATATCGACAATTATAAACAGGATACAATAATAAACATATATAATTAAAGCCATTCAATCACCCATTCACATCATAATCATCATAAACATCGTATCATCATAATATATATAACATCATCATAAATCATTCAACAATGCAATTCATATGCGACTCGACAATGTATGCATGTGGTACCATTCGGAGCAAACTCCCATCTTAAAAATTCATGCCATTTAGGTGGGCATCAGCAAGATATAAGTCTTCATCTTAACATTGTGGTTGCCATTCCAGGCCATCGTAATCATGCAAAAGTATGCGGTATGAGAATGGCATATAACACAATTACACATCGTAAACATCATTCAAACACATCGTTTTAGTTCATCTTACATCATCATAACATCACCACGTCATTGGTCATAAGACCTACATCAGAACACATCATCGCAATAGTGTAAAATTGTCTTAATCTTTTTAGTTCATCATCTCTAAGTCCAACACCTAATTTCTTCTTTCAACAATCGTTAAATCCTCGTTTTATTATCCCCTAATTCCTTCTATCATTAATTATTAGTTGCCAAACATCTTACGGATCATCAGAAAAAGGAATGGACGCGAAACGATATGCGAATCGCTGTGAAATCACAAAAACGCTCACATGCTGCCCAAACGCGTACCAAACGCGTAAGGCTTCCCCATATGCGTAACTGTGTATGCCCATACGCATAACAGGCGGTGTGACCACTAGTTGTTATGTGTAACGCCTAGTCTCATACGTGTAATTCAGATCTGTTACGCAAATCAACAAAAACCTCACCATTTCATCTCCTGCTACAGTTTCATTCATTTTATCACCTTAATTCAGTCCTATTTGGGGTTCTACCATGTTTTAGGCCCTTAATACTTCATCTTATTTCTCATCTAACATTACTACATCAATTTACCAACCTATTATCATCATATAAATCCAGATTCGTCATAATTTATCAACATCTCAGAAAATTATCACCACAATATTCATGACCGCAATAATCAGCAAATTCATAATAGACATAGCAACATCAATCCATCTAATTCGCACAAAACCATACATAAAACATCATACAAACAACAACAAGGAAATTAAATAACCTTATCTCATACATATTATTTTATCCCAGTTATAAGATGTGAATCCCACCCTTACCTTTGGATTGAAGGCAGATCGAATATATGGATGAAATTCCTACGAAAATCCTCTTGAAGATCCTTAGTCCTAGCTCTTGCATTCTCCAAGACTCGTTCTTTCTCCCAAAATTCTGATTATGACTAATTCTTTCTAAACCCTTACTAATCCTATTTTCTTATTTTAATTAAATGTCATAAAAATAGTACTAATATTATTATTACTAAAATATTAAATTAATCCACTAATGGGCTTTTACCCACACCTCTCAATCTTACTATTAGAACTCCCCAAAATAAGTCTATCTCCAAAATTAGCTTAAAATCGTCTTAATAATAAACATCATGCATCACAAATAATGATAAATCTACTCAAAATAATTTAATTAAATTAATTAATTAAATCGGGGTGTTACAGTAAGCATGTATTTCCTCAATCGCTTAGTAGCCCATGCAAGTGCACAACATGTCTTCTCAAGCATCGAGTATCTGGACTCATAGTCTGTGAATTTCTTGCTCAGGTAGTAGATGGTGTGATCCTTTCTACTTGTCTCGTCATGTTGACCGAGAACATAATCCATTAACCCTTCAAGTACTGTAAGATACATAATCAAAGGCCTTCCTGGAACCGGAGGCATGAAGATTGGAGGTTCTTGTAAATACTCTTTTATTTTGTCGAAAGCCGCTTGGCAATCGTCATTCCACCTGATAGCTTGATTCTTTCTCAAGAGCTTGAATATTGGTTCGCACGTAGTTGTTAAGTGAGATATGAAACCCAATAATTTACCGGAACGCACCTCGAAGGTGCACTTGTTCAGATTCAACCTCAGTCTGAACTTTCGTAACCTGTCAAACAACTTGGCCAAATTGACCATGTGTTCTTCCTCTGTTTGTAACTTTGCAATCCTGTCATCAACATAGACTTTAATCTCATGATGAATCATATCATGAAAGAGAGCCACCATAACCCGTTGGTAAGTTGACCCAGTATTCTTTAAACCAAAAGACACCACTTTATAACAGAAGGCCCCCAAGGGTGATGAATGTAGTCTTTTCCATGTCATCTGGCGACATTTTAATCTGATTGTTGCCCAAAAATCCATCCATGAAGGAGAACATCGAGTATTGAGTTGTGTTGTCGACCAACAGATCAATATGAGGCAACTGGAAATCGTCCTTGGGACCATCTCTCTTCAAATCTTGGTAATCAACACACATTCGAACTTTACCATCCTTTTTTGGAACCGACAAAATGTTATCAACCCATGGTGGATAACTCGTAACAGCCAAAAACCCAACATCAAATTGTTTCTGAACCTCTTCCTTGATCTTTATTGCCATATCAGGCCGATTTCTACTCAGTTTATGTTTCATTGGCGAGCAATCTTCGTGGAGTGGAATTTTGTGCACTACAATATTAGTGTCAAGCCCTGGCATATCTTGGTAAGACTAGGAAAAAACATCAACATACTCTTGGAGCATAGCAATCAATCAGCTCTTCACAGATTCTTCTAATGTGGCCCCGATCATAAACTCTTTCTTAGCCTCTTCAGTATCCAGATTCACAAACTCAATAGCCTTTTCATGTGGTTGAATCACCATTTCCTCTTGCTTTAACAACCTGGCTAACTCTTCAGGTAATTCACAAAGTTATTCACCTTCCTCGTCAGCTTAGTAAATTGGATTGTCGAAGTCATATCGAGTCATAGCAATGTTGTTATTGATAGGACCCAATGGGGTGCATCAACTTGAATGATGATTCATGCTTTGTTTTAGAATGAGTGTTAGAAAAGCGAAAATGTACATTGCCATTTATTATTTAAAGAAATAAAAATGAAAGACAGGGAATACCATATCATGAATGCAAAAAATTGTCCATTTTATTGACGATTAAACATTGCATAGTGAAACAAGAATGCCCTTACAATGAGCTGCTATGCCTTGGGCAAGGCATAGCGCTTCCATACAAAAGTAGAGAAAACACAAGACGATTATTCTTGTTGGTATGTAATAGTGATGATCTTCTCTGACGACCAGTTGCTAAGCTCTACTCCAGGAACACTCGGCTTGATCCAATCGTCTATCTTTCAGTCACTATCAGCTTCATCCTCCTGGATGGTACAAATACGACTATAGTCGACCAATCCATCACTAGAAAAAGTGATTGGCCCCTTCCGGCCTCTGGTGCTCTATGCTGCTTTTGCCTGAGCAGGGTGATAACCGACTCCAAAAATATCTTCTTTCTTGGGGACTTCAATCATTTTTCCCTAGCCTTCGCTATTACCGGATTCAATCACCACGAGTGCTTGTTTGTATGATGTAATGGACACCCCCTCTTCTTCTCTACAGATGCTGACGCTGCTTCAGCTCTGACCGACTCAAAAGCTTGGCACGAAGTTTTATATATTTCCCCATCCATCTCCACATACTTGAAGGAAAACAAATTTCTTATGAAAATGTCATTTTCCCCACATATAGTAAAGATTTTCACGTCCATGACGAACTTCAACTTCAGATGTAAGGTAGAAGACACTGCGTCAACTGCATGAATCCATGGGCGTCCCAGTAGACAACTATAAGTGGGATGAATATCCATCACATAGGAAGATGTGTTGAAAACTTGTGGGCCCACCTTGATCGGGAGTTCCACTTTGCCAAATACAGATCTTTTTGAACCATTGAATGCACAAACCACTATATCGATGGGTCGGAGCACCAAACCATCATAATCCAACTTGATCAAAGCCTTTTTCGGGAGCATATTTAATGAGGATCCTGTGTCAACGAGTACATGTGAAAGTAAAACTTGTTTGCACTCTATGGAGATATGCAAAGCTTTATTCTGATTTCGTCCTTCCGTAGTCAAGTCAAAATCTATAAATCCCAGCCCCTGGCTTGCATTTACACTTGCAACAACAGTCTCAAGCTAATTTACGGAGATCTCCTGAGGAACATAGGCATTATTCAAAATCTTCATCAAGGAATTATTGTGAGACTCTGAACACAATAGCAGGGACAATATAGAAATTTTGGATGGAGTCTGGTGGAGATGACCGACTATTTTATAGTCACTCTTTTTGATGATTCGTAGGAATTCCTCAACTTCCTTCTAAAAAGTGGTTTTTGAATCAGGAGTAGGGACCTCATTGGACATAAATTGTTTACCCTTGGCCTTAGCCAAGGCCTCTGCATTATCACTTGGTGATGCCCCACTATTTCTCAGTGTTTGCAGCGCGAACAACCTTCCGCTTCTAGTAAGACCTTCAACACCCATATTTTCAACCTGGTGTTGCACTGAACCCGAAGTAACTGTATCTTGCTGCTGACCATTGCAATATACTTTATCGCCATAGTGCCATGGAATGGATCTCTCTCTCTTATATGGCATAGGTCTTGGAATAATAATCGTAACAGGCGTTGGCCTCGCCGGTGCTAGAATCTCAACAGGGGTGAAATATATGGTCACTGTAGAGACCTCGTCCTTTTCCTTAGAAACACGATCAAGCTGAATGCCCCCATCATCAATTAATTTCTGAATAATGGTCTTCAACTTTTCACATCCATTTGTGGACTTATCACAATCCTGGCAAACTTACTCGCATCCTGAAAATAAACCTTTATTTGACAAACAGTTCTTCACTTCTAACAACGAAGTTTTTATGGAGTTGACCTCGTATATCATGTTCAACTGATCACCATCTTCTACAGCTCCCACGGATTTTGCATGCTGAGGCATAGGATTCTGGAGAACATTAGAAGTAAGAGAAAAGTTGATAGCTTTCGAGTCTAACAGGTCTTGCACCTTATGTTTCAGAGCTTTGCAATTCTCAGTCGTATGGCCCGGTGCGCCAGAATGAAACTCACAATGAGCGTTAGCAACATAACCATCCGGGATTTTTCCGGGCTTTGGTGTTTGCAAAGTTCGAAGCTAGATCATCTGTAGTTGTAGAATATTTTTCAAAAGTTGAGAATATGACATGGTCGGAGTCTCAAAATTTCATTCGGCCATCCTAGGTCTCGGTTGATAACCCTGTCGGGAAACTCTTTGTTGTTTTTGTGTCGTAGGTTGGTTGGTCACGGCTGGAATAGTGACAATTGCAGTTTGGTAATAAGAAACCTGATTTACTCTCTTCCGTTGGGCGTACACTGCCCCTATTTCCTCATCCCTTCTTTTATGACCATTTGAGAATGGTTTCTTAGCTTCGGACGTGGACGCACCATTGTTCTGGATCTTTCCTAGCTTTATCCAGTTCTCAATTCTTTCCCATGACATTATGATGTTAGAAAATTCACTTGATGAACACCCTGTGAGGCGCTCCATGAAATGCCCTGGGAGAGTATCCATGAATAGATCTACCATTTCTCTTTTAAGTAGAGGTGGTTGAACTCTAGCAGGTAACTCACACCACCTTTGTGCATATTCTTTAAAGCTTTCAGAGTTCTTCTGTGACATGCTTTGCAGTTGGGTACGACTAGGAGCCATGTCAATGTTATATTGGTATTTCTTCAAGAATTCTTCCCCAAGTTCTTTCCAATTGCGGATGACTGTTCTCTCCAGTTTCATATGCCACTCAAGGGATCCACTAAACAAGTTGTCTTGAAAAAAGTACATCCAAAGTTTTCATCTTTGGTATAAGCAGCAATTTTGCGGTAATAGGCCTGGAGGTAAGTCTCAGGACAAGGACTTCCATTATACATATCAAACCCGGGAGCTTTGAACTTTGGCGGGATCACCAGCCCTTGCACAAAACCCATGCCTGAAACATCAATCCCTAGAGTGTCTTTGTATTCTAAAGCCCGGACTTTTTCTGCCAACATTTGGAACTCACGATGACCTCCACCAGCACCAAAACTCATGTCCTCATTCAGAAGTGAGAACTGATCAGCCTAGTTGTCTTCCACATGGGGAATTGGAATGGGAATACCCACCGAAGTAGGAGGTCTTTCGGCTCACACAGGCGCGCCAGTGGCATTGACAGGATTCCCCTGTGCATCTAGATTAACTCCTGCGCTCGGAACCTCCACTTGTGGTACATCAAGCCTTTGAACAATGGCCCGAAACTCTTGTTTCCCAAGGAAACCCCTTGCATCATGTTCATGAATTCATTCATGCATAGGTGAAGCTCATCTAATTCAGTCAACACAGCGTCCATGATATACTGTTGATTATGTCGGGTGGCGTACCTGTGAGTGTGATGGTTTGTAACCCTGCATGAAATAACCAAATAAGTTAGGAAACCAGACGACCTGTTAAAATGAAAGAAATTATATGCACAAAAATGAATGCTTATGACATGTTTATTCATTTTTAGGGCTTCTTATCCCCTGATTCCAGCTTTGTGAAGTTGGAGTAAATAGCGACACTCTGATATTTGCTGCAAACAATAAACAATGTTGACAACATAAGGTGCGTGTGTGCAGCAGATATGCCATACAATACTACGAATATGAAATCCAGTGTGTGGGTGTTGCAGATGTGTGAGAAACATCATTGAAAACATAAAGTTGAAACAACATGGATTTACGGATGAAAAAGCTCCATTATTTTGATGAAGCACAAACACGTGTTGAAAATGTTGAAATACATGAAGCAAAAGTCATAAATCGAAGTACATTAATCAAAAAGACTTCATCAACAACCCTGATGATAGTCTTATAACAACTAAGCTACTACATCATTATGATCTTCAATCCGCGCTCGGGTTGCTCGAGTCAACATTTGATCCTGACTCGGGTGCTTCAATCAATTCATTGGTCTGTGTTTGGTCATCTTCCAACTCTCAACACCTTTTTTGGCCTTCCATTTGATCTCAAACTTGGTGTGCTCAACCCTATAAAGCTCTCTACTTAGTTGAGCATTCTTCTTTAACAGTTCGTCTCTTTCCATTTTCATTTTGTCAAACTCCTCAAAGCTGACATATGTCCTTGGCTCGTCCACCACAGGGTACCAAGGCTCTTCTAAAGAAAAGGGAAAGAGGGTGATCTCGGCCCTTTGCTTCAACCACTCATCATACTAAGGAAAGGATTTGTTGTTACTTCGACCCAGAATACCTGTCCATCACTTCTGAATGTTTTTCCAAGCAGCGACGACTTGTTCTACCAGCAATACATTGTCTTCTACCATAAAATAGAAGGACTCACTGACCTCTCTCTCCACCGGTGGGTCTTCTAGAGCGTACCCCAATTTTCTCTTAAGAAGAATGGGGTTGTAGTTAATGCACCCTTTTACTCCAACGAGTGGCACATTGGGGTAGTTCCCGCAGCTGTAGATGAAATATTTCTTCAGTAAACTGTGGTTTATGCATACTATATCCTTATCCCTTAGTCTCATCAACCTTTTAGCCCAATTCAGCAAGGATGGAACAGTCACAAAAGCATCGGTAGTAGGTAAATGTCTCATAAACCAATCGTGCACCAGCTGAGAACAACATTGTACTAAGCCCCCTCGTTTCTTCTCATTTTTGTAATGGACAGAGTAGTAAAAATCACCCAATAAAGTAGGCACAAGGTTCTTTTGCATGAAAAAAAAATGGCGTTGATGTCCACAAACTTCTCTTCGTTAGGGAAAAGAATGATACCATAGACGCTTAAAGCAATGATAGCATAAACAGTCCCCCATTTGTTGCGGGTTGCATATTTTTCAGCTATAGCCGCTAGAAAACTCATAGAATACCAATTAACTTCCCTCTGGTGGAAAGCCCATTATGTACTACAACCCGGCTCGAATAAAGAACTTTGGAAATCTCAAGTTCATCTGATTTCACCATGGAAGAATAAAAAGGAATCTAATCTTTGATAGACATCCCCAGAATGAGAGAAAACTCTTCCAATGTCGGCCCGAACTGGTAATCTGGAAACGTAAAGCACCTCAAAGGTGGGTCATAGAATTGGAGCAAAGTTTGGATGACACTCCTGTCAAAATCTGAAAGTCTGTGAACCAACTTTGTGATGTCTTCGTACTCCTTTTTGAATCCACCTACACGATTTGGGGTGATCAAAGTTATCATACCCTGTAACACATCAATCTATGGATCAAATAAGTGATAAGAAACATTATTTTTTCGGACGGGCTTCATATCTGCAATAAGGAATTCAGTTGTGGAACCAGGGTGAAGAGATGCGACCCCTACAAATGAATAAACATGTTGGTTAGGATGCAATTATGAAAATGATGTTATGAATGCATGTGCATATGATCATTGTTGGCATATCATTGTTGTACTGGTATCTGGTTTGATGAAACAGAACTGGCTGATGAATATCACAATTAAAAATCTGACTCATGAGAAAACCAAATGAAACCGGGTATATTAAGGTCAATGTTACCTGCAAACCTGTAAATCCCTCCCAATCTCACATGTGGTGCTAAGGATCAACTTTTCTGACTCTCAGGTCGAGGAGCAATAATACAGTCACTGTTTCTAATTTGGCATTATTACTAAACGAGGAGGTATCCACTGATCCCACGGACATAATCTCGCATAACTCCCCAACTTCAGGCATTGAGGTTGAGAGGCAATAGTACATTCATCCAGAAGGGTACTATACTATCACCATATAAGGATTGCTTTAGCTGGATTCTCATGAAAGAACAAGGGTCAACCTATGCAAGTTCCTAGTGGGCCCTCGGGTACGAGTGGGTTTTCCAACAAATGTGGTCTCCCATTATCACCACTAGAGAGGGTTGTTTCCACTAAGTTCCTCAATGAACGGTCTCCAGCATCGACAACCCAGTGAGATAGCTCTACCTAAGTGGGAGACCCACAAAGTAGAATTTTCTCGAAAAAACCTCCTCTGAATTGTAGTTTCACATCACAACGTCATACTGAAATAACATGTGGAGCAACATGAAATCACGCTAATCCTAGGTGTATACTCGAGCCTGGGTCGTGGGCTAATCTCTAAGAACTCCCATCCCACCAAATAAAACTAGTATATGCCAATAAATAAATGTAAATGCAGTAAATGCGTAAATGAAACATAAATAAAGCAGCTGAACGTATAAATGTAAAGCACCCAATGAACTATAAACACCCAAGCGATATGAGTGAATCACAAAAGGGGAGGGACCAGCAAGAGGTCAACTTTCCCCAGTAGAGTCGTTAGTTGTTGCTCCCAGGATTTTCATCCTAGTACAAACGCAAAAGTGGCGCGAAAAAAGAAGAAGAGTCGCCATCCAGGAATTTTTATCCCAAGGAAAGGGAAAGGTAATGTTGTACAAACCTGGGGGGAAAGGAAAGAACAAGGTCTTACGAACTAGGGATAACAGGTAAGGGAGTTAGTTACATGAAGTGAAGGTATTAGCACCCTTTCACGTCCGTCGTACTTGACGGGATCCACGCTTGCTTGTACTTCTCAAAGGGTGTTAATATCTGATTCATCTGCTGTTAAACTGGAACTAGAAAAAGAACGGGAACAATGTAGGGAAAATAAAGAATTATGCTTGAATGGGACCTACCCTACTGCCTACATATCTCATCGGGAATGAGAATCAGAGTGATGTAGTTCCCCTAAATAGGGAGGAAATTTGTTTGTTTGTGTTTTTTAGGATTGAACTGCTTATGCCTATTCTCAGTTGTTGCAGGCTCGTATGGAACAAGTGCATTTACCATCTTGCAAAAGAAAAGTCAAAGCGTGTTCTCTCGTTTAGAGTTAAGGATATGAGAAGATAATTCCCGTAGGAAAGACACTTATTGTTGATTTGGGGCTTTTTAGAAGCTTTTTATTTGAGTTTGCATAGGAGAGTGTATTCGAGTTTCTTTTAATGGAGTGTGTACTGCTTACATTACTCCAAAATGGAATGAATAAGAAGCACACCTAAGTATGGAGAACATCCCCAAACTTAGTTCCAAAGATTAAGGCTCAAGCACACTAGCCTATTTTATTTATTAAGTGTTTTTGTTGTTTTTGAAATAAAGAAGTGTTTTTTGAGTTTTCTTTGTGAAACATCCTTATGTTAAGACTTATTCATCATAATAGATACCCTACACCTCATCCCTATATGGAATGTGTGAAAGTATCCCATGGCAATGTCTCTTGGAACGTAAGAAAGTTCAACCTTTATTAAGTGTTTTTTAGCTTTGTTTTGAGATGAGAGAGAAGACTCAAATGGAGAGAAAAGGATAACTCTAAGAGAAACTAAGACCAACCCTATGTTATCATGGATGGAGATCCTAATGGTTAAGTGTGGTTTTCTAATCCTAAAATAAGAGAAAAAGTAAGTTCTAACTCACTTCAAGGATTTAATATGAGATAAGAACTCAAAGGGGATTAAGAGAAATGAAATGTCAAAGAAGCATAAAATGTTTGTCGCAATCACACTTAGAGAAAACTTAAAAGAGGAAGGAAGAAGGTAAAATGTGGATGCACATCCACATTCTTCATACTTCATATTAGCCCCTGAAAAGGTTAGTAAAATCAATGATTTATGGAATTAAAAATGATAAAAAAAGAATACAATTAAGCATCAAACATCTCCTAAAATGATTAGTGTTCAAACTAGACTCAAACCTAAAGCTAAAGGTACCTAAAGGTTAGATAAATTCCAAAGTCAGCAGCTACAATAGTGCTTCAGCACACAATCAAATATCACATGCAAATGGCATACAGACAACTTATTACAGCTACCTAACAGCATGACAACAGGTATTAAAAGTGAAAAATAGGGCATGACAACATACATTTAACAGCTATTGTTCAGAAAGGCAGCAGTGAAATGCATGGAAGAATTAAATTTTTGAACATGTAAATTGCATGTATCTCAACACATGGATATGCATCACATAACAACATCAAAGAATGCAACATGATTAATATGAACATGGACATGTGTAAATGCAAACATTTCAACCACTTTTCATCAAAATATTTTTTCACAAACAAAAGGATAATGCACATTTTCAAAAGGTGAACACATAATGCAAACAAGAAACTACAAAGTGTGAACATACCTCACAATGCATTCTAAACTAATGCAAACATTAACATCAAAATGTAACATAAAGCAATCATGCAACAAGAATGTGTACAAGCATACATGGATTATGCACCTTTATCAAGCAATATGAAACATTTTCAATTATGCACATGAGTGTCCAAAACGTGCATCGATCACGAAAATAATACAAAACAGTGATTTAATCAATTATTATCATGCCAACAATAAGGTTCTAACATGGGAACAACATTCACAACACACCATGAGCACAAATATACAATGATGCCAAGAATCAGAAACAAGCAACGCGCGTGTCGAAAGATATCAAAGATACACGAACCTGCACCAAAACAACTCCTAAAAACTTCCTAAAATCATATCCTAAAGATCCATGATGACTGGAGGGGGAATGGATAACAAAAATGCAAGAAAATGCAAGAATTTTTTACTCTGGTTCAGTGATAACCGGTTACCAACCTGGGGGTAACCAATTACTTAGTTCAAAAATGGCATTTACACAAAAATACACTGAGTAATCGGTTACTGTCTTGGGGGTAATCGGTTACTCTGGGACCAGAATAAAAAATTATACATTTTCAAGGAAAATTCAACAACATCTTATTCAAATAAGTTCCTAATCCAATGAATATCACATGAACACGAAATTTACACCTAAATGCACCAATTCAACACCAATTGGAACCACAAACACATCAAGATCCTAAAACCTAATGATCCAATTAATTAATGCATTCAAAATCAACAAAACACGATGAACACATGTGTTGAGAGAATGCGAAATAACTTAAAACATAAGTGATTATGAGTTTCACCAACCTACAAAGCTGAGGTTTGCTTTGGTAATTATTGATAAGAGAGATCAACACGCTATTGACAAGAAACCCGTAGATCCGAAGCTCTTCCGCAAGAATATGCAAAATAAATGTGATTTGACGAAAACCTTGATGAAGTCTTCCAAGAGCCACTTCCAAGATGTGAATTCAACACCAAAACAGTAGCAAATCCTTCAATAATCCATGAAATAAATGCAATGATGGAGGTTTAGCTTCAAATTCTTCAAGTTTCAATGAAAAACTTGAAGAATTTTGGAAGATGAAGCTTTGTGTGAGGTTTTGGAAAATGAGAGAAAAGTGAGAGAAAAATGAGAGTGATGAGAGAAAAATGTGAAAAATGAATTGTTCATGTGAGGTTTGGAGCAACAAATGCTTATATACCTATTAGGTTTGGAATGTGCTTTGGGTTAGTAGTGAGACTTTGATATTAGCTTAGGAGTGAGGCTTGGATATTATGCTTAGGAGTTAGTTAGGAAAAATTCTAGAACCTTCCTGTAGAAAGTGGTGGATTGTTCAAGAATATTCCCTTGGGAAAGCTAGAATGAAGTACAAGGTTGAAGTGAAAAATCCCTCCATGTGAAAAATTGAGTTTTAGGCCAAATTTGCACATGGTAACCGGTTACTTAGTTCAAATTTGAATTTTTCCCTCTTTTCTTTGTTTTGGTGGGAAATCTTGTATATCTGGACTCGATCATTTGTTCTGAGCTTATTTTTCTTCTGAGGCCTGATAATTGAAATTATCACTTGAAAAACACCTGATCACATGCCCTGTATGCCAACTGATGATGTATGCTTTATTTTTATCATTATTTTTTCTCTCTTTTTATTATGATTTATGCAATGCAATGTATGAAAGGATTATGCTAAATAATGTCGAGAGAAGCATAAGCTACTTGAAACTAGTAATAAATAAAAGGGAAAATTTTGGGGTGTTACAGTTGCCCCTATTCAATCACTATAGACCTGAATGGATGATAGCAATGACTTTCAGACGTTCGAGGTATGGAGGGATTGAATACCCGAATAAACCGGAAAATTTGCACTCTATAGGAAATAAAATAACCTGACTTTCCTAGCAAGCAATGACAAGAGACCAAGCTAAAGGTGGACTCGAAAAGTAAGAATATGTCGAAGGTAAACTTACGATAAGGTTCGAGATCAAGCCGAATGTGAACTTGAAAAGGTAAGACTAAGTCGAAGGTGGACTTACAAAGAATGAGACTAAGCCGAAGGTAAACTCAAACAAGCATAAGAGACCAAGCCGAAGGTGGACTTGAAAAGGTAAGACTATGCCGAAGGTAGACTTACGATAAGGTTCGTAATCAAGCCGAAGGTAAACTCGAAAAGTTAAGACCAAGCCAAAGGTGGACTTACAAAGAATAAGACTAAGCCGAAGGTAGACTCAAACAAGGATATGAGACCAAGCTGAAGGTGGACTCAAAAAGTAAGAATATGCCGAAGGTAGACTTACGATAAGGTTCGAGATCAAGCCAAAGGTGAACATGAAAAGGTAGGCCAAGCCGAAGGTGGACTTACAAAGAATGAGATTAAGCCAAGGGTAGATTCAAACAAGGATACGAGACCAAGCCAAAGGTGGACTCGAAAAGTAAGATTACACCGAAGGTAAACTTACGATATGGTTCGAGATCAAGCATAAGGTGAACTCAAAAAGGTAGGATCAAGCCGAAGGTGGACTTACAAAGAATGAGACTAAGCCAAAGGTAGACTCAAACAAGGATACAATACCAAGCCGAAGGTGGACTCGAAAAGTAAGTCTAAGTCGAAGGTAGACTTACAACAAATGATATCCTAAAGGATGATTCCGCTGGAGACAACAAGTATTTGATGGTAAGATTATAAAAATCTATGATGCTTGGGTTAGTTTGAAATCATGTCCGAGAATGTGCCAGACATTCTCTGTGGGAATATTCCAGTATGAATGATGATTCACTGTTTCGGGCTTTCGTGCAAGGTACAAAAATTGGTTTATGCTTCATATGAATATGTTTGAATTTTTCCATGGCGTAATGCTATATAGTGTTGGAAATGCTACGCTTTAGAGGATGTAAATGTAATGATGATTACTAAATGCAAATTCATGGGGAACCTCCGGATAAGGTGGTACTAGGTATCCCTGGTAACTTCACTTGGGAGAAATAATCACTGATCTGATTTCATGAATCCCTGTGTGGAATAACATCTTTGCCGGTGAGGATTCTAATGTTATACTGGTTCTGAACTGCCACCACTGGCAAAAATAAATTGGACTTGAAAGTGTTGAAGTGTGGTGACCTTTTTGTGGAAGGTATCAACTTACAAGAACTTGTTTGGGGAAGAACGCCTCATCTTACTAATTTTATGGTCGGTCACGCATCCAAACCCACTTTTCAACTTCCTATTTTTATTGAATCTAGACTGGTGATTCATACTGGCCCAGTTCCCTATGAGTATTGTGTTGCTAGTGCTCAAGGTGATGATTTTGAAGATTATGTTGAACCTGAAGTTGGATGTGAATAGTATCAAGCTATTGACAAGCGACTAAGGGCTGTAGAGGGTAATGACTTCTTTGACATTGATGCGAGCAACATGTGTTTGGTTTCCAACCTTGTCATGCCATCCAAATTCAAGATTACAGAGTTTAAAAGTACAAAGGGCACACTTGTCCAAAACTCCATTTAACGATGTGCTATCGTAAGATGGATGCTTACGCCAAGAATGACAAAGTTCTTATTTATTGCTTCTAAGACAGTTTGAGAGGTGCCTCTATGAAGTGGTACATGGGACTTGAGAAGGATTGTATCCATAGCTGGACAGATTTGGATGATGGTTTCATGAAACAATACAATTACAACTTGGATATGGCACCTGATCACCGTCAACTGCAGAATATCTCTCAGAAGGAGAGGGAATCCTTCAAGGTAGATGCTCAACGTTGGAGAGAACTGGCATCTCAAGTTAAACCTCCTCTAACTAAAAAAGAACTGGCTGGTATGTTCATGGACACCTTGGCTCCCTTCTATTTGGTTACCATTGGACAAAGGCTTGAAGAAGGAATTAAGAATGGAAACGTGTCCAAAGCTGTTGAGTCTTCCAATGCTGCTAAGAAGCCTTTTGGGAATTTCCAAAGGAAGAGGGAAGATCGGACCAATGCTATATTAGTTGTGGATAAAAGACCTCAGTACAAGGCTCAACATGATAATCAAGCTTATGTTTCTGCTGTTGCTCCTGTGATTGTTGCTCAACTAGCTAAAGCTCCTCACCATCCAGCTGTGAGACAAGTTCAGAATTGTGATAGGGTTCACTTTGACCATATTCACATGCCATACATATAATTGTTTCCCGCAATGCTTTAAAGAGGTTGGGTTACCACTAGGCCTATGCCTACTCCTCCTCCAGCTGATCAAAGACAAGATCCTCTCCTTCCATGATACCAATCATAATGTCAAAGGCAATCCTTTGCCAGGGCATGCAACTTGAAGCTTTAGTCGACTTCAAACAAATCTCCCTAAAGCCATCATTTCAAGACAAGACAGATTATCCTTGTTTACTGATTAGTCACTAGGCCATTGTTTCCTTTATGTTTGCATTCTCCTTGTATTTGTTTGAACATCTTGCTTTCAATTATGTTTGTACTTCTTTGATTAATTAAATGAGCATCTGCAATCTTTTGAATTCAATTCATCTGTTTATTTATGTCTTTATACTTTCATTTTCAAAAATATATGTTTTATTCAAAAAATTGTTTATGCAAAGATTTGTGGGAGGATGATGAAACTAAAATACCCATAACTGTTGTGGTTTGCTTTCAGATACAGTTTTGCCAATGATGTATAAGCATTGTTTCAAATCTCAAACACTGGTGAGATAAGGAGTTAATCTCTAGTTCACCAATTCGAGCTTAGAAGTAGGAGTTTCTTTCGGATTTAAACCCTTTCGCTTAACCTGGGGCAGGGTAGTTGTTCAATTAACCCGACTATACATTCAAATTGCAAGATGATCCATTACAACTAATGAATTGGCAGTCATAGCTTTCAATTTTTTCAAAAAAAAAATTATTTTAAGAAAATCTCACTAAGTCAATCACCCAAAAAGAAGACTTAGGCAAAAGTTAGGGATCAGTTCAAAAAGAAAATCATGCAAAAGAGGCCCTCCAATCCTCAACTTTAAGTAAAACAGATTTAGTGACCACCATGTCCATAACCAATGGGTCATTACCAATATCCATCAAAGCCATATAAAATGATTGTCATTTTGAAATGAACCTTAAATCATCATCTTTACCCTTACATTGTCAAGACAAACGTGTGTAGATTTAGTTGAATGTAGGACTGGAGAACATCACGAAGACGAGTTGGGTACAAATAAACTTTGAGTCTTTATCGTTTGTTTCATAACCGTGAACCAGACCATATTGCAACCCTTAAAAGACCTAATTGAGGCATGGTTATTCTGAACGCATACTACATCAATGTTGCATAAACAAGGTTTAAAAGGATTTTTGTGAATCATTTATTTTGATACCATACCTTTGCATTACTTTGAATGTCTTAAACTTCCGTGTTTTGACTAATGATTCATTTGCTTTGCATATTTTCCAATACTGATTTTGATTTCAAAAGTTTCATTTGATTTAAAATTACCATGTTTGTATGAACATGTTGTTTCACTTTGTCATCCAATACAATCCATGGGTGTCAGTTTTTATTCTACCTCGTCCAATCCAATTCATGGACGTTGTTTCTTCTTTGTCATCCAATACAATCCATGGGTGTCAATTTTTAATTCTTTCATCCTATTCAATCCATGGATGTTAGTTTTTTATTCCATTTCATCCAATCCAATCCATGGACGTTGTTCCTTTTTGTTACTATTCTTAATGTCAGTTGGTCGCATCGATCTGCTGCGCATTCACTTTGAATATTTTCTTGTCATCCTAAGTGTCAATTTGGATTTTCCTGTTTTCGCTGATTCAATGCTTTGAATTTCCTCTTATTCATGTCTTTTGTTATTCTTAGTGTCAGCAGTTACACTTGAACCTGTTGATTTATCACTCGGAATACCTATCAATTTCGTTTCTTTATTCCTAGTATATGTCATCCCCAACGAGTCTTTTCCCATGGTCATCGACATATCTCATACATTTTATTCATATCATAATCATCATTAATTGCATAAAAATTACAAAAAAAAAGGTTAGATAGTCTGTAGTCCAGCATAACATTGCATTTAGGGGAAAAATTTCTGATTATTTTTGTATTTAAATACCTTTTACCCTAATTCTATGAGGGTTACCATCACTCAAGTCATCTGGTATAGTTATTTAAATAGGAGCAACTGTCACACCCCAAATTTTACCCTTAAAATTTCATATCATGCATTTATTTCATCATTATCATACCATAGTGCATACTCGAGCATGTTGGTTTAGAAGAGAATGTTATGGAGTTTTACTTGGGATAAGGTATTGTAGGTTAATTTAGTGGGCATGTTTCTTCTGTATGATTCTAAATTTCTCCTTGACAAAGTTCATTGTGAACCCTTTGGTGTTTTGGATTAGCGTCTGCTATCTTTTTTAAGTTTCCATCCTCGTTTTCAATTTTAAATTCTATTCCCATTTTCAATTTCCTTTCCATTCTCAAGTCCTATTTTTATCTTAATCCAAAATTTATTCAAAGTTCCAAAATATCGTTCCAAGTACAATTACCAAATCTCGTTTTCCTTTCCAAATTTGAGTTCATAGTTTTTAATTTATTTTCTAAAGTTTCAATTCGATTTCCAATTTCATTCCTAGTTTAAATTCGTGTCAATTCAATTCAATTTCTATTTCTATTTCAATTCAGATTCAAGGTCATTATTTTCATTCAAATTCCAATTTCTATTTCAATTTCTATTTCTAAGCTACCAATTCAATCTCAAAATTCAAATCCAAACTCAAGTTGGCAATTTCAAATTCTTTCCAATTCTCGTTCAAGAGTGCAAGGTTAATCCACATTCATTAGTAAAATTCCAATACATGTCAAGGTAAGTTTACATAGATCCTAATTCTAAAGAGTTACAAAAAAGGAAGCAAGTGTATAGTGAGATTTGATTTTGCTTATGCCATTTCCTTGCATCATCGTCAAATCCAACTTGGCATATTTTCTTTGCCTTTGATCAATTTCTACAAGAAATATGCATGAAAAATCGGAAGAAAAAAATACAAGGATTAATATTCACCATGTTACGTAACATTCCCATCATCATTATTTCATTATAATTCAAATTCATTCAAACTTGTCAAATTTATTCTATCATTTCATCATCATCATAATCATATTACATACATGTACATTTTCAATTCAAACCATATCATATGCATTCAAAATTCTAAAAAACAATTCTAGTTCAAATATGCATCCAACATATCATTTTTATCATATACGTTCATGCATATTTACTACATATCATGCCTAATTTCACAAAGTTAATACAATAAAAAAACAAAACTAGTGGGGACCATGTACTCACAATAATACAAAGTTCAGACCTGCTGCAACAACCTCTGCTACAACTGCAAATTCAGCTACATCCTCCCCACTACAACAATTTTTAGAATTTGGTCCCCTTGGTGGAAACCCTTCATCGACAATATTTCAAGGATAGATTTTCAAAATTATAAACCCTAATCTCAGCCCTATTTAAACAAGCATTGTTTCATTCAAAGGGGACAATATCAGCAACCACAAAAAACCTAAAGAAAAGCATCTGCAACACGCAATTCCAAAGAACACAAATTCAGCAAAGATACCAAAGAAAACAAGAGCCCGAGCAACAACTAACCCTAGCCGCAACACAGACTTAAACACCATATCACACAAATTTGGTAGAATACTTTCTGAATCCTTAGCCATCAAGAATAATAAAATCCACAATATAACAAAAAGAATCATCCTCAAGCCAATATCACAGCGACAAAAATAAGGAGAATAAGAGAAGGTGGTTTCATATTTTTCAGAAGAAGAAGGGGATACAAGTGAAGAAGAAGAAGATACATAAAGTAAGAGAGAGAGAGAGAGAGAGAGAGAGAGAGAGAGAGCGTTATTTGAGGAGGACCTGAGTGTTGTCGGAATAGTATCATCAAAACTACTCTAGTCAGGTAAACTCTTCACCTTTTATTCGAGACATCTGCTTCTAAGTTTTCCATCATAGACTATTCTTTGCATCGTCTTCATTTCCATCTAATTTTAGTTTATTTATTATAGGGTTTGGTTTTCTAAATTTTGATTTAAGGGTTTGATAGGCCTTTTGATATTGTCACTAATGGTGTCAGATTGAGGTTGTTTCGTTTAGGTCTGGGAGCATTTTATTATTATTTATGGGATTCCACGATGGCACCGCCGTGTTGTTCATACTCGCCGTCGTGTAGATTCATCATTGCCACCGTCTTGCTCTCATGAATCGCCGTGTTGATGCTCGTTTCAAGGTTTCGTTATTTTTTGTTTTTATTTGTTCCTAAGATGAAAGGGGAGGTATAGTTTGGTTTAAGAGAATAAAGAAAGAGTCGTTGAGAGGGAGGATGTGTTAGAGAGAGAAGAGGTTTGCGTTTGATTTTTGAAATCCCACCCTTTTATTGTTTTTTTAAAGGGTTGAGGTGTTGATATTGGGTACCCCATCGGTGACATGTGTCACCGGTTTATGATTCATTTTCCCCACCTTTTCTGATCCGTGGATTTTGTTGTATAGGGGGTTTGTTTCAATCACATGCACGCTCTCCATACCCATACCATACAACCTCTTGTTCTAAACCTTTGGATGACAATTTTAGTTTTGATTGTGCGGATTAAACGATCCAAGTTATTTATTAGTAGTCAACAGTCAATGAGAGTCTACCATATACACCCCTACGCCTGGACCTTTTCTTTGTGGGCTTGGGTTTGGTTTTTACTACTAACACCCTTTTTTTTACTTTCTCAACTGGTCCATTTGGTTTGTTAATTTTATTTAAAATATTTAATTTCTAGTTTTTCTTTTATTTTATTTTCAATTATTAATATATATTATAAAATATATATAAAAAAATATTTTCTTTCATTTTTATTAAACTTTTTTAATATGTAGTTTTTTCTATTATTATTTTAATTTCTATTTGTTATTTTCTTTTAATATATCTAAGAAAAACAAAAAATACTTTCTTGATCCTTATATTTAATTTTTGTTATATCTTTGTTAAATATTAGTAATTCACTAGGATTTTGTTTTTTTATTAAATATTTATTTTAATTTTTTGTTTCTTTCTTGGTTTAATTTTCATTTAATCTAAAAATCCTAAAAAACTTGTCTAATCCTTTTTTCGTTTTAGATAGTTGTAGGACTTTTAGTTTTAAGTTCGATCTCCTTGAGTGTCCCATTAGTGTGAGAGTTTAAATTTAAGTTTATTTCTCTTTGTGTTAGTATGTGCATGATTTAATCTTTAATTATTTTGGTTTTATGTATTGCCACACATTGTATTGATTTTATTTCGCATTATGACCATATATTGTTAAGATAAAACATGAAGCGATCACCATATTGATTTTAATTTCTAAGATAGTAAATCCTTGGTCTAGTCCCAAGTGAGTTACACTTCACATTTTCTCAAGTTTTCAACTTAATTAAATGAATGTGTCACGCATGTTTTCTATACCAAGTTACCAAATTCAAAGTACTTGATCCACATATCAAGTTCTATCCAAATCTTTCAAAGTCGAGCGTGTCGTGCCTCGCAGCCATTTTCTAAACCCTTATAAGTCGGTCACATTGTGCGTCTCCATCTACCTTAACCAAGTCCATTAGGTTCTCTATACCAATTCAACTCTAAACTTAAAACTTTTTCATACATAAATTCAAACCTCGACCCAACGTCGAGTTACTTTTTTCTAAGTTGTAAAAGAGAAGTGTGGAATCTTCTATGATCCTCCTCAACTGTTTGGATATGAGGAATTTGTCTTGTATGCGAGTAGTTGTCGCCTCTCAAAATTCAAAACACTTAACCTTTATTAAACATCTTTCCTCAAAGGTGTAAAAGAGAGTTGTCGGATCTCCGATACCTTTCCTTAATTATTTACCTGTGAGGCATCTGTTACGCACGTGAGCAGTTGGTACCTCTAAAAATATACCAACAAAAGATTAACCCTTTTTCTTAATTCAAAATTAAGATACTTATTAACTATTAAACATCTTTTCTCAAAGGTGTAAAAGAGAGTTATCGGATCTCTAATACCTTTCCTCAATTGTTCGTGTATGAGGCATTTGTCTCGCACGTAAGAAGTTGACACCTCTAAAACGAAGCAAGCAACCATAATACCACGAACTATGGAGCTCTGACTTTCCCATTGCATTTATGGTCGGTCAAGCGTCCAAACCCGCTTTTCAATTTCCTATTTTTACTGAATCTATACTTGTGGTTCATACTGGACCAATTCCTTATGAGTACCATGCTGCTAGTGCTCAAGGTGATGATCTTGAAGATTATGTTGAACCTGAAGTTGGTCGTGAATAGTATCAAGTTATTAACAAGCGACTAAGGGTTGTAGAGGGTAATGACTTCTTCGACATTGATGCGAGCAACATGTGTTTGGTTTCTAACCTTCTCGTGCCATCCAAGTTTAAGATTCCAAAGTTTGAAAAGTATAAAGGGAACACTTGTCCAAACTCCATTTAACGATGTATTGTCGCGAGATGGATGTATACACCAAGAATGACAAAGATCTCATTCATTTCTTCCAAGATAGTTTGAGTGGTCCCTCTATGAAGTGGTACATAGGACTTGTGAAGGATCGTATCCATAGCTGGACGAATTTGGGTGATGCTTTTGTGAAACAATACAAGTACAACTTGGACAAGGCACCTGATCGCCGTCAATTGCAGAATATGTCTCAGAAGGAGAAGGAATCCTTCAAGGAATATGCTCAACATTGGAGAGAACTGGCATCTTAGGTTGAACCTCCTCTAGATGAAAAAGAACTGATTGGTTTCTTCATGGATACCTTGGCTCCCTTCTGTTGGGAAAAGATGATCGAAAATGTGTCTTCCAGTTTCACTGATCTGGTTACCATTGGACAAAGGCTTGAAGAAGGAATTAAGAATGGAAAAATGTCCAAAGCTGCTGAGTCTTTCAGTGCTGCTAAGAAGCCTTTTGTGAATTTCCAAAGGAAGAAGGAAGATCAGACCAATGTTATCTTAGCTGTGGATAAAAGACCTCAATACATGGCTCAACATGATAATCAAGCTTATGTTGTCGTTGTTGCTCCTGTGATTTCTGCTCAACCAGCTAGAGCTCCTCAACGTCCAGCTGTGAGAAAAGTTCAGAATCATGATAGGGTTCACTTTGGCCCTATTCCCATGTCATACACAAAACTGTTTCCTGCAATGCTTCAGAGAGGTTGGGTTACCACTAGGCATATGCCTCCTCCTCCAGACCTTTTCCCGCCAGGCTACAGGGCAGATCTTCATTGTGAATTTTATCAGGGTGGAACAGGCCATGATTTGGAACATTGCTTTTCTTTAAAGACAATAGTGAAATAGCTTATTAGAGACAAGATCCTCTCCTTCCGTGATACCAATCCTAATGTCAAAGACAATCCTTTTCCATGGCAAGCAACTTGAAGCTTCAGTCGACATCAATCAATTCTCCATAAAGCCGGTATTTCAAGACAGGATATCTCATCATTGTTTACTAATTAGTCATTAGGCCATTGTTTCCTTTATGTTTGCATTCTCTGTGTATTTGTTTGAACAATTTGCTTTCAATTATGTATATACTTATTCGATTAATTAAATCAGCATTTGCAATCTTTTGAATTCAATTCATCTATTTATTTATGTCTTTATACTTTCCTTTTCAAAAATATATCTTTTGTTAAAAATAAATTGGTTATGCAAAGATTTGTGGGAGGATGATGAAAACTAAAATACCCATAACTATTGTGGTTTGCTTTCGGATAAAGTTTTGCCAATGATGTACATGCATTGTTTCAAATCTCAAACACTGGAGAGATAAGGAGTTAATCCCTAGTTCACCACTTCGAGCCTAGAAGTAGGAGTTTCTTTCGGATCTAAACCCTTTTGCTTAACCTGGGGCAGGGTAGTTGTTCAATTAACTCGACTATACATTCAACTTCTAAGACGATTCATTACAAACAATGAATTGGCAGTCATAGCTTTTAATTTTTTCAACAAAAAAAGATATTTAAAAAAAATCCCGCTAAGTTAATCACCTAAAAAGAAGACTTAGGAAAAAGTTAGGGATCAGTTCAAAAAGAAAATCATGCAAAAGAGGCCCTCAAGTCATCAACTTCAAGTAAAAAAAATTTAGTGACCACGATGTCCAGAACCAATGGGTCACTACCAACATCCATCAAAGCCAAATAAAATGACAGTCATTTCCAAATGAACCTCGAATCATCATATTTACCCTTACATTGTCAAGACAAACATGTGTAGATTTAACTGAACGTAGGACTGGGGAACATCACGAAGACGAGTTGGGTACAAATAAACTTTGACCATTTATCCTTTATTTCATAACCGGGAACTAGACCACATTACAACCCTTAAAAGACCTAACTAAAGCAAGGTTATTCTGAAAGCATACTACATCAATGTTGCATGAACTGAATCTAAAAGGATATTTGTGATTCATTTGTTTTGATACCATACCTTTGCTTTACTTTGAATGTCTTAAACCGCTGTGTTTTAACTAATGATTCATTTGCTTTGCATATTTTCCAATAATGATTTTGATTTCAAAAGTTGCATTTGATTTAAAATTACCATGTTTGTATGAACATGTTGCTTGCAAACTATCTTTTATCTAAAGGAATTTCCAAATCGTTAAGAAACTTGGCAAGTGATTTATCAGGAGCAATGTTCTTTCCAGACCCTATGAGAATCAGTTCAAGGTTGATGTTCAGTACAAGTCCTCCTCAGAATTGGTTTATCATGAATATTTTTCAAGACTCATGTTGGGGAAGTTTCCAAGCACTAGTAAATATTTATCAAGAATCAGTCAAGTTGAAGCAATGATCAGCTCATCTACAACAGTCAGCTTATCTGGGGCAGTTCATTGGAAGAATCCCTAAGAAGCTCCAAGTTTTTCCAAGGAACATCAACTTGGTACATGTTATCAGTGTGGAAATGAATTGTTCAACGTCAGCATCTTTAGTCCTCGAGAAGAATGATAGTGATTTCACAATGATGAAGAATCGATTTTACAGTCTCTTCCATTCCACAAAAGAGTCAAATTGTGTTGTCAACATTTGCATATATCATGCATAACAAGAGTGTTTTATCCTCATTTGCATAAGTTGTGTTACTACCAACATCTTACCTTATGATCAAAGTCCAACTTACTTGGTATCTACAAAAAACTTGCCTTTATTTCACTCTAGTGTCATTCCTGGATATTTCGTTCCTCCAATGTTATTCATGGGTTTTCTTGAATATCTCGTTTATCTTGTTCCTCTAATGCCATTCTTGGAAGTCCTGTTTCTCTTCTGTGATTCCCGATAGATTTTATGGGATCTCTTTCAGTACCATTCCTGAAATTACTATCTTTTCATTCAACACCATTCCTAAATATAGTGATTTGCTTGTACCTTCAATGCCATTCCTGGAAAATCCTTGCTCGCGTTATTCAATGCCATTTTTGGATATTGTGTTCCTTGTCCAAAACTATGATTGGATGTCTTGCCTTTCATTCAAATACATGGTTGAAATCTCTTACTTTATCTTCATCCAAAACTACGATTGGGTTTTGTTTCTCATTGTCATCCAATACAATCCATGGGTGTCATTTTTTTATTCTACCTCGTCCAATCCAATCCAAGGACGTTGTTTCTTCTTTGTCATCCAATACAATCCATGGGTGTCAATTTATATTCTTTCATCCAATTCAATCCATGGGTGTCAGTTTTATTCTACTTCGTCCAATCCAATCCATGGATGGTGTTTCTCTTTGTCATCTAATACAATCCATGGGTGCCAGTTTTTATTTTACCTCATATAATCCAATCCATGGATGTTGTTTCTTATTTGTCATCCAATTCAATCCATGGGTGTCAATTTTTATTCTACTTCGTCCAATCCAATCCATGGATGTTGTTTCTCTTTGTCATCCAATACAATCCATGGGTGTCAGTTTTTATTCTACCTCGTCCAATATAATCCATGGACGTTGTTTCTTCTTTGTCATCCAATACAATTCATGGTGTCAATTTTTATTATTTCATCCAATTCAATCCATGGATGCCAGTTTTTTTCCACTTCGTCCAATCCAATCCATGGAGGTTGTTCCTTTTTGTTATTGTTCTTAATGTCAGCTGGTCGCATCGATCTGTTGCGCATTGACTTTGAATATTTTCTTGTCATCCTAAGTGTCAATTTGGCTTTTTCTCTTTTCTCTGATCCAATGCTTTGGATTTCCTCTTATTCCCATCTTTGGTTATTCTTATTATCAACAGTTACACTTGAACCTGTTGATTTATCACTTGGAATACCTCTTAATTTTGTTTCTTTATTCCTTGTATATGTCATCCCCAGTGAGTCTTTTCCCATGGACATCGACATATCTCATACTTATCATTTATATCATAATCATCATTCATTGCATAAAAATTACAAAAAAAAGGTTAGATAGTTTGTAGTCCAACATAACATTGCATTTATGGGCAAAATTTTCGGTTATTTCTATATTTAAATACCTTTCACCCTGATTCCATGAGGATTACCATCACTTAATCCATCCGGTAAAGTTATTTAAATAGGGGCAGCTGTCACACCTCAAATTTTACCCTTAACATTTCATATCACGCATTCATTTCATTATTATCATACCATAGTGCATACTCGAGCATATTGGTTTGGAAGAGAATGTTATGGAGTTTTGCTTAGGATTAGGTATTGGAGGTTTATTTAGTATGCATGTTTCTTCTTTATGATTCTAAATTTCTACTTGAAAAAGTTCAATGTGAACCCTTTGGTGTTTTGGATTAGCATCTGCTATCTTTTTTAAGTTTCCATCCTCATTTTCTATTTTAAATTCTATTCCCATTTTCAATTTTGTTTCCATTATCAAGTCCTATTTTTATCTTAATCCAAATTTTATTCAAAATTCCAAAATCCCATTCCAAGTTCAACTACCAAATCTTGTTTTCCTTTCCAAATTTGAGTTCATAGTTTTCAATTTCTTTTCTGAAGTTTCAATTTGATTTCCAATTTCATTCCTAGTTTAAATTTGTGTCAATTCAATTTCTATTTCCATTTCAATTCAGATTCAAGGTCATTATTTCCATTCCAAATCCAATTTTTATTTCAATTCCAATTTCCAAGCTACCAATTCAATCTCAAAATTTAAATCCAAACTCAAGTTGGCAACTTCAAGTTCTTTCCAATTCTCGTTCAAGACTACAAGGTTAATCCACATTCATTAGTAAAATTTCAATACATGTCAAGGTAAGTTTACATAGATCCTAATTCTAAAGAATTACAAAAAGGAAGCAAGTGTATAGTGAGATTTGATTTTGTTTGCACCATTTCCTCGCATCATCATCAAATCCAACTTGACATTTTTTCTTTGCCTTTGATCAATTTTTCCAAGAAGTGCGCATGAAAAATCAAAATAAAACAAGGATTAGTATTCATCCAAGTTACATTACATTCACATCACCATTATTTCATTACAATTAAAATTCATTCAAAATTGTCAAATTTATTTTATCATTTCATCATACTCATACTCATATTACATACATGTACATTTTCAATTCAAACCATATCATATGCATTCAAAATTAAAAAAAAACAATTCTAATTCAAATAAGCATCCAACATATCATTTTTATCATATACATTCATGCATATTTACTACTTGTCATGCCTAATTTCACAAAGTTAGTACGATAAAAAAAAAACAAAACCAGTGGGGACCATGTACTCACAACAAAACAAAGTTCAGACCTGCTGCAACAACCTCTGCTACAGCTGCAAATTCGGCTACATCCTCCCCACTATAACAATTTTCAGAAATTGGTCCCCTTGGTGGAAACCCTTCATCAATAAGCTTTCAAGGACATATTTTCAAAATTATAAACCCTAATCTCATGCCTATTTAAACAAGCATTGTTTCATTCAAAGAGGATAATATCAGTAGCCACAGAAAACCTAAAAAAAACATCCACAACACACAATTCCAAAGAACACAAATTCATCAAAGATACCATAGAGAATAAGAGCCCGAGCAACAACTAACCCTAGCCACAACACAGACTTAAAAACCCTAAACACCATATCACACAAATTTGGTAAAATACTTTCTGAAACCCTACCCATTAAGAATAACAAAAGCCATAATATAACAAAAAGAATCATCCTCAAGCCAACATCACAACGACAAAAAGAAGGAGAAGAAGAGAAGGTGGTTTCATATTTTTCAGAAGAAGAAGGGGATACGAGTGAAGAAGAAGATACATAAATCAAGAGAAAGCGTTACCTAAGGAGGCTCTGAGCATTGTCGGAATAGTGTCGCCAGAAATACTTCGGTCAGGTAAACTCTTCACCTTTTATTCGAGACATTTGCTTCTATGTTTTCTGTCATGCTATTTTTTACATCATCTTCATTTCCATCTGAGTTTAGTTTATTTATTCTAGGGTTTGGTTTTCTAAATTTTGATTTAAGGTTTTGATAGGCATTTTGATATTATCACAAAGGGTGTTAGATTAAGGTTGTTCCATTTAGGTCTAGGAGCATTTTATTGTGATTTCCGGGTTTCCATGATGGCACCACTGTGTTGTTCATACTCGCCATCATGTAGATTCATCACTCCCATCATCTTACTCTCATGAATCACTGTGTTGATGCTCGTTTATGGGTTTCGTTACTTTTTCTTTTTATTTGTTCATAAGATGAAATGGGAGATAGAGTTTGGTTTAAGAGAATAAAGAGAAAGAGTCGTTGAGAGAGAGGATATGTTAGAGAGAGAAGAGTTTTGCGTTTGATTTTTGAAATCCCACCTTTTTATTGTTTTTTTAAAAGGTTGAGGTGTTGACATTGGGTACCCCATCGGTGATATGTGTCACCAGTTTATGATTCATTCTCCCCACCTTTTCTTGATTCCCGGATTTTGTTGTAGGGTGGGTTTGTTTCAATCACATGCACGCTCTCCATAGCCATACCATACAACCTCTTGTTCTGAACCTTTGGATGACAGTTTTAGTTTTGATCGTGCGGATCAACCGATCCAGGTTATTTTTCAGTAGTAAACAGTCAATGAGAGTCTACCATATACACCCCTGCGCCTGGACCCTTTCTTTGTGGGCTTGGGTTTGGTTTTTACTACTAACACCCTTTTTTTTTTACTTTCTCAGTTGGTTCATTTAGTTTTGTTAATTTTATTTTCTTTATTTAATTTCTAGTTTTTCTTTTCTTTTATTTTTAATTATTAATATATATTATAAAAAAAATAAAAAATAAAACATTTTCTTTCATTTTTATTAACCTATTTTTTATATGTAGTTTTTTCTATTATTATTTTAATTTCTATTTGTTATTTTCTTTTAATATATCTAAAAAAAACAAAAATACTTTCTTGATCCTTATATTTAATTTTTGTTATATCTTTGTTCAATATTAGTAATTCACTATGGTTTTGTTTTTTATTGAATATTTATTTTAATTTTTCGTTTCTTTCTTGGTTTAATTTTCATTTAATCTAAAAACCCTAAAAAAACTTGTCTAATCCTTTTTTAGTTTTAGATAGTTGTAGGATCTTTAGTTTTAGGTTCGATCTCCTTGAGTGTCCCATTAGCGTGAGAGTTTAAATTTTTATTTCTCTTTGTGTGAGTATGTGCATGATTTAATCTTTTATTATTTTATGTTTATGTATTGCCACGCATTGTATTGATTTTATTTCACGTTATGACCATATATTGTTAAGATAAAACATGAAGCGCTCACCATATTTATTTTAATTTCTAAGATAATAAATCCTTGGTCCAGCGCCAAGTGAGTTACACTTCACATTTTCTCAACTTTTCAACTTAATTAAATGAATGCGTCACGCTTGTTTTTCATAGCAAGTTACCAAATTCAAAGAACTTGATGCACTATTAAGTTTTATCCAACTCTTTCAAAGTCTAGTGCATCGTGCCTCGACACCATTTTATAAACCCTTGTAAGTCGGTCACATTATGCATTACCATCTACCTTAACCTAGTCCATTAGGTTCTCTATAACAATTCAACTATAAACTTAAAACATTTTCATACACGAATTCAAACCTCGATCCAATGTCGAGTTACTTTTTTCTAAGGTGTAAAAGAGAAGTGTGGAATCTTCTATGGACCTCCTCAACTGTTTGGATATGAGGCATTTGTCTTGTATGCGAGCAATTGACGCCTCTCAAACTTCAAAACACTTAACCTTTATTAAATATCTTTCCTCAAAGGTGTAAAAGAGAGTTGTCGGATCTCCGATACCTTTCCTCAATTATTTAAGTGTGAGGCATTTGTCACACATGTGAGCAGTTGACACCACTAAAAATAAACCAACAAACGATCAACCTTTTTTCTTAATTCAAATTTAAGATACTTAATAACTATTAAACATATTTTCTCGAAGGTGTAAAAGAGAGTTGTCGGATCTCCGATACCTTTCCTCAAATATTTGTGTATGAGGCATCTTTCTCGCACATGAGCAGTTGAAACCTCTAAAATGAACCAACCAACCGTAGTACCACGAACTACGGAGCTTTGACTTTCCCATTGCACGAGGGAATACATAGGCACAAGAATCTTAATTCTTTCCGAGTATCCTGGGAACAAAACTATCCATTCTCTATATCATTTATCCTTAAGAAGACATTAACATAGGTTAACATTCGATCAAAAACTAGAATAAGAGGTTCCCATTGAGTACAACAGACATAAGGGGTGCTTATACCTTCCTCTTGCGTAACCGAATCTCGAACCTAGAATTTGTTTCCAACGACCAAGTTATTTCTGTATAGGTTTTATATATATCTTCCTTTTCTTTCGTTAGAATAAATAGAATTAGGTGGTGACTCGGTTGTTTGTTTTTCCGTGTCCTTTGCGAGGATCGTATTTTTTCGAGGTATGACAAATAACCAACATTATTAAATCTATACGATGTTAACCAATGGTTCGTTACCTATAAGCAACATTGATGACTATTCTCTTATGAGTTCTTCAATAATTGTGACACACTTTATACTTATCAGCTTTACTTGACCTGATACTACGTACTAAGCGCGTACAATAGGTGCCTAATTTCCTCTGCACTATTCTAATAAGTTATCAGACAATTGGGCGGAAGTATATTACTTCCAAACTAAGAGATATCACCTCTTTGATCTTCCATGAAAATTATTGAGCTCTTCCATCCACCACCTTCCACTGTGATACTCTGATTCAAACAATGTGAAACACATGGGATTCCTAGGAACTACTTGTTAGCTAAAGATCTTCATAGAAAATCACACATATCCTCTAGTGTTCCCATCACTCCAAAACAATACTAGTACCTTATCAACATCCATATGTAGAATAATTCACCGACACATAAAATTTAAGAATATGACTAACACCTTCCAAAGATCGAAACACAAGAACCACACCTCTCAGCTACATATCTTGGGATGATATCGCACTTCCTAACCATAATTATTCCTTTCACTCGTCATACTCCATCTCATGGAAACCCTAGATCATGTTATTACAAATATACACTCCAAGTTACATGGTTGACTTTAGGGACGTCTCGTTCCCACTCTCTCTCATGGGAAAAAAACTTACAAACCTCGTTGATAGAGTATAATAGCATTATGTACATCTGGTACCACTTTCATGAGGTTACCTCTGAGGCGATGCATCTGAGCAAACTAACCACTGACCTATTATGACTAATCACTTACGCCTTACCAACACAATAATAAGACACTGAATCGATCTCCTCGAGATCACCACTCAGTAAGTCCCATCTAATTCCTCCTTAACTAAAATTTATTCCGACAAACCCTTTTCTCAAAACAGAAGTGATATCCAAATTTTCCCATCACTACACTAGTTAGAATCTATGCAATAAAAAGTTGAGATTATGAAACCCTTCTAACAATTCATACTCCTCCACCATTATCCAACCTTATACATTTATGATCTACTTAATGAATTCACCAATCTAACTTATTTACCCATATAATACTTTAATTCAACTTCACCAATCCTCCAAGGTAGACAATACCTGCCAATCTAAATTACGTGTCAGATAACTCTCTTCATAAATTTTTAGTTGCCAGGATACATGCATTAGAATCGACCTCGTGATACCACATGACTAGGAAACTCCACTCTAGTCATGAAGACTCAAACTTGTTAAATTTTACCAGAAGTTTCCTCTCTCACAACACTTTTAGGACAGATCCTTAAATATTCCTCAATTTCTTGTGGAGTGTCGCTCCCGATAAGTGGGACCAGCCCAGTTGAAGGTACGGACGCGAACGGTCGGCGAGAGGGACAATGAGAACACACAGCCGTGAACTCACTGGAGATGAAAAGAGTCGCCAGCTAGGCATTTTTATCCCGGAGGAAAGGCAATGCTGCATAGGCCTAGAAAGAGATGGATAAGACGGTTGCGAACCAGAGATACTGAGAAAGGGGGTTGGTTACAACCTGGGAAGGTATTAGCACCCAGATTGTCCGCCGTACTCGACGGGATCCACGCTTAAAAGATTTGTGTTTTAAAGGGGTAGTGTCAGTGCAATTTGTGTGTAAAAGGGCTGGAAAACAAAATGTACAGGTGTCAGTGTAAGAGAAGTGAAGTGTATAAGTGAAGTGTCAGTGTAAGAACACAGATGAAATGCTCATGATAATGAGGCTAAATAATAAGGCTAGAAGGAGGGGGAATAAACAGAGACTTTTGTTCGATAACTGTTAAGTTATGCCTACGTATCCTCTCGTGCAATGAGGAAGTCAGAACACCGTAGTTCGACCCAAAGAGACTGAAAGATGAATTGACTTGTGAACTGCTTACTTGCCTATGCTCAAGTGTATGATCTGTCTGGCACAGATGCAAACTGTCTTGCATTAGACGGAAGAAGCGAGTTCTCGTTTGTGAGTGAATGAGATGAGAAAAAGAATCCCGGAGGAGACGATTATTGTTTGTTTTTGAGTTTTCAGTCTTTTATTGCTTTTGAAAGTTTGTCATAAGAAAATGAGCTTAAGCCTAAACCAATGGATTAGTAAACTCATCACATCTTCCCTCTGATTAGGGGTAATGAGAATACCTTAAGTGTGAAGTCAGCTTCTCACACTTAATTACCTTTGGTGTAGGGTTAAGATCATTGACCTACTTATGATTATTTAGATGTTTTTGTTGTCTTTGTTTAGTGTTGAGTAATGAGGTTAAGCCATAATCATGGATTAAACAGACTCATTACACCATCCTAATAGAAGGATAATAGATGAGAATGTTTAAACTGAAGAAAGCTCTTCAACTTAATCCATGATTAGGGATTAAACTCATGACAAAACAAGCCTTTGATTAAGTGGATTTTATTTAATGGTATGATGATGAAGTGAGTTTTATGGTTTGTAAGACAACTTGAGGGGGACTTGTCCATTAACACTAGGGTTAGTCCTTCTTAACCACTTAAGGAAGAATTAAAACCCTAATGCAAGGCCCAAGTTACAAGTGTGATGTCTTGATGATTATTAAGTGGATTGATTAAAGGATTTAAACACATTAAGGGTTTAACACTTAGGATTAAAGTTATACACTCCATCCTAAGAGAAGGATGCAGGCATAAGCTTAATCACAAAGCCTTAAAGCCTTTAGGGTTTAGTCCCTGATTGTGAGGTGAGAAGAGGAGACTCAAAAGAGACACAAAGGTAAAACTAAGAGGGGAGACTAATCAAAACCCTAATCATTGTCATGCTTGGTTGTTCCTAGGGTTTGTGAGGTTTACAAGGGAAGTCTTCAATGGAACCACCAGGAAGCAGATGAACAGGATCAAGAGAAGCAAATTGACTTGCTTCATTCAAGAAGTCAAGTCACTTGAAGAAGGAAAGTAAGAAGAACAATAATGAGCCAGCTCAAACTCAAACACAAACAAAAATGCAGCAATGGATGCAAGAGAGATGAAAAGAAAAGTTATGAGAAGTGAAGGCAAATTCACTTCTCAAAATCACTTACCACCTGAAAAGGTTAGAAAAGAAATGCAATGCAATGCAAAATGGGATGTGATGACATGATGAGAAACAAAACCAGAAGCATGTTGATGATGATAATGATGCTATGGAGTGCTATAAACATGAGGCAAGGCATGGAGATGTTCATACAAGATCATGGATTCAAATGATGCAAGTTAAGGAACATGAACAAACATGGAAAGTTATGAAGCATACATGGCATACAACATGGCAAATACATGATGCAATGATCAAACATGCTTTCAATATGTCTTATGATGTCAAATGGATCACATGAATTCTTGGAATGTCATGGCAAGTCATGTTATGCAAGAGAATGCAAGAAAGATGCAAATGGAAGCCCAAATTAGGGTTTATGAACCAAACATCAAACAAAAACCAAAAACAGAAGCAAACCCTAGGATAAAAAATGGAAAATACCACTCAAGGAAATCCTAACCCTATACTAAACCAAGGTCCAAAGGGGAGGTCTCAACTCTTAACCAATCTCAAGTTATGAATTTTACAAGTTATTAGGGTTTTAGGGCTCCTAAACAAAAGAAATGCCAAACAAATTGAAAATGAGGAATCAAATCATGGCCATTTAATCCTAGAAACTACATGCTAAACACAAAACAATGCAAGAAGAACCAATGTCCAACTTCTCATGAATAGGCAGAAATGAATTTTTGAACTTTGGATCAAATTAATGCATAAAAATGATTTTAATTCAAAAGAAAATTCTCAAAAAGCATCAAGATCAAAAAAGAAATTTGGTTTGAAGGTTGGACAATGTTTCTAAATGTCTTAGAACATTTCATGAATTTTTTGGTGATTTTTAGATACCTAAAAGTATTTTTAATAAATTAATTTCCATTAATCAATTAAAAATAATCTTTTAAATATTTAAAAATACTTTTTAAATGATAAAAATAAAAACAAAAATATTTTTGGGTCATAAAAATTAATAAAACTTATGAGAAAAAGTTTAATAATTTTTACACATTTTTTACTATTTTAAATTAATTGTGCAAGTTAAATGAAAAAGAAATAAAAATAAATGAAAATAAAAGGAAAGTAATCAGAATGGAGGGATGAGATGAACCCTGGATTTGAAATGCTTGACCGCGCGCGCTATCCAAGGGTCCAGGTTGTTTCTGAGTTAATTAATTTAATTACTAATTAATTAAACTAATAAAATGAATTAGGGCTAATTGAATGCATCTGGGCCTTCCATTCGCGCGGGGAGTCAACTAGGTCAACCAATCCAACGCCCAGAATTCAAATGGAAATTAATTACAGGATTAGGGCACAAATGACTTTCAGGTGGCCGGAGAGGACCTCCGGTCGTCTTCTCCGGCCAGCATCTTCCCTGAGAATCCCCAAAACTCTAAAAACCTAACTAAAACGAAATCTAAAAACTGGGAAATGATCCCCACTCACTCACGAACCAGAACCCCTAATCAAAACAAATTTATATTTCCTAACAAGGCTGAATCGAAGCAAACAAAAATTAGGTCAACTGAGTTTCAGAGATCAATTAAACTCTCATTTCATCACCATTTCAAAAACTAAAAGCATATTCATGATCAGGAAGACATGTAGAACAAGTTTAGAACTTAAAAATCCATTTCTGGAAAAAAAGTTCTTGAGCTACCTGAGATTCGAAGCTTTCACTCCAGCTACTTTCTGACTTCCTCTCTTGGTGAAATCTACTCCTTATGACCTCTTGATGATGCTGGAGTGCTCAGGAGAAATTTATATTGGCTGGATGAAGAGTTTGAGTAACTTCTGCTTAAACTCAGTTGAACATGGCAATGATGATTCTGGCTATTTCTGGCAAGGGTGAAAGGTTGTTTGTGGTCCAGATGATGAGTGGAGAAGGTTTGTGAAGTTTGTTTGGATGTTTTTGAGCTGTGGAGAGAGATTCGAATGAAACTGCAGCTTGAGGTGAATGATGGCAATGGGGTGTTCTTGATCAAAACAGGCCTGGCTCTTGGTGGTTTCTACTCAACAAGGCAAGGTGAGATGATTAAAGGAATTTGTTTGAGTGTTTGTGTGTTGTGCAGGCAGATTCGAAGCAAAATGCAAATGGGGTGTGTTTTGTGTATGTGATTGTGGTGAGTGTTTCAGCCTTGCTTCTTCATATGTTTGGCTTGCCAAAGGATAGTATATTTTAATCCTATAGGTCAGATGATTTGACATGGCCTACATTGATTGGTAAGTTTGCTTTTGCTCAAAGTCCACCTTTTGTGTAAGAGAAGTATGGCTTGGTATCTAGGCTAGTACAAAGCATGGGCTGCGCAGCAAGGGTGGGGGGAAGGGCTAGCAAAAGTCAGCATCCAATGTTGCAAGTTGTAAGAAGTGTGATGAGTGGTTTTGCAAGTTGTTACTTTTTGAAACTTCATGAGAAATGCCTTGTTACACAAACCATACACATGTGATCTTTGGTTCAATTCTGATTTTTAAGTCACATAGAATGTTTATGTCATGGTTTGAAGTGAATTAGAAGTTACAAATGGCATTGGTGCATGGTTTTGCAAAATTCTCATTTGGTGCATATCTTGAAAATCAATGATTTTTGCCAACTTTGTTACACCATAACTTTTGATCCAAGAAGAATTTGATCATGTTCTTGTACTTTTTGAAAAGGGAAAGATGTAATCTACAACTTTCATGACCAAAGTTTTTCCATTTGAAGCATTTTTGGATCAAGAACCAAGGCTTGAAAAATGACCTAAAATGAAGCATTCTTGAAAAGTCAACTATGCCCAAAAAGTCAACACTTGCAAAAACTCAAAATTCTTGATTTTTGTGGACTTCAACCTTCTTCCATGATCAAATAAAGATCATATACACTCAAAATGATGAAGATCACCCATTGGTTGGGTCATTGGGGGCCTCAGATGCCCTGATTTTACACTGACTTGTCCAGAAAGTCAACCCTTGATCAGATGACTTCCCCATGGAATTTCTTCATGAAACTTGATATGCATACTCCCTATACCATATAAAGACCAATGGAAACAAGAATGACCAAAAAATTTGGAGTTATGGCCTCTGAAACCAAAACCCTAATTTTAGGTCAACTATGCAGTCTAGCCTGGCTCTGCTTCCATACCAAACCCAGTTCTTGTGATTCTTTGGAATTTTTGACTTTGAGAGGATTTAATATGATACTTGAACACATATGGATCCCTTTGAAGTGATTGGTTGCCTTTGGAGTGGCTCAAGATGCCCTTGGATTGCTCAGATCACAAACCCTAGGTGCAGATGACTTAGAAACCATGCAGTGGATCAAAAATGAGATATGAGATGATATGATTGTGTTTATGCATATGAGAATGATCACAAGCCATGGTGTGAATGGGTGAGGGAAAATTTGGGGTGTTTACAGCTGCCCCTATTCAAACATGAGTTAGCTGTGCAGGATGTAAGCAACGGCTTAACAGGCAAGCGAGATAACTTGTGGTTGAATACCAAAGACAGTCCAAAATTTGCACTCACAGAATGAAGAAGAAAAGGGATATAGATTGTAAAGGAAAACAAAGTATATTGTAAAGTGTGGGCGACGGAGGATGACCGTCGAGCAGAGGACGACTGCTGGGTAAAGAGCAATGACGGGGACGGCCGACATGCTGGGAAAAGTGTGTGAAATAAAGCGATGACGGGGACGGCCGACATGCTGGGGATAAAAAGGTAAAGCCAAGACGGGGACGGCCGACTAGCTGGAAAAACAAGATATTATGATGGGGACGGCCATCAAGATAAAGTTGTAAGATTCTCTAGGGATTGGTGAAACATGACGGGGACGGCCATCAGGTTCATAAAGTAAAGGTAACCAACGATGGGGACGGCCATCGGGTTAAAAAGAAAAGGGACCACGACGGGGACGGCCATCGGGTTAAAGAATAAATGAAATAAACAGATGATGGGGTACGGCCATCAAAGGTGAAGGACGATCACCTAGCAGGGGACGGCTGCTCTGTTGGGGAATAAAGGAATTATGACGGGGACGGCCATCAAAGGTGGAGGACGACCACCTGGCAGGGTACGGCTGCCGAAAATATCGCGACATAGGACGAATGTCGGATAGAAAAGGTCAACGATGGGGACGGCCATCGGACGAGCATGATGGAGGACGACCATCAAGAAGTGGAGGACGACCACTCAGCAGGGGACGGCTGCTCTCGGGGTTTCTCATGACATAGGACGAATGCCAGATAACCAAAAATCAACAATGGGGACAGCCATTGGATAAAATGATGAAGGACGATCATCAAGAGGTGGAGGACGACCACCTAGCAGGGGACGGCTGCTAAAATATATACGATGGGGACGGCCATCGGACGAGTATGATGGAGGACGACCATCAAGAAGTGGAGGACGACCACTCAGCAGGGTACGGCTGCTCTCGGGGTTTATCGTAACACAGGACGAGTGTTAGATAAAAGAAATTGCTTTGTTGGCGATCTACTGGGGAATGGTAAACACGGACGAGTGTTCACATCCAAGAAACAAAGGGTATGAGCGTTTGGGTATTGTGTATAGATTAAAGATGCGGACGAGCATCCTTAAGACTGCGATACGGACGAGTATCGGGTAGAAACAAACTGACACATGTTCAAAGATGATGATACGGACGAGTATCAACTGGTTAACAGAGAACACGGACGAGTGTTGAATCTGAAAGAACTCTTCTGGGGATAGTAGATACAGACGAGTATCTATATTTAAGGAGACATAAGTGTTCGACACGGTGTATGGATTAAAGATGCGGACGAGCATCCTTAAGACTATGATACGGACGAGTATCATGTAGAAGCAAACACTAGACGCAATGCTCTGAGATGATGATATGGACGAGTATCAACTGGTTAACAAAGAACATGGACCAATGTTGAATCTGCGGGGATGTAACTGGTATATACAAGATACGGACGAGTATCTGTATAAGAGCGAGTGGTGTATAGATGAGTGTTTAACTGCTGGGGAGAGTGACACGGACGAGTGTCAAAAGGAGAAGAGTGTAATATAAACAAGTATCTGATATACAAAGTTTAGGCGACTGCGCTGGGGATATGACACGGACGAGTGTCAAAAGGAGAAGAGTGTAATATAAACAAGTATCTGATATACAAAGTTTAGGCGACTGCGCTGGGGATATGACACGGACGAGTGTCAAAAGGTGTATATATAGGTATATGTGAGTGCAGAGAGGATGTCTTCGGCTTTCTGCTGGGGTATGACACGGACGGGTGTCAGGAAGTATCTGTAATACGGGGGTTTGTGATTTGTGAGGTAGCTGCTTCTGCTGGGGACTTTGGGGGATTTTCTTGTACGTTGATGAACTGTCATTATTCACATGGCTTGTGATTATGCTATATGTTTGATTTTTGCCGTAATGCTCCGTATTAAACGGAATGCTACGCTTTGTGGGTGAATATGATGCGAATGCTATGATTGTGCAAAGACACCGAACCGGGACTCGGATCCCGTTGCTGCGAAGATCTCTGGCCAATCCGCTTGAAATGGACATCCCAGCTGGGGATGAGATCATTGGCAGATCTAATAAGATGACATTTGCTTGGGGATACGGGTCACCGATAGACCTATCCTAATAAATGAGAGACCCAGCTAGGGTTTGTAGAAGCTTTCTTCACTCTGTTGTGATCCTTCATGCGCTGCTCTTCTGGACAGAGGCTGGAGCTCTGTGGGGAGATGATTCCCCGATTCTTGCATTCTGCTGAGGAGGAATGATTGGTACTACGGCTGGGAGAGTTGTTGGCCACTCAGCTGGGGAGAGAGCACTTTGGGTGCTGAAATTGAGTGTCGATTTGCCAGCTTGCTGGGATGAAGCTTATATGCCCCAAGCTGCGCTCTGGATACCTGCAATCCTGAAAAAGATAGAGAGACGCACAAGATAATCCCGAGGTATCCCTTACTGGATTCCGTCATAGGAGTTTAAATATTTCCGAGAGTAAGCAAAATTTCCTGCAAACATGTTTTTACTTTTGAAGATAAGCATCTGTATTCTTATGCAATCAGTTTTTTCTTTTAAGACATCAGACATTTTTTGCAAATAAAATGTACAAAATGAGACATGACTGAAAATCTGATTTTATTAATTCATATGCCCTGAATTGGTGAGATACAGTCAAAGGAACATATCCCCTGAAATGAGGAGATTGTTACAAATTGAGAAACAAAATGCTGGCAGTGTTGATGACGCCTTAAAGAGCTTCCCCTTCTGCTATGACTCGTATGACAATGACGTTCTTCTCGCCTTGCTTACTGAAGAAGGCTGATTCTGATCGAAGCTTAATCCTTTCGAAGCTTACAAAGTTGTGAACGATACAGACGAATTCAGAATGCAGTTGTTCGCTTATTCCCTATTTTGCATGGATCGCCCTTTCGGGTTTTCAATCCATCGGGATACCCATTTTTGCCTGAGCTGTCCGATGCGGCTTTTCAACTCAGCGGGTGTACATTTTTTTACTTATTTTCCCTTATTTTTGCCCGAGTCTTTTATTCTGTTTTTGACTCGCCGGGAGGCCCTAATTTTGCCTGGACTTACATTCTGTTTTTGTGTCCAGCGGGTCATTTTATGCGAAGTATTTTTTAACTGCATCTGAATTCACAGGGGATGGGAAATCTTCACCATCCATGGTGCTGAGCATCAGTGCTCCACCAGAGAAAACTTTCTTTACCACAAATGGTCCTTCATAGTTTGGAGTCCACTTGCCCCTGTGGTCTGTATGAGGAGGGAGGATTCTCTTCAGCACAAGATCTCCTAATTGGTACTCTCGGTGCCTGACTTTCTGATCGAAGGCTTTCTTCATTCTCTTCTGATACAACTGCCCATGACAGATTGCAGCCAATCTCTTTTCTTCAATCAGACTCAATTGTTCGTATCGGGCCCTGACCCACTCTGCTTCGCTCAGTTTGACATCCATCAACACTCGCAAGGAGGGTAATTCAACTTCAACTGGTAGGACTGCTTCCATTCCATACACAAGCTGATACGGTGTTGCCCCAGTGGACGTCCTGATTGACGTGCGGTACCCATGCAAGGCAAACGGTAGCATTTCATGCCAGTCTTTGTAGGTGACTACCATCTTCTGCACAATCTTCTTGATATTTTTATTTGCTGCCTCAACAGCGCCATTCATCTTTGGCCTGTAAGGAGAAGAATTGTGATGTTGGATCTTGAAGTCCCGGCACAGTTCTGCCATCATTTTATCGTTTAGATTGGAACCATTATCAGTAATGATTCGCTCGGGAACTCCATATCGACAGATGATATCTCTTTTCAGAAATCTGGCTACCACTTGCCTTGTGACATTGGCATAGGAAGCTGCTTCAACCCACTTGGTGAAATAGTCAATGGCGACCAGGATGAATCTGTGGCCATTTGAAGCAGTTGGCTCAATCTTGCCGATCATATCAATGCCCCACATGGCGAAGGGCCATGGTGAAGACATGATGTTCAAAGGATTGGGAGGTACATGCACTTTATCTGCATAAATCTGGCATTTGTGGCATTTCCTGGCATAGGCACAACAGTCTGCATCCATTGTGATCCAATAATAGCCTGATCTTAACAACTTCTTAGCCATTGCATGTCCTCCAGCATGGGTACCAAAGGAGCCTTCGTGCACTTCATGCATCAATAAATCTGCTTCTGTCTTGTCAACATATCTGAGGAGTACCATATCAAAGTTCCTCTTGTATAAAGACCCATCAGCATTCAGGAAGAAACTACCAGCTAGCCTTCTTAATGTCTTCTTATCATTGGAAGTTGCCCCAGGTGGGTATGTTTGATCCTCCAAGAAGCACTTAACGTCGTGGAACCAAGGCTTATCATCTTTAACAACATCTGCTGCGAACACATATGCTGGTCTGTCAAGTCTGGACACTGAGATCTGAGGTACGAAGTTGGCAGCTTGAACTTTGATCATGGATGAAATGGTGGCAAGAGCATCTGCAAACTGATTCTCGTCCCGAGGGATATACTCAAGCTTGACTGTTGTAAAGAAAGTCAATAACCTCCTTGTATAATCCCTATAAGGTATCAGATGATCCTGGTGGGTGTACCATTTTCCGTTGGTTTGATTGATTACCAAAGCCGAATCTCCGAATACGGTCAATGTATTGATCCTGAGGTCAATGGCTTCCTCAAGACCCATAATGCAAGCTTCGTATTCAGCTTCGTTGTTAGTGCAGTTGAAAGTGAGTTTTGCCGAGAAAGGCATGTGAACTCCTTTGGGTGTAATGAGTACTGCACCAACACCACGGCCATTCATGTTAACAGCCCCATCAAACATCATAGTCCATTCTTCTTCCGGGTCAGGCCCTTCAGTGTGAACAGGCTCTTCATGATCTTTTGCCTTTATGAACATGATGTCTTCATCAGGGAAGTCAAATCTCATAGGCTGGTAATCATCAATGGGTTGCTCAGCAAGATATTCAGACAATACACTGCCCTTGATGGCTTTCTGAGAGGTGTATTGGATGTCATATTCTGTGAGAATCATCTGCCATCTTGCAACCCGTCCGGTAAGCGCCGGCTTCTCAAATATGTACTTGACTGGGTCCATTTTTGAGATTAACAAGGTGGTGTGGGTCAACATATACTGCCTTAGTCGGCGAGCAGCCCACGCTAAAGCACAGCAAGTTTTCTCGAGCAGTGAATAACGTTGTTCACAGTCGGTAAACTTTTTGCTTAGGTAGTATATTGCATACTCTTTTCGACCAGACTCGTCATGCTGGCCCAACACACACCCCATTGACTCTTCTAATACTGTCAAGTACATTATCAGAGGTCTCCCTTCAACTGGAGGCATAAGGATTGGAGGTTCTTGTAAGTATTCTTTGATCTTGTCAAAAGCCTTCTGGCAGTCTTCGTTCCATCTGACCGTCTGTTCTTTTCTTAACAGCTTGAACAGGGGTTCACAGGTTGCTGTAAGGTGAGATATGAACCGCGAAATGTAGTTCAATCGACCTAAGAACCCTCGAATTTCTTTCTCAGTTTTCGGTGCAGGCATCTCTTGAATAGCTTTGACTTTATCAGGGTCAACTTCAATCCCTTTCTCGCTTACAATAAATCCCAGCAGCTTACCAGATCGCACCCCGAATGTGCATTTGTTGGGGTTCAGCTTCAACTGGTACTTCCTCAGACGCTTGAACAATTTCAGCAGATTTACCAGGTGGTCTTCCTCTGTAAGGGACTTGGCGATCATATCATCCACATAGCATTCTATTTCTTTATGAATCATATCGTGGAATAATGTGACCATAGCCCGTTGATATGTTGCACCAGCATTCTTGAGCCCAAATGGCATTACCTTGTAACAGAACGTGCCCCAGGGTGTAATGAATGTTGTCTTCTCCATGTCTTCAGGTGACATCTTGATCTGATTATATCCTGAAAATCCGTCCATGAAGGAGAATACCGAGAACTGAGCCGTATTATCCACCAATACATCAATGTGAGGTAATGGGAAGTCATCTTTCGGGCTGGCTCTGTTCAGATCCCGGTAGTCAACACACATTCTTACTTTGCCATCTTTCTTAGGCACAGGTACTATATTAGCCACCCACGGCGGATAGCTAGTCACGGCAAGGAAGCCGGCGTCCCATTGCTTTTGTACTTCTTCCTTGATTTTCATTGCCATATCCGGACGAGTACGGCGTAGCTTCTGTTTAACCGGCGGGCACTCTTCCCTCAAAGGCAGCTTGTGCACAACAATGTCGGTGTCCAACCATGGCATATCTTGATAAGACCAAGCGAACACGTCCACATACTCTCGAAGCAGGTCAATCAGTTGTCTTTTCACTGAGTCTTGCAGGCAGGCCCCGATTCTAACTTCTTTCACGTCTTCATCCGTACCAAGATTGATCACTTCAACCTCCTCCTGGTGAGGAGTAATAACCTTTTCCTCTTGTCTTAATAACCTGGCTAGCTCTTCAGGAAGCTCATATTCTTCATCAACCCCTTCATCAGCTTGATTGATTGGATTGTCAAAGTCATACGAAGTCATAGCCGTGCTGTTGTCGGTGCTGTCTGGAAGGCACTTTCTGCAAGGGTTGAGTTTGTTCATTTTAGTGATCTGATTTTAGTCTTGTTTAGAAAAGTGAAATAAAGTTGTCATTTTGAAAACACTGCCATTTATTTTTTTTTGTACAAAAAAGAAAAATGGAAAAACAGTGAACGAGAAGAAAAAAGACTTATTTGCAAAAAGATGTCTGATATTTCATTAATTGATCTTGTTTGCACAAAAAAGTACAGATGGCCCGATTACAAAATGAGTCTTGTCATCTTGGGCAAGATGCAAGACTTTGATGCATGCTATAAAAATACAGGAAATAATAATTACTCTGCATGAGTAACTCTTATAATTTCCTGGGAAGACCAGTTCGAGATACTGCTCCCCGGGATCTTTGGACGAATCCAATTCTCCAGATTGCGCTCCTCTTCCAGCTCGTCTTCCAGGCAGTTGATGGCATCAGGGGTAAGCATCCCCCCACTCACAAAATTGGGCTCTTCCGCAGCCGCTGCTTGATCTTGTTGAGTTGGTTTGTAACCCAACCCAAATATGTCTTCTTTCTTCTCCACCGATAGCAGTTTGCCCCAGCCTTGGGCATTTCCTCCCTCAACAACCTTCCGGGCTTGTTGGTATGACGATATTGAAGTACCAGGCACAGCAGATGTCTCATTGACATTCAAGGCTTCAAACCCCTGGCTCATTGTTTCATGGATCTCCCCGTCCATTTCAATGTACTTATAGGTAGCCAGGTGGCTGACAAAAATGTCCTCCTCTCCACAGATTGTAACGATTTGACCCTCCCACTCGTATTTTAATTTCTGGTGAAGGGTAGAGGTCACGGCGCCAGCAGCGTGAATCCATGGCCTACCCAATAGACAGCTGTAGGCAGGCTGTATATCCATCACGTAGAAAATAGTTTTGAAGGTCTGCGGGCCAATCGTTACGGGCAGCTCAATCTCTCCCAGAACCGATCTCTTTGAACCATCAAAGGCTCTTACCACCAGGTTGCTGGGTCTTAACGCCAATCCGTCATATTCTAGCTTCACCAAGGCCTTTTTGGGTAAGACATTGAGGGATGACCCCGTGTCTACCAGCACATGGGAAAGGACAACACCTTTGCATTCCATGGTTATGTGCAAGGCTTTGTTGTGGTTGCGGCCTTCCGTTGTCAAATCAGTATTGGTGAACCCTAGTCCGTGACTAGCATTAACATTTCCCACTACTGCTTCCAGCTGATTGACAGTGATCTCTTTAGGCACGTAAGCTGCGTGCAAGACTTTGAGTAGTGCATTCCGATGGGCTTCGGAGCACATAAGCAATGATAGGATTGAGATCTTGGAAGGCGTCTGATGAAGCTGATCCACTATTTTATAATCACTCTTTTTGATGATTCGCATGAACTCATCAACCTCTTGATCGAATGGTGTCTTTAAAGCTTCCTTAACAGCTTGATCTTCCTGCACAGGGCTCTTCCCTTTTGCCTTGGCAGCAGCTTCTGCTTCGGCAGTGGGTCTCTGAATTTGTGGAGCGAAAAGACGTCCGCTTCGAGTGAAGCCTCCGCCTCCGCCCACATTGTCTACTTGCAGTGCAGGGGTTGATGATTCAAAAGTGATTCTTTGTCCTTCACAGTACAAGTCAGAGCCGTAATGCCAGGGGATGGCACTACTGCTTTCATAAGGTACGGGTCCAGGCACCGTGATGGTGACTGGACTGATTGCAGCTGTTGAAGGAATTGTGATAGTCTGAGGATCATAATAGATTGTAACTGGTGCTCTAATGGGAGCAGCACCTTCTGAGTTGTAGGCAGAGTTGCTTTCAGGGTCATAGAATATGGTGACAGTTGAGACATCTTCATGATTCGTTGCTGGTGTTGTAGGAGACATTGTCGGGAGTGTGGATGTTGTTGTTGTAGGAGGTTCAAAATGGAGTGATGCTGAAGTTGTAGCAGGAAAATTCGTTGATGCCTGGTCAGTTGAAATGACAGATGAAGTACTTGTTGATGAAGCCGAAGAATTGTCAGGAACAATAGTTGTTGCAGTTGTAGGAGGTTCTGAAATTGTTGCTGATGAGATTGGTTGATTTGTTGGAAATGATGTGGTGATCTGAAGCTGGCCACTCTGAATAAGGCCATCGATGCCATTCCTCAAATTATCGCACCCATTTACAGAGATATTGCAGTAAGCACAACCCAACTCACACCCCGGGAACATTTGACATTCCAGGAGTTGAGCCTTGATTTCTACCAACGGTGTCCGGATCTGACCCACACTGGTTATTAAATAAGACGGTTTGTCTTCTTCAATAGCGTTAATTCTAGGACCACCGTGGTTTGGCATTGGGTTTTTGTTGACATTGGGTGGTGGTGCGAAATTCAGAGCCTTTGAGTCTACCAGGTCTTGTACCTTCATGTGCAGAGCTCTGCACTTTTCTGTACTGTGACCAGGTGCGTTTGAATGAAAAGCACACCTAGCATTGGAGTCATAATTCCTGGGTAGACTGTTGGGATCTGGAGGTGCCAGCGTCCTTAGCTCAACTAGGTTAAGTTTCAGGAGTTGTGGCAGCAATGTAGCATATGGCATAGGGATCAGATCGATCACCCTGTTAGCTTGAGATGGCCTCTGCTGAAATGGCCTTTGTTGACTGTTGTTGTTGGTGTTGCTGTTGTTGTAATTCCTTGGAGGATACTGAGATTGCTGGTGGTACTGATGTTGTGGTTGATAGTTTTGTTGTGGAGGTTGATAGACTGGTTGAGGATGTGCTGGAGCAGGAATGGTAACTGCTGCTATTGACCTTTGAACATATTGGGACCTGCCCCTGTTGGTGTGGATGGAATTGGTCTCGCCAGTTCTTCTTGGGCCTGCAAAAGGCTTTCTTGTACTACTGGACGAGCTAGCACCATTGTCGGAAATCTTACCCATCTTCAATAGGCTTTCAATTCTCTCCCCAGCTATGACAACATCCGCAAAGCTAGTGGAAGAGAAAGCAGCCAACCTGTCAATATATGTTCCCTGAAGGGTGTTCATGAACATATATGCCATTTCCCGTTCAGACATAGGTGGCTGAACAGCAGCAGCCAATTGCCTCCATCTCTGGGCATATTCTCGGAAACTTTCCCTTGACGACTGTGACATTCCCATTAGGAGAGTCCTGTTGGGTGCCATGTCTAAGTTGTACTGATACTGTCTGATGAAGGCCTCTGCCAGGTCCTTCCAGCATCTAATAGTTGCCCTTGTCAAGTGAGAGTACCATTCTCTTGAGGCTCCAGTCAAGCTGTCTTCGAAATAGAACATCCAGAGCTTCTCATCCATAGTATAGGCCTTCAGCCTCCCCAGAAATGATTGTAAATGAGTCTGGGGGCATGAAGTCCCGTTGTATTTTTCAAAACAAGGAGGCTTGAACTTATGGGGGATCCTGACCCCGTCTACCAAGCCCATGTCCATGACATCGAAGCCCAAAGAGTTTTGAGATTCTAAGGACCTCAATTTCTCAGCTATCTCATCCAATCTTCTATCATAAGCTTCTTCCCCAGCACCCATTACTGTGAACTGGTCCTCTTGGGGGTCTTCCTGAAGTACCCTAGCCGCGGTAGCAGTCCCTTGAACATTTGCTGGAATATTGACCTCAGGATGGAGGTGTGGTCCAAATACCGGAGGGTTGACATGAGGTTGTACCCTTTCATTGTTACTGGTACCGGCAGTCCCTATATGTGGATCCTCTTGATTTTGCCTTTCCACCATGGCTCTCAATCTTTCCTGGATCTGAGCCATGTTGTTCATAACTTCCATAAACTGAGTCATTTGATTCCTCATCTCTAGCCTTCCATTTGCCATTTGATTTCTGACCTCAGTAAGGTCCTGCTGCATCTGATCCATTTGAATGCCCGGAAGGTTGTTTCGGGTTGGATAACGGTGCGGACGGTTGAGGGGAAATACCCGGCGCCTAGCAATAGTTCCTGAGGCATCACAACAGAGGTTAGCAACAATAAAACAAAACCTACAAAACAAACAAAGGGTTAGCATGCAATGCAGTTATGCTTATTTGTTCTCAAGGTATCCGGTTTGGCATTCAGTTTTGACCCTTCCAGACCCTTGAAGATGCTGTTGTTGTTGCTTGAAGAAAACTCAGATGAAGCAAACTAACACAAATATATTACAGAAGGTGAAATAATACAACTTGTTCATTTTACAACACAAGCCCTCTAAGGGGTCAAAATACAGTACAAGAAAATAAAAGTACATGGAAAGAAAGCAACAACAAACAAATGGTCAAACACCAAGACCAAACTCATCCTCACGAACTTCCTTGAGAAGTGCTTCGGTCACAGGATCAGCCGGACGCTCCGTGAGATTCCTGATGAGGAGATTCCGGGTCGTAACAGCTGCTGCTAGCTTCTTGTGCTGAGTTTGTTCTTTTGACCTCTTCACTCCTGCTTTGATCTTCAGTTCTGATATCTCCCTCTGGGCTGCTGCCAGGGCTTCTTGTTGTTCTCTTGCACTAGCCTCTAGTTGCTCCATCTTGTCTTGAACTCTCTTGTCCTCCAGGGTACGAGCCTCGGTGATCCTGACCCACCGGGCTTGACTCTCCTTCAAATACAAGTCCGTCCTTGCTCTCTGGAACTGGGCTTCTTTGCAAGCATTCTTTAGAATTTGTTCTCCAGCTTTAGACTTTTTGATATAATCCCCAGACTTCTCAATCTTAGTCAGATGCTCTACTCTCAACTTCTCCAACCTCTCAATCTCCCTCATACCCTCACTCCTCTCCCGGAGGGTCTTCTGCAAAGCCTGGGTTAACTTCTCATTTCTTTCCTTCAAACTCTCAAACTCCTCCAAATTGACAGTGGCAGGTGGTGGTGCTGAAGATGACTCAGGCATATCTTCTATAGTAAAGGGCATTCCAGATAATTGGGCCCTGGCACGGGACCATTCATAATATTGTGCTGATGCCACATTGTTGTACTTCCCCAAAATGGTTATTCCCTTGGTTTGAACATTATCCCAGGCCCAGGCCGCCTGCCTAACAACAGCCAGATTAGTCTTGTTCTCACAATAAAGAGTCTCCACCAAGTCCTGTGCCTTAGGAGTGTGGACCAGTGCATAGCCCAGTTGTCTTCTGAACAACAGAGGGTTGTAATTGATACTTCCCTTAACTCCTATTAGAGGCACATTGGGAAAATGCCCACAGCTGGTGATGATATCCCTGCCCTTGGTGCTTTGAGTGCACCATCTGATATCTGCTGAAGTTAGAGCAGTGAGTCTCTTAGCCCAGTTGCTCTGCTGATGAGGGTTTAGAAATGCATCTGTCCTGGGTAGATGCCTGAGAAGCCAAGTGTGGAACAATGGAGCACAACACCTCACTAATCTCCCCCTCTGCTTTTCATTTCTCTGATGCACTGAGTAATAGAGATCCCCTAATAAAGTTGGCATTGGGTTCTTCAGGATGAACAAATGGATTGCATTATTACTGATGAATCGAGGCTCATCTGCAAACAATACAATCCCATATATGCTCAAAGCCAACAAGGCACAGACAACCTTCCACTCTCCTAAAGAAGCTTTCAGGGTAGCTTGAGAGATCAAGAAATCCAGATGAAAACCAGGGATCCCAGCTTTGGAAGTCATATGCTATTCAATCAGGACAGGTTCCAGATGCAAAGCCTTTGCTACTTCTCCATTACCAGGGAAGACCATCTCAAGGTTGAAAGGGATTCCACCCCTGATAGGCAGACCAACCAATGATGAGTATTCTTCTAATAGAGGGCCCAACTGAAAGTCTTGGAAAGTGAAACACCTCAGTGGGGGATCATAGAACTGGATGCAAGTGTGGATCAGGCTTCTCTGTGAAGGGTCCAGATCCATAACCATATCAAGTATATCTCCATAATGTTCCCTGAACAATGGTATGTGATCTGGAGTGATCAGGGTCTGAATCCTCCTGATATCTGATAGCTCTGGCTGGAAGAAGTGATAGGTGATGTTGCTCTTTTTAGGAGCCATGATGCTGAAGACTGAGTAGAGATAGGTGCTGATGATAATACTGAAGAAGGGGCCACTGATTGGCTGGTGCAGGTAACTGAAGTGGATAGCTGAAGCAAATGCTGATGAGGATAGGTCAGTACTGAAGATGGGGTCAAAACTAGCCAAAAGTGAAGATGGATACCCTGAAACACAAATAAGCAAATGTCAATATGATGCAATGATTATGTATGCAAATGAAATGCAAGGGTCTGTGACTGAGCTGGATCTGATCAAAATGCTCTGATATAGGTCCAAGTATGTTCAAGAAATCCAGATGGAGGTCTACAAATCCAGTAACCAAGGTGGGGGACTCAAATAAAGAGCCACATGTCCAGGGTTTTAGAATCACAAGAACTGTCCCAACATGGAGTACTCTTAATCAAGTCAAAGTAACAGGGTATTCTGAGGTCAAGGTACCTGTAATCCTGTAAACAGCCCAACCCCCTCACAGGTGGTGTTCTAGAACAAGGATCCTCAGACTCGGATCAGTTATGAGAAGTGTAAACACTTCTAACCCGGAGGTACAGTGTTTACAATAACCATAAAAGTTCCTCCTCTAATTCACCTCAGTTTCTGAAGGTCAATACTAAAGGTCATCCAGACTTAGCAGGCTTCCCAGATAGCCCTAGCATTGCAGGAAATCTGCAACACAGAGTTCTCAAGAAGAAACCCATATTTGAACCGTGTTTCATATTCCCGCACCAGACCGAAATGGAATGGGAAAGAATATGATTCACTCTAGCCTAGGTGTCACTCAGGTCCCAGGTATAGGACCTTAACTCTCAATGAATCACCCACCCACCAAAACAAAGACCAGATCCAGCCAGCAGCATGACAGTATGATATATACAAAAGCAATAAAGAAAGCAGTAAAGCAATTATACATAAAGCAAAAATAAATACAAAAATACAAACACAAATAAGCACATAACACCCCAGTAAACACAAATCAAACAAGCGCTAGGAGGAACCCACAAAAAGAACCAGAAGCCCTGGTTGCAATAACAACATTTTCCCCAGCAGAGTCGCCAAGCTGTCGCTCCCGATAAGTGGGACCAGCCCAGTTGAAGGTACGGACGCGAACGGTCGGCGAGAGGGACAATGAGAACACACAGCCGTGAACTCACTGGAGATGAAAAGAGTCGCCAGCTAGGCATTTTTATCCCGGAGGAAAGGCAATGCTGCATAGGCCTAGAAAGAGATGGATAAGACGGTTGCGAACCAGAGAGACTGAGAAAGGGGGTTGGTTACAACCTGGGAAGGTATTAGCACCCAGATTGTCCGCCGTACTCGACGGGATCCACGCTTAAAAGATTTGTGTTTTAAAGGGGTAGTGTCAGTGCAATTTGTGTGTAAAAGGGCTGGAAAACAAAATGTACAGGTGTCAGTGTAAGAGAAGTGAAGTGTATAAGTGAAGTGTCAGTGTAAGAACACAGATGAAATGCTCATGATAATGAGGCTAAAGAATAAGGCTAGAAGGAGGGGGAATATACAGAGACTTTTGTTCGATAACTGTTAAGTTATGCCTACGTATCCTCTCGTGCAATGAGGAAGTCAGAACACCGTAGTTCGACCCAAAGAGACTGAAAGATGAATTGACTTGTGAACTGCTTACTTGCCTATGCTCAAGTGTATGATCTGTCTGGCACAGATGCAAACTGTCTTGCATTAGACGGAAGAAGCGAGTTCTCGTTTGTGAGTGAATGAGATGAGAAAAAGAATCCCGGAGGAGACGATTATTGTTTGTTTTTGAGTTTTCAGTCTTTTATTGCTTTTGAAAGTTTGTCATAAGAAAATGAGCTTAAGCCTAAACCAATGGATTAGTAAACTCATCACATCTTCCCTCTGATTAGGGGTAATGAGAATACCTTAAGTGTGAAGTCAGCTTCTCACACTTAATTACCTTTGGTGTAGGGTTAAGATCATTGACCTACTTATGATTATTTAGATGTTTTTGTTGTCTTTGTTTAGTGTTGAGTAATGAGGTTAAGCCATAATCATGGATTAAACAGACTCATTACACCATCCTAATAGAAGGATAATAGATGAGAATGTTTAAACTGAAGAAAGCTCTTCAACTTAATCCATGATTAGGGATTAAACTCATGACAAAACAAGCCTTTGATTAAGTGGATTTTATTTAATGGTATGATGATGAAGTGAGTTTTATGGTTTGTAAGACAACTTGAGGGGGACTTGTCCATTAACACTAGGGTTAGTCCTTCTTAACCACTTAAGGAAGAATTAAAACCCTAATGCAAGGCCCAAGTTACAAGTGTGATGTCTTGATGATTATTAAGTGGATTGATTAAAGGATTTAAACACATTAAGGGTTTAACACTTAGGATTAAAGTTATACACTCCATCCTAAGAGAAGGATGCAGGCATAAGCTTAATCACAAAGCCTTAAAGCCTTTAGGGTTTAGTCCCTGATTGTGAGGTGAGAAGAGGAGACTCAAAAGAGACACAAAGGTAAAACTAAGAGGGGAGACTAATCAAAACCCTAATCATTGTCATGCTTGGTTGTTCCTAGGGTTTGTGAGGTTTACAAGGGAAGTCTTCAATGGAACCACCAGGAAGCAGATGAACAGGATCAAGAGAAGCAAAGTGACTTGCTTCATTCAAGAAGTCAAGTCACTTGAAGAAGGAAAGTAAGAAGAACAAGAATGAGCCAGCTCAAACTCAAACACAAACAAAAATGCAGCAATGGATGCAAGAGAGATGAAAAGAAAAGTTATGAGAAGTGAAGGCAAATTCACTTCTCAAAATCACTTACCACCTGAAAAGGTTAGAAAAGAAATGCAATGCAATGCAAAATGGGATGTGATGACATGATGAGAAACAAAACCAGAAGCATGTTGATGATGATAATGATGCTATGGAGTGCTATAAACATGAGGCAAGGCATGGAGATGTTCATACAAGATCATGGATGCAAATGATGCAAGTTAAGGAACATGAACAAACATGGAAAGTTATGAAGCATACATGGCATACAACATGGAAAATACATGATGCAATGATCAAACATGCTTTCAATATGTCTTATGATGTCAAATGGATCACATGAATGCTTGGAATGTCATGGCAAGTCATGTTATGCAAGAGAATGCAAGAAAGATGCAAATGGAAGCCCAAATTAGGGTTTATGAACCAAACATCAAACAAAAACCAAAAACAGAAGCAAACCCTAGGATAAAAAATGGAAAATACCACTCAAGGAAATCCTAACCCTATACTAAACCAAGGTCCAAAGGGGAGGTCTCAACTCTTAACCAATCTCAAGTTATGAATTTTACAAGTTATTAGGGTTTTAGGGCTCCTAAACAAAAGAAATGTCAAACAAATTGAAAATGAGGAATCAAATCATGGCCATTTAATCCTAGAAACTACATGCTAAAAACAAAACAATGCAAGAAGAATCAATGTCCAACTCCTCATGAATAGGCAGAAATGAATTTTTGAACTTTGGATCAAATTAATGCATAAAAATGATTTTAATTCAAAAGAAAATTCTCAAAAAGCATCAAGATCAAAAAAGAAATTTGGTTTGAAGGTTGGACAATGTTTCTAAATGTCTTAGAACATTTCATGAATTTTTTGGTGATTTTTAGATACCTAAAAGTATTTTTAATAAATTAATTTCCATTAATTAATTAAAAATAATCTTTTAAATATTTAAAAATACTTTTTAAATGATAAAAATAAAAACAAAAATATTTTTGGGTCATAAAAATTAATAAAACTTATGAGAAAAAGTTTCATAATTTTTACACATTTTTTACTATTTTAAATTAATTGTGCAAGTTAAATGAAAAAGAAATAAAAATAAATGAAAATAAAAGGAAAGTAATCAGAATGGAGGGATGAGATGAACCCTGGATTTGAAATGCTTGACCGCGCGCGCTATCCAAGGGTCCAGGTTGTTTCTGAGTTAATTAATTTAATTACTAATTAATTAAACTAATAAAATGAATTAGGGCTAATTGAATGCATCTGGGCCTTCCATTCGCGCGGGGAGTCAACTAGGTCAACCAATCCAACGCCCAGAATTCAAATGGAAATTATTTACAGGATTAGGGCACAAATGACTTTCAGGTGGCCGGAGAGGACCTCCGGTCGTCTTCTCCGGCCAGCATCTTCCCTGAGAATCCCCAAAACTCTAAAAACCTAACTAAAACGAAATCTAAAAACTGGGAAATGATCCCCACTCACTCACGAACCAGAACCCCTAATCAAAACAAATTTATATTTCCTAACAAGGCTGAATCGAAGCAAACAAAAATTAGGTCAACTGAGTTTCAGAGATCAATTAAACTCTCATTTCATCACCATTTCAAAAACTAAAAGCATATTCATGATCAGGAAGACATGTAGAACAAGTTTAGAACTTAAAAATCCATTTCTGGAAAAAAAGTTCTTGAGCTACCTGAGATTCGAAGCTTTCACTCCAGCTACTTTCTGACTTCCTCTCTTGGTGAAATCTACTCCTTATGACCTCTTGATGATGCTGGAGTGCTCAGGAGAAATTTATATTGGCTGGATGAAGAGTTTGAGTAACTTCTGCTCAAACTCAGTTGAACATGGCAATGATGATTCTGGCTATTTCTGGCAAGGGTGAAAGGTTGTTTGTGGTCCAGATGATGAGTGGAGAAGGTTTGTGAAGTTTGTTTGGATGTTTTTGAGCTGTGGAGAGAGATTCGAATGAAACTGCAGCTTGAGGTGAATGATGGCAATGGGGTGTTCTTGATCAAAACAGGCCTGGCTCTTGGTGGTTTCTACTCAACAAGGCAAGGTGAGATGATTAAAGGAATTTGTTTGAGTGTTTGTGTGTTGTGCAGGCAGATTCGAAGCAAAATGCAAATGGGGTGTGTTTTGTGTATGTGATTGTGGTGAGTGTTTCAGCCTTGCTTCTTCATATGTTTGGCTTGCCAAAGGATAGTATATTTTAATCCTATAGGTCAGATGATTTGACATGGCCTACATTGATTGGTAAGTTTGCTTTTGCTCAAAGTCCACCTTTTGTGTAAGAGAAGTATGGCTTGGTATCTAGGCTAGTACAAAGCATGGGCTGCGCAGCAAGGGTGGGGGGAAGGGCTAGCAAAAGTCAGCATCCAATGTTGCAAGTTGTAAGAAGTGTGATGAGTGGTTTTGCAAGTTGTTACTTTTTGAAACTTCATGAGAAATGCCTTGTTACACAAACCATACACATGTGATCTTTGGTTCAATTCTGATTTTTAAGTCACATAGAATGTTTATGTCATGGTTTGAAGTGAATTAGAAGTTACAAATGGCATTGGTGCATGGTTTTGCAAAATTCTCATTTGGTGCATATCTTGAAAATCAATGATTTTTGCCAACTTTGTTACACCATAACTTTTGATCCAAGAAGAATTTGATCATGTTCTTGTACTTTTTGAAAAGGGAAAGATGTAATCTACAACTTTCATGACCAAAGTTTTTCCATTTGAAGCATTTTTGGATCAAGAACCAAGGCTTGAAAAATGACCTAAAATGAAGCATTCTTGAAAAGTCAACTATGCCCAAAAAGTCAACACTTGCAAAAACTCAAAATTCTTGATTTTTGTGGACTTCAACCTTCTTCCATGATCAAATAAAGATCATATACACTCAAAATGATGAAGATCACCCATTGGTTGGGTCATTGGGGGCCTCAGATGCCCTGATTTTACACTGACTTGTCCAGAAAGTCAACCCTTGATCAGATGACTTCCCCATGGAATTTCTTCATGAAACTTGATATGCATACTCCCTATACCATATAAAGACCAATGGAAACAAGAATGACCAAAAAATTTGGAGTTATGGCCTCTGAAACCAAAACCCTAATTTTAGGTCAACTATGCAGTCTAGCCTGGCTCTGCTTCCATACCAAACCCAGTTCTTGTGATTCTTTGGAATTTTTGACTTTGAGAGGATGTAATATGATACTTGAACACATATGGATCCCTTTGAAGTGATTGGTTGCCTTTGGAGTGGCTCAAGATGCCCTTGGATTGCTCAGATCACAAACCCTAGGTGCAGATGACTTAGAAACCATGCAGTGGATCAAAAATGAGATATGAGATGATATGATTGTGTTTATGCATATGAGAATGATCACAAGCCATGGTGTGAATGGGTGAGGGCAAATTTGGGGTGTTTACATGGAGTACGTAAATAGATAAGGATATCATTTATAACAACGACTACAACATAAACTCGTGTTACTAATATATTGGGACAACAAGAAAAAACATAAAAACACAACCTCAACTTCATGGATTAGCAACCACAAGTTGTTTACCATATGTTTCAATGACATAGTATAATTTCAACAACACAATTTACAACTTAATAGAAATCCCACAACAACATCCCAATCAACACAACATCCAGGATGTATCATGAACAAACCACGTTAATCATACAACCTCACTCCCTCACTTTATTCCTTGGTGAGAATTAAAATAATAAACATTTATTGTTTAACAAAAGGTTATTTATCATACTCTGAGCATTCACATATATGGACAGTTGTCCCACATACTCATTGACTTGGGTCCTTTTCCAACCAAATATCCACTACATATTTCATCACACAGAGGTTACCTATCTAGATGACTTGTATCTAACAATCATTTTCACCCACTTACGAGCTCATACAACATAGTCTGTTTCACATTCCATACTTAGTTTTGTACTTAATATTGGCTTGTCTATCGTTGCTCACCATAAGCTCAAACTCCTCATGACATAAAACTCATTGCTTGAAATAAAGGGTATGAATCTCCACGACCATCCCAAAAAAAGATAACCAGTTGTACAAACATGTGACTAGGATGCTACTACCACATGCTCCATAATACCAAGGTATAACCTTCTCATCTTCACCTTATAACCGAGACATCTTCGTAGACGAATAATCATCAACTACACACTCTTATCTTAGCCTCAATAAAATTTTAATAGATCCATTGTGTTTGTGTCTTAAATGCATCCCGACTTTGTGTGTTCTTCTCTTCTGAAATTCTGGGATCAGGTACGTGATGTCGAATGAGATGTTTAAACACTTGAAGACTTAAACAAAACTTAAAGTGCAGGTAAATTAAATAACACAGGAAATTGTTAACCCAGTTCAGTGTATCTCCACACTTACATCTGGGGGCTACCAAGCCAGGAAGGAAATCCAATATAAGTAATATTAATTCTGGACTTAAACCACTCAGTTTAATCCTTCACTTAATATCTACCCAAGGCAATTTCTACCTAAGACACAACTTAGATATGAGTACCAACTCACTCCCCCTCAATCACACAGTGATATGTTACAATGTTTAATAAAATTGAAGTCACACTTCAAACACAACAGCTTGATTTTACTTAACAGTTTCAATCAAGACACAATACACTTTTTGCTTAAAAGCTCATAAAGTGATACACAACTAAAACCTGCTATTAAACACAAACTCTCTTTTTAGTCTTCTTAATTTCGTACTCTATTCTGAGAGTTTCTATTCCTTAAATAGATGCTTGGTTTTTGGGCTTTCTGTAGATTATCCAGTCCTGATAAGTCATGTTGTCATCACCTTGAATTAGGGTTTGTTACTTCCTTGATTCTAGGTGAGGTAGTTATTCTGTTATACTGAATTCAGATAACTAAGCTCCCTACAGATGCGCCTTGTATTGTTTATCTATTCACAATTAATTCCAGATAAATTCCCTGAATTTACTCAGTTCTGTTATGCATCATTTAAGTCTGGTAGCAGGTTTAAGATGTCACAACATCTGGTGTGACATCCTGATGTCTGAACTTAATTCATTAACTTATACAATGTCACAACATCTGGTGTGACATCCTAAACTAAGTTCATTAACTTATACTCTGTTTGACAATGTCACAACATCTGGTGTGACATCCTGAACTAAGTTCAACACTTCTTGTTGGTCAAAAATTCTGCCAATTCTAAACATCTACAAACTCCCCCTTTGGCTAATTTTTGGCTAACACAATCTTCTGGTTTTATCAGAGTGCAGCAGAGTTCTTTTCTGTTGAATAATAATTTGCTCCCCCTCAAACCTGTATGTATACTGACTTGTTCAACAGAATTTTCTATAAAAAAAACTTAGTTCAGAAGCAGGCATTAAACAGACAAACAACATTGTTCATTAATCAGGCAAATTGCAGCAGACATTGTTGTTGTTCAGTACACTTCTCTTCTCCCCCTTGTTAGACAGAAATTGGGGCCAAATTTTACACAAGCAGAGAGAAAAACAAAATATTTAAAATTACAAAGCCAAAACTACAGTGCTGAAGCAGACAATACACATTTTCACTCAGATTCATCATATTCAGTATCCTTTTCATCTTCAGATTCATCATCAGATTCATCAGCATTCTGAGCAACCTCTTCCACCTCCAGCCTTTGAATTACTTCCTCAAGCTTTTTCTTCCTGGCATCCAGCTCTTTGCAAGTGTTCTTGAGTTCTGCAATCAAGGCAGCTTTGGATATGAGAGTCTTTGCTTTTGATGGTCCAGTAGATGTCCCAATGGGAGCTTCAACATCAGCAGCATGATGACTCAAGAACAGTTTGTAATGGAAGGCCAGTGGACTTTCTCTTTTGCAGACTGAATCCTTCTCAGTGAGGATGCCTGGATACTGGTTGAGGATGATTCCACAGAGCAGAGAGGGAAAAGCAATGGGAAGCTTAGTTGCTGATGTTCCTGCATGCTTCAGTGTTTGATCAAAGATTTAAGCCCCAAAATCCAACTTTGTTTGGGTGCCTACAGCACATATGAATTTTCCCAATCCAGTAGCTATTGAAGAAGTATGGTTGGTAGGGACCCAGTTGACAGTACCAATTCTATGCAGCATAGCATACTTCCTTGTAAGCAAGCTAACAGAAATTTTGCCTTTGACTGGCCAAGTTTTGACCTGGTTGGCAGTGATGATCTTGCAAACTTGATTGTCTGTTTTCCCCAGCTCATTAGGACCATCAGGTTCTCTCCCTAGGTAATGATTTATAACCCTAGGAGAGAATTCAACACATCTCCCTCTTACATACACCTTTCTGAATTCTTCTGACTTTCCATCAGCACAGTCTTCTTGCAGATTGACAATGAACTCCTTGACCAGCAGCTCATAGCAGGGTGAAAAATTTGAAACAGTCTTGAATAAACCAGCAGAGGATATTAAGTCTATTACCTCAGTGCACTCCAATGCATTGCTGCCCAGCTCTCTTTCCAGTGCCACCCTTCTTTGGTAGACATACTTCCATTTGCTCACACTTGACACATGATGAAAGGACACATTGTCCAGAGGAGCTTCTGGAACAGCAGAGGTAGACCTGGGAGGTGCTGGCTTCTTCCTTGGTTGGGATGTTGGGACATCCTCCTCAACATCTGAGTCAGGTGGAGTAGCAGCTTTCCTCTTTTGGGTACTCACCTTGCTCCATTGCTTAGTAGGTCCAAATGCAACTTTGACCTTGTCTTTCTTTGGAGTAGGCTGTTTCTTTTCAGGAGTTGTATGTCCAGCAGTCTTCTTCTCCTTCCTAGCCCTACGCCTTTTGGCTATGCTAGGGTCAACAGATGCAATGATCTCTGTGTCAGAGTCATCATCTATGGTTTCAACAGGAGGAGGTTGGGAAGCCTCCTTTTCAGCAGGTGGATCAACAGAAGCTTGGTCATCAGTGGCTTCATCATCATCATCAGTTGAGGCCTTGTTCTGGTCATCAGATGTTTCAACATTTATTGGGACATCCTGTTGAGCAGGAGTGTCCTCTTCAGCCTGATTGCTTTGTTCTTCTTGTGGAGCAGGCATGCTGTTCAGGGGAACAGATACCCCACGCACCACTCTTTGTTCAGATAAAATCCTGTTCACAAGATGCTTGATGGATGCATCCACATAGTCAGAAGCTTTGGGGGTGGTGTTTGTAGCTGAAGGAGTCCCTTTTATTTTGCTGAACACAGGTTCCTTTGCTCTTCTCACATTTGGAGTTCTAGGTTTTTGAGCAAGAGGGACACTTCCTCTGATTTCGTCTATGGGAGTAGTATCCATTGGTACCATAGAGATTGGGGTTGCATGCACTACATCTTCTTGGTTGAGATTTTCATCAGTGAGGTTAGGGTTTTGATGTTGAGACATTTTTCGAATGTAGTGAAAGAGAAGTTTAGGTTTGATTGATTTTGATGAGCTCAGAAAAACAGCTTTAGCATGCAATTTGTTTTGAGGAGATAGTGAGGAGATGAAGAGATGAGAGCAAGTTTGAGCTTTTATAAATTCCGTTACTGGTGGAATTCTAAAAAGTGGAATACACAGAGTTACTAACCAGACTGGTGCTGCCATCTGGTGATCATGCCACACGGTGTCATAGGACATGTTGGCACTTCTCCATAACTGCTATATTTCACATAAGCAGATTCCCAATTTACCCCTTAGGTTTTCAAATTGGGTAGCATCCAAAGCTTTAGTAAATATATCAGCCAATTGCAGATCTGTGGCTACATGTTCTAATGAGATCACCTTCTCTTCCATAAGATCTCTGATGAAATGATGCCTGATATCAATGTGCTTAGTCCTGCTGTGTTGGATAGGATTCTTTGATATGTTAATAGCACTTAAATTGTCACAGTACAATGTCATGACATCTTGTGGGACATTGTATTCTGTGAGCATTTGCTTCATCCATACCAACTGTGAACAACTGCTACTAGCTGCAATATATTCAGCTTCAGCAGTGGATAAGGATACACAATTTTGTTTCTTACTGAACCAAGAAATCAAATTGTTTCCTAGAAAGAAGCATCCTCCTGATGTTCTCTTTCTATCATCAGCACTTCCAGCCCAGTCAGCATCACAAAAGCCAGTGAGAATTGGTTCACATCCATGAGAGTACATTATGCCATAGTCACAAGTACCATTGACATATTTCAAAATCCTCTTAACCTGGTTTAGATGACTTACTTTTGGCTCAGCTTGATATCTTGCACATACACCTACTGCAAAAGCTATATCTGGTCTGCTAGCAGTCAGATATAATAGGCTTCCAATCATGCTTCTGTATAAGCTTTGGTCCACATTCTCACCCTTGTCATCCTTTGTCAGCTTTAAATGAGTGGGGGCAGGTGTTCTTTTGTGACTTGCATTGTCCATCCCAAACTTCTTGACAATGTTCTTTGTATACTTTCTTTGGGATATGAACATGGAGTCCTCCATCTGCTTGATTTGCAGTCCAAGAAAGTAGGTTAGTTCTCCTACTAGGCTCATCTCAAACTCAGATTCCATTTGAGTAACAAAATGTTTAACTATCTTGTCTGACATCCCACCAAAGACTATGTCATCTACATATATTTGAGCAATCATGACATTTCCTTCTTCATCCTTCACAAACAAGGTTTTGTCTATTCCACCTTTCCTGTACCCTTGTTTTATGAGAAAAGTGGTTAGTCTTTCATACCATGCTCTTGGGGCTTACTTCAGACCATAAAGAGCCTTCCTTAGTTTGTATACATGCTCTGGACAGCTTGGATCAACAAATCCCTTAGGCTGCTCCACATATACCTCCTCATTAAGATACCCATTTAGAAAGGCACTTTTAACATCCATTTGAAATAGCTTGAACTTCAGGATACAAGCAATTCCTAAAAGTAGTCTGATTGATTCAAGCCTTGCTACTGGTGCAAAGGTTTCATCAAAGTCTACTCCCTCAATTTGTGTGTATCCTTGAGCTACAAGTCTAGCCTTGTTCTTTGTAATAACTCCCTGCTCATTTGACTTGTTCTTGTACACCTACTTAGTGCCAATCACATTTATGTCATCAGGCCTGGGAACAAGATCCCACACTCCATTCCTTGTAAACTGGCCTAATTCTTCTTGCATAGCAGAAATCCAGTACTCATCATTCAGAGCTTCCTTGATGTTTTTAGGTTCTATCTTTGAAACAAAACAAGAACTTGAAATCATCTCTCTTGATCTAGTGATTACACCACTGTTGGGATCACCAATTATCAGATCTTTAGGATGATCCTTCTGGATTCTGATGGAGGGAGGTTTGTTGGATTGTTCTGTCCTTGCCTCAGTTAGAGTGAAGTCAGGATTATCACTCTTTATTTCAACTTCAGTCTGATTGTCAGTAGATGTTCCAACATCATCTGCAACATCTGCAGGGGCATCATCAATAATCACATTTATTGACTCCATTATAACCTTGGTTCTGGAGTTAAATACTCTATAGGCTTTGCTATTTATGGAGTATCCAAGGAAAATCCCTTCATCACTTTTAGGATTCATCTTCCTTCTTTGATCCTTATCAGCCAGAATGTAACATTTACTTCCAAACACATGAAAGTACTTGACTGTAGGTTTTCTGCCCTTCCAGACTTCATAGATGGTGGACAAGGTTCCCTTTCTTAGAGTGACTCTAATGTGAATGTAACAAGCTGTGTTCATAGCTTCAGCCCAGAAGTACAGTGGTAATTGTTTAGCATGAATCATAGCTCTTGCTGACTCTTGGATAGTTCTGTTTTTCCTCTCAACAATCCCATTCTGTTGAGGGGTGATAGGAGAATAATACTCATGATTGATTCCTTATGAAGAACAGAAATCTGAGAATTTTTTATTCTCAAACTCCTTTCCATGGTCACTTCTTATTCTGACCACACAGCTTGCTTTTTCTCTTTGTATTCTTTGGCACAGATCTTTGAATACATCAAACACATCAGACTTTTCTTGGATGAAACTTATCCATGTATATCTTGAAAAGTCATCAACAACCACATAGGCATACCTTTTTCCACCAAGACTCTCAACCTGCATTAGTCCCATAAGATCCATATGCAATAATTCCAAAACTTTGGAAGTTGTCAGATGTTGGAGCTTTGGATGTGACATCTTGGTTTGCTTTCCTATTTGACATTCACCACATACTTTGCCTTCATCAATCTTCAGTCTTGGAATACCTCTTACAACCTCCATAGATATGATCTTCTTTATTCCTCTGAGATGAAGATGCCCCAGTCTTTGGTGCCACAGCTTCACTTCTTCTTCTTTGGCTAAAGAGCAAGTTGAAGTGAGACTGAAATCTTGAGGTTCCCACATATAGCAGTTGTCTTTTGATCTGGCTCCTCTCATGACAACCTTCTGTTCTTTATCAGACACTATGCATTCAGTTTTAGTAAAGTTTACACTGTAACCTTGATCACATAATTGACTTATGCTGATCAAGTTAGCAGTCAATCCTTTTACCAGCAGCACATCATCTAGTCTTGGTACATCTGGGCAGTCCAAAGTCCCAACTCCCTTGATTTCTCCTTTTGCTCCATCTCCAAAGGTTACATATCTGGATGAGTGTGACTTTAAATCTACCAGCAGATTCTTCAATCCAGTCATGTGCCTTGAGCATCCACTGTCAAAGTATCAGTCTTCCTTAGCTGATACTCTGAGAGATGTATGAGCTATATAGGCAACAACCTTCTTTGACCATTTTTTCCTGTTGAGAGGTTTCCTTTGATGCCTCTTCCCTGTGTAGGGTCCATCTTTAGAGCTCCAAGGTTGTTTGTTGAACTTGTTCTTGGGCATGTATTTGTAGCTTTGATCAGCATGAAGACTAGCTTTAGGTATCCATACTTTCTTGATGATCTATGTCTTCTGCTTAGGGGGTTGCTGATATCTTTGATTTTGATGTCCATGCAGCACTTTCTTGGTGACCTCTGTCTTCTGCTTAGGGGGTTGCTGATACCTCTGATTTGGATGTCCATGCAGCTTGTAACAAAAAGGTTTGATGTGACCAAACCTTCCACAATGATGGCACCTCCATCTTTGATACTTCTTTTTCATCATGTTCTTGTCATGATGTTGAGACATCTGTTGGGACATCCTGTTTGACTTTATGGGATTTGAAGTTGTTTTGCTGGTGCTAGCCTCAAACTTTTGAGCTTTATTAAATCCCAGTCCAGTCCTATCCCCTGAGTGCTTGTTGTTGTTAAGAATGACATCCAGTGTGTTTGAGCTACTGTTCAGCATCCTGACAGATTTGGACATATGCTCCAATTTGGAGTTGAGTAGGCTTACTTCACTTTTCAAAGTGTCAATGATTTCTAGATTACTTGTTTTTTCAGCCTTTAATTCCTCAATCTGCTTCTTCTGCTTTATATTCTCCATGCATACTTCAGTGCTCCTTTTACACAGCATCTTGTATGATTCTTCAAGCTCTTCAAATGTAAGCTCCTCATCACTGGATCCCCCTTCAGATTCACATACTCCAGCTAGAGCAGTGATGTGCTTTGCAGATTCTTCTTCTGTTTCACATCCTGAGTCTTCATCTGACCAGGTCACAGAGAGACCTTTCTTCTGCTTCTTTAGATAGGTTGGGCATTCATTTCTGATGTGTCCATATCCTTCAGATCCATGACATTGAATCCCTTTTCCTTGGTTGGTCTTCTCATCATAAGTTGACCTTCTATCATAAGGTCTTTTATTCTCAGAAGAGTTTGAGTTTCTTCCACTTGGTCTGGACCTGTTATCCATTCTTTTGAGAATTTTGTTGAATTGTCTTCCAAGCATAGCAATTGTTTCTGATAAATTTTCTTCAGGGTCTGATTCATGACTTTCTTCTTCTTTATCAGTATTTGAGACTAAGGCTATGCTTTTGTTTTTCTTCACAATTGTATCATTCATTCCCATCTCAAATGTTTGAAGGGAACCAATGAGCTCTTCAACCTTCATTGTGCATATGTCCTGAGCTTCTTCTATTGCAGTAACCTTCATGTCAAATCTTTTTGGTAAAGATCTGAGAATCTTTCTTACCAATTTTTCATCACTCATCTTCTCTTCCAAAGCACCAGAAGTATTAGCTATTTCCAAGATGTTCATGTAAAACTCATGAATTGTCTCATCTTCCTTCATTCTCAAGTTTTTAAACTTGGTGGTGAGAAGTTGAAGTCTTGACATCTTCACCTTTGATGTTCCTTCATGAGTGGTTTTGAGAGTGTCTCAAACATCCTTGGCCAGCTCATAGTGATGCACAAGTCTAAATATGTTCCTATCAATGCCATTGAATAAGGCATTTAAGGCTTTGGAATTTCCAAGTGCTGAATATTCTTCCTCTTTGCTCCACTCTTCTTCAGGCTTCAACACTTTTGCCCCATCCTTATTGTCTTGGACAGGGTGCTCCCATCCTTTGTTGACTGCTTTCCAAGCCCTGCTATCAAGTGATTTTAAGAATGCTACCATTCTTGGCTTCCAGTAGTCATAGTTGGATCCATCCAATATAGGTGGTCTATTCACAAATTCTACATCTCTGTCCATGTTCCCAAAATTTGCAGTCCCTAGATCTCACCCAGTTAAACAGGCAGGGTGCCTGCTCTGATGCCAATTGAAATTCTGGGATCAGGTACGTGATGTCGAATGAGATGTTTAAACACTTGAAGACTTAAACAAAACTTAAAGTGAAGGTAAATTAAATAACACAGGAAATTGTTAATCCAGTTCAGTGTATCTCCACACTTACATCTGGGGGCTACCAAGCCAGGAAGGAAATCCAATATAAGTAATATTAATTCTGGACTTAAACCACTCAGTTTAATCCTTCACTTAATATCTACCCAAGGCAATTTCTACCTAAGACACAACTTAGATATGAGTACCAACTCACTCCCCCTCAATCACACAGTGATATGTTACAATGTTTAATAAAATTGAAGTCACACTTCAAACACAACAACTTGATTTTACTTAATAGTTTCAATCAAGACACAATACACTTTTTGCTTAAAAGCTCATAAAGTGATACACAACTAAAACCTGCTATTAAACACAAACACTCTTTTTAGTCTTCTTAATTTCATACTGTATTCTGAGAGTTTCTATTCCTTAAATAGATGCTTGGTTTTTGGGCTTTCTGTAGATTATACAGTCCTGATAAGTCATGTTGTCATCACATTGAATTAGGGTTTGTTACTTCCTTAATTCTAGGTGAGGTAGTTATTCTGTTATACTGAATTCAGATAACTAAGCTCCCTACAGATGCGCCTTGTATTGTTTATCTATTCACAATTAATTCCAGATAAATTCCCTGAATTTACTCAGTTCTGTTATGCATCATTTAAGTTTGGTAGCAGGTTTAAGATGTCACAACATCTGGTGTGACATCCTGATGTCTGAACTTAATTCATTAACTTATACAATGTCACAACATCTAGTGTGACATCTTGAACTAAGTTCATTAACTTATACTCTGTTTGACAATGTCACAACATCTGGTGTGACATCCTGAACTAAGTTCAACACTTCTTGTTGGTCAAAAATTCTGTCAATTCTAAACATCTACATCTTCCTATGGTAATTCTCTTAACTTTAATTATAAAGCCATCCTACTAAAATTCTCTTGAATCTAAAATACTAGATCTTTCTCACAACACAACCCTCTTTCAACTGATCCTTATGTGACTCAACATTTCTATAACGGTCTCCTACCAACACTGAATCTCTGACGGACTATCAGGAACCAGATCTCCTTCTTAATATTGGGTATACTTGGTTTATTTCTTACCCATTGTCGGTGCATACATGTTTCACTTGGAATAGGTAGTCATGTCTTTGAGCCTTTTCATATACTTCACCATTACCTTAGACCTTAAACATAATTATGAACATATAAATCTCTCGAGTCTTCAACCATTTGGAAGGTACCATTATAAATATTGTAATAACCCGTATTTAATTAAATGATCTGGATAATATTAATTGAATTTAATAAGGTTCCGATGTGCTCTAAGAGTTTTCAATTAAAATAATTAGAGCAACTGACGAGCTTAAATTAATTAATTAAATGTTATCTGACTCAGAGGTTTTATTAAATATTTGACTCAAAGACATTTTTGGATACACTCAATTTGGACCCGTTGGATTACTAACTAATAGTTATATCAATATAACTATTGTTTGTTTGGTTAAAAATAAAATGAAAACAATGGTTTGTTATAAAAAGGGGAAAAGAAGAGAAAGTTAGTAAGATAAGAAGAAAAAGGAAAGAAAGAAAGAAGAGAAAGGAGAGAAGGGAGAAGAAGAAAACCCTAGAAGAGGAAAAGAGCTTGGATCTTCACCATTCTTCATCAATCATCTCCATTTTCATCAAACTCCTCTTCATGGTTAGAGGTGGGTTCTAGTTAGAAACCTTTTCTTTTAGAATTCTTTATTTTCTAAGAGTTAGTTTAAGTTGTGAGAAAATGATAAATTGAAGTTTCTAACGGTTAAAATGCTGAAATAACCGGGTAGAATAGTCGGGTTATATGTATGTTAGACCTACTATGATTGCTTGGATGATCCATTATGTTTTGGTTGGGTTATGAGTTTATGAGTTTTAGAGTTTTGTAGTAAAATAGATTAAATCGAGAGTTTGAACGGTTAAATATCAATTAAAATGATTGGGTATGTTGCTAGTATGTATAAAAACATCTGTTTTGAATCATTTTGATGTTTGGGGTTGATTGGATTGAATTTTGGAAAATTATGCATCTTTAAAACGCAGTATTTTTGACTGTTGTCTGCGAGTAATCGGTTACCATCTGGTAAGTAACTGGTCACCTGTTGAAAACTGGGATACAAGGAGCATTTTTATGCAAGTAACCAGTTACCCTCTGGGCAGTAACCGGTTACCACTGTTATGAGCAGAAAAATACTATTCTGAACTTCTTTTTAAAATTCATAACTTCTTCATCCTTTATCTGATTTATGTGTTCTTTATATCGATTCGAAGCAGTAATATGTTCTATCTTTTGAGACCGAGAAATATTATTTTGAGCCGACTTTTACCCGACTTTTCTGGTAAACCATAAATTGAATTTTTTAGTTAATGGTGAGCTTTGAAGTAAGAAAGGTATAACTTGTGAGGTAGTTAGGATTACCCTAGGTTGATACCACACTGATCTAGAGACATAACAATACTTAGACATCGATACTCGAATAGTATCCTCGTGCTAAGTAGTTGTGAACGAATGGAGATATGTTCCCATCGCGTTAAAATCCTAATTTAATTATGTTTAGCTCGTGTCGAGGTCCCATGAGGCGGGACGACTGGGGGACATAATTAATCTGTGGATTCGAATCCCTTAATGGATGACCGTGACCTATGCTAAAGTTCCCTGATGTGGATGGGTGAGGAAAGTATCCATTAGGATAAGTAACGACTGACCTGTGTCGAGATCTCCGTGTGTGAGATAGTCGGGGAAAGTTACTTTGTAGTAAGGTACCGTGACTCGTGCTGAAGTGCCCTTGTGTGGATGGGCGGGGAAAGTACCTTTGATAGATAATGAGTGACCCATGTGGAAGTTCCCTTGTGTGGTTGGGCGGGGAAAGTTATCTATACGTTAAGGATCGAGTGACCTGCGTCGTATTGCCCTTGTGGTTGGTCGAGGAAAGATGCCTTAAAGCATGTTGTGCTCCATTTTTCTTACCTAACGTCTCTAGTTGTCATGTGAACTCGAAGTCTAGGTTTTCCCCCTACTTGAGTAGTGTTTAGATTGAACCTTTAGAGCCGAGAGAACTCTAAGATAGGGAATCCACTGAGATGTTGATATCTCACCTCACTATTGTTGTTGCTTTTCAGGTTACTTTTGCAGGTTTGATTTACAAGTGGAGATATGCTCAGGATGTTTCAAGAGAAGCATATATTTAGATTCCGCTATGTATTTTATCTTTGTACAATAATGGATATTGTATTGATCTTAATATTTTGTTTTAGTATAATTTCCATGTCTTGCACCATAGTTTGTATTGTTTTTAGAATTGGTCAAGAATGTGAATTATGCTATTAGGCACTTATGATGATGTCAGTACCAAAATAACACTTGTATAATATTATTCTAGATATATATTATATGGGTGTTACAGTTGGTATTAGAGCAGGTCGTATCCTCGACCTAGCCTTGAAACATCATAAGTAAATCTTTCCTACCTCTTAAGTGTGTTTTGCCGGCATGGTTCTTAATATCATATTATGTAGTATTGGGCATGATCAACCTAATGTTATATATGTGATAGGTAGAATCATGGTTGTGCGACCATGAGGACTCTGAAGTGTTGTTGTAACTTATGTTGTGAGAGTAGGATCAAGCCAAGAGTTAGTATAGGAGAGCTTTAGTCAGCTCGGTTGGAGTCTTCTTAAGAGTTTTACTAACTGTAATGTGGGATTGTAGAGAAGTGTGTGGTTTGAGAAATCCTTTGGGATGGATAGAGTCTGAAAGGTACAAATACCTACAGGATGAGTGGTTAGTGTATCAAGGAATATGTAAAGTCACCAGTAGATTGGTATTGGCCACTGGTATGGACAAGAGTTGTGAGAAATCGCATTCCATGAAAAGAGAAGATGCTTTGTAGAGTATGTGACATAAGGTTTGAGAGTGAGTTAATTGTTAGTGTTTCAGTTCTAAGATCATGGTGGCATCATAGATGAACGTGTACCTACACCCTACGTATGGCTTCCAGTGGGATAAGGAAGTGGTGGACGAGTTAGATTATATATGGGGAACTACCCACATACAACCAACTGGGTGGGGAAGAGAATTTGTAGATGACGACTGAAGCATCTGCGTTAGAAAGAATTACGACTTACATAGCCGAAAACAAACTCAAAGCGGCACTTGAAGCCTAAGTGAAATTCATGGATGTCGAAGCCAGTCAAAGCAAGTCCAACCAACAAAGTCTAGAAATAGACGTTGAAGAAAATACTAAGAAAATCCCAGATGGCGAATGGTTAAACCAGAAGCTCGATGCCATTTATGATGACGAACCTCTGGGGTTCGAACAGGATTCAATGATGACCAGCATGAAGATGGTGGCTCAAGACCCATTGGAGGAAATAGACTTGGGACACGGGGCAGAAAAAAGGCCAACTTACATAAGTACCAAGATGGACCCTTAGTTCAAAGTCGAAATAGTCCAGTTGTTGCGCGATTACAAAGACTGCTTTGTATGGGACTATGATGAAATGCCTGGTTAGACAGAAGCGTGGTCGAATTGAAGTTGCCAATACTAGAAGGAAAGAAGCCAGTGAAGCAAGCCCCAAGGCGTTTCACACCTGAGGTTCTGTCGAAAATAAAAGAGGAGGTCGAAAGACTTCTGAAATGCAAATTCATTCGCACAGCCAGTATGTGGATTAGATTGCAAACATAGTTCCTGTAATAAAGAAAAATGGCAAACTTAGGGTATGTATTGATTTTCGAGACTTGAATTCAGCCACCCCAAAAGATGAATACCCTATGCCAGTAGCAGAAATGCTTGTAGATTCGGCAGCAGACCATGAGTATTTAGGCATGCTAGATGGATACTCTGGTTATAGCCAAATCTTCATTGTCGAAGAAGATGTTCCTAAGACAGATTTTCGTTGTCCTGGAGCGATAGGAACTTATGAATGGGTAATGATGCCTTTCGGCCTGAAAAATACTGGGGCGACTTACCAACATGCTATGAATTCAATTTTTCACGATTATATTGAAACTTTCATGCAAATTTACATTGATGATATTATGGTTAAGTCTGTTTCAGGAAAAAGTCATATAGACCATCTTCGACAATCCTTTGAAAGGATGAGGAAGTTTTGGTTTGAAAATGAATCCCGTAAAATGTGCTTTCAGTGTGCAGGCGGGTGACTTTTTAGGCTTTGTAGTTCACAAGAAGGGGATCGAAATCCACGAAAATAAAGCCAAATCCATAATGGAAGCGAAAGCGCCATCAACAAAAAAGGAGCTGCAGTCTCTACTGGGGAAAATCAACTTTCTAAGAAGGTTCATCTCCAACCTTAGTGGAAAGACACATGCCTTTTCACCGTTGATTCGACTAAAGAAGGAGGACTTCACATGGGGGCAGGAACATCAAGTCGCTTTCGACCTGATCAAAGAATACCTCTCTAGCCCTCCAATCTTGATCCCTCCTTGTAGATAAAGAAGCATGATATTATACATTTCGGCATCAGATAAAACACTGGGTAGTATGCTATGTCAAGAAGATGAGAATGGCGTCGAAAGAGCCATCTACTACCTCATCAAAGTCCTCAATGATGCCGAAACGAGATATAGTGTCATAGAAAAATTATGTCTATGTGTATATTTTTCTTGTATGAAATTAAAGCACTATATCAAACCTGTTGATGTATATGTATCTTCCCATTTCGAAGTAATAAAATATATGTTATCTAAATCAATTTTACATAGTAGAATTAGGAAGTGGGCTTTAGCATTAACGGAGTATTCCCTAAAGTACTTGCCTTTAAAGTCTGTCAAGGGACAAGTTGTCGCTTATTTTTTAGCAGACCATTCCATAAATGAAAATGAAGTGGAATATGTCAAAATGGAACCTTGGAAGTTATATTTTGATGGTTCCAGTCACAAAAATGGAGCTGGAGTCGGTATGCTAATTATTTCTCCTAACAAAATTTCAACAAAATTCAAGTACAAAGTTGAGGGCTCATTGTAAACACCCCAAATTTTCCCTCACTCTTCATCACACCATGGCTTGCGATCTTTCATTTTTTGCATAAGCATAAGCATTGCACCTCATATTGTATTTTTGTTTCATCTGCATAGTTCAAATTCATCAGCATTTAGGGTTTGTGATCTGAGCAATCTAAGATTCCATATGAGCCATCCCAAAGGCCTCAAAGTGTTCCAAGAGGGTCCATGTGTGTTCTATCATCATATTATGTCCCTCAAAGTTCATGGAAGTAAAGAAATCACAAGAACTAGCAAATGCATGGAAGCAGAGCTAGGGTTTCACTGCATAGATGACCAAAATTAGGGTTTTGGTTTCAGAGGCCTTAACACCAAATTTTTGGGCCATTATTGTTTCTAATATTCTCAATATGTCATAAGGATCATGTGTACCAAGTTTGATGAAGAAATTCATTGTGGAAGTCATCTGTTCACTGGGTAACTTCTTGAGCAAGTTAAGTCAAAATCAGGGCATTTGAGGCCCCCAACAATGGAACCAAAGGGGTATTTTCATCAAATTGAAGTTCTGTGATCTTTATTTGATCTTACACGAGGTTAGAAGTTCACAAGATTGAAGAATTTTGAGCCATTTGCAAACTTGCCAAAAATGGAAATGACTTGTAATGGAAACTTTCCATTTTGGGAAAGTTTTTCAACCTCCTCTTTCTCAACCAAAAATGCTTCAAATGAAAAATTCTTGGTCATGAAAGTTGTAGATTAGGTCTTTCCCTTATAAAAAAGTATAAGAAAAATTCTTGATTCATCCTAGAACTTAAGATATGGCCTTTCAAAGTTGGCAAAAATCCTATAATTTCAAGTTTCATGTCAAAGAGGGATTTTGCAAATTGGCATATTCAAACATTCTAATGACTTCAAATGGACACAAACACTTCATAACATGCCAATGCAACTTCAAAAGATCAGAATTGGCCTTTGAATCTAGGGTTTTCATGGCTTGTGATCCAAGAAACATCAAAGTTGGAAAATTGCATAAAGCATGGCATCTCTTCATCCAAGCCTTCCAGCTGCAATCCTTTGATCCAAGGGCCATCCACAAACTCTGCTGAGGCCAAACACCCCAAGAAAACAGGCCTGCACCATGCCCATACCTCAAAGTACAAAATCTTGACTTTTTGCAAAAGCTCACATACCAATCAAGCTGAGCCACAACAACTCTCTGAACCAATCACAATTGTTTATACTAACCTCTAGCAATCCAAAACACAATACACACAAGCTCAGAACCTCCCACAAGTCAGGATTCACAAAATCACCAAAAACCTTCCTCTCTTCGAATCTGAAAAACCAGCCATCAAACTTCAAATATTCTTCCACCAATCAACTCAACATCACCCCAGGATCATTTCCCACTCATCACCATAGCTTAAAACACAGCCAAACACAAACACGATTTCTGCAACTTCAGAAACAAAACCTTCAAACCAGCCATTGCAAACTTGTTTCAAGCATTTCAGAAGCCTAAGGGGATCCATTGGAGTGATTTTGCATCAAGGAAAGGTCCAGAAAGCTCAAGTTAAGGAAGTTCCATCTCAGGTAGCTCCTTAGAACTTTTTTTCCAGAACTCTTGTTTTAAGTTACAATATGATTTTATGTGTTCCACTGAGCATGCTGATATGATTATTTTTGAAAATGGTTGAGAAATGAGGATTTTATAAGCTTCTGAAACTTTGCCCGTATTTATGTTTTGATTCGATTCAACTTGATTATGAAGCATAAATGATGCTTGATGTTTGATTTGAGTTGCTAGAGACTTCGGGATCATTTTTGGGCAGTTAATTTGGGGTAGGGTAGCCTGTAGAAGGATTTAGGGTTTTTGGCTCACCGGAGAAGATGATCGGAGCTGGTCTCCGGTCACCTGAAAGTAATTAGCCCTAATTAGGGTTTAGTGCCCAGATTGATTGAGGACCCTTGGATGCGTAATTATCTTAGCGAAGGAACGGACCAGATTAGCTCATTAATTCTAATTTCTAATTAATTAATTAAATCATAGTTATTTAGCCAGATTGAATCTTGACCCTCCATAAACGCGCGCAGTCAACCCTCCCCCCCCCCCCCTTGAGTTTGAATCTCAGCCCTCAGATGCGTTTACTTTCATTTTATTTCATTTTTATTCTATTTCTTTTGCATAATTTATTTAAAATACCAAAAAGCATCAAAAAAATATGAAACTTTGCATTTCTGTTTTAAATATTTTTCTCAACCTGGAAATGATTTTTATTTTATTTGTTGCATTAAAAAAGTATTTTTTTGAATATTTAAATGTTATTTTTAATTAAATAAAGTCTTTTAATTAATTAAAAATACATTTAGGTTTCTAAAAATCACCAAAAAAAATCATGAATCATCCCAATGCATTTAGAAACATTTTCAAACTCTTCATACAAATTTCTTTTTAGGTTTGATCATAGTTTGTGAATTTTCTTTGAATTAAGGGTCATTAAATTTCATTTTTTGGACCCTAACTTTAAAAATTCATTTCTGCCTAACCAAGAAGAGTTTGAAGATGATTCTTTTTGCATTGTGTTGCATATTGCATGTAGTTTATAGGACATTTTACTCATGAATTTATCTTGCATTTTCAAATTGATTTGCATTTTCCCCTTTGAACCACCCAAAAACCCTAGAAAACTTAGGAAATTCATAACTTTGGATTGGTTAGACTTCTGACTTTCTCCTTTGGGGTGTGACCTAATATGGGATTAGGGTTTGTTTGAGCTTGGTTTCAATTTTTTATCATTTCATGTGCTTCTGTTTTGTTCATTTGCATCTCATACTTCCATATAACCCTAATTTCTCATGTTCCCTTGCATTTACCTTGCATATGCATCCTTACATGAACTTGCCATGACATTTCTTGCATTCATATGTCATCTTAGACATCTTAGGACATGTTATAACCATGCTTGATCATTTCTTCATTGATTTGCCATGATTTGCATTCATTTCATTTCATTAACTTTCACGTGTTTTCAAACTTCAAAGCATGCTTCCATTTGCATCTCATCTTTGTATGATCACACATATGCACTTTGTATGCCTTTGAATCATCTCACATGACATTAACATTGCATAAACACTTATGACTTTGGTCATTTCATCTCATTGCATCTCATTTCATTTCATTTCTTTATGCTTAGTACTTTATGCATTCATGCTAACATTTTCAGGTGGTAAGTTACTTTGAGAAGTGGATTTGCCTTCACTTCTCACTTCTCTTTATCTCTTTCATATGCATTTTACTTGTCTCTTAAGTGAACTTGTTCACTTGTGTTCCATTTCTCTCACTTTATTCCTTTAGATTACTTATCTTCTTAGGAAGTAAGTAACTTATTCTTCTGCTTCCTCCTCCTTTCATTTGCTTCTTCCATTGGTGGCTTCCTTGAAGATCTTTCTTAAGCCTCACAAATAATAGGAACATCTAAGCATGATAATAATTAGGGTTGTGATTAGTCCCCCTTAGGTTTTTACCTTTTATTCTCCTTGAGTCTCTCTTCTCATCTCAATAATCAGAGACTAAACTCTTAAAGTTTTAGGACTTTGGAATTAGGGTTATGCATGCATCCTTCTCTTAGGATAGAGTGTATAACTTTAATCCTAAGTGTTAAACCTTTAATTTGTTTAAACCTATTAATCAAATCATCTTAATAATCATTAAGACTTCATCTTGCAACTTGGGTGCTAATACCTTCCCAGGTTGTAACCAACCCCCTTTCTCAGTTTCTCTGGTTCGCAACTGTCTTATCCATCTTTTTCTAGGTTTATGCAACATTACCTTTCCTTCGGGATAAAAATGCCTAGATGGCGACTCTATTCACTTCACCTTCATTTTCTCTTTTCGCCGACCGTTTGCGTCTGTAACCTATCTGACCCGGTGTCTTTTCGGGGGAGCGACGGCTTGGTGACTCTGCTGGGGATGTAATCTTGCAACCAGGGGGTCTGGTTCTTTTTGTGGGTTTCTCCTAGCGCTTGTTTGACTTGTGTTTACGGGGGTGTTATGTGCTATTTGTGCTTATTGTTTATTGCTTTATTTATTGCTTTATGTACAACTTTATTTATTGCTTTCATTTACTGTTTATATGCATTTCATATTGTTATCATCATATCATGTGTGCTGGATCTTCTATCTGTTTTGGTGGGAGGGATTATTCAGTGAGTAAGGTTCCATATCGGGGACCTGAGTGACACATAGGATAAAGTGGCTTCATATTCTTTCCCATTCCATTTTGGTCTGGTGCGGGAATATGAAACACGGTTCAGACATGGGTTTCTTCTTGAGAACTCTGTGCTACGGATTTCATGTAGTACTAGGGCTATCTGGGAAGCCTCCTAAGTCGGGATGACCTTTTATGACCTTCAGCATCTGAGGTGAATTAGAGGAGGATCCTTTATGGTTATTGTAAACATTGTACCTCCGGGTTAGAAGTGTTTACACTTCTCATAACTAATCCAAGTCTGAAGATCCTTGTTCTAGAACAATACACGTGAGGGGGTTGGGATGTTTACATGTTTGCAGGAACCCTTGGCCTCATCATACCCCCGTTACTAATGTTGTTTTAAGGTTGTATCATTTTGGACTGTTCTTGTGAAACCCTGGACTTGTGACTCTTTATTTGAGTCCCCCACCTGGTTACTGGTTTTCTAAGTCTTCATCCGGACTTATGAACACACATGGACCCTATCAAGGCAGATAACAGATCCAGCACTTGATCACAAACCCTTTGCATATCATTCTGCATACATTATTTTGCATCATTTAACATTTGTCTATTTGTTTTACAGGGTATCCACATCTTATCTTTGGTTTGGTTTTTACCTGTTCTACTGCTCAGAATTCTTCAGTTATCTGCACCAGCATCTTCATCAATTGCCTTCACCAGAATTTCTTCTTCAGCACCTTCTATAGCTCTCTTCACCAGTTGTCTTCATCAGAGACGCTTCTTCAGTACCTTCTCCAGTTATCTTCATTAGTTTTCAGCAGTTACCTTCATCAGTGCTTCTCCTTAGTCTTCTTCATCAGCACCCATTGTCAGCATGGACACATCCAAGAAGAGCAAAATCACCTATCATTTCTGTGAGCCCACTTTGACAGGCATCAGGCATATGCAGTCTCTCATCACTCCTGGTCATGTCCCTTTATTTAGGGAACATTATGGTGGCATTATGGACATGATCATGGATTTGGATACGTCCCAAAGGAGCATGATCCATACCTGTCTCCAGTTTTATGACCCTCCTCTCAGATGTTTCACTTTCCCAAATTTTCAGCTAGGACCATTGATGGAAGAGTTCTCCATGTTGTTAGGTGTCCCTATCAGGAGAGGGATTCCCTTCAACCCTGAGATGGTTGCTCCCAAGAATGAAGATATAGGTAAGGCTTTGCACTTGGAGTCCACCCTCATTGACCAGAGCATGACCACCAAGGCTGGGATTGCAGGCCTTCACTTGGATTTCTTGATCTCCCAGGCCACCTTGCATTCTGCAGTAGGGAAGTGGGATACTGTTTGTGCTCTCCTAGCCCTCAGCATATATGGAGTTATCTTGTTTGCAGATGAGCCGAAGTTTGTAAGCAAGAGTGCTATCCACCTCTTCTTATTGAGGAATCCAGTTCATACCTTGATTGGAGACTTTTATTATTCAGTGCATCAAAGGAATGAGAAGCAAAGGGGAAGATTGGTCAGATGCTGTGCACCCCTCTTCTACTGTTGGTTGTTAAGGCACCTGCCGAAATCAGACACTTTCCTGAATCCTCATCAGCCAAGGAACTGGGCTAAGAGATTGATTTCCCTTGCATCAGAAGACATCAGATGGTGCACTTAGAGCACCAAGGGCAAAGATAACATCACTAGCTGTGGGCAGTATCCCAATGTACCCCTGATTGGAGTGACGGGTTGCATCAACTACAATCCTTTGCTTTTCAAAAGGCAATTAGGGTTTGCTTTGGTACATCCACCAAGAGAGCAGGACTTGACGGAAACCCTCTATTGTGACATCCAGCACAACCTTACCATTGTCAGACAGGCAGCCTGGGCCTGGGACAATATCTAGACTAAGGGGACAACTATTCTGGGCAAGTGCAACAACATATCCTCAGCTCAGTATCTTGACTGGTCTCGTGTCAGGGGACAGATCACCCGTATTCCATTCACCTTAGAGGATGTACATGGACCATCAGCAGTGGAGCCAGAAGCTACTGTCAGTTTAGAGGGGTTTGAGAAATTGAAGGAAAGGAATGCTCAGCTCTCTAAAGCTTTGAAGAAGACCCTCTGGGAGAGGAATGACAGCCGTCTGGATAATGAAAGGTTAGAGAAGCTCCAGATTGAGCACTTGACCAAGATTGAGAAGACGAATGACTACATCTGAAAGGCTAGAGCAGGAGAGTTAGTGTTGAAGAATGCTTGAAAGGAAGCTAAAACTCACAAGGCTAGAGCTGAACATTACTTAGAGGAAAGTCAGGCTAGGTGGATCAGGATCATTGAGGCTCGTGCACAGGAGGATCAAAGGACCCAGGCTAGGATAGAGCAGCTGGAAGCCAATGAAAAGAAGAATCAGGCAGCTTTGTTGGCAGCACAGAAGGAGATCTCCGAGTTGAAACTTCAGGCGGGGTTGAAGAGATCAAAAGACCAGGACAAGCATAAGAAGTTGACCAGTGCCATTGCCACCAGGAACCTCCTCATCAGGACCATCACAGAGCACCCAGTTGGCCCAGTGACTGAGGCTCTCCTGAAGGAAGTCAGGGAGGATGACTTTGGACTGGATGTTTGATTTCCTTGTACTTGTATTTCCTTTTGTTTGTACTTTTGATTTTGTTGTTGTATTTTAACCCACCATGGGAGCTTTATTGTAATAAAACTATGTATCTTCACATTTTTGTAATATATGGTTTGTATTATTCTGTGGGCTTTTGTTTCTCTGCAACATCATCATTTCCTCGAGGTCTGGAAAGGTCAAAACCAAAGAACCGAATCAGATACCCTTGGAAGACAAATAGACATCCTGCATTGCATACTAACATTTTCTCTTTGTTTTGTAGGTTTTGTTTTGTTGTTGTTTCTCACTTTGTTGTGGTTTTAGGAAACATTGCTCGTAGAAGAGTGTTCCCCGTCAATAGAGTGCACCGGTATCCAACGAGAAACAACCTTCCGGGATTACAAATGGATCAGGTTCAACAAGACTTGACTGATGTAAGGACCCAAATGGCCAACGAAAGGACAAAGATGGGGGCCCAAATGAATCAATTTATGGCAGTGATGACTGGTTTGGCTCAGAGCCAGGAGAGACTAAGATAAGTTAGTCGAGCGGCAAACTCCTGAGGAAAACCATCCAGGTACAGGGGGTACTAGTAACAACGATCACGTACAACCTCGTACTGATCCACCAGAGTTTGGACCTCATCTGAACCCAGACATCAATGCTATAAGAAACACCCAAGGTAACACTGGAGGAAGGGCCTTGTAGGAGGACCCTCGGGAAGAATAGTTTACTGTGGTTGGGGCTGGAGACGAAGTTTATGATCGTCGGTTGGATGAAATTGCAGAAAAGCTAAGGTCTCTTAAATCCCAAAACTCTCTGGGTTTTGATGTTATGGGCATGGGATTAGTGGAAGGGGTTAGAATTCCTCATAAGTTCAAACCTCCTTGTTTTGAAAGATACAATGGCACATCCTGCCCACGTACCCATCTTCAGTCTTTCTTGGGGAGATTGAAAGCATACACCATGGATGAGAAATTGTGGATGTTTTACTTTGAGGATAACTTGACAGGGGCATCCCGGGAATGGTATTCTCACTTGACTAGGGCAATAGTTAGAAATTGGAAAGACTTTTCTGAAGCCTTCATTCGTCAATATCAGTATAATCTGGACATGGCTCCAAACAGAACCCTTCTGATGGGAATGTCACAGTCTTCCCGTGAAAGCTTTAGAGAGTACGCCCAAAGATGGAGGCAACTAGCTGCTGCCGTCCAACCCCCGATGTCAGAAAGGGAGATGGCAGATATGTTCATGAACACTCTCCAGGGTACTTATATTGACAAGTTGGCTGCATTTTCTTCCACCAGCTTTGCAGACGTGGTTATAGCTGGAGAAAGAATTGAGAGCTTACTGAAGATGGGAAAGATTTCTGACAACGGTGCCAGCTCAAGCAGTGCAAGGAAGCCATTTGCAGGGCCCCGTAGATCCGGTGAAACAAATTATGTACATGTGGGAAGAGGTAGACCCCAGTATCTGCCAAGATCAGTTGCTGCCGTCACTATTCCTGCTCCACCTCCTCAATACCCTCAACAACCACAACATTTTCCTCAATAGCCACAGTTTCCTCAACAAAGATCCTACAACAACAATAACAACAGCCAACAACAATGCCCTTTTCAGCAGCGACCATCTCAGATCAACAGGGTGATTGACCCTATTCTAATGCCATATGCCACATTGCTGCCACAACTCCTAAAGCTCAATCTTGTCGAGTTAAGGACATTGGCTCCACCTGATCCTCAGAACCTTCCGAGAAATTACGACGTCAATGCCAGGTGTTCTTTTCATTCTAATGCACCTGGTCACTCCACAGAAAAGTGCAGGGCTCTGCATATGAAGGTCCAAGATCTGGTAGATTCAAAGGCCCTGAATTTCGCACCACCTCCCAATGTCATGAAGAATCCTATGCCCAACCATGGTGGGCCAAGGATTAATGCAATAGAAGAAGGATCTCCCATGAGTTTGATTGAATATATTGTAAGTATCCAGACACCTCTGGCAGAGGTCAAAGCTCAGCTTTTGAAATGCCAAGTGTTTCCAGGCTGTGAGGCCTGTTGTGAATCTTGCAAGGTTTCCGTGAATGGATGTGAAAGCTTGAGGAATGGCATTAATGGCTTGATCAAAGAAGGCATTATGCAAATAACCACAACAGCTTCTACAACACCATCAACTTCTTTTTCAACAACAAGTATTTCTCATACAACTGCAACGACAATTGTTCCTACAGATTCGTCTACAAAATCAACAACCACCTCTTCCATCACTTCAAAAAACAGTAGTTCCATCTCATCAACTTCTACAACTACAGCAACCTCCAACAACAATGTCTCCACAGTTACCATCTATTATAACCCTGTAACGGTCCCAAATTCCAACAATTATCAACAACAATCTCAGCAACAGTTTCAGCAACAACCAAGCTTCAATCAATCACCACCAGCATCCACCAGAAGTCTTGTCACCATTTTCTACGATCCACATACAATAACGGTTCCAACCTCTGCTGCAGTAAGCCCAGTCACCATCACGGTGTCAGGGCCCATTCCATATGTAAAGGACAATGTTGTACCATGGCACTATGGTGCAGACCTTTACTGCAACGGAGAAAAGGTCCTTCTTGATTCTTCAGTTCCTACCTCACAAGTGGATAATGTCGGGGGAGGCGGAGGCTTCACCCGAAGCGGACGCCTCTTTACGTCACAAGCTCCAAAGACTAATACTGAGGCAGAGACTGCTGCCAAAGCCAAAGGGAAAAGTGAGGCACCTGAAGAACCTGCATCAAAAGAAACTCATAAATCATCCTTTGATCAGGATGTGGATGAATTTATGAGGATAATTAAAAGAAGTGACTACAAAGTTGTGGATCAGCTCCACCAGACTCCTTCTAAGATCTCCATCTTATCCCTACTATTGTGTTCCGAAGATCATCGGGACGCACTACTTAAAGTCTTGCACGCTGCCTCCGTGCCGGAGGAGATCACAGTGAATCAACTTGAGATAGTAGTGTCCAATGTTAATACTAGCCATGGGCTGGGTTTCACCAATGCTAACTTGACAACAGAAGGACGTCACCACAACAAAGCTTTACACATCACTTTGGAGTGTAAAGGAGCTGTGTTATCTCATGTTCTTGTTGACACTAGGTCCTCACTCAATGTCTTGCCGAATAAAGCTCTTGTCAAGCTCGAATATGATGGTATAGCTCTCCGACCAAGCAATCTGGTGGTCAGGGCTTTTATGGCTCCAAGAGGCCTGTTCTTGGAGAGGTGGAGCTGCCTGTGATAATCGGTCAGCAGGTCTTTCAGACTACTTTCTATGTGATGGACATTCAGCCGGCCTACAATTGTTTATTGGGTCGACCATGGATTCACGCCGCTGGCGCAGTTACGTCGACTCTTCACCAGAAATTGAAATATGAGTGGGAAGGGCAGATTATCACCATCTGTGGTGAAGAGGACATTTTTGTTAGCCATCTGGCTACATACAAATACATTGAGATGGATGGCGAAATCCACGAAACTATGAGCCAAGGGTTCAAAGCACTGAACGTCAATGAGGAGACAACTGAAGTATTTGCTGCATCCCCGGAAGATAGGATGGGCACTTCAATTGTCTCCTATCAACAAGCTCAGAAGGTTGTTGAAGATGGAAATGCCCAAGGTTGGGGCAAGCTATTACCGATGGAGAAGAAGGAGGATAGATTCGGTTTGGGTTACAAACCATTCCGACAAGGTCAAGCAGAGGCTGCTAAAGAGCCCAAGTTCATCAGTGGGGGATGCTCACCCCAGATGTTGTCAATAACGTGGAAGACGAGGCGGAAAGCGACCTCAACCTGGAAAACTAGATACGTCCAAGGATCTCGGGTCACCAAGTCCTTAACTGGTCTTCCCAGGAAATTATAAGGGTTACTCCTGCAGAGTAATTATTATTTCCTGTTTTTTTCCAGCATGCATCAAGTCCTGCATCTTGCCCAAGTTGTCAGGACTCATTTTGTAATAGGGCCATATTGTAATTTTGTGCAAATGGATTATCAATGAATATCGGACATCTTTTGCAAACAAGTCTCTTTTCCGCTCACTGTCTTTTCATTTTTCACTTTTGTACAAAAGAATAAAATGACAATGTTTTCAAAATAATAACTTCATTTTTACTTTTTCTAAACAAGATTAAAATTGATCACTAAAACGAACAAATCTCAACCCTTGCAGGGATTATCCTCCAGATTGCACCGACAACAGCACTGTTATGACCTTGTATGACTTCGACAATCCAATTAATCAAGCTGATGAAGGGGTTGAAGAAGACTATGAGTTACCTGAAGAGTTAGCCAGGTTGTTGAGGCAAGAAGAGAAAGTGATTACTCCTCATCAGGAAGAGGTTGAAACAGTTAATCTTGGTACCGAGGAGGATTTGAAAGAAGTGAAGATTGGGGCCAGTCTGCAAGCTTCAGTAAAAGAACAGCTCATTAACATGCTTCTAGAATACGTCGACGTCTTTGCTTGGTCCTATCAAGACATGCCAGGTCTAGATACGAATATTGTTATGCACAAGCTTCCCTTGAAAGAAGATTGCCCTCCAGTGAAGCAAAAGCTACGCCGTACTCGTCCAGATATGGCCATGAAGATTAAGGAAGAGGTACAAAAACAGTGGGATGTCGGTTTCCTTGCTGTAACTAGTTACCCGCCGTGGGTTGCTAACATTGTACCAGTACCTAAGAAGGATGGAAAAGTACGTATGTGTGTGGATTACCAGGACCTGAACAGAGCTAGCCCGAAGGACGATTTCCCATTACCTCACATTGATGTATTGGTCGACAACACAGCTCAGTTCTCGGCGTTTTCTTTCATGGATGGTTTTTCTGGGTATAATCAGAATAAGATGTCACCCGAAGACATGGAGAAAACAACCTTCATCACACCTTGGGGCACATTTTGTTACAAGGTAATGCCTTTTGGACTGAAGAATGCCGGTGCGACTTATCAACGGGCTATGATAATGTTATTCCACGATATAATCCACAAAGAAATTGAATGCTACGTGGATGACATGATTGCCAAGTCCCTTAATGAAGAAGATCATCTGGTGAATCTGCTGAAGTTGTTAAAGCGTCTGAGAAAGTATCAGCTGAAGCTAAACCCAACAAATGCACATTCGGGGTACGTTCCGGTAAGTTACTGGGATTTATCGTAAGTGAGAAGGGAATTGAAGTTGACCCTGACAAAGTCAAAGCCATTCAGGAGATGCCTGCACCTAGGACTGAAAAGGAAGTTTGGGGGTTCTTAGGTAGATTGAACTACATATCAAGGTTCATATCTCATCTTACTGCAGCCTGTGAACCCTTGTTCAAATTGCTAAGAAAGGAACAAACGGTCAGGTGGAACGAAGATTGTCAGAAGGATTTTGACAAGATCAAGGAGTACCTACAAGAACCTCCAATCCTTATGCCTCCAATTGAAGGAAGACCTCTGATAATGTACCTGACAGTATTAGAAGGGTCAATGGGGTGTGTGTTGGGCTAGCATGATGAGTCTGGTCGAAAAGAGTATGCAATATACTACCTAAGCAAAAAGTTTACCGACTGTGAACAACGTTATTCACTGCTCGAGAATACTTGTTGTGCTTTAGCGTGGGCTGCTCGCCGACTAAGGCAGTATATGTTGACTCACACTACCTTGTTGATCTCAAAGATGGACCCCGTCAAGTACATATTTGAGAAGCCAACACTTACCAGATGGGTTGCAAGATGGCAAATGATTTTGACAGAGTATGGCATTAAGTACACATCTCAAAAGGCCATCAAGGGCAGTGTACTGTCTGACTATCTAGCTGAGCAACCCATTGATGATTACCAGCCCATGAGATTTGACTTCCCTGATGAAGACATCATGTACCTAAAAGAAAAAGAACAAGAAGAGCCTGTTCACACTGAAGGGTGTGACCCAGAAGAAGATTGGACAATGATGTTTGATGGGACTATCAATATGAATGGTCGTGGGGTTGGTGCAGTGCTCATTACACCTAAGGGAGTTTGTCGCTCCCGAAGATTTGCATCCCGGTACAAGCGCGAACGGTCGGCGAAAGGAACAATGAGAACACACAGTCGTGAACTCACTGGAGATGAATAGAGTCGCCAGCTAGGCATTTTTATCCCGGAGGAAAGGCAATGCTGCATAAGCCTGGAAAGATACGGATAAGACGGTTTGCGAACCAGAGAGACTGAGAAAGGGGGTTGGTTACAACCTGGGAAGGTATTAGCACCCAGATTGTCCGTCGTACTCGACGGGATCCACGCTTAAAAGGTTTGTGTTTTAAAGGGGTAGTGTCAGTGCAATCTGTGCATAAAATAGCTGGAAAAGAATGTACAGGTGTCAGTGTATGAGAAGTGAAGTGTGATATATATACAGTGTCAGTGTAAGAAGAGTATGCTCATGATTATGAGGCTTAAAGAATAATTCTGAAAGGAGGGGGAATGTACAGAGACTTTTGTTCGATAACCGTTAAGTTATGCCTACGTATCCTCTCGTGCAATGAGGAAGTCAGAACACCGTAGTTCGACCCAAAGAGACTGAAAGGTGAATTGACTTGTGAACTGCCTACTTGTCTATGCTCAAGTATATGACCTGTCTGGCTCAGGTGCGAACTGTCTTGCATTAGACGGAAGAAGCGAGTTCTCGTTTGTGAATGAGTGTGATGAGAAAAGAATCCCGAAGGAGACGATTATTGTTTGTTTTTGAGTTTTCAGTCTTTTATTTCTTTTTGGATTTTTGTCATAAGAAAATGAGCTTGAGCCTAAACCAATGGATTTAGTAAACTCATCACATCTTCCCTCTGATTAGGGGTAATGAGAGTACCTTAAGTGTGAAGTCAGATTCTCACACTTAATCACCTTTGATGTAGGATTGAGATCATTAACCTACTTGTGATTATTTAGATGTTTTTGTGTTTTTGTTTAGTGTTGAGTAATGAGGTTAATCCATAATCAAGGATTAAACAGACTCATTACACCATCCTAAAAGAAGGATAATAGATGAGAATGTTTAAGCTGAGGAAGACTCCTCAACTTAATCCATGATTAGGGATTAAACCCATGACAAAACAAGCCTTTGATTAAGTGGATTTTATTTAGATTAATTGTATGATGATGAAGTGTTTTTTATGATTTGTAAGACAACTTGAGAGGGACTTGTCCATTAACACTAGGGTTAGTCCTTCTTAACCACTTAAGGAAGAATTAGAACCCTAATGCAAGGCCCAAGTTACAAGTGATGTCTTGATGATTATTAGATGGATTGATTAAGAGATTTAAACACCTTAAGGGTTCAAGACTTAGGATTAAAGTTATACACTCCATCCTAAGAGAAGGATGCAGGCATAAGCTTAATCACAAAGTCTTAAAGCCTTTAGGGTTTAGTCCCTGATTATGAGGTAAGAAGAGAAGACTCAAAGAGACACAAAGGTAAAACTATGGGGGGACTAATCAAAACCCTAATTCATTGTCATGCTTGGATGATCCTAAGGTTTGTGAGGTTTTCAAGAGCAATCTTCAGAAGAACCACCAGGAAGCAAATGAACAGGATCAAGAGAAGCAAAGTGACTTGCTTCATTCAAGAAGTCAAGTCACTTGAAGAAAGAAAGTGGGATGAAGAAGAATGAGCAAGCTCAAACTCAAACACATATAAGAATGCAGCAATGGATGCAAGAGAGATGAAAAGAAAAGTTATGAGAAGTGAAGGCAAATCCACTTCTCAAGTTTACTTACCACCTGAAATGTTAGAAAGAAATGCAATGTAATGCAAGATGAGATGAAATGATATGATGCAAAGCAAGACCAGCAGCATGTTGATGATGATTATGATGTTATGAGATGCTGCAAACATGAGGCAAAGCAATGGGGATGTTCATACAAGCTTATGAATGCAAATGATGCAAGCTAAGGAGCATGAACAAGCATGAAAAGTTATGAAGCATACAAGACAAATGACATGGCAAATATGTAATGCAATGATCAAAGATGCTTTATACATGTCTTAAGATGTCAAATGAATCATGAGAATGCACAAAATGCAAAGACAAGTCATGTCATGCAAGGAAATGCAAGAGGGATGCAAGAGAAAGCCCAAATTAGGGTTTATGGATCAAACATCAAACACAAACCAAAAACAGAAACAAACCTCATGATAAAAAATGGAAAATGGCACCCAAAGAAACCCTAGGCCTATAATGAACCACTGCCCAAAGGGGAGCTCTCAACTCTCAACCAAATTCAAGATATGATTTTTACAAGTTATTAGGGTTTTTTAGGGTTCTTAACAAAACAAATGCCAAACAATTTGAAAATGCAAGAACAAATCATGGCCTTTTTATCCTAGAAACTACATGTTAAACACAAGACAAAGCAAAAAGAATCAATGTCACAACCTTCACCAATAGGCAGAAATGAATTTTTTAATCCATGATCAAAATAATGCATAAAAAATGATTTAATTCAATGAAAAATTCTTAAAATGCATCAAGATCAAAAAAGAAATTTGGTTTGAAGGTTGGACAATGTTTCTAAATGTCTTAGAACATTTCATGAATTTTTTGGTGATTTTTAAATACCTAAAAGTATTTTTAATTAATTAATTCTCATTAATCAATTAAAAATAATCTTTTAAATATTTAAAAATACTTTTTAAAATGATAAAAATAAAATAAAAATGTTTTTGGGTCATAAAAATTATTAAAACTTTAGGGAAAAAGTTTCATAATTTTTATGTATTTTTTACTATTTTTAATAAATAATGCAAAACAAATGAAAACAAAATGAAAATAAATGAATTTAAACTGAATTAAATAAAAGTCAACACATCCTAAGGCCTGGATTCAAAGTTACACGCGCGGGAAGAGACCTGGCGCCACATCCTACGGTTCAAATTCAAAATCAGCTAATTAAATGCTTATGCCCTAATTACGCCGTTAAACACTCTCAGATGACCGGAACAGTGTTCCGGTCATCTTCTCCGTTCACTCAAAACCTCAAACTCACTCTACACGTTACGAAAATGAAATCTAAATGAACAGAAATGCTTCCCACTCATTCACGAATCATAACCCTCAAACAAAACAAATTTATTTTTCCATGAAAGGCTGAATCGAAGCAAACAAGAACTAGGGCAAAAAAGTTTCAGGAAGCAATTACATTCTCATTTCATCACCATTTTCAAAACCAAAAGCATCAGAACAATCAGTGAAGCATGGAGAACAAGTTTGGAACAAAAGAAATGATTTCTGGAAAAAATTATTTTCGAGCTACCTGAGATTTGGAGCTTTCAGTTTTGGAACTTTCTGGCCACCTCTCTTTGTGCAATCTACTCCTTAGAACCTCTTGATGATGTTTGAATGCTCAAAATGAGTTTGTGCTGGCTGGATAATGAGTTTCGAAAGGAACTGCTTCAAGCTCAGTCAACAATGGCTATGGTGATTCTGACTGATTCAGGCCATGGTGAAGGGTTGTTTGTGGTCCAGATGATGAGTAGAGAAGGTTTATGGAGTTTGTTTGGGTGTTTGTGTGTTGTGGAGAGAGTTTCGAATGAAACTGCAAGTTGGAGTGAAAATGGTGAAGTGGTGTTATGGCTTGTTTCGGGCTTGGTTCTAGGTTGCTTTTGACTCAATGAGACATGGTGAGATGATTGGTGAAAATGGTTTGGATGTTTGAAGTCTGGACAGAGAGATTCGAAGAAATTTGCAAAAGGGAGTGTGTTTGAGTATGTGATGAATGTGTTGGTTTCAGCCTTGTGTCTTCTTATGTTTTGCTTGCAAATTGTCCACATAACTCTCTCTCATTGGTCAGTTGATTTGACATGTGCTTTATTGATTGGTAAGGCAACTTTTGCAAAAAGTCAAATAATGTGTAAGAGAAGCATGGCTCATGATCTAGGCAAGTACATGGCATGGGCTGCGCAGCAAAGGGTGAGGTGAGAGGCTAGCCAAAGTCAGCATCCAATGTCATAGTTTGTAGGAAGTGAAATGAGTGGTTTTGCAACTTGTTGCTTTATGGTTCCCATGAAAGAAAATCTTGTTACATGAACCAAAACATGAAGGAAACTTGGTACAATTCTGATTTTTTTAGGCTCATGGAATGTTTGTGTAATGGTTTGAAATGAATTAGAGGTCACATGATGCATTGGTTCAAGGTTTTGCAAAATTTCCATTTGGTGCATAACTTGAATTTTAGTGATTTTTGCCAACTTTGCCACACCATAACTTTTGATCCAAGAAGAGTTTGATCATGTTCTTGTACTTTTTGAAAAGGGAAAGATGAGATCTACAACTTTCATGACCAAAGTTTTTCCATTTGAAGCATTTTTGGATCCAAAATCATGGCTTGAAAAATGACATAAAATGATGCATTCTTGAAAAGTCAACTATGCCCAAAAAGTCAACATTTGCAAAAACCCTAAATTCTTGATTTCTATGAACTTCAATCTTCTTCCATGATCAAATAAAGACCATACACACTCAAAATGATGAAGATCACCCATTGGTTGGGCCATTGGGGGCCTCAGATGCCCTGATTTTACACTGACTTGTCTGAAAAGTCAACTCTTGATCAGATGACTTCCCCATGGAATTTCTTCATGAAAATTGATATGCATACTCCCTATACCATGTAGAGATCAATGGAAACAAGAATGACCAAAAAAATTGGGGTTATGGCCTCTGAAACCAAAACCCTAATTTTCAGTCAACTGTGCAGTTCAAGCTGGCCCTGCATCCACTCAAACCCTAGCTCTTGTGATTCCTCTGCATTTTTGACTTTGAGGAGATGAAATATGATATAAAAACACACATGGACCCCTTTGAGTTGATTAGTGGCCTTTGGAGTGGCTCAAGATGCTTTGGGATTGCTCAGATCACAAACCCTAGGTGCAGATGCCTTGAAAGCTATGCAGTGGATAAAAAATGAGATGTGAGATGACATGATTGTACTTATGCATATGAGAATGATCACAAGCCATGGTGTGAATGGGTGAGGGCAAATTTGGGGTGTTTACAGCTGCCCCTATTCAAACATGAGTTAGCTGTGCAGGGTGTAAGCGACGGCTTAACAGGCAAACAAGATAACTTGTGGTTGAATACCAAAGACAGTCCAAAATTTGCACTCACAGAATGAAGAAGAAAAGGGATATAGATTGTAAAGGAAAATAAAGTATATTGTAAAGTGTGGGCGACGGAGGACGACCGTCGAGCAGAGGACGACTGCTGGGTAAAGAGCAATGACGGGGACGGCCAACATGCTGGGATAAATGGTAAAGCCAAGACGGGGACGGCCGACTAGCTGGGGAAAGTAAGAAAATAAAGCAATGACGGGGACGGCCGACATGCTGGGGATAAAAGGTAAAGCTAAGACGGGGACGGCCGACTAGCTGGGGAAAAACAAGTAAAGCTAAGACGGGGACGGCCGACTAGCTGGGGAAAAACAAGAAATTATGATGGGGACGGCCATCAAGATAAAGTTATAAAATTCTCTGAGGATTAATGAAACGTGACGGGGACGGCCATCAAGTTCATAAAGGTAAAGTATCCAACGATGGGGACGGCCATCGGGCTAAAAAGGAAAAGGGACCACGACGGGGACGGCCATCGGGTTAAAGAATAAATGAAATAAACAGATGATGGGGTACAGCCATCAAAGGTGAAGGACGATCACCTAGCAGGGGACGGCTGCTCTGTGGGGAAAGAAAATATGATGGGGACGACCATCAAAGGTGGAGGACGACCACCTGGCAGGGTACGGCTGCCGAAAATATCAACGATGGGGACGGCCATCGGATAGATAAGGTCAACGATGGGGACGGCCATCGGACGAGCAAGATGGAGGACGACCATCAAGAAGTGGAGGACGACCACTCAGCAGGGGACGGCTGCTCTCGAGGTTTGTCGTGACATAGGACGAATGTCAGATAACCAAAATCAACAATGGGGACGGCCATTGGATAAAGTTGATGAAGGACAATCATCAAAAGGTGGAGGACGACCACCTAGCAGGGGACGGCTGCTAAAAACAACGATGGGGACGGCCATCGGATGAGCATGATGGAGGACGACCATCAAGAAGTGGAGGACGACCACTCAGCAGGGTACGGCTGCTCTCAAAGGTATCATAACACAGGACGAGTGTTAGATAAAAAGAAAATTGTTGGCAATCTACTGGGGAGATAGTAAACACGGACGAGCGCTTACATCCAAGAAATAAAAGGTATAAGTGTTTGGTATTGTGTATAGATTAAAGATGCGGACGAGCACCCTTAAGACTATGATACGGACGAGTATCATGTAGAAACAAACTGACACATGTTCAGAGATGATGATACGGACGAGTATCAACTGGTTAACAAAGAACACGGACGAGTGTTGCATCTGAAAGGATTCTTCTGGGGAATAATAGACACGGACGAGTATCTATATTCAAGAAGACAAAGGTGTTTGACACGGTGTATGGATTAAAGATGCGGACGAGTATCCTTAAGACTACGATACGGACGAGTATCATGTAGAAACAAACACTAGACGCAATGTTCTGAGATGGTGGTACGGACGAGTACCAACTGGCTAACAAAGAACAAGGACTACTGCCGAATCTGTGGGGGGTGTGAGTGATGATGTATACAAGATACGGACGAGTATCTGTATAAGCGTACCATGAGTAGTGAGTATTGTATTGTATAGAAGAGTATTTACTGTTGGGGAGAATGACACGGACGAGTGTCAAGAGAGAAAAGTATAATATTAACAAGTGTGTGGGTTGATGAAAGTGTACGCGACTGCGCTGGGGATATGACACGGACGGGTGTCAAAAAGGGTGTATATATATAAGTATATGTGAGTGCAAAGAGGATGTCTTTGGCTTTCTGCTGGTGATATGACACGGACGGGTGTCAGGACGTATCTGTAATGAGGGTGATTCGCTTGTAAAGAGTATTCAGGCGACTTTACTGGGGAAAGATGACACGGACGGGTGCCAAAAGGTGTATATACCGGTGTTTGTGATTTGTGAGGCAGCTGCTTTTGCTGGGACTCTGGTGGGAACTCTTGGGGAAAGTAATCTGTATTCTGATGAATGGTTACTAGTCACAAGCGTTCAATTCACAACATGACTTATGATTATGCTATGCATTTGATTTTTGCCGTAATGCTCCGTATTAGACGGAATGCTACGCCCTGAGGGATAGCATGATGCGAATGCTATGATTATGCAAAGGGGCCCAGATACGGGATTCGGATCCCGCTGCCGCGAAGATCTCCTGTTGATCTGCTTGAAGTGAACATCCCAGTTGGGGATGAGATCATTGGTAGATCCAATGATGTATCTGCTCGGGGATATATGTCACTGGTTGACATAATCTTGAAAATACGGGACCTAGCTGGGGTTTGTAGAAGCTTTCTTCACTCTGTTGTGATCTCTTCATACGTTGCTCTTCTGAATAACGGCTGGAACTCTGTGGGGAGATGATTCCCTGATTTCTGCATCCTGTTGAGGAAGGATGGTTGGCACTACAGCTGGGGAATGTTGTTGATAACTCAGCTGGGGAGAGTAATGAGAGGCAACTCGGCTGGCGAGAAAACATCCTGAGTGTTAAACCTGTTAGTTGATTTGGCAACTTTGCTGGGGGAAGCAATGGGGAGCAACTCAGCTGGGGATAGAGCATCTCGGATGCTGAGATTGAGTGCATGCTGATTTGGCAGCTCCGCTGGGGAAATGGGCACCTTCTAGTGCCATGTGGAAGATAGACCGAGTTGATAATGATTCGCCTACTTGCTGAGACGTAACCTGCATGCCCCAGGTTGCGTTCTGGATACCTGCAACCCTGCAAAGATAAGGAAACATACAAAAGGTCCCGAGGTATCCCTTACTGGATTCCGTCGTAGGAGTCAAGTACTTTCGAGAATAATCACATTCCCTGTAAGCATGTGTTTTTTTTTTATTTTTAGAGAAAGGCATCTGTACTTATGCAATTGTATTTTAGAGATATCAGACAACTCTTTGCAAAACATAAATGTGAAAACGAAACATGACTGAAAAATCTGATTTTATTAATTCATGTGCCCTGAATTGGCGAGATACAGTCAAGGAAACATATCCCCTGAAATGAGGAGATTGTTACAAATTGAGAAATAAAGTGCTGGCGGTGTTGACGACGCTTTAAGGAGCTCCCTCCTCTGCTATGACTCGTATGACAATGACGTTCTTCTCGTCTTGCTTTCTGGAGAGAGTTGATTCTGATTGAAGTCTGATCCTTCGTAGCTTACCAAATTGTAGGTGATACAGACGAATTCAGAGTGCAGTTGTTCGCTTATTCCCTTATTTTGCATGGATCGCCCTTTCGGGTTTTCAATCCATCGGGATACCCATTTTTGCCTGAGCTGTCCAATGCGGCTTTTCAACTCAGCGGGTGTACATTTTTTTCATTTTCCCTTACTTTTGCCCGAGTCTTTTATTCTGTTTTTGACTCGCCGGGATGCCCTATTTTTGCCTGGACTTACATTCTGTTTTTATGTCCAGCGGGTCATTTTATGCGAAGTATTTTTTAACTGCATCCGAATTCACAGGGGATGGGAAATCTTCACCATCCATGGTGCTGAGCATCAGTGCTCCACCAGAGAAAACTTTCTTTACAACAAATGGTCCTTCATAATTTGGAGTCCATTTGCCCCTGTAGTCTGTATGAGGAGGGAGGATTCTTTTCAGCACAAGATCTCCTACTTGGTACTCTCGGTGCCTGACTTTCTGATCGAAGGCTTTCTTCATTCTCTTCTGATATAACTGCCCATGGCAGATTGCAGCCAATCTCTTTTCTTCGATCAGACTCAGTTGTTCGTATCGGGACCTAACCCATTCTGCTTCACTCAGTTTAACATCCATCAATACCCGTAGAGAGGGCAATTCAACTTCAACAGGTAGGACCGCTTCCATACCATACACAAGCTGATACGGTGTTGCCCCAGTGGATGTTCTGATTGATGTGCGGTACCCATGCAAGGCAAACGGTAGCATTTCATGCCAGTCTTTGTATGTGATTACCATCTTCTGTACAATCTTCTTAATATTCTTATTTGCTGCCTCAACAGCGCCGTTCATCTTTGGCCTGTAAGGAGAAGAATTGTGATGTTGGATCTTGAAGTCCCGGCACAGCTCTGCCATCATTTTGTTGTTTAAATTGGAACCATTATCAGTAATGATTCGCTCGGGCACTCCATACCGACAGATGATATCTCTCTTCAGAAATCTGGCTACCACTTGTCTTGTGACGTTTGCATAGGAGGCTGCTTCAACCCACTTGGTGAAATAGTCAATGGCGACCAGGATGAATCTGTGGCCGTTTGAAGCAGTTGGCTCAATCTTGCCAATCATATCAATGCCCCACATGGCAAAGGGCCATGGTGAAGACATGATATTCAAAGGATTGGGAGGCACATGCACCTTATCTGCATAGATCTGGCATTTATGGCATTTTCTGGCGTAAGCACAACAGTCTGCATCCATTGTGATCCAGTAATAGCCTGATCTTAGCAATTTCTTAGCCATGGCATGCCCTCCAGCATGGGTACCAAAAGATCCTTCGTGCACTTCATGCATCAACAAATCTGCTTCCGTCTTGTCAACACATCTGAGGAGTACCATGTCAAAGTTCCTCTTGTATAAAGACCCATCAGTGTTCAGGAAGAAACTACCAGCAAGCCTTCTTAAAGTCTTCTTATCATTGGAAGATGCCCCAGGTGGGTATGTTTGATCCTCCAAGAAGCTTTTAATGTCATGGAACCAAGGCTTATCGTCTTTTACAACATCCGCTACAAATACATATGCTGGTCTATCAAGTCTTGACACTGAAATCTGAGGTACAAAGTTAGCCGTTTGAAATTTGATCATGGATGAAATGGTAGCAAGAGCATCTGCAAACTGATTCTCGTCTCGAGGGATATACTCAAGCTTGACTGTTGTGAAGAAAGTCAATAACCTTCTCGTATAATCCCTGTAAGGTATCAGATGATCCTGGTGGGTGTACCATTTTCCGTTGGTTTGATTGATTACCAAAGCTGAATCTCCGAATACAGTCAATGTTTTGATCCTGAGGTCGATGGCTTCCTCAAGACCCATAATGCAAGCTTCGTATTCAGCTTCGTTGTTAGTGCAGTTGAAAGTGAGTTTTGCCGAGAAAGGCATGTGAACCCCCTTTGGTGAAATGAGTACTGCACCAACACCACGGCCATTCATGTTAACAGCCCCATCAAACATCATAGTCCATTCTTCTTCCGGGTTGGGCCCTTCAGTGTGAACAGGCTCTTCATGATCTTTCGCTTTAATGAACATGATGTCTTCATCAGGGAAGTCAAACCTCATAGGCTGGTAGTCATCAATGGGTTGCTCAGCAAGATATTCAGATAGTACACTGCCCTTGATGGCTTTCTGAGATGTGTACTGTATGTCGTATTCTGTGAGAATCATTTGCCATCTTGCAACCCGTCCGGTAAGAGCTGGCTTCTCGAAAATGTACTTAACTGGATCCATTTTTGAGATTAATAAGGTAGTGTGGGTCAACATATACTGTCTCAGTCGGCGAGCAGCCCACGCTAAAGCACAGCAAGTTCTCTCGAGCAGTGAATAACGTTGTTCACAGTCGGTAAACTTTTTGCTTAGGTAGTAAATTGCATACTCTTTTCGACCAGACTCGTCATGCTGGCCCAGCACACACCCCATCGACTCTTCTAATACTGTCAAGTACATTATCAGAGGTCTTCCTTCAACTGGAGGCATAAGGATTGGAGGTTCTTGTAAGTACTCTTTGATCTTGTCAAAAGCCTTCTGGCAATCTTCGTTCCACCTGACCGTTTGCTCCTTTCTTAATAGCTTGAACAAGGGTTCACAGGTTGCTGTGAGGTGAGATATGAACCGGGAGATGTAGTTCAACCGACCTAAGAACCCTCGAACTTCTTTCTCAGTTTTCGGTGCAGGCATTTCTTGAATAGCTTTGACTTTATCAGGGTCAGCCTCAATCCCTTTCTCGCTTACAATAAAGCCCAGCAGCTTACCGGATCGCACCCCGAATGTGCATTTGTTGGGGTTCAACTTCAATTGGTATTTCCTCAGACGCTTGAATAACTTGAGCAGATTTACCAGGTGATCTTCCTCTGTAAGGGACTTGGCGATCATATCATCCACGTAGCATTCTATTTCTTTGTGGATCATATCGTGGAATAATGTCACCATAGCCCGTTGATACGTTGCACCAGCATTCTTGAGCCCAAATGGCATTACTTTGTAACAGAACGTGCCCCAAGGTGTAATGAATGTTGTCTTCTCCATGTCTTCAGGTGACATCTTGATCTGATTATATCCTGAAAATCCATCCATGAAGGAGAATACCGAGAACTGAGCCGTGTTATCCACCAATACGTCAATGTGAGGTAATGGGAAGTCATCTTTCGGGCTGGCTCTGTTCAGATCCCGGTAGTCAACACACATTCTTACTTTGCCGTCTTTCTTAGGCACAGGTACTATGTTAGCAACCCACGGCGGGTAGCTAGTTACAGCAAGGAACCCGGCGTCCCATTGCTTTTGTACCTCTTCTTTGATTTTCATAGCCATGTCTGGGCGAGTTCGGCGCAGCTTTTGTTTCACTGGTGGGCATTCGTCCCTCAGAGGCAGCTTGTGCACAACAATGTCGGTATCCAACCCTGGCATATCTTGATACGACCAAGCAAACACATCAACATACTCTTGAAGCAGATCTATCAACTGTCTCTTCACTGAGTCTTGCAGGCAGGCCCCAATTTTAACTTCTTTCCCATTTTCTTCCGTACCAAGATTGATCACTTCAATCTCCTCCTGGTGAGGAGTAATAACCTTTTCCTCCTGTCTCAACAACCTGGCTAGCTCTTCAGGAAGCTCATATTCTTCATCAACCCCTTCATCAGCTTGATTGATTGGATTGTCAAAGTCATACGATGTCATAGCCGTGCTGTTGTCGGTGCTGTCAGGAAGGCACTCTCTGCAAGGGTTAAGTTTGTTCATTTTAGTGATTGATTTTAATCTTGCTTTAGAAAAAAGTGAAATGAAGTTATCATTTTGAAAACACCGCCATTTATTTTTTGTACAAAAAGAAAAATGGAAAAACAGTGAGCATAAAAGAAAAAGACTCGTTTGCAAAAAGATGTCTGATATTTCATTAATTTAATCTTGTTTGCACAAAAGTACAGATGGCCCTGGTTACAAAATGAGTCTTGTCATCTTGGGCAAGATGCAAGACTTGGATGCATGCTATAAAAATACAGGAAATAATAATTACTCTGCATGAGTAACTCTTATAATTTCCTGGGAAGACCAGTTCGAGACACTGCTCCCCGGGATCTTCGGACGAATCCAATTCTCCAGATTGCGCTCCTCTTCTAGCTCGTCTTCCAAACAGTTGATAGCATCAGGGGTAAGCATCCCCCCACTGACAAAACCAGGCTCTGCAGCAGCCTTTGCTTGATGTTGAGTTGGTCTGTAACCCAACCCAAACTTGTCCTTCTTCTCCTCCACAGCTAAAACCTTGCCCCAGCCTAGGGCAGTTCCTTCTTCAACAACCTTCCGGGCTTGTTGGTATGATGACATTGGGGTACCAGATACAGCAGATGCTTCATTCACATTCAAAGCTTCAAACCCCTGGCTCATTGTTTCATGGATCTCTCCATCCATTTCAATGTACTTGTAGGTTGCCAGGTGGCTGACAAAAATGTCCTCCTCTCCACAGATTGTGACAACTTGACCTTCCCACTCAAATTTTAACTTTTGGTGAAGGGTAGACGTTATTGCGCCGGCGGCGTGAATCCAGGGTCTACCCAACAAACAGCTGTAGGCGGGCTGAATGTCCATCACATAAAAGATAGTTTTAAAAGTCTGCGGGCCAATTGTCACAGGCAGCTCAATCTCTCCCAGAACCGATCTCTTCGAACCATCAAAGGCTCGTACCACCAGGTTGCTGGGTCTCAATGCCAATCCATCATATTCAAGCTTCACCAGAGCCTTCTTTGGTAAGACATTCAGGGAAGAACCTGTGTCCACCAGCACATGAGAAAGGACAGCTCCTTTGCATTCCATGGTTATGTGCAAGGCTTTGTTGTGATTGCGGCCATCCGCTGTCAAGTCAGAATTGGTAAACCCTAGCCCGTTGCTAGCAGTAACATTACCAACCACGGTTTCCAATTGGTTGACAGTAATCTCTTCAGGCACGTAAGCTGCGTGCAGGACTTTAAGTAGTGCATTCCGATGGGCTTCGGAGCACATAAGCAGTGAGAGGATGGAGATTTTGGATGGCGTCTGGTGAAGCTGATCCACAATTTTGTAATCGCTCTTTTTGATGATTCGCATAAACTCATCAACTTCCTGATCAAATGGAGTCTTCAGGGCTTCTTTGACAGCTGGATCTTCCTGCACCGGGCTCTTTCCTTTTGCCTTGGCAGCAGCTTCTGCTTCGGCAGTAGGTCTTTGAACTTGTGAAGCAAAGAGACGTCCGCTTCGAGTGAAGCCTCCGCCTCCCCCCACGTTATCTACTTGTGGTGCAGGTGTTGGTGTTTCCAGAGTGATTCTTTTTCCTTCGCAATACACGTCAGAGCCATAGTGCCAAGGGATGGCCCTATTGCTTTCATATGGTACTGGTCCAGGCACCGTGACAGTGACTGGACTGATTGCTGCTGCTGAAGGGACTGTAATTGTTTGTGGATCATAAAAGATTGTAACTGGTGCTCTGGCGGGAGCAGCACCTTCTGAATGGTAGGCAGAATTATTTTCAGGATCGTAGAATATGGTGACGGTAGAGACATCTTCATGATTGATTGCTGGTGTTGTAGGAGGTACTGTTGGAAGGACTGTTGTTGTTGTTGATGGAGATTCGAAATGGGATGAAGCTGAAGTTGTAGCAGGAGAAACTGTTGGAAACTGATCATTTGGGAGGACAGGTGAAGTACTTGTTGATGCTGCTGATGAATTGTCGGGAACAATAGTTGTTGCATTTGTAGGAGGATCTGAAACCGTTGCTGATGAAGTTGCCGGATTTGTCGGGAATGATGTAGTGATCTGTAGTAGGCCACTCTGAATAAGGCTGTCAATGCCATTCCTCAAGTCCTCACACCCATTCCATGAGATATTGCAGTAGGGACACCCTAGTTCACACCCCGGAAATATCTGGTTTTCACGGAGTTGAGCTTTGATTTCCACCAATGGTGTCCTGATCTGATCCACACTAGTTATTAAATAAGACGGTTGGTCTTCTTCAATAGCATTAATTCGGGGACCACCATGGTTTGGCATAGGGTTTTTATTGACATTGGGCGGAGGTGCAAAATTCAGAGCCTTGGAGTCTACCAAGTCTTGTACCTTCATATGCAGAGCCCTGCATTTTTCTGTACTGTGACCAGGTGCGTTGGAATGAAAAGCACACCTAGCATTGGAGTCATAGTTTCTTGGTAGACTGTTGGGGTCTGGAGGTGCCAACGTTCTTAGCTCAACCAGGTTGAGTTTCAGAAGTTGTGGCAGCAAGGCAGCATACGGCATTGGGATCGGGTCGATCACTCTGTTAGCTTGGGATGGCCTTTGTTGGAATGGCCTCTGTTGATTGTTGTTGTTGGAGTTGTTGTTGAAGTTCCTTGGAGGATACTGATTCTGCTGATATTGAGGTTGTTGTTGGAAGTTTTGTTGAAGAGGTTGATAGACTGGTTGTGGATGAGCTGGAGCAGGGATAGTGACTGCTGCTATTGACCTCTGAGCATATTAGGGCCTACCCCTGTTGGTGTGAATGGCATTGGTCTCGCCAGTTCTTCTCGGGCCTGCAAAAGGCTTTCTTGTACTACTGGACGAGCTTGCACCGTTGTCTGAGATCTTTCCCATTTTTAACAGGCTTTCAATTCTCTCCCCAGCTATGACAACATCTGCGAAGCTGGTGGAAGAGAAAGCAGCCAACCTGTCAATATACGTTCCCTGAAGAGTGTTCATAAACATGTCTGCCATTTCTCTCTCAGACATTGGTGGTTGAACGGCAGCAGCCAACTGCCTCCATCTTTGAGCATATTCTCTGAAGCTCTCCCTCGAAGACTGCGACATTCCCATTAGGAGGGTCCTGTTGGGTGCCATATCTAGATTATACTGATACTGTCTGATGAAGGCTTCTGCCAGGTCCTTCCAGCATCTTATAGTTGCTCTTGTCAGATGGGAATACCATTCCCTTGATGCTCCAGTCAAGCTATCTTCAAAATAGAACATCCACAATTTCTCATCCATTGTATAGGCCTTCAGCCTTCCCAGAAATGATTGCAAATGCGTTCGGGGGCATGAAGTCCCATTATACTTTTCGAAGCAAGGAGGCTTGAACTTATGGGGAATCCTGACCCCTTCTACCAGCCCCATGTCCATGACGTCGAAACCCAAAGAATTTTGAGATTCTAAGGACCTCAACTTCTCAGCTATCTCTTCCAATCGTCTATCATATGTTTCCTCTCCGGCACCCATTACTGTATACTGGTCCTCCTGAGGATCTTCTTGAAGTACTCTGGCTGCAGTGGCTGTACCTTGAACATTTGCAGGAATGTTAATCTCAGGATGTAGATGTGGACCAAACACAGGGGGGTTAACATGTGGTTGCACCCTTTCATTATTACTGGTGCCCGCAGTTCCTACATGAGGCTCCTCTTGATTTTGCCTCTCCACCATGGCCCTCAGTCTCTCCTGGCTCTGAGCCATGTTGTTCATAACTTCCATGAACTGCGTCATCTGCGTTCTCATCTCTAACCTTTCGTTTTCCATCTGGTTTCTGACCTCCGTAAGGTCTTGTTGCATCTGATCCATCTGAATTCCCGGAAGGTTGTTTCTAGTTGGATACCTGTGTGGCCTGTTGAGAGGAAATACCCGGCGGCGAGCAATAATTCCTGAAGATCACAACAGAGGTTAGCAACAACAAAACAAAAACCTACAAAACAAACAAAAGGGTTAGCATGCAATGCAGTTATGCTTATTTGCTATCAAGGTATCCGGTTTGGCCTTCAGTTTTGACCCTTCCAGACCCTTGAAGATGATGCTGTTGAAGTTGCTTTTGATGTGAACCCCAACACAAATATATTACAAAGGTGAAATAATACAATTTGTTCATTTTACAACACAAACCCTCAAAGGGGTCAAAATACATCACAAAAAGCAAAAGTACATGAAATAGGAACAACAACAAGCAAATGATCAAACTCCAAGGCCAAACTCATCCTCACGAACTTCCTTGAGAAGTGCTTCGGTCACAGGATCAGCCGGATGCTCCGTGAGACTTCTGATGAGAAGGTTTCTTGTTGCAACAGCTGCAGTCAACTTCTTATTCTGACTTTGGTCCTTAGACCTCTTCACTCCTGCTTTGATTTTCAGCTCTGATATTTCCTCCTGGGCTGCTGCCAGGGCTTTTTCCATCTGCTCCATCTTGTCCTGAACTCTCTTGTCTTCTAGAGTACGGGCCTCAGTGATCCGGACCCACCTGGCCTGACTCTCTTTCAAATACAAGTCTGTTCTGGCTCTTTGGAACTGGGCTTCCTTACAAGCATTCTTCAGAATCTGTTCACCAGCTTTAGACTTGTTGATATAATCTCCAGACTTCTCAATCTTAGTCAAGTGTTCCACTCTCAACTTCTCCAATCTCTCAATCTCCCTCACACCTTCACTCCTCTCTCTGAGGGTCTTCTGCAAGGCTTGAGTTAACTTCTCATTTCTTTCCTTCAAGCTCTCAAACTCCTCCAAACTGATAGTGGCAGGGGGTGGTGCTGAAGATGACTCAGGCATGTCTTCTATGGTGAAGGGCATTCCAGAGAATTGGGCCCTAGCATGGGACCACTCATAATATTGGACTGATGCCACATTATTGCACTTCCCCAAAATGGTGATTCCCTTGGTTTGAACATGATCCCAGGCCCAAGCAGCCTGCCTAACAACAGCCAAACTAATCTTGTTCTCACAGTAGAGGGTCTCAACCAAATCTTGTTCCCTAGGAGTATGAACCAGTGCATAGCCTAATTGCCTCTTGAACAGCAGAGGGTTGTAATTGATACTTCCCTTAACTCCTATCAAAGGCACATTGGGAAAGTGCCCACAGCTGGTGATCATATCTCTGCCTTTGGTGCTCTGAGTGCACCATCTGATATCTGCTGAAGTGAGAGTAGTGAGCCTCTTAGCCCAGTTGCTTTGCTGATGAGGATTGAGAAATGCATCTGTCCTGGGTAGATGCCTGAGAAGCCAAGCATGAAATAATGGAGCACAAATCCTCACTAACCTTCCCCTCTGCTTCTCATTTCTCTGATGCACTGAGTAATAGAGATCACCCAGTAAAGTTGGCACTGGGTTCTTCAGGATGAACAAGTGGATTGCATTCTTACTGATGAATCGAGGCTCATCTGCAAACAACACAATTCCATACACACTTAAGGCCAACAGAGCACAAACAGCTTTCCACTCCCCCAGGGAGGCTTTCAAACTAGCTTGAGAAATCAGGAAGTCAAGATGAAGACCAGGGGTTCCAGCTTTAGAGGTCATATGCTGTTCAATCAAAACAGGCTCCAGATACAAAGCTTTGGCTACCTCTCCATTGCTAGGAAAGACCATTTCAGGGTTGAATGGGATTTCTCTTTTGATGGGCAGACCAGTCAATGATGAGTATTCTTCCAGAAGAGGCCCCAACTGAAAGTCTTGAAAGGTGAAACATCTCAATGGGGGATCATAGAACTGGATGCAAGTGTGGATGAGGCTCCTCTGTGAAGGGTCCAGATCCATAACCATGTCCAGTATATCTCCATAGCTCTCCCTAAACAAGGGTATGTGATCTGGAGTGATCAGGGTTTGGATCCTCCTGATGTCTGACAAGTCTGGTTGGAAGAAATGATAGGTGATGTTGCTTTTCTTTGGAGCCATGATGCTGAAGACTGAGTAGAGTGCTGATGAAGATGCTGAAAGAATGAGCCACTGATTGGCTGGTGCTGGTGAAGATGGGTCAATACTGCAGATGGGGTCAAAACCAAAACCAAAGATGAAGGTGGATACCCTGAAACACAAATAAGCAAATGTTAATATGATGCAATGAGTATGTATGCAAATGAAGTGCAAGGGTTTGTGACTGAGCTGGATCTGATTAACTGCCTTGGTATAGATCCATGTGTGTTCAAGAATTCCAGATGGAGGTCTAAAGATCCAGTAACCAGGGTGGGGGACTCAAATAAAGAGCCACATGTCCAGGGTTTAGAATCACAAGAACTATCCAACATGGAGCATTCTTAACAAAGTCAAAGTAACAGGGTATTCTGAGGTCAAGGTACCTGCAAACCTGTAAACAGCCCAACCCCCTCACAGGTGATGATCTAGAACAAGGATCCTTAGACTTGGATCAGTTATGAGAAGTGTAAACACTTCTAACCCGGAGGTACAGTGTTTACAATAACCATAACAATTCCTCCTCTAATTCACCTCAGTTTCTGAAGGTCAGTACTAAAAGGTCATCCAGACTTAGCAGGCTTCCCAGATAGCCCTAGCATTGCAGGAAATCTGCAACACAGAGTTCTCAAGAAGAAACCCATGTCTGAACCGTGTTTCATATTCCCGCACCAGACCGAAATGGAATGGGAAAGAATATGATTCACTCTAGCCTAGGTGTCACTCAGGTCCCAGGTATAGGAACTTAACTCTCAATGAAACACCCACCCACCAAAGAAAAACCAGATCCAGCCAGCAGCATGACAGTATGATATATAAATGCAGTAAAGAAAGCAGTAAAGCAACTGTACATAAAGCAATAAACAAAACAGATATACAAGCACAAATAAGCACATAACACCCCGGTAAACACAAATCAAACAAGCGCTAGGAGGAACCCACAAAAAGAACCAGAAGCCCTGGTTGCAGTATAAGGGTCCCCAGCAGAGTCGCCAAGCTGTCGCTCCCGAAGATTTGCATCCCGGTACAAGCGCGAACGGTCGGCGAAAGGAACAATGAGAACACACAGCCGTGAACTCACTGGAGATGAATAGAGTCGCCAGCTAGGCATTTTTATCCCGGAGGAAAGGCAATGCTGCATAAGCCTGGAAAGATACGGATAAGACGGTTTGCGAACCAGAGAGACTGAGAAAGGGGGTTGGTTACAACCTGGGAAGGTATTAGCACCCAGATTGTCCGTCGTACTCGACGGGATCCACGCTTAAAAGATTTGTGTTTTAAAGGGGTAGTGTCAGTGCAATCTGTGCATAAAATAGCTGGAAAAGAATGTACAGGTGTCAGTGTATGAGAAGTGAAGTGTGATATATATACAGTGTCAGTGTAAGAAGAGTATGCTCATGATTATGAGGCTTAAAGAATAATGCTGAAAGGAGGGGGAATGTACAGAGACTTTTGTTCGATAACCGTTAAGTTATGCCTACGTATCCTCTCGTGCAATGAGGAAGTCAGAACACCGTAGTTCGACCCAAAGAGACTGAAAGGTGAATTGACTTGTGAACTGCCTACTTGTCTATGCTCAAGTGTATGACCTGTCTGGCTCAGGTGCGAACTGTCTTGCATTAGACGGAAGAAGCGAGTTCTCGTTTGTGAATGAGTGTGATGAGAAAAGAATCCCGAAGGAGACGATTATTGTTTGTTTTTGAGTTTTCAGTCTTTTATTTCTTTTTGGATTTTTGTCATAAGAAAATGAGCTTGAGCCTAAACCAATGGATTTAGTAAACTCATCACATCTTCCCTCTGATTAGGGGTAATGAGAGTACCTTAAGTGTGAAGTCAGATTCTCACACTTAATCACCTTTGATGTAGGATTGAGATCATTAACCTACTTGTGATTATTTAGATGTTTTTGTGTTTTTGTTTAGTGTTGAGTAATGAGGTTAAGCCATAAACAAGGATTAAACAGACTCATTACACCATCCTAAAAGAAGGATAATAGATGAGAATGTTTAAGCTGAGGAAGACTCCTCAACTTAATCCATGATTAGGGATTAAACCCATGACAAAACAAGCCTTTGATTAAGTGGATTTTATTTAGATTAATGGTATGATGATGAAGTGTTTTTTATGATTTGTAAGACAACTTGAGAGGGACTTGTCCATTAACACTAGGGTTAGTCCTTCTTAACCACTTAAGGAAGAATTAGAACCCTAATGCAAGGCCCAAGTTACAAGTGATGTCTTGATGATTATTAGATGGATTGATTAAGAGATTTAAACACCTTAAGGGTTCAAGACTTAGGATTAAAGTTATACACTCCATCCTAAGAGAAGGATACAGGCATAAGCTTAATCACAAAGTCTTAAAGCCTTTAGGGTTTAGTCCCTGATTATGAGGTGAGAAGAGAAGACTCAAAGAGACACAAAGGTAAAACTATGGGGGGACTAATCAAAACCCTAATTCATTGTCATGCTTGGATGATCCTAAGGTTTGTGAGGTTTTCAAGAGCAATCTTCAGAAGAACCACCAGGAAGCAGATGAACAGGATCAAGAGAAGCAAAGTGACTTGCTTCATTCAAGAAGTCAAGTCACTTGAAGAAAGAAAGTGGGATGAAGAAGAATGAGCAAGCTCAAACTCAAACACATATAAGAATGCAGCAATGGATGCAAGAGAGATGAAAAGAAAAGTTATGAGAAGTGAAGGCAAATCCACTTCTCAAGTTTACTTACCACCTGAAATGTTAGAAAGAAATGCAATGTAATGCAAGATGAGATGAAATGATATGATGCAAAGCAAGACCAGCAGCATGTTGATGATGATTATGATGTTATGAGATGCTGCAAACATGAGGCAAAGCAATGGGGATGTTCATACAAGCTTATGAATGCAAATGATGCAAGCTAAGGAGCATGAACAAGCATGAAAAGTTATGAAGCATACAAGACAAATGACATGGCAAATATGTAATGCAATGATCAAAGATGCTTTATACATGTCTTAAGATGTCAAATGAATCATGAGAATGCACAAAATGCAAAGACAAGTCATGTCATGCAAGGAAATGCAAGAGGGATGCAAGAGAAAGCCCAAATTAGGGTTTATGGATCAAACATCAAACACAAACCAAAAACAGAAACAAACCTCATGATAAAAAATGGAAAATGGCACCCAAAGAAACCCTAGGCCTATAATGAACCACTGCCCAAAGGGGAGCTCTCAACTCTCAACCAAATTCAAGATATGATTTTTACAAGTTATTAGGGTTTTTTAGGGTTCTTAACAAAACAAATGCCAAACAATTTGAAAATGCAAGAACAAATCATGGCCTTTTTATCCTAGAAACTACATGTTAAACACAAGACAAAGCAAAAAGAATCAATGTCACAACCTTCACCAATAGGCAGAAATGAATTTTTGAATCCATGATCAAAATAATGCATAAAAAATGATTTAATTCAATGAAAAATTCTTAAAATGCATCAAGATCAAAAAAGAAATTTGGTTTGAAGGTTGGACAATGTTTCTAAATGTCTTAGAACATTTCATGAATTTTTTGGTGATTTTTAAATACCTAAAAGTATTTTTAATTAATTAATTCTCATTAATCAATTAAAAATAATCTTTTAAATATTTAAAAATACTTTTTAAAATGATAAAAATAAAATAAAAATTTTTTTGGGTCATAAAAATTATTAAAACTTTAGGGAAAAAGTTTCATAATTTTTATGTATTTTTTACTATTTTTAATAAATAATGCAAAACAAATGAAAACAAAATGAAAATAAATGAATTTAAACTGAATTAAATAAAAGTCAACACATCCTAAGGCCTGGATTCAAAGTTACACGCGCGGGAAGAGACCTGGCGCCACATCCTACGGTTCAAATTCAAAATCAGCTAATTAAATGCTTATGCCCTAATTACGCCGTTAAACACTCTCAGATGACCGGAACAGTGTTCCGGTCATCTTCTCCGTTCACTCAAAACCTCAAACTCACTCTACACGTTACGAAAATGAAATCTAAATGAACAGAAATGCTTCCCACTCACTCACGAATCATAACCCTCAAACAAAACAAATTTATTTTTTCATGAAAGGCTGAATCGAAGCAAACAAGAACTAGGGCAAAAAAGTTTCAGGAAGCAATTACATTCTCATTTCATCACCATTTTCAAAACCAAAAGCATCAGAACAATCAGTGAAGCATGGAGAACAAGTTTGGAACAAAAGAAATGATTTCTGGAAAAAATTATTTTCGAGCTACCTGAGATTTGGAGCTTTCAGTTTTGGAACTTTCTGGCCACCTCTCTTTGTGCAATCTACTCCTTAGAACCTCTTGATGATGTTTGAATGCTCAAAATGAGTTTGTGCTGGCTGGATAATGAGTTTCGAAAGGAACTGCTTCAAGCTCAGTCAACAATGGCTATGGTGATTCTGACTGATTCAGGCCATGGTGAAGGGTTGTTTGTGGTCCAGATGATGAGTAGAGAAGGTTTATGGAGTTTGTTTGGGTGTTTGTGTGTTGTGGAGAGAGTTTCGAATGAAACTGCAAGTTGGAGTGAAAATGGTGAAGTGGTGTTATGGCTTGTTTCGGGCTTGGTTCTAGGTTGCTTTTGACTCAATGAGACATGGTGAGATGATTGGTGAAAATGGTTTGGATGTTTGAAGTCTGGACAGAGAGATTCGAAGAAATTTGCAAAAGGGAGTGTGTTTGAGTATGTGATGAATGTGTTGGTTTCAGCCTTGTGTCTTCTTATGTTTTGCTTGCAAATTGTCCACATAACTCTCTCTCATTGGTCAGTTGATTTGACATGTGCTTTATTGATTGGTAAGGCAACTTTTGCAAAAAGTCAAATAATGTGTAAGAGAAGCATGGCTCATGATCTAGGCAAGTACATGGCATGGGCTGCGCAACAAAGGGTGAGGTGAGAGGCTAGCCAAAGTCAGCATCCAATGTCATAGTTTGTAGGAAGTGAAATGAGTGGTTTTGCAACTTGTTGCTTTATGGTTCCCATGAAAGAAAATCTTGTTACATGAACCAAAACATGAAGGAAACTTGGTCCAATTCTGATTTTTTTAGGCTCATGGAATGTTTGTGTAATGGTTTGAAATGAATTAGAGGTCACATGATGCATTGGTTCAAGGTTTTGCAAAATTTCCATTTGGTGCATAACTTGAATTTTAGTGATTTTTGCCAACTTTGCCACACCATAACTTTTGATCCAAGAAGAGTTTGATCATGTTCTTGTACTTTTTGAAAAGGGAAAGATGAGATCTACAACTTTCATGACCAAAGTTTTTCCATTTGAAGCATTTTTGGATCCAAAATCATGGCTTGAAAAATGACATAAAATGATGCATTCTTGAAAAGTCAACTATGCCCAAAAAGTCAACATTTGCAAAAACCCTAAATTCTTGATTTCTATGAACTTCAATCTTCTTCCATGATCAAATAAAGACCATACACACTCAAAATGATGAAGATCACCCATTGGTTGGGCCATTGGGGGCCTCAGATGCCCTGATTTTACACTGACTTGTCTGAAAAGTCAACTCTTGATCAGATGACTTCCCCATGGAATTTCTTCATGAAAATTGATATGCATACTCCCTATACCATGTAGAGATCAATGGAAACAAGAATGACCAAAAAAATTGGGGTTATGGCCTCTGAAACCCAAACCCTAATTTTCAGTCAACTATGCAGTTCAAGCTGGCCCTGCATCCACTCAAACCCTAGCTCTTGTGATTCCTCTGCATTTTTGACTTTGAGGAGATGAAATATGATATAAAAACACACATGGACCCCTTTGAGTTGATTAGTGGCCTTTGGAGTGGCTCAAGATGCTTTGGGATTGCTCAGATCACAAACCCTAGGTGCAGATGCCTTGAAAGCTATGCAGTGGATAAAAAATGAGATGTGAGATGACATGATTGTACTTATGCATATGAGAATGATCACAAGCCATGGTGTGAATGGGTGAGGGCAAATTTGGGGTGTTTACAGAGTTCATATGCCTTTCTCGGGAAAACTCACCTTTGCCTGCACTAATAACGAAGCTGAATACGAATCCTGTATCATGGGTCTTGAGGAAGCCATTGACCTTAGGATCAAAACCTTGAATGTATTCGAAGATTCAGCTTTGGTAATCAATCAGACCAACGACAAATGGTACACCCACCAAGAGTATCTAATTCCATACCGTGACTACACGAGGAGATTATTGACTTTCTTCACAACGGTCAAACTTGAGTACATCCCTCGAGACGAAAATCAGTTCGCAAATGCTTTAGCTATCATTTCCTCCATGATCAATGTTCAAACTGCCAATTATGTGCCTCGGATTTCGGTATCCAGACTAGACCGGCCAACATACGTATTCTCTGTGGTCATTGCTAAAGATGACAAGCCGTGGTTCCATGACATCAAAAGCTTCTTAGAGGATTAGACATACCCACCTGGGGCATCATCCAATGATAAAAATACATTAAGAAGGTTGGTCAATAGTTTCTTCCTTAATGTTGATGGTTCACTATACAAGCGAAACTTTGACATGGTTCTGCTCAGATGTGTTGACAAGAAAGAAGCAGACTTGTTGATGCACGAGGTGCATGAAGGATCTTTCGATACCCATGCAGGAGGACATGCAATGGCTAAGAAATTGTTAAGATCAGGTTACTACTGGATCACAATGGATGCAGACTATTGTGCCTATGCCAGAAAATGCCATAAATGCCAGATCTATGCAGACAAGGTGCATGTGCCTCCAAATCCTTTGAACGTGATGTCTTCACCTTGGCCCTTTTCCATGTGGGGCATTGACATGATTGGAAAGATTGAACCGACTTCTTCAAATGGCCACAAATTCATCCTGGTAGCCATTGATTACTTCACCAAATGGGTCGAAGCAACTTCGTATGCAAACGTCACAAGACAAGTGGTAGCCAGATTCCTGAAAAGAGACATCATCTGTCGATATGGAGTTCCCGTGCGAATCATTACTGATAATGGTTCCAATTTGAACAACAAAATGATGGCAGAATTGTGCCGGGACTTCAAAATCCAACATCACAACTCTTCTCCTTACAGGCCAAAGATGAACGGCGCTGTAGAGGCAGCTAACAAAAACATCAAAAAGATTGTGCAGAAGATAGTGGTTACATATAAAGACTGGCATGAAATGCTACCATTTGCTTTGCATGGGTACCGAACCTCAATCAGAACATCCACTAGGGCAACACCTTATCAGCTTGTGTATGGTATGGAGGCAGTCCTACCTGTTGAAGTTGATCTACCCTCCTTACGGGTACTGATGGATGTAAAGTTGAATGAAGCTGAATGGGTACGATCTCGGTACAATCAACTGAATCTGATCGAAGAAAAGAGATTAGCTGCAATCTTTCATGGGCAGTTATATCAGAAAAGGATGAAGAAAGCCTTCGATCAGAAAGTTAGGCTTCAGGAATACCAAGTGGGAGATCTTGTGCTGAAAAGAATTCTTCCTCCTCATACAAATCACAGGGGCAAGTGGACTCCAAATTACGATGGTCCATTCATAGTAAAGAAGGTTTTCTCTAGTGGAACACTGATGCTCACTGCTATGGATGGTGAAGATTTCTTATCCCCTGTGAATTCAGATGCAGTTAAAAAATACTTCGCATAAAATGACCCACTGGACATAAAAACAAAATGTAAGTCCAGGCAAAAATAGGGCATCCCATCGAGTCAGAAACAGAATAAAAGACTCGGGCAAAAATAAGGGAAAATTAAAAAATGTACACCCGATGAGTTGAAAAGCCGCATTGGACAGCTCAGGCAAAAATGGGTATCCCGGTGGATTGAAAACCCGGAAGGGCGATCCACGCAAAATCAGGGAATAAGCGAACAACTGCATTCTGAATTCGTCTGTATCATTCACAACACGGCAAGCTTAGAAAGGATAAAGCATCGGTCAGAATCAACCTTCTTCAGAAAGCAAGATGAGAAGAATGTCAAGGTCATGCAGGTCATAGCAAAGGAAGCTCACTGGAGCGTCATCAACATTGCCAACACTTTTATTTTCTCAATTTTTAGCAATCTCCTCATTTCAGGGCACCCAGTTTAATAAAATCAGAGTTTTCAGTCACACCTTGTTTTGTATATTTTGTTTTCGTTCGCAAAATGTTCGATGTTCATGATACAACACTTGCACAAAACAAATGAGCCATTGTTAATAAATGCTTGCAGGAAATAAAATCACTTTCAGGAATATCTAACTCCTATGACGGAATCTGGTAAGGGATACCTCGGGATACTTGTGTGTTTCTTTTGTCTTAACAGATTGCAGGTATTCAATATGCAACATGGGGCATATCAAGCAATCGCATCCCCAACATGCTACTTCCCGGAAGTTACCTCCTTCCCAAGCAGGATCTCCCGAGCAATATCTGAAATGCTTTTCCCCATCGGAGTTGCCAAAGCATCCTCATCCCCAGCACAAGTCTACTCAAACAGGAGCTTCCCCAGCCAAGATCCCCCACCAAAGTGCCATATCTCTCAACAAAGATGAAAGAACTATCTCCCCACAAAAGTTTCCATTCTCTCCCTAGAAGAGCAATGCCTGAAACTCTTACACAACAAATTGATGAAAGTTTCCTACTCCCCAGCTAAGTTCTCCTTACAGATAGATTGACCAATGATCTACTTCCCCAAGCAGAGTTCTCCCTCCTAGAAGATCTACCAAAGATCTCTTCCCCAGCTGGGTTATTCTTCCAAGCAAATCAGTTAGAGTTTTTCACCGGGGTTCGAGTCCCGGATCGGTTTCACTTTGCATAATCATAGAATTAGCATCATATTCACCAAATAAGCGTAGCATTCCGTTTAATACGGAGCATTACGGCAAAAATCAAACATTTGCATGATCACAAGTCAGGTTCGAGCCAGTCACCTGCATTTACCATCAATATTTCATCAATAATGAATATAAAAACTCACATCTCCTGCAAATAAAAGCCATAGCGTCCCCTTTGCACTCTCAAATACAAATACCTACATATTCCTTTTAACACTCGTCCGTGTCATACTTCTCCAGCAAGGTTTCCAGAACACCTTCTGCAAACAGATACTTGTTTATACACGTCTTTCCGGCACCCTTCTGTGTCATCTTATCCCCCACAAGTTGCCAGAACACCTTCTGCAAACAGATACTTGTTTATACACGTCTTTCCGGCACCCGTCGGTGTCATCTTATCCCCCACAAGTCGCCAGAACACCTTCTACAAACAGATACTTGTTTATAATACACTCTTTCTGACACCCGTCCGTGTCATCCTATCCCCACAGAAAAACCAAAACATATCATTTACATCCTCAAAACAATGCTTGTTTATGTATAATACATATTTGACACTCGTCCGTGTCATACATTCCCCAGCAAGTTGAAACACTTGTCCATGTCTTGCCCATACTTCGCCAATAAAACCAATACTCACTCATACTTATACAGAAGTCTCTGATACTCGTCTGTATCTTGTATATATATCACTCCTCAACAGATCTGACACTCGTCTGTGTTCTTTGTTAACCAGTTGGTACTCGTCCGTATCATCATCTCTGAACACGCGTCAGTGTTTGTTTCTACCGATACTCATCCGTATCATGGTCCTAAGGATGCTCGTCCGCATCTTTAATCTATACACAACATCAAACACTTATATACCTTTTATTCTTAAGCGTAAGCACTCGTTCGTGTTTACCATTCCCCAGTAAGTCACCAACAAAACAACTTTTCTTCTATCTGACATTCGTCCTATGTCGTGATACTTTCGGCAGCCGTCCCCTGCCAAGTGATCGTCCTTCGCCTTTGGATGACCGTCCCTCACCCTCTTCCCCAACGGAGTCCCTATTAGTGGAATCCCTTTTCTATCCGGCATTCGTCCTATGTCGTGATATTAGAGTAGCCGTCCCTTGCTAGGTGATCATCCTTCACCTCTTGATGATCGTCCTTCATCATTTTATCTGATGGCCGTCCCCATCGTTGATCTTGTTATCCGGCATTCATCCTATGTCGTGATAAAGAGCAGTCGTACCCTGCTAGGTGATCGTCCTTCACCTCGTGATGATCGCCCTTCATCATGCTTATCCGATGGCCATCCCCATCGTCGATCTTTTCTATCTGACATTCATCCTATGTCGTGATAAAGAGCAGCTGTCCCCTGCTAGGTGATTGTCCTTCACCTTTGATGATCGTCCCTCATCATTATTTCATTTATTCTTTAAACCGATGGCCGTCCCCATCGTTGTTTACTTTACTTTCCAGGTTTGATGGTTGTCCCCATAATTGCCTTTACTTTAATCCCCAGAGAACCTTGTTTCCTTACCTGATGGCCGTCCCCGTCATGGTCTCTTTATTTCCCCAGCTTGTCGGTCGTCCCTGTCATTGTTTCACTTACCGCTTTATCCCCAGCAGTCGTCCTCTGCTCGATGGTCGTCCTCCATCGCTTACATTTGATAATTCATACTATGCTATCTTTTACAATTTATATCCCTTTTCTTCTTCTATCCAGCGAGTGCAAATTTTGGACTGTCTTTGGTATTCAACCACAAGTTATCTTGTTTGTCTGTTAAGCCAAACACTTACACCCTGCACAGCTAACTCATGCTTGAATTAGGGCAGTTGTAAACACCCCAAATTTGCCCTCACTCTTCATCACACCATGGCTTGTGATCTTTCATTTTTTGCATAAGCATAAGCATTGCACCTCATATTGCATTTTTGTTTCATCTGCATAGTTCAAATTCATCTGCATCTAGGGTTTGTGATCTGAGCAATCCAAGATTCCATGTGAGCCATCCCAAAGGCCTCAAAGTGTTACAAGAGGGTCCATGTGTGTTCTATAATCATATTATGTCCCTCAAAGTTCATGGAAGTCAAGAAATCACAAGAACTGGCAAATGCATGGAAGTAGAGCTAGGGTTTCACTACATAGATGACCAAAATTAGGGTTTTGGTTTCAGAGGCCTTAACACCAAATTTTGGGGCCATTCTTGTTTCTAATGTTCTCAATATGTCATAAGGATCATGTGTACCAAGTTTGATGAAGAAATTCATTGTGGAAGTCATTTGTTCATTGGGTAACTTCTTGAGCAAGTTAAGTCAAAATCAGGGCATCTGAGGCCCCCAACAATGGAACCAAAGGGGTATTTTCATCAAATTGAATTTCTATGATCTTTATTTGATCTTAGAAGAGGTTAGAAGTTCACAAGATTGAAGAATTTTGAGCCATTTGCAAACTTGCCAAAAATGGAAATGACTTGTAATGGAAACTTTCCATTTTGGGAAAGTTTTTCAACCTCCTCTTTCTCAACCAAAAATGCTTCAAATGAAAAATTCTTGGTCATGAAAGTTGTAGATTAGGTCTTTCCCTTTTCAAAAATTACAAGAACATGTCTTGATTCATCCTAGAACTCAAGATATGGCCTTTCAAAGTTGGCAAAAATCCTATAATTTACAGTTTCATGTCAAAGAGGGATTTTGCAAATTGGCATATTCAAGCATTCTAATGACTTCAAATGGACACAAACACTTCATAACATGTCAATGCAACTTCAAAAGATCAGAATTGGCCTTTGAATCTAGGGTTTTCATGGCTTGTGATCCAAGAAACATCAAAGTTGGAAAATTGCATAAAGCATGGCATCTCTTCATCCAACCCTTCCAGCTGCAATCCTTTTATCCAAGGGCCATCCACAAACTCTGCTGAGGCCAAACACCCCAAGAAAACAGGCCTGCACCATGCACATACCTCAAAGTACAAAATCTTGACTTTTTGCAAAAGCTCACATACCAATCAAGCTGAGCCACAACAACTCTCTGAACCAATCACAATTGTTTATACTAACCTCAAGCAATCCAAAACACAACACACACAAGCTCAGAACCTCCCACAAGTCAGGATTCACAAAATCACCAAAAACCTTCCTCTCTTCGAATCTGAAAAACCAGCCATCAAACTTCAAATATTCTTCCACCAATCAACTTAGCATCACCCCAGGATCATTTCCCACCCATCACCATAGCTTAAAACACAGCCAAACACAAACATGATTTATGCAACTTCAGAAACAAAACCTTCAAACCAGCCATTGCAAACTTGTTTCAAGCATTTCAGAAGTCTAAGGGGATCCATTGGAGTGATTTTGCATCAAGGAAAGGTCCAGAAAGCTCAAGTTAAGGAAGTTCCATCTCAGGTAGCTCCTTAGAACTTTTTTCCAGAACTCTTGTTTAAAGTTACAAATGATTCTATGTGTTCCCCTGAACATGTTGATATGATTATTTTTGAAAATGGTTGAGAAATGAGGATTTTATAAGCTTCTGAAACTTTGCCCGTATTTATGTTTTGATATGATTCAACTTGATTGTGAAGCATAAATGATGTTTGATGTTTGATTTGAGTTGCTAGAGACTTGGGGATCATTTCTGGGCAGTTAATTTGGGGTGGGGTAGCGTGTAGAAGGATTTAGGGTTTTTGGCTCACCGAAGAAGATGACTGGAGTTGGTCTCCGGTCACCTGAAAGTAATTAGCCCTAATTAGGTTTAGTGCCCAGATTGATTGAGGACCCTTGGATGCGTAATTATCTTAGCGAAGGAACATACCAGATTAGCTCATTAATTCTAATTTCTGATTAATTAATTAAATCATAGTTATTTAGCCAGATTGAATCTTGACCCTCCATAAACGCGTGCAGTCAACCCTCCCTCCTTGAGTTTGAATCTCAGCCCTCAAATGCGTTTACTTTCATTTTATTTCATTTAATTTCATTTTTATTCTATTTCTTTTGCATAATTTATTTAAAATACCAAAAAGCATCAAAAAAATATGAAACTTTGCATTTCTGTTTTAAATATTTTTCTCAACCTGAAAATGATTTTTATTTTATTTTTTGCATTAAAAAAATATTTTTTAATATTTAAATATTATTTTTAATTAATTAAAGTCCTTTAATTAATTAAAAATACATTTAGGTTTCTAAAAATCACCAAAAAAATCATGAATCATCCCAATGCATTTAGAAATATTTTCAAACTCTTCATACAAATTTCTTTTTAGGTTTGATCATAGTTTGTGAATTTTCTTTGAATTAAGGGTCATTAAATTTCATTTTTTGGACCCTAACTTTAAAAAATCATTTCTGCCTAACCAAGAAGAGTTTGAAGATGATTCTTTTTGGATTGTGTTGAATATTGCATGTAGTTTATAGGAAATTTTCCTCATGAATTTATCTTGAATTTTCAAATTGATTTTCATTTTTCCCTTTGAACCACCCAAAAACCCTAGAAAACTTAGGAAATTCATAACTTTGGATTGGTTAGGCTTCTGACTTTCTCCTTTGGGGTGTGACCTAATATGGTATTAGGGTTTGTTTGAGCTTGGTTTCAATTTTTTATCATGTCATATGCTTCTGTTTTGTTCATTTGCATCTCATACTTCCATATAACCCTAATTTCTCATGTTCACTTGCATTTACCTTGCATATGCATCCTTACATGAACTTTCCATGACATTTCTTGCATTCATATGTCATATTAGACATCTTAGGACATGTTAGAACCATGCTTGATCATTTCTTCATTGATTTGCCATGATTTGCATTCATTTCATTTCATTAACTTTCACGTGTTTTCAAACTTCAAAGCATGCTTCCATTTGCATCTCATATTTGTATGATCACACATATGCACTTTGTATGTCTTTGCATCATCTCACATGACATTAAAATTTCATAAACACTTCTGACTTTGGTCATTTCATCTCATTGCATCTCATTTCATTTCATTTCTTTATGCTTAGTACTTTATGCATTCATGCTAACATTTTCAGGTGGTAAGTTACTTTGAGAAGTGGATTTGCCTTCACTTCTCACTTCTCTTTATCTCTTTCATATCCATTTTACTTGTCTTTTAAGTGAACTTGTTCACTTGTGTTCCATTTCTCTCACTTTCTTCCTTTAAGTTACTTATCTTCTTAGGAAGTAAGTAACTTATTCTTCTACTTCCTCCTCCTTTCATTTACTTCTTCCATTGGTGGCTTCCTTGAAGATCTTTATTAAGCCTCACAAACCATAGGAACATACAAGCATGATAATAATTAGGGTTGTGATTAGTCCCCCTTAGCTTTTTACCTTTAAGTCTCCTTGAGTCTCTCTTCTCATCTCAATAATCAGAGACTAAAATCTTAAAGTTTTAGGACTTTGGAATTAGGGTTATGCATGCATCCTTCTCTTAGGATGGAGTGTATAACTTTAATCCTAAGTGTTAAACCTTAATTTGTTTAAACCACTTAATCAAATCATCTTAATAATCATTAAGACTTCATCTTGCAACTTGGGCCTTACATTAGGGTTCTAATTCTTCCTTTATGGTTAAGAAGGACTAACTCTAGTGTTTAATGGATAAGTCCCCCTCAAGTTGTCTTGCAAACCATAAAATTCATTTCTTAATCTCATCCCTTAATTAAAATCCACTTAATAAAGGCCTTGTTATATAATGAATTTAATCCCTAACCATGGATTAAGTTGAGGTATCTTCCTCAGCTTAAGTGTTCTCATATATTATCCTTCTATTAGGATGGTGTAATGAGCCCACTAATTTGTGATTAGAGATTAAACTCATTACTTAACACAAAACAAAAAAACCAAAAACATCTAAATAATCACAAGTAGGTTAATGATCTTAATCCTACATCATCATGACAATTAAGTTGAGATGCTTATCTCATACTTAAGTAGGCTCATTATCCCTAATCAGGGAGGATATAATGAGTTTACAAGCCCTTGATTTAGGCTTAAGCTCATTAACTTATGCAAAACACCAAAAACAATAACAAAACTGAAAACACAAAAACAAACAATAATCGTCTCCTCTGGGATTCTTTTCTCATCACTCTCATTCATAAGCGAGAACTTGCTTCTTCCGTCTAATGCAAGACAGTTAGCACTCGAGCCAGACGAGTCATACACTTGAGCATAGACAAGTAAGCAGTTCACAGTCAATTTATCTTTCAGTCTCTTTGAGTTGAACTACGGTGTTCTGACTTCCTCATTGCACGCGAGGATACGTAGGCATAACTTAACAGTTATCGAACAAAAGTCTCTTTGTCATCCCCCTCTTTCAGCATTCTTTTCTAAAGCCTCAGTTCCTGAGCAATTCACCCTTCTGCACTGACACTTGTATATTCTTTTCCAGCTTTTGCACACAAATAACACATACATCTACCCCTTTTAAACACAATCTTTTGAGCGTGGATCCCGTCGAGTACGACGGACAATCTGGGTGCTAATACCTTCCCAGGTTGTAACCAACCCCCTTTCTCAGTTTCTCTGGTTCGCAACCGTCTTATCCATCTTTTTCTAGGTTTATGCAGCATTACCTTTCCTTCGGGATAAAAATGTCTAGATGGCGACTCTATTCACTTCACCTTCATTTTCTCTTTTCGCCGACCGTTCGCGTCTGTAACCTATCTGACCCTGGTGTCTTTTCGGGGGAGTGACACTCATGTTCAAATAATGAAGCAGAATACGAAGCTCTGATCGCTGGACTTGAAATCTTGTTGGAATTGGGGGCAACAAGAGTCAAAATAATGGGCGACTCCGAATTAGTAATTAAACAACTGACTAAATAATATAGATGTGTACAAGAAAAATTGATTATGTATTTTTTCATAGCCAACAGACTTCTTAAAAAATTCGACAGTGTGGCCATTAAACATATACCTAGGATAGAGAATAAAAAAGCTAATGACCTTGCTCAAATAGCATCCGGGTATAAGGTGTCGAAAGAAACTTAGAAAAGGCTATTGAAGTTAGAGGGAGAATTGTATCCAATAAGTTTTCCCCTATGGTATCTTGATTCAAGGTATTTGGGTCGAAAGCTACCCCTAATGGACTTAGTCCAGCAATAACAGCTATGTCAAATAAGGTAGGGGTGACCATTCCACATGGAAGGTGAAAAATGTTGTAAGTGCTATCCCAGAAGTAAAAGGATGACATCAACATGTTTGGGCAAATGTTAAGACATACTTTCGACATTTGAATTAAGTCGAAAATACCTAATTCTTTCCAAAATGGGGCTTTAACATTTTCGAATTTGTTCACCCAGGCAAGGTATTTAGAGATGTCTTTCAACTTGGGAGAATCCCTAAATATCCTAGTGTTTTGTAAATATCCTAGGTTTATGGTTGCTTTGTCACTAGGATCTACGTCTTTAGATTCTTCAAGGGAAACTTTTGGTTTAGCCCCAACACCTATGGGTTTGAGACGTTGATAAGAGGGGAAATATTCTTTTAACTTATCTAAGTTTGTGTTTGGGCTAAGCAAATGACCTAACATTGCATGACATATGCCATAAACAAGGATAGGAATCAATACCTGAGACTTGTAGATATTGTCATTCTTCTTCTCGTTAGGAGGTTCTGGAATGTACTGTTGATTCCCCACCATTTCTAGTCGGTCAATCGATGAGCATAAGCAAGAGGCATCACACTTTTGTTCTTCTTACTGGTAGTCGCTTTGGATGAAGACATTGTTGAGCAAATTGAGGTTTCTGAGAATTTTTAGAAAGGAATGGGTTTTCTGCTCTAAAAGGTGGTGAAGAGGAAGAAGATTGTCTAAAAAGTGTTTAGAAGCTAGTGACTCAGTGGTATTTATAAGGAAAAAGTGAGGATTGAAACAGTTAACTTGCTATTTCGTGGACCACGTGGCAGAAAAGTTAGTGGGAACAGTTTTAAAAAGGAAAAGCTAATCACCCCTAGTTTTTAGGAAATGATGGGCTAGTGTCTGGACGTGGGTTGAAATGTGACGTTTCTGATCTTTTCTAATAATCAATTTGTTGGGATTTACAAAATCTTTTCTTGGAAACAACAAAGCAATAAAGACCATGAAATGTCCATGAAGTATCGAAAATACTTATTTGACAGCAAATGATTTTTCTCCAAGAATGGGTCGAAAAAACTCTTTGCTGGGGGGCAATTTGTAGACAGTGATTTTCGACGATACTTATATAAAAAGAAAAATGTTGATGAAAAGGAGATTTCGACGCAGACAACAAGAAAGGACATTTTTACGTCTTTTTCGACAAAGGGAAATTAAAGCTTATGTTTTGATAACGTGACATGATTAGTCAGTCGAAGAAGTTTGTTTGTGATAATTTCGACGAATGTTGAATAAAAGACATCAATTCGAATTGAAAGACGAAATTCAAAGTGTAAAGTTGCAACGTTTGGCAAAAGGACGCATGGAAGTTCCAGAGGAACTACGACATGCCAAAAGGCCAAGTGTCAAGTTATTAGAATTTTCTCGTTAGTGGCAGTTAGTTTAGTTTCCTATATATATATATATATATATATATATATATATATATATATATATATATATATATATATATATATATATATATATATATATATATATATATATATATATATATATATATATATATATATATATATATATATATATATATATAGGATAATTGTTGTTAGGTTGTGTGTGTGTGAAATATTTGTACAAATTCCTATTGAACTCAAAGTACCCACGTGAGAGAAAAGAGTGTGATTCTGAAAAATGTACATGTGAAAAACACCATCTTTATATATATATATATATATATATATATATATATATATATATATATATATATATATATATATATATATATATATATATATATATATATATATATATATATATATATATATATATATATATATATATATATATATATATATATATATATATGGAGGAGATCATTTGACAACAATGTCAAAATATTAACTTTAATATCAAATCATATCCCTTTATTATTATCCATTCAATGACTAAGATAAATTCAGTTAAAACTATCACCAAAACCACATTTCACCAATTCCTTACACATTTATGATTCCTAAACAAAAAAAAGTCATTATCACATTAATTATTTTTCTATATTCAAAATGAGAATAATTACTAAAAAAAATAGGCCGTCCCAAACCTAAGGGCAAAATGAAATAGGAAAATCATTTCATTAATACCAACCCAAAATTAGCCAAGTGACAATATCAACATTATTTAACTCACCCTCACAAATATACAGGGAAAGAATTTGACATATAATCAAGTTACACCTTTTAACAAAAATCATACAAGAACAAAGAAAACAAGGCTAAAATAAAATTCCCCCAAAACCATATCTAAAACATACAACCAAACAAACAAACCTTAACCACTCCACCAAAGGAAAATGACACATCTTCATTTTGTCAAAAACAATCACTCAGACTCTCAAGACCAGAGCCTTGTTATCTACGGACAACACCCTTTAAGCCCAAATTTAGTCCACAAAATCAAGCACGAGCATTATCTCTTCCAAAAATTCAATAATCCATTTGAGCCTTTTTTTTTCAGTGGCTCTAATTCTGCCATTTTATTCATCAAAAGCCACTGCCACATAAATAAACTTTTTTTCGCTACAGACAAAAATAAGACTCATAGTTTTGTTGTCACATGTGTATAACATTGTGTGAACTATACTTATTTTTTTCCTCAGAGTGCTTCTTCTATCAATCTAAGGTTCTCGTAAAAAGCTTGAAACCGATTTTGCAGGTAACGTTTCTCAACTACCATTGATTCACACAACATGATGAAACGACCCACTTGCAATATTTAGATAAAAATATAATCTTTTACCTTTTCTTTCAATTGGGTTTGTGTTATTTCGAGGATCTTGTTTCCTTTATTTTTATTTTTTATTTTTTAAAATTAAGTTTTGGTTTGATGTGATGGGTTTTCTTCAGGAATTTAGATTTGATTGGATTGCGAACTGTGTGATTTTTTTCGATTTTACTGGATTGCGAATTGTGTTTTTTAAATTAAGCTTTCTATAATCTATCCTCTCCGGCCAAATTTTAGCCGTTGGATTAATCTAACGGTTGAGATTTCATCGGAGAGGCAAGAGGGTCCGAGAGTATCCAGTTGTGAATGATTGTGGGACTATGCCTCATTAATTGCTGTCCACAACTGCAATATAATGATTTTAGAGGTTTCTGTTGTGGCATTCATAAGTTGTTAATTCAAAACATTTAACTTGTAGAATAAGTTAGTTTTATGTTGTTTTTTGTTTCAGTGATATCTGCAAGAAATCTTCTGCTTGACAATGCCACCGAAACCCTTAGACTACGAGTCGATAAATGAAAACGTGAAGAAGGCTCAGTATGCTGTCAGAGGTGAATTATACCTTCGAGCTACCGAGCTTCAGAAGGATGGTAAAAAGGTATAGTCAAATTTATTTTCTGTGTTTTACGTAGAATTTTTTTATCTGCTTGAGTTGCAACTGAAAGCTTGTTTTCAAATATTGGCAGATTATATTCACCAATGTCGGAAATCCACATGCGTTGGGACAGAAACCACTGACCTTCCCTCGCCAGGTTCGACATAAATACCGTATTTCTACTTTTACTAAACGCCCCTTGTAATTTTTTAATAAGATTCGCTAAACATACTCGTAAATCTTTATCTAGTTAAATTGTTGGTGTTGAACAGTTCAAGTACTCTATTCGTTGATTATTCTAACATGGTTCGTAACAGCTAACATATAGCAATATTGTTTTTATGTTTCAGGTTGTTGCTTTGTGCCAGGCTCCGTTCTTGCTTGATGATCCGAACGTTGGACTGCTATTCCCGGCTGATGCAATTGCAAGAGCCAAACAGTATCTCTCACTCACATCGGGTGGTTTAGGTACTAATATCATATCGCCGAAAACAGTATCTGTCATTCATATCTGTTTTATCACTTATATACTGTCATGTTAAAAATCAATTACATCACTGATATCAGTTGCTTAGAGGGTGAACTCATCGGTTAAGGTTATGTTATTTTCAGTTCAAATTTTAGATTTGATTTTCTGAAAGGGTAAATTTTGTGATATGGGAATCTCTAGTAACGTGAAACATATAATTCTATGTTGTAGGTGCTTATAGTGATTCTCGAGGCATTCCAGGAGTGAAGAAGGAAGTGGCAGAATTCATACAGAGGCGTGATGGTTATCCTAGGTATATATGCTCCATACTCACTATTTTTCCTACTTATTTTGAAGTGAGAATGAAAACTTGAAACGTAGAAAACGCACCCTTTGTTTTTATTTTGTTAGGCAAAGTGATTAATTAGGTCTTGCTGTATTTGTAGTAATCCAGATTTGATATTCCTTACTGATGGTGCGAGCAAGGCTGTGATGCAGATATTAAATACGATCATTAGTGGCCAAGGAGATGGGGTAATATAGTCTTTTTTCTTATGGTACTTAGTTTTCTAATCACACTTCCCTTTTCAAATGATTTTTCATCACTTTTTATTGCTAGATTATGGTTCCAGTCCCACAATACCCGCTCTACTCTGCAACAATTGCTCTTCTTGGTGGCACTCTTGTTCCATACTACCTCGAAGAGACAGCAAATTGGGGTCTTGATACTAATGAGCTTCGAAAATCAGTTTCAGAGGCTCGCTTTAAAGGATTAAACGTATGTGTTTTTTCTTTACAAATGTTAAGTTCCATCTATTTTTATATAGAATCTACAAAAACTAATGCGTTTGGAGGAAGTGACTGAAATTCTTATAAATTGAAATTTGATCAGGTTAAAGCAATGGTGATCATAAATCCTGGAAACCCTACCGGTCAATGCCTAAGTGAAGAGAATTTACGAGAGGTTTTGCAATTTTGTTATGAAGAAAACTTAGTCTTGCTTGGAGACGAGGTTTACCAGACGAATATATATCAGGATGAACGGCCCTTCATTAGTGCCAAAAAGGTATATTTTGCTGCGCTTCTTTTTTTAGGCCCTTCATTGATGTATTAAGAGTTAATCTTGATGTTTTACCTCAGTTGTTAACTCAAAATAATACTGTATTTTTCCTTATGCAAATAGGTTTTGATGGATTTGGGGCCACCTTTAAGCAAGGAAGTCCAGCTTGTTTCATTCCACTCGGTGTCAAAAGGGTATTTTGGTGAATGCGGACAGCGAGGTGGATATTTTGAAATGACCAACATTCCTCCTGAGGTTTGTCTCTTCATAAACTGTGTAACTGGTTTTTTTTCTTGCGCAGAGTATCAAGCTGATATTTCTATTAACATTTAGAAGAATGAGTGGTTTTACATTTAATAAAATTTGTTGTGACCGATTCCCATTGAGTTTTCAATAGCATTGAGAAACTCAATCACTGGCATGAAGTGAATACGAAGATGCCACTGAAGCTGCTGATGTTTTTCTTTGATCCTCGTTTTGTTTTGCAGACAGTTGATGAGATCTATAAAGTTGCATCAATATCGCTTAGTCCAAATGTTCCTGCACAAATATTTGTGAGTTAGCACTGAATGTTTTTCAGTTATATATTTTTATTGACTTATTTGTTCAAAATATAATTTTAGGAAGTCTTGTTCTCTTTTCCGTCTCCTTTTCCTCATCGTTTCCCCCCGTTTTTACCTTTGTTCTACAGATGGGACTAATGATCAATCCACCCAAACCTGGAGATATTTCTTATGACCAATTTGCTAGGGAGAGGTAATCATCCTAAAACTTGTGTTCAAACATTAAAAATTTATGAAGTACTGACCCAGTGACACAGACACCTGACACACACTGACACATGTTTAACTTGTAATTATTTAAGAAAATAAAAGTGATGAAATGTAATCACACGTGTGAGTATCATGTCGGTATTTGACATTGACACATGTCATACATGTGCTGTTACATAGTTAGAAATCATCATTTCTCTCATACCTTTCCAAATATCGAATCTGAAGTCATAAGAAGTCTCTTTAGGTAACAATAAATTGACAGTTTTCGACAATATGCAGCAAAGGAATACTTGAATCACTAAGAAGAAGAGCAAGGATAATGACTGATGGATTCAACAGTTGCAGGAATGTTGTTTGTAATTTCACAGAAGGTATAAATATATACGACTGTGTTCCAAACGAATTCGTTGTATTCCTCTAATGTTACAACAATACATTTTGATTGTTTTGTGACGTATTGATCCGTTGAATTTTGTTCAGGTGCCATGTATTCATTCCCTCAAATTCGATTGCCACCAAAAGCTTTGGAGATTGCTCAACAGGCTGGAAAAGCTGCAGATGTTTACTACTGTCTCAAGCTTTTGGAAGCCACTGGCATATCCACTGTTCCTGGTTCAGGATTTGGACAGAAAGAAGGGTAAAACACTCATCCCTATATTTTCTTCCTTTTTCAACGTAATTTTTTATGCTAAAACAGATTTCCCCCCACAATTCTACGAGTCTGTTTAGATTGACTTATTTGAGTTTATCTACTCAGATAAGTAACTTGTGAGACTATTTAGGTAGGAGAATTATCAGTTTTATTTTTCGAGTTTCTTATGCTTCATTGTCGTAAACTTTGTACAGGGTGTTCCATTTGAGGACAACAATATTACCAGCTGAGGAAGAAATGCCAGCAATTATGGATAGTTTCAAAAAGTTCAATGATGATTTCATGGAGCAATATGATGACCATAGAGGTTATTCAAGGTTGTAATGGTTTCATCGTCTTAAAAGTTTTATCATACTCATGTTCAATCCTTCCCTTGAAAAAAACATACCATCCTTTCTGAAACCTTAGATTTTCTTCTATATTTCAATGAGAATCTTCCATGTATATTTAATCTCTGTTGCACCTTTTATTATTATATATGTATGTTGTGCCACCATGGCAAACAATCATCTTGAATATAATAAGTGACTCTGTTGTCCTTTGTCAAAAACTAAAGTTAAAATAGTCTGTCTTGTGTTAATTATTGTGGTCCTTCCCGACTTGAAGGATAAGTCTCTGCAGTTATGCGCAGAGGTTATCCAATTTCTCCTGAAAAGAAACATAAAATTCCTAGTGAGACATTTAGACCGAGAGTTATTATGTCCTGCTGTATCGTCTATGATAGTCAGCTACTGTCGCGGGGGTACCCTCGTTTCTTTATTCATTCGCTGCTCTGCTTCTTTTGTCTCTCACTCACCACTGCATTCTTATTTAATACTCTCCTCTTCATCACCCTTATGTCACAACACAAACTTCAAAAGACTTTTTAGTGTTTCTGCTCTAGCTAAGTCGAATGAGATGAACCTTAATAGCAAATGTACTTTGAATAAGGCCGTGTTGTATATATCTAGGTGGTAGCAAGTTTTGTCTGCAATGTGTTATGATAAGAAATCTGACTGTTTAAAGTTATTATTGGTTGATTAAAGTTTGTGTCGTGTTTTTGAGATAGTAACGGTAACATCTACCTTTAAGCACGAACACTTTTAAGAATATGTGAGCCGTAGTGTTCGACATATGTTGATGTATGACATTTTTATGACATTTGTGTGACGCGTATCTAAAAAATCTTATAAGTGTCGGAAAAGTTAAACAAGTATCTCTAAAAAATGTTTTTTTTTTGTTTTGTTTCGACACTCTTTGAAATGATGTCTAACTTTATCTCATATCTCTACAATTTATTAAAAATACCAATTTTATCCAAACATGTTTTTAATTAATTTATCATTTTCTCTTTATTATTCATTTGAGACTTCCAAAAATTGCACCCCGACACATCTGTTATGGAAGACTTTGAAAATGAGTTTCGGTACATATTTTTTTTGTACCAAATGACTTTACAAAAGATATCCGGTTTGTACTTAAATAAGTTCCGGAAGACTTGCAAAAAAGGTTCTTGTGTTGTCTTAAAAAAATTATTGTACCAAAACACTTGTCAAATGTGTTCCGATTTATACGTTTGTGTGTACCGGAACTCTTTTAAATAATATATCTGATGTGTATTTTTTGTGTATCAGAACACTTATATCAAAGTGTCCGATTTGCATTTTTAATTTTTTCTTACAATTTTTTTTTTATGTTGCAGATATTAAAATTCCTCTACGAATATGCGATAAAAACTAAATGTGTCTGATTTGCATTTTTATTTTATTTTTACAATTTTTTTATGTTGTCGGTATTAAAATTCCTCTATAAATATGCAATAAAAACCAAATATGTGTAGATACATTCTCAACTAATCAAATATTCAATACATGAGAAGAGGTGATAAAGTGGATTAAAAGAGTTAGAATCAAAAATAAATATCTGTTATTATCACTCATTTAGATATTGAAACAAGCAAGATAGGTTTTTGATAAAGCTGAAATATACAAGGATATAGATATTGGATACAAAGTGCGACTAAGAAATGTGGATGTCCATTCAAAATTAGGTCGACACCGACGAAAGATGGGTCTAGATGGAAGGTTGATATAAAATTTGGAATTTATAACCATAGTTTACATGATAGATTAAAATGTCATTCTTTTGTTTGTAGGTTGACATGTATGAGAAACATCATGTTGTTGATTTTTGATAAATAAATATTTTCCACCTAAACACATTGTTTTTCTTGCAAGAGTGAGACTCGGAAAATGTTACTCAGATCATGCAAATATATAAACATAAAAGTATGTTACAAAAGGAGATAAGAGGTCATAGAAGTGAGATACAACATTTGTTTAAGCTTATAGTGGACACAAACTATATTTACCAGAGTAGAAAAAGAGATGACTCAGAAGTTGGGACAGATACTTTTTGAGCCCATCCAAATTCAGTTAAGTTGTTGAATATTTTTTTTCTATTGTGTTAGTTATGAACAACACTTACAAGACAAACAAATATAGACAACCTCTATTTGAAATTATTGGCATGACATCAACCGAGTTGATATTTGGTGTTGGATTTTCTTATATGGAGCCTGTGTTGGTGTAAACCCTAGAGGTCAATACTTTTGGTACTTGTATCGAATTATTTATTAATAATAAAAAGCATTTCTTTATTATGTTTGTTTTTCCAAAATGATAAAGTCCCTAGAATAGCTAGTTCGTTTAATGAAATATTAAGTGTGACTTAATCATGAGATTCCATTAAACATAAGGACACTATTCTTAAAGCATCCATAGTCGAGCTTTAATGTGAAATGAGATAGCCTTAAAGCATTAAAACTATTATATAGATAGACTGATGATCGCATCTCATGGATCATGGATAAGGAATTATAAAGTCTTGACATAAGTATGAATATTAGGAGTAATATTTATACTGGATTAACCGACTATGAGAGTACTACATAGAATGTTATGCAAAGTATCATAAATTACTCTCATGGTGATAGTGGTGCATACCACCCTTCGACCTGAAACTACTATCGACCCTAGATGTAGAGTCAAGTACTTTATTACTGATCAAACGTTGTCAGTAACTGGATGATCATAAAGACAGTTGATGAGTACTTCACAAAGCATGCTGAGGGACATGAGTAGCCTAGATGGAATTTGCCCATCCTGTATAATAGGATAAATGTCTAAGGGTCTAATATTGAACCGGACAAGGATGACACAGTATATGCCTTGTGTTCAATATAACATAAGGGAAAAAGGGTAATTGTACATACAAGTTCTACTACAAAAGGTTTTGTTAGATCACATGACAATTTTGTGACTTGGGTAGTAATGATGTGTTGCTAGATATCACTCACTTTTTATTATGTTAAATACATGATTTAATATAATTGTCAAAGTCGCGAAATTCTACAGGGTCACACACATAAAGACAGTTAGAGAAGAGGTAGAATAAATAATGTACACCGTAAGGTACAATGCACTTGAATGGAATACGTAATATGGTAAGGTACCATGTGCTTAATTAACATATGATATAATAATAGTTATTATTAATTTTAGAATAGTTCTAAAATATAATAATAATAAAATTATGTTTATTATAATAATAGTTATTATAATAATATAATAATATTATTATTGAGTTGGGCTTTTTAGCTTGAAGCTCACACAAGTAGTTCTATAAATAGAACCCTTGTGCAGAAGCTCAAAGGTTGTTGTTGTTGAAACGTTTGCCATATTCTATTTTTCTTCTCCCTCAGTCAAAACCTTCAATCTAATCAGCTAGTACTGTGACTGAAGGAAGTTGTTCGTGTGGACTGAGTAGAGGCGTTGTTCATCGTATAACGCTCGTGATCATCCATCGATTCAGATTCAAAGGTTTCATCGCCACAAGAGGTAAGCTTTCTATCACAGATCATGATCTTTCGTAAGGATCTCTAAAGGGAAATTTTTATTTTCCGTTGCGTTTAGATCGCCGATTTCCCTTTAGTGGTATCAGAGCCACTTACGAAACCATGAGTATGGTAATTTCTTACTTTCTGTTATTTTGTTTAATTGGATTAAAACACGTAAAATTAAATGAAATCCAGATATTGAATTTTTGGCATCAGACTATGTATGGTTTGGATGATTGATATTGACTATGCTTCGGAATCCGACAATAGTATGGTGAAACAACAATATGTCAATCGTCCATAAGTTACACATATATGATCAATCTAATTCATATGTGATATGATTAACTTTGATGAAAAGATGGTATATTGGATATACTATTTTATTTTGTCAGTTCAAATCACATGATGATTATCATTCGTTTGAGCGATTTATGGTCATCTGCTTCGAAATCTGACTTTAGTATGGTTAAGAGATGGCATACAGATCAATCATACTGAATTATTAATCATGGTGTTTTGATGATATGAAATTGTTGCATTAAGGTTTATGACAGTACAAGTGTTGCATCATCAATGATGTCTGCGGTCAAAGTCACATATTTTGTAAGTGTGACAGTCACCGTAAAACGAGTGACGGTCGTCATAGGCATCAGTGTGACGGTCGTCATAGGCACTGTGACGGTCGTCATAGGCACTGTGACAGCGCAAGGGTTGTGTCAATGCAGTATGCGCTTTAGGTTATGCATTTTTCGAAAATTTAGTTTGATTTATTTAATTAACCTGATTTAAATTAATAATAATAAAATTTGTTTATTATTTTTTTTGTGGTGATCAGTTATGGCCTTAGTTTATTTTTCTTTGTTTTAGATTTTATAAATACGATCTGTGTGTCATACCTCTCTCTTATTTTCATCATGTAACTTCTTTTCTCATCTCACTCCTTCGTATGTAAAACGAGTTTACTTCATGTAATATATCATTATGAAGAAAGAGAAGACTACAAAACAAAGAAGGACAATCTTGGAGATCTTGCTTGGAGAAGTGAATATCGTTATTAGGTTTAGCTTAGATTATCTCATTGGCTCGGGAGAAAAATTGCGCTAGGGGCCATAATTGTTTCATTTGTTTGTATGTTGATATATATTGTATGTATGTCGATGCATGTGTGAGGAACGATTTATATGATAAATAAACTAGTGAGATTAAACTAATTAAAATTCCCTTAAAACTAATATTAAGTTTTTGCTTTCTAAGTTTTAGAACTCATCAAGACTAGTATCGAATAATGTAGGTTTCACCTAGAGCGATGTGCATGTTCTATATTAGTAAGGTGCGATGGGATAAATGTAATATCCAATTTCTAAAATAATGGGTCAAACTTAACTAAACAAAATATAATAAGATTATATAGGTTTAGAAGCAAGAGTTGGGAATAGTCCATATGATGGATTGGAACAAGGAGTTATTCACCCAAATGAAATATTCGAGAATTGTATTGGATACAATGGAGTTCCTATCTAAATAGCCGAGTTTTGTGTAATCAACCTAACACTGACTTAAAACAAAGTGAAACATGGGTCTCGATACACTAGAAAATCTTCCAACGAGATTTTCCGAATCAAATGATGAGGGTCATTTGTTTTGAGTAAAATAATGGGAGCATATTTTATTAAAGGCCTAATTGAATATGTTGTTTTAATGATACTTATATATTTACATTCTATTTGTAGATTACCATGACAACAAACATATCTAATAACATTTTGCGATCAATACTTGATAAAGAATAATTGTATGGGACAAATTTTCTGGATTGACACCGAAATCTGAGGATTTTCCTCAAACATGACAAAAAGTTGTATGTCTTAGAGACACCTATTCTTGATGAGGAACCCCCTAGCTCTGCTCTTAAGGCTGAAAGAGATGCTTATAAGAAGCATGTTGATGATGCCAATTCCATTTTGATGGTCAGTAATGGAAAGAAACAAAAGAAAAGGCCCACCAAGAAGGGTGGTAAATGAAAAGGCAAGGAAGTTGCCAAATCCAAACATATTGCACCTGCTTTAAAGCCTAGTGGAGACATAGATAAGAAGGGCACTTGCTTCTATTGCGGTAAGACCAAACACTGGAAGTTAAACTGCCCAAAGTACCTGGAAGATAAGAAGAATGGAGTGGAGACTTCAACTTTAGGTATTTTTGTTATAGAAATATTTTTATCTACTTAAGCATCATGGGTATTAGATACTGGATGTGGTTCTCACATTTGTACCAATGTGCAGGGACTAAAAAGGAGTAGAGATTTGGAAAAAAGGTGAAGTTAACCTATGAGTTGGCAATGGAGCAAAGATTGATGCTTTAGTCGTAGGAACTTATGTTTTGACTTTACCTAGTGGTTTAATAATTAAGTTAGAGAACTAGTATTATGTACCTGCAATTAGCAGGAATATTATTTTCGTTTCTTGTTTGGACAAGTTTGGTTTTTCATTTATAATAAAGAACAATTGTTGCTCTATTTATTTAAATGATATATTCTATGCTACTGCATAAATGAACAATGGATTGTATATCCTTGATCTTGAAATGACAATTTATAGCATTAATACTAAAAGGATGAAACCTAATGAGTTAAATCCAAGTTACCTTTGACATTGCCGCTTAGGCCATATAAATGAGAGGCACATCTCCAAACTCCATAAAGATGGGCTCTTGGATTCTTTTGACTAAGAATCATATGATACATGCAGATCTTGTTTAATTTGAAAGATGACAAAGACCCCATTCTTAGGAAAAGGTGAAAGGGCAAATGATCTTTTGGCCCTCATGTATGTGGAACACTGCACATACCAGCCATAGGAGGTTTTCAATACTTCATCACATTTACTAATGATTTCAGTAGATATGGTTATGTGTATTTAATGAAACACAAATCTCAATCCTTTGAAAAGTTCAAGGAGTTCAAGAATGAAGTACACAACCAATTAGGTAAGAATATTAAAACTTTTCAATCAGATCGAGGCGGAGAATACTTAAGCCTAGAGTTTGATGACCATCTAAAAGAGTGTGAGATTCTATCCCAACTCACTCCTCCTGGAACACCACAATGGAATGGTGTGTCTGAGAGAAGAAATTGAACATTGTTAGACATGGTCTGATCCATGATGAGTCATGTCGATCTTCCAAACTCCTTTTGGGACATGCACTACTGACAAAAGCTTACACACTTAATCGTGCTCCATCCAAAAGGTAGAAAAGACACCATATGAGATATGGAGTGGTAAGAAACCACATATGTCTTACATGAAGATTTGAGGTTGTGAAGTTTATATGAAATGAAAAATTTCAACTAAGCTTGAGCCCAAATCTGACAAATGCTTATTTGTGGGGTATCCTAAAGAAACAAGAGGATATTACTACTACAATCCTTTTGAGGAAAAAGTGTTTATCGCTAGAACTGGAATCTTCTTGGAAAAAGACTTTATTTCTAAAGGAATTAGTGGGAGTAAAGTAGAGATTGAAGAAATTCAAGAATCACAAAGCATCGATACACCTATGGAGGAATTAGAATAGGAATCAAAAAAAGTTGTGGAAGAGCAACTTGCTCAAGTAGAACAATACCAGCGTAGGACGAGCAGGATACGTCACCAACCAGAGAGATATGGATATCTCATAAATGATTAAGGTGATGTATTACTCATGGATCAAGATGAGCTTTTGACCTACCAAGAGGCCATAACTGGTCCTAAGTGTGAGAAGTGGCTAGAAGCCATGAAATCTAAAATGATTTCCATGTGCACAAACCAGGTTTGGACCTTGGTAGAGCCTCATGTAAGAGTTAATCATATAGGATGTAAATGGGTCTTCAAAAAGAAGACTGACATGGATGGTAAGGTACATACCTATAAGGCAAGACTAATTTCTAAAGGTTATAAACAAATTCATGGGATAGACTATGATGAAACCTTTTCACCAGTTGTAATGCTTAAATCTATTCGGATTTTACTTATTATCGCTGTATATCATGATTATGAAATATGGCAGATGGATGTCAAGACTGCTTTCCTTAATGGGAATCTTCTTGAGTAAGTGTACATAAAACAACCTGAAGGATTTGACATACCCGAAGAAGCCCAAAAGATATACAAGTTACACCGATCAATCTACGGATTGAAGCAAGCTTTTAGAAGCAGGAATCTTCATTTTGATGAAACTGTAAAACAATATGGATTCATAAAGAATTAAGACGAGCCTTGTGTCTACAAGAAGGTTAGTGGGAGCATGATCGTTGTCCTGGTATTATATGTAGATGACATATTATTCATTGGAAACAATATCCCTACCTTGTAACAAGTAAAAACTTGGCTAAAGTATTGCTTTTTGTAACACGGTGGGAGAACTGACTTTAGTTATGTTGCAGATAGCAAGAGTCGCCACCGACTTTTATTTTATCCAAAAGGAAAGGGTATAAAAGAACAGGAAAGACCTTAAGAGATATTTTTGGGTCCGGGGGGTAGGTTATGTAAAGGGAAGGTGTTAGCACCCTTTACATCCATGGTTATCCATGGGCTCTTAGTTACTTAGCTCACTTTTGAATTGTTTTTGAAAGTGTAGTGTGTGAATAGAAAAATTTTCAGAATAGTTGATAATGATCCATGTATGGATGCGTAAAAACTTGTTTTTGAAAATTTGTTTGAAATTTGTTAAGTGTGAAAAAGTTTTTGAAGTGAGCAAGTACATAAGAGGAACCTACCCTAAAGTTTTAAGTCTTTCTTATTCTTTATCCTTTCATTGGTAAGACTATCCCTACTATTAAGGAGTAGGTAGTCATTACCTTGGATGTAAGGGACATGAGAGGGACATTCTGTTTTATGAAGGCAACTGTGGGGTGTAATAAGCATATAGGAGGGACTATCATCATTATTCGAAGGGACTTGATCTTTAAAGGCAACCATTAGGGACTTGATGATTTTTCTTTTAAGGGACTTACTTTATACACCCCACTTGACCTTATTCGTAGGCAACTTGAGGGATAACCTTAGAAAGTGAGATGGCGATTAAAATCGACTTACGTGTGTGAGTGTTTAATTTAATTATCTTATGATTAAAAATGATCTAATTTGATTTTAAATAGAATACATGTTTTTGCACTCCCTAATTACTAACCATAGCAACAATTAAATAATTAAATATTACAAAATTTACATCCGAGAAACAATTACATAATTATAAGCAAAATAATAAAAATAATTAGCAAGATATAAATAAATAAGCAAAAATAATGAATAAACAATAAATAAATAAATAAAGGGTTAGTGATAATAATAATTAAAAAAATAAGGTTAGTGGAAATAAATAATTAAATTTAATGAAATAATAATAGTTAGAAAAAAAAGAAACATGGTTAGAGAAATAATAAAAATATAAGATAATAGTAAATAATAAATAATAGTATAGTTAGTAACAATAATTAGATAAATTAGATAAAAAATATTATAATGACATAATTAGGATAATAAACAAAAAATTTGATTTTTAATATATAAACGTTTATTTAGAAACATGAATAATTAAATAATTACTATAAAAAATTTTAAACATAATATAATTATAAATTTTAATCATTACAAAAATTTAATTATTTATTAAAAATATTTAGACATTATATGAAGAAAGTAAACTTTAAGTATCATATTCACAAAAAAAACATATTTACAAAATTTTATATTAAGTATTTATATTTATAAGATTTAATTTAATTTACAAAAAAATTATATTAAATAAATATATACATACTAACTACATTAAAAATTAGAAAAAATAAAAATTATTTGGAAAAATAAAATTAGGTTTGATTAAGGTTCATTTAGAAAATATTTTTAGGGTTTGTTTAGAAAATTAGGGTTTATTTTATTTACAAAATATTTGAATTAATATACCTATATTTTAACTACATGAATAATAATACAATTTAAACAAACAAGCATTTAGAATTTTGGAAAATAATTTTAAGGACTATAACACATAATGTACATATAAGAGAAATTATAAGTTTAATTATTTAGAAAAATAGTAATTGAATTAAGAAAAATAAAACAAAATAAATAGAAATCAAAACCTGGTGGAGCTGGGGTTTGAACCCAGTCCTCCCTGCTTGCAACACACAAAACACACCACTGGGCTGCCCTCACGTGTGTGTCATCATAGAGAGAGAAAAGAGTTTTGTGCCTTGTCTGGAAAATCAAGAAAATAATAGAAGCAAAAAAAAGGCCTGGGGGAGGATTGAACCCAGGACCTTATAATTACACACGCGCGCGCTTTACCACCTGGCTGGGAGAGCCTTCCTGTTAGTTGAATGGCAATGGACTATAATATATTAAGTCTTCTATTATCCTGAAAAATAAGAACAAAAACAATGCACTAGCCAAGAATCGAACCAGTGTCCTCATGATATACGCGTGCTAACTTTACCACTGAGACAAACATGCGTTTGCGAAATATAATCAGGACTAATTCATATTATTTTTAAACAAAATTTGAATTTAAGACAGGCGCGAATGATCTTCATCTTCTTCCCTATACCTGCACTTTTTCCTGCGAAAATTGCTGGAAATTTACCTGCGAATTCTCCTATATTCAAAACCTGCAAATTTCAATCATCACCAATACGCAACCATTCATTAAATCAAGCATAGGGTTATGATCCCCACGTCACATACAGTAAATCCATGGCCTCAAAATTAATTTATGAGTCCTAAATCAAAGAACCCCAAAAATCATTCAAGAACCCTAGCTATGGCCGATTCGGATTCATGGCATGAAACTCCAATTTCTTTGTCCAGAAACCTTCAAAAACTCAATACAAACATTATTAACCAAACAAAATTCGTGGAGATGCATTAAGTTAGTGAAACCGAAAAACAAATATTCAAGCACATGAAGAGTTCGGATTATGCATTATGGGATGACTTTGATGCTTATGAGTATTGGTTTAGGATCAATGAAACCCAAGGAATCTTGTAGTGTCCTTATTTTACCTTCTAATGCCCTGCAAATTGGAAATCCGAATATGAGTTTTCAATGGATTTTTGATGTTTTGAACTTACACTATAAGGCTGCCAATTCGTGAATGAATGTTAGGTTTGTGTTTAGTATATATATGTGAGTGAATTAGGTTAAGAAAACTCATTGGTTGTGTGGAGATTTGATCCAAAAAAGATTGAAAAAGATCATGGTGTAAAAGTCAAATATTTGTTCATGAAGACTTGCTATTCTTGTACCAATCTCATGATTCCTTTCCTCTTTAATTCTAATCACCAATTAAGACTTTCTAGAAGCATTATCCAAATAAAATCTTTAATTTTCATCTTTAATTTTTATTTAAAATGATTTTTAATGATTTAAATCAAATTAAATAGAAATAAAAATAATAAAAATCAGATTTTAAATGGTTTGGGTCGTGCATAGTACTAGTGTATGGATTGGATCACAATTTGGGCAGCCCATTTGGAAAAAAGTGATTTTAAACCTCCATTTTCAACATAAACCATCACAAAATTTCCCAACTTTGCAAGGGCACATCTCCCTCAATTTTAAAGGTATGAGGGTGTTCTTGGACTTTTTGGAAAGCTTGAAGAGTCCTCTAAACAACCCCATTGGTTTCAGGTCCATATCATTTACCAATATCAAGTTATGCCCTTTTGAAGTTGTTGACTTTTTGTTGACTTTTGAAATGACCTATAATGTCTTAGCTCATATCTTCCAAATGAAGCATTTTTGGGCTTAACTTGCAACATCAAAGTTGTAGAGAATTCAATTTCCTTCAAAATGAGCTTTGGATGGAGACTTGGTGATGAAGTATGTGAAAGTTATGGCTGGTCAAAGTTCAGTTGACTTTTACTGAGGAAACCCTCATTTAGAAACTCCTGATTATTGATGATCTGGAATCTCCTTGATGAATCATGATCAACCCTTGATCAAATGATGAATTTTACTTCATATACTTGATGTTGGCAAAAAATCATGAAGTTTGACTTTGGTTTGACCACAGTTGACCTCAGTTTGACTTTTTAACTGCACTGACTGATTTTGACTTATCTGATCATCTGACTGAGCAAACTTTTGAGAAAAGTCTTGAAACTTGACATGGGGGTTCTTACACACATATAAGATGTTATGAAACTCACTTGAGGTATTGGAAGTCCATTTAGCCTGATTAAAGTCAAAACCCTAGTTTTGGATGCACTGCCTAGGAGGTGCCTTGTCTAAGGGAATTATCATTTCTTCTGACCAATTGTGAACTTTGTGAACCTTGTGAATCTTCATAAAGTGTCTTGTGAACCTCATGGGAGGTATTGTGAAGCTTGTGAACCTTGTGAACCTCATGAAGTGGCTTTGTAGACCTCATGAACCTCAGGAGAGCTTTGTAATCATTGTGAATCTTGTGAACCTTGTGAACCTTCAAGAAGTGACTTGTAGACTTCGTGAACTTCATGAAAGGTCTTGAAGATGTTGAGAAACTTGTGAACCTTGTGAACCTTCATAAAGTAACTTGTAGACTTCATGAGCTTCAAGAAAGGTATTGAAAGCATTATAGAGCTTGTGAACCTTGTGAACCTTCAAGAAGTAACTTGTAGACTTCATGAACCTCATGAAAGGTCTTGAAAGCATTGGGAAGCTTGTGAACCTTGTGAACCTTCTTAGAACACAAAGTCTTGTATTGTGAGGGCAAATTTTGGGGTGCAACACTTTTCTATGAAGGACCTTGGTGAAACAACCTATATATTAGGAATCAGGATCTATAGAGATAGATCACAAAAACTACTTGGCCTAAGTCAGAGTACATACAGAGACTAAGTGTTGAGACACTTTAATATGCATGATTCCAAGAAAGGATTCATACCTATGCAACATGGCCTATGTCTATCAAAAACACAATCCCCTTCAACTAAGGAAGAAAGGGATCGCATGAATAAGATTCCATATGCATATGTAATAGGATCTATCATGTATGCCATGTTATGTACTTGAACATATGTCTCGTATGCTTTAAGTGCAACGAGTATGTACCAATCCAATCTCGGTGATGCTCACTGGGTAGCTGTCAAGAATATCCTTAAGTACTTGATAAGGACCAATGATACATTCTTAATATATAGAGGTTAGGAAGAGCTCGTGGTAATTGGTTACACTAATTCTAGCTTCCAGACAGATTAGGATGACTTTAGATCGCAATATGGTTATGTGTTATGCCTAAATGGTGGCGCTGTGAGCTGGAAAAGTTCAAAGCAAGAAACAGTTGTTGATTCTACAATCGAGGCCGAGTATATTGCTGCCTCAAATACAACAAAGGAAGATGTTTAGATCAATAAGTTCATTAGTGAACTTGGCATATTCTCTAGCATTGTGGATCTTATTGATCTCTATTGTGATAACAATGGTGCCATCACACAAGCTAAGGAGCCTAAATCTCACCAATGATTCAAACATATACTTAGGTGTTATCATCTCATTCAAGAGATAATAGATCATGGAGATGTGAAGATATGTAGAGTACATACACTTGACAATATTGCAGACCCACTAATAAAACCTCTTGCGCAGCAGAAGCTTGATGATCATACTAGATCTATGGGTATTAGGGGTATGCCTGATTGACTCTAGTGCTAGTGGGAGATTGTTGGTGTAAGCTCTAGAGGCCAATAATTTGGTACTTGTATCGAATTATTTATTAATAATAAAAGGCATTTCTTTATTATGTTTGTTTTTCCAAAATGATAAAGTACCTAGAATAGCTAGTTCGTTTAATAAAATATTAAGTGTGACTTAATCATGAGATTCCATTAAACATAAAGACACTATTCTTAAAGCATCCATATTCGAGCTTTAATGTGAAATGGGATAGCCTTAAAGCATTAAGACTATTATGTAGATAGACTGATGATCATATCTCATGGATCATGGATAAGGAGTTATCAAGTCTTGACATATGTATGAATATTATGAGTAATATTTATACTATGTACATTCTGTAATTGGCATAAATTTTGTAAAACCAATATACCAGCATTATATATGTACAAGATCTTTGCAAATGAAAAATATATTAAGCAAAGAATCCTCTTGTGTGCGCCCAAACATGTTGCGTTGAAATGTTTCAACATCTGGATCAACATGTCAAAGAAGATGTCAAGACAGTTCATTCGACATCATAAACTGCTGAAGATGGATTGAATACTTTGTTAGGTTTCAACAAAAACAAAATATTATTTAAGATTTAAATCAATCCAATGGAGTTGATGTAAAAGATCTTGAAGACTCAAATTTACATTGAAGACAAATATTGAAAAATATAGAGTTTCTATATTTAGAGATATTTTAGGAGTTTTTATATTTGAAGAACTTTTTGTATATTCGTAGAAGATTTTTCTGCATAATTTGTAGCAGCTATTGTTGTGATTGTTTAGGCCCAAATCCAGTTAGGAATAGGTTATAAAAGAAACCTTGTAACCTAGTTTAGAACTAACCAACCAACCTAAAATGTAAACATTATTAGGATTGTATTCTTGTGGAAGCCGTGCGCAACAAGAAACCATGTTGTGGTTGTTTTATTCGTAAACGTCGAAGCTACTAAGTAAGATGTGTATTGTACTTAACTGAAGCTGCTAAGCAAGGTTAATGTATTGTCATGGAAGCGTGGCTTTTGTTTTGAATTGTTGTGTAGGTAAAGAGTCGTGAATATCAACAACTGACTGATGAAGACTGTGAGACATCACTGAGGTGATTGGAAGGGAGGATGAGTTTCTCATATTTAGGAGATCCTAAGTAGAAGTTGCACGGGTAGTGATTAAGTGATTAGATTGTAAACTGTAGGTGTTTGCTGAGAAGTCTTTGAATTGATACTACATAGTGGATTTCCTTCCTAGCTTGGTATCCCTCAGAGTAGATGAGTTAGCATCAAATTGGGTTAACAATTTGAATGTGTTCTTTACAGCTTTCAGTTTATTTTATGCAGTATATGTGCTGAATGTCATATCATATGTTTAAACATTCTGAAGAATGTTTGAAACTGATATATCATAATTTTAAAAGTGTTGTTGTTTGTGCCTTGCCATGTTTATATGTAACAGATAAGATGTCTCAACATCATTTTCGACATCTGAGTCTGTTATACCAGAATTTCAATTGGTATTAGAGCAAGCATCCTAGTCTGTTTCTAGATGAAATTCAAGGGGGATACTTTCTGGTTCATGGTCAAGGTAGAAGGGTTCAACTGAAAAGATGTTTTGATGTGTGAATGGTCCCTAGAAGTGGAGGATGGACTGTTTTGATGTTATAGCATGGGGTTATGCTGCTATTGTGACATGTTTGATTTATTTTCAAACCTTTGGCTATTGGTGTCACCTGGAGATATTGGAAGGGTTAATTTGTAACACTTGGAGCTTTTGAGGAGTTTTGTATCCGATGCTTATCTATCTGATAACTCCTTTTGTTTGAGAATGTTTCTCTTCTCTAGAGATATATCCTATGATGTTGGGGATATATGTCTATCTGCTTCTGTTAATTACGCTAATGACACTTGAAGACTCTTTTTCAAGTCCACTCAAGGCATGGTGAAGAGAAGTGGTTGTTTGGAGATCTAAAAACTTTTTTAAACAGATTTATCTCTTGTCAGCAGATCTCTATGTGATCCTTGGAATGATGTCTTATCCCATGATAGAACACACATAAAACTTAGGCATGATTTTGTTGTCCAAGGAATGGCTATATAGATGCTTGGGTGCTAAACTATTGTGTTTATTTCACACATGTTTGGAACCTACTCCTGATATGGAAGAGGAGGCATCTGTATGGTATGTCTAAGAAGGTTCTGGCCCTGGAGCCTCTCTTAGCTATGTGTGTTGATCAAGGTGTGATCAACATGTCTTGTTCTCCTGAGAACAGTTTATTTCAGCTCCTTGCTGCATGAGTGAAGTACCTGAGCTTCAAGGAGTATTATTTCAGAGAGACTCCTTGTACATGAAGTTCAAGTTGTGTCAATGGTGGAGTTGACTGATATGGATATAGCTTATCAATATCTACATTATGTGTGAAGACATCTCAAGTCAGACAGTCTGAATACTGGGTCTGAATGAGAAGTCTGTATTCCAGCTGCTGCATATGTTTGTTTTTTGGTCTGGTCAACTACTGATGGTTGATTCTTTTGTGTTCCCCTACCTATGTATGGATTACTATGATGGGTGTCTTCAAAACCATAGTAATATGTGAAGTTGTGACTGATACCGATGTCTGAAAAAATGTTAGAACATCATCTCAAAAGGTGTCAGATGCATGCAGAAGAAGAAGTCAGACTCATGCCCTACCTTGTGTGAGAAGGTAATACTATCTGACCTATAGTAAATACCTTGACGAGAGACTTGGTGTTTTTCTATTGTTTGTATTATGCATAAAAGTGAATACTTTGACGGGAGACTTAGTATTTATCTGGGAAATATGTATATCTACAATCTGAATCTTATGGTTCAGAAAATGTAATGAGTAACTAATGCTTATCTTCAAAAGGAGCTTTGGTTGTTCATTAAAGGGGGAGTTAAGAAGTGTTATTTATGGTCTATGGATGCAAGAATGCAGATTTTTGTTTGGAAGGTGTAGCTAGAGTTTGTTCTTCCCATGATAAGGAAGGTGTGTACAATCATTAAGTTATTATTGATAAATGATCAGGACTTTGTGAAGATTGCTTTACTCAGGGAGAATTGTCATCCTTGGTATAGCTGCAAAGTGTAGTTCTAAACTATTCCTTCTGAAGATTCAGATAGTGGCAGGTTTGAAGACTTTGGAGAAACATTGGAAGTTTCTCATCAATATGTGATATTGGTAGGAATTTCTGCAAAACCAACAGAATGGAGGTTGTTTACTCAAACTTGGTTGATGAATCAAGTCTATGAGAGCATGGAACTCTTGTTCTATTAAGGGAGTGTAAACCCATAATTTCGACAGACTGAAATTAAGGGTTTGAGGTCATCTTTGTCGAAGGATAATAAAAGGAAGAAAATTCAAGAATTGCTGACAGGATTTGAAAACTCCATTGTTTCGACAGAAAGGCAAATGCTGTTCTGGCAGAATAGAGTTGGGAAGTTATTTAGTTGAGCGTTTCGACAAAAGAAAGTTGTCTTTCGACGTTTTCGACAGGAGAGGGTTTTGACAAAAAGCAGGGTTTGACAGATGTTGGAAGAGTTGTTTCTTCTTTAAAAGGTTTCGACAGTTTGAAGAGGTGTAAGGTTTCGTCACTAAAGAAGGGAATTCAAATTCAAAAGGTTGTAACCTTTGGCAGTTGGACACATGGAAGTTTTAGAGAAGAAAATTACATGCAGGCTGACACTTGTCATTTAGTTATAGTTTTTCCGTTCTAAAGCAGTTATTTTGTTTGTATATAAATAGGATAGTTTGTGTTTAGAATAGGTGTGTGAAAATTGATACAAAATTCCTGTAAAAACTCTAAGTACCCAGTGTGAGAGAAAATGAGTCTGATATTTGGAACCATGTACGTTTGAACACCATTTATATTTCAGAGTTATTTAAATTACTTGTTCATTCTTAAAGTTCATGTTATTTTTTTAAACTTTATTTACTTTTCTGCAAGTTTACAGCCTTCGACACTTTCTTCTTATGCTCGTTTAAAACCTTTACTTTATTTTCATTTTTTAACTTAAAGTTTTACTTTACTTGTAAAAATCAAAGTTTTTAACACTTTGACAATATTGATGAAACAAACCACAAATTTATCACAAACTCTAAGAATAGTTCGACAGAATCAAATGCACATGTCTCCCAGGACTTTTTTGGTTGGTCCTGCAAGTAACCCAGTTTTCTGAAGAAATTGGTTAACCAGAGGTTGTTCGCCAGACACCACTGCGAACAAATTGGCACACCCGGTGGGACTAGTGCATTAGACAATTATCTAATAAAGAACTTCTTAGACAAATTGTTCCTTGCTACGTTGTATGATTCTTAGAAGCGGTAAACTAGCCGTAACCGACGTAGAGAGACCAAAGAGAACAAGAAGAAGAAACATGGCTAACTTGCCAAATACTTCAAACATTCCTGACGAAACAATACCAGTTTCCAATCCTGTCCCTTCGTCAGGAACAATACCAGCGTCTGGCCCTGTTTTAGAACAAATTAGGCCTCCTTTGGGGGATTCCATACCAACGGGTTCAGGATCCCAGAATGTGCCTAGTTCTTCCACCATAGGACAAGCCAGACCCCTTGGAACCCCTCCCCCTGGAGGAAATACATTCAGGCCATATCTGAATTATTCTCAGCCTTTGACTGGGAGGGAACAACCATATGGAATGCCAACTTCAATGATGGCAAGCCTACATAATTCGTCACCATTATTCTCTGATGCTATGGTTCAAGTATCATCACCATTGCAGGGATCTGGATATGGTGGAAATGGAAATAGAATGAATCAAATTCCACCAGGTTTCCATATGCCCGCTATGACAAACCATTCTACACAAGTAATTCGTCAACAGATGGATGAAAGCAATCATGATATGGTGCAGGCTTTGACACAACAAATGGGAGAAGTGTTCAATCCCTTGATACAAAACACTACCCAAACAAACCAAATATTGGCAGAACAAATGGCACGCATTGCTAACTTTTTTGGAGTCCCGCAAGCACAACAAAGAATGCAATTAAATCAGAATCCTGCCAATAGGGCTGTCGAAGAGGAACTTACTATAAACCAAAGGCCATTGGGGAACCTTCATGAAAATACCAGGGGCCAAGAGGTGGTAGTTGAACAACCTAATGTAGAAGAGCCTATTCGACAGGAACCAAGAAGGATAATAGTCCAGAGAAACCAAAATGCTGACGAAGTATTACAACAGAGAATGCGTTACAATAACATGCCCGTCGAAAATAATATTGCCACCATGGTGGAGAGAATAATGGCACAAAATGGAGTAAACGTAGGATTACAAAGGCCTAGTTATACTTCCCCCTTGTCTGAGTTTGTCTTACAACAAGAGTTACCACCAAGGTGGAAAGTCCCCAAATTTACAAAATTTTCAGGGGATACTAGTGAGTCCACCATAGAACACGTGGCACGTTATTTGATAGAGGCAGGAGAGATTGCTAATAATGATAACTTAAGAATGAAATATTTCCCAAGTTCTTTGACAAAAAATGCTTTCACTTGGTTTACATCACTTCCTGCAACTTCAATTTTTACTTGGACCCAATTAGAGAGATTGTTCCATGAACAATTTTATATGGGACAAACCAAGATAAGTTTGAAAGAGTTGGCAAGTGTCAAAAGAAAATTTTCTGAACCTATAGATGATTATTTGAATAGGTTTAGATTGTTAAAAGCCAGATGCTTTACGCAAGTGCCGGAACAAGAACTAGTCGAAATAGCTGCAGGGGGTCTAGATTATTCCATAAGGAAAAAACTAGATACCCAGTACTTGAGAGACATGGCACAACTGGCAGACAGAGTGAGGCAAATAGAAAGACTAAAAAATGAAAAATTTAGATCAAATAAAAACAAGAAGGAAAGAGTGGCCTATGTAGGAATAGTGCAAGAAGATGATTATGACGAAAACGAACCAGTCATTTTCGACCAGCAAGAAATTGATCTTGCAGAATTAAAACAAGGCCCTCCATATTCTTGTAAAGTTTTAGCCCCGTCGAATGGAAAAAATCCAGTCGAAGTGGAAAAGAATGACAGGTTCCCTAAAAGAACCTATACATTCAACATCACCAAGTGTGATGAGATATTTGATTTATTAGTCAAAGATGGTCAGTTAATAAAACCAGCAGGCACTAAAGAGCCTCCTGTAGACCAACAGAAAAAGAGAGGTTTTTGTAAATACCATAATTTCTTGGGTCATAAAACTTCTCAATGTTACCTTTTCAGGGATCTTGTCCAGAATGCAATCCAAAATGGAAGGCTGAAGTTTGGAGACAAAAGCAAGCAGCAGATGAAGATTGACTCCAATCCCATGCAGGTTGTGGAGGCCAATTATGCTGAACCAGAAATGGTAAACGTGGTCGAAATGGAGATCATGGCAGAAGAAAATTTTGAAATGGTAGAAGTTACTGAAAGCTTCGACACCAACTTCACCATGATAGAAGCTGCTGAGGGTTTCGACACCCATGTCAATGTGGTGGAAGAAGGTGATAATTCTACTAACCAAGGTGAGGAAAAAGAAGTCAAAGTTTATGAAGACTTCAACAATGAGAATGCCATTGAAACTACTGAAGGTTTCGACGGAAGAAATACAGTCAATGTGGGAGGAAGCTTCGACAAGAAAAACTATGAAAGAGATGCTGAGCAAGGGGTGATCTGGGACACTTTGGGAGAGTCAAATGGGAAGTTCGATTTCATGGTGAAATATTCAGCACCACCAAGCTCCAAAACAGATATAAACAAAATCAAACCCACAGGATGGGGAGATTCTTTCAAAAACAATGACGAAGAAGAGGATAACGAAACCCTCACTGTCCAAAAAGAGGCCACTGAGGGCCTTGATCAAGATGAGGTCAAGACAACAGGGACTGATGACAATCCCCTTACTGTCGAACCAATAAACAGTGGTACCACCAGAACTGAAGAACATCCTGTCGAAAGGGTTGCACACTGCTGCAAATACATCTATAAGGGCTTACACCCAAAAGACAATGTGAATCAGTCAAAGGAGAACATCCCAGAGGAAATGATGCTAGTCGAAAAAATGAACAAATTAAAAATTACAACTGAACAAAGTGCTGGGATTCATATGGTGGAAATCACTCAAAAGGGAGGACCAGACACCAACAAGGGAAAGAAACGTCAAGAGAAGCATCAGAAGCTGGTTTACCCAGAAGAGAACGAGAGTCTTGTCGAATTCATCCAGAGGTGTCAAAGGAAGAATGCAGAAGTCATGCTTTGTCCAAGATGCAGTGCTGTGTTCGACAGGAAAGCAGCTGATGACTTAGAAGCAGCAGAAAAGACCCAGAGAAAAAGAAATTGGGGAACAGCCCCACCAACCAGAAACGAAAGATTCGACCCAAGAAGAGGGAAGCATCACAGTCAAGGGGTGGGAGAAAGACGTTTCATCACCTACAAACCATCCAACAGGCCAAATGACGACAAATGGGTTCAGCCTATAAGGGATGCCCAAGGTCAGAAGAGATGGAAGAGTTTTGAAGTGAACAGGGGTCCTTCAATGGAAATTAAAAAGGAGGCAAAGCCAAAATACGTCTCTGAAAACTACAAAGGGAAGAATCCTATGTCCAGATCCCAATGGAGAAGATTCCAAAGGCAGAAGAAAACTGAAAAGAAAACTGTAGAACACCAAAGGGTTGGGCAGAAGGAAGCTGAATCAAGCAAATGTGTGCAGATCACAAACAAGGGGATACCTCTGGCAGAAAAAAAAAACCTTCAGAAGAATAGATCTAGTAACACCACAGAGATGCAGAAAACAAATAACAGAATGCCAGTGGACGAAGAAGTCACAGATGAATTTAGTTCAGAATCAGACGCCTCTTTCGACGTAACTTGCAATGTGGTTTCTGTGCTGCCCAGAGATTATGACAGGATAATGGAAGTCGAAGATGAAGAGGATGACATGGCAGATGACAGCATAGGCTTGAAGCCTGTATGCTACTACATAATGAACAATGGCTGTGTCGAAGAGCAAAATGCTTTCTTCGAAAAGCCAGATGATGCAATGAAGGCTCACTTAAAGCCCCTCTTCATAAAAGGGAAGGTAGAAAACGTGGGGGTCAACAAAATTCTGATAGATGGTGGAGCAGCTGTAAATTTAATTCCTCATTACATGATAAAGAGGATTGGGAAAGATGACTCCGACACTAAGCCTCACAATATGGTGTTGTCCAACTATGAAGGTAAAGTAGGAACAACACTGGGAGTAATACAACTAAACTTGACTGTAGGATCCATCACCAGGCCTACCATGTTTGTGGTGATAGCATCAAAGGCAAATTACAACTTACTGTTGGGAAGAGAGTGGATCCATGGGATTGGGGCTGTACCATCCTCCATGCATCAAAGGATAGCAATCTGGAGGCCAGATGGGATTGTCGAAAACATAGAAGCAGATCAGAGTTACTTCACAGCTGATGTGAACAATGTCACTGGTCGTAACTTCGACAAAAATCTAGCCCACATAGCACCATGCAATCCTGCTGCTTTCGACCTAACAGCTTTCAACAATGCTTACTGTTCCATGTACCTCCATCCTACGCATGGTTTCCAGTGGGATAAAGAAATAATTGGGGAGACAAATTACACTTGGGGAACTGCCCATGTCAATCCAACTGGGTGGGGGAGTGAGTTCAGTGAAAATGACTGAGGCATCAACATTAGAAAAGATTTCGGCTTATATAGCCGAAAAACAACTCAAAGCGGCCCTTGAGGCTGAAGTAAGAAACATGGCTGTCGAAGCCAGCACTCAGGTTGTCGAAGGACAACATCCTCAAGGAAATATTGAGGAGCAACATGCAAATCAGAGTTTTGAAGAAGACTCAAATGGTGAATGGCAGAATCAAAGACTTGATGCCATTTATGATGACGAACCTTTGGGGTTCGAAAAGGATCCAACCTCAAACAATATGAAAATGGTGGCACAGGATCCTTTAGAGGAGATTAATCTGGGTCTGGGGGCAGAAAAAAGGCCCACTTACATCAGTGCCAAGTTGAATCCTCAACTCAGAGTCGAAATAATCCAACTGCTGAATGAGTTTAAAGACTGCTTCGCCTGGGATTATGACGAAATGCCTGGTTTAGACAGAAGTTTGGTGGAATTGAAGTTGCCAATACTGGAAGGGAAGAAGCCAATAAAGCAGACCCCCAGACGCTTTGCACCTGAGATTCTGTCGAAAATCAAAGAAGAAGTCGAAAGGCTTCTAAAATGCAAATTCATCCGTACAACAAGGTATGTCGAATGGATTGCTAATATTGTTCCTGTGATTAAGAAAAATGGCACATTAAGGGTGTGTATTGATTTTAGAGATCTAAACTCAGCCACCCCTAAGGATGAGTATCCTATGCCAGTAGCAGAAATGCTAGTAGATTCTACAGCAGGCCATGAGTATTTAAGTATGCTTGATGGCTATTCTGGTTACAACCAGATTTTCATTGCTGAAGAAGACGTTCCAAAAACAGCTTTTCGTTGTCCAGGAGCAATAGGAACATATGAGTGGGTAGTCATGCCCTTTGGTTTGAAAAATGCTGGAGCTACTTACCAAAGGGCTATGAATTCTATTTTTCATGATTTCATCGAAACATTTATGCAAATTTATATAGATGACATTGTGATTAAATCTGCTTCAGGCTTGGACCACATTAACCATCTTCGACAGTCCTTTGAAAGGATGAGGAAGTTTGGTTTGAAAATGAATCCTCTTAAATGTGCTTTTGGTGTGCAGGCAGGGGACTTCTTAGGCTTTGTGGTCCACAAGAAAGGGATTGAAATTAATGAGAACAAAGCTAAAGCAATAATGGAAGCAAAAGCGCCATCGACAAAAAAGGAATTGCAGTCTCTACTAGGGAAAATCAACTTTCTCAGAAGGTTCATCTCCAACCTTAGTGGAAAGACTCAGGCCTTCTCACCTCTGCTTCGACTGAAGAAGGAAGGTTTCACTTGGGGGCAAGAGCAGCAAGATGCCTTCGACAAGATCAAGGAGTATCTGGCAAATCCTCCAGTTTTAATATCTCCTTGTCGAAAAAGAAGCATGAGGCTCTACATATCAGCATCTGACAAAACATTAGGAAGTATGCTTTGTCAAGAGGATGAACATGGCGTCGAAAGAGCCATTTATTATCTCAGCAGAGTCTTAAATGATGCTGAAACTAGATATAGTATGATAGAGAAATTATGTTTATGTGTATATTTCTCTTGTATAAAATTGAAGCATTATATAAAACCCGTTGATGTACATATATCTTCTCATTTCGACGTAATAAAACATATGTTGTCTAAATCTATTTTACATAGTCGAATTGGAAAATGGGCTTTAGCCTTGACTGAGTATTCTTTAAAATATATGCCTCTAAAAGCTGTTAAAGGGCAAGTAGTTGCTGACTTCATAGCTGACCACTCCATACTTGGAGATGAGACAAATTATGTCGAAAAAGAGCCTTGGAAGTTATATTTTGATGGTTCCAGTCATAAAAATGGAACAAGTGTTGGGGTATTGATTATTTCTCCCAATAAAATTCCAACAAAGTTCAAGTATAAAATAGAAGGATTCTGTTTAAATAATGAGGCAGAATATGAAGCTTTAATTGCTGGACTTGAAATTTTGTTGGAACTGGGGGCAACAGAGGTCGAAATAATGGGTGACTCTGAGTTGGTGATAAAGCAATTGACGAAAGAGTATAAATGTGTCAAAGAAAATTTGATCATGTACTTTGTGATAGCCAACAGATTCCTCAAGAGATTCGACAGTGTAGTTTTTAGACACATTCCCAGATTAGAAAATCAAGAAGCAAATGACTTAGCTCAGTTGGCTTCAGGGTATAAAGTGTCGAAGGAAAATCTGATGAAGGTTGTCGAAGTAAGAGGCAAGGTCTTATCCACCAAACTATCCCCATCTGATTTGGAGACAATGAGATTGGGATATGGTGATGAAGAGAACTTTGAGATTTTCAATATAGGTGATCTAGAAGTTGGAGATTGGAGAAAACCCATCAAAGATTATTTACAAAATCCAAATCAGACAGTCGAAAGAAAGATAAAGTACAGAGCTATAAGTTATGTACTCTTTGGAAATGAACTGTTTAAAAAGACTGCAGAAGGAGTTCTATTAAAATGCCTAGGAGAGACTGAAGCTTATATAGCTTTGTCGAATGTACACAGTGGTGCATGTGATGCTCACCAAGCAGGACATAAGATGAAATGGCTATTATTTCGACAAGGAATGTATTGGCCAACCATGTTGAAAGACTGTGTCGAATTTGCAAAGGGTTGTCAGGAATGTCAAATTCATGCAGGCATACCTCATGTGCCAGCAAATGAGTTACATTCCATTGTAAAGCCTTGGCCATTCAGAGGTTGGGCTTTAGATTTGATTGGTGAAATTCGACCAGCCTCTTCAAAAGGGCAGAAGTACATTTTAGTAGGAGTAGACTATTTCACTAAATGGATTGAAGCCATACCTTTGACAAATGTAGATCAGGAAGCAGTCATAGACTTCATCCAGAAACACACAATGTATAGGTTTGGAATACCAGAGACTATAACCACTGATCAAGGATCTGTGTTTACTGGTAGAAATATGCAGGCATTTGCAAGGGAGACAGGTTTTAAGTTGTTGACTTCGACACCCTATTATGCCCAAGCAAATGGTCAGGTCGAAGCAGCCAACAAAGTAGTAATAAACCTGATAAAGAAACATGTGGGTAAAAAACCAAGAAATTGGCATAAGACCCTGGATCAAATCCTTTGGGCTTGTCGAACATCTCCTAAGGAAGCAACTAATTCCACCCCATTTAAATTAACCTATGGACATGATGCAGTATTGCCTGTCGAAATCTGTTTACAGTCAATACGAATTCAAAGACATCATGAGATTCCATCTGAAATCTATTGGAGTATGATGATGGATGAATTGGTTGATTTAGACGAAGAAAGGTTGCGTGCTTTAGAATTAATAAGAAGGCAGAAAGAGAGAGTTGAAAAGTTTTATAACAAAAAAGTAAAATTCAAAGCCTTTTTAGTAAATGATTTAGTTTGGAAAGTGATCTTGCCCATGGAGAAGAAAGACAGAGTGATGGGAAAATGGTCCCCTAAATGGGAAGGACCTTTCAAAATTCTAAGAGTTTTTTCCAATGGTGCGTACGAAGTCGAAGAAATAGAAAAAGACAGAAGAGTGCTGAAAATAAATGGGAAGTACTTAAAGAAGTATAAACCAACATTGCAGGAAATAAAAATAGGAACAAATTAAAATTGCAAACGAAACTTGTCTTCGCCAAACAAATGGCGTGAAATAGCATTACATATAAAAGTGCTAAAAGAAAATATCCTTAAACAAATAAAATTCCTAAGTCCTATTACAAAACTACTGTCGAAGGAAGGTAGCTTTGAGTTCGTCGAATTTTTTCTTTTGAAGTTGGATTCGACGCTCGCAGAGACTCTTGCTGACAGTCATTTCTTCAATCTCCCTGTGAAGTTGCTGGGTTGTTTCTGCATGTTGTAGCCCCTTCTGGAGTTCACTGTCTATTGCTTCCTGATTTGGTTGTTGGAGAGAGGCATGGCGTTCTTTTTCTTGAAGGATTTTCCTTTGAAGATCAGCAATCTGGGCCTGGTAAGCTTGAATATTGCTTTCACACTCAGCAGCAGCCTTAGTGTATTCGTCAGAAAGCTTATTCAGCTCTGAAATCTTTTCTGTCGAAGAAGCCACTGTGTTCCATTCTGAAACTTGCTCTTCAGACTTGGCTGTGATTTTTTGGGAGAATTCTTTTTGTCGAACCAGATCAGCACTAACAGAATCAATTAAGGATATCAAATCCATCACCAAACAGCTTTCCTCAGTCGAAGCCTCCAACAAATTGGCACTTTTCAGGAGCTTCTTCAGATCATATTGAGCAGAAGCATTCTCAGCCAAGACTTCAAACAGGTCAACTCCAAGGATTCTTGTCTTGATCTCATCCATTATGACACTGATTGGTTGGAGGTCGGAAGTGGCCCCTGAAGCTGTCGAACCACTGGGAGAGGAGTCTTGGAAGTTATACCTGGTGTCGAGTAAAGCTTTTAAATATTCAAAGGGTTTTCTAACTTTCAAGCTCTCAATCTCTTCGTGTGACAAGCTTGTCGAATTAGTACCCACAGAAGTTTCAGCAGGAACTTTTGTTGGAGAAGGAATGTGTTGAGAAGTGCCTCCAATGCTCAAGTTGACTCCTGGTTGATTCGACAGAGTGACCTCCTCTTCGACATTTTCTTTGTCAACTATGTTGGTGTCAGTTGGATCTGGAGTTTGTGCATCCTGAGCAATGGCATCTTCGTCAGTTTCTGGTATAGCAGCTGGTGGTGGAAGTGGTGCATCTTGATTTGGAACTATTTTTTCTGCAGTGAAGTCTGGTCGAAGAGGAGAGTTGTTGCCAGAAGATTCAGAATCACTGAGGTCAAATTCATCCAAGGTTTGAGGTCCATGGACACCTGCATCTGGAGTGGCATCATCTTGGAGTCTTTCAGCCAGAGTCCTCTCAGAATTAGAAGGGGCATGCTCTTCTTGGATTGTAGAAGTCTCTTCGACATCAATGACAACCTTCAGAAAATATCAAAGGGAGTCATAAGATAAAGGTACGTGCAGTTAAGACTAAAGATATTGTTTGTCGAAGTGATTACCTGAGGGATTTCAGTATGTGCACTTGAGTCTCCACTTCTTTCACTCCTTGTGGGAATTTTGCTGACTGGACTGGCAGGTGGAGTTCGTCTTTGGACTATAGATCTTTGAGAGGCTACTGTTTTAATTCTTAGACCTTTGTTTCTTTTCAAAGGTTGGGGTTCAGGGGATTCGTCCTCAGACTCCTCGACGCTTTCTTCCTTTTCTTCTGGTTTCCTTTTCTTTGCTGGGGTACGAGTTACCTAAAAAAAAAAAGAGAAGTGTTCAGTATAAGAAAATGTGAAGTACATAAATAAGGAGGGATGCTCTGTTTTTGTCGAAACCTTTTTGACAATTGTAGGAGACTTTTCGACTGTTTTAGAAGAGGTTCCTTCGCCAGCAGTCTTCCTGACAATTCTAACAGCTGAAAAAGAAAAGTTGCATGAACATTGATATAATAATAAAAGGAGTTAGAAGCAAAAAGAAGAATGTAATTTCTTCGACACCTTCAAGAATGGGTTCGTCTACAGTAACATGTTCTATCCCAATATGAAGGTGCCCAGTGAAGTTGTCCAGATGATACTTCGTCGCAACCACACGTTCGGCAGGTTTTTTGTTTCTTTCGCGAAGTAGTTTTAAATCAGATCCACACACAAACCAATCTGGAAATGGAGGACACAAGGCCACTCCAAATTCTGCAGAAGGGAGTGGAGGGAATTTTGGAGGAAAAGTTGTGAATGCAAAGTCATAGTGTGCATGTGGTGGAAGAGATGAAGGAAACCACAACTTATTTAATTTCTCTGTGAATTTGTATTTTAAAGATACTGCTGCTTCAGCTATGGTTCGACGAAGATCATCAGGCCTGTAAATAGTTTCAAAATACTTTTGAAACTTTTGAACTTCTTTGATATGCTGATCTGTACCTTTTTTCTTCTTGTCCTGCACAAAGGTAAAAGCATTTGTCAGAAGAGTAGTGAAGGTTGCTACGTCGAAAAATCTGTTGATGTAATATTCCTTCCACCAGACGTCGAATTCTTCAGTACAGAGGAAGTTTGGTAGAAAAATGGTGGGATAGACCTCCAAAGTTGGGTCGAAAAACTTGTTGTACAGCTCTAAACTTTTGTCGAAGTGGTGAAATGAGTTATAGAAAATGATAGCACCTTTCTTATGGTAGATAGGCTTCGTCTTCGTCTGAATTAATCCAAACTGCCTAGCTACCAAATTGGGTTGGTACACAATGAGGGATAACTTTGTGTTGTTAAGACTATGATGGGAGAAAAAGTGTCTGGGCATGAGGAAAGCTTCCCAAATGGAGATATAGGAGTCTTCATCTTTCTGGTTCTCCACTGGGAGTCTTCTGGTAAACCATCTTGGACCTACTTGTCTGTTGGCGAATGGTGCCATTGAAGGAGAAAATTTGTAGCGTTTGGCGAACATCATGATGTAGCCAGTGAATGCTTGTTGAAGGCTTGTATTATCATCTGTAGGGGTCAGTTGAACCAGCCTAGGCCATTCGACATGCCTTTCTTTTACTGCGTCTTCGACAACTGGCATTTTGATGGGGATGAAGTTTTCAAAAGTGGCATTCAGCCATAATTGTAGGAGCCAAAAAGGGCCTGTAAGACTAATGTTACCTTTGTCCTTAAGGGTTTTGAGGTTGCTTACACTCTCACTTAAGGATTCATAGAGGTTTGCCAAAAGAAGTTCACTCAGGCAGAATGCAACTCCATTATGAAGTTGATTAGCGATAATGATGTAACTTCTGGCTACCTGAAGAGACCTAGTACAGAAAACAAATTTGGCTAACCACAGGGAGAGGAAAGCAATGTGCTCTCTATCAGAGACTTCTTCATTGTTTTCACCTTGGTGATGGGCTATGAAAACAGAATACCCAGCATGCTTTGTGTCGAAGCCTATGGGGTCCTTGTTCAAGTGTTCAGGGTTAAAGATTTCCCCTAAAGGACTAAGGCCAGTTATGGCTGCTATGTCGAATAGGGTGGGAGTCATCATTCCACAAGGTAAGTGGAAAGTATTGTAAGTACTATCCCAAAAATACAAGGAGGCTAACAGCATGTTTTGGCAATAACGGGGACCCTCCTTCGACAATTGGATTAAGTCATAAATACCAGTTTTCTTCCAAAACTTTTCTTTGGCTTTTTCAATCCTAGTAAGCCATGATAGGTAGTCAGAGGGATCTTTCGTCAAAGGGGGACTCCTAAAAATCCTATTTTGGTTTAGATAAGACAGATCTATTTCTGTCGAAGCCATAAGGACTTCAGGTTCTTTTGATGAGGTTTCGACAGGCTTAGGGTTTTTGTTAGCAGCTATGGGTTTAGAAGCAGAATAACAGGGATAAAATTCTTTCAAACGGTTAGGGTCCACAGTGGGATCAAAAATAGGACCTAACATAGCATGATGAACTCCAGAAACAGAAATGGGAATCATTACCTGTGACCTGTAAATGCTTGCCTTTTCCCTTTCATTTGGGGGTTCTGGAAAATACTGTTGGTGCTGTGTTTGTGTGGGCCCAGATAATACGTGAGCAGGAGGAAGATCCATGGTCTTCTTTGTTTTCTTTGCACTACGGCCAGTAGTAGTCTTTGGAGGAGCCATTGATTTGATGAAGAGGTTGAAAGAACAGAAGCTTTGAAAGGCTTGGAAATGGAGTTCTTTACGCTTGGGTAAGAGAAGAGTTGAGAAGGTGGAAAGTATGAAGTGTTGTTGAAAGTGATATTTATAGAGGATGAAATAAATGACTAATAAAGAAAAAGGAAAATGAAAAGATTTTCAGTTGGGAAGTGGAGACGTGCGTTTCTGATCCATTGGTGGAAGTTAAAAAGTGGCAGTTGGTAGGAGGCCATGATTTACCTACAATGTAGGGTTATGGGAGATTGTGTAAAAACGTGGGCTAGACATGACGTTTTAATAAAGTGGAAATCATGATGTTTTCTTGGGACTCAACAAAATCACTTTACAATAAATGCAACTGACAGGAAGTCAAAGGTCACTTCGACAGCAAAAGATATTTCTCCAAGAATAGTCGAAAACATCTTTGCTGGGGGGCAATTTGTAAACCCATAATTTCGACAGACTGAAATTAAGGGTTTGAGGTCATCTTTGTCGAAGGATAATAAAAGGAAGAAAATTCAAGAATTGCTGACAGGATTTGAAAACTCCATTGTTTCGACAGAAAGGCAAATGTTGTTCTGGCAGAATAGAGTTGGGAAGTTATTTAGTTGAGCGTTTCGACAAAAGAAAGTTGTCTTTCGACGTTTTCGACAGGAGAGGGTTTTGACAAAAAGCAGGGTTTGACAGATGTTGGAAGAGTTGTTTCTTCTTCAAAAGGTTTCGACAGTTTGAAGAGGTGTAAGGTTTCGTCACTAAAGAAGGGAATTCAAATTCAAAAGGTTGTAACCTTTGGCAGTTGGACACATGGAAGTTTTAGAGAAGAAAATTACATGCAGGCTGACACTTGTCATTTAGTTATAGTTTTTCCGTTCTAAAGCAGTTATTTTGTTTGTATATAAATAGGATAGTTTGTGTTTAGAATAGGTGTGTGAAAATTGATACAAAATTCCTGTAAAAACTCTAAGTACCCAGTGTGAGAGAAAATGAGTCTGATATTTGGAACCATGTACGTTTGAACACCATTTATATTTCAGAGTTATTTAAATTACTTGTTCATTCTTAAAGTTCATGTTATTTTTTTAAACTTTATTTACTTTTCTGCAAGTTTACAGCCTTCGACACTTTCTTCTTATGCTCGTTTAAAACCTTTACTTTATTTTCATTTTTTAACTTAAAGTTTTACTTTACTTGTAAAAATCAAAGTTTTTAACACTTTGACAATATTGATGAAACAAACCACAAATTTATCACAAACTCTAAGAATAGTTCGACAGAATCAAATGCACATGTCTCCCAGGACTTGTTTGGTTGGTCCTGCAAGTAACCCAGTTTTCTGAAGAAATTGGTTAACCAGAGGTTGTTCGCCAGAAACCAATGCGAACAGGGAGGTGGTTCTTTTAAGTGGCAGAAGAAAGAGTTGAGTTCAATAGTTGGATATGGAATGATAATGTTCAAATATCTAGTTCAACATCAGAATCTCAGTTGGTGAAGTGGCACATAAATTACAGATAGGATGATTTACAACAAGTAGATTAGAATATTCTTATGAGAATTCTGACAAACGTGAAGAAGACAAAGGGTGGAAATTGGCTTTTTCATATGAGGATTCATAAAGGAGGTGATCAAAATGTGGCAATTGATTGATCTCTAAAGTGGATTCGAAGAAGATAATCAGAGTGTGGCAGCTGGTGGTTCTTGAGGATTCTCTTGGAACAAATTGCTATTAGGCAGAAGAGTGATGAGTTGAAGACTCAAGGAGATTTTTTCTTTTTGAAGGTGGATGAGAGTTTATATCTCTTTCTGGATTTTTGATTCAAGCTGATGGCAAAGTATTGTTGAAGATTTTTAGTTCTTGGATAACTATGCTATAGTAAGTCCAGTTGGTGGAGCACATCTAAGATCATGGTGATAAGGTCTTAGTGTGTGGTAAATGTTCTAACTAGGTGTTAGTACATTATCCTGAGTGTTTGTCTACATGGTTTCTAATTTTATCCTACCTAATCATATGGGAGAATGATGAAGTATATGTTCTGTTTGGAAGAAACATGTAGAGTAGACTGAAGTAGACCAGGTATTGATTGCTTGGAAGTCTGATTGTGGTCATTCATTCTAATGACTAAAGTAGTTTGGATGAGTTTTATCTGGATTGTATGGCCTTTGGTGTGTGAAGGCTTAGTGTCAAGAACTTGTGTGCTAGAAGATGTTCAGCTTGTGTAGTCTGTGGTAACTACAAACCAAGAAGGGATCGAGTGTGCTTTGGTACAAGAAGTGAATGTGTTCAATTGGGAATTGAACAAAGGGTGAGTTCTTGAAGACATGAAGACGCGTCTTATGTTTTCCTTTCATCATAGTGCATAGAAGCATGGAGTATCCTAGACAGGGGGGAGTTTGCTACAATTTTGTGCAGTTGATTTTATGGAGTTAAGGGGGAGTAATACCTTAACCAGGTTCTGTGATGTTACACATCATGTTGTGACATGTGCTACTAAGTATGTTTTCCTGATTAATTTTTATTACTTAGTGGTTGTGGTGTGCATGTACTTGTGATTCAAATGATGAGTGTCCATGTGTGTCCAAAAGAATATATGGTATAAGGCTACTGTCTGCGGATTATTTTGGATTCTACATGAAGTATGGACAATGCTGTAGTAGGTTGCCAGAACATATTTCAGAACATGTGAGTTGAGGATGACCAGGTTTGTTGTGTGGATGGTACATGTGTGAAACACGTTCTTATACAAAGCTTGTTTTGGCCAGTTCACTTTATCGGGTGGAGAATATTTTGCGCCTAAAATAACAAGTCTTGACTAATAATGCATCTTCTTTTCAAGGTAACTTTGTTACTTTCAAGGTTAGCTTTATCCTATTTATAGAGAACATCCATTCTCCTTCAGCCAGTGTGTATTTTTCATTCCTCTTCCTTCTGATGGGGTTCTTGTGCTTTTGGGAGAGTAATGCATGGGTTTGGCACTGTGTGGGCTATTTTTTCCAATTTTTGGATAAAAAAGGGGGATAGAAAGGCTGGTGTTGTATTTGGTGCTATGAGGTTGGAGTATGTGTTCCAATGTCTGTATTGGATGTGTTCAGCGTGTGTGGCATGTGTTGATACAGAAACCAGGATGTCAAGATAGAAGTTGTAGCTTAGTCCTTGTGACTTGTGTCCTGAGTTGTAGAATTAGAAAATTGAGTGCCTTGCTCTCTCATGGAACTATTGAACTCTCTAAAGGAATGAGTCTTTCAGATCATGAGGGGTAGTGGTGATTATTCTCTTTTCCCTTTCAAGTGTTGAGAACCTTCTGCCCCACTGAAGGAAAGGAGGCCACTGAGGAAGATGTCAAGCAACATGTTCTAACATGACCAATCCAATAGTTGCTGTTATTTGTTTTTCTGCTGATTTTTGATGTATTTTTTTATATTTGTTTTAGCCAAAATTTGCCAAAGGGGGAGATTGTAAGTTCTGTAATTGGCATAAATTTTGTAAAACAAATATAGCAGCATTATATATGTATATGATCTTTGAAAATGAAGAATATATTAAGCAAAGATCCCTCTTGTGTGCGCCTAAACATGTTGTGTTGAAATGTTTCAACATCTGGATCAACATGTCAAAGAAGATGTCAAGACAGTTCATTCGACATCATGAACTGCTGAAGATGTATTGAATATTCTGTAGGTTTCAACAGAAACATAATATTATTGAAGATTTAAATCAATCCAATGGCGCCGATGTAAAAGATATTGAAGACTCAAATTTACATTGAAGACATTATATTTGAAGATCTTTTTGTATATTTGTAGCAGATTTTTCTGCATAATTTATAGCAGCTATTGTTGTGATTGTTTAGGCCCGAATCCAGTTGGGAATAAGTTATAAAAGAAACCTTGTAACCTAGTTTAGAACCAACCAACCAACCGAAAATGTAAACATTATTAGGGTTGTGTTCTTGTGGCAGCCATGTGCAACAAGGAACCCTTTTGTGGTTGTTTTATTTGTAAACCTCGAAGCTGCTAAGTAAGAGGTGGATTGTACTTAACTGAAGCTGCTAAGCAAGGTTAATGTATTTTCATGGAAGTGTGGCATCTATTTTGAATTTTTGTGTAGGTAAAGAGTCGTCAATATCAGCAACTGACTGTTGAGGACTGTGAGAAACCACTGAGGTGATTGGAAAATAGGATGAGTTTCTTATATTTAAGAGTTCCTAAGTAGAAGTTGCATGGGTAGTGATTAAGTGAGAAGACTGTAAACTGTATGTGTTTGCTGAGAAGTCTTTAAATTGATACTACATAGTGGATTTTATTTCTGGCTTGGTAGCCCCAAAGTAGATGAGTTAGCATCGAACTGGGTTAACAATTTGAATGTGTTCTTTACAGCTTTCAGTTTATTTTATGCAGTATATGTGATGAATGTCATATTAGATGTTTAAACATTCTGAAGAATGTTTGAAACTGATATATCATAATTTTAAAAGTGTTGTTGTTTGTGCCTTGTCATGTTTATATGTAACAGATAAGATGTCTCAACGTCATATTCGACATTTGAGTCTGTTATACCATAATTTCATACTGGATTGACCCACTATGAGAGTACTACATAGAATGTTATGCAAAGTGTCATAAGTTACTCTCCTGGTGATAATGGTGTATACCACCCTTCGACCTGAAACTATTATGGACCCTAGATGTAGAGTCAAGTACTTTATTATTGATCAAACATTTTCTGTAACTGGATGATCATAAAGACATTTGATGGGTACTTCATAAAGCATGTTGAGGGACATGAGTAACCTAGATGGAATTTTCCCATCCTGCATAATAGGATAAATGTCTAAGAGCCCAATATTGAACTGGACAAGGATGACACGGTATATGCCTTGTGTTCAATATAGATATAAGGGCAAAAGGGTAATTATACACACAAGTACTACCATAAAAGGTTTTGTCAGATCACATGACAATTTTGTGACTTGGGTAGTGTAGGGCCTGTTTATTTAATTAAATATCTTCGTATTATTGGTGTTGATTTACGTTGATTGTCGAAATTGTGTTGTGTTTAGTTGCTATGTTGGTTTTAGTCGAATTAATTTAATTAAGTTGATTTAAGTTGTGTTGTGGTTAGTTGAATTCAATTAAGTTGATTAAGTCGTAGAAATAGTGTTGGAATGATACCATTATATCTAGTGGGCTTGTTTGTGAATATAATAATGAGTTGTTATAGTTGATTGCATGTTTGTTGTTTATTTGTCGTGTTTTATGTGCCCGTAGTAAGGGGTAGTGGCCTTAATATTGAGTCTTGAGGGTAGTAGGGGTGTATGACTAATAGCATAGAGATTATTGGTGTGGGGAGTAAGGTTAATTAGATTATTTTAATTAATATTTGCTCAACCATAGTATAAAATGGATAATTAGCATAATTATTGGAGTGATGAAAATTATTTTAATTTTATTATTATTAGTATTATTATAATTATTATTAATATTAATATTATTTTAATAATTAAAAAGTCAAATTGAATTGGTAATGGTGAGTGGAGGAAAATAAGGAAAATAAATAGGTATAGGTGGACTTAGTGGAGAGTTAAAATAAAAGAATTATAGATTAATTGGATTAATCAAGAGAATTAGGTTATTAGTAGAATAGAAAGAAGTTTAGAGAGAACGTGGAAGTTGCAAAGTTGCTGAAAGATGAATAGAGGTTGGACAGAGAATACGTAGAAGCTCAAGAACGAGAATCCAATCAAAAAGTATAGTCATATTTAATCCAATGTAATGGTGGAATTCTGACTCTATAATGGATTAATTGATGAATGATATGTGGGGCTAGTTATAGAATTGATCATGTTTGTGTGTTAATTTGTTGCGGTTGATTACCTAAATTGATTGACATGGTTGAATTAGTCGTAGAACCATTGCTTGGTGTTGTTTGTGTGTGATTTTGTTGTATTGATGTTGCACTGTGATGATATGAGAATTGATACCAAAGGTTGGAAGAATTAGTGATATTGTCAAATTAGTCGTAGGATAATTAATTATGTTGTTGAGTTAATCATTGAAAATTATGGTAGGTTAATTTGGTGTAAGTTAGCTTGACCGTAGAAAATACAGGGAAGTCTGAGGATTAAATCGAACGAGGAATTCAGAGACCGAATGAGAAGAAGGAATGAGATGGCCGCGTTGAGACGACCGTCTGGAAGTTGTGCCGACCGTAAACCCTATCTTTCTTGGGACGACTGTACCATATGGGTTACAAGCATCACGTTTTGGTGATGAGGGTCATGAATGTGTGAAGAACGTCACACTGACCTGCTTCATATTTATTTTTGTTTCTGCATTGGACTTTCTGTTGTTTCCTTACATAGTTGAGGTACCTATACCTTTAGTTTCAGAAGATTTATCTAATAAGAGAATCACATTTAACTTTTTAAGTAGCAGTAGGAATATTAATTATTTGAAAAGAAGTAGTTGTATAGCAGTAACATTGATAAACCTGTAGTAGTACTAGTCATAACTAAAATGAAGAATTCAGTAGCAGTGAGGAGTATTTTGGTAGCAGGTTTTGGGAAATAATTACTAACAGTGTATCATGGATTAACATAGATATAATAAGAAACTAGTAAGAAGTAGGAATAGCAGAGTTTTATTAAATAAATAAATAATTCAGTTTTAGGAGAAAGTTGTAGGAATAATAATGTGGTTGGTTGTGGTATAATTGGTTGAGTCTTTGTGTTGTGTTTCGTGCTGTTAAGTTGTAGGCCTTTGGCTAAAAGTTTATTGTTGTTGTTGTTAAGTTGTAGACCTCGAGCAAACATTGAATTGTTGTTGTTGTCAAGTTGTAGGCCTCGAGCCAACATTGATTTGTTGTTGTTTGGTTGTGAGAGTAAGTTGATGTTGATAAGTCATTGTAGTAGGGAGTTGTTATTAAGTTGTTATAGTATGCTGTTGTTACTAAGATGTGATAAAATGTTGTTGTTGCATGGTTATATAACTATTGTTGTTGTTATTTTGATGTTTGAGTTGAGTCGCATTGCATAACATATCAAGTTGGATTTCTTGCTCGGTAAGTTGTTATGGATTGGCAAAATTAAGTTGAAGTTGAAGGCTTATGCCTTGTTGTTGATACCTTTATTAATTGGAAAATTATTAAGTTGGGAGTTCTGCTCCAATGGTACCACATGCATGTGCATTTGTTTAAGTTGCATTTCGACGTTGCATAATTATGTTGTTGTGTTGTATCTTATGTTGATCGACGTTGTTGTGAGTTTGGAAGTGGTGATTTTATATAATCTAATCTAATATGCTATTTATCATATATTCGATTATATAGTTCGATATCTCACCCCTTCTGTTTGAATATTTCCCTCTATTGGTAACGTGCAGGTAATCAAGAATAGAGCTGCTTACCTTTGTTTGTTCGAGTCTGTGTTGTTGCTCTGATACATAACACTCGGGGGGTTGAACGATTTGTTGTTTCAATGTTGTTTTTATTCCTTTGCTGAATTTTAAGTTGAACTCGAAAAATTACTTGTATTTCGAAAGTTATTTCAAGTTGAATAAATATGTTGTGTCATTATAGTTGAAATTATGAATTCGTTGCTTAAGTAATAAAGTTGTTTTGTCTTAAAGAATAATTGTAGTTGTTAATTATCACCCGATGTTTTAAGTGTTATGTATTCATTTGTATGCGATAAAAGTTGTTGTTTTAAGTTTTGAATGTGGCATTCCCTTTTATAATTGAAATTTTGTAACTCTGGTTTTATTAAATTCGTTGGGTAGAAATGGGGTGTTACATTAGTGGTATCAGAGCAGATAGGTTCGTCTGTCCAAGTTGACTAATGTTGTTTAATCCTTAGTATGCGACATGTGTGTGAAACATTATCGGTAATTTCTTGTAGGTTTTCTTACCATTTTTCTCCAGTAGTTGGTTTGAAACAAGTGGGGAAGAAGTTTACTTCTCAGAGATGTTATGATATGTGAAGTTGGTTCAAGGTGGTATTGGTTGCAAGAGTGCAAGTGTTGTCAGAACTATGTTGTTGCGAATCAACGAGAGTATAACTCTTGAGATCTCTTATAGATGATTGCGACTTGCCTCTTGAGTATAAGTTGGAGTTGGAGTCGATTGAGGAATGGTATAACTCGTGGAGGATGAAGCTTATATGAGTGCATGTATATGATGATAATTATATGAGATGTGCTCGGATTATTGACGGTGGGTTAAAAAGGTGATTAGGAATAAGAATCTATCCCAAAATAATTGTGGATTTGTTGGATCAACTGATGGACTTGTGTGCCTTGAGTATAGTCAGATTAAAGTCGGATGATTTCCAGAGTTGGGTGAAAAGTAAGGATACTTGGAAGAGTTTGGAAGCTATAGAAAGAGGTATAAATCATGTTCACAAAATTTTGGTTTTTATTTTCGTATTTATGGAGCAACCTTCAGTAAAAGAGACATAACTTTCTACTCGTGAATCCGATGGGAGAAATTATGGACTTTTTGGAAAGCTTATGAAATTACCTAAAGTTTGCATACAAATTTTGTCTTCGGAATAATTTTGAAGAGGGAGAGAAACGAGTTTGACTAATTGGGTCTGATGCTGATTTTTTTGGTGGAAGTTTGTATACGGGATTTCTTGACCAATCCCATTGAGAAGATGATAACTTTTTACTCTTAACTCAGATTTGAGTGATTCTTGAAGTTTTGGAATCTACATGAAGTTCCATTCAATTTGGAATATAACTTTATGATTGGGAGACCTGTATTGAAGAAGATAATCATGTTTGAAGTTGGACAATTCTGGCTGGAAATAGTAAGATGAAGTCAAGTATAAAATGGGTAATAACAGGAAGAAGGTAAGAGTATCAGAGACGCAAATGGAAGTGCGGCGTATGATAGTTGATAATGATTAAATTATAGAAACCTTTGAGGAAGGTTAAATAGTTAAGTGGATTGTATGTTATTGACGAGATGTGTCGACATGAGTCGAATTTGTTTTGGAAGTTTCTATCACCAACCAGATGATGAGATGATATTGTTGAGATTACAATTGGAATGAGAATCAAGTGTGAATCTATACGAATCATAGAGGTTATGAGATTAAAAGGAAAGACAAAGGAATTGTTAGTGTTGTTAAAGCTCTAGACTTGGATAAATGTTTTGAGTAAAGTGGACCTATTTGGATGATACTTGATATGGTAGCGATTCCGGTATTAGAAGGATATTTAATGATTGTGTTGTGTGACTAGCTTGTATAAGAGAATATATGTTGGATTTTGGATGTTGTGTATCACTGACGAGGTTGGAACTAAGTAAATTAAAAGAATGTTTGTAAGCCTTAAAATAATGTTTATAATAGTTATAAAATATAATAATAAAATAATATTTATTATAATAATAATAATTATAATAATAATATAATAATATTATTATTGAGTTGGGTTTCTTAGCTTGAAGCCCACATAAGTAGTTCTATAAATAGAACCCTTGTGCAGAAGCTCAAAGGTTGTTGTTGTTGAAACCCTGGTCGTATTCTATTTTTCCTCTCCCTCACTCAAAACCTTCAATCTAATCAACTAGCACTGTGACTGAATGAAGCTATTTGTGTGGACTGAGTAAAGACGTTGTTCATCGTACAACGCTCGTGATCATCCATCAATTCAGATTCAAAGGTTTCATCGCCACAAGAAGTAACCTTTCTATCACAGATCATGATCTTTTATAAGGATTTCTAAAGGGAAATTTTTGTTTTCCATTACGTTTAGATCACAAATTTCCCTTCAGTCTGAGCAGACAAAAATTTATGTTGGGTGTTGGATAAGCTTAAGCAATTGTTTGTGAAGAAATATTTGTACCTATAAGTGATTTTTACGGATAGAGATATTGCTTTGATGAAAGCAATTGATGTGTTTCCAAGGATGATTATTTGCTATGTCAATTTCACATTAATAAAAATGTTGGTGAAAAATGCAAGCAATATATGGTGAATGACATATAAAAGACAATCGACACATTACAAACATAAGTTGTATGGACTAGTGATGAGGTTGAGTATGATCAATGATTGCAATAACTTGAGCAAGCATGTGTTGATTATTTGATTATGTGAAAAACACAAGGTTGATTCCACATAGACAAAATTTTGTTGGAGCATGGATTAATCAAGTGCTACATTTGGGTAACACCACGACTAATCACTATATATTTTTTTAGTATTTTTACTATGTATTTTTTTAAATATTTTTACTATGTATTATTTGTAGGGTTGAGTCTGATCATTGAAAGTTAAAGCAGATGTTCGGGAGCAATATAGCTGACATGGTCAAATGTTGGAGGACTATGAATAACAACTTAAAGTTACAAATGGGAAACTTTCGAGCTTCTTTTCAAAAACTGTTTTTATGAAGTCGAGCACGCACACATAAGTCTAATTTATGGTAATCTTTATGGCTCAGTATCTCGAGCTTCTTTGAGACACATTACTGAAGAGTTATTAAGGGTTGATTATGTTGGAACTAATAGATAAATATGTGGTTGTACTCTTAGAACATCTTATGAGTTCCTTCGTGCTTGTAAGTTAGAAAGATACACACTTGGTGATATACTGATACCAATAGACATTGTTTATGTTCATTGGAGGAAACTCAGTATGTAAGTTGAGTTGGAGGTAAATGTATATGATGGATCAGAGGTGAATATGAGTAGTGCAATAAATTAATTTTGGAAAAGCTTTAGGTAACTAGATGATGTTAGGAAAATAACATTAAAATAAAGGGTTGTTAACTTGTTTACCCCACAACGACATCAATGTGTCCACCACTTGAGTGTTCAATGTCTCATCTTTTTTCAAGTGTTGGAAAATACTCATGAACCGGAATAATTTTTATTTATAACTTGGTTGAACATAATATCAATTTATAACATCTTTATATTATAGAAGGCTAGCTAGCTTTATATATAATACTAATGACTTTATAAAATCTTATATGATCATTGAATTCTAGAAGGCTAGCTTTGTTAGGGTTTGCATGTACTAGTTACGCTATGGTTTGAATATCAAAGCTTCCATTTCAAAGTGTATGGAGTTATTAAGGGTTGATTATGTTGGAACTAATAGACAAATATGCGGTTGTAATCTTAGAACATCTTATTGGTTCCCTCGTGCGGGTAGAATTACTTTGATAAAGTCCGTTCTAAGTAGTTTATCCATTTTTTATCTTTCCTTTTACAAAGTTCCCGTGAAAGTTTAGATGGAGATGATGAGGATTCAATATAGATTTCTTTGGGGAAGTTCGGAGTTGAATAGAAAAATTCATTGGATAGATTGGAAATCGTTATTTTTTCCTTATTCAAAGGGAGGTATTTACTTAAGACGGATGAATGTTTTCAATGAGGCGCTTCTTAATAAATGGAGATGGAAAATCATGAATGGCTCGAACGAATTATGGTTTAGAGTTTTAAAGGAGAGATATGGGAATACAAGGATGATGATGTGGGATGGGAATATAAACATCAGTAAAAATTCCAAATATTCCTCTTGGTTATTGAATTTGATCTCGGTTTATAAACTAAATGAGCATGATTTATTGGTGGAGAATTGTAAGGTGGAATTAGGTGATGGGTTTGCCTCATCCTTTTAGAAGGCGAATTGGTCAGAAAAAGGCAAACTTGCACGCGTTTTTCCTAAGGTCTTTGTTGTTTCGTGTCTGGAAATGTGTCGGTAGCTACGATGGGTGGGTGGGTTAATGATATTTGGGTTTGGGGTGATCTCAGCTGCCAGGGTTTGGGGTATGTCTCGGCTTTCCCAACTGGTGCAGGTTCAGGGTTTGTTCGGATTGATGCAGGTACAGGGACTGCTCGTACGGAACTGACAGACGAGCCTGAGTCTAGTTTGTTGGGTGGGCAGGGCGGTTTTTTTTTCTTCTGGTGGTCACTCGTAAGAGACTGAAAACCACGGTCCCGTTTCTGAATTGATGTTGTCGCAGTGCTTGTTAAGGCCAAATTTTCACAGCATAGAAGGTGTAGTTTCTGGAGGGTATCACATGCAGGTTCTTCAATCAGATTCTGCTATTGATTTTGTTGTTATGTTGCAAAGTCGGTATCACAGACATGTTTGCCAATCAGATTATGTCGTTGCAGATTCTGCTATTATAGAGAGTGTAGATTATCAAAAAAGTTCTGGTGTGCGGGTACATGTCGGTTTTGCTGATGGGCAGGTAGAAGATCCTGCAATTTCGGGGAAGATTCAGAGTCATATGGTCGTAAACTCAGAAGTGCAGCTGGTGGTCGTTTTTACGGTGGTAGTGCAGTCGAGTTCAGATGTTGGTATAGGTGATGAATTTCGCGCACTGAGGAATTTATTGGCTGACTTTGGTCCGAAAAAAGTCGGAAAAGATAAAGTTATGTGGAACGGAGATAATGATGGATCCTTTTCGGTTAGTTCCTTTTACCATTTATCTTTTTCTCGCTTCATTCCTTTTGGTTCGGAGAATATGAATGATCGGCCTTTTGTGTTAGTTTGGAAGTCGGTAGTCCCTTATAAAGTCAAGACTTTTGGGTGGAGGTGTTTTTAGGATAGTTTACCAACTAGAAGTGCGTTGAGGAGGAGAGGAAATATTTTGGAGTATAACGCTCAATTACGCCCTCTATGTTCGTTGTGTACCGAGACTCTAATTCATCTTTTGTTAGAGTGTACGGTGTCAAAATTAGTTTGGTTCGATTGTGCAGCGTGGGTTGACGTGAAGGCGGGAGGCGCTATAGACCTCAAGGGTAGTTTCCTAAATTGGTTTGCATTGTGTAAAGACGAAAATGTGGTGAAAGGTAGAGAAGGAAGTTTGTGGTTGGCGGTTGTTTGGGATATTTGGTTGATTAGGAATGAGATCATTTTTGGAAATTAAACTTGGAATATTTTAGATTTGGTATGGAAAATTAAGATTTCTTTTTGGAAGTGGGCTATGATGGGGGAAATTACTCATCCAATTGCAATTTGTACAAGTTTGACAAGGACCCTTTGTTTTTCTTTTCTTAGTGCGATTTGGTTTGTAATATCTTTTTTGGTTTGTGGCAAGCGTTGTCTTGGCCCCTCTTTTTGTATTCGGGATGGAGTACCCTTTGTGCTCATTATATATTTAATCACTTGTTTAAAAATAAGTGTATGGTAGTGCATGAATTTGTTGGAACACATCTTTTAAGTCACTATAAGTGTTCATAAACCTAAATTTTTCTTGCAGGCGGTCAAAAATGCAGCCAGCTTTCCAATTCTCAAGGGTGATGCAATTGGAATAAATTACACGAGAGAAATGTGAAAGAATGCAGGAACCATATTCATGGTCCTTTAATAATGGTAAAAGTGGATATTCCTCTAACAACAAGACTTAATAAGAAAGATCATGGTAATTTGGAAAGGTCTTGCACCATTAGACTCATACCTCTTAACAAGGGTTTCTATGAGTTCAATTTTGGATCTAAAAAAGACAAAAGAAGGGCTTGGTCTATAGGTTTGTATAATTTACAGTCGGGTTTTCTTAGGCTGTCGATGTTGTTTATGAGAACCTTCTAGATGTTTGCAACCATTATTTCACCATTGACCACCCGGTCAAGGTTTATAACAAAATATAAATAAATAAAAACATCCCATGAGGAAGAAGATACTCATGTTAAGGCATGAATTATGAGGGTGGTTACACAACAACTATTATTAAGCAAAAATGTAAAATAATAGCAGAATGACTAAATTTGTGGAACAAAGGGATACTCAAGAGAAAAGTTGGAAACTGTTACAAAACACCTATTATTACGCAAAATAAAGTGGAATGGCTAAATGTATGGATCAAAGGGATACTCAAGAGAACTATAATGTAGATCCATATAATATGCCGAATACACATGTGATGGATAAACTTATGGAACACAATTAAATTGAGGAGGACAATGTGCAAAACACCAATGCAAAACCAAATAATGAAAGTACAACTCAGGTACAAATTTCTTATACAAATCATGAGGTGAAGTATAATACAACATTAGAGCAACTGAAATTAATTCCGATTATTGACCATGATGGGATCTTGACGGGAATAAATACATTTGAGAACCAATAAGTTGTGAGTCAACAAAGATCTCCAAATCTCAGTTTTGAATCTAAGAGAGTGGAGTAGATGACATGCATTCAAGGATTGTCGGAAATACAAGAAGACATGGGGACTATGAGTAACTAACATGTCAACATCAAAAACTCGCCCAAATATGTTCTAGATACCCTTGAAGATGCAAGAATTTGCTTGACTAACACCCAAAACAATCCACTCTCTGAGGTGGTGCAAAAAGATTTACAAATTATAAAAATAATACATGGGCATATGAGATAGAAAAGAAACATCATTACTCTCAAGTAGTATCGAGGCAATAGAAGAAAAATAATAAGAAAGTGTCGAGTGCAAGACTCAATTCCACCAAATCAAAGGTTGAGCATTGCATTCCCATATTTTCATAGAAGGTAACTCTTGCATGAATATGCTCACAAACTACAACGATTAGACTATTTCAACACTTTGGTGGACTACCGACCCTCCATTTATAAAGGAAGAGTTCTTGAGGAATAAATTGGATTTCCCTCATAACCTTATTTTTATTTTGTTAAGTTCGGGTTTAGGTATAGTCTCCTATGTAAATATTTTTTATTTTTATTTACTATATGAACGATGTGAAAGAGACATGGATGGTTATTGGTGTCAACATATTTAGGATGATCAGATATTCCCAAGATAATTAAAATCAGACTGAATCCTACACCAATATAGATTTGAGTTTAAGGTTTAAAGGTCTGACCTGGTCGGGCCGATGGCCAGACCGTTATTGTATATGTTATATGATTTAGTCTTAGTTCTTTATCATATAGATCCGTGACTTTTATCTCCTATAATTTCTTAAATAGAATCAATTTGAGAAAGAGTTTAAAATGCTAAAATTTTGTATCTTATGTAAAATATATTAGATGATGTTTGATTTGGGCCAAAGAATATTGGAATTTAAGAAGAAATATGTTTCTTTTTTTTAGCGTTGTCAACTTTATAAAAATAATCATAACACTATTAATGGATTATATCTGACACTCAAAATTTAGAAAATAAATTGGAGAGTAGTATTTATAAGAAGAATTATATGTCTTATTATCGTGAAAATCCAAATTCTGAGTGAGTTAGAGTGTGGTCATCAGTTATAAGACTCATTTGGTTCTATAGTATTAAATTGATTTTTTTCATCTTTAATTATATTTTCCTTTTAAATAAATTATAAAAAAAAATTTGAAAAAGTAAAATCCGGTTCAACCCATGTAATTGGACGAATCCCCGGTTTTGATCGATTTTCACTCGATTTTTCAGTTTTTGCCCCGATATCTTGACAGGTTGATTTAAAATGTTTAATTGATTGGACATATATTCGATTCTCGATTAAGTCGATCGGTCTAATCTGATTTTCATAACCTTGAATATTGCCATTATACTGTGATGCTTTTAATTAAAAAAAATATTAATAAATTTGTGTTTGAATTGTAAAAGTAAATATCACATGTCCTTTATGATAAAATTACATGAATAAAAAAATATTAATTTTAAAATACTTTCAATCCATCATGAAACAAATATATTATAATTAAAATCTTCATTTCCTTTCCTATTTTGAATTATATATAACTAAAATCCCACCCTTCAATTGAATCAAACTGTGTTTTAATATGTAGTGTTCACATCAACAAACGACCAATAATTATTTCCAAAAGTTGAAATGACATGATATTGGAATATAGTTTTTGTTTCTTTTGAAATTTTAATGATTATTTGATTTTCTTATTTCAAAATTGTGAGGTACTTTATTATTCACATTTAATCCAGATAACGTTAGGGATAAAAAGAGCTTATTTTTCCAAGTTATAAAGCTATTGAATCAAGTATATAAAGTTATTAATATGGAATATAGAACATTTAAAAGTATGTATAAAAAAAGTTAGTTTGAAACCCTAGAGGGTAAGCTTTGTTGTATTTCAGTTTCCTTTTTAATCTACAAAATATTCCGAGTGAGTAGTATTTGGCGCCATAAAGCATTTGGTTTCGTTATTATGTCATGTTGTTGCTGTATAGTCTATAATGGTCGGCTACTCTCACGGGCACCCTTTTGCTGCTTCTATTGTCTCCCATTCACCACTGTACTCACTCTCATTTAATTCTTTCAGGTTTCTCTCTAAGATTGGTTTTTTCTTTTGTGTTTATATCACCTGGTCATTCAATTGACTCAATCATCACTTCAATTTCAACCACATCATTATAAATTAAAAATATTACAAACCAACTATTTTGATTTTTTTTAAATAATCATATTTTTTTAAAAATAAACCAAAATAACCATATTTAAATAAATATCAAACTTATAACTATATTTTAAGAAAAAAAGTCACATTTAAGAGATATAGTTAGATCAAATAACACATGCTTACATCTGTTGTACAGAGGCGCCAACATGCATGACATATGAATATTGAACACGCCTTTGCATGTAGCGCATGCATGCATATTGTCTTGGAGCATGCGCCACAGACAATGGCTTATGTGTTGTCTTGTTATTTTTTATTATTTTAAAAACAAGATAATATTAAATGAAATATTAAAAAAATATATAATATTATTCAATCAACTAAAATTATACAATGATTGGTAAAAATTTAATGACCCGTTCGATTGTAACGTCCATCGATTCCACACCTCGTTGCATTCACTTGCCTTTGAGATCTCCCACGATTTCCCTAAGGTGTTTGTGGTCTCCTAGTATTCACCTAAGCCAAATGTGGTTGGTACGAGGTTCCTGGGATATTAGTGTCATCTAACAAATCTTTGATCATCTCTCCCTAGTAACAAGTGTTGCCGCAATTGAGTTCGGAGCCCATGTTGTTGTAGTTGGGTTGTATTGGTTGGGTTAAATGTGGACATATTGGTTGGTTAAAATGAGACATTGAATCATTTTGGAAACGAAACAATGATACTTGTGGTGCTGGAAAGGCATGCGTTTGTTGGGTGCTTTGGCAATGCGATGTCTGGGTGTTTTGGTTGTGTGATGTTTGGATGTACATTGGTTGGGGGCTATGGTGAGATGAGGTGGAATCATATACATCATCAGGGCTATAGTTATAAGATGTGCTGGCGGGATATGGTTGTTGATGGAATGTGTCATGCTCTTGATTTTGTGTTTATGTGTCTAACATGAATTGATTGCGAGGTTGGAAGTTTGTAGGTTCGTAATCATGTTCGATTGGTGGCTAGGTGTATATGGTATGGTGATGTTGTGAGGTTGGTCATTGGGTTTGGGTGGGTTGACATTGTTGTTGGGTTTGGGAATGATGTGGGGAAGGGGTTTGTTACTGGACGTATGATGACGAAGCTCGTTGGCGTGGTTCAATCAAATACCTTGGGTTAGACACCAATTGTGTCGTTGTAACCGACCTATACCAATTCATATAATTTTGAGTTAGTCTAACATCATGTATGATAGGTTTGTTTAAGACATGTTGATGTCAATGCTTCTATTGACGACACATCTCCCTAGAAACCTATCTCTTACCGGGATAACTCCATTGTGCATCAATTTTTAGTTGATGCCATTGTCCCAAACACGTTGATGGTTATGGAATTTGTTATTGCATGCCGAACTGCAATTTGACACACTCACTTTGGTGCATCTCCACAGTAGTGAACCTAATTATTGGTGTTTTTGCTGTCTAAACTTTAGCTTCCTTGGGGTTAACCTCATGGTCGAGACCTAGATATAACATCCAAATAAACTGTATAGGAAAAAAAATACAAGATTAAAAGATTTTCAAAATGGTAATATTAAAACTAAATTTAGATTCCAATGAGTTGTTTAATTGTAATACATCATTTGGTTCGTGGCAGTCTATAAGATTTTTGATAGAATTTTATAGCGTGTTTGAGACATTTATCGTAGTTCATCCCCAGAACAGAACACTTAAATCAAAAAGAATGAAAATAAATTATTTACAATTAGTTGTAGTATAAAGTAAGCAAGTAAAAAATAAGATAAACTTACTTTGTTGTGAAGGGGAATATTGTGAAGTTAACAGGGGCGAGTGAAGACATTCTCGACCAACCCTATGCTTGGAGCAAAAAGGCGCAAGAATAAAACGAACAAGTATCACTTTGTGCGTTTTTACATAAAGAATTATATAGATGGCAAAATAGTTGAACCCCAACTATATGTTTCTATTTTATTTATGTTTCTTAACAAAGACAAATACATAATATTTATCGTATTACCAGTAGGTTCTGGAAATAAATACTTACTAAATAGTATCATAATATAACACCGAGTTTTAATAATTTTTTCATACTCAGTCAAATATTTGGTTAACATGATACTTGGATGCTATTGATAAACTCCCACTAACCTAAAATATCTTAAGACTTACTCATGTGTATAAGTATTTATTAATGATTATACTTATGAGTTTTCAAATTAAAGGTCATAGAATATTCATATAGGTCTAAGAATATTAATTACATATAGGGATACCCTATTATGAGAGTAGTTACATTTAATCATAAGTACATTCATAACACAATATCATATTTGATAGAAATATTGATATTTATTTGTACTTTCATATTATGACCTAAAAACGGTGGACTATCGAAGATAGAATAACATAATATTATTGCATGATAAAGAATTATTGTCTTTTCAATATCGAACTAAACATCAAATTATGATGTTTCTTGAGATTAAGAGAATAATATATATTTCAGCATAATAAAATAAGACTTCTTAGTGTTATTATATATTTTGAAGTCTTCTTAAAATATGTCATATTTTATAATACACACAAGAATATATGACAATAAGAGAATAATAATCTAAATTTTTTAGATTATATGATTTTGTGCACATGCACTCTCACTACTCCAACATGTATAAGTAAGATAAAAATTTATCATAGTCTACTAGTATTAAATACTTTAATGATATAATGCTCAACAGTGGAATACTTATATTGCTAGTGCAAAATTGTCGACAAACGTGATTGTACAATTTATCAATATTTCAAAAAAATTAATCACTTATTTTGCACATGAATATAAAAGATCTATTAACACAAGTGGTTATAGAATAATAATATGAAACTCAATGTTTATCAATGACAAATTTTTTATATCAAAATTTGTGTTCCATAGTTAACCACATAATTCTGCATTTATAATTAAGGAGATTGTTAATTTTCACTTACAATTTATAATGAAAAATCTCCTTATAACAAATAAAATTCTTAAAATAATTTTCATAAACAAAATAATCATCACATAAAATAATATGCTACTTATATAAAACAAAATTATCATCATATGAGTGAGATTAAATCCCTAATATTTTAAATTGCAAAATAAGATTATATATATGGATTATTGCTCACTCAAAATTCAAATGTTACAATTAAAGTCACACACATTTGAGACATAATTAGGTTACACACAACGAAAATAAAAGAGACTTTAATTTTAATTTTATTGAAGATAAAACAAAATAGTCACATACTTTCGTATACATAAGACTATATTATCTTCAATATAAGTTTCTATACAAAACAAATGTTTATTAAACAAATAAAATTTGTTTCTTATTTTTATAAAAATGACATTTTTATAAAATCGACATGTTAGATTTTTCCACTTGATAAAGAAAGATAATTGATTTATCAATTCAAGAGTTTTAAAGTAATCAAACAAATATTCAACTATATTCTCTATCACACAAGGATCACGTCAAGTAACTTTACACCGATAAGATATATTTGTCACTTACACAATACAAGGAGAATTATAATCTATTTTAAATACGAGTTTAAAATAGATTATTGGATTGCATAAAATAAATATAAATTATTACATGTATTTAAAAAGAATTTCTTATTTACTGTAAATCCTAAAATAAGGGTCTTAAAAGAAATAATAAATAAGGAATATAACAATGTACTTTACAAAAAATTGTTTCACCAAAAAATTCTAATACTGATAGGTATTCGAACAATAGTTTACATAATCACAAATCATAAGTACATTGAATAAAACAAATTATATTAATAATAAAATACCGATAGAGTATAACTATTATCAATATAATATTTATTATAATTAAAATAAATTTAATTCTTTTATTAAACAAAATTTGTATATTCATCCAAAATTCTTCTCGGATTTCATTTTCTTTCTTGGTGATGTCTACATTGACTAGCCGCGACAAATGGTCCGCCACCAAATTTTCCGATCTCTTCTTATCCTTTATTTCTAAGTCAAACTCTTGAAGAAGGAGGATCTAACGGATAAGCCTTTGCTTAGAATCCAGTTTGGTGAGCAGAAACTTTATTGCGACATGGTCGGTGTAGACAACAACCTTAGAACCGATCAAATAAGAATAAAATTTTTCAAGCGAGTACACTATCGCGAGCAATTCTTTTTCAGTTGTGGCATAATTCACTTGTGCTTCATTAAGCACTTTGCTCGTGTAGTGTATAGCATGAAAAACTTTTTCTTTTCTTTGCCCTAGTACCACTCCAATAGCATAATCACTAGCATCACACATAAGTTCAAAATCACAAGTCCAATTAGGTGCTATGATTATTGGAGCGGTAACTAGGTTCTCTTTCAAAGTTTGAAATGATAAAAGACAAAGTTCATCAAAGAGAAATACCTGGTCTTTGTTCAACAAGTTGCTAAGTGGCTTGGCCACTTTAGCAAAATCTTTGATAAATCTCCTATAAAACCCCACATGACCCAAAAAGCTCTGTATTCCTTTCACATTTGTTGAAGGTGGCAACTTTGAGATAACTTCCAGCTTCGCTTTGTCTACCTCTAATCCTCTCGAAGACACCTTGTGTCCAAGCACGATCCCTTCTTTCACCATAAAATGGCATTTCTCCCAATTTAGGACCAAGTTTGTCTTCACACACCTTTTAAAAACCTCTTCCAAATTCCTCAAGCACAAATCGAATGATGCTCCAAACACCGAGAAATCATCCATAAACACTTCCATTGTCTTTTCAATCAAATCGGAGAAGATAGCTTGGACACACCGTTGGAAATTTGTCGATGCATTACACAACCCAAAGGGCATTTTCCTATATGCAAATATTCCAAACGGGCATGTGAATGACGTCTTCTCGTGGTCCTCCGAGTCAATCGCAATTTGGTTGTATCCCGAATACCCATCCAAAAAGCAATAGAACTCTTGTTCGGATAACCTCTCAAGCATTTGATCCATGAAAGGTAGTGGGAAATGATCTTTTCTAGTAGACGTGTTTAAACGCCTATAGTCTATACACATCCGTCATCCCGTCACAACTTTAGTCGGTATGAGCTCATTCTTTTCGTTTCTAACAACGGTTATGCCCCCTTTCTTAGGTACTACATGAATGAGACTAACCCAAGGGCTATCCGAAATCGGGTAAATCATCCCCGCATCAAGTAGTTTCACTACCTCCTTCCTAACCACTTCTTTCATTGTTCGATTTAACCGGAGTTGAGGTTGTGCCACCGCTTTGAAGTCATCTTCCATAAGAATCTTTTGCATACAAAAGATGGGCTTATTCCCTTTAAATCAGAGAGAGCCCACCCCCAAAGCTTCTTGATTTTTCTTTAGCACCTCTACCAAACGAGATTCTTCATCGGAAGACAATTCATTGCTAATGATTACCAGTTTTCTTCCATTCTCATCCAAAAAAGCATATTTTAGGTTTGAAGGTAGAACCTTCAATTCAACTTCCATTTTATCATCATTTTTCTCTCTCGTCAATTCTTCACTGGCCACCTCCCAAGGCTGTAAATCCTTTAGAACTTCCAATTCCTTCACACACTCTTCAAGCTCATTTTCCTCTTCACTAATGAGTGTGTTAACTCCTTCACTTAAGGCTAGCTCTAATGGAGTGTCCACATGAATATGTGTTGCGACCTCCAAAATAGCCATATCGGAAGCATCAATTCGGAAGTTATCATGTTTATCTTGGGAGTGCTTCATCACTTCAAACAAGTTGAAAGTAACTTCTTCATTCAACACCCTCACCTTCATTATACCATCATCCACATCAATCATCATACAAGCCGTTTTCATGAATGGTCGACCAAGTATCAACGGAGCATCATCATCCTCTTCCATATCAATAAAAATAAAGTCAACCGGAAAGAAAAATTTGTCCACTTTCACCAAGACATCTCTAGCTACCCCAATTGGGTGAGTAGTAGATTTGTCGGCTAGTTGAAGAGTCATTCTTATTCCCTTGATTTCAATGTTGTCAATCCGTTTAACAATAGAGAGGAATGAGGTTAATGCTTGAACCCAAATCAATTAAACCATTCCCGACAAACATATTACCAATGGTGACCGATAAAGTTACACGTCCCAGATCGGCTTCTTTCTTTGGAAGAGTACGTTGGATAATTGCACTACAATTTTCCACTAGAATAACCATTTCTGGTTCCGTGTACTTCCTTCTCTTGGAGAGAATATCCTTCAAAAACTTGGCATATTTGGGCATTTTCTCAAGTGCTTCGGAAAATGGCAAATTGATTTGAAGTTGTTTGAAGATGTTCATAAACCGAGCATATTACCTCTCATTCTCCCTCTTTGATGGCACATGAGGGTAGGGCATGTTGGTAGGAATTTTTGTCATCACTTCTTTTCCCTTCTTCACTCTTTTACTCCCCTCTTTTCTTTTCTCGTCACCCACTTGTGTATTTTCGACTACTTCCCAATTATCAATCTCCTTTTCAACTACTTCCACAATTTTTTTCTTTGTCACAACCTCCTCTTCATCACTACATTCCTCCACAACACCATCTTTCTTCTCTTTTGGTTCACTCATCTCCTTCCCGCTTCTAAGAACAATGGCCTTGCAATGCTCCTTCGGATTAACATGAGTGTTTGCGGAAAAAGATGGTCCCGCTTGATTTTCGGCTAGTTACTTAGCAAGTTGCCCAACTTGGTTTTCGAGGTTTTTGATGGCGTCCTCATTACTTTTTTTATTAGCCATGGAAGCTTGCATGAATTGAGTTAAGGTGTCTTCTAACTTTGAACTTCCACCTTGTGGTTGTTGGACTTGAGGATTGGGGTTTTGATATGGATTTTGATGTTGAAAGTTGTTGTTGTTGAATCTTGATTGTTGTTGTTGGTACCCTTGGTTGTTCCTTGGATAAGAATTGTTGTATTGTTGAGGGGGCCTTTGATAACCTTGATTGTTGTTGTTCACATAACTTACTTCTTCAATGGGAGGACAATAACCGGTAGGATGATCTCCTTGGCACAATTCACACTTTTCCACTTGGTGTCTTGATTGAGAGCCTTGCATCTCTTTCATTTGTTGTGGAAGCTTGGCCATTTGTTGAGTTAACAACTCCACTTGTTGAGAAAGCACCTTGTTTTGGTCAAGGAGAGCATCATTTGTATTTAATTCAAGAACTCATAGCTTCCTTTGTGAATGACAACGATCATGTTGACTTTGAAGATCATTGAGAGCCATACGGTGAATAATGACGATAACCTCATCTGCGGTCTTTGACATGAGAGAACCACCCGCGGTAGCATCTAAAAGTGTCTTGTGTTGAGATTGAAGCCCATTAAGAAAAATGTGGATTTGAGTAAGATCATCAAACCCATGGCCTTTGCATTTTCTCAACATTGATTTGTATCTCTCCCAAGCCTCGTTTAAAGACTCGTTGCTTCCTTGATTGAAAACCGCAATTGCCATCTTTTCTCCCATGAATCGGGATTGAGGAAAATATCTTTCAAGAAATTTCTCTTCCAACAAGTTCCAATCCGTCATCACCCTCGGAGCTTGGTCTAGGTACCACTCTTTTGCCTTTCCCACTAAAGAGTGTGGGAACATTCTTTTGAATAAACCTTCTTCATCCGCTTCTGCTATTCCCGTAGATCCCGCAATCTCATAGAATTTGGTGAGATGGGTATACGGATCTTCATGGTCCATTCCGGTGAATGGATTAGCATAAAGGAGTTGGAGGATTTCGGTCTTCATTTCCGTGTTTCTCCCACCACGAGCAAATTGAGCGGTCCGTCTAGGACTATTAGCGAACATCTCCGTACTGGCTCCGTCCGCCATGTTTCCTTCAAAAGTTTCTACCCTCACTTCTTCAATGTGAATAAGTGAAGAAGTAGCTTCTTCTTCTCTCCGGTTCCTCTCTTCGGCTAATTTCTTCCTTCTTCGTGTTTTTCTATTGAGCCTCTAAATTGTTCTTTCAATTTCGGGTTCGAATTGAAATTGCTCCTCGGTAGCCTTGTCACGCATACACTAGAATCTACAAAACTAATAAACCAAGTGAAACACAAGAGTGATAGTAACAAAGTAACAAATAAAACAAGTCAAAACTAGAAATTATTGCTATGCTTTAAATATCAAATAACAATCCCCGGTAAAGACGCCAATTTGTTGAAAGCACAAATGAGTAAGGGTTTTGTTTGTCGATCCACAAAGATTGTTTTATGATATTTATGTCGTTCTACAATTGCTTAAGTTTATACTTAATGGTAACAAAAAGGTTTTAGTGTTTGTATCTAAAATGGACTTTTTCATTCAAATAAATGCTAATAAGTAAAAGTATTGATTTGTAAAAGATTCTTAAAAGCATATGTCAAAGTTAGGGTTTGAGAGATGTATTTTGCATATATAGTTTTGATCAAAAGATAAACTCATTTCAACAATGAACACATTCACAATATCCTCTCATAATGTTTATTTCTAACACAAAATGTGAGCTTTACCATTTTGATCCATTAATGATTTCTCACTCAATCTATCAAAATGGTAACATTTAAGTTCAATACAAAGTGAACTCCAAATCCCATAACTATCTCTAGCTTATGGTATTTGGGTGATGAAAACCTAGGTCAAATGTTGGCCATATCTCTCAATCATGAAACAACACAAAAGGTTATGTCATAAAAATCAAAGCTTTCATCATATATTCATCATCAAGAGTTTATACAAGAGGATCAAGGCTTATACATACAAAAATAGAACCTATCTACCTTCTAACCTTGACATACTATGGGTTTAGCTTTCCATTTCCATGGAAGCTTCCAACAAAAGATGAAAATGAAGAAGATGGAGCATTAAGGACAATGTCTTGACTTTAAATGCACCCAATCTTCTTAGAACAAAGAGAAAAAGTGTTTAAGGAATATTTAGGTAAAGTCTCCAAAGTTACATCCCAAGAAATAGTGAAACAAATGCTTATAAAGAATTTGAAATTCGCAGGTCTCGCTGAGCGAATGTTCATTAAAAGCACCAACTCGTTGAGCGACCAAAGGGCTCACTGAGCGAAAATATCTCTGGAAAACTCGCTTGGAGCTCGCTGAGCGACCTTGAAGCAAGCAAGATTTCTTCAAAATCTTCCAAAACTTCTCAAAGAAGGTCGTGATGGAATTTGCTTCATATTTCTTCAGTGTAACCTAAAATTTCACAAACTAAAGTTAAATAAATGATGATTTAAAAATGCTAAAATTAAACTATGAATAAGTATAAGAAGCAACAGGGAAAAAGCATTAGAGATCAAAATAACCCTTGAAAAGTGCCAAAAATCAACTAAATAATAACACTAATATGCACTTATCAGTAGCCATCATAGCAACTGTTTGAGAATTCTTGGAGGAATCAGAAGCATGATCTTGATTGGATGACTCATTAGTGGCATTCTTTGTGTTAGATGGCAAACAATTCTCATCAAAACTATGACAACAGTTAGCTACTTCATGCCCATATTTGCCACAAAGCTGACATGTTGGACGGTTTCCATTTGTGTATCGGCCTCTGCCACGAATTCGACCACGCGTAAATCGGCCTCTTTCTCTATGACTTAGATACGTTCCTCTGGAACTGGCTCCTTGTTGATTGGAATGAGCCACATTTGCTGCAATAGTAGTGGTTGCAGCTAATTCTTCACGAAATTTGTCGAGTTATGCTTCTTGCACAAAACGTAGTGCTTCCACATCACACAACGATGGGGGTGATGGATAGCCATACATCTGCATCACAAAGGGATTATATTCCTCAGGAAGCCCTTGTAATATCGAGTCGACTTGATCTTGTTCAGTTATGGAGTCTCCAATGGCCAAAAGAGAATTTGCAATAGCCTTGATTCGCAGCACATACTTTGTAACAGACTTGGTACCTTTCTATGTAGATTTAAGCTCTACACACAGTTGTCGAACTCGTGTTTTCATCTGAGCATTAAATAGATGATGAATTGTATCCCAGATTTCAAACGAAGGCTTACACACAAGAACCCTAGGTAGAACGGATTTAGAAATTTCTAAGACAAAATCACACCTTCCACTTGTTGATTCCAGAGCAGGTAGTTGTTTTCTTGAAGTTTGATAGAGAGTTTTGGACCAAACGCATTTGCAGACTTGGACATGGCAAAACCTTGCGAAGCATCTATAGAGAAACCGGGATTAAGCACGAACGATTCTTGATTTTCTTCAGAAGCCATTGTAGTTGTTCACAGATGATAAAGAGCTTGCGAAGATGATCGAAAAAAGAACACATTATAGAACAATCAGGGAAGCGTGGATGATCGATCAACGATTGATACCATGTTGGAATCTCAGATTCACCATATTAACAGAAAATGGAGAAAGATCAACTTCACTCAGTGAAGTTGAGAATAACAGAAAATAGAATTCAAGAAGAATAATAATGTGTGTGTATTCAATCGTAAAGGTAAAATAAGTACAGTAGAGGGCTTTTATATTCAGCGAATGAAAACTGAAGGAAAATGATAAAGCTGTAAATTGTACCTAACTAACCTATCAAAGAATAACGGTTACTAACTCACTTAGCTTACTAATGTAATTACACTTATTAATTATATCTCTAACATTTAGTAAGGAATTTTCTTAACATATAATTATTAGATTATTAGATATGTTTGTCATCTTTTAATGAGAAAGCAAGCTCAATATTATTTAGTTTATCTATGTATTTAATATTTCATTAAAAAAATACAAGTATTTAAGAAATTAACAAATAACAACATTTTTTTATTGTTTCTAAAAATACACTATTTGTTTTAATTTGTTTTCCCACTTCTCAATGATAATGGTCCATTATAAGGGTTTTCCATCTATATACTGTCAGTTTAAAATCATCATAAATTATTAATAGTTAGTTGGTCTAGTTGGTGATTGACGCTGAATTTGATAGGGAGTATCACAGTTTGATCCTCACACCTGTTATTAAGAGGAGACTGAAACCACTTGATGTCAGAACTGAATCCTAAACCGGTGGTAATAAAAAAAAATCAACATAAATTTAAGAAAATAGATACCATAAATCGTTACTAGAAAGTAAACAAGCCATGTTTTTTTATGGAGCAAGTCATGATTCTTTTCTTATACTTATTCAATTTTATTTTGAATATACAAACCTGAACAATCATGATAATTTTGTGTTTCCCATAAAAATAAGTTATTTTGTTCCATCTATTCCCACCCCATCCATAGTCTTGGTATTTTTCACTGATTTACACTATTTATATTATTGGTTTTATATAGCTTCTCTCTTTGAAGTAATTTAATTTTAAACGTAGATTTTCAAAATTGAGATTCAAATTTTAATTCACTATGTGAAAAATATAATATATTTTATCAGGCTAACTCCATTTGATTATTAATTTATATATCAATGTTCAAAATTCAAATATTATTTAGTTATTTGTTAAGGCAATTAAGTCGATCGCATGTCACATATTTATTCATTTTCAAAATTCAAACATTATTAAATTATATTTTGAACACATTTTTTTAATATTTAATTCTATAATATTATACAAACAAGACATATAACTATACATAGTACAACATCCATTCCACTTAAAAGATAATGTGACTTAGCCTAAAAGGTAAAGTTACAAGTATATGATTTTACTACACACAATTGGACTTTATACCATTTTATCATCAACACACTTTTCATCATAATTGTAGCAACTACATCTGTCATTATTCTTGAAAGTAATTCTATTTCTATATCAAGAAAAACACTACAATCATTTTTACTCGCACACCAAATTCCCTATATATATTTAAAAAAATAAGTCCTTTAACTCTTAAACCTACTTTCCCTCTGCCCCTCACTTTTCTACAATCTTCTCAAACAAGCTCTTTTCCATTAAACTCTTTCTATCTGAAAAAAAAAAAAAAAACTTTTCTAAATTCCTCTCTTTATTCTTCTTCTCTTCACTCTTTCCACTTTCCCACTAGTTTCACTTGATTCCTCAAGAAAAAAGCAAAACCATCCTCTTCTTTAATTTATTCCCTCTTTTTTGGTTGTTAAATATGGGGTTACCAAAGAAATCACAAGTGGAAACAGGGTTAGAAAATTCAGAGAAAAATAAAAAATGGCTCATCAATTTAAGAACACCGTTGAATTTGAAGCCGATATACACAATTCCTTTGAAGAAAAGTGAGCAAGAGGAAAGTGTGATGATGGAGGAAGAGTGTTCGACAACACCAAGAGGGGAAGGATCAAGAATTCCAGCATGTTTGATATGTCCACCGGCTCCGAGGAAGCGAAAATCGTCTTTGAAATGGAATTATCGCGGTAAAACAAGAGAGTTTTTCACTCCACCTGAGTTGGAAACTGTGTTCATACGCCATGTTGAAAGAGCTATAGCTAATTCATGATCATAGAAATGTGAAAAGTAATTAGTGTTAGCTTGCCATATGTTATTGTAAGTAGCATGATACTCTTGCTGCCACGATTCATTGAGATTTAGTTCTTGTCGTCAAATATAATAATAGTGATAGCTAGCTACGATCAAAGTTTTTGGTTCTATTATGTAATTTTTTTAGTGATTTTCTATGTTTTAGTTGTTTTCAATGTTAATCTTAGCTAGAGATTAATTGGGTAGTTAAGAGATTATGTTATTTTTGTATAAAGTTTAGTTTAAAGAAATAAAAATTGCTCCTTTACCTTGCATGTTTGATCTTTTTTTAGTTTTTGATTGATGGGTTAATATTTCTTTTGATTCTTTCTAGTGATGTATTTGCTATCAAAATATTTGAGCTTGTGTAGTGTGCATGTTTATGTTCTCTTCATTTGATATGATACTAATTGAGTATAGTACTCCATTGTTGATTTCTTCATACAATTATGAAATAGTATGTCTCTCACTATTCATCATCATAAGTCAAAGATTATATTAGTTAAACTTTTGGTCTAATTTTCTGTAAATTTTAATTCAACTGACAACAATCGATATTGTTAAATTGAAATTATATCGAAATTCAATGATATTGTTAGGTTGAAATTCAATATAGGATTCAAACTCTATCTATGAATTTTTAGTGATTATTACCATTTTATTTTTGTATAAATTTTTTTATCTAGTTTTTAAAATGAATGAGTATCATCTTAGAATGGAGTAGGTACATGCATATGCTTGCATGGATGCTTCTTATCTTTGATTGGTGGAATGGAAAGACAAGTTGGTCATTTAGCAACGGCCATAATTAGCTCAATTCAAAGTCTATTGTCATCTTCTACTTTTAGGGTCTCCCATATGGTACCCCACATCTCAATAATAAATAGCCTTTTTTTTCTCAACATTTAGTTCACCAACAACCTCACTAGTCTTTTTTTTAATACCAACCTCACTAATCTATAAGTTTAAGACTATACTTTATTTTATTTTCTTTATAGTAATAAAAACTTTTTGAGAAAAAAAAGAAGAATTTGTTAAAAAAAATTCCATCTTTGAAGAAAGTGTGAGTGATATTAAAAAAAACAACAAAAAAAGCCATAACTTGAGTGGAAAAGTTCTCTAAAAAAATTGTGAAATGGTTGTTCATAGCGACATGTTGTAAAGCGACAAACCATGTGATGAAAGTTAGAATCCTATGCTAGTTGAATGGTTATAATTTTCTCAATTCTAACTTTAAAGCTCAATAATTGACACATTCTAACACTAGCTAGCTTATTAAATTATAAAGTCGTAGTTATCTTATCTTGTTCAGGTATCATCATCATAATTATTATTCCATCGTTTCATAATGATTAACTTATTTATAATACAATTATTTTCATAATTAATATTATTTACATTATTACAAATTATTATTTTTATTATATTTATTGTATTTACATTACTTTTAAGTTAATATTTTTTTACTATATTTATAGTAGTGATGGATATAAATACTTTAGATGAATACTTTTGTAAAAGTATTATTAAATTATATATTTATTGAAATATTTAAAAAAAAGTTATATCATATAATCTAATTTAATTCGATGAATAAATATTAATCTCAAATAATATATTTTAGATTTAATTGTTATACAATATAAATCTTATATCCGTCCATCATAATAATTTAGACATGATTTAAAATGTGATTATAATTAAATTTAAATATTTTAAAAATTGAACAATTGTGAGTAATTGAACCGTGTAAAAATTCTTTATACCAACAAATATATATATATATATATATATATATATATATATATATATATATATATATATATATATATATATATATATATATATATATATATATATATATATATATATATATATATATATATATTCTCTTTTATTTACTCAATATTTTATATTAAAAAAACTACCCATTTTAGGACAGAGATAATATATTATATTATATTGTATATAATAAAATAGTTTATACTGCTACTAGACATAGCAAAACTACAGAAAAGTTTTGTTTGATTGAGAATATGGAAGAAAAGGCAAAACAAATGTTTTGAATAATGGTCAGGGGGAATTCATCTGTTGTTTTGTGAATTAAACAATATGATTCTTGGGATCAGAGTCAGTCCTTGAGGCTTGAAGGAATCACATTTGAACACGTCTAAATATGACTTATTTGTAATAATCAGTATAAAAAAATACTACAGTGTTTGCTTTGGCATGCAGTGGAGTGGGGCATAATTACAAAAGATTAGATTAGTTTTAATTAATCCTTAATTTGAATCTCAATTATTGACAACAACATGGAGATTAAAATATAGATTGCATTGACATAATATTGACTTCTGATAAGTTGAATCAGTGTTGCTGCTTAGAGATTATTATGTAATATCGATATCTCTAAATAAATAACATTGGTATATGTCAGGGTTGGATTCTGTCATCAAATATTGATGTGGCTAAACATAAAAGAAACTATAAATTAAATTTTTGGATTCAAATACTTTTAAAATATTTTTTTTTCATCTTTCAATATCAAAATCTAAAATAAATAAAAATTAAAATACCAATGTAAAAATAATTTAAAAAAAAAAGTCAACATGACCATACACGTCATTGAAAAATAAATAAAATATTGTCAAGTAAAAGAATACAGTGACTAAATTTTTTTTAGGGATCAAAGATTTTAGATTTATCTTAAATTTAAATTGCATATATTACAAGAATTTTCTTGTGCTGTGAATATTATAGACGAATTGTGATTTCTTCTAAATTGATGACCGATGACCATTATAGTTAACTTAGAATATATATATATATATATATATATATATATATATATATATATATATATATATATATATATATATATATATATATATATATATATATATATATATATATATATATATATATATATTAAAAAAATCCGAAAAAAAAAAAACAATTTAATATCTTACAAGAACACAAATTAAAAATAAATAGAAAAAACTTGCAATAACATGAGTTTAAATCTTATAATAAAAAATTTCATTTGTCTAATAATATAAAAATAACTAATAATAACTAACTATACAAATAAACTGTATAATTCTAATAGTATTAATATGTAAAATAATTTGTAATCATACATTAATAAAAGGATATGAGTTTAAATCTCCATTAATAAATTGTCTAATTCAATTTAATAGATTAATAATATAAAATTAAATATAAATTATTAATACTATTTCAGATCTGGCCTTAGCATTATCATTATGCAATTGAACAAAAGATCTCGAATTTTTAAAGGCTTTCGATTAGAATTATAAAATTTATTGGTTTATATAATTATTTGTTATAAAATAGTGTGCAGTAAAAATTATGTTTTGCATATATAATTTAAAGAAAAGAGAAAATTTTGGTGCGGCTAAAATCATACTTAGTCTCAATATGAATCCGTCTTGGTGTCGGTGTCGGACATCAGCAACAATATTTATAATTTACTTTAAATTATTTATTTTTTAAAATTATTATCAGTTGCGGTATATGTCATTTCTTTTTTTATGTCTGTGTTGATTCTCTTTTGTCTGGACATTCAGTATACATAGCATAGCATGTGTTATTGCTTGCTGCCTATAAACTGCACACTGCTAATTTTCTGCTCTTAAACTGCCGACAGTTGAAGATAAAATTCATAAAATTAAAATGATTGTGGGAAAGTATGAATTTTAGTGTTTTTTTTTTTCTTTCTATACTTATTATGAATCCAATCAACAATAGTGTCTCTTCCAGGGAGTGTCAGTGATGGCGTATTGTTAAGGGCATGCAGAGTTTGAAATTCTTTTATTGATTTAATTGCTAACAAAATGCCACAGTTTTGGTTTTTAGATGATTATGTGATACTGGTCCCAAATTATTAAAAAAAAATATTTTTTAAATTATAAGTTATCTTATATTTTCAATAAAAATATTAATATCAGTTTCATATAAGATTCGAAAGAGCATCTGTTATTATATTTCTTCGAACAATTTATGATTTATTTTTACCTGAGATGTTTAATTCTGAACGTGAGGGGAGAAATGTCTCAAATTGAATAATATATGACATAATATGTTCTTATAAGTGGAGGTCATTCTACAAGTCGATGTTATAGGATTGAGTTAATTCCAACTACATTTTTTAACACTTTGTATTTATACAGACGACTTCAATGTTAGGGTCGATCTCAATTTTGCGCTATTGCGGCTATAAGGCACCGTTCTTTATAAATGTGAGAACTCTAACGACTTTGTCATTTAAAAAAGACATCTCATTGATTTAAGGTGTAAAATTATTGTATATAAATTACCCTTAAATTCGATTTTAAATAATACGAATCTATTTTGCCCCTTCGAACCAGAAGTATATATACAAATCAAAATTTAGATAAAATGTTATGGATAAATCAAAACTTAGGTAAGATATTCTAGTCAAGTTGATTTTTTATTCACTAAATATTTTTCATGAGCAAATTCTATACCATGTGATATTGATTCATCTTCTTAAGATTGTTAATTTAATAATAGAGATCAATCAATGTTCCAATTAGTTATTGATAAATAGAGATGATGCATGACCAAGTATGAAGATGATATTTGTATCTATAGAGAAATGATTGGATGGGCTTTGAATTTGGAATTTTATGAGACATATGAGGTGAAGCTTGGAGCCCACTCGTCATGTCAAATTATGGAAGATGTTTTAATCCACCAACCAACCAAATATTATTCTCTCTTTTCATACTACAATAATACAATCAAAGATACTGTTGCAAAATGAAACTGTTAAAATTAAATGTTCCTTTAAAGTTTAAATTTGTGTATTGTAGTTGAATTGTATGTCGATCGATAGTTAATTCTTGCGTTTTATTTTTACTATTTTCCTTTTCTTTTTTTATTATAAGCTTACTTTTGAATTTTTTTAATAAAGCATTTATTATTTTTGAAGAGTTACTATTATGTCTTCAATCATTTATAACATTTCATTCGACATAGTTGTTTCAAAATACATAAAATATTGTAGTTTCGATCTCATGCAATCAGATATCTCTCTAATAATTTATTTGGTATTGTCTCTAATAATTTTTATGGATACCTTTGATAACTATTATTGCCTTTATTGTGTGTTAACCTTTACAATATACCTTGATAATACGAAGTTCAACTTAAGATAAATAAATTGGACTTTCATGGTTTTTACCACTAACTTGACCCTTATTGTTGAAGATCTCTAGGTCTAATATTTTGTTAATCCAGTTCGGTGCAACTCACTATATTTGGGGGTACCAAACCAGGAAGGAATTCCACTATAATAGTATTAGTTCAAAGCTAAACTCTCTCGTTTATAACTTATCACCTAATCACTATCCGTGTTAACTTCTACTTAGAAACTCCTAGATATGAGACCTTTCTCACTTCCCACTAGTCACACAATAGTGACAGACTCAACAACAAAGAACAATGGAAGTCACACTTCCAAAAATACAAAAAATCACTTTTTGCTTAAAAGCTTAAAAGTGATTACAACTCAAAACTTAGTCCAATTCAATTTGCTCACAAATGCACAAATAACACAATCCTACTCATATTTCAAAAGACATGAGAGAGGGACACAAAAAACAAAAATACTCTAAAAACCCTAAACCCTTATCACATGCACACACAGTTTCCCCCTTTTCACGTGTTTTTAGGTTTAGAAGTCCTTATATAAAGACTCTTGTATATTGGGCTTGGACTTCTATAAACAAATCCGATCTTCTAGATGAAAAACAGCTGAAAAATCTTCTCCACAAAAATAGGAACAAAACTCCAAAGTTTCCTAAAAAGGTTCAAAGATCATTTTTAAGAAATACAGACAAAACTATCAAGACAAAAGTTCCTAAAAATCTATCAATGGATAGCGAAACATGTGAATTAAAAAACACTCAAATATCACATTTTAAATACTAAAATAACCCTGCCCTAATCTTCTGGTATAACATGTCCTGGAACATGTCCGAATATCATGATGAACATGATGTCTGACCCTCATGACAGAACATCTGGCTTAACATCTTGCTGTGAGCATGTTTTACCAAAATGGCTGCCAATCTAGAAACCACAAAATTATAATCTCCCCCTTTGGCTAAAACATCCTTAGAAAAAATCAGAAGCACATAGCGGAATCAAAATCAAAACAAGAACACCACAAACTACTACAAAACGCGCAAACAACAACGCTAAAGTAACAATAATTTCCTATTCACCGTAGTAATATGTGGTATTTAGGCGCATGCATTTTTTTAATGTATTAAAATGCTTTTAATCACGGTTATTTAAAAAACTGTGATTATAAGTAGCGTCTGGTCATGATTTCAAGTCTCGACACCAACATTTTTGGATTCTTACTTATTTTTTTAAAATGCTAACAAAACATTCACCACGAGTATTAAAAAATTGTGATTATTGGTAGCGTCTGGCCATGGGTTCAAGCCCCAACACCAACATTTTTCATTTTCTTACTTATTTTTTCATGTCCCGGCACCAACATTATAGGTGGCGTGATTATTAAGTTTATTCACTGTCCTTAAACAAACTGTGACCATTCGTTTAGTGATTATCAACGGCCAAGACACTACTATTAGTGATCCTCATGAAACCTAAAACTTAGACGAATTACATTTTCTATCTCTAAACATCATCTTTCATTTACGGTACTCTATTTCTCAACTAAACCAAATTTTAGAACAAATTTCAGAACTCCATCATCTCTTCTACAACTTGAATGAGACAAGGAAAGTATGGATTCGAGTTACCAATGTTAGTTGTTGATGTTTTTTTTTAATTATTATTTTTCTTGTTTTCTTTTTATTATTGTTGTTCTTGTTTTTATTATTGTTATTTTTGTTGTTGTTATTGTTGTTGTTGTTGTTCTTCTTCTTCTTCTTCTTCTCTTCTTCTTCCTTTTCTTATTCTTATTATTATTATTATTATTGTTGTTGATTTTTCCACATCTTTCAAGACCATTGTTATATTTTTGAATAACTTTCCTATTTTTGTAGTAAAAAAAATCCTTAATTTATTGTTTTCCTCGGTTGACAACTTTGAGAAATTTATTCATAAACATATTGTAAATTGATTACATCATGTGGTAGTACGATGTCCCTGTTGCCAAGCTCCTCAAATTGTGTTTGATATTCAGTTACCAAACCATGCTTAATTTAAAAAGCTAAGCTTGATGATTTTCATATGATGAAGGACCAAATCTTAATTTTAAATATCGTTTATCTCGCATGCATTAACACTAACATTATACACCTTAATTTGTGGTGGCCGACCTCATTTGTAGGGTAATTACTTCGTAAATTACTCGGCGATTGCATAACATAGACCTAAATTTGTCCTTAATTCGGAATAAAAATCTAATTGGGTACTTGCACTTTCGTGGACCGGATCTCTTGTTGATCGCGTAATCCCAAAGTGGTTAATCATATTGCATTAAGAATCGAGACTTATGAATGTTTAATGCGTAGGTACTTTGGGTCTCCCAATCGCCTTTCAAATTTCATTGAATTCGGTTCGGTTTACCTTGATTAATCGCTATAGTGTAAGATGCTAAGCGGATCCGATTGCCTTCGATTTTGGTTACTCTTTCTTTTTGGTTGTGGTTGATTAAGTTCACCATACCATTATTATGTGAATATTATTATACTTTCATTATTGTTAATATTTAGATTCTTGCACTTTAATTTCTTTTGTAACTAACATTTAATTTCTTGCACTTTTATTGCCTTTATTCTATTTTGCTTTATTCATCCATATCATGTTTATTATTTTGTTCTTATTATTTTTGTTGTTGATTTTCTATTTGTCCATTTGGACACAAAAACATTAATAAAGGGTTAAACTTCTAAAAAACTTGTGACTTTAATTTGAGGACTATTGGTTACTATCTTTGGCATTGTAATGAAGATTTTGGACTTAGATTTTAGGATCCCTCTCCCTTGCTTTGATCTTCATGAAGTTGGAATTAGCCTTTATTTGGCCATTTGCTAGCTTATAAGGATGAAACTCTTATGCTCATAATTTGGAATGTCATCAAGTTTGGTTAGATCTTTTTTCCCTTATCTCCTTATTTTCTTTTTTTAGGATAGTCCTTTCATCTCCTCCCATTCTTTAATTTTCAAAACCTTCTCCCTTTTACAAAGGATTCCTTTTTAAAATCATCACCTCTTTAATAAACAAAACCTTAACTTTTGTCAAGTGGATTTTACTTCTTTTTTTTTCTCTTAAAATCAATGAATCTAATCATGTTGACCTTAATTCAAAAATAAAAAGAATCAAACTCATTCAAGTTGTTTTTTGCCTTTGTGAACTTTCGTTTTTTTTAAAGAGTTCCAATTATGAGTCATTATTCTTTAGTCGGGTGCAAGTCTTTCAATCTCAATGGTTGTAGTTTGATGTAATTGAGTCTCTTGTCATTTGTGGGGGTTTAGTGGCATACTCGTTGATTTTATCCGAGTTGGCGCCCTCCCCATAATGATGTATGAGTCCATGCCTTCATTCTCATGGTAGATTTGTTTGGCTATCCACTTGAAGATGACAAATTCTCTTCACTTAATAAAATTAATCATAACCCACCCTTTTACTATTTGTACCACGAACTACAGGGTTTTGATCTCGCATTGCACTTTGTGGGTACGTATGCATGAGGTGGTAAACCTCTCCAAACACTAAAATATAAAAAATAATTCTTTTTCTCATCCCACCACTCTCATTTTTGCAAACCATTTCCAAACCAAAAGCAATAAATTTTTCAAAAGGCTCCCTTAGAGTACCACAGACATTTTGGGTGCGTAAAACCTTCCCATTGTGTAACATATCCCCTTACCTGTTTCTCTGTTGTGTTTCTTTAGCTTTTTGCTTTTAGATTCATTAGGATTTATTCGCTCTTTTTTCATTTTCCTCTTGGAATAAAATAAAAGCGCGGTGGTGACTCTGTTTACTTTGAGTTAAGTTAATCAATAGCTTACACTCATGTTTTTACCGCTACACACGCCACTGAACATATAGTCATGATAAACCTGAATCCTTGAACCCAAAGTCATCACATGACCCACTGCTTGGTATACTGATAACTTTTGCACACAACACAACTCAACTTTAAATATGCACCGCCCGAGAAATAACCACCAACACAGATAACTTACAACTTAAACAATCCCTCGATAGTTTGACCAAGATTAGTTCAAACTTTCATCTGACTCGAATCATAACTAAACAACAACACTCGAATTAAAACACTGCCAGCTCTGTTATGCTATGGATGTTATGCTTTATCTTTCCATGTTAAAATTCAATGAAAAGTATAATATATGCTATGCTATATGATATGAAAAAGAGAGGGGAAATTTTGGGGTGTTACAGGTTGTCGATATGAAAACCTTGCTTGGAGTAGATTCTAATGAGAATACTGACGATCGCCAAGCTCTTGGCTTGTGCGCTCAGTTGTTTTCATTGGGTCATTGACTCCAAGGATCTTTAGAACCTTAAACTATTTGGCCAAAACAAATATTGATTGTCGTGTAGTATGGGGCACTGAGGTTCACCCTTGCGTGTGGCTCGATACGAAGATCTCACTCAGAATAGACTTTCTTGACTGAGTTGATTGACTGTCAAAAGCTGACACGTGCAACAAACAGTTGAGAAAATTTCGTAACTCTGAGACCTTTGTTTTAAACCTCGTGTCGATGGTCGCGTAGTATGGGGGAACCGAGATATTTTCCTCTCGCGTGGCACGATATGAAGATCTCACCCAAAAGAGATTCATATGAGGGAGTCAATAAACCATCATGTTCATGGCATGTGTAATGAACAACCATATGGATTGATAACTTTGGGGTTCCTTTAAACTTTAGAGTCTAGCCGGTGAGCTCCTTGCAAGGAGAGTGGTCGACCTTATCCCTCACTCTTTCCTTGGACTTACGAAATCGTGTGATTAAAGATTACAACCATTAACTGGATTAACTCGAGACTCTGATCCTGTGATCCTGGATCTTCTATTGCATCCATATGCATGTTATTTCATTTTGCATTTGCATCAACTATGCATCTTTCATTTCATTCCAAAGCCTGAAAAACTCATTTCATCTTCTTACAAAAACCATTAAGTTGATTCCTCAACACTCCCATGTTGCTCAAGCCAACATCAGACGAGTAATGAATCGGATTCAACAAGACCATGTCGTTACAAGTGGCCCTTCAATGAATGCTTTTGAATAGGTTGCTGAAGACCAAGCAGAATAGTCTATAACTCTGAAGAAGCCAGTTGTAACACCCTAATTTTTACCACTAAGATTGTGTTTTGCATTTGCATCATTCTGCATACAAACAAGATCGTGCACTGGTTCCTTGGTCCTTCTAGGTTGCAGGTTTATGCCTCATAGGGGATCACCATTGTTTTTGTGTGCCTTTTATTTATTTATGTTTATCTAACCCCTAATAAAAATACCAAAAATATGTCACAGTTCTCTTCTTCTATGTCTCTGTGTGTTCAGGTGTTGCAGGGTTTTCAAAGGCAAGGCAATATCTTCAGATCTAATGTGGTTGTTCGTTCATGATCTGATTCTGAAGGAAGTTTGACCTAATCTTGGTCAAACTATCCAAGAATTGCTTCAACTACAAGTTATTTGTGTCAATGGGTTATTTCTTAGGAAGTGTATTCAATGTTAAGTTATGTTGTGTGTGAATGGTCTCTGGTTTATCGATCAGTGGTTCATGTGAAGTTTTGGTTCAGAAAATCAAGTTCAGAGTTGATTAGTCCAAGTTGTGATCATCTGTGGATTTATTTTCCCAGAGAACAATTCAGACGAACTTGATGTAATTCAGTTCATTCGATCAGAGACTCAAAGAACGATTGATTCAGATGGTTTGTTTTGCAATTGGTTTAGTGGTAGCAGTATTTCATGTTTTATCAATGGCTTGTGCAGAAAAGTCAAGATTTGATTTTAGGCTATATAATCGACTTCATTTCCATTCTCACATCCAAAAATAAATATCCACATCACTTTCCATTTTTTTTTCTATTTTTCATTTCCTTTTGTTTATTTTCCTAAATTCCTTCCCATTATTCCAAATTCAATCCATATTGTCAATTCCAATTATTCACCAAACCATTATTTATTATTATCCACTTTTAATCCATTTTATCTAGGGTTAAATATGTTTTTAGTCCATATAAATATCTCAATTTTGGTTTAGTCCTCACACAAAAAAAACATCAAGTTTTAGTCCCTATAAAATTGTTTTTACACTCAGATTTAGTCCCTGTAGATGGACTAAAATTGTGTGCAAAAGTAATTTTATAGGGACTGAAATTCGACGTTTTTTTGTAGGACTAAAAATCATAATTGAGATATTTATATGGACCACAAACATATTTAACCCTTTTATCTAATTACTAAATCCATTTTTTTATATCATTTCCCATTTTTGCATTTTTTATAATTAAAAAAATTATAATAGAACATAAAGAGCAAGTAATGTCTTGAGCCCCTTCATACTGGCCCATTATCTTTTCTTTCTTTTCTCTTTACAACATTAACAAATGACCCACAAAATGCCAGCCATATAAGTCTTCCAAGAAGAAAATATGAACTGCTATTACTACCAAATTTACATCAGCTATCACGTGAGTCAAGAAAAAAGGAATTCCAGCCGAGCCATACACTTCTATCACAGCTTCACACGCATCTGCTTCAAAACGACAACGTTCCAATACAAGTCAGCTCCAACGCGTAAATCGTGATTCCAAAACAACGATTCCCTCCTGCATCAAAACACTGCAGCAATAGGAATAAAAAGCGGACAATGCAAGAAAATCATGCCAATTCTTCACATCAAATTTCAGATTCAATTGCAAATTCACTCATTCACTCTATAAATAGAGGCTTATTCTTCTTCAATTCTTAAGCTTAAAGAGCCCTTTGAACCTCTGCATAAATTGAACCAAGCTTCAAAAACTTCAATCTCCATAAACCATACCAATCAATCCTTGTTCATTTTTCAAATCCAATCACCTTCAAAGCCAAATTTTGAATCATAAACAACAACACATTGAAGAAGAGTGATAGAAGAAGAGATTCAAATATTTACACACCATTTTTGAAGATAGTGAAGCTTTTTTCGACGAACCTTTCGACTTTGATTTCATTGTGTATAACCTTCGACGGTTGAAATTGACTATGTATTCTTGATCTACTCTTCACGCCGGTCGCAATGATACTTTAACGGAGCTCCGTCACTTCGATTTGACGGAGCTTTGAGTGTTAGCTACAGAACCCGCCGCGGTTTGCAACGAAGAAGATGATGCTTCTGAGTTTTCTTTTTTCTTTTCTTTATAACTTTTGTTTTTATTTTTTGATTAATAAGAGACTTTGTTTGGGCTTTGTACCATAGTAAACAAGTTAGATCCATTTTACTATCTTACCACCAAATCCTGCGCTATCACCCTCCCTTTATTACTTTTTTTTTTCTTTTAGATAAACTTTGTTTTTGTTTAATGGATTTTTTCTTTTGTTTAATTTTTTAAAAACTATTTTTTATATTAATTTCTTTTAAAATTTGAAAGATCATTTGAAAAGATTTTAGTTGTTTTTGTGGATTATTTTGAATCTTGATTTTCTTTGATAAAATCTCATCAATATCAAGGGATTTTGGGTGTTGATTATATCCACCAAGAAATATGATTGATATTGATGATGGTTTAATCGATTTGAGGTCCAAAATGTTAGATCCATTTTTCTCTTCATTTTATTTTTTCTTTTGGTCGATGAGATTTCCGATTCACCGATTATTGATTTTCAAAGATGTTTAATCTTCATTATTTCAAATCTATAATCAATGTGAAATCTCGATTAAGATTAGACCATTACCACTTTTTCTTTTCATGTGACATGTTTTCGGAGGATGATCCATTATATCATCTCTCTAGCATGTATTAACACAAATATCGTTTACCTTAATTAGTATTGGCCGACCTCATTTGTAGGGTAATTACTCGGATATTACTTAACATAGACCTAAATGTGTCCCTATTTCGGAATAAAAATTCAATTATATACTTGCACTTTCATGGACCGGACCTCGTGTTGGTCGCATAATCCCAAAGTGGTTAGTCATTTGCATTAGATCCATGACTTTTGAAGCTTGATGCATAGTTACTTTGGATATCCCAATCTTCTTTCAAGTTTCATCGAATTTGGGTCTGATCGCATCGATTAATCACTATAGTGTAAGATACTAAGCGAAATCGGTTACTCTTTTGGTTGTGGATGATTAAGTTCACCATACCATTATTATGTACATATTATTATTACTATTACTATATTACTATTTTAATTTTGCTCTTGCATTTTATTTCTCTATAATTTCCTTCTTGCTCCTTTATCTCTTTTTCTTTTATTATGCTTTTATTATGCTTTATCATCCATTATCATGTTTATGTTCTTGTCATTATATCCTTGTGTTTTTTTTTCTTTTGTACATTTGGACACAAAAACATTAATAAAGGATTAAACCTCTAAAAAACTTATGATCTTGATCTTGGACTATGGCTACTATCCTTAGCATTGGAAATGAAGTTTTGGACATACATTCTAGGACACCTTCCCATTGCTTTGAATATCATGGAGTTAGTACCTTAGCCTTTATTTGGCCACTTGTTGGCTTATTCTTATTAGGATGGAATTCATTTGCTTATGCTTGGAAGTATCATCAAGTTGGTTAGATCTTTCCTCCTTTATCTCCTTTTATTTTCTTTTTAGGATAGCCTCTCCATCTCCTACCCTTCTTCAATTTTCAATACTTCTTTCCTTTTCAAAGGATTCTTGTTTTAAAAAAACCATCACCTCTTTAATAAACAAAACCTTGACTTTTTGTCAAGTGGCTTTTACTACTTCTTTTCTTTTAATAAATGTCAATAAACTTAATCATCTTGACTTTAATTCAAAAATAAAAAGAACCAAACTCATTCAAGTTGTTTTGTCCCTTTGTGCATTTTTGTTTGTTTCCTTTACAAGTTTAGACTTTGAGTCATTCTTCTCTAGTTAGGTGCAAGTCTCTCAATCTTCATGGTTGTAGTTTGATGTAATTGAGTCTCTTGTCATTCGTGGGGTTTAGTGGCATACTCTTCGACTTTATCCGAGTTGGCGCCCTCCCCATAATAATGTATGAGTCCATGCCCTTATTCTCATGGTATATTTGCGAGGCTATCCACTTGAAAACGAAAAATTGTCTTCCTTAAAAAAATCAATCAAAACCAACCATTTTTCACTATTTGTACCATGAACTACGGGATTTTGATCTTACATTGCACATTGTGGGTATGTAGACATGAGGTGGTAAACCTCTCCAAACACAAAAACATTAAAAATTAATTCTTTTCTCATCTCTCCACTATCATTTAGCAAACCATTTTCAAACCAAAAGCAGTAAATTTTTCAAAGGGATTCTATGGAGTACCATGGACATTTTGGGTGCTTAAGACCTTCCAATTTTGTAACTTATCCCATTACCCTTTCTCTGCTTGTTTCTTTAGCTTTTTTTGCTATTATATTCATTAGGAATTATTCGCTCTTTTTCCTTTTACTATTGAAATAAAATAAAAGCGCGGTGGATACTCTGTTTACTTTGAGTTATGTTAACTAATAACTTACACTCATAATTTTACCGCTATAGAAAAATGGCGACTCTGTTGGGGAGTAATCTCTAAGTGGATTCAGTCTACTTCAATTTATTTATTGATTTGGTTTGATTTGTTTGTTATTGCTTGTTCTGTTTCGGTTTGGTGATCATCAATGAGTGAGATAGATCATATACCTGGATCTGAGTGAACTTATGATAGGACATCGATATTCGAAGAGATACGCGGCGGAGTAGTCTAATGCAATATTAACTCGATAATCTTCACTCAGTTAGGCTCTCTCGAATTACTGATGTCATGACGAGTGTCACACCCCAAATTTTACCCTTAACATTTCATATCACACATTTATCTCACCATTTGCATACCATGATGTATATCAGGTATGTTGGATTTTCAAGAGAATGTGTCAGAGAGGTTTCTTGGTTGTGTGACAAGTATTTGAGGAACTAGGGTTTTATGTTAAAAACACATGGTTTTGAGGTGGTCTCAGAAGTGGCGGAGTAGGGATTCTAAGGTTGAATCATGGACATGTTCAAGACCTCATATCATGTGTGTGTTCGTTTGGTGATTAGCTGAGGACATTGATGTTTGGTTCAGGTGATTTTCTTGTAAAACGAGTTTTGGTAATTACTTGGAAGAGAAGGAAAATCAATTTTAAGACGACGGTTCCAAACACGTTTTCAATTTGTCAATCCCAGGTTCAAGTTTAAGTTCAAGAGCCAATTGTGAGCTCATGTCAATTTTCAAATTACAAGGTCAAGTTCTAAAATCTAAAATTTCAAAGTTCAATTGTCAAAATTCCAAATATCAAAGTTCCAAATTCAATGTCGAGTTCTCAAATTTCAAAGCTCGTAATCACATATTCCAAAAGTTCACTTCAAAGTTCCATTTTTAATTCCATTGTTTTTAGTTCTAAGTTATTTTCAAGTCAATTTCCAATTTCTACTTCAAGCTTTCATTTTATATTCAAAATTTCTATCCTAAGTTTATTTCCAATTCAATTGCAATTTCTATGGCATAGTTTCCATTCCAACTTCTATTTCAAATTCTATTCCAAGTTCTCAATTAAATTTCTAATTCAAATTCCATTTCAAGTTTTCTTTTCATTTATTCTAAATTTCTAGTCCAAGTCTCAATCATGTTTCAAGTCATTAATCCAATCACCATTTTCATGTCAAATTTCCATTTCAAGTTCCAAGTTTCAAGTTCAAACTCCAAGTTTTATTCCAAATTTCTATGCCAAGTTTCATGTCAAAATTCCAAATCCTTTATCTCAAATTCTATGTCAAAATCTTTTATTTTCAAACTACAAAGTCTCAATTCAAAATTTTCTTTTTAATTTTCAATTCTCATTCATTTTTCATTCCCTTTCTGACTTTAATTCCAATTTAGTTTTAATTCTAAATTTTAATTCCAATTCCAATTCCAAGTCAAAAATTTCAATTTTTTTTCTATGTGTTCAAAACTCATTCCAAATTCAAGTGTCAAAAGTTCAAAACTCAATTCAAATTTCAATGTCAAAGTTCTTGTTCCAAACATCAATTCTTGCTAAATAAAATTCCCAAGCTCAATGTCAAAGTTACAAGTGTATCTCCAAATTACAAAATCATGACAAAAAGTATAATTACATCCAAAGAAACATTTTTTTACAAGTATAAAGTAACAAGAAGTCCTAAGCCTAACAAATATTTAACTTCACGTGCAAGTCTTCAAGCTTCATGCCAACTTCAATCATGGTTATCTTCAAACCACTTCTTGCCATGGCTCATGTTGTATCAACCTAGAAAACCAAGTTGGAAGCAAAGTTTAGTAAAGTGAACACATTCATTCATAACATTTTCAATTAAACACCATTATATTCAAATTTATTTCTCATTCATCATAATTCAAAACATCATTCAAGTTTATAATCCAAAAATATTCAATTGCAAGTATCATCATTCAAACTTCATGTTAATTCAAAACAACCTCATACATGTTACATAAGAATTCAAGCCATTCATTACGATTCATGCACAATTCATAATATTTTCATGGCCAAGCATCAATCCAAATCACATTTCATACATAATCACATTCAAAAGACTCATGGTCATTCATCCAAACACATTCATTCATAACATTTTCAATCTAGCATCATTATATTTAAATTCAAATTCCTCCAAATTTCAACATCATCACATTCAAGTTCATATCAAATTAAAATTTAATTCACATCAAGCATCTAGAATCAATTTCTAATTTCATTCAGATATAACCACATTTTAATTCATTCAATATCATTTATCTATGCATATCATACATATCATTCCATTCCTATCAAACATGATTCAAAGTTTATCTATGTAACAAAATGGCAAGGCAAAAACAAAATTTCAAAAAAAGAGAAGGTTCATACACAACGGGGGGTCGAAAGAGAGATACAAAAAAATTTCATAGAAAAACCAAGCAAAAATCTGAGAACTTATCCTCACAAAACCTCAACCACTTCATACAACTAAACTCACAACTCTTCACCTTCAAACGTCAATCTGCATCATCGTCACAATCCACCTTTTGCACTTCATCACCACCACAACACAAACGAATCGACTTCCTCCATCCAAAAACCGAAACCAACAAAATAAATCATTTCAATCTCAAACCCAAACCAAAACTAACCTCATATCCGAAAACTGAAGACGAAACCGAGCAAACCGAGTCTGAGGGGCCACCGCCGTGAGAGAAGGTGAGTTCCATCGTGAGACCCTGAGTTGAACCGCAACCAACATCACGAACCAAAATATCACCACCTTGAGAGGATATCGGAGCAACCGATATAAAAAACGTGAAACCGCAAACTCGTATACCTTCACCACCGTATTCCGAAACTGAAACAAACCGCCGTCGGCCGAGAACCACCGCGGTACGAAACCTTGACGCAGAACCAAACTGAGATCGCGAATAAATCTAGAAGCATACAAAATCAATAAAATTCGTTAATCCGAAATGATTTGTGAGCAACGATCGATTGAGAAGGAGTGTGCAACGACGAATTTTGTTTCTGAAAGGGTGGAGGTTCTGCATTTCGATTGTGAGGGTAACGATGACCTTCTCATGTTCTGTTTTCTTATTTATTATTTTTTTCACTTTTGATTTAATTATTTGTTTTTTTATTATTCTTTCAAGTTATTAATTGTGGACATGGGCTGGTCAATTTTTTTGACCTATACGTTTTTTTGCACACTCAATGAAGTACATGCAGCTCCCTCTCCTATGTTTTTCTTTATTTTTTTGGTTTTTTGGTTTATTTTTTTGTTTTAGTTTTATTGATGTTTGTTGTTATTGGACTTTCTGCTAGGCCCATCCGATTTTCTTTACTTGTGATGTTTTTATTATTGCTTTTATCCTCATTTTATTATTTTCTCAATTTCATTAAATCGGCGAAACTCGATTAACATGAGACCACATTTAGTTTAGTTTTATTTTATATTTTATTTCGATTAAAATCCCTTTTGGAAATTCAATACAACTTTATTTAGTTTATTTTAATGTTAAACCAATGCGAATAACTACTCTAAATCAAACTTTTCCATTACAAATATTCAAACTATTATCATAATCAATTTATGAAAGAATTGAATTCTAGAGTCTAGCATTCCTTGGATTCTTGAATGAATTCTCTTGAGGCTAGACCTTGGGTTGTAATTTATTCACCCTTTCGTACTCAAAACAACTAACTCTTACAAATCAAACAGCGAAAGAACTTAATTTGTGAGTCTCGCATTCCCTGAATTCTTAGATGATCGCTCTTGAGGCTAGCCCTTAAGTTGTGGTCTATCCAACCTTTTGTTCCTAAAATACCTAATCTATCAAATTTTTTTCTTAAGAAAATAATGGAAGAACTGAGTTCTGGAGTCTAGCATTCCTTGAATTCTTGAATGAATACTCTTGAGGCTAGCCCTTGGGTTGTGGCTCATTCAAATCATTCATCTTAAAACACTTAAAACTTTTCCCAAAGAAATGATACATGATTCATCTCCATAGGAAAGACGTTTCTCTTATTCCCATAAACATAAAATCAAACTTTTCAAACAATTTCTCTCAATGAAGAATGTGGAAATTACTTGTTGATCATATATCTAAGTTTAAAGCTTTTTCCCCTTTTATTTCCCCCCTTAAATGTTTGTGCTGGAATAGGTGAGGTTACTCCCCCAAAAATGACGACTTGTCTCTTTCTTTTAAACAACTTAAAATCACTCCAACAAATGCAAGTTATTTTTCATAATTAATTAGCGAAAGAACTGAGTTCCGGAGTCTCCCATTCCTTGAATTCTTGAATGATCACTATTGATGCTAGCCATTGGGTTGTGATTCATTCACCCTTTCGTCTCTAAAAAATTTTAATCGAGATCAAATATCTTCCTCAAAATAGATTTGTTTAGATCCTTGCTAATGTGCATATAAACCAGTGCTTAAGCCTCCTCGAGAGCGGACAAGCAATGTTTAGCAGTTAGCATGCAAGCTAAACACTTGTTCATTAAAAAAAACAAACCAACAAACCGTAGTCGCACGAACTACGAAGCCCTGACTTTCTCATTGCACAAGGGAATACGTAGGCATGAGGATTTCAATCCTTGGCGAGCACACTAATAAAAAACTAACCATTTTCCCTATAACAATAATAATAATTAAAAATATTCATTTCCCTTAAAACAAACGATTTTAGAAAACCTTTACCTTTAAAAAGAAGGCAATAACTTAAATCAACATTTAATCGCATAGTTAGAATAAGAGGTTCCCGTTGAGTACAACGGACGTGAGGGGTGCTAATACATTTCTCTCGCGTAACCGACTCCCGGACTTAGAATTTGGTTTCGTTGACCATTTCTTATCCTTATTAGGTTATATCTATATCTTCCTTTTCTGTCGTTAGAATAAATAGAATTAGGTGGCGACTCTGTTATTTTTTCCGCGTCCATCGCGAGGATCATATTTTTCGAGGTACGATAGCTTGTCGACTTTGCTGGGGACTAGATCCATGCGAGAGAGTGAGTCGAGCCTAAATTAGCTAATTGTGCGTTAAATTGATTGATTTTGTCTTATTTGTCTTCTCTATGTTTGTTATCTTCATTATTTATGTTTGTTTATTTGTTCTTTTATCGCCTTCTCTTATATGCTCGTTATCATATTTATTTGTTGGATCTTGGGATTATATCACAAGTAAAGCTTTTTAACCGAGCTTTGGAAAAAGAAGAGGGAACACCTAAGTTAGAATTGGAAGTTGCTAGTGTTAGACTCCGAGGACTCGCTTCTTGAGAGCCTAACATGAAAGCTCCCCCATAGAGTAAACCTATTCGTAGATCTTGTCGTAACGCAGCTAGCCTGTTGTCGCTCCCCGAATTTCCATCCTGGTACAAACACGAAAGTGGCGAGGAAAAGGGTAGAGTCGCCAGCCATGCATATTTATCCCAAGGGAACGAGAATGATAATGATGCACGAACCAGAGAAAGAAAGGAAGTACAAAGGTCATGCGAACCAAAGAAACTGAGTTCGGGAGTCGGTTACGACCTGTGAAGGTATTAGCACCCCAGATCGTCCGCCGTGCCCGACGGGATCCACGCTTGCAAGGAAACTGTTTCAAAGGGTGAAGAAATGAAAGCTGCTGCAAAAAGAAAGACTGAAACTGGATAAGAAAATGTAGATGTTAGAAATTGGCAGAATTTTTGACAAACAAAGTAAAAGTTATGAACTTAGTTCAGGACATCAGGATGTCACACCAGATGTTGTGACATCGCAAACCTGCTATCTGCCTTAAATGATGCGTAACAGAAGTGCATAAAATCAGGAGTAAATATCTGGAATTAATTGTAAAAGGATAAGCACTCCAAGGCGCCTCTTTTGGAAGCTTAGTTATCTGGTTCCAGTGTAAAGGAAACAGAAAATCTAACTGACCTTGATTCAAGGAGATAACAAACTAACTCACCTTGATTCAAGGAGATAACTGTGGGATTTATCAAAGTCTGGATAATTTGCAAAAAGCCCACAAACCAAGCATCTATTTAAGAAACTGAAACACTCAAGAAAATCTCACGAATTTAAGAAGACTGTCAAGGGTGTTAGTGAAGCTAGTTATTTAAGCAGGTTTTAATTGTTTGTTAGTCACTTTATAAGCTTTTAAGCAAAAAGTGAATTGTGTCTTGATTGAAATTGATAAGTAAGATCAAGCTGGTGTGTTTGAAGTGTGACTTCAAACTTATTAATCATTCTAGGTTAAAGATCACTGTGTGATTGAGGGGGAGTGAGTAGGTACTCATATCTAAGTAGAGTCTTAGATAGAAATTGCCTTGGGTAGATATTAAGTGAAGGATTAAACTGATTGGTTTAGCTCCATAATTAATATTACTTATATTGGATTTCCTTCCTGGCTTGATAGCCCCCAGATTAAGTGTGGAGATACACTAAACTGGGTTAACAATTTCCTGTGTTATTTAATTTACTAGCTCATTAATTTATTGTTTAGGATATCAGTGTCTAAACATTTGGTTCAACATCACATATCTGATCCCAGAATTTCAATTGGCATCAGAGCAGGCACCCTGCCTGTATAACTGGGTGAGATCTAGGGACTGCAAATTTTGGGAACATGGACAGAGATGTAGGATCTGTGAATCGACCACCTATCTTGGATGGATCCAACTATGATTACTGGAAGCCAAGAATGGTAGCATTCTTAAAATCTCTTGATAGCAGGGCTTGGAAAGAAGCTAACAAAGGATGGGAGCACCCTGTCAAAGACAATAAGGATGGGGCAAAAGTGATGAAGCCTGAAGAAGAGTGGAGCAAGGAGGAAGAGGAGTCAGCACTTGGAAATTCCAAAGCCTTAAATGCCTTGTTCAATGGCATTGACAGGAACATATTTAGGCTTGTGCATCACTGTGAGCTAACCAAGGATGTTTGGGACACCCTCAAAACTACTCATGAAGGAACATCAAAGGTGAAGATGTCAAGACTTCAACTTCTCACCACCAAGTTTGAGAACTTGAGGATGAAGGAAGATGAGACCATTCATGAGTTTTACATGAACATCCTGGAGATTGCTAATACTTCTGGTGCCTTGGGAGAGAAGATGAGTGATGAAAAGTTGGTAAGGAAGATTCTCAGATCACTGCCCAAGAGGTTTGACATGAAGGTCACTGCCATAGAAGAAGCTCAGGACATCTGCACAATGAAAGTTGAGGAGCTCATTGGTTCCCTTCAAACCTTTGAGATGGGAATGAGTGATACTATTGTGAAGAAAAAAAAAAGCATAGCCCTGGTCTCAAACACTGATAAGGAAGAAGAAAGTCATGAAGCAGGCTCTGAGGATAACTTATCAGATGAAATTGCTATGCTTGGGAGACAATTTAACAAAATTCTCAAAAGAATGGACAACAGGCCCAGACCAAGTGGAAGAAACTCAACCTCTGAGAATAAAAGACCTTATGACTCTAATAGAAGGTCAAACTATGATGAGAAGACTAACCAAGGAAAAAGGATCCAATGTCATGGATGTGAGGGTTATGGACACATTAGAAGTGAATGCCCAACCTATCTAAAGAAGCAAAAGAAAGGTCTTTCTGTGTCCTGGTCAGATGAAGACTCAGGTAGTGAGTCAGAAGAAGAGTCTGCAAAGCACATCACTGCTCTAGCTGGAGTATGTGAAACTGAAGGGGGATCCAGTGATGAGGATCTGACATTTGAAGAGCTTGAAACATCTTACAGGATGTTGTGTGAAAGGAGCACTGAGGTATGCAAGGAAAGTAAACAACATAAGAAGCAGATTGAGGAATTAAAGGCTGAAAAGGCAAGTCATCTGGAGATCATTGACACTTTGAAGAATGAAGTCAGCCTACTCAACTCCAAAATGGAGCATATGTCCAAATCTGTCAGAATGCTGAACAGTGGCTCAAACACACTGGATACCATTCTCAATAACAACAAGCACTCAGGGGATATGACTGGACTGGGATTTAATAAAGCTCAAAACTCTGAAGCTAGTACCAGCCAAACAACTCCAGATCCTATGAAGTCAAACAAGATGTTCAAGTAGATGTCTCAACATCATGAGAAAAACATGATTAAAAAGAAATATCAAAGATGGAGATGTCACCACTGTGGAAGGTTTGGTCACATCAAACCTTTTTGCTACAAACTGCATGGATACCCCAATCAGAGTTTCCAGCACCTTCCTAAGCAAAAGACAGAGGTCACCAGGAAAACTTGGATACCTAAAGCTATACATTGTACTGATCAAAGTTACCAGTGCATGCCTAAGCAGAAGAACAAGTTCACCAGGCAATCTTGGAACTCTAGAGATGGACACTACCCAGGGCAGATGCATCAGAGGAGACACACATATATCCAGCAGTGGGAGCCTAAGAGAGGAAGACAGCCTGATCTGAACTCACATTCTAGTCAAAGGAAACCTCACAACAGGCACAAGTGGTCCAAGCAGGTTGTTGCCTCTATAGCACACACATCTCTCAGGGTATCTGCTAAGGAAGACTGGTATTTTGACAGTTGCTGCTCAAGGCACATGACTGGACTAAAGAATATGTTGGTAGACTTAAAGTCACACTCATCCAGCTATGTAACCTTTAGAGATGGAGCAAAGGGGGGAATCAAGGGAGTTGGGACCCTGGACTGCTCAGGTGTACCAAGTCTAGATGGTGTGCTGTTGGTAAAAGGATTAACTGCTAACTTGATCAGCATAAGTCAGTTATGTGACCAAGGTTACAGTGTCAACTTCACCAAAGCTGAGTGCATAGTCTATGATAAGGAGCAGAAAGTTGTCATGAGAGGAGCCAGATCAAAAGATAACTGCTATATGTGGGAACCCTAAGATTTCAGCCTCACATCTACTTGTTCCATAGCCAAAGAAGAAGAAGTGAAGTTATGGCATCAAAGACTGGGTTATCTCCATCTCAGAGGAATAAAGAAGATCATATCTATGGAGGCTGTAAGAGGGATTCCAAGACTTAAGATTGATGAAAGAAAAGTGTGTGGTGAATGTCAAATAGGTAAGCAAACCAAGATGTCACACCCAAAGCTTCAACATCTGACAACCTCCAAAGTCTTGGAATTACTGCACATGGACCTTATGGGACCAATGCAGGTAGAGAGTCTTGGTGGAAAAAGATATGCCTATGTGGTTGTTGATGACTTCTCAAGATATACCTGGATAAGCTTCATCAAAGAAAAGTCAGATGTGTTTGAGGTATTTAAAGATCTGTGCCATAGGATCCAAAGAGAAAAGGCAAGCTGTGTGGTCAGAATAAGAAGTGACCATGGAAAGGAGTTTGAGAATAAAAAATTCTCAGACTTCTGTTCATCAGAAGGGATCAACCATGAGTACTCTTCTCCCATCACCCCTCAACAGAATGGGATTGTAGAAAGGAAAAACAGAACTATTCAGGAATCAGCTAGAGCCATGATTCATGCCAAGAAGTTACCCCTGTACTTTTGGGCTGAAGCTATGAACACAACATGCTACATCCACAATAGAGTCACACTAAGAAAGGGAACTCTATCCACCATCTATGAAGTCTGGAAGGGTAGAAAACCTACAGTCAAGTACTTTCATGTATTTGGAAGTAAGTGCTACATCCTGGCTGATAGGGATCAAAGAAGGAAGATGGACCCTAAGAGTGATGAAGGGATATTTCTTGGATACTTTATAAATAGCAGAGCTTACAGAGTATTTAACTCCAGAACCAAGGTTATAATGGAGTCAATAAATGTGACTATTGATGATACCTATGCAAAGACAGATGTTGCTGATGATGTTGGAACATCTGCTGATAATCCAACTGAAGTTGAATTAGAAAGCGATAATCTTGACTTCACTTTAACTGAGGCAAAGTCAGAGCAATCCAACAAATCTCCCTCCATCAGACTCCAGAAAGATCATCCTAAAGAACTGATAATTGGTGATCTTAACAGTGGTGTCACCACTAGATCAAGAGAGATGATCTCAGGCTCTTGCTTTGTTTCAAAGGTAGAACCTAAGAACATCAAGGAAGCTCTGAATGATGAGTACTGGATCTCTGCTATGCAGGAAGAATTAGGCCAGTTTACAAGGAATAAAGTATGGGATCTTGTTCCTAGGCCTGATGGCATTAATGTGATTGGCACTAAGTGGGTGTACAAAAACAAGTCTAATGAGCAGGGAGTAGTTACAAGAAACAAGGCTAGGCTTGTGGCTCAAGGATATACTCAAATTGAGGGGTGGATTTTGATGAAACTTTTGCACCAGTAGCAAGACTTGAATCCATCAGACTACTCCTAGGAATTGCTTACATCCTAAAGTTCAAATTATTTCAGATGGATGTTAAAAGTGCCTTCCTAAATGGGTACCTTAATGAGGAAGTATATGTGGAGCAACCAAAGGGATTTATTGATCCAAGCTGTCCAGATCATGTATATAAGCTGATGAAGGCTCTGTATGGGCTAAAGCAAGCTCCCAGAGCATGGTATGAAAGACTGACCACCTTTCTCATTAAGCAGGGATACAGGAAGGGAGGAATAGACAAAACCCTGTTTGTAAAAGATGAAGAGGGAAAGGTTATGATTGCTCAGATATATGTGGATGACATAGTGTTTGGTGGGATGTCATACAAGATGGTTAAACATTTTGTGACTCAAATGGAGTCTGAGTTTGAAATGAGTCTAGTGGGAGAATTAACTTACTTCCTTGGACTGGAAATCAAACAGATGGAGGATTTCATGTTCATATCCCAAAGCAAGTATGCAAAGAAAACTGTCAAGAAGTTTGGGATGGACAATGCAAGTCACAAGAGAACACCTGCCCCTACTCATCTAAAATTGACAAAGGATGACAAAGGTGAGAGTGTGGACCAAAGCTTGTACAGAAGCATGATTGGAAGTCTACTATATCTTACAGCTAGCAGACCAGATATAGCTTTTGCAGTAGGAGTGTGTGCAAGGTATCAAGCTGAACCAAAGGTGAGCCATCTCAACCAGTTTAAGAGGATCTTGAAATATGTAAATGGTACTTGTGACTATGGTATAATGTACTCTCATGGTTGTGAACCCATCCTCACTGGATTTTGTGATGCTGACTGGGTTGGAAGTGCTGATGATAGAAAGAGTACATCAGGAGGATGCTTCTTTCTAGGGAACAATTTAATTTCTTGGTTCAGTAAGAAACAGAATTATGTGTCCTTATCCACTGCTGAAGCTGAATACATTGCAGATGGTAGCAGTTGTTTACAGCTGGTATGGATGAAACAAATGCTCACAGAATACAATGTCACACAAGATGTCATGACATTGTACTGTGACAATTTAAGTGCTATTAATATCTCCAAAAATCCTATCCAACATAGCAGGACTAAGCACATAGATATCAGACATCACTTCATCAGAGACCTTGTGGAGGAGAAGGTGATCACATTGGAGCATGTAGCCACAGAGCTGCAATTAGCTGACATATTCACCAAGGCTTTGGATGCTACCCATTTTGAAAACCTAAGGGGTAAATTGGGAATCTGCATATGTGATATATAGCAATTATGGAGAAGTGCCAGCATGTCTCATGACATCGTATGGCATGATCACCAGATGGCAGCACCAGTCTGGCCAATAACTGTTTGTATTCCAATTTTAAAAATTCCAATAGCAACGGGCTCTATTTATGTACAAACGTGCTTTCAGCTTCTCACATTCTCATTAGCACCACTGAACCTTTTGCATGCTACAGCTGAAATTCTCAAATCATCTAAATCCATCATCAAACCTTCATACATCCTCACTACATTCGAAAACATGTCACAACATCAGAACCCTAACTCCATTGATGAGGGTCTCATTCAGGAAGACGTAGTTAACGCCACTCCATTGTCTGTAGTACCCATGGATGCTACACCTATAAATGTGATCAGAGGAAGCATTCCCATTGCTCAAAAGCCCAGGACTCCCCATGCAAGAAGACCCAAGGAGCCAGTCTTCAGCAAAAGTAAGGGAGCTTCTTCATCTTCCAGTACTCCCAAAGCTTCTGCTTACGTGGACGCATCAATCAAAAAGCTTGTAACCAGGATCCTGGCGGAACAAAGGGTTGTGCCTGGGGTGTCAGTTCCCCTGAACAGTATTCCTGCTCCACAAGATGTCCCAAGCAACCAAGCTGAAGAAGACATACCTGCTCCACAGGATGTCCCAAGAAATGTTGAAACAACTGAGGGCCAGGACAAAGTCCCAAATGATGATGAAGGAGTAGAAGGTTCTACTGATGATCAAGCTGCTGAGAATGAGGCTTCCCAACCTCCACCAGTTGAAAACCTGGATGATGATTCTGATACAGAGATCATAGCATCTGTTGATCCTAGCATAGCCAAGAGGCTTAGGGCTAGGAAAGATAAGAAGCCAGCTGTTCAAGCAACTCCTGAGAAAAGACAGCCAACCCCCAAGAAGGACAAGGTCAAAATTGTTTTTGGACCTACAAAGCAATGGAGTAAGGTCAGCACACAGAAGAGGAAGGCCACAACTCCATATGATTCTGATGTTGAGGAGGATGTCCCAACATCTCAACCCAGGAAGAGGTCAACAACTCTTAGGACTGCCACTGCTGTCCCTGAAGCACCCCTGGATAATGTGTCCTTCCACCATGTCTCCAGTGTAAGCAAGTGGAAATATGTCTATCAGAGAAGGGTGGCTCTGGAACGAGAGCTGGGTAGTAATGCTTTGGAATGCACTGAGGTAATTGATTTAATCTCCAATGCTCGACTGTTCAAGACTGTTTCTAAATTTTCTCCTTGTTATGAACTGCTGGTAAAAGAATTCATAGTTAACTTGCAAGAAGGGTGTGCTGATGGGAAATCTGAGGATTTCAGGAAAGTGTATGTCAGGGGAAGATGTGTAGATTTTTCTCCTAGGGTGATAAATCAGTACCTGGGGAGAGAAGCTGATGGGCCAACTGAACTTGGCAAGACTGATAATCAAGTATGCAAAATAATCACAGCTAACCAAGTCAAGACATGGCCAGTCAAAGGCAAACTCTCAGTCAGCTTGTTAACCAGGAAGTATGCCATGCTGCACAGAATTGGAACAGTCAACTGGGTCCCAACCAACCACACCTCATCTATAGCTACTGGGCTTGGGAGGTTTATCTGTGCTGTAGGCACCCAAACCAAGCTGGATTATGGGGCATATATCTTTGACCAGACTCTCAAGCATGCAGGAACCTTAGCCATCAAGCTTCCAATAGCCTTCCCATTACTACATTGTGGGGTGATTCTCAACCAATATCCAGGAATCCTTACTGATAAGGATTCTGTCTATAAAAGGGAGAGTCCACTGTCCTTTCATTACAAGCTGTTTCTAGCTCATCATGCTGCAGATGTTGAAGCACCAGGTGGGACATCTGCTGGAACATCTGCTGTCAAGACACCTATATCAAAGGCAGCCCTAATTGCAGAGCTCAGGACAACCTGCAAAGAGCTGGATGAAAGGAAGAAGAAGCTTGAGGACCTAATTCAAAGACTGGAGCTGGAAGAGGTTGCTGGGAATGATGATGAATCTGATGATGAGTCTGAGGATACAGAGTATACAGAGTCTGAGTGAAGCTGTGTGTTGGTGGAAAATGTATTGTCTGTTCTGCATTGAAATTCTGAATGTTTTTGTCTGTTTCTGTATTGTTTTGTTTGGCCCCAAAATTTATGTCTAACAAGGGGGAGAAGTCTATTGAACAATAATGATGTTAATTTCTGACTGCTGAACTAAGTTGAATTTGAATTTTCAATGGTATATCAAAGTGTCATTGGGTGAAATATCAAATTCTGTTGTGCCAAGTCATGGCAGTATACATACATGTTTAAGGGGGAGCAAATTATTAGCTCTCAAATGATCCAACAGAAAGGAACTCCGCTGCTCTCTGACAAAACCAGAAGAATATGTTAGCCAAAATTAGCCAAAGGGGGAGTTTGTAGATGTTAGAAATTGGCAGAATTTTTGACAAACAAAGTAAAAGTTATGAACTTAGTTCAGGACATCAGGATGTCACACCAGATGTTGTGACATCGCAAACCTGCTATCTGCCTTAAATGATGCGTAACAGAAGTGCATAAAATCAGGAGTAAATATCTGGAATTAATTGTAAAAGGATAAGCACTCCAAGGCGCCTTTTTTGGAAGCTTAGTTATCTGGTTCCAGTGTAAAGGAAACAGAAAAACTAACTGACCTTGATTCAAGGAGATAACAAACTAATTCACCTTGATTCAATGAGATAACTGTGGGATTTATCAAAGTCTGGATAATTTGCAAAAAGCCCACAAACCAAGCATCTATTTAAGAAACTGAAACACTCAAGAAAATCTCACGAATTTAAGAAGACTGTCAAGGGTGTTAGTGAAGCTAGTTATTTAAGCAGGTTTTAATTGTTTGTTAGTCACTTTATAAGCTTTTAAGCAAAAAGTGAATTGTGTCTTGATTGAAACTGATAAGTAAGATCAAGCTGGTGTGTCTGAAGTGTGACTTCAAACTTGTTAATCATTCTAGGTTAAAGATCACTGTGTGATTGAGGGGGAGTGAGTAGGTACTCATATCTAAGTAGAGTCTTAGATAGAAATTGCCTTGGGTAGATATTAAGTGAAGGATTAAACTGATTGGTTTAACTCCATAATTAATATTACTTATATTGGATTTCCTTCCTGGCTTGGTAGCCCCCAGATGTAAGTGTGGAGATACACTAAACTGGGTTAACAATTTCCTGTGTTATTTAATTTACTAGCTCATTAATTTATTGTTTAGGATATCAGTGTCTAAACATCTGGTTCGACATCACATATCTGATCCCAGAATTTCAGAAAAGAAAGGGAGGAATGTAGAGAAAATAAAAGAGTGCTCGAACGGACCCTACCCCGCTGCCTACGTACCTCATATGGACATGAGGATCAGAGTCGCCGTAGTTCCCCTAACTAGGGAGGAAAATGGCTTGTGTTTTAAAAACTTGAGCTGCTTATGTCAATGCTTAGGTGTTGCAGACTCGTCTAGCAAGAGTGCGTCACTGTCTTGCAGAGATACAAGTAGGAGCAAGTTCTTACGTTATGAGTGAAGGTGACGAGAAAAGAAGTCCCGAAAGAGAGACGCTTATTCTTTGTTCAGTGTTTTTAGAAGCTTTTATGAGTTTGGTACAAGAAAGTGAACTCAAGTCCTTTTCCATGGAATGTGTACTTGTTACTACATTCCAAGATGGAATGAAGAACAAGCACACCCAAGTGAGAGGAAGATCCCCAAAACTTGGTTCCAGAGATTAGAGGATAAGCTCACTAACTCATTGAAGTTATTAGATGTTTTTGTGATTTGAAATGAAGAAGTGTTTTTTATGATTTTCCTTGTGAAAATAGTCTCATGATTATACTTGTACATCATGCTAGAAAAGCTTGTACTATCCCAAGATGGGAAGACTACAAGTGCCCCATGGAATAAGTCCGTCCACACAAGACTATTTCAACCATTATTAAGTTGTTTTTAGCTTTTGTTTGAAGATGAGAAGAGAAGAAACAAAGGATCTTAAAGGTAAAAGAACTAAGGGGAAAGACTAATCCTAATGTTGTCATGCAAATATGGACCTAGGTTAGTGTGGTTTGAGTTCTATCCTAATGAAGAAGTAGGAAAGAAGACAAGAAGAGAAGAAGAAGAAAGGAGGTAGAAAATCAACTTACTTCTCTTAAAGAAGTTAAGTTGTTCTCTAAAGGGAAGTGAAGAAATTAAACAAATTAAGTCCTAATCATATCTCAAAGACAAATATAAAAGCATAAAAGAGAAGAGAAAGAGGTTGGAAATATGAATATACCATCCACGCTTCTCACTTACCATTGCACCTACAAGGTTAGAAGAATTCACAAGAGATAAGCAAAGATAAACTAAGTTCAAATGAAGTAAGAACAAGAAAAGGATCAATGAAAATCATCACAACAAGAACTCAAAGATCACACCAAAGTCTTAAGATCAATCATACAACATCATACCAAGAAGAGTGCAAGAGTCATAAGTAACTAGCAAAGAAATGTGGAATAAGATATGAGATTAAGGTGAGCAAACAAGGTAAACATCAACAAGTAAACTCAAAGTAAGAACCTAAACATGCTTAGAAAGTGTCTAAGAAGAAAATTCAAACATCAATTAGAGGCATACAATCACATACTAGGTCAAATGGGAGAAACATGGAGAAGTTATAGGTGTTGTGAAGCATACATGTGAGTGTGAGACTTAGTGACCAATTAACATCAAACAAGTCAAAGCAAAAATTCCATACAAAAACCAGGGGTCTATCCATATGTTAACATGCTTAAGAACAAAACCTAAGGGGTGGCACAAGTGCCTTCCTACCCTAACAAACATGCATAAGTCCAATATTCATCAAATTAGGGCATGCTAAGAACAAATATCAAACAAACCTTAAAAATCAAGCCATTTGGCACAAAGACACTTCAATCATACCTAAATAACATACCAAAATCACATGGCAAAAACAGAAGCTAACAACATCAAACAATTGCTCAAATGTCACTTAGGGTTTCACTAACTTCTACACAAAGCAACAAGCCAAAATATGTCCGAACAAACCTTAAAAATCATGGTAAAATTCACTAACATACTTCAACATGTTAAGAACACAAACCAAAAAGAATCAGAGGCAATACTATTTTCAAACTTACTATGGAAATTAAACAAATCAGGTTGTTCTTGGAAGAAATAAAACAAAAGGAAATTAATGGTAAAATTAATTCAGAACTAAATAATAAATAAAAATAGAAACTAAAAAAATATAAAATTAAAGAAAATTAAAAGGAAGTCACAGGATTATTTTTGGAATTTTTGAAAAGGTTTTACTATTTTTAAGAATAAAATATGAAGTAATTAAAAGAAAAGAAAGTTAAAACAAGAAAAAGTGAGGGAGGTTTAAAAAGCAGTCCAACGAAGTTAATTCCCATTGGGCTTTGAAAATGGGGGTGCTGATAGCATGATGAGGCCCAACGCAATTATAAAAGAATCTCAGTCAACACATCAAGTCTTTCAATCTAAGGGCTCACAAACAGAGTCAACAATTCCACAGATCTAAAGTTTGATACACATTGTCAATGAAAATCAAGGTACACTCATCTAACGGACCACGTTTAAAAATGATACTCCCTTCAGATCTAATGGTTTCTAATGCATCATTTACATGTTACTAACCATAGGATGCAAATACACACACGCACGAAGTGGAACACGTGACTTTCACACATTTCATTAATGTGCTGGCAACTCTGAGGCCACAAGATCAGATCCATCGCACGGCTGTGACATGTTATGGGAAAATAAACAAGGCTTATGAAGATGACCGGCCGGAGAAGCTATGGTCAACTTCTCCGGCTAGATCCGGTGGAGATCAACAACAAACTTACCATAATCAAGCACAAAGCATATCATTCAAAAGCTAAAATCACATAGAACACGAGTCCATCAATGAAATTCATAGAAACTCAACAACCAGAGAGAATCAAAGAATTAAAGTTAGATCACAAAAATAAAAAGTCACACACAAACACATCTCAAGGCTTCTTAACACATCAAACATCTCAGATCAAGCATCAACAACATGAAACATGTAGTAATATGTCAAAACCGAAGCAAAAACAAGTGAAGATCTCAAACCTGAGTGTAGCTTTTCTGGAGATTATGAGAAAACCAGAGGGATTGAAAGCTTCCTCGTGCCTCCTTGAACCTTCCTTGAGCCAAATAAAGGCCTATGACTTTGAAAATGAGTAAGAAATGGAGAATCCGAATATGTTGTTGATCTTCAAAAGATCAACAAACTCCACCAAACTCCAAAGCAGATGAGGATGATAATGATGTGAGTAGAAGGATGATGTTGAAGATGCTTCAGAAACGAAAAATGGAGTGTGAAGGAAGAAAACTCAGATCTGAGTTTTGTGTGCAAATGAAAAAAAATGAGAGTAAAAGATAAAGAGAGTGATCTGTGATTGCAGCCAAATGAGACCCGCCTTCAAAAATCATGAGCTCAGCTTATATATGCAAGGGTGTATGGCTGAAGAGTGCAAGGTGTGTGTTGCAATTGTTGTGGTGCAAGCTGCAAGTTTGTTCCATTCACCACAATCTAGAGCACCACACCCGTGCTTCCTCTTATTCACACTTTCCATTTTGTTTCAAAAACTATCATGTGTTGGTGGTGCATGGAAGTAATGGTGAGTCCAAGTTGTGTTGTTGTGATGATATTGGTGATGAGGACAAAAAATGAAGATCAGATGGTGGAGATTGGGTTGTATGATGAGGTTACATGGTGTTGTTCTTCACGTGAGATTCTTGTTTCCATTTTAGGTGCATCATGTGCATGTCTGTGTATGAAAAAAGTGATTCTTTGGCAACAAATATGAGGGAGAGGGCGTGTGGTGTTTGATTGGAAAATATGATGATGATCACATGCAACTTTTGTACTATTATTTTCCACTTTTCTACTAATCAACATAACAAACAAAGCACTTCATTCTCTCTTCTTTTCTTTGCCACGTACAAACCAAAAATGACCCACTAAACAATGTTAGGACATGCTAAAAAATGTGACACAAAATATAAAAAAGAATGGACCAATGGGGAGTTGACAAGTGTACACCAAAAACCCTAAAAATGCATCAAACTTCCAAACATCATAACTTGAGTTCTAGAAAGGCTATGGAAATGTTATTGTACTTTTTGGAAAGTTAAAATCAAGATCTACAACTTTCCAGTTGGAAAAAAATCATTTGGAGATTTTTTGATCATGAAATGATAGGTTGACGATTAGGGCAAATATTTCCAAAAATAGAAACTTCTAAACTTGAAACTTCCAAATTTAGCAACTTTTGCACACTCTTCATTTTTTACATTTGAGATCATCCAAGCTATTCCTTGATCAAATATGGACTCATGAAGTTGATGAACATGATTAGAACCCTACAAATCCACTGGTTGACTTTTCTTCTATACAGTTGACCTCTTTCTTCATACACAAGTAACTGGATCAATGCCTGACTTCCTGAATGAATATTTGAACCAAATTTCATCCATAGGCCTTGTATACCATATAGAAGCCTTTGACCATAAGAATTGGTCAAAGCTATGAGAATTTCTTCCTCTGAGGTAAAACCCTAATTAGGTTTTCCTTGTGTAGAAGGATGTTGCACTGATGACCTCCTGATGAAATTTCCCTCTTATATGGCTTTGAGGACAAGTTTGAGCTTGTGTAGGATATAAGGATCCCTTATAGGCTTATTGCAAGACCACTTGGATCTTATCTTGACTTTGAAGAATCACAACTTGCTGGATGACTAATCACATGCCCTATGCTTGTAACCATGAATCTTATGCCTCATCTTTCTATGCAAAGATGCTAGAACATGTATGATATATGCTATGCTATATGATATGAAAATGAGAGGGAAAATTTTGGGGTGTTACACCTGTCGCATGACTTGATTCATGAAAGGGTTGTGACTCTAGGAACCACTCCTAGAACCAATTTGAATGTTGGTAGTTGTGTAGTGTTAGTCTCCGAGGGCTCGCCCCTTTGTGAGCCTAGCATGAGAACTCCACTCAAGGTATACCATATCATTATTATCATCATAATGCAGATAGCCTATGGCAGGACGTTAGTACGATTAGCATCTGTGACTTTGAGTATCCTAATACCACCACCGTAGAAACTATCCCGTGAGTGGGTTTTATGGGTAAAGAATATAGAACCAATCTCTTACAACCTACCAATTAGGAAGTTTTGAGTTTCTCTAACTTCCGAGACTGTTTGTACTTGTGATTCTAAATATACTTGCATTGCACTCATTTGCATACCATTGCATATGCATTTCATATCATGTGCCATTCCAAAAAAATAAACTCATTCCATCCTCTTCCATTGAGTCAGCAAGTTGATTCCCGACACGCGTCTAGAACAAGAATCATGTCTAAAGGAATATCTTGATTTCCGAGCCAGATGACAATAGTTGCAAAGGACCTATGAGACCTCTTATGGTTTTGTATCAAAAGGAACAAGCATCCATATGATGGAAGTGAACCTCTTTTTGGACATGGAAATTGAAGCAAGACAAGTCAATTCCCCAAAGCTGATTATCCTCTGTTTGTTTCAGCATTGTTGTTGTATTTTCTTTGCATGTTGATTTTGCATTTTCTTGTAAGCATTGTTGTTTTTTAATTGGCAAGATTAATGAAGTTTTTATGCATCTTTTGAATCAATCCATTCGTATTCACTCATTTTCTTTCATTGTTATGACAAAAAAACAAAAATGATTTCTCCCATTTATTTATCTTTATCAAACTATTGTTTTAGCAAAGATTGGAGGGAGAATGATGAAAACCAGATACCTGAATTTTCCATTTGTATGCTCTCAATCAAAACCTTGTCAATGATGTACAAGCATTATTTCAAAACACTGGTGAAATTAGGAAGATAGTCCCTTGCTAAACCCTTTGATCCTTGAAGTAGGAGTTTTATTTTTCAAAAAGTGCAAAAACCCTTAATTTTAAACCTGGGGTAGGGTAGTCGGTTTAGTTAATCTATTTGCATTCAATCTTCAAGAGATTCATGCCATCATTCAAGAAGGATCAGCTACCTACTTTCCTTCGTACATCAAAGAAGGCATGAAGGGCCAAGATTTTGTAGTAATTATTCCCAATCTTCTAGTAAAATGGCAGTCACAACCACTCAATAAAAGATAGAAGAGAATAAAAGAAATACAAAGAAAAAGCCTGCTAAGTCAAAAAAAGAGGACTTAGGCGAAAATTAGAGCATCTCAACAAAATGAAGTCAAGAAAAAATAAGTCATCAAATCCTCTACAAAGCAGAAACGAAACAAGGTGGCTTCCATCACTTTTTAAATCTTGATCCTTATCATGCACCGTCAAATAATTTTAAGATATGAATGCGTATGTCAATTTAACTGAACGTAGGATTGGAGTTCATCACGAAGAATGGGTGGGTTACAAATAAATTTTGAGCCTTTTATCCTTTGTTTCATAAATCGTGAACCAAGCCACGCTATAACCCTTAAAAGACCTAATTGAGGCAGGGTTTATTTTGAGAGCATACTACAACAAGGTTGTGTGAACCTGACTCCTAACGATATTTTCTAATCATTTGTATTGCTCACTTCATTTGCCATTCCATAAATGGCTGGATCCATTTCGTGTTTTGATTAGGGGTGGCAAAACGGGCCGTGGCCCGCCGGGCCGGCCCGCACACCCGCCAAAAAGTGGCGGGTTGGGTTGGGATTTTAGACCCGCCGCCCACTAAAACCCGCCCCGCTAAATCCCGCCACCCGCCAAAGCCCGCCCCGCCAAAGCCCGCCGCCCGCCAAAGCCCGCCACACCTATATAATAACACTATTTAAGTATTTGGAAGAGCCTATGAAAATAGTTTGTGATATGTACATAAGTTGTTATTAGATTATTAGGACTAATCTACTTTCTCTTTCTTTATTGTTGGACAAGTATTTGAATTTTTCTAATGAAAAATGACAAAAGTGTGATCGAAATTTGAATTTAGATCATATAAAATACTAAATATGATATTATATATGATAAGAGTATTATTTCACTAAAAGTTGATGTTTTAGGCTAATAAAAATTATGCTTTTTAAATGTTGGTTTGATGTATTTTTATTGAAATGTAGAAAGAAGAATCTTTTAATTTATTTAAAAAAATAGAAAAAATAATTAAAAAAGAAGGCGGGCAAGCCTGCCGCCCGCCAACCCGCCACCTTGGCGGGGCGGGCTAGACTTTTATGCCCATTTCAACTTGGCGGGCATGCCCGCCCCGCTATTGTTTGGCGGGCTTTAGGCGGGGCGGGCACGGGGCGGGGCGGGCGGCCCGTTTTGCCGACGGGAGTTTTGATCATTGATTTTACCACAATATATCACCATCATACCAATAAATTGTGATTTCAAAAACTTGCATAAATATTGGATTAAAATTGCCAATATCTTAAATGAATAATGTTTATTTACAAGTCAATTTAGCATCAAGGGCATCCCAACAAATTCAGCCAGTTAGGGAATTTAACTTGGTAAAAGAAGTCCGGACAGGGGAAAACCACTTCGAGAATAAGTCAATCTGAATCAATCTCTTCAAGAGTCAGATACTCAGAGGTTGAGCTTTTCTCAAAAATTCAATTTTGGTTGAGCTATCATAAATAGTTCAAAGGTTCAATGGTCAGTCTAATTAAAAGCTTCCCAAGAGTTGGTGAATCAAGGGCCAATCCAGATAGTCAAACATTGGGGCAACCATTTCAAAGGCCATGTCATGGCAAGTTGTTTCCAAACCTTTTTGTGAAGGGGAAAATTTCAAGACCCATTGATCCAGGGGCAAGGTGAATTACACAGGGGCAAGTCCTCTTCGTGCCTTCAAGTTGTTCAAGCAGGCCTTATGCAACAACAAATTTTAAGTTCAAGACGAATGTCGGGAATCGTGTCGTCATCTTTATCTCTTTCTAAAGAGTCATCTGCAAAAAGACCTCTTCCATCCAATACCCATACAGGGGCATATTTGGAAACCATTTGTCGCTCCCAGGATTTTCATCCTAGTACAAACGCGAAAGTGGCGCGGAAAAGTTAGAGTCGTCAGCCAGACATTTTTATCCCGAAGGAATGGAAAAGGTAATGTTGCACAAACCTAAGGAAGAAGGAAAAGGACGAGGCCTTGCGAACCAAAGATCTGGGTCCGGAAGTCGGTTACGAATTGAGAAGGTATTAACACCCCAATATGTCTGCCGTACCCGACGGGATCCACGCTTGTTAATCTGTTTTCAAAGGGTGAGAAATAATATGCTGCTTGAATAAAAGAATGGCTATCTGGAATGGAAGGGAAATGAGAAAAGAAATGTAATTGAAAAATGGAAAAGAAGGGGGAAAATGTAGGGAAAATTAAAGATTGTGCTCAAATGGGCCCTACCCCACTGCCTACGTACCTCATCGGGATAAATGAGGATCAGAGACGCCGTAGTTCGTCTAACTAAGGCTGAAACTTGTTTGTGATTTTTAGGATGACGTTGCCATAGCTCTAGCTCAGGTGTTACCGAGGGTGTTTACCGTATCGCTGTTTGAACTGTCGAGACAAGTCATGTTCGTCTAAAAAGAGTATGAGATGAGATGAGAAGACGTGACTTCTTGGTTTATTCTCTTTTAGAAGAAGTGTTTTGAGTTTGTGTTTATTGTATGTACAACACTAAAGACTATGACACAGGAGCGAATGCTTTCCAAGATCGCCCCCAATGGAACGTTTGTAAAGCATCCTAGAAGAGTGAAGGAGACCTCCACTAATCATTTCCCGTATAGCTTAAGGCTCGTGGCACATTGTACACCTTTTCCTTTGTTAAGTGTTTTTGATTTTGTTTTGAGATGAGAAGTGAGACTCAAGTTGTAAAAGGAAAACTTCTAAGGGAAACTAGACTTACCCTAAGTTAGTTGAGTTTAAAGATAACTTATGGTTAGTGAGGTTTGAAAGATTGAATCTACTTAAGAGATATTAAACTAAAGATACAAGTACCAAAGGAAATAGTGAACAATACGGTCCTCCTAAGTCATGGTAGATAAAAACGTGAATAAAACATAAATGGGATGAAACGATGGATCGGGTGGGTCGGTTGCGTGGTGCTGAGACGCACGACTTATGGTGTGCCACATACAAGGCTTGCTTTTGGTTGTAATGGAGTGGAACGATGGTAATCGAGGAATCCTAAAGTCATATGCAACTTTATTTATTTATTTGAAAATTTGCTCGACGTTGGATCGAGTATCTTTATTTTGCTTTTTGAGATTTTGGTTTTCTATCGATTCGTTTTATCTTTTCTATCCTAATTATAGAAACTATACAAGCATACAAGTATTACATCACAAAGCACACAAAGTATAATCGAGGCATAACAAATATCCAAGTCCATAAGCAAATTCTCGGAAGATACCTTGCACAAAAAGAAAATAGTTAGTGAATGACATGAACATGAATATGCATAATATGATGGAAATAAATTAAAATGACAAAAATATCAAAAGTCATGGAAAAAATATGAAATTAATTCCCTAGGGTCTCTAACCTGATTATATCATTGTGTTAAAAAATCTCTTAAAAATTCAAAGTCTAACTATGCCAAATTGCCATCTAAATCTATCTAAGGTTCAATCACAAATTTATACAAATCCCACTACCAAAACAGTAGATAAAATGCCCTAAAACATATGCAAAAAATATTCTAGATACTTTAATTTGTCCTCTAATAATAGAAAAAAGAATGGATCAAAAATGTTATAGGAAGTGGCAGAAATAAAATGTACAAATTTATGTGTTTATGAAGAAATTCAATATAAAATCAATTAAATTAAAAAATCGAAATTAAATTGAAAAATGATTAAATTCAGAAAGTAAAAATTGGGAAAGGTTCTAAATTGCATTAAGATTCTATCATAATTTTTGGGGATTTTTCTTAAGTGTTTTAATATTTTTTGTGTATTTAAATTGAAATGGTGTGAAATAGAAAAACTAAAAGAAATGAAAATATATAGGGGGTGAGAATAGAAATGTTTTATAGTTAAGAAAATATATGGGCTGAAAACGGGGGGTGCTAATAGCATTGGAACTGGGCCCAATTCGCATAAAGCCTGAGGGAATACGGAGGTTGCTGTGGGGTGGCGCACGCGTGATTTCTCTATGGAGGTCCAACCGGACGGTGACAAGTATCACCGCCGGAGTGGACCACCTCAAGAATCCTATCCTTAAGAAATTAAAATGGGCTGTGGAGTATACTGATTTTATGAGACTTTATTGATTGCTTAATGTGTAATTAAGAGAATTATTAGGCTTGATTTCTTCAATTAATCTTATAATAATCTTATAATTCTCTCATCAGAATTAACAATTAACCTTAAAAAATAAATGACAAAAGGAAGATGAAAAAAAAGGGACGAAGAGACTGAGAGAAAAACAAAACCCTAGGTTATCTTCTTTCTTCCCCGCTGCCAACCTCTCACTTTCCTCTCCACCATTTCGTCTTCTTCTTCTCTCTTTCAAACATTTCCTCTTAATCACCAACCCTAGCTTTCACCTTCTTCCCTCTTTACAAAACAAAACCCTAATTTCTCTACAATCCCCCCCAAACGGCGCATCCTACATCTTCTCCTGTTTCTTCTGCCACCGTCCCCTCACCTACCATCGCCGGAGATATCTCACCAAAAATCCCCAAAGCCCTTAACCTTCCGAACATCTCTTGACGAAATCAACTTTAATCAAACGAAACAACGTCATCCTATGAAAACCCTAACCCTAAATCACACTTCCCCAAAATTAGCTAAAGAGCCATGAATCTCACCTGCGAAAAATCGGTGTTGGAGGTACTTAGCGTCTTCGACGCAGAAGATTGATGATGACGCGGCTTGCTCTCGCGTTGGAGATTGAAACAACAAAATCTGATTTCTGTTACTCCAAGGCGATTCTGAAAATGAAGATTGAAGGCGTCAGCGAATTTAGGCACCTTTGAGCTTGTGTTGCATCTCAACTCTTCAATCCTTCGTATTCTCCTTCTCTATTTCCTTTTTTCCTTTGTGACGAGTTTTCGAAATTGTTGAACTAATGCGCCATCATTGGGTGCTTGCAGGATCTTTGCTGAATCGATGCATTGTTAGGGTTGCGGTATTCTTGATGAAGATGTGAAGAAGGGAAAAGTTGTTGATGATGCATGCTGGATGGTTTGTTGAAGACGATTTTGAAGGACTTGTGAAGCTGCGGCCGCATTTCCGTTTGATTGATCTTGCTGCATCTCACGGATTAAATTTCAAATTTCATTTTCAAGCAAGTAATCAAACTCACCCTTTCTGCGTGAGTCTTTTCATTCCTCTATCATGTGTGAGTCTGATAACTTCTGAGTTGTTGGTTATAATTGCAGGTTGTAATAATGGTGGATCTTGATGAAGAACGATGAAGATGATGCGTTGGAGGTTACTGCAATTGAATCTTGTTGCTGAAGATGAGATGGAGACAATGATCGACGAAGATTGGAGGCGACGGTTTAAGGCTTCGGCTTTTGTGATTGATGAAGATAGGGATCACTGCTTTGAAGAATGATGAGGGTAATGAAAAATATTAATTTTCTGTTTTTTCTCGTCCCTGAATTCAGTATTTCTTGTTGCAGGTTGCTAAATCCAAGTTGAAGGTGGTGAAGATGGAGATTGTAGAGGTTAAGAAGGGTCAAGGTTGAAGGTGAAGGATGAGGAAGAAGGTGGAGCAGTTGGAAGCTGAGCATGGAGACTGAATTCAGAATGGGGATGGAAGAAAAAAAGAGAGAGATCAAGAATGAGGGATTCAGGAAGAAGGATGAAAAAGAATGATTAATTTGGGGAAGAAAATCGAAAATTTCCGGCCTCCAACTGCAACAAAAATCCTCATTTTATAGAAGATAGATGGTGATTTATCAGGTAAAAAATCTGTTACCTTTCTGTTTGAATTTGTTAGAGTTTGTTATAACTGAATTTTTTGGCAATCCTCTTCCTCTTTTTTCTGCAATTTTTAGTTACTTCTTTATTCTGAAATAATATTGTTCTGTTTAATGTTTTTTGTGTGAATGATATCTTGACTTCTCTCTTTCGCCTTTTCTCTTTTGGTGTGCACTGATTTCAGTTTTGTGATCATCGTATGGAGTATAAAGATTCGGAGATGATAGGAGGAGAGTATATCGGTTTGAAGACGATTTCTTAGAGCAGCTCATGAATTATGCAGGTGGAGTATCTAAAATGCAGAAGACCAAGGAGTCCATCGAGAGTGTCGTGTGAACGGTCAAGATTTAAGAGCCTCCCGAATGTTTCTTCCCTTTTCAAATGACAATTTTCGGTTATTTGTACTTTTCTGATATAAGTTTTCTGCAGCCTGTGTTAATAGAAACTTTCTGTTATTAACTTTGTATTAAATGTGCACTTCCGACTTCGGGGAGTCTCCTTTTGTGTAAAATATATTAATAATTCATAGTTGAGTGACAAACTCTTTCTACTTTCTGAATTTTTTGAGACTGAATTTGATAGAACCATTTCCTGTAATCTTCCTTGCGTTTTTTTCATTGTGCAAACATCATACTCATCAACTCAATAATAAGAATGAACTTTTGTGCCTATCTTTTCAACCAACCAATTAGCGTATTGATAAACACTGACATCTTTCTCATTCAATAACTTGACTTTCAGCTAGTTATGGTAAAATCTCTCATTGTTGCGTAAGACTATCGGCTAGCAATTCTAAGGGCCTCAACCCATGCTCCCTTTCTCGGATACCAAGGGGTATTGAAATAATCCATAAAGTCGGATTCACCACTGAAATCTTCTATAAAATCTTCAAAGAGTGACAAATCACTAGGACATCATAATGTAGTGCATTTAATATGAAGCCAGCCCACTTTAGGATTTTTGTGTGAACTTTATTGTGCAAAGAACTCATTCGTCGATGTGTGTCCAGACATGAAAACCTTGATGTTACGATCCATACCACGGAATAGTCCCTTTTTTTTAGGGAATGTACTTTTAGTTGGTATCTTGAATTATAATGCCGCTTTCGAATTCATCCAAGTTCCCATGTAGCATTGGAATAAATAAATGACTACAAAGTTGTATTGTTCTTTGGACCAAAACAACAAATATATCATGTTACTAACATATCCTGGATAACGCAACTATTACTTGGATTTTGAATAAAAATGGAATGATTTTGCCATAATAGACCACATTTGAATTTAACGTTGAATGGATGGCAACACCAACTATCACCTGGAATTTGTTTGAATGCTAAGACCTTGAATATCAGATGACATTGATACTTCCATTGAATTGAACTCAATGGCCAAGCTTGAAACAAATCTTCAATCTTTCTCATTATTATTTAAATCGTGACGAACCATCCTAATCCATAGCTTTCTCCGTCAAGGATGATAATAAAGACCTAATCTCTTGAGGCCTTGGGTGATAAAGTGCTCATAACAACGAGAGCTCAACCTTGCATTGAGAGCAATAACCAAATGAATCACTTTGGAACCGAAAAAAGATTCCTATCACCAGAAAGAGCCTGATCCTAGGTTTTTAGTGATTCCATCCCAATATGAATGCAAAGTTATGGCCTACTGAAAACGCATATGAACACATATGCGATCCACTTAGGTTTAGTAATAAATACGAGGGCAAATTTTGGGGTGTTACACCATTGAGTCAGTGCAAAAATCATTCTCATGCGTTTGTCATGTCGCTTCTCTCTTGGTGTTAAGCCCTGTTATCGTCTCATTCATCGAGCATATGCCCACAGTAGATAAGAGTCATACATTGCAAAACAAGCCTATTCTGACATGTAATCGGTTGTCTCCCTAAAAAGTCTCAGGATTGCAGAAGCGCTTTTTACACTGTCATTGCAAAAATCTCCTTGAAGTCCAATTGTCATTAGAGTGAATCTGTTAAGCTGGTCGTTAAACCCTTTCTTACGGTTTAAGTCCATTTAATTTGGCACATACCGTGTTTTCCTGTTGGTTCCTGAAGTTCTGAACTCTTCATTTAAGGAATTTCTAGAGGCTGTATGTTTTATCTTGTTGAAAACTCCAACATTTCTTACCTTTATTCCTAGTTCCAGTCAGTCGCTTAGGGCCGTCGATCTGTATTTGAATACTTTGCATTCTACTCCTAGTATCAGTTGGTCGCATAGAGCCGTTGCCTAATCACTGTGTCTGTCTTCTTTATCCTCAGTGTCAACAGTTACACTTGAACCTGTTGATTTATCACTTTGGATACTTTGAATATTTCCTTTTATTCTTACTTTTAGTGTCAACCGGTTTGAAACCCGTTGCACATTCACTTTGAGTGTATTGTATTATTTCCATTCGTAGTGTCAGTTGGTCGCATAGAGCCGCTGCACATTCACTTCGAATATTTTGTTGGTGTTATTCATAGTGTCAGCTGGTCGCATCGAGCCGCTGCTGTAACACCCCAAATTTGCCCTCTTCATTTTAAGCATCATATCACATCATATTCATCATGAACATATCATTTTCTTAGCATCCTATCATGGAAAGATGAGGCATAACATTCTTCATGACCTAGCATTAGGCATATGATCATCTGTGGAGGTTCTTGAAGCATTTCAAGCTATGACAAGAGGCTCAATGGTTTTGTACAAGTCCTATGAGGGGTCTACAGTGCATCTACAAGTTCAAGTTCATTTACAAAAGCTCAGAAGGTTGGATGGTCATCAGAGAATCTAGGATAGGGCAAAGCTCCTAAGCAAGGGACCTAAACTAGGGTTTGAGATTCAAGCATGAAAACCTCACAACTTTGGCCATTTCATTTGGGAAAAGTCTTCTATATGTCAAGAGGATCCTAGGTACCAATTTTCATGAGAAAATTCCATGTGAAAGTCAAGAAATTCTTCAGTTGCTTGCAGATGAAGTGATTGGTCAACTGTGCCTTTAAAAAGTCAACTGTGTGATTTCAAGGGGTCCAAGCCACTTTTTCTTGCCAAGGGGTGTCCTTAAAATGTTATAAGAGGTTTGGAAAGCTCAAAGATCAAAAATCATAGAGATTTGAGGGTTTTTGCAAAATTGGTGCAAAGTTGGTTTTTGGAAAATTCCATTTTTGGCAACTTTTGCCCTAAAATTCAAGTGAGCTTAACATGATCAAAAATTCTTCAAATGGACCAAAGTCAAACATGAAAGTTGGAGATTAAGGGCTCACATTTTCAAAAAGTACAATTACTTTTTCATGGGATTCATGGTTTGTTCTATAGGCCTTTCGAAAATTTCCTTAAAACTAGGGCAAAACCAAAAGTTCATGCATGCACCAAAAGCCAAATGACGTGAAACTTAATTTTAAGGCTTGGAATGGATCAAGTTTGGTTCCAATGTTAAAATACAAGGCATTTGGCACATTTTTCTCCAAATAATACACCAATTTCGTGCCAAGCAAGTTTGTTATTCAAAAAGTGGATATTTTGCAAATTCATGGAGAAAGTGTGACAACCTTGATCTAATGGCCAGAATTTGTTGGATTATAATCAAGGGTTGGATTTGGATTGCACATGGGGATGAAGGCCAAGGCAAGCATGAGCATTGCATTCTCTCATCACAAACTTGCTCAAATTGCAAAATCAGAATTTCTTTTAATTCACACGTGCAAACCTCACAATTTTTTCAGCATTGGTTCATGACTTGGTATATAAGAAATTAGGGTTTCAGAATTTCTCAACTCTCTCTCATTCTCTCATTTCAAAGTTTATGCACAACTTGCAATTTCTCTCATATCTCATCACACACTTGCTTAATCAGAAAACAAATTGTAGATCATTGATCAGTGCAAGCTTAGGATCACAAACATCACCATCATTCAAGCTTTCCTTCAATATCAACAACCTTTCCATTTCAGGGCAGGTGCTTGCAAAGCCCAAGATCCAGCCATCTTCAAGGCTTTAGATGCATTTATTTTGCATCTAGAGTGAATGTAGAGTGATTTGCATCCACTATCTGGTCTTCTAGCACCTTGTTTCAAGATCTGCAACTCAGGTATGGCTCTAAATCTTAAGATCTGAAAATGAAATTAGTTGTGCATTTTGTGATTTGTGATGTTTGTTGGTTACTCTGTTGGTATTGGTTTCAAAAATGGTGCATTGTAGAGTTAGTTATTTGAGTTTCATTTTTCATGGTCACTTCTGATTTTGCTCGATCCATAGGATTCTTTGGTCTAATGAAGATTTCAATGTCATTTTCGTGCTCAACGTGCCTTAATTAGTCTATCTGGAGCTTGTTGTTCATTATTGTCATGTTTTGTTCATCTGGTTTAAGTTCCGTGCCGGAGCCCTAGCTCCGGTCACCGGAAACTGCAAATCTTGCGTTAGGGTTTTGACATGAAGAAGATGAGTCCCTGGCCCTCAGATTTTCCCAATCCTTTTGGCTCATTGATATATCATGTTTGAGGATAATTTATCATAAGTTGTGGAATTTTTAGATGCATTGTTGAATTGATGTGGATTTTTGTTCTCACCTTGTCCCATTTTGCTTCCTTTTGGTCTTTAGCTCTCTTATAAGCTTAGAAGGGCACTTGTGCCAACTTCTTCTTCTCATTTGGGGTCCTTTTGGGGTATGGGTTCCATTCTGGTCTTGACTTAGGGTTTGTGTCTTGGAAATTTTTGTGTTTGCTTACCTTTTAAATCCTTTCATTTCTTAAGTGTATTCATCTCACTTCCTTACTTCTCTCACCTCATTTTGTGATTTTTTGGTCTTGTGCCTCCATTCTCTTCATCTTTCTAGTTTCCTAAGTTCTTCCTTGATTTGTTTTGGTTCTGGTCTTGTGCATTGAGTCCATGTTTGTGCATATTTGCCTTGCATCTTTCTTAAGTTTGCATGTGTTTGTCATTTGTTTCATGTTGCATCATGTTAACTTGTATACTTCATTCCTCATTCTCTTGTCTTGCATATCCATTGAGCATTTGTATATATGACTTCATTTATGTTTGTATGATGTTGGCATGTCATTTGTTTCATGTTGCTTTGCTTGTATGCATGTTGCTAACATTGCAGGGGCTATGGTAAGTGAGAGGTGTGGATTTGAGTTCCACATCTCCAAATCTCATCTATTCTTCTTATTTCTTAATTGAGCTAACCCTTTGCTTGTTGGGCTTAGGCCTTACTCATCTCATCTCTCTTCTTCTTTCTTCTTCTCTTCTTCTTTCTTCTTTAGGATAGAAAACCACACTAACCTTAGGATATCCATGCATGATAACACTTAGGATTCTTTAGTCCCCCATTAGACTTTTTGCCTTTGTGATCTTTTGGTTCTTCTTCTCTTCTCATCTCATAACCATAAAAAGCATCTTAATAATGTTTGAAGCAATACCTTGAGCAATAGCCTTATCCCATGAGGTACTTGTAGTCTTCCCATCTTGGGATAATACAAGCTTACCTTGTGATGCACAAGTCTAATCAAGGTATCTTCTTCACAAAGAAAAACATTAAAAAAACACTTCTTCATTGTCAATACCAAAAACACTTAATAATTTAATGAGTTAGTGAGCCTAAGCCATAATCTTTGGGTTCAAGTTTTGGGGATCTTCTCCTCACTTGAGTGTGCTTGTTCTATTATTCCATCTTGGAATGTAGTGACAAGTGCACATTCCATGGAAAAGAGCTTGAGTTCACTTCCTTGTGACACACTCATAAAAGCTTCATAAAAAACACAAACAAACAATAAGCGTCTTTCCTTCGGGAATTCTTTTCTCATCTCCTTCGCTCCGTACGCGAACTTGCTCCTACTTGTCATTTTGCAAGACGGCTACACACTCGTCGTCCGAGTCTGCAACACCTGAGCAATGGCATAGGAAGTTCAAGCTTTAATTCACAAGCAATTTCCTTGTTACCCCTAGTTAGGGGAACTACGGCGTCTCTGATCCTCATTGTCCATATGAGGTACGTAGGCAACGGGGTAGGGCCCGTTCGAGCACAATCTTTATTTTCCCTACATTTTTCCTTTTCTTTTCTTATTCAATTCCTTTCTAAGTTTCTTTTCCAGTTCATTTTCTTTTCTTTGCAGCAACTTTCATACCCTCACCTTTTGAAATAGTTTTCTTTGCAAGCGTGGATCCCGTCGGGTACGGCGGACGATCTGGGTGTTAATACCTTCCCAGGTCGTAACCGACTCCCGAACTCAGTCTCTTTGGTTCGCAGGACCCGTGTCCTTCCTTTTCTTTTCTTCTGGTTTGTGCAGCATTACCATTCTCGTTCCTTCGGGATAAAAATGCCTGGCTGGCGACTCTACTCTTTTTCCGCGCCACTTTCGCGTTTGTACCAGGATGGAAATCCGGGGAGCGACAGCTGGCGACTCTGCTGGGGAGATCGAACCCAGAATCTCTGGTTCCCCTGTGAGTCTCTCTTATCGCTTGTTTGTTGCTGTTTCATTGGGTGATGTGGTGTGTTGTATTTTATTATTGTTTATTTACAGCTTTATTTACAGCTTTATTTACAGTTTTCAGTATTTATTTTCTGCATCATATGTATATACTGGACTGTCTGGACTGGTTTTCTGTTTGGTGGGATGGGTGATACTGTGTCTGAGAGATGAGCTCATTACCACGGCTTGAGTACACCTTAGGACTTAGAGTGGTTCCACTTTGGCCTCATGAGATCTTGTCATGGTGGTAGTAGTGAGTTCCACGCCCAGATTTGCGATTGTCTTGGAAATGTCTTGATTTAGGGATCTTCCTCTCTCATTTCATAACCTTGACAGTTATGTGTAGCTGGGGACCGATCATTGAGAACCTTGTGGAAACATCCCTCTTTAGTGATGACAGTGGCAGACCACATTATGTGGCAAACCCATTCGCATCCGAGGGCCCACTTGGGACTTACATAGGATGGCATTGTTTCCCGGACTCAACTGAGGCCTCCCTGCGTAGTATATAATGCCAAACCGATCCCCTGATTTGGTCATGAGCCATTTCTCGGAAATGGTGACAGTATTATTGTTATTCGGCTTTGAGAGTCCGTGATGTCTGACCCGGAGCCTACCAGTAAGATTGGGAGGGGTTTACAGGTTTGCAGGAACCCTTGGCCTCTACATATCCTCATTATCAGTGGTCCTTATTATGATCTATGGTCCTATGGTTCTGGTGTTCTGGTTTTCTTGGTTCTGGTTTTCTTGGTACTGTGGTTCTGAGATCTTCTATCAGAGAGTTGTGACTCAGAGGAATTTTGGTTTGCCAGTTGATCAGAGGGTCCCTTGTGTTCAGTGTCCAGTTTCCAGATGGTCCCAGTTGATCATATGCCTGCATTGCATTGCATTTGCATCATTCTTGCATTAACTGTTTATGTTTGCATTTTCAGGTCATTGTTCATAATCAGTTCCCAGTTCTGGTAAATCTTATCTCCATGGCAAAAATCAGAAGAGTTCCAAGGAAAAAGAATGTTCACTATACTTTTCTTCAGCCTGAAGTCAGAAGTGTTCAGAAATTAGCAAGTCTGATGAATGACCAGGTCTTGGGCAATTTCAGGAAAAGATATGGCCAGATATTGAAGTATGTGGACAAACCCACTGCAGACCAGAAGGACAGTTTGCATACCTTGTTGCAGTTTTATGACCCTCTGCTGTGTTGCTTTGTGTTTCCAGGTTACATCTTAGCTCCTACATTGGAAGAGATTGCCATCATGCTGAATGTTCCAGTCAGAGAGACATTGCCATTCTATGGGTCTGAGGTTGTGCTTAAAGAAGAAGACATAGCCAAAGTTTGTCGTTTGTCAGCTGCTACAGTCAAGAAGGCTCTGAAGGATAGTGAAGGCAAAGGACTCCCTTGGAGTGTGCTCATCCCAGAGGCAGAGAGATATGCTACATAGGCTAATTGGAATGACTTTGGTGCTTTGCTAGCTTTGATGGTGTATGGGTCCAGTTTGTTCCCTAGAGAGAAAGAATTTGTAAGCTTGGAAGTGATCTCTATCTTTGCAAAAGGCAATCCTGTGCCAACTCTGTTAGGTGACTTCTACTACAGTGTTCATTACAGGAATGAGAAGGGTAGGGGTGGTCCAGTTTGCTGCTGTGCTTCTCTGTTTGCTGAGTGGTTTGCCAGACAACTGCCAAAATCAGGTACTTTCAAGGATATGAGGGATGAGTGGAGATGGTCAAGAAGGTTGATGGGGTTAACTGCTGAGGATATTGCTTGGGGATATGACAGAGATCTGCTAGGTAAAGAGTTGCTGGTCAGTTGAGGAAGATTTGCTGGGGTGCCTTTGCTGGGTAGGAAGGGTGTAATCAGTTATCATCCAACGTTAGCCAGGAAACAATTTGGTTATCCTTTGAAAGATCCTCCTCAGATGGAAGAGTTTGCTGAGTCTTTGTATTTTCCTATGGAAGGAAACAAGGAGTTAGTATTGCAAGCAGTCCAAGCCTGGGCTCACAGAATAAGGAAGGGTAAGAAAGACTTTAGCAGAGTTGATCCCAAGACGTATCCACCATTTGCTGCATGGTTGCAAAGACATGTAGAAGAAGTTCTCATGCCTTTCTCAATTGAAGCTCCACTTTATCCCAGAGAAGATCCAAGCCAGAGTGGTACTGTCTCCCTTGAAGAGTACAAGAAATTGGAAGCTCAGCTGCATGAAGTTAGAGTGGAGAATGCTGAAATGGTAAGTCTGTACCATCATGCCAACAGGGCCAAGATTGAAGCAGAAGGAAAGCTACAGAAGATCCAAGCCTCTCTGGAAGCTAAAGAGAAAGACTTTGCGGGAAGGGAAGCCCACTTTCACAGGTTGGATCTAATGGAGGCAAAAAGAGAAGCTGAATGCAAAAAGACTTTGAAGACTCTCAAGGATGCTCGTCAATCCATTGTTTGGTTACAAGGCCAAAGGGAGGAAGAGCAGAAGAAGTTCAGAGAGAAAGAAGAGTTCTTTGAAGTGAAAATGGCCTTCAAGAAGGAAGAGGTGGAGCAAGTCCACACCATCCGGAGGGAAAAGACTCAACAGCTAGCACAAAGCCAGTTAGCCCTGGAAGAGGCACGGAGAGAGATTGAAGAGCTCAAGCTAAGAGCGGGTGTCAAGAAGAGTAGAGCAGAGGTGGCAGAGCCTGGGTCCTTAGCTTAGTTTATTTTTCAGACTACCTACAGACCTGTTGTAGGAGTCTTGCTTTATTTCTTTTGTCTTTTATTCATGTAATGGCTTGTAACCCTTCGGGGAATATTTCTGTTTGTGCTCTAACTTTTGGCCGGCAGTGGTTTGTCCATGATATACAGTGTTAATGTGCAAATTATCATTTCTGAATATGCAAGACTCGTTTGTCTGATACTGCTAATATTTGAACACTCATCAAAGAGAAAGTTTGAAAGTTAATCCTTAAAGTGACTGTCTGGAGTAGATGCCAGAACTGGGGCATGTAAATGCTTAAAACCTGGGAACATGAGCAGTTACATTGCATTGCATATAACTTGTTTATTTGTTTTGTAGGTAGTGCTTCAGTTTCTAACGTGTTTTGTGTTTCAGGCACTATAGCTCCCAGAAAAGTTCGGGAACAACCAGTCGCACACAGATATCCAACAAAGGTCAACAGAGAGCGAGTCATGGACCAGATGCAAGCTGACTTAGCAGATTTGAGACTGAGAATGGACAACTTTATGAATCTGATGGCAGGCATGGGTCAGAATCAAGAGCGTCTGCGGGAGTTGATTGAGAATCAAGCCAGGAACAACACCACTGCTGATGGTAATCGTAACGGTGCGGGCGCACGTCAAGTGGAAATCCCTGTAACACAGCTAGGGGTTACTATAATCAATGATGGGATGAATAATGTGCAAATGGACGGACATGACGAACAGTTCACTCTGCTGGACGAAGCTGAAGGTCAGGGGGCTGAGATGAACAAGAGGTTTGAGGAAATGGCAGAACAAATCAAAGCTATTCAATCCCAGAGCTCTTTGGGATTTGACATTACAGACTTGGGCTTGGTTCCAGGGGTCAGAATCCCTTACAAGTTCAAAGTTACAACTTTTGAGAAATACAATGGCACTGCATGCCCAAAAACTCATCTTCAGTCGTTCGTAGGGAGGATTGCTGCTCACACCGATGATGAAAAACTCTGGATGTACTATTTCCAAGACAGTCTGGTCGGGGCCTCTCTGGAATGGTATATGAAGCTTAGCAGAGTCAACATAAAGAGCTGGAAAGACCTGGCAGAGGCTTTTGTGAGACAATACCAATATAATTTGGACATGGCTCCAAATCACACGCAATTGCAGCACATGTCTCAGACTGCTAAGGAGGGATTCAAAGAATATGCTCAGAGGTGGCGTCAGCTCGCTGCCAAAGTGCAACCACCACTGCTGGAAAACGAGATGGCTGACATGTTTATGGGGACTTTGCAGGGTGTGTTTCTTGAAAGATTGGCATCCAGTTCTGCCACAAAATTCAATGACATTGTAATTGCTGGAGAGAGGGTTGAGACCTTGTTGAAGATGGGAAAGATCCAAGATACAAGTGCTAGTAGTTCAAATGGAGCAAGAAAAGCTTTCAGTGGACCTCCAAGAAGAAGAGAAGGGGAGACAAATGCTGTGTTTGGCCGAGGTCGGGGCCGAGGTTATATAAGACCATACGAGCATGTGGCAGCAGTCACAATTCCTTCTACTCCTGTGCAACAGATGCAACCTCAACAACAACATCAACAACAGCAGCCACAAAGAAACAACTACCAACAAATACCGTATCATCCAAGGCATACTCGCCCGGCTAATAGGGTGCTTGAGGCCATCCCCATGACGTATGATGCTTTGCTACCAAGGTTGCTGGATCTGAATCTGATACAATTGAGAACTTTGGCACCACCACCACCTGGAGAGCTTCCAGTAGGTTATGATGTCAATGCAAGATGCGCTTTCCACTCAGGAGCACCCGGGCACTCGACTGAGAAGTGCAGGGCGCTGCAGCACAAAGTTCAGGACCTGATAGACTCCAAAGCAATCAACTTCGCACCACCGCCGAATGTTACTTCAAACCCTATTCCGAATCACGGAGGGGCTAGAATTAATGCTGTTGAGGGTGGTGAAAAGTTATGTCTGATGCTGAGTATTGAAGAAGTGAAGACTCCTTTGATGGTAGTGAAAGAGAGGCTGCTGAATGGTCAAGTGTTTCCAGGGTGCAGTGCTGATTGTGAGGAATGTTTGAATGCTGAGAATGGGTGTGAAGACCTGAAGAGAGGATTGCAGGATTTGATTGAAGAAGGATCTTTGCATTTTAACAGAGTTGGTGATGAAGCTGATGATGTGTCCACCATTACCATATTCTATGATGAAGCAGAGATGCCTGCTAGAAGAGAGCCCGTAACCATTTATGCTCCGGAGATTAGTCCTGTGACTATCATCGTGCCTGGGCCTGTTCCATACACAGACGATAAAGTCATTCCATGGCATTACAACTCAGATGTATACGTGGCTGGACAGAAGATTGAGAGCAAGTCTATTGCTATTGACCCGACTGTAGAGAACGTCGGAGGAGTTGGAGGTTTCACAAGAAGTGGTCATTTATTTGCTCCCCCAGTCCTGAGAGGGGATCCTGAGGCTGAGGTTTCGTCAAAAGCCAAACGAAAGTAAGCTGTGACTGATGAGACAACAACTCCTGTTGCTGGGCAGGGTACGTTTGAAAAGGAGGTCGAGGAATTCATGCGCATAATCAAAAAGAGTGATTATAAGGTGGTCGAGCAGTTGAACCAGACACCTTCCAAGATATCCATTCTATCACTGCTGATGTGTTCTCCCGCACACGGAGAGGCCTTATTGAAAGTACTGCAGATGGCCTATGTTCCTCAGGAAATCACTGTTAACCAACTTGAAGCTGTAGTGGGCAGTGTTAATGCAAGCCACGGGCTGGGCTTTACAGACAGAGACCTCACGTCAGAGGGCCGAAACCATAACAAAGCACTACATATCACTATGGAGTGCAAGGGTGCTGTGTTGTCACATGTTCTTGTTGATACAGGCTCTTCCCTTAATGTGCTTCCGAAGAAGGCATTAATGAAGCTCAATGTTGATGATATAGTCTTGAGGCCCAGTGATTTGATTGTCAAAGCTTTTGATGGGTCGAGAAGATCAGTTTTTGGAGAAGTTGAGTTGCCCGTAAAAATAGGTTCTCAAGTTTTCAAAAGTATCTTCTACGTCATGGACATTCAGCCTGCGTACAGCTGCTTGTTGGGACGACCATGGATTCATGCTACTGGAGCTGTAACTTCCACTCTGCATCAAAAGCTCAAATATGTGGTTGATGGCCAGGTAATCACAGTGTGCGGAGAGGAAGACATCTTCGTAAGCCACTTGTCAACGTTCAAGTATGTAGAGATGGATGGAGAGATCCATGAGACTCTATGTCAAGCCTTCGAAGCAGTCAACGTCAGCATCTTGACTCCCGTGGAGAAGAGCAGTGAGAAGGAAGGTACCTCTATTCATTCCTACAAGCAGGCAAAGGAGGTAGTTCAGTCAGGAAGTGCCCAAGGCTGGGGCAAATTGCTGGAGCTAGAAAAGAAAGACGACAAGTTTGGTTTGGGGTATCAGCCTGGTGGATCTACTCCAAGTGGTAAAGCCATTACCTTTACAAGCGTTGGATTGCTCGACCGCAACCAGATTTGTGCAACAAGCCAAGAGGGGGATAGTGATGGTGACTGGGACAACTGGATTCACCCGTGTGCGCCCAGAGAGGAGCTGAAAAACTGGTCTGCTGAAGACATTGTCCAAGTTACCTGGCACTCAGAGTAATTCATTTGTTTCCTTTTATTATCATACTGCATTGTCAAGTCCAGCATTCTGCCCAAGATGCTAGGATCCATTGTATTGGGCCACCATGTTTTGTATGCATCTTATTTTACCATGAAATAAAAGGACATTTTCAGACAAATTGTGTTCTCTTTATTTGTTTTAAACTTTTCACAAAAATATAAAAATGGCAATGTGTTTTTCCTTTTTGTTTTTGTGTTTGCGTCTCTTTTTCAAAATAAGCAGATTCTGAATAAGCACATCATTTGTGCAGTGTTGATCATCCGGATTCCATTGATAACGTTCCTGCTATGACCACGCATGACTTTGACAATCCTGTCTACCAAGCTGATGAAGGGGTTGAGGAAGACTGTGAACTCCCTGAAGAATTGGTCAGATTGTTGAAATAAGAGGAATGGGTTATTCAGCCTCATCAAGAAGAAATTGAGATCACCAACATCGGCACGGAAGATGTGAAGAAAGAGATCAAGATTGGGGCCAGTCTGCAGGCCGACATCAAGAAAGAGCTGATCAGTATGCTGCGTGAGTATGTGGATATCTTTGCTTGGTCATATCAAGATATGTCAGGGTTGGATACCGACATCGTTGTGCATAAGCTACCTTTGAGAGAGGACTGTCCTCCTGTGAAACAGAAGTTGAGAAGAACTCATCCTGACATGGCGATGAAGATCAAAGAGGAGGTTCAGAAGAAATGGGATGCCGATTTCCTTTCTGTGACTAGTTACCCACCTTGGGTAGCTAACATCGTACCTGTACCAAAGAAGGACGGCAAGGTCCGGATGTGCGTTGACTACCGGGATTTGAATAGAGCAAGCCCAAAAGATGACTTTTCGTTGCCACACATTGATGTGTTGGTAGACAATACTGCTCAATTCTCGGTATTTTCCTTCATGGATGGCTTCTCCGGATATAATCAGATTAAGATGGCGCCGGAAGACATGGAGAAAACAACGTTCATTACCCCGTGGGGTACATTCTGCTATAAGGTCATGCCCTTTGGTTTGAAGAACGTCGGGGCAACTTATCAACGGGCGATGGTCACATTGTTCCATGACATGATACACAAGGAGATTGAATGTTATGTGGACAATATGATTGCTAAGTCCCGAAACAAAGAAGAGCATCTGGTCAACCTGAAGAAGCTGTTTGATAGACTGATCAAATACAAGCTGAGGTAGAATCCAAACAAGTGCACTTTTGGAGTGCGTTCCGGGAAACTTCTGGGTTTCATTGTTAGTCAGAGAGGAATTGAGGTAGATCCTGCTAAAGTAAAAGCAATTCAAGATATGCCTGCACCGAGAACAGAAAAAGAAGTGCGCGGGATTTTAGGGAGGTTGAACTACATTTCTCGGTTCATATCTCATCTAACTGCAACATGTGAACCAATATTCAAATTGCTAAGAAAAGAGCAAACGGTCAGGTGGAACGAAGACTGCCAAAGATCTTTCGACAAAATAAAAGAATATTTGCAGGAGCCTCCAATTCTAATGCCTCCAGTCGAAGGGAGACCTTTAATCATGTACTTGACCGTGCTAGAAGGGTCAATGGGGTGTGTTTTAGGCCAACATGACGAGTCTGGTCGAAAAGAGTACGCTATTTATTACCTTAGCAAAAAGTTTACCGACTGTGAATCCCGTTACTCACTGCTCGAGAAAACTTGTTGCGCTTTGGTATGGGCTGCTCGCCGACTGAGACAGTACATGTTGACTCATACCACACTGCTCATTTCCAAAATGGATCCTGTCAAGTACATCTTTGAGAAACCAGCGTTGACCGGAAGGGTTGCTAGGTGGCAGATGATTTTAACAGAATACGACATCCAGTATACTTCTCAGAAAGCCATCAAGGGAAGTGTATTGTCGGATTACCTTGCACAACAACCTCTTGAAGATGATTATCAGCCAATGAAGTTTGATTTCCCTGATGAGGACATCATGTACCTCAAAGCAAACGATTGCGAGGAACCACTTCCGGAGGAGGGGCCTGGCCCTGAATCCAAATGGAAGTTGATGTTTGATGGGGCAGTCAATATCAATGGACGTGGAGTTGGTGTCGTTCTTATCACTCCCGAAGGTGTTCACTTTCCCTTCGCTGCCAGAATTACTTTTGGTTGCACCAACAATGAAGCGGAATACGAGGCATGCATAATGGGAATAGAGGAGGCTATTAATCTTCGGATTAAGAACCTCGATATATTCGGAGATTCAGCCCTCGTCATTAACCAAGTTACCGACAAGTGGTATACACATCAAGAGCATCTAATTCCATACAGGTATTATGCTAGAAAACTGTTGACGTTCTTCACGACAGTTAAGCTTCAGTACATACCACGTGATGAAAATCAGTTTGCCGACGCATTGGCCACTCTTTCTTCGTCTATCAAAGTCTTGTGTTGGAACTATGTGCCCAAAATTGACATATCCAGGCTTGACGCTTCATCTCTTTCCTTCACTGTAGACGCATTGTCTGATGAGAAACCTTGGTACTTTGATATCAAGTTATTCCTGGAAAAGCAAGAATACCCAGCTGGGGCATCTTCCAATGACAAGAAGACCTTAAGGCGACTTGCTGCTAGCTTCTTCTTAAATGCAGGCGGGGTTTTGTACAAGAGAAACTTTGACATGGTCTTGCTCAGATGTGTGGATAGACACGAAGCAAGCCTGTTAATGCAGGAAGTCCACGAAGGATCTTTCGGTACCCATGTAGGAGGGCATGCTATGGCTAAGAAATTGCTGAGATCGGGGTATTACTGGATGACAATGGATGCAGACTGTTGTTCATTCGCTCGTAAGTGCCACAAGTGCCAGATATATGCAGACAAAGTGCATGTTCCTCCTAGCCTGCTCAACGTCATGTCATCTCCTTGGCCCTTTTCTATGTGGGGCATTGACATGATCGGAAAGATAGAGCCTACTGCTTCAAATGGTCATCGCTTCATCTTGGTGGCGATCGATTACTTCACAAAATGGGTAGAAGCAACATCTTATGCCAACGTCACTCGTCAAGTGGTGGCAAGATTTCTGAAAAGAGATATCATATGCAGATACGGAGTGCCCAAAAGGATCATTACTGACAATGGTTCTAATCTCAACAATAAGATGATGGCAGAGTTGTGTCGGGACTTCAAGATTCAGCATCACAATTCTTCTCCTTACCGACCAAAGATGAATGGTGCGGTAGAGGCAGCAAACAAGAATATCAAGAAGATTGTGCAAAAAATGGTAGTCACTTACAAAGATTGGCATGAGATGTTACCATTTGCGCTGCATGGGTACCAAACGTCAGTTAGGATGTCAACAGGGGCAACTCCCTTCTCATTGGTATATGGTATGGAAGCAGTCCTGCCTGTTGAAGTAGAGATTCCTTCATTGCGTGTGATGATGGATGTGAAGCTTGATGAGGCTGAATGGGTGCGTGCTCGTTACAATCAGCTATGTCTAATTGAGGAAAAGAGATTAGCGGCTATCTGTCATGGTCAGCTTTATCAGAGGAGAATGAAGCGTGCATTCGACCAACGAGTACGTACTCGGGAGTATCAAGTAGGAGAGCTTGTGCTGAAGAGGATCGTTCCTCCAGGTTCAGATCACAGGGGCAAGTGGACCCCAAACTACGAAGGACCATTCATAGTGAAGAAAGTCTTCTCAGGAGGAGCACTGATGCTCACCACTATGGATGGAGATGACTTCCAGTCCCCTGTTAACTCGGATGCAGTTAAAAAATACTTCGCATAAAGAGACCCGCTAGACACAAAAACAGAATTATAGTCCAGGCAAAAAAAGGGCATCCCGGCGAGCTAAAAACATAATAAAAAGCTCGGGCAAAAGTGAGGGAAATAAACAAAAAAAAAATGTACACCCGCTGAGTTGAAAAGCCACATTGGACAGCTCAGGCAAAAAAGGGTATCCCGATGGATTGAAAACCCGAAAGGGCGATCCACGCAAAACAAGGGAATAAGCGAACAACTGCGATCCGAGTAATCTGAACCACATCATCATTTCGTACAACTTGACAATATCAAAAGGATAGGAATCAGTCCCCTCATCCTCTCAGAAAGCAAAAGCAGAATGGAGAGTCTCGAAGACATGCTGGGCATAGCAGAAATGGAACTCATTGGAATGTCGTGCCCATTGCCATTATGATAGTTTCTTTTCTCAATTTTATGGTGGCTACCTCTTTCCAGGTGGTTGCTTCCTGATGTAAATCTTTGCCTATTCAGAGGATTTTCAATAAAAAGAATATTCAGTCAAAAAGCTGTGTGTGTTTGTTTTTGTTTGCAAAATGTCCTGAATTTTTGGCAAAAATAGCATTGCATTTAAAACATGGTGATAATTTGAGAAAATGACATTGCAGGGAAACACTGTAAACCCTCTTTGAGTGTCGGGTGACGATGGATGAACAGATCATACCATGCAAGTCCCCGGGGCACACTTGTGTTTTCTGTTGTTGCAGGTTGCAGGATGGCGTCACATTCTCCCAAGCATAATTCTTCCCCAGCTAAGTCTTGGCAGGCAGCCCAAGCAGTTTATTATTCCCCAGTGGAGTATGCCCATCAGGAAGCTGAATGCCTGATCTCCCCACAGAGCTTAGAATCAGCAAATGTTCTCCCCAGCCAGAGCATTGTTGAAGCATCTTTCCCATCTGAGTCTGAAGATGATCCTTCCCCAAGAGTTCATATTTGATTTTCACTCCCGTCAGTGAAATATTCCCCAACGAAGTTGCCATTCTTTTGGTAAATTTGATGATACAGTAAGGTATCCATCACCTCAGTCAGAGCTAGGTATCCAGACCTCTTGACTTGTTTTCCCCTGCAGAGTTGTAACTCTTGGGGCCAATCAGGCATTAGTTCATTGCTCGTCTGCAATCTCCAACACTCGTCTATGCTCTTGCTTTGTTGATGCTCGTATGCACCTTTCTAGCACTCTTCGGTGTTCATGCTTTATTGCTGCTCGTTCGCATCTCTCAACACTCGTCTGTGTCATCATTTTGGTATTGCTCGTTTGCTCTCCCCAGTAGTGGTCCATGATTATCTTGATGTTGATAGTCTGCAAGTTCCAACACTCGTCTGTGTTTGATACGTAATCCTTGATATTGCTCGTCTGCAATTTTCCAACACTCGTCTGTGTTTGATATTTGATTTTTGCTGTTGCTCGTCTGCAATTTCCAACACTCGTTTGTGTTTGGTATCTGTGTTGTTGCTCGTCTGCACCTTCTAATACTCGTCTGTGTTTTGATGTTCTGATAGCTGTAATATTTCTGATTACTCGTCTGCATTCCCCAACACTCGTCTGTGTTGATTATCTATTTGAAGCTCGTCTGCTTTGTTTGGATACTCGTCTGTATCATCCCCAACACTCGTCTGTGTTGATTATCTGTTTGAAGCTCATCTGCTTTGTTTGGATACTCGTCTGTATCATCCCCAGCACTCGTCTGTGTTGATTATCTGTTTGAAGCTCGTCTGCTTTGTTTGGATACTCGTCTGTATCATCCCCATCACTCGTCTGTGTTGATTATCTGTTTGAAGCTCGTCTGCTTTGTTTGGATACTCGTTTGTATCATCCCCAGCACTCGTCTGTGTTTTATCTGTTTGAAGCTCGTCTTCTTTGTTTGGATACTCGTCTGTATCATCCCCAACACTCGTCTGTGTTAGCTTATATCTGTATGTGTGGATTTGCTGATTATCCTGGTACTGGTTTGTATGGCTACTCCAAATGCTCGTCTGTGTTTGAATTTCTGGTATTCGTCTATACCAGTGGCTGATACTCGTCTGTATCGTTGCCTGAAGCGCTCGTCTGTGTTTCTTAGATCATCGTCTGATACTCGTCTGTATCATTGACTTATGACACTCGTCTGTGTTATCTTGATGATCATCCAATACTCGTCTGTATTGAAGAGGTTTAAAATCCTGACTGTGGGAATTAATATCAAAATGGTTACCGGTCCTGGCGTAATAGGTAAATCCGAAGGAGGCTCGTCTATCTCAAGTACCAATGATTATTGTTGCACCTGGCATAACAGGTTTGCTCGAAGAAGACTCGTCTGTCTTATACCATATATCCACGGATAATATATGAAGAAGGTTCGTCTACCTTGATTATGCATGTCTATCCCACAGACTTTAGTGCATCCCGATCTTGGCGTAATAGGTATATCCGAAGGAGATTCGTCTGTCTCAAGTCATTTGTTCTTGCTGTGTTTGAGGACTCGTATGTCCAGCTTCTGGCGTAACAGGATTGTTCGAAGAAGACTCGTCTGTCAAAGTATTCTTATTCCAGATATCATTTTCAACTTGGAAGAAGCTCGTCTGCTTTTTTCTCCCCTTCAGTAACCAAAGCGTCATTTGGTTGGGTTTATTTCCCAGTGTTGCATTCTTCGTCAGAGTGCAAATTTCTGGTCTTTTTGGTATTCAACCACAGTTTATCTTGAACGGTCGATAGCCCGTGCTACCGTCCTTTTCAGATCAACAGTTTTTTGAATAGGGGCAGCTGTAACACCCCAAATTTTCCCTCTTCATTTTAAGCATCATATCACATCATATTCATCATGAACATTTCATTTTCTTATCATCCTAACATGGAAAGATGAGGCATAACATTCTTCATGACCTAGCATTAGGCATATGATCATCTGTGGAGGTTCTTGAAGCATTTCAAGCTATGAAAAGGGGATCAATGGTTTTGTACAAGTCCTATGAGGGGTCTACATTGCATCTACAAGTTCAAGTTCATTTACAAAAGCTCATAAGGTTGGATGGTCATCAGAGAATCCAGGATAGGGCAAAGCTCCTAAGCAAGGGACCTCAACTAGGGTTTGAGATTCAAGCATGAAAACCTCACAACTTTGGCAATTTCATTTGGGAAAAGTCTTCTATATGTCAATAGGATTCTAGGTACCAATTTTCATGATAAAATTCCATGTGGAAGTCAAGAAATTCTTCAGTTGCTTGCAGATGAAGTAATTGGTCAACTGTGCCTTTAAAAAGTCAACTGTGTGATTTCAAGGGGTCCAAGCCACTTTTTCTTGCCAAGGGGTGTCCTTAAAATGTTATAAGAGGTTTGGAAAGCTCAAAGATCAAAAATCATGGAGATTTGAGGGTTTTTGCAAAATTGGTGCAAAGTTGGTTTTTGGAAAATTCCATTTTTGGCAACTTTTTCCCTAAAATTCAAGTGAGCTTAACATGATCAAAAATTCTTCAAATGGACCAAAGTCAAACATGAAAGTTGGAGATTAAAGGCTCCCATTTTCAAAAAGTACAAGTACTTTTTCATGGGATTCATGGTTTGTTCTATAGGCCCTTCGAAAATTTCCTTAAAACTAGGGCAAAACCAAAAGTTCATGCATGCACCAAAAGCCAAATGATGTGAAACTTAATTTTAAGGCTTGTAATGGATCAAGTTTGGTTCCAATGTTAAAATACAAGGCATTTGGCACATTTTGCTCCAAAGAATACACCAATTTCGTGCCAAGCAAGTTTGTTATTCAAAAAGTGGATATTTTGCAAATTCATGGAGAAAGTGTGACAACCTTGATCTAATGGCCAGAATTTGTTGGATTATAATCAAGGGTTGGATTTGGATTTCACATGGGGCTGAAGGCCAAGGCAAGCATGAGCATTGCATGCTCTCATCATAAACTTGCTCAAATTGCAAAATCAAAATTTCTTTTGATTCACACGTGCAAACCTCACAATTTTTTCAGCATTGGTTCATGACTTGGTATATAAGAAATTAGGGTTTCAGAATTGCTCAACTCTCTCTCATTCTCTCATTTCAAAGTTTATGCACAACTTTCAATTTCTCTCATATCTCATCACACACTTGCTCAATCAGAAAACAAATTGTAGATCCTTGATCAGTGCAAGCTTAGGATCACAAACATCACCATCATTCAAGCTTTCCTTCAAGATCAACAACCTTGCCATTTCAGGGAAGGTGCTTGCAAAGCCCAAGATCCAGCCATCTTCAAGGCTTTAGATGTATTTATTTTGCATCTAGAGTGAATGTAGAGTGATTTGCATCCACTATCTGGTCTTCTAGCACCTTGTTTCAAGATCTGCAACTCAGGTATGGCTCTAAATCTTAAGATCTGAAAATGAAATTAGTTGTGCATTTTGTGATTTGTGATGTTTGTTGGTTACTCTGTTGGTATTGGTTTCAAAAATGGTGCATTGTAGAGTTAGTTATTTGAGTTTCATTTTTCATGGTCACTTCTGATTTTGCTCGATCCATAGGATTCTTTGGTCTAATGAAGATTTCAATGTCATTTTCGTGCTCAGCGTGCCTTAATTAGTCTATCTGGAGCTTGTTGTTCATTATTGTCATGTTTTGTTCATCTCGTTTAAGTTCCGTGCCGGAGCCCTAGCTCCGGTCACCGGAAACTGCAAATCTTGCGTTAGGGTTTTGACATGAAGAAGATGAGTCCCTGGCCCTCAGATCTTCCTCACACACGCACAAGATCTGGCCACGTGTTTACAAACTCAGCCTCCCTCTCACGTGTTTCTTCAATTCTATTTTAATTCAGTTTGTTTCTCATCCCACACTAATTACCATGAGTCCTCACCTCATAACCAGTTAAAAGGCCACGTCATTTAATGAAGGATGTTCAGTGCGCGCTGGATCAATCCTATGGCTTTCTTTTTTTTCCACATTATTTCCTGATTTTCCACACTATCTAATATATACCTGCGCAGCTTTTGGGCCCTCCATGACTATTAGCACCCCCTCTGATCCTAAGCCCAAGCCATTTGAACGCAGATCCATACTATTTCCACCCCCCAACCTCATTTCTTTTTATTTCTTTTTCTTATTTTAATTCTTTTAATCCATTTTGATTTCCTTTTATTAAAAATACTTCCAGTTATCCAAAAATCCCAAATTAATTCATGATTGTCAATTTGAGTTTTCTTTATTTTTCCACATTTTTATTTTCCATTTATTCCTATTATCCACGTGGCAATTAATTCTTCATTCCAATTAATTCATTCTTAAGTCCTTTTGATGCAATCTGTCTTGTTCATTTTCCCTAGGTTTCATTATTTTGAGTTTTGTGTTCATTCTTTTTGCTCTTGATTCCTAAGATGATGTACTTCATATGTGTTTTCCCCCTGATTTTTAGAATTTTGTTCATTGGTTGTTGGTCCTTTGACTTGTGAAGGAAGTTTTTAACCCTAGTTTGTGTTCTTGTCTTCATTTGACCTATTTAGCTTCTGAATATTTCCCAATCCTTTTGGCTCATTGATATATCATGTTTGAGTATCCTTTATCATAAGTTGTGGAATTTTTAGATGCATTGTTGAATTGATGTGGATTTTTGTTCTCACCTTGTCCCATTTTGCTTCCTTTTGGTCTTTAGCTCTCTTATAAGCTTAGAAGGGCACTTGTGCCAACTTCTTCTTCTCATTTGGGGTCCTTTTGGGGTATGGGTTCCATTCTGGTCTTGACTTAGGGTTTGTGTCTTGGAAATTTTTGTGTTTGCTTACCTTTTAAGTCCTTTCATTTCTTAAGTGTATTCATCTCACTTCCTTACTTCTCTCACCTCATTTTGTGATTGTTTGGTCTTGTGCCTCCATTCTTTTCATCTTTCTAGCTTCCTAAGTTCTTCCTTGATTTGTTTTGGTTCTGTTCTTGTGCATTGAGTCCATGTTTGTGCATATTTTCCTTGCATCTTTCTTAAGTTTGCATGTGTTTGTCATTTGTTTCATGTTGCATCATGTTAACTTGTATACTTCATTCCTCATTCTCTTGTCTTGCATATCCATTGAGCATTTGTATATATGACTTCATTTATGTTTGTATGGTGTTGGCATGTCATTTGTTTCTTGTTGCTTTGCTTGTATGCATGTTGCTAACCTTGCAGGGGCTATGGTAAGTGAGAGGTGTGGATGTGAGTTCCACATCTCCAAATCTTATCTATTCTTCTTATTTCTTAATTGAGCTAACCCTTTGCTTGTTGGGCTTAGGCCTTACTCATCTCATCTTTCTTCTTCTTTCTTCTTCTCTTCTTCTTTCTTCTTTAGGATAGAAAACCACACTAACCTTAGGATATCCATGCATGATAACACTTAGGATTCTTTAGTCCCCCATTAGACTTTTTGCCTTTGTGATCTTTTGGTTCTTCTTCTCTTCTCATCTCATAACCATAAAAAGCATCTTAATAATGTTTTAAGAAATACCTTGAGCAATAGCCTTATCCCAAGAGGTATTTGTAGTCTTCCCATCTTGGGATAGTACAAGCTTACCTTGTGATGCACAAGTCTGATCAAGGTATCTTCTTCACAAAGAAAAACATAAAAAAAACACTTCTTCATTTTAAATACCAAAAACACTTAATAATTTAATGAGTTAGTGAGCCTAAGCCCTAATCTTTGGGTTCAAGTTTTGGGGATCTTCTCCTCACTTGAGTGTGCTTGTTCTATTATTCCATCTTGGAATGTAGTGACAAGTGCACATTCCATGGAAAAGAGCTTGAGTTCACTTCCTTGTGACACACTCATAAAAGCTTCATAAAAAACACAAACAAACAATAAGCGTCTTTCCTTCAGGAATTCTTTTCTCATCTCCTTCGCTCTGTACGCGAACTTGCTCCTACTTGTCATTTTGCAAGACGGCTACGCACTCGTCGTCCGAGTCTGCAACACCTGAGCAATGGCATGGGCAGTTCAAGCTTTAATTCACAAGCAATTTACTTGTTACCCCTAGTTAGGGGAACTACGACGTCTCTGATCCTCATTGTCCAGATGAGGTACGTAGGCAGTGGGGTAGGGCCCGTTCAAGCACAATCTTTATTTTCCCTACATTTTTCCTTTTCTTTTCTTATTCAGTTCCTTTCTCAGTTTCTTTTCCAGTTCATTTTCTTTTCTTTGCAGCAGCTTTCATACCCTCACCCTTTGAAATAGTTTTCTTTGCAAGCGTGGATCCCGTCGGGTACGGCGGACGATCTGGGTGTTAATACCTTCCCAGGTCGTAACCGACTCCCGAACTCAGTCTCTTTGGTTCGCAGGACCTGTGTCCTTCCTTTTCTTTTCCTCTGGTTTGTGCAACATTACCATTCCCGTTCCTTCGGGATAAAAATTCCTGGCTGGCGACTCTATTCTTTTTCCGTGCCACTTTCGCGTTTGTACCAGGATGGAAATCCGGGGAGCGACAGCTGCATATTCACTTTGAATATTATTTCGTTTCCATTTGTAGTGTCAGTTGGTCGCATAGATCCGCTATGCTTTCACTTTGAATATTTTGTTAGGTGTTATTCATAGTGTCAGTTGGTCGCATCGAGCCACTACTCAATCGCTTTGAATATTTTCACTTTATGTTGTTATTCTTAGTGTCAACTGGTCTTGAACCTGTTGCGCATTCACTTTGAATTTTTCCTTGATTTTATCGACTCCTGAGTTGATGTTATTTTAGTTATTTCCTCAACCCCCGATTTGACTTGTTATTGACCCCCGAGTCAATGTTGTCATATTTGTTTTTGACCCCCCGAGTCGATGTTGTTATTTGTATTCTTGACCCCCCTGAGTCAATCTTGTTTCCTTCAGTTTCTCAACCCCCCCGACTTGATTTGTTCTTGACCCCGAGTCAGTGTTTCTATCTTTTTATTGTTGACCCCCGAGTTAGTGTTTTTATCTTTATATTTTTTACCCTCGAGTCAATGTTGTTATTTGTATTCTTAACCCCCGAGTCAATCTTGTTGCCTTTAGTTTCTCAACCCCCAAGTTGATTTGTTCTTTACCCCCAAATCAATAATGTCATCTTTATTCTTGACCCCCGAGTCAATGTTGTTGTATTATTTTTTACCCCCGAGTAAATGATGTTGTCTTTTTCCCTTCAACCCCCGAGTTGATATGTTATCTTTACTTTCTCAACCTCCGAGTTGACATGTTGTTATCCCCAGTGAGTCTTTTACTTTTGGTCAGCGACATATCTCATACTTATCATTCATATCATAATCATCATTCAATGCATACAAAATTTACAAAAAAGGATTTTGTAGTCCAGCATAACATTACATTTAGGGGAAAAATTTCCAGTTATTTCTATATTTAAATACCTTTCACCCTGATCTCATAAGTGTCTATCATCACTCATGATATCCGATAAAGTTATTTAAATAGAGGTAACTGTCACACCCCAAATTTTACCCCTAACCTTTCATATCACACATTTATCTCACCATTTGCATACCATGGCGCATATCAGGCATGTTGAATTTTCAGGAGAAGGTGTCAGGGAGGTTTCTTGGTTATGTGACAAGTAATTGATGAACTAGGGTTTTATGTTAAAAACACAGGGTTTTGAGGTGGTCTCATAAGTGGCGGAATATAGATTCCAAGGTTTAATCATGGACATGTTCAAGACCTCATATCATGTGTGTGTTCGTTTGGTGATTAGCTGAGGACATTGATGTTAGGTTCAGGTGATTTTCTTGCAAAACAAGTTTTGGTAATTACTTGGAAGAGAAGGAAAATCTATTTTAAGACGACGGTTCCAAACTCATTTTCAAGTTGTCAATCTCAGGTTCAAGTTTAAGTTCAAGAGCCAATTGTGATCTCATGTCAATTTTCAAATTACAAGGTCAAGTTCTAAAATCTCAAATTTCAAAGTTCAATTGTCAAAATTCCAAGCTTCATATCAAAGTTCCAAATTCAATGTCGAGTTCTCAAATTTCAAAGCTCGTGATCACATATTCCAAAAGTTCACTTAAAAGTTCCATTTTTAATTCCATTGTTTTTAGTTCTAAGTTATTTTCAAGTCAATTTCCAATTTCTACTTCAAGCTTTCATTTTATGTTCAAAATTTCTATCCTAAGTTTATTTCCAATTCAATTGCAATTTATATGTCATAGTTTCCATTCCAACTTCTATTTCAAATTCTATTCCAAGTTCTCTATTAAATTTCTAATTCAAATTCCATTTCAAGTTATCTTTTCATTTATTCTAAATTTCTAGTCCAATTCTCAATTATGTTTCAAGTCATTAATCCAATCACCATTTTCATGTCAAATTTCCATTTCAAGTTCCAAGTTTCAAGTTCAAACTCTAAGTTTTATTCCAAATTTCTATGCCAAGTTTCATGTCAAAATTCCAAATCCTTTATCTTAAATTCTATGTCAAAGTCTTTTATTTTCAAACTACAAAGTCTCAATTCAAATTTTACTTTTTAATTTTCAATTCTCATTCATTTTTCATTCCCTTTCTAACTTTAATTCCAATTTAGTTTTAATTCCAAATCTTAATTCCAATTCCAATTCCAAGTCAAAATTTTCAAATTTATTTTTTCTATGTGTTCAAAACTCATTCCAAATTCAAGTGTCAAAAGTTCAAAACTCATTTCAAATTTCAATGTCAAAGTTCTTGTTCCAAACATCAATTCTTGCCAAATAAAATTCCCAAGCTCAATGTCAAAGTTACAAGTGTATCTTCAAATTACAAAATCATGACAAAGAGTATAACTACATCCAAAGAAACATGTCTTACAAGTATAAAGTGACAAGAAGTCCTAAGCCTGACAAATATTTAACTTCACGTGCAAGTCTTCAAGCTTCATGCCAACTTCAATCATGTTTCTCTTCAAACCATTTCTTGCCATGGCTCATGTTGTATCAACCTAGAAAACCAAGTTGGAAGCAAAGTTTAGCAAAGTGAACACATTCATTCATAACATTTTCAATTAAACACCATTCTATTCAAATTTATTTCTCATTCATCATAATTCAAAACATCATTCAAGTTTATAATCCAAAAATATTTAATTGCAAGTATATCATTCAAACTCCATGTTAATTCAAAACATCCCCATACATGTTACATAAGAATTCAAGTCATTCATTTTCATTCATTATGATTCATGCACAATTCATAATATTTTCATGGCCAAACATCAATCCAAATTACATTTCATACATAATCACATTCAAAATACTCATGGTCATTCATCCAAACACATTCATTCATAATATTTTCAATCTAGCATCATTATATTCAAATTAAAATTCCTCCAAATTTCAACATCACATTCAAGTTCATATCAAATTAAAATTTAATTCATATCAAGCATTTAGAATCAATTTCTAATTTCATTCAAACATAACCACATTTTAATTCATTCAATATCATTTATCTATGCATATCATACATATCATTCCATTCCTATCAAACATGATTCAGAGTTTATCTATGTAACAAAATGGCAAGGCAAAAACATAATTTCAAAAAAAGAGAAGGTTCATACACAACGGGGGGTCGAAAGAGAGATACAAAAAAAATTCATAGAAAAACCAAGCAAAAATCTGAGAACTTATCCTCACAAAACCTCAACCACTTCATACAACTAAACTCACAACTCTTCACTTTCAAACGTCAATTTGCATCATCTTCACAATCCACCTTTCACACTTCATCACCACCACAACACAAACGAATCGACTTCCTCCATCCAAAAACCGAAATCAACAACATAAATCATTTCAATTTCAAACCCAAACCAAAACTAACCTCAGATCTGAAAACTGAAGATGAAACCGAGCAAACTGAGTCTGAGGGGCCACCGCCGTGAAAGAAGGTGAGTTCCGTCGTGAGACCCTGAGTTGAACAGTGGCCAATATCACAAACCAAAACCTCACCACCGTGATAGGAGATCGAACCAACCGGTAAAAAAACATGAAACCGCAAACCAATATACCTTCACCGCTGTATTCCAAAACTGAAACAAATTGCCGCCGGCTGAGAATCACCGCGGTACGAAACCTTGACGCAGAACCAAACCGAGATCGCGAATAAATCTAGAAGCATACAAAATCAACAAAAGTCGTTAATCCGAAATGATTTGTGAGCGACGATCGATTGAGAAGGAGCTTGCAACGACGACTTTTGTTTCTGAAAGGGTGGAGGTTCTGCGTTTCAATTGTGAGGATAACAATGACCTTCTCATGTTCTGTTTTCTTATTTATTATTTTTTTACTCTTCTAATTTAATTGTTTGTTTTTTTATTTTATTCTTTCAAGTTATTAATTGTTGACATGGGCTGGTCAATTTTTTTGACCCATACGTTTTTTTGCACACTCAATGAAGTACATGCAGCTCCCTCTCCTATGTTTTTCTTTATTATTTTGGTTTTTTGGTTTATTTTTTGTTTGAGTTTTATTGATGTTTGTTGTTATTAGACTTGCTGCTAGGCCCATCAGATTTTCTTTACTTGTGATGTTTTTATTATTTCTTATATCCTCATTTTATTATTTGTCCAATTTCATTAAATCGGCGAAACTCGATTAATATGAGACCACATTTAGTTTATTTTTTTTATTTTTAATTTTATTTCGATTAAAATCCCTTTTGGAAATTAAATACAACTTTATTTAGTTTATTTTAATGTTAAACCAATGCGAATAACTATTCTAAATCAAACTTTTCCATTACAAATATTCAAACTATTTTCATAATCAATTTACGAAAGAACTGAATTCTGGAGTCTAACATTCCTTGGATTCTTGAATGAATGCTCTTGAGGCTAGCCCTCGGGTTGTAATTTATTCACCCTTTTGTACTCAAAACAACTAACTCTTACAAATCAAACAGCGAAAGAACTGAGTTCGGGAGTCTTACATTCCCTGAATTCTTAGATGATCGCTCTTGAGGCTAGCCCTTAAGTTATGGTCTATCCAACCCTTCGTTCCTAAAATGCCTAATCTATCAAATTATTTTCTTAAGCAAATAATGAAAGAACTGAGTTCTGGAGTCTAGCATTCCTTGAATTCTTGAATGAATACTCTTGATGCTAGCCCTTGGGTTGTGACTGATTCAAATCTTTCATCTTAAAAGACTAAAAACTTTTCCCGAAGAAATTAGACATGATTCATCTCCATAGGAAAGATGTTTCTCTTATTCCCACAAACATAAAATCAAACTTTTCAAACAATTTCTCTCAATGAAGAATGTGGCAATTACTTGTTGATCATATATCCAAGTTTAAAGCTTCTTCCCCTTTTATTTTCTCCTTTAAATGTTTGTGCTGGAATAGGTGAGGTTACTCCCTCAAAGATGACGACTTGTCTCTTTCTTTTAAACAACTTAAAATATCTCCAACAAATGCAAGTTATTTTTCATAATTAATTAGCGAAAGAACTAAGTTCTAGAGTCTCACATTCCTTGAATTCTTGAATGATCACTCTTGATGCTAGCCATTGTGTTGTGATTCATTCTCCCTTTTGTCTCTAAAACATTTTATCTTTCTCAAAAGAGCTTTGTTTAGATCCTTGCTAATGCGCATATAAACCAGTGCTTAAGCCTCCTCGAGAGTGGACAAGCCAATGTTTATCACTTATCATGTAAGCTAAACACTTGTTCATTAAAAAAACCCAACAAACCGTAGTCGCACGAACTACGAAGCTCCGACTTTCCCATTGCACAACGGAATACGTAGGCACGAGGATTTCAATCCTTGGCGAGCACACTAATAAAAAACTAACCATTTTCCCCATAACAATAATAATAATTAAAAATATTCATTTCCCTTTAATTTTTTTTAGCAAACCTTTACCTTTAAGATGAAGACAATAGCTTAAATCGATATTCAATCGCATAGTTAGACTAAGAGGTTCCCGTTGAGTACAACGGGCGTGAGGGGTGCTAATACCTTCCTCTCGCGTAACCGACTCCCAAACTTAGAATTTGGTTTTGTTGACCATTTCTTATCCTTATTAGGTTGTGTCTATATCTTCCTTTTCTCTCGTTAGAATAATAGAATTAGGTGGCGACTCTGTTGTTTTTTCCGTGTCCATCGCGAGGATCGTATTTTTTGAGGTACGACAACGAGTAATCCTATAATGGCATTACTTTTTCGACCTGGAGCTGATCATGCTGAGGACCGTAGAACCCTTAACCCATCCAAGCCATTTTTGGAACATAGTGCGAAAGCTATCCAGGTGTAAACCTAGGGTGGTTGTCACACGATAATACACTCGGACGAGGTCCTCTTGAGGAAATTATTGGTTAGGGAGTAGTCCAACATACCGATGATATCCGAAGGATGGCTGCTAACTCCGAGAAACTCTGTTATAACCCTTTTGGTTTTCTGTAGGTACATTGAAGACAAAACCTTAGTACATACCTTTGTGGGTTGGTGTTCTTATCCCTTGACTTCATGCTTGTGACTCATAACCTAGACCCGTGTGCTTTGTGTGATCTTGTTTGTGTTTGTCGCATACATGCACTCATGCATTCATGAGCATTATTCTCAAGATTTCAAGGGACTTATAGGTACTTTTACAGATATTTCAGATGTCTTTGGCTTTGAATGTCGAATGGAGGAATACTCGAAAGTACAGTTTCAAGAGTCCTAATTCAGGAGAGTTGAGAAAGCTCGAAACTTTGGTGGTTGATAGTGATGATTTCTGGAAACGTTATGGTCAAATTTTGTTCATTCTGAAGACCGATGTACCAGAGGGGATTCTTCATACCTTGGTTCAGTTCTATGATTAATTGCATCATTGTTTCACCTTTCATGATTATCAGCTTGTGCCGACTGATCTGTAAAATAGCAAGTGTACAATTTTATCGATGTAGTAAAAATATGGGTTATCCCTAGTGTCGGTCTCTTGAGGACTACGTAGTTAAAATAAGTTTGTATAAAAAGTTTGAATAAAAAGTCTTAGGGTTGTTCTGGGTTGAACTAGTTTTTATAATAAAACTAATAAAGTAAAGGTACTTAGTAAAACACGTTAAAATGACAATTATGAGAATTACACTAGGAAGGTGTATAATTTGCTCTGTAATGACTCTTGTAATTTCGCTCTAAGAAATTGTGCATAAAACTTTATCTTTCCAATGTTTAAAATTATTTTTCTAAAAATTCCTTTCAACATCACCAATAATATTTAAAATTCTAACACCAGAAGACTCTATCTCTTCTTATATCTCAACATCACCAAACTCTCTCATCCTTATTACATACACTCCAACTCCAACAAATATCCCATAAAACCCTCTCAGAACCATCATAGATTTATAAGCTCTAGATAAACTTGTCTCATCTTCTCAGAAAATAGCCATTCCAAAACCAAAACCAAAACCATCCAAATCAGATGTTGATAAATTATTGTTGGTTTTTGAGGCAGAAATGCAGGAATGAGTGAATTCTCTGAAGCATGATTGCATGGATAATCTGAATCATGCAACATCTGACTAACTCTAGACTCGGTTCAGAAAAGGTTTAATGCTGAATCTCAGAAGATGAAGGAGCTCAGCTACGAAATTTCTCAAAAGAACTTTTGTGATCATCTGATACTCTTCAAGGAGAAAGTTCTCAACTTCTCGGAAAAGAAACCAATTCAGAAACTTGACATCACTCCTTGGACAACCCATGTGGATGTAGAACTTCAGGAACCAACCTCTGAATATCACACCCTGGCTATTGTTGAAGACAAAGGAAAATCTGTTGTAACATCTCCTGAGCAAGCCCCTGCTACAACTTCTGAGCATTTGGTATCCTTGCTTGACATAACCCCATCCTCCCTTGTGCTGAAAACTCTGGAAGAGTTGAAGAAAGAGAATGAAGTTGTTAAGAAAAGGTTGGATAAACATGATGAAATGAATGTAGAAATAAAGGGTATGATAGGCCAGCAAGTGGAATCCAACATTCATATTAAGAGCCTTCAGGAAGCATTGTTCACAAGACTTCCACCTCCTACACAACCTTAGTTTCTATTTTTGATGTTTATGTCTTCTTAGATTTTGTTATGTTGCTTCTGCTGTTTTCCTGATTATCTTTAATGAAATGCTCATGTTCTCTTTATATGTTTTCCATATATGTTTTTTTTGCCTTTTATAGCTTTTTGCTTACTAACAAAAAGGGGGAGAATGTAAAATATTTTGAATCATAACAGTACACCGGGACTAAGTCTCAAACATTTTAATATTTTGTTATTCTTAACCCTTGTTTCACTCTTTGAAAAGCAAATAGATAATGTTCAGAACTTCCATCCAATGCTCTGATTAAAAATCTTCAGGGAAGTACTTATTATTGTTTTTGAGTATTCAACTAAGATGGGTTTCTAATACTCTATATTCTTACATACATCTTCAAAATATATAAGTTTTTGTCATCATCAAAAAGGGGGAGATTGTTAGAACAAGAATTGATTCTACATTCCTTAAGAGTTTTGATGATGACAAATACTATATTATTATAAGGAACAAATATGCTCCCTAATTAAATATCTTTATGTACATGGAAGTTCTAATACAAAAACAAGAAGTTCTAATACTGGATAACATCAAAACTTAGAAGAATCTAAAAATTTACAAGACAATGAAATTTTGATATAGAAGATCTGATTAATTATCACGCTCTGAGCACCAAAGCTGCAAGTTTAGAAGACTCTGATCCAAAACTTCAAGGCATGTGCTGATACGTTACATTTCAGTTAATAAGAATCAAGAAGTAAACAGCTGGTACCAGACAAGATCTATATTTTTGAAAAGTGCATTAACATCTTTTATCAACTTACAAAAATAACATATTGTGTCTCCAACGGATCAAAATCTTCTCACCTATATAAAGGAGTCCAGGAAAGCTTGAAGACTCTCTCTTGCAAGCATACCAATCATTTTAATCCGCAAGCTATTTTTCATTGTTATAATTTTATGTAAAACATCACAGTAGTGATAAAGCTTACTAGAAGCATTTTTATAAACCTTATCTTGTTATTGATCTTGATTTTCCTTGAGCAACTAAAGTGTTGGTCAGTAGACTCAAGAAGACATTGACACTAGGTCTTTGTGTTGTAAAAACTTAGACTAGTGGATTAAGACCTTGCTTGAGAGAGGTAAAATCACCTTGGCGGGTGGACTAGAGTAGTTTGAGTTCAAACGAACCAGGATAACCAAACGTGTCACTTTGCTTTAATTTTTTAAAACCCCAATTCAAACCCATTTTTTTGTGTTTTTCTTTTCTTTAGATCTT